>CM024570.1:6291770-8691770 GCA_014182515.1 Eucalyptus microcorys
ATTGTTGACAGGGGCATTAGTTCAAAGGGTTCAATAGATCATTAACTGAAATGCCAAGAGAAGGCTGAATACCCAAAGGGCATCAGGGTGCACTTGTGGGATTTCGAGTTTGAAACCACTAGTAAATGAAGCAACAAAATCTAAGAAATTATGGAGTAAGAATGGACGTGGCAATAGCTTGACATTGTTGCAATTTACCCCTTGAGTGAGAGAATAGATTTAGGAATATTGCTTAAAAGATAAGCCTATGACCCTTGATTAGGCGAGGGCTCCCCCAAGCCTATACCTCGCGTGACATTAGGGCATTCAACTTGTTGCTATAAGAATTTTTAAATGAGAATTTAGATCAATTAGACACCAAGTGAGACATCGGAGTATGCATGACTTCCTATGCAACTAAAGAATCTAGATTCAAGGACTTGGTTAATCAATTAGTGTCCTTTCGGTACCTAAACTTATTCACTTCAAAATTGATTTTTGTCAAGCAGTCTGAATTGATTTTTGATTTATTCATTAACATATGAGGTGATCATGTAGGTGCGCAATAATTAAAATAACAATCAATAGCCAAGAAAGCATTAAATAAGTTACAAGAAAAAATAAGCATCTAGCACTGAATAAATAAATGCCAATACTAAGTGGGCCAAAGGGAAGCTAAAATCAATATAATTAAAGCACTCGATCAATTGATAATTCGCCCATGAGAGGAAACATTAAAATCCTTCCAAGCCCTAAGTGTTCAAATTGAACACAATTTTTCTTATCAATGATTTTCCCATAACTTTAAGAGAAGGTTATCCCAAAAGACTATTTTTAAGCATTCCCAAGAGTTCTAATTTTGTGGAATATTTTGGATTATTTTTTGAAATTTTCAAAAAAAAATTTTGAAATTTTGTATTTTTTATTTTTAAAATATTTTATGCATTTTTTTTGAATTTTTTGAATTTTTAAATCTTATAAAAAATTTCTGAATTTCTGAATTTTTGAATTTTTATATATTATGATATATTTCTTATATTATAATTTATTATTATAATTTTTAAATTTTTTTTTATCGTTTTCCTTTCTAATTAATTATTTTTTAATTTGTTATTATTATATTTGGATAAAGGGGGTTCAGATCGGGTAAACAGGATCCGACCCACTTACTCAACCCACTTATCGGATTCCATCGCTTCAAATTAAACCCACTTCTTAAAATATTTTTCTTTTTATATTATTAATTTTTTAAATCTTTTTTTCTTTTATTCCTTAATTCTTCTTCTTCGTCACGCCTCAACTCCTCTACACCTCTGACCAAAAAAAAAAAGAAAAAAATTCCTTTGCACCCGAGGTTCCCTTCACCACGCCAATGCCTTCACGAAGCCTCCATGGATGAACTCAACACTCACCCGAGCTTTAGTTTCACTGACTACCTCTCGCCGATTAGCTACTCCAAATAGCGCTAAGCCACTATCAACCACTAAGGCCCTATTTGTTAATGTTCTTTATTTTTGTTTAAGAACAAAATTTCTATTTTTTTGTTCTAGGGAATAAAAAAAGAACAAAAACGCGTTTGTTTGCGTTTTTGTTCCAAATCTATTTTTTTGTTCCTAGGAACACATTTGGAATGAAAACAATAAACAAGAAAAACGTGCTTCTTGCTTTTGGAATAATTTTTAAGAACAAATTTTCTCTCTCCTCTCTTTTTCTTCTCTTTTTTTTCTTATTTTCTTTTTCCCTTTTCTTTGGTCGGTCGCCGGCGTTAGCCATGGCCGTTGACCGACTGTCGAGGGCCCGCGACCTCGCCGGAGCGTCGCCGGCCCCTAGCGAGGCTCGGCCTCGCCTTGGCTGGGCGAGCTTGGGTTTGCCCAGATCCGGCGAGCCCGAGCTCGCCCGGCCACCGCGAGGCTCGGCGGCCTGGCAGTGGCTTTGGGCGAGGCCGAGCCTCGCCGACGCGGGGCAAGGTGGGCGAGCTCGGGGACGGCGAGCCTCGCGTGGCTAGGCAAAGCCGCCAGCCCTTGTCGGCCGGTCGCCGGCCATGGCCGAGGCCGACGACCGGCCAAAAGAAAAAAATGAAAAAGAAAGAAAGAAAAGAAAAATAAAATAAAAATATTTAAAAATTTTAAAAAAAAAAAAAAAAAGAACACAAATTTACCAAACGTGTTTATGTTTATTTTTTATTCCCGGAACAAGTTTACCAAACGCGTTTTTTAATTCAAAAATTGTTTCCTGAAACATAAACACTTTTTTTCTATTTCTGTTCCCTAGAACAATTTTTAAACAGAAATGTTGCCAAACACGCCCTAATTGGCCGGAGATCATAACCATTGTGAGAGTAGCTCGGCGAAGGATTTTCACGCTCTAAAATCTCATATGACAAAAATCTAACGATTCAAGTCGACATCGCATCAACAAGCAACACAATGAAGAGGAATAAACTCAAGCGAAGATGATACCATAGAAACGAATCTCATAAAAACCATTTCAGAATCTCGCTTAGACATTTTATCAAACATCTGGAGTGCACTTCTGAGATGAATGGTTCCTAACCCAAAGTGACGCTCGCACTTACATCGACGACCATGACACACAACGGGTAAGGATACTAAGGCAAAATGTGAGGGCGATATGGGCTAGAGCTCGTGTGAGTCGAATGCCCACAAGCTTTGGCCGTCTTGCCTCGAAACAAGGCAAGAAATAGGACACAAATAAAGGACTTACCAGCTCGACTCGATGGCATTGACTAGAAAGGGTCGTCTATGGGGCTCGGGACACGGTTGAGGCATCGGTTAAAGCTCTCTTCCCTCGCTCAGACTCTTTCTCTCTCTCGAGCAGCTCCCTTCGTCTCCCCCTCTCTCTGGTTTTCTCTTGGCCTATGAATCCCCCTCCTTGAGCACCCTTTAAGCTCGTCTCTCTCTCTCTCTCTCGGCACAACACCAGCTACTGTTAGCCTGCCAGGTCGATCGTACTATGACATTTCCTCAACATCTTTCGCTTGGACAACGTCCTTTGTCTTGCTTGTCCTTGCGTTGGCTATTGGTCAGCCTGCATCCAAACGAGTGGAGAGAAAGAGAAGAAGAGAAAAAGAAAAAGAGGGTTCGGCAGGCCAGCCCTAGTTCAACCCTATTTCATTTTCGAATTTTTTGTAAGAATTATTGTGACCCACATGATATGATTTATTATATGGTTTAATAATTATTGAAATGCTATAAAATAAATAATTATTGGTTACGAGAAGTTGCGACTCTAATAAAATGAAAGGGTATATCGCTTTGATGGAATGCACATTTTCAACGAACATACAAATAGAGTCCGGTCCTCTCTCCACCCAAAAAAAATGAACAACAATAACAGAAAAGAACTCGGTATTCTCTCCTCCATCGATAGAATACATTAAAGAATAGTGGGTTAAGGGAAAGAAATCAGATTTCTTCATTTGGTTCGTGTTCTTTGGTTTTCCACAACGATTATCATCAAAAGGGTAACGCTATGGATAAAGGTATGTCTTCATCTATTTGTGAAAATCATGAAAATCAAATATCACTGTTTATTATTTGAATTTCCACATCAAAGTTTTAATATGTATTGTCCAACAATTGGTATCAGAGCATGGTTTATGATCTCATGATTTTTCCGTTTATAGAAATATTATGATTTATGTATGATGATTCGTTGAACGATTCTATTCGTACTATTTGTTGTTGTTAAAATGTTTTCGGATGGTTATCTCGAAGAAAATCCGAATGATGGAACGTTTTCATGGAGAAAAGGACAAAAAATGGCGAAGAAAAGTTACTGTGCGCGAAGGAGGAAGGCGTGTGGGATCCACACGCGCGCTGTAGTTGCAGGCGCGTGGCACCCACGCGCCACGCGCAGTCAGGCGCGCGCGCAATCGCTCGCGGGTGGGATACACGCGCGCGCCAACCGTTGGCGTGTAGGGCGCACGCGCGCGAAGCTGCGGCGGGCAAACGCGATCCGACGTCCCCCGCGGCCTTTTACGTTTTTGCCCCTATGCCATTTTTAAAATTCCCATTTCGTCCTTCTCGCATTTTATTTACTATTCTGCCCTTGTTTAATTTATAATTACGATTCTGTCATTGATGATTATTTACCATTTTGCCCCTGGGTTATAAATTTATGATTCTACCCTTATGGAATTATGATTTTACGATTCTGCCCTTATGCTTTGATTATGATTTTATCCTTGTGTGTAATTTGGTAAATATTTATATTTTACAATGTTAAAAATTCATATTATGAATGGTTTGTTAGTCACCAAAGTGGCCAAACCTTGAAGTCTTTTGAATTTTTGATATTGTAAATTTTTTATTCAATTACCCATGATTAATTGATGCTATTTATGAAATTGATATGTTTCATATCATTATTGGTGTTATGGGTATATTGAAGTTCATTTATTATAAGAACTTAGGGATTAACCCAAAGGTTAATTATTATCTTATAATTCATGAACATGATAGTTGGTAATTAATATGACTTGTTAAATTTGTTTGTATATCCAAAGATAGCAAATAAATTTTAATAAGATATATTTACAATTACCAAATAAAAGTTATTAGCATCATTATGATTTGTATATATTTGTATATCATAGGATCGCCCAAAGGAGAACTATGATGTACATGTGAAGTTTAGTTTGAATCTGATTAGGTGATATTCTCAAGGCATTAATGTATGAGTATTTTCTTGCATATTTGCAGTATCTGTACATGTTTCACTCCATTCACATGCTTCGTCTGTTCCATTATTCAATGGGATAAATTTTCCTGATTAGAGTGAACAAGTCCAGTTTCACTTAGGTGTCCTGGATGTTGATTTAGCGCTTCAAGGTGAGAAGCTAGCTGCTATTACTGATGAAAGTAGCGATGAAGAAAAGTCTTTCCATAAAGCTTGGGAAAGATCAAACAGACTGAGCTTAATGTTCATGCAAATGACAGTTGCAAACAATTTAAAGATTTCTCTTCCTAAGACTGACAATGCTAAGGAATTTATGGAATTTGTGAAAGAGCGTTCTCAAATTGCTGATAAGTCACTTGCTGATACATTGATAAGCACACTGACCACCATGAAATATGATGGTTCACGTACCATGCATGAGCATATATTTGAGATGACAAATTTAGCAGCAAAGTTAAGGACTTTAGGAATGAACGTGGATGAGTACTTTTTAGTATAGTTTATACTTAATTCCTCACCTCATGAGCAATATGGGCCATTTCAAATGAATTACAACACTATAAAGGATAAGTGGAATGTGAATGGATTGGCCAGTATGCTAGTTCAAGAGGAAACAAGGATTAAGAATCAACAGGCTCATTCTATTCATCTCTCAAGTCATCAAGAGGTTCAAAAGAATTTCAAGAGGAAAGGTGGAAGGAGCATGAAAAAAGAATTACACGTCCTGAATGACTCTTCAAAGGCTTCTCAAATCCACAAGAAGGAATACAATCTTATTAAATGTCATTTTTGCAACAAAATTGGACACTTGAAGAAGTTTGAAACGTAAAGCTTGGTTCGAAAAGAAATGTAAACCTTGTGCTTTATTATGTTTCGAATCAAACTTCACTAAAGTTCCTCATAATACATGGTGGATTGATTCTGGTGCCACCAATCATGTGTCAAATACGATGTAAGGATTTCTTATGATCTAAACCATAAAGCCAAATGAAAGTTATGTGATTATGGGAAATAGAAACAAAGCTCAAGTTGAAGGCATTGGCACTTATCGTTTGATCTTAGATACTGGGCATTATTTGGATTTGTTTCGAACCCTTTATGAACCTACATTTTCTCGCAATTTAGTTTCTTTGCCAAGACTTGATGTAGCGGGATTTTATTGTAAGTTTGGTTTTGAATCCTTCAGTTTATTTAAGAGTGATACTCTTATTGAAACTGAAACTTTATGTGATAGTCTCTACAAATTTAGACTTAATGATACTTTTGTTGAGACATTAATGATCTTGCATCATAATGTTGGCACTAAACAAAGTTTGGTAGGTGAACATTCTGCTTACTTGTGGCATAAACGTTTGGGTCATATATCCAAGGAAAGAATGCAAAGATTAGTGAAGAATGAAATTCTTCCAAATTTGGATTTTACTGACCTTGGAGTGTGTATTGATTGTATTAAAGGTAAACAAACAAAGCACACTAAGAAATGTGCCATAAGAAGCACAGAGCTTCTTGAAATTATACATACCGACATATGTGGTCCATTTGATGTTTCATCTTTTGGTAAGGAAAGCTACTTCATCACCTTTATTGATGATTTTTCATGTTATAGTTACATTATCTATTGCATGATAAGTCTCAATCAGTGAATACACTTGAAGTGTATATTAAAGAGGTTGAGAGGCAATTAGATAAAAAGATGAAAATAGTAAGATCAGACAGAGGCGGTGAATATTATGGAAAGTATAATAAGTCGGGACAATATCCAGGTCCATTTGCTAAATTCCTTGAAAGACATGGCATTTGTGCTCAATACACAATGCCAGGTACACCACAACAAAATGGTGTAGCAGAAAGGCGTAATCGTACTTTAATGGAAATGGTTAGGAGCATGACGAGTCATTCATCTTTACCCTTATCTTTGTTGATGTATGCTTTAAAGACTTTTGTGTATTTATTAAACAGGGTTCCCAGTAAGGCAGTTCCAAAGACTCCTTTTGAACTGTGGACGGAAAGGAAACCTAGTTTACGACACCTGCATGTTTGGGGTTGTCAAGCAGAAGTAAGAATTTACAATCCACATGAAAGGAAATTGGATTCAAGAACGACCAGTGGTTATTTCATTGGTTATGCAGAGAAATCCAAAGGGTGTAAATTTTATTGTCCTAATCATTGTACAAGAATTATTGAATTTGGAAATGCTAAGTTCATTGAGAATGGTGACATCAGTGAAAGTGAAAGAGTGCATGATGCTTGCATTCAAGAAGTAAGGGTAAAAGTTCCTATACCCAAAACTTCTAAAGTTGTTGTTCCTGATATTATAGTACAACCTGATAATAATCAAAAACAATAAATTAATGAACAAACACTCCATAATGAAGATGTCAACATTGAACCTCCAATAGCTGAGTCACAAGAAATAGCATTAAGAAGATCTCAAAGAGAAATGAGGTCGGCTATTTCTAATGACTATATGGTTTATCTACAAGAGTCAGAAATTGACCTAGGAATTGGAAATGATCCAGATTCATATTCCCAAGCCATGGAATGTGAAAATTCTAATGAATGGTTTAATGCCATGGAAGAAAAGTTAAAATCCATGCATCAAAATCAAGTTTGAGATATTGTTGAATTGCCTAAAGGATGTAAAAAGGTTGGGTGTAAATAGGTCTTTGAGACCAAGTGCGACTCAAAAGGCAATATTGAACGATATAAAGCCAAACTTGTTGCAAAGGCTTTGGTGACTCATTATGACTTGGAGTTACACTAAATGGATGTAAAGACCGCCTTTCTTAATGGGAATTTAGAAGAAGAGGTTTATATGGACCAACCCGAAGGCTTTTCAATTAAAGGAAATGAACATATGGTATGTAAATTAAAGAAGTTAATATATGGACTTAAACAAGCTTCCCGACAATAGTATCTTAAGTTTAACGATACCATAACTTCATTTGGATTTAAAGAAAACACCGTTGATCGGTGTATTTATATGAAGATTAGTGGGAGCAAGTTTATTTTTCTAGTTCTGTATGTTGATGATATTTTGCTTGCTGCTAATGATCTTGGTTTGTTACATAAAACCGAGAAGTTTCTCTCTAAGAATTTTGAAATGAAGGATATGGGAGAGGCAACGTATGTGATAGGAATATAAATATTTCGTGATAGATCACAAGGATTATTAAGATTGTCTCAGAAAGCCTACATTGAGAAAATTTTAGAGAGATTTAATATGAGTAAATGTTCAGCAGGAATAGTTCCAATTCAGAAAGGTGACAAATTTAGCCTTATGCAATGTCCGAAAAGTGAATTAGAACGAGAACAAATGAAAAATATTCCTTATGCATCTATTGTGGGGAGCTTAATGTATGCACAAACTTGCACCCGACCCGGACATCAGTTTTGCTTTGTCGAAATGTTTGGGCGGTATCAAAGTAATCATGGAATGAATCATTGGAAAGCTGCAAAGAAAGTTCTTAGATACTTGCAAGAAACGAAGAATCATATGCTCACTTATAAAAGATCCAATCATCTCGAGTTGATTGGATATTCAGATTCAGACTTAGCCGGATGTACTGATATAAGAAAATCAACATTTGGTTACTTGTTTCTTCTGGTTGGAGGGGTAATTTCATGGAAGAGTGCGAAGCAGTCAGTTATTATTGCATCCACCATGGAAGTTGAATTTGTGGCATGCTTTGAGGCCACTATTCATGGATTATGGCTGCGGAATTTTATTTCAGGGCTTGTGATTATCGACAGTATTGCCAAGCCGCTGAAATTTTATTGTGATAACTCTGCAACAGTTTTCTTCTCTAAGAACGACAAGTAGTCTAAGGGTGCTAAGCATATGGAGATCAAATACTTGTCCATCAAAGAAGAAGTTCAGAAACAAAGAGTGTCAATTGAGCATATTAGCACCAATCTTATGATAGCAGATCCCTTAACAAAAGGACTGCCGCCCAAAACATTTAATGAGCATGTTGAAAAGATGGGCATTATTGGACGCCATTAATGTTTGTATTATGATTGTATTGAGTTTATATATTTGACACATTGAGCTCACTTACGTGTTTCTGATATTTTCTGTTTTCTATTTAATATACATTATGGTAATAGATGAATGTTAAACAGGATAGTTTCTAAAGGAACATTATGGTTGGACTATTACTGTACTTCTCATTTATGGATCATGTTAAGTAAAGTGCTATAGTTGTAGTATATAGAAAGGACTATGTCAATTAATGACATACAACCGCTATGACTCACATTAGTTTTCTTTACTTAATTGTGATTATTATGTGATTGCCAATTTAATGAAATTTTATAGCATAATGTTATTGTGCACATTATAGTCTTTATTAAATCATGAAAGGAAAATCTTATGGGCCAAGTAGCAGAATGTAAGAATTATTGTGACCCACATGATATGATTTATTTTATGGTTTAATAATTATTGAAATGCTATAAAATAAATAATTATTGGTTACAAGAAGTTACGACTCTAATAAAATGAAAGGGTATATCGCTTTGATGGAATGCACCTTTTCAACGAATGTACAAATAGAGTCCGGTCCTCTCTCCACCCAAAAAAAAATGAACAACAATAACAGAAAAGAACTTGGTATTCTCTCCTCCATTGATAGAATACATTAAAGAATAATGGGTTAAGGGAGAGAAATCAGATTTCTTCATTTGGTTCGTGTTCTTCGGTTTTCCACAACGATTATCATCAAAAGGGTAACGCTATGGATAAAGGTATGTTTTCATCTATTTATGAAAATCATGAAGATCAAAGATCACTGTTTATTATTTGAATTTCCGCATCAAAGTTTTAATATGTATTGTCTAACATTTTTAGTAAAAATTTTTAAGAATAATTTTTTTAGAAATCTTTAATAATTAATACTAGTAATGCCAATGTTCTTAAAGTTTATATGTGATGCAATTTTCTATGCAATTAATGAATCATTAAACAAGTCGTCAAAATTTGGGTGTCTATAGACACGACAGATCAAAACGTGATTTTAAGGGAGCAACTGCTTGAAGATGAGATCATGGCATTGTGAGAGCATGGACACAGGATTTTAGGTGATGCAGAGGCATGGTTATTGTTAGATGGGTTTGCTCCCATATGGAGGAAGCCTAATGAAATGCAAGCCCAATGGCTTCAACCCAAATGATAAGTCATATTGAAAAATAAGGTTTCTCATTATCTTTTAATTGGTAGCCACAAAAATGTTACTAGAGTTGCAGAAACAAGAAGGAAATAGAACAAAAAAATCCGGGTTTAAGACAGTATCTGATTTACGCCAAGCTAGTATTGGAGGTCAATTCGTGGTCCGATTGAGCCAAAACTTTTTCACCATGTTTGTGGCACACTCTTCTCAAATCTAAACGGTTTGATTTTTATTTAAAGCTCCCTACATAAAGTTTTTTGTAGGTTGAACAAAGCCTGCATTTTTTTATGAGTTTATCATTGATTTCTTGTGAGATATATGCGTATTGTCAAGAATGATGTTCTCGAGGTCTCTACTACTATGTACCTTTAGTATTTACTAGAAAAGAGCTTTGTTCACCTAGTTTTGTTGATAGTGAAGATTTTTGTGTGGACTTCAGTTTCATGGTTTTTGATCTCCTCATGTCGAGGAAGTTTTCCACATAAGAAATCGTCTTGTGTTTGCGTACTTAGTATTTATATTGTTCTACTATATCATTTCCTATTAGGTTTACACAAGGTGAGAGATTGTTTTGCTCTATTACGCTAATCCGATATCGTTCGGTTGTTACTATTCTCTGATCAAAATGGTATTAGAACTTTGGTTATTCCTAGATTTTTTTTTTCCTAGTGTTAAACGATGGAAACGAATACGAGTAGAATGATTATATTGAATGGTTCAAATTATCATATTTGAATGGGAAGATGGAAGACCTTTTATATATGAAGTATTATTATTTGCTCGTATTTGCTAAAGAGAAATATGAGAATAAAACTAACACTGATTGGTCCATATTTCATCGTCAAGTGTATGGTTATATTAAGCAATGAGTGAATGATAATGTTTTGGAACACATCATTGAGGAAACTCATATACGTAGTTTGTGGAATAAGCTCAAACAATTATATGCTCAAAAGACTAGAAATGACAAGTTATTTCTAATAAAATAGATTATGACTTTGAAATATCAAGATGGTACTTGTTTGATTGATCATTTAAATTATTTTCAAGGAATTGTAAATCAGTTGGCTGCGATAGGAATCAAGTTGAATGATGGCATACAGGCATTATGATTGCTTGGTACTTTGCTAGACTCATGGGAGACATTTTGAACGTCTTTGTCTAATTCAATCCCAGATGATACAATTATCATAAATTTGACCAAGAGTAGTTTTTTGAATGAAGAGATAAGATAGAAGACACATGGATCATCATCTTTACATTCTAATGCCTTGATTGTTGAGAAAATGTGAAGAAGTGAGTCTTGAGGTATGAAAAATAGAGATAAAAGCATAAGTAAATACAATAAATTTGCTAATGTTCAGTATTATTATTGCATTAGAAGTGACATATTTAGAGGTATTCCCATCAATTCAAAAGGCAAAATAGAAAGACAAAAGTAAAGAAGAGAAAAGTGATAATAACAGCAATGACAATCGTTTTATTGCACTTAAAGAAAACTTTCTTACTGTATTTGATGGTAATGCGGTAAATCTATATGTTATGAGATTAGTTGGGTAATTGATAGTGGTGCATCTATTCTACTACATCACGTAGGGATTTTTTTACATCGTACAAGTCAAGTGACTCTGGATCTATGAAAACAGGAAACAATGGGCTGGCTTAACTTCTAGGCATTGGTGATGTGTTCTTAGAAACCAATAATGGCACAAGGTTAGTATTGAATAATGTTAAGCATATGCCTGATATTCGTTTGAATATGATTTTCATAGGTAAGCTGGATGATGAGTGGTATTGCAACACGTTAGTGATGGTCGATGGAAGCTTACTAAAGGTTCTATTGTTGTGGCAACAGACGGAAATGTTCCTTGTTGTATATTATGCAGACAAAGTTGTCCATAGACAAAATTGATGTAGTAGACAATGAAGAAACAACTGAGTTATGGCACAAGAGGCTTAGTCACATTCATGAGAAGGGTTTGTCAATACTGGCCAAGAAGAAGTTCCTTTCAAGAATGAAAAGTTCAATGCTGAAGGAGTTTCTAATTATTTAGCAGGAAAATAAAATGAAGTTGCATTCAAAAGCTTTCCTACTTCGAGAAAGTCATGTATACTTGTTTAGTACATTCTAATACTTGTGGTCCGATGAAGACAAAATCACTTGGTAGCTCTCTTTATTTTGTTACTTTCATAGATGATTTTTGAAGGAAAATTTGGGTTTATACCTTGAAAAGTAAAGATCAAGTATTATATGCTTTTAAGCAGTTTTAAGCTTTAGTTGAGAGACGGACTGGAAAGAGTTGAAATGTATTAGAATTAATAATAAGGAAGAGTATATTGAACCTTTTAATGAATATTGTAGACAATAGGGTATTTGACATTAAAGGACACCTCCCAATACACCTCAATTAAATGACTTAGTTGAGTAAATGAACATGACACTAGTTAAAAGGGTAAGATGTTTACTTTCATAGGGATCTTTTTGGGGGTCAGGCTTTAAATACGTTTGCACATGTATTAAATCTTACTCCATGCATTCCTTTACAATTTGATTTTCCTAATAGAGTTTCGACAGGCAAAGATGTTTTTTTATGATTATTTGCATGTCTTTGGGTACAAGGCATTTGTATATGTTCTTCAAAGATAAGAGGTCTAAACTTGATGTGAAAACACGATAGTGCATATTTATTGGCTAGAAGTTCTATGATCTAGCTAAGATGAAAGTTATAAGAAATAGAGATGTTGTGTTTATGGAAGATAAGACAATACAGGATATTGAGAAATCAAAAATGATTTCAGTGCCACAAGTTAGTGATGATTTGATTAACTTGGACCTACTTCCTTACATACGTATTCCTGTAGAAGCAGCAAAAAATGAATGTCCCGGATAATGGATATGTTTCCGAATATGTTGAAACAAATGATACTGTTCATGGACCAAAGGGTCCATTAGATGTTCCACCGGATGTTCCAATTCAAAGATCTGTTGGAGACTAACAACCTTCCACCATATATTCATAAGATGAGTATATGTTATTCACTAATGCAAGTGAACCAAAGTGTTATGCACAAGCAATAGAAGATGAGTGCAAAAACAAATGGATTGATGCTATGGATGATGAAATACAGTTACGTTATGATAATTATTCTTTTGAGCTGGTGAAGTTGCCTAAAGGCAAAAGAGCTTTGAAGAACACGTGAGTATATAAGTTGAAGCAAGATGAATGTACTTCACAACCACAATACAAAGCTAAATTGGTTTAAATGGATTCGATCAAAGAAAGGGTGTTGACTTTGACGATATATATTTTCTTCGGTGATGAAAATGTCATCTATTTATGTGGTACTAGGTTTGGTGGCTAGGCTAGACTTGAAAATTGAGCAAATGGATGTCAAAATATTCTTCTTACATTGTGACTTGGAGGAAGAGATATAGATGAAACAACCAAAAGGTTTCAAAGTGAAAGGAAAAGAGGACTATGTGTGCAAGCTGCAAAAGAGTCTCTATAGCCTAAAGTAAGCACCGAAACAGTAGTATGAAAAGTTTATGTTAATTATGATGAAACAAGGCTATAAGAAGACTTCCATGGATAACTATGTGTTTATCCAAAAATATTTTGATGACGACTTTATTATTCTCTTACTTTATGTTGATGATATGCTTATTGTTAGTAGAAATGCTTCATAAATTGAGTTGTTGAAGAAATAGTTGAGCAAGTCTTTTGCCATGAAAAACTTGGGCCTGGCGAAAAAGATTCTTTACATTAGAATTACTCAAGACAAAGATGCTAGGAAGTTGTTTTTGTTGTAAGAAAAATATATCAAGAAGATTCTTTAGAAATTTTACATGGACAAGGCTAAACTTTACTCCTCGTGCTACCTACTTTAAGTAAAATCCCGCAACTAATAAAGAGAAGAAATATATGGAAAGTGTTCCATATGCCTCGGTTGTAGGAAACTTGATATATGCGATAGTATGTACATGTCTAGACTTGATGCATGCGGTTGGCATTGTTAATCATTATTTATCAAATCCAGATAGAATGGATCATGAGGTATTTTCAAAGACCTTCTAATTTGAAACTCAGTTTCGGGATCGAGAAACTTGAGTTAGTTGAATATACAGATTCTAACTTGGCAAGAGATATCATAAATCTACTTTTGGTTATTTGATTTCTTTTACCAATGGGGCTATGTCATGGAAATCAAGATTGCGTAAGTGTGTTGCACCTTCTACAATCAAAGCCGAATTTATTACAAACGACCGAAGCTAGTAAAGAAATGCTATGATTGAAGAAGTTCTTCGAAGAACTTAGGTTCAAGCAAAAGAGGTATGCATTATTTTGTGATAATCAAAGGACGATTTATCTTGGTAAGAATTTATCTTTTCATTCTAGGTCGAAATACATTGATGTTAGATATCATTTAATAAGAAAAATTATAGATGTGAAGTTGTTGGAACTTGAGAAAATACATACGAACCATAATGGTTAAGATATGATGACAAAGACTCTACTAAAGGAGAAGCTTAAACATTACCGATTGATAGCCGAGATGGTGAATCCCTCCACATCATCATGAGGGAGAGAATTATAACTGTAGGAAAAATGCTCCCAGATGGTTATGGCATGAACACTATAAATACAAGTGCTCGTCTATTGGAGAGCCCTCCCCCCCGGCAGCACATAAACAACCAAATATGTTATCTTTCAATTATCTTTTAATTCATGCACTGTCGTTATAGATTCCTAGACTCACATCATCAATTAAATTCTAGTTTTTTTTCTTAAGTGTAGTTTCATCGATTAAATTCTAACATGTTTCTTTGCGTTTTCAGGCTTTGTTATCGATTAAATTCTGGTATAGTTCATATTCCTTTGGTTCAGTTTGAAGTGATTACATTCTCGGGCTTTGTCATCAATTATATTCTAGCACAATTTGTGTTTGCCTAGTGTCATTTGAACTGAAGTTATCAATTCTTTTGTCCACTCATGATATTTCCTGTCCGAAGTCGTCATAGAACTTGTCTCCTCTAATAAAAATCAAAGAACAATTTTTGTTGAAAGATATTTTGTTGTACAGTTAAATTCCAGCGAAACATATGCCAAACTCTATCTTATTCAATCCCCAATCCCCGCTTAGATTTTATCAATTATGACTGACCACTATACTCCTCATCTTGAAATAAAAGTACTCATCTCCAAGCTTGATTACTTTGGCCGGCAACCTCTCTCCAGTTTTGAAATTCTTTATTTAAGTTTCATGTAAATTTCAGCCAAACTTCCATGATCCTTCGAATTGCCTTCCACTTTGTCCAAATTATGGCCAACTACCACAAATCTTGGAATGTCATCCAATTCCAACAACCTTGGAGTTAAGACCGGCTCTCACAATACAAGTTGCATGCAATCCCAAAATCTCCCAAAATCTTGGAATTGTGTCCAATTCCACCATCTTCAAGTTTAAGCTAACTCCCCCGATCTTGGAGTCAAAGCCAAAATTATATCCAAATGATTTGCAACCTTCAGCCAATGTAAGGAAAATGTGGGTTGGGAGGGGGAGGCGTTTACAATTACCAAATAAGATCTCATTATATTGTACAAACGCCAATTCAATTCTAAATTTTCCAATTTTGTTAACGTAACCCTAAAACTTTTTATGAAATACCAAGGTAGTCATATTGATCAATTTTGGCATGAAATTGCTCATGTGGGTCCAGTCATCTCCAAGCATTGTACGTGGCATGGTGGATGATTTGACGTGGACAACTAAGTAGATTGCCATGTCAACAATTTCTAAGGCAATTGATTGGAAGGACTACGTTGCCAAAATTTTATGACTATATTGGCAAAATTAAAAAGTCTAGGACTAAATTGGTATCCGTGCAATTGGTTTATAAGTGAATTAGTTATTTTTCCAGGGAAAGGGAAAGAGATAGTGGCTGAAAATCCTGTAGAGGTGGGACTCAATTGGGGTTGATCCTAAAAATTCAATAGAGTTTAGGCACCTCACCTCTGAATTCTAGTTCGTCTAGCATGCCGGGCCTTATATTGGGCTGATAATATTTGTAACCAAGCCCCTAATTCATTTGATGCTAAATGCTATTTCTATACCTAAATGTCCATAATATCTAAAAGTAGAGAAATACAGCAAGAAGGGCGCAGAACTAGATAGAACTGATGTTTTGATTTAGGGATCCAACTCTATTGATGTCGACAAATTCAATCCCTAATTTTCTTATGAAAGAAAGCCTTCAAGCAAAAATTTTGGTGTTGACAATTGGGATAGTAAATAAGTATAATAAGCATTTATTATACATATCAAATTATTTTTAATTTTTCAAAAACAATTATAAGCATTTATTATATATATAATAAGCATTTATTATATATATCAAATCTTTCATATCGACATTAGCCCTAAACAAAAGGCATGGTTGTTGTAAGAAATACAAGAGAAGATTCTTGCTATATCAACATCATACCTAAGTAGAAGGCATGGTCGTTGTAAGAAAAACAAGTGAAGATTCATGCTTATAAAGCATGAGGACAAGTCAACAGAAAGTTAGTCTTCACTCATTTCGCAAAAAATGTGGCGTTTCTAAGAAACATCTTTTTAGAAAACCATTTTCTAAAAAATGATAATATTTTCTATTGTCTGGCTAAAACTTGAAAATGAACTAGAAAACATTTTCCACCATTTGGTATGGAAAATTAGATTTGATTTTCTTCCATACACTCTTTTTAATATTTTATTATATTTTATTTTTTAAAACGAATTTTTAGTTTTTTCTTTTCTTTCTTTTTTTCCTTTTTTTTATTATTTTCTTTTATTTTTTCTTTTCCTCCTTCGTCTTCTTTAGTTGGTCATAAGCCACGACGACGGTTGGCAATTGGCCAAAGTGAGGCTCACTTGAGTCTCGTGGCAAGGTGCACGCTCGTCGATTTGCCGAGCGGCCAGCTCAAGCTCACCGATCCGGCGAGCCTCGAGCTTGTCTATGGCTGGTCGCTAGCCGTTGTTGTGGCCTATGACTTACTGAGAATGAAGTAAAAAACAGAAAAAGAAAAAGAATTAAAATTTCAATTTAAAAAAAAAATTGGGGCTACTAATAGTGTGAGATAAGAGAGAGAGAGTAAGGAAGATGTTTTCCCTACTTGAAAAGCGGAAATCATTTTTCCCTATTTCAGAAGACTTTTTCTATTGACAGAAAATATTTTCCCGACTAGTTTTTTTTCCCATAAAACAAATGCCGTAAAATTCGAAAAATATTTTCTTCAAAGTTGTTTTCCACCAAACGAACGGAGTTTTAAATATTTGTTTTCTTTCATTATCCCGGGAGAAAGCTGAATCTCCTACACATCTTTAAGTTTTTGAAGAAGACTCGTATTTTTTTTTTCTCTGTTACCCATGGCACCCAACACTTTCTCTTCGTTGGTGAAAATCGATAGGCATGCCAAAACGATCCGAACATTAGACGATTGGAGACGCGCACCTCTCAAGACGATACCACTGCTATGAAATTACGGCTCCTCCTTTCTTCCTGACGACAGAAAATTGCTCTTGAAGTTTCAGGTGATAACAAACTTGTGCTCATTATTCTCCAACATTTCATTCTTTCCAGTTGGTTATAAAAAACAAAGAAAGAAATCTCTTGCTTTTGACCTAATATAAAATGATGACCAAAATTTTAAGTCTAGATTGACTAAGAAGTCATGTCACCTGCTACACTATAGTCAAGTGTGAACCCATAAATCACATCTCTTGCCATTCAGAAAATTTTCCAGTATGAGATAAAGATTACGTAGACAAGTCCATCTCGACCATTTAACATCGTCATGAGACCCACATTATTATTTATTCAAGTAAGCGGTCTACATGATCTATGGCACATTACCATATATCATCATCTTTAATTATAATTTATCATTGTGCGTATCTACTCAATTTGCTGCATTGGCATGTCATCAGATTCACCAGCACATGCACATTAGAGAACAGCAAGAAATTTCTATTCTTCTCCCTTGGAACAGAGAAAACTTCAATATTCGAAACATATATGTGTTTATTAAGTTGGATTTTGAGTGATAGTAATAATAATGAGCAATATAGGCAAATGCAAATCTTAAAAGGAAGAAAGAAGAACCTCGTCGATCTTAAAACTGGAAACTTTGCGAAAAAAGCAACGAAACATAGGCCTCGATCAACTACGACAGCTTTAATCCTTGACTTTAGAAATTTTCGCTGAAAAGGAAATCAAGACAGCTTTGTACAAACGCCAATTCAATTCTAAATTTTTCAATCTTGTTAATGTAACCCTAAACAATTTTATGAAATACCAAGGTAGTCATATTGATCAATTTTGGCATGAAATTGCTCATGTGGGTCCAGTCATCTCCAAGCATTGTACGTGACATGGTGGGTGATTTGACGTGGACAACTAAGTAGATTGCCATGTCAGCAATCTCTAAGGCAATTGATTGGAAGGACTACGTTGCCAAAAGTTTGACTATATTGGCAAAATTAAAAAGTCTAAGACTAAATTGGTATCCGTGCAATTGGTTTGTAAGTGAATTGGTTATTTTTCCAGGGAAAGGGAAAGAGATAGTGGCCAAAAATCCTGTAGAGGTGGTACTCAATTGGGGTTGATCCTAAAAATTCAATAGAGTTTAGGCACCTCACCTCTGAATTCTAGTTCGTCTAGCATGCCGAGCCTTATATCGGGCTGATAATATTTGTAACCAAGCCCCTAATTCATTTGATGCTAAATGCTATTTCTATACCTAAATGTCCATAATATCTAAAAGTAGAGAAATACAGCAAGAAGGGCGCAAAACTAGACAGAACTGATGTTTTGATTTAGGGATCCAACTCTATTGATGTCGACAAATTCAATCCCTAATTTTCTTATGAAAGAAAGCCTTCAAGCAAAAATTTTGGTGTTGACAATTGGGATAGTAAATAAGTATAATAAGCATTTATTAAATATATCAAATTATTTTTAATTTTTCAAAAACAATTATAAGAATGATTTAACATGCATTAGTATTTTTTAGATATTATTACTATAGGTTTGGATATGTTGTCATGTAAAGAAAGACAAATATAAAACGCCACCGCAATTGTCCAAGAAATTGATGGTTTTGAATCATGAGTACTTCCATATAGAATATAAAATTTTTAGGCGACCTTAGCACACCTTCTTCTTGGCCAAGTTTTCACCTGTATGAATTGCAAAAGAACAAAAGCCATTGCCGAGTCAAAGGTATATCATTTTATATCTGGTCATATTTTTCCACAAGGACTTTGACTGAACATTTGTATGGCATCTTGGCTGAACAATCTATTAAATGTACAGCTAGAATGCTAATGGAACCCACCACCGAAGTAATCTTTAGGAAATTCGTTTCAGCTACATCGCATATTCGTGTTGAAAACCGATCATTCATATCGACATTAGCCCTAAACAAAAGGCATGGTTGTTGTAAGAAATACAAGAGAAGATTCTTGCTATATCAACATCATCCCTAAGTAGAAGGCATGGTCGTTGTAAGAAAAACAAGTGAAGATTCATGCTTATAAAGCATGAGGACAAGTCAAAAGAAAGTTAGTCTTCACTCATTTCACGAAAAATGTGGCGTTTCTGAAAAATATGTTTTTAAAAAGCCATTTTCTAAAACATGATAATATTTTTTGTTGTACGACTAAAACTTGAAAATGAACTAGAAAATATTTTCCACCATTTGGTATGGAAAATTGGATTTGATTTTCTTCCATACACTCTTTTTAATATTTTATTTTATTTTATTTTTAAAACGAATTTTTAGTTTTTTCTCTTTTCTTTCTTTTTTTTCCTTTTTCTTTTTATTGTTTTCTTTTATTTTTCATTTTCCTCCTTCGTCTTCTTTAGTTGGTCATCAGCTAAGACGACGGTTGGCAATCAGCCAAAGTGAGGCTGACTTGAGCCCGTGGCAAGGCGCACGCTCATCGATTTGCCGAGCGGCCAGCTCAAGCTCATTGATCTCGGCGAGCCTCGAGTTTGTCTATGGCTGGTCGCTAGCCGTTGTTGTGGCCTATGACTTGCCAAGAATGAAGTAAAAAAAAAAGAAAAAGAAAAAGAATTAAAAGTTCAATTTAAAAAGAAAAAGAAGAAAATGGGGCTACTAAGGGTGTGAGATAAGAGAGAGAATAATAAAAAAGATTTTATGATCTATAATATAAGTAGTAGTAATCATAAATATATTACCAATTGGGTTTAGGATAATGTTTTCCCCTACTTGAAAAGCGGAAATCATTTTTCCCTATTTCAGAAGACTTTTTCTGTTGATGGAACATATTTTTCCCGACTAGTTTATTTTCCATAAAACAAATGCCGTAAAATTCGAAAAATATTTTCTTCAAAGTTGTTTTCCACCAAATGAACGGAGTTTTAAATATTTGTTTTCTTTCATTATCTCGGGAGAAAGCTGAATCTCCTACACATCTTTAAGTTTTTGAAGAAGACTCGTATTTTTTTTTCTCTGTTACCCATGGCACCCAACACTTTCTCTTCGTTGGTGAAAATCGACAGGCATGCCAAAATGACGTTAACGAATATCGACGAGCTCCAAAACGATCCGAACATTAGACGATTGGAGACGCGCGCCTCTCAAGACGATACCACTGCTATGAAATTACGGTTCCTCCTTTCTTCCTGACGACAGAAAATTGCTCTTGAAGTTTCAGGTAATAACAAACTTGTGCTCATTATTCTCCAACATTTCATTCTTTCCAGTTGGTTATAAAAAACAAAGAAAGAAATCTCTTGCTTTTGACCTAATATAAAATGATGACCAAAATTTTAAGTCTAGATTGACTAAGAAGTCATGTCACCTGCTACACTATAGTCAAGTGTGAACCCATAAATCACATCTCTTGCCATTCAGAAAATTTTCCAGTATGAGATAAAGATTACGTAGACAAGTCCATCTCGACCATTTAACATCGTCATGAGACCCACATTATTATTTATTTAAGCGGTCTACATGATCTATGGCACATTACCATATATCATCATCTTTAATTATAATTTATCATTGTGCGTATCTACTCAATTTGCTGCATTGGCATGTCATCAGATTCACCAGCACAAGCACATTAGAGAACAGCAAGAAATTTCTATTCTTCTCCCTTGGAACAGAGAAAACTTTAATATTCGAAACATATATGTGTTTCTTAAGTTGGATTTTGAGTGATAGTAATAATAATGAGCAATATAGGCAAATGCAAATCTTAAAAGGAAGAAAGAAGAACCTCGTTGATCTTAAAACTGGAAACTTTGCGGAAAAAACAACGAAACATAGGCCTCGATCAACTACGACAGCTTCCATCCTTGACTCGAATATCTTGACTTAAGTGATAATGATCTCCAAGGCATATTCCCCACTTTCATCCTTGAAAATAATCAATGGCTTAGATTCCTTGGTGTCTCTTCAAATAGGATGGAAGGTCAACTTTTGAAAAACTCAAGCATTTTTTGCAATTTGCAAGTACTCATGTTGAGTTCTAACAAATTTAGTGGGAGGATTTTTGACACCAAAGACGGTGCTTTGAATTGTAGACAAAGCAACCTGAAGATTGTTGATATTTACAACAACAATTTTAGTGGTTACCTACCCAATCAATTCGGGAATCTCAAAGATCTTGAACTCCTTGATCTTTCACAAAACTCGATTTCTGGTCCTATTCCCGATACTATGGGCCAGCTATTATCTTTGACAATGTTGAACCTCTCTTTTAACAAATTGAGTGGGAATATTCCAGAAAGTGTTGGGCAAATATCCAATCTTATGGTGATGGATATTAGTAATAATCAATTGGATGGAATTGTCAACCAACTTCACTTTGCAAATCTTACCAATTTGATCGTGTTGAACATCTATTCGAATAGGCTTGTCATAAATGTTAGTGCATCTTGGGTTCCTCCTTTCCAAATTCAAGAGATTCTCATGTCAAGTTGCAAAGTGGGACCAAAATTTCCAAACTGGCTTCGAACGCAAAAAGAAGTTTCAATTTTAGTCATGTCAAATGCCAGCATCTCAGATGAAGTTCCTCATTGGTTATCTAATGTTCTATCTAGCATTGAACAGTTGGATCTCTCAAACAATCTGCTCAGAGGCGACATTTCCCGAATTATTGGGAAAGAGATGCCAATGTTAACACAAGTGTCACTTTCTAGAAATAACCTTAGTGGTAAAATTCCAAATTCATTATGCATGTCAAATCAATTGTCTTTTCTGGATCTCTCTAAGAACCAACTATTTGGGAGACTTCCGCGATGTTGGAGTAAGTCACTAGCTTTTTTGGAATGGATTTCATTGGGAGACAACAAGTTAAATGGTCAAATTCCAAAGTTGCTGTGTCATTTGGAGCAATTAAAAGTTCTCGGTTTACCTGAAAATGGCTTGGACGGAGTGCTTCCAAAATGTTTACTAAAGCTTGATTTGAGAATCCTCGATCTTAGTGACAATCAATTCACTGGTAGAATACCTTTGTTTGGTAACCCTAGATCATTTGAGATAATCGATCTTGGGAGAAATTACTTCACCGGTGACATTCCTTTACAGTTGTGTCATCTTGCTAATCTCCAGTACTTGAGCCTACATCATAACAACTTTTCCGGAGGCATTCCTCGTTGTTTCAACAACTTCTCGCGAATGTGGGCCAATTCCACTTTGTATTTCAGATCCACAGGGGGGTTTCCCGTTATGGTTGATATAAGAGGAATAAGCATAGAATTCACTAGCACGCTCCCATATTTATTTTCCATTGACCTCTCGAGCAACGGATTAGACGGAAAAATACCAGAAGGGCTAACGTGTCTTGCTCGACATCAAAATTTGAACCTCTCTCAAAATAAGATGGTTGGAAAAATCCCTTTTGATATTGGCAATTTGAAATATTTAGAATCACTAGATTTATCCAATAACAAGCTATCGGATGAAATCCCTCATAGCATATCCAATTTAGACTTTCTAAGTCATTTGGATCTTTCCAACAACAATTTATCCGGTCCTATTCCATCGGGCAATCAACTAAGCACTCTCGACGATCAATCTATATATCGCGGCAACAATGGACTTTGCGGACCTCCTCTTTTGAAAGTTTGTCCAAGAGATGAGCTCGATGATAGAGACAAACGAGATTATCACAATTCAATCAAAGATGAGTCTAATGAAGGTGACTCCATTATTATTAGGTTTTACTCCGGACTGGGACTAGGTTTTGCGGTGACATTCATGGGATTTTGCGGCATATTATATTTCAAAAAGTCTTGGAGGATCTCCTATTTTCTAGTGGTGGATAGGATTATTAGAAAATTGTCTATTGTGAGGATGATTACCATTCTATGGTTCAAGAGAACTTTTCAATTCCAACTACGCAAGTAAGCAGTTATTTAGTAAGCAAAATCTCCCTCTCTCTCTCCCACCCTCCCAACCTCCCTCCCTCTCCCCGCCCCCATAATTTCTTTTCCTCATACTCATTTGTTTTGATGATAGATTTGCTAAACAATTCTATTGTTTGTCCTCACGTGTGAGTCACAGGTGTGACTTCGCTGCTTGAAAGCATAGATTGGCTTACCCAATTCCAAACGCAAGTGCCGCGGCAATTGCTATGAAGCTGGCAGTTCCTTTTTCATGATGGAAGATTGCTTTTGAAGATTCAAGTAATAAAGAAGTTGTGCTCATTATTCTCCAACGTGTCTCACTTGCTTTCCATTTGGATATTAAAAAAATCTCTTGCTTTTGTCCTATAAAATAAGATGTATATGTTTAATGTAAAATTGGATGAGTCTATTGTTCCCTAGGGTACAAATCACATTGTTTTATATTAATAAAGCAGCAATAGCTATCAATTCATTTTAGCCTGCAATTTGTTTAGTCGATAATACGCTGGTAAGTTACAAATACTTTTACAATATGTTCACTGAAGTCTTAAAACATATCACAAAAGTGCAATTGAGTTCTAAAACTTTCAAAAAGTGCAATCAAAACCTAAAAATTGTCATGAAAGTGCAAACCAATACTTCCATTAATTTCGTCCAATTTGGTTAACAAAAATGCTAACGTGACTCTTTTTTAATATTTTCTCTCTTACATAGTGATTATGTCCGCTAAAACGGTGTCATTTTAGTCCAAATATAATTTTTAATACAAATTTTATTTAAATTAAATTAAAAAATAAACTTAATTTAAAAAAAAAATAGAGAGAACCAGGCAAACCCTAGCAGGCCCTTAGCCGAGGCCTAGCGACCCAACCGACCATTCCCCCACCATCGCAAACCCTTCCTAGAAATGATGGGCGGCCGCCACCACAAGGATTTGTAGCCCTTGTTGCATGATGCTTCTTTTTTCTTTTTCTTTTTTAAAGCTTATTTTTATTTAATTTAAATAAAAATTGTGTTAAAAATAAGATTTAGACCAAAACTACATCATTTTAGCCACGTCATCGCCATGTAAGAGAGGGAAAATATTTTAAAAAGCCACATCAGCATTTTCCGTCAGCCAAATTGGATAGAGGTAACGAAATGACTTGATTCCACAAATTTAATAAGTTTTATGACTTAATTGCACCTTCTGCAATAATTAGAATTTAATTGAACTTTCATGATAAGTTTTAAGACTTCCAATGCACATATCCCATACTTTTATGAAGAATAAACAATTACTAGATTGTCTTAAATTACCAATTGAATGATATTCTAACATTTATGCTCTATTATAATAATTACCAACTTTTATTTACATAAATTATCAACACTACGACAATTTTATCATCCACAACGTGTAGATAGTTGCCTGATGGAGCGGTTTAATAGATAGACTCTCGAACGAGAGTTCAAATGACTTAGAAAGTCTAAATTGGTTATGCTAGGGGGACTGGGTTTGCATAAGCATCATGGGGATTTTGTAGCATTTTACATTTCAATAGGTCTTGAAGGGTCTTTTACTTCTAGGCAATAAATAAATTCATCAAAAAGTTGTTGATCTCTAGAATAATTACCATGATTTTGTTCAAGGAAACTTGTTGATAATAACTATGCAATTGTGTTTATTTAGTCAGTAAAAATTTCTCTCATAGAAAAAACTGTTGATAAAAAAAATACCGATCATCAAATTTTCAAATAATTTATTGGTAACTCACCAATACTTTATATGAAGTTAACAACTTTTTTGACAATTTGCATATTACCAACTTTTATTTGACTTTCTTGTCAATGCCTAGAATTTACCAACTCTTGGATTGATTTACTAATTTTTATTTACATAACTTACAACCTTTTTCAGGTTAAATAACCAATTTGTGGGTTAACCAACTCTAATTTGAGTTACTAACCAATGTGTTTTAATCTATTTGTTTTAATTTATCATTTTTATGATCAATTAATATACTAATTTTTATTTGTCTTTCTTGTAATGCCTTAAAGTTGTAACTCTTATATGAATGTAACGATCTTTCTTTGTATAACTGACCAAGTTTTCTCCCATTAGATTATTAACTAGTTTTGGTTTAACATTTCTTATTTGAGCTGCCTATCTACATTTATTTAATTTTAAAAAAAAATCACCAACTTTTCTATTAAGCTATCAATTTTTATTTTCCTTACTTACCGGCCCGTTCAATCCAATTCCTTACAGCTTTTGGCAATCTGGATAAAATTGTCATATCCCGCATTTGGTGTCTACTCAAGATAAGATAAGGTCGATATAAGAGGGATATAGACTTGATAACCTTATTCTATGGGGAACATGGGATAAGGATAGATAAGATTTGTTAATATCCATAGTAGGAAAGTTACTTTTTCTCGAATAACAAACTTATTAAATTAAAAAACATTAAAATTATATTTCAATATACATATATATGAATTTTGATATTAGAAATTCAAAATAAAAAAGATAACAATTTAGTTTTTTAAATTATTTTTATTTATATATTCGAATTTATTCTATATTATAATTAATATATAAATATAAAAATTATATTTATGTTTATAGTCATTACATATTTTATATATATTGGTATAGTTTACTATTTAATAAAATTTTATTAGAGAATGATGGAAGGGGAAGAAAGAAATAAAAAGAAAATAATAAAAAAATGAGAGGAAAATAAAATAAAAAAAGGAAATAAAAATAAAGTAAGAAAGAGTATCGTGAGACATTTTTACCATATCAGTTCGGAAAATTTTTTGTTCATTTATAATGATATGCCATTCATACCTATTGACATCTAATATTTAGTTGGCATGTCGATAAAGATAAAAACTCGAGATTAGGGTTTTTGATCGCCATGGAACTCGTTTCTCAAACCAGAAGTGTCATTTCTTATTTCTTTTTCTTTGACCAATAATATTTAGGTAATTTCATACTCAGTTTTACCAAAAACCCGAAAAGTCAAACGGTTGACTTTTTGGTTAACCCTTTGACCGAAAATCAACCTTGGGTCAAAATTTGGTTTTTTGCTTAAAAAGATTCCTTTCAATTTTAATTTCACTTTAACCACAAAAATTTTGACAAAAATTCAAAACTCTGATCATAAAATCAACATTTTAGCAAAAGTCAATCAGGTCAAACCTTCAACCAAAAAATTGGAAAACGTGAAAACCCCAAAGCACTTTATTTTGGCTTCAATTTGACTTTAACATAAAAAATTTTGTGAAAATCAATTAAGAACCTCATGTTTTGAATTTTTTGGTTTCAGATTCGATATCGGCCAAAAATAAAATTACTTTCATTCTATTTGTATTTTGGTTTTATTCCTTTCACAACATTTGATCTAGAGATCATCATGCATTCTCTCGTTCGACCAATTTCATGATTTGACAAGCCGAGATGAAAATTATCATTTTTAACCTTAATCGGGAGTCTAAGTCGATTCTTCATGAATTGTGAGCCAACGCTCCCATTCGACTCATTTTCTTGAAATAAATCCAAATTCAGGGTCAATTTTGGTGAATTCAATTGAGAACTCTCCAATTTGATGGATTTAACTTACTTTGATTTGAGAAATCCAAGCTAAGAAGCTTTAATTGATGCAATTTAAGTTAACTCATTATAGACTAAGGTTTAGTTTCCTGAATTGAGGTTCAACTTCAACATTAGCCTTCGATTCAATTTTGGCATAAAGGTGGTACCATTATTTCTATGTCAATTTCAATGCAATAGGCCATCATGAACATGGATATTTAATCAATTGATGCCTCACTATATTAATTGAATTCATTTTCAACCAATTTGCATTTTTGAGATAGGCAATTGTGTAAATTTGCTTATTTTGTCTCCTAATTGAGTAGAGCTTCCTTTCAATTGAGTCCCTAGAGGACTAATTGCACAAAAGAAAAGAATAAGACCAAATCAGTCAAGACTAGTTCAGACAGGCCCGACCGATTCAACTGGTTCCAACGGAAAGTGACCGGTTCAGCCACTTCCCGATGGAAACTCGACGGCCAGTGGCCAAAACGAAGTGGCTCGTCCCATGGCCAACCTACCCATGCCTTATTTTCTGAATTTGCAAAATTGCCCTCGAATTGTGCGAAATTACGAAAATACCCCTGATTATCCTTTAATCACACGAACGTTCATAACCGTTCATCCTTGATGCATTACAACCCTTACGATAGATATCTGCTTATTTCTTAATCTTACTTAAAAGGCTAATAAATTTTGTCAAGCTAAGGAAACCAATCCCTAGCCCTTGGATCCAAGGGCTAGAATTGGCTCTTACAAGGAAGTATAAATAGATTTTTCCCTCCAAAAATAAAGGGGAAGCCACATTTTTATAGAAAATTAGATTTGAAAACTCTCTCTCTCTCTCTCTCTCTCTCTCTCTCTCACGCGCACGCGCACGTAATCGTCTAACCGCCCTTCCCTCTTCGTCGTGCCATCCACTAGTTATCGAAGCTCCAACCGGCAACGCTCCACCCTCGATGACATCCAACACCTCCTCCTCGATCCTGTAGACACCATCGCCGCCTCTATCCTTTGTCGGAGCCTCTTGCCTAGACCAGTCTTGATCAAGTCTAGAGAAGTTGGTGACGTCCCCGGTGGCTGTTCTTGCCTTGATCAGCGACCAGCCGGTCATCCTAGCATCCCCAATTGATCTGGCAACCTCTATCGACGAGTCTATGAGCTGGTGGTGGTTAGAGATCCATCTAACAGCCATTGGAAAGCCTCATTGCTGGTGAGCTTCTAGCCGACTTCCTTCTTGCGCTCAATTCATCACCGGCACTGATCGATGCCTATTTTGACGCCATCCGGCACCTCTGACGTCCTTAACCTTCGTCGGACCTCCCTTGAGGTCTAATGCTTCTTAGTTGAAACTCAATCAAGCTTGATTCACACGAAAACCTCAAAAGATAGTGATCTTCTATCTTGAGCTCAATGAAGCGAGGTTGCTTTAGGCAACCAAGGCTAGAGCTCGATTTAGGTCGTAATCTAATATGTTTATTGATAAACTTGGAAGCCTAGGATGCTTAGGATTGATAGATGATAGGCTAGGATGGATTTCATATGATTGATAGCTTGGATTGATCGAAAATGCAATTCAAATGCCTTGAATGACCTGATTATTGATTGTCTGGGTTTGAGCTGCTAAACGTGATCTTTGTCTCAAGGTCCCCATGAAACTAATAGTATATTCCATGGGCTTTTCAACGATATGAAGATTATGCCAATCGACCTCTGTTTGCTTGGTCAATTGCTTGCTTGAAATTTGATTTTAATTCTATGATGTTGCTGCAACTTTGTATGATTGGACGACCTGATTTACTTGGGGAATTTATATGATTTTTTGTGGTTTGAATTAGGCCCAAAGGTCGTCATGAGTTTGAACCATAACGTTCAGGCCTAATCATATATAATATTGTGGAATTTTCTCATGTCATATAGATAGGATTAAGCATGATTGTTTCTGGCCTTTGCTGCTATTTCTACTGCTGATCTGACCTCTTAGAGGAATGTTCTCGATTGAGCTTGTTAATGGACCAATTTGTCGATGATGCCTTCTAGACAATTGTAAGAGACATCCTAAGCTTTAAAATGACATATGGCATGCTCGAATCAGCCATCATTTACTATGTTTAACATTTTTGCTAAATTGAGCTTGAATATGGATATTATGTTGAACTAGAGTTGCTTGTCATGCTTCTGTGAGTCTGACTGTTTCCCATTTTTGTATGATTTTTTAGGTACTGATTTTTGCGTTGAGTCCTTGAATGAAAGTTTTCTATAATATCCATGTTTACAATATATAAAAATTTGATATTATTAGAGCATCAATTGATAGGGTCGATTAGCAATAGAACTCTGTCACTCCTACTGTCCTGTTCTGTTCCTAATTAAATTGTTCATGTTCTAGGATTTTTAGATATTCATATGTTAGGACACTTGAGATGCTTCCTTCATGAAAATTGTTCTTCACATGCTGATTTATCTGGCATAAAAAATTCTAGGATGAGATGATCATCTGTTATGCTTTTATTAGGCCTACATTGAATGTGATGTTTTTGTGATTGATGATTTGGTTGATGCGCATGCTTGCATTCTTGAATTTTTAGAAAATTATGCATGTTGAATCTGATAATGCTGTCTTCTTGAGAATTGATTGTAACATGCTAAACTTCATTGTCACAAATTTTTGCAAAATAAAAAATGATTTGATATTATTAACAGCCATCCCAAAGTTGCCGGGCATTCTGGAATTTTGATTTTCTGATATGATTTTGGACTTATTCAAAGTTTTAGGTGTCAACAATGTGATACTCACATGAAAAAATGTTCTTCATCAAGGTTGTTTGCCATTACTCAAAATATGATTTGACATGAATTTCATTAAAGTATTGGTTCGTATTTAGAACATCTGTTTTGCTTAATCAGTTGTGCACAAGATGCGCCCAAACTCGTCTTGATGGCTAAATATGTTCTGTGACTCCATGAAGTTGTGTCCCATTTTCGTCAAATCTTTTAAAATGATATTTGATTATTATCCTCAAAAATAGTTTTCAGTATCACATGAATTACATATCTACTGCCTAGGTGGTCATGAATATGTTGGAAATATATCTAGAGAAAGCAAACTATTTGTTGTAATCAGAACATCAATGTAAAGAAGATGATAACAACTTTATAATATCATTCCTTTTACCAATCTTGGAGAAGAAGAAAATAAGATATCACTGGAAAAATAACATAAAATTAGAGGTGAGGTACGGATATCCGAATCTCCTTAAGGCAATTAGTTCCTGCCAATGGTACTCCGCAGATTCACGAACTATGCCTCCCAAGATACAACACCTCGAACTTGTTTGGATTAGCACTATGCAAACAGGACTCAGTCGAACCATTCAATTGAACCAACACACTCAGAAAAATCAGGAGAGTAGAAAAGTATATCAAAGCCTTTTTTGGAATCGAGTCGGGAAAACCAAAACCCCTAATAAAGCTCTATGTTCCTATCTATTTATAGAGCTTTTTAATTCATGTACAGAAGAGATACATGAATTAAATAGATGCATGTATCCACAAAATTCATGAATCAAGAGATACGTGAATCCAAGAGATTCATGAATTCAGAGACACATGAATTCAAGAAATTCGTGAACTCAATAAATACATAAACTAAAGGATACATGAATCTAGGAAATTCATGAATTCTATAGATACGTGAACAGAAAACTACAGGAAATTCATGAATCCAAAAAGAGATACGTGAACAGAAAATACGTATCTTAATTTATTGGCTTTTGTTGATCCATTAACCATAATTATAATCATAATTATAACAGAATATACATGATGCATGAACATTTAAAAGGTGCATGTATTTAGATAAGCGATCCTTCATTGGTTCACTCATTTGTTTGATTGATTGAGAATCAATTTCATATGGCTTGAATGCTTGTCATTTTATATGCTTTGCATGTGATTGTTAGATGCAATACATGACAACACGGGTTACCTTGAGATTTATATCACCTAGAAGTTGATATAGGGACTTCACGACTTTAATCACCACTTGCAAACACAATCAAACCCTGTCTTTTGTAATATGCATCCATTCCCCGATTTATGTCTCCGGTTTTTTATATGCATTGTATGAATGCCCAACAAGTTATTGGTCTTTCATTTATTGTATTTTAGACTTGTTTAGACTTTACTTACTTTCCTTAAACTGCTTGGAATGTTTCTTTTCCCGCACCATCATTTCTATAAATTGTATGCTTTACTTTTACGTTCATTAGAGTAGAAAGCTCAAATGAACCATCCGCATGTGATCATTCTTTTTGCTATGAAAACACATGAAAATGTAAAGAGACATACATGGACACATTAGGTAACACAATGACTGTTAGGTATCGAAAGGGCGCTAATAAATACTTTAGCGTAATCCAAGTCCCAAAGTCTAATACATCTACATGTGTAGAAATCGAGGAATCAATCCTAATCATCAATTGGGCATTCTAGCTAGCCCCCAAAAACGAGGCTAGTAGTGACTCCTAAATATTATTTAGGTTGTCTAAAACAACTTAAAAACATGAATCCATCGTGTAGGGCATGAGCTTTGAAAAGCTTGTGACTGTAATTTAGCATACTCAAAGAGTTGAAGCCAAAAGATGAAGTGATGCCATCTTTAGTAGATTTATCTTTGAGAGGGCTATGATGGTTGAAATACCCTCAAACTCACATTTACGTCTAGTTTCCTTTCAACCTTCAAATTGTCGTTTAAGACATGCTATGGTGTCAACATCAGGTCATAATAATTCCACTATCACATAAGGAGCGAGCTTAGGAGAACTCACGGCCGTGATTGAGCGGATTCATTACCACGATCAAGCAAACTCATGTGGTTGATCCCAAAAGATGAGGTGATGACATCTTTTGGAGTAATGTATTGTGAGGGAGCTCTCATAGTCGAATACCTATAAATCCTACCTTTGCACTGTCCCTCGAGGATCTGCGGGTGCCAAGGTCAAGTCGCAACAATACCAAACAATATACGTAATATAATGTTAATATATCCACTTTATTACTACAATCACCAAACAATAGATAGAAAATAACAAAATTTCTGAATTTCATATCCTATCATACTATCTTAGTTAGTCATCAAGACGACCGAAAGTAGCCTAAAAGTTACCAACTTTAACTGGAGTGATTACCTATGTTTCTCTAATTAAGTTTACTAGCTTTGTATTACCCACTTTTACTTGAGTTAATTACTAACATTTATCAAATTTTATCTATGTAATTAACTTCTTTTATCTTTAACAAAAAGAATTATCTTATTTTTCCACCAACTTTTATTTTTATTCTTGCTAACACCTTAATTTTAACAAAAATAATATGAATAAACGAACCTTCATTTAAACGACTTCCCAACTTTTTGCATAATAAATTACCAACTCATTTGAGTTGACTACTAACATTGTTCGATTTTTAAAATGAAATTTACCGATTTCCTTTGTGGCATCAACTTTTATTTCCCTTACTTATAAACACGTTAAATTTATTAACTCCTTTTAGGATTTATCAACCTCAATTAGTGTGATTACCAGATTTTATCCTGTTAAGTTATCAACTAGCTTTGCGTTACCAATTTTTATTTAAGTTAGTTATTTATTTGGTTTTCTTTAAATTACCAACTTCTGTAATCTTTAAAAAAAAAATTATCTTATTCTTAGCAACTTTTATCATTTATTTTTAACAATGTCTTAAATTTATTAAAGGTCATACGAAATTACCAACCTCTAATTTAAGAGACTTGCCAAATTTCAGTTATTTAATCACCAACTAATTTTGGATTATTAACTGTCTTTTTAGCTACCCATAAATATTTGTTTGGATTTTTTTTTATAATTTACCAACTTTATTAGTGATTACCAACTTTTATTTGCCTTACTTACCAATTTTTGTTTTAATTTTACCAACTTCTTTTAGAAATTATGAACTTCAGTTAGAGTTGTTACCAACTATTATTTGATTAATTTAACGATTAAATTTATGTTGCCAACCTTTATTCAAGTTAGTTACCATTATTATTTTTTATAGTTACCAAGTTTATCTTATATCTCTAACTAGAAAACTTCTTTTATCTTTTATCAACTTTTATTTTTCCTTTCTTATCCAATGGCTTATATTTATCAACAATAAAATGAAATTAGCAACTTTCATTTGTGCTACTTAGAAACTGTTCTACAATTAAGTTGCCAATAGGTTTTGGGTAGCCTACTCTTATTTACATTTCTATCAATTCTTATTTATTTATTTTTAATTTTCTAACTCGTTTTATCATTTACCTACTTTTCTTTGTCTTGCCTACAACTTTTAAATTTATTAACTACTTTTAAGAATTACTAATTTCAAGTAGAGCCATTACCATTTTTCTCTGATCAAATACCAACTCCAACTCTTATTGGAGTTAGTTACCAATGTTTATTTGTTGTTTCATATTTCTAGCTTCTCTAATCTCTTATGAGAAAAATTTGATAATCCTTTACTATATGTTATTTATCTTTCCTGCTAATAGTGGATATTCATCAACTATTAGATGCAATCATCAACTTTTTGTATAACTCACCAACTTTTTTTGGTTAACTTACCAAATAATTTTGAATTACTAACTTTCGTATGAGTAGCTTTCTAAGGTTTACTTTTATTTTTTATAAAAAAATAACTTTTTCATTGAATTACCATTTGCCTTTTTTATCGATCTTTTTCTACAATTAAGTTATTAACTATTTCTAAGTTGTCAACTATTATTCAAGTTAGTTACCAAAATCTATTCTTCTCTTATCTTTGTACTTCTTATTTTTACCATGTCTTATGTTGACCAACTATTTTATGAATTGAGGAACATTAATTGAGGGCCTTACCAAATCTTTTTTTCCTGAAGTTCAATAAAAAAAGTTGGCAAATTAAAAAAAAAAATAAAGCAAATAAATATTAGTGACTAATTGAAATGAGAGTTGATGAAGAATTGCTTGATTACTTAATTGGAAAAAAAATTATAAGCGATTTAAATTAAAGTTAGTAGTTTTATATAAGAGCTAGTAAATTTAAGGCATAATTATGTATAAAAATGGCAAACGCTATATCCACCCTATTTATTACTGAAACTACCTCTTTGTATATAGTTGACCAAATTATCTTACAAACTAAATATTGAACATTTTAATTATTCTCTCTTTATCTCTTCTTGGCAAGATCTCACTCTCCCTCCAAGTATTTTGATCAACTAAAATAAGGAAATAGGTTCATGAGAGAAAATTTCATTGATTTTACTATCTCCCACAGACTCTCTTGATATTTCAAAGCTTGAAACGAACTTGTCTCCGTTCCTACCCCATGTTGAGCCCATCATAGCATGTCACCTTCGTCCCCCACGTCATTCTTCGATTAGTCACCTCAACTGTCACGTCACAACCATTCCTCTTCTCCCTTGAATCCTATTTGCTGGTTCTGCATCTCTCTCAGCACCATCGCCACGTCAACGCCTTGGCCTTCAATCACCTGTCTTCCCTGCCTCCGGCTCCAAGCTCGAGCCACTACAACCTCAACTCAAGAGCTCATTCGGAGCCTCGAATTGAATTAGGGACTTTTAGAGGCTCGGATCAATGTTGATTTGATATCACGGCCATTATCAAGCACGGGGCCGAGGAGGCGTTAGCGAGCCATATAGAGGCGGAGGGGAGGAGTCCAAACAAACAGAGTGAGAGATGGGGGTATATAAGGACAAAAAGATTAAAGTGAAGAGTGGCAGTGGTCGAATCTAGTAACGGACTTTGTGCGGTGGCCCACGATGGTTTTGCTAGAGGTGGCATCGATAGCGAGTGACAATTTCTCTTATGCATATCTTTGCTCATCTTGGTCGAGCAAACAACAACATATTTCAAGTTGCAATAAAAGCATCAACTTAATGAAGGAGGGATAGTGAGATCCTATCATGAGAAGGTAAATGGAGAATAGTTAAAGTGTTGCATTTTAATTTGAAAGGTATTTTTGTCAATTACTTACAAAAGCATTAGTGTTAGCAAAATATGTGATGGAAATAGTGGCTACCATAAAAATTGGTATAAATTGGGAGAATTTTTTTTTTGGAAAATTATCAAAAAAAATCATTTTTTTATTACACTTATGCTAATTTAGTGTCAAGACTTCTAATTTGGTTAATTTAGTCCTAAACCTTTTGATAATTTGCCAATGTAGTACATCCGGTATATTTTGATCATAAATCATTGACATAGACGCCAAGCGTCCTATGTGGTACCACCAGCGCTAATGTGAACTATAGTGGCCATGGATGAGGCCTCATTTGCCCATGGCTAGCATGTTTATGGCAAGGGCCGCGGCCCTTGCCAACGGCCAGCGAGCTCCAGCGACCTTCACTTGCCATGGTGGAAAAAGAAAAAATGAAAGAAAAGAAGGAAAAGAGAAGAAACGAAAAAAGAAAAGGAAACAAAACTAAAAAATTCTGAAAAATAATTAAAAATAGTCCATGTTCGCCAGCCATGTCATGTAGGATGGCCAGCTTCCATATTAGTTATTTTCAACCAAATTGGATTGGATGAACTACATTGACAAATTGTCAAAAGGTTTTAGAGTAAATTGACTAAATTGAAATGTTTAAGACAGAATTAACGCAAGTATAATGGGTTTACGACTTTTTTGTAACTATCCCTATTTCTTTAGAAAAGATAAACTTGGCTAGTAATTTAAATAAGAGTCAGTAACCTAAAATTAGCTGGTAAAATCCAACATAGAATCCCTTCAAACATTGAAACTTTAATGACTTAGAATCGCTTGATTTGAAGTCCCTTATAGCATATCCAATTTAGACTTTCTAAGTCATTCGAATCTATCATTTAATAATCTATCCATATTGAGTCGAGCAATCAACTTTTTAAGTCAGTTTTATTGTCGAAAGGATGGACTCTGTGGAGTCCGCTCATTTGAAAAATTGTCCCGAAGATGAGTAGGATTAATAATGGCAGAGAAGATGGCCCAGCTCTTGCTTGGCGTCTTCTGGTTACTCGATGTAATTCACAAATCAATTTTTGATGTAATTCTCAAATGAATTTTGCATTTCTATAGGTGTTGATTATTAGTGCAACCAGATTTGGATCTGCTAACTGAGCGTCTTATCATTTTGTGTGGATATAATCACTGTTTATCGGATGAGATCGAGATTGTGTGCGCGAGCCACACATAGCATCTAATGCCTATGTCATTATTAATAGTTTGTTTAGCTTTTGACAATTCCTAGAGGTTCCCCACAAAATATTCTTCTCAATGCAGACCAAAAAAGTATTAATATTATTGTATTTATATCAATTCAATTATAAACTTTTCAAATATGCCAATTGAGTCTTAAACATTTTCTCATTTTTCCAATTTTGTCCATCTAACCAATACTACATAGATGATGGCCATCTTACGAACTAGCGCTGAAGTGAACATTTTTAATAATTTTTATTATTGATTGAATTTTCTTACAATTTTTTTATGTTTTCTTTTGTTTTTTCATTTATTCTCTTTACTTTTATTTTTTTGATTGAGGGTCAACAACCTGCTGACCATAGGTAAGGGCGTCATAGCCCTTGCCGAGTTTGGGCAAGGGTCGCTAGCGTCGTAGCCTCGCCCTAATCGGGGGAGGTTGCTGTGGCCCTTGCCCAAGTCCTCACCATCAACAAGGGTTAAAGGTTGGCCGGTGATCCTTGCTGGCCCTAAGTAAAAATGTTCACATCAATGTCAGTTGTACCGCGTTGGATGGTCGGCATCCAAATCAGTAATTTCTAGCCAAGTCCCTTGCCTAGTGCTTGTAAGGGTGGACCAGTGATCCCGGCCGACCCCAAGTTAAAAAAAAAAAAAGTAAGGAAAAGGAAAGAAAAAGACAAAAAAAACAATAAAAATTATAAGAATTTCAAAAATTTATTCAAAAGTGTTATTAAAAAAATATTCATGTTAGTGCTGATAGTGCACGTAAGATAGTTGGCATACAAATCAGCAATTTCCTACCAAAATTAGTGAGATAGACTCCATTGGCAAAATGTGAAGATTTATTACTCAATTAGTACAAGTGAAAGATTTATGACTAAATTGGCATGACTGTAATATTTAGGACATTTTTGGTAATTGCACCAAGAAAACTAATCATATGCTGCAGCCTATAGACATTTACCTAATTAATGTAGCTTTTTTTCGTTGATCGCGAATGGTGGCAATGAAGCTAGTTTCATAGTTGCATTGATTTTTCTTCGCAATATTGAAGGTGCTTTTGTCACAGATTAATAGTTCTTTGGCCGTGGAATAATCCGTATAGGTCTAGCGAGTGGAATACACTAGGCCAGCCCTCCTTCTATGGTTGTTCTAGAGAACAATACAGTGAATAGGTTCCTTATACAAGATTGTACCACGCATAGCTAGCTCGAGTGTCTACTTCATTGAGCAAAATCACTTTGGCTCAACAATTAGTTTCGGCCTACTATGACCTTATCAGGAGAACGGCATTGGTTCTTGACAAGTTTGTGCACAAGAGGCCAACTCAGCTTTTAGAACTCTGTAGAGATATAATCGTTCGATTTTATAACTCCTAGCACTAACCACTCTTACGCCACTCTCATGAACCATATGTATTCATCCCTTTTTTCATCACTCGCTCTCCACACGATAACCCCAAGCTCCATTCACAAGTGTCACAAGTATAGGAGAATCATGGACCGTGAAATTCACCCACACTTAATTATGCAATGCCCTCGTTGTGGTCAGTTTTATCGCTTCCCTGCATTTCCTTAACCATTGATGCGCCGCTTTTGGATCATACATCGAATGGTAATGCTCACCTAACAAAACTAGCCACTCCATTGATGGCTTATTTCAATCGTAGCTAGTCCGACCCCTATCTGTCACCTACGCTTTTTCTAACAAGTATGGTATTTTTCACCAACTGCACCTCTGGCATTACCCTCTTTTGCCTGCGAAGCATCTTGACCCCAGCAAACCAATGGAGGTTCTTTCCTTGTTGAAAATGTGGTAGCAGACCTCTTATTTGTTGACACAAGTCGACACGTCAGTAAAAGGTGAAAACTAAATATTAGGATTTTCAATCGCAATAGAACCCGTTTCTCAAACAAAAACTGTCATTTTTCATTTCTTTTTCTTTGACTTAAAATTTGCAAGTAATTTCCTAGTTATTTTCACACAAAAAAAAAAACCCAAAAGATTAAAAAGTTGACTTTTGAATTGACTTTTTAGTCAACACCGGCTCAAAATTTGGCTTTTTGTATAAAAAGTTCCTAATTAGTCTTAATATCTCTTTGGCCACAATAGTTTTCAAAAAAATTCAAAGTTTTGATCACAAAATTAACCATCTAGTGAGAAATCACCATGTCAATCCTTTGACAAAAAAAAAAAAAAAAAAAAAATTGAAAATATTGAAAATATTGAAAAATCATATCATTTTAGCTTTAATTTGACTTTGGCATCAAAAATTTTATAAAAATTAATTAAGAACCTCATTTTCTGAATTTTTCTATTTTAGGTTCAAAATTAACCAAAAATAAAATTTCTTTCATTCTAGTCATATATTAGCTTTGCTTTCTTCACAATGTTTGATCTAGAGGTCATCTTAAATTCACTCATGCGGCCAATTCTGAGATTTGACATGTCAAGATAAATTGTCATTTTTAGCCCTAATTAGGGGTTCAAATTGATTCTTCATGACTTGCAAGTTTACACTTTGAATTAACTTAGCTGAATCAAAATCTGAGGTCAATTTTGGCAAATTCACTTGGGAAATTTTCAATTTGACAGATTTAGCTTGCCTGAAATTTGGAAAGTTATGCTAATAAACTTCAACTGGTGCAATTCAAGTTGACTCATTCTAAACTAAGGTTTAATTTGATGGGTTAATGTTCAATGTCATCATTGACCCTCAATATAATTTTGACATAAATTCATACCGCCATTTTAGTGTCAATTTGGATGCATTAAGCCATTATTTACATGGGTAATTGAATCTAATTGATATAATAATATATCAATTAGATTCAATTTCGATTGATTTTGTTTTTCACAATGGGAATTACACAAATTGGCAAGAAAATCTAAATTCGCACACCCATTGTGTTTAAGCATAATTTTGGGGTGATTAAACCAATTAAAATCAATTAAGATGTTTGTGGATCAGTGATTTTGAACTGTTCCTCTTCAAATTAGTCCATTTTCATTCTAATTGGACAGGACTTGATTACATAAAATTTTGAAAAGAGCCAGCCAAAGAAAACCAAAACCAACCGAACCAATCCCAACCAATTTAGATGGGTCCAACTGGCTTGACCTATTTCCAGCGATCCATCGATGGCCAGTAACCACTACCAACCAGCCCAAGGTCTGATTGACTTTCCCATGCCCCTTCTCTTACAAAATTTATAGAAATAACCTTGGTGAATTTACTAAAATGTCCTTAGGTGCCATGTCACTAATACTAATCATTAGGATTAAGTCAATTAGGTGACTTGCTTAGTGACTAAGCATTAAATCTAAGCCATTTATCAATAATTAACCCTTGATCAAGAAAGAATAATTTGAGCCATTGGATCAATCTAAGGGCCCAAATTTGGTCTCGGGGATAAGTACAATTTTCCCTCCAAAACCAAGAAGGTTGGATCATTTTTTCAGATCTCTCTCTCTCTCTCTCTCTCTCTCTCTCTCTCTCTCTCTCTCTCTCTCTCTCTCTCTCTCTCTCAGCCAACTCATTCTTGCCACTGTACACAATCATGTTGGCACCCATCCAACAGCCCACCTGTGCTGTGACCAGCGCAAGATCTCCTTAGTTCAATTGCAAGCCTCGCTCGCCAACCTACTAGCCTAAGAGCCCTGAACCGACACTCCTTTCTCTTGGTCTTGAAGACAAGCCTGCACACTAGTGAGTCCTTCGGCATTTTGATGGCCATTTTGGTGATCCACCGGCCTTTTCAGCCTCCCTAAGCGGTGTGATCGTGATTCCCAACCATTCCTAGAGCTAGCTGCAACTCGATTTGATTCAAGTCAATCACTTCCTAAACTCTTAAACTCTTTTGATTGATTTTAGTTTGATGACTTCGTGCTTAGATCTAACTCGAAGTTTGATTATGTAAACTAGATCTTCAAGGAGATATTCTAGTCAATCCTCAAAGTTCATAGGTGGTTGGCCTAGCTCAATTAAGATCGAAGAACAATTGTAACAAGGTAAAGGTAATCTCTCTTAGATCGTGAATTTGATGAAACGAGGTTTTAACAGGATACCGGGGCTAGGATTAGTACTAAGGTTGCGATTTGTGTTTCTATGATCTATATAAATATTTGAAGATGATCATTGATGGTTTGATGAAATTTGATAATGATACTAGAGCTCGATGATGCTTCGATAATATTTCTGGAAATTTAAAATTCTAATGATTGACGACCGGAAATGAGCCGTTAGATGAGGTTTCGATTTTGATGCCTCATGAGATTTAAACTAGAATTGATAAGCTTTTCAACAACATATCATATGCCTGATTTGAGTATCATTTGTCTTATCAAAAGTTCATCATAACATTGTGATTGTTGTTTCTGGAAAATTGTAGCTAATTTTGGACTGATTTGATGAATGTCTAGAAACAAGCTAGAAAATAATCTCATGTAATTTTGACGCCTACGTATGATTCGAAGATGATTTCAAGATCTTTCAAACGACATATCATGTGCATGATTCGGACTTTGTTTGGCTTGTCGAATACTCTTCACAAGATCAATGTTTAATTTGCATTTCTGATGTTCTGCTGGAAAATTGATCACAATATTTGATTCTATATCATATAAAAATCTCATGAAATTTTTAAATCATTTAGTTAGGTTAATCGCTTGCTAATTGTTCATAATCTGTAAAGTTAAGTTTCAAATTAGACATCCATGTTAAATGTCTTCAAATGAGCTGGAAATTGATTTCAATTGTGTTCGAGATCTTTTAAGATTCATAAGAGATTTCATAAATAAGAAATAAATAATTACACCTAGTGTCGCGACCATATTTTTTGGGTGCACCACCTAGGGTTTGGCTAATGGATTACTAAGCCTAAACTTAGCTCGGGCTCTCCCGAGCCCATACCAATTCACGACTTAGTTAAATTTTCTTAACATGCAAATGGATTTATCTAGGAGTCACCACTAATCAGTTTATGATAAGTCGATTAGACACCTAAGTAAAATAAATGGAGAATTATTTTACTCCTACGAACCAGAGACTTTGGGTATGGGGACTTGGTTACACCAGACTTCTCTAATGCCATTTCGGTACCATTTCTTTTATTTTCAAAAATGTTTTTGCAGGCAGCTTGGATTGATTTTAAATCTATTTCTCTAACATATGAGGTGTTCATGCGAGTGCGCAAACCACCAATTTAACATTCAAGAAAAGCAATGAATAAATTGCAAGACTTACCTCGTAGCAACGAAAGTATCTACGTTGTTAGATCAGAAATCACATCAACATTCCTAAATATGATTTCTAATTAACACGTAATTTCTTTTTTTGTTTTCATTTATTTAATGAGAGTCATGCAATGCATGCTACTAAATTAACATGAAATGATATGACATAGCAATATGATCTACCCATATGACATAAAATGCAGTCTATACTAAAGAATGAAATTGATTTATTCTAAAGACTTTTTTTTTTTTTTTGGTATTTTCCATGAAATTCAAAATTAAGAAAAATGTGAAAATTATCTGGCTAAATTAAGATTTTATCCAACTTATATTAAGAATTAGGTTAGGCTGAACCCTAATTTAAACCGAGATATTATCTTAACTTAACAATCTCTAACCTAAGATGCAATCTATTTAAAAAAATCAATCTAAAATTAAAATGAAACATGCAATTTTATTCTAATATGCAATGACGTACAAAAAATGCCATAATTCTACATGACATATGCACGATGATTTTTTTTTGTGTTTTTTTTATTTTTTTATAAAATTCGAAATTTAAAATTACCAAATAATTAAACATACAACTTAAATTAAACAAAAACTAACATCCTAAATGAATGCAATTTTTTGGATTTTTCTATTTAACAAAATAAAATTGATTCAACTAACATGACGGCAAATCGGATAAGATAAGATCGATATCCACAAATTGGCGAACCATATCTCGCGCATGAGATCAGTTTAGCCAATTTTTTAAATAAATCGCAAATCGAATTTCAAGCGTGAAATCGGATTGACGATTTTGCAAGCGATTGCGAGTTGGATTTCAGGCACGAAAATCGAATTTTCAATCCCAAATTTCAAAGGCAATTTCATGTCGAGGAATCTCAATCTTACATTAAGGAATAATTATACTAAAAAGATCAAGTAAACTAAAAAATAATAAAATAAAATAAATAGAACACTACCTAATGTGATTTTCTTTTTTTTTCTTGCTTCTTCACCCACGACTAGGCAGCTTCGGTGGGTCGCCGGGGGTTGGATCACCGGTGTCGAATCTCCGGCGCGGGGGGTTCCGGTGAGGGATTCAGTGGCTGGCGAGAAAGGCTCGAGATCTGCTAGGACAGCGATAAGGAGGCGTTGGGCAGAGGGACAGCCGCGGCTACGTCGCGGCTGGGAGCGGAGAGCTGCTCGTGGCCACAGGAGAGAGGAATCGAGATCTGCCGACGTCACGAAGCTGGTTTCGGGGTCGGTGGCAGGCGGACTGGCAATGAACAAACCAGGAGCAGCATCAAGGTCGTCGCAGATCGGCATAACGGCAGCTTCGCGAGCAGAGCAGAGCCAAGTCGTCAGAGCAGAGGCGAAACAAGGGCGTCGTGGCTGGTGCAGTGGGTCGCTCGAATGAGACTTGAATCGGCACAACAACGGCTTCGGGGGGCGGAGCAGAGGCACTGGGCTGGCACAGAGCAACAGCGAGCAGGTGTCTGATCCGGCGGAAGCCACGTCGCGGCTGGGGGCTCGACAGTAACTGGCATGGCACGAGCAGAGGACGTGCAAGCCGATGCAGGAGCTCGCGCGGTGCAAGGATCAACGACCGGCTCAGATCTGCCGATGCTGCTCAAGCGGGCAGATGGGTGCAGCAGCGGTGTGAGAAGCGAGCGGTGGTGCGGTGGCCTGGCGCTCTCACGGTGATGCGAGGAGACTGGCAGCGCGTAGGTGGCAAACCGGCGGTGACGATTGGCGCAGCGGAGACCGGCGATGCAGGGGCTCAGCGGTGTGGATGACGCGCGAGCCAAGAGACCTCCGAAGAAGATGAACAGTAGGGGTCTTTTTTCTGCTGTCCTTCGCACGTCACTCTTGTTCTCTCTCTCTGTTGCTACGCTTTTCCCTTTTTCCAACAAAAGCCAAAAACTTTTACTTTTTCTCCACAAACCCTAAAGAAACGATGGAAATTTTTCTCCTCTGGCCTGAATTTTTTTACCTTCGAATCGAGAGAAAAAGCCCCAATGTGGCCGTGTATTTCTATTGTGTGGCCCTGACTGGCACCACAATCAGCGGTTTGTCATGCAATGCAAGGGTCAACACTTAGGAAAGGCTTCTCATGTCTTTCTCCAAAAGACGAGGGGATGACCTGCAACACAAAAATTACGGGGAAAGAAAGTCCTCGTTAAAAGCCTAGCAGCAAGACCTCACCTGCCAACGTGAATGGCATGCACAGAAAAAGAAAGTGATCTTTTTATTCCTTTTTTTATTTGCTCTTTATGTACCCCTCTTTCTCTTCGTTGGTGGGCTTCATAAGAACGGTGATTCGCCGGTACTGCAACTTCTCGGTTTGGAATGGTCAGGCTCGAGCTTGGACAGCAGCTCGCCGTTATTGCTAGGGATTCCGCGATGACTTAACAGGCCGTATGGATGTGGCCCACGTCGGGGAATGACAGCTCGGATTCGAAGGAACGTTACAGCTGCAACAGGATCGCCATGGCTCATGGGGGTGGAACTCGACGTCGAGGCAACGCGGGTAGCAGCTCCACGACAGTGAGCAGCAGCAGAGGGTCGACAACGAAGGGTTTGGGAGCGGTGCAGTGGGCAACGATATGGCAACGGCATGGCGTTGGCAAGGGTGGCGCGTCTTGGTGCACTCGGAACAAAGAATGATGAAGTGCAACAAGCCTGGACGTTTGCGAATCCCGTATCTTCGTAGAATGGTGGCTAGCAAGCAAATTGGACGATCACATGGCTGAGGTAGGTCAAGCACCGAAGAAGAAGACCATCCTTCGTTCTTTCTCTCTCGTCTCGATTATCACGTGTGTTTACCTTCTGAGATTCTGAATTGCCGTCCCCCTCAAGACGTCCCATTAAAGAAGATTGAGCTCCAAGACAAAAATTGAACTTCCACTTTCCTTTACTGAATTATGCACGATTCCCCTCTATTTCTTTCCACCTTTGACCATGCAAAAATATTCTCCTTTCAGGCCATATGTAAGCCATCCGCATCCTTTTCTTTCCTTTATTTCTTTTCTTTCCTACAAACAAGAGAATCGGTCGCTGCAATATTCGAAGAATTATGGCCATATGAAATATTATGCTGATGATAGCCTAATTAATTTCCAAGTTGAGCACAATGTAATTTTCAGTTATGGACTCAGTTCAATTAATCCCATTTCATGGACTCAAACATGGTACTTGGGCCCCAAACCATACCTGCACTGATCCAATTATTTCAATAAGCTCAGAACTATTCGCTCAAGCTCATCTACCTAAATCCACCTTTCGCCAGTTCAATTTATATGCAAAATGCAATTAATACTCCTAAAAACTATATGCAATTTAGTATTTTTGTTTAGGGGTTAAAATTAATCCCTAATTTTTAATGCAATAAATAAATGACTGGGTCGCCAAAATTTAGGTGTTAACACCTAGTTTACATGAATCGGCCTTCATTTATTAGGTCTTAACAATTTTTACAAAACTGAACTGGAATTTGGAAATGATTAGTGCTCTGTTTCAATGTTTTATTTTTGTGACCTTTTCTTTTTGTTAATTTTCTATGATTTTTTGTGGTTCGATTCTTAATTAGGTGTCTAAATGATAGTTGCTTAGGACATATAGATCTATTATATATAAAAATTTCATGATGATTGAAGTTCATTACTTAGGCCAATTATGTGTTGAACTTCCGTGCTCATCCCTGCATTGACGCTTCGATTTTTATAAAATCATGTATTCAGAATATGGAATTAGTTTTCCCATGAAAGTTTCTTGCTACATCCTTTTGAACAATATATAAAATTTTCATAAAGATCGGACAATATTAGAATAGGTCGAGCATGTTTAAACCAAACTTGCTTGTTGTTGAGATTTGTCTGTCCTGAATAACATATGCTTGTTCTATGATTTTTATAAATTCACATAAGTAGAGTTGGCTTTACATGTCTGCATGAAAGTAGTAGGACATTGTATGAACAATGTTTTGTAGAAATTTCAAATTGAGTGGATTACTTTTGGATGATGTAAATGACAGTGAGCCTGATATGTTTGCTTCTGTGATGTTCTGTTTCCAGAATGATATGCTTGAATTTTTTATTTTTAGAAATTCATGCATGTTGAGTATGCTGATGATGTCTTCATGAGTTTTGTTTGAGATACGTTGAACTTCAATGTCAAAAATTTTCAAAAATTATCAAGCATGTTTGTTATTTTTGCCGACCGCATCAAGTTTGTAGGGCTTGTTGGAACCCTATTTTCCAAAACTGATATGTGCGCACAACTTAAGTTTTACGATTGCATACTTCACGAAAGTTTTAAAAGACTTTTCAATCTTTGATTTGGCTTTGGTTTTTGTTAAATTTGAAATCCTTTAGGGTATTAACTAGTGAGCTTGATGTTAATTCCGCACCTAAGTTCTCATTAAACACCTGAAAGTATTTCGTAATTTTAACGAAATTAATGACCTTTTCTTGAAATTTTCAAAATACGAAAGCTTTGGACATCTATCTAAGCTTTCTTTTGATATCAATTTTGTCAAAATCAAGTCATGTTCAATGTTTTAAAGAACCCGATCAGTGTGGTGACATTATTTGCACCCAAATTCTTGAATTTATTTCTCAAGAACATTGAACATGTCTCAAAATTCCAATAAATTTGATATCCATGCATATTATCATTTGAAGATTGAAAAATTCTTTTAAAGGACCAAATTGCAATTTTAAAAAAAAAAACGTGTCCTTGATTGCAATTTCTTAAAACTTAGGTCATCGATTGCAAATTTTTACAAGTCTAACCTTAGGTTTCCTTTTCTTCATGTTCATTTTGTATGCATATACGATTGATTGCCGTTGCCTTGAATGAATAAGTGACCTATTTTGATTCACTTTCTTTGGATGTTTGAGTGAGAACCAAGGTCTCATGGCCTAAGTACATGGAATTTTATTATGTTTGCATGTGATTTCTAGTTAAATAATTTAGGGCCAATGCATCTACATGAGTAAACCAAAGGGACACACTTAGACCCGATTTCTAGGAGCCGACTGATCTTGATCGCCGCTTATGAACAAAGAGGATGGCCAAGTATCGACGACTATAATTAATCAAATAGGTGTCATAGGATGGCTTGTGATGCATGCAAATCAAAGGCTGATCACGAGGCCATGTTTGACTAGTTGAATGCATTTGTTCGATTCTTTGTATAATTGTTCTTGTATGAGTTCATGTGTTCGTGATTACATGTACAATGTATGTTATGTAATTCCACATGCTAATCTAGCATTAGAATAAGATTATAATAGGCCCCAAAGGTAATTCTTAGAGGTGGTGGCCAAAAGAACTTGAAGATGGCGATATGGTCAATGTCCAATCCTACCTTTGTTCTTTTGTATCAATTCATTTCCCAACATATGTCTTGGGTTCTCGTTTTGTGTCGGATAAACATCCGACGAGTTGCAAGTTTTCTTTTCTTACCTTTTAGAACTCTCTTTCGTATTATGCTTTTAATTCCTATAGGTGTTTACTTTCGAGTATTGCAATTTCAATTACTTGATTGCTTTTTCTTTTCATTTTGACAAATAACCTAGAAATTGCATGAATGAATCATCCATGTGTGTTCACTTAGTCTTGAGATTTAAATTGTACGAAAATGTAAAAAGACCAATTGACCACTTTAGGTAGCAATCATACTCACAGGTATCGAAAGGACACTAATAGAAATCTTAACGTAACCCAAATCCCCAATCCCAAGAAATCTCTGGTTCTATGGAAATTAATGGTGGTCTCCCAACCCTTGATTCGGTATCTAGCCCGCCCCCAAAAAAAGGCTAGTGGCAACTCCTAAATCCATATTTTATGTTGTTTAAACAACTTTAAAATAAACTACCGCCACACAAGATACAAATTTGGATGTCCATATTCTTGATTGATGGACCTCCTAGATGAACATTAAAGATGACTCTTTCGAACCATCTTTATGTGATGCACCTTGAGGACTGTCTCTTAAACAAGTGTCTTTAAACATATTCCTTGGGATCAAAGACTTGGAGGGGTAGGTCACGACATTTTTAAGATTGGGTTTGAAAGACTCATGACTGAATGGAAAAAACTGCAATAGGTTTGAGACCTTTTAGATAATTTTCCCAATCTTTTTGGCCAATTATAAACGAAAATTTCTAATTTGGAAATCTAGTTATCTCTGGTTGTCCCATGTGGCACACCGCCACATTAGAAATTCTAGGCAAAATTGGCTGGAATAACTACAATGGAACTTCACACAAATTTTAGGACTAAATTGAGAATTCGAAAAGTTTAAGAATAAATTGACATACATACAATATGTTTAGGACTGATTAGACAATTTTCCCACAATATACCACATTAAAAGCTAACCATCTGATTTTGAACCACTTAAAAGCTAATCTTTAAGAACCATCAGGGGGTTCCCAGCCTATCCAACAAATATACTGTTGGCGGGCTAATAAGATTGTGTTCCTTATTTTAACGTGCTAGTGCCCACACACCCCAGGCCCCCAATTCCCCCTAATTATTTGTCATGACCTAGACTTAGAACCAGGGAATGAGAGTAAATTCTCTGCAAGTATGCGTCCCACAGTGGGTGAACAACTCCCGTTCGAACCCTTCAAGGACTGCATTTTAGCAGAAAACCACTCAGCCCTTTAGTTCAGAGCCTAGAGACACCCAAAAATTCCAGGATGGAAACGTTTCTAATCTACCCAAGCTGCATTTCTCGGAGGATCCTACCAGGCTGGAGAAGAAGAGGAGTTTTAGAAAGCCATAGAGAGAGTTTGCATAAAACACTCACTTTACTTCGAGGGACTCTGCCCAACACATTACACCCTCCTTGCCTTATATAGACAATAAGAGGTCGCCAACAAACAAGCAAGGACCAAACATGGGTCCGAAACAAACAGAGGCACCGGAAACTTCCGGGAGGGAATTATTCGCACACTATGAATAGTAACTGTACTGTGAACAGTACTTTCCCTAACCTAGTGCTACAGTAAAAGTGAACAGTGATTTTGCTACAGTGAAATTTTACGGACAACGGCTTTTCAGCGGTCTCGTCCGTCACGAGCATTGTGGCTACAGACTGAGTCATCTGAGCTGTCTTCTAGGAGATGTGCTTCATATTTTTGTTCAAAGGCTTCAAGGTCTTCAGGTGAAAGGATTTGGCTCAGCCTTCGTGATGAGGATGCTTCTTCATGAGCCCAATGGGATGCTTCTTCTTCAGCCCAGTTTGTGTTTTCCCGAGTGTCGGCAGGAATGCTTGGTTGAGGCCAGTTGGATGGCTGTGCATAAAAGGATGTATCCATGCTTTGGAATAGGGACGAAGGTCCTAGTTCGTAGGGATCTCGGGGACGAGGGACCTCCAAAGTGTGCATAGGGGTCCTGAGTGGGTTGGACAATATTATCTGTTCCTGTCATTTCATGATCTTGAGACGATGTAGCTTGTCTGTATTGTTCAAGTGCTTCATTGGCTTCTGGTTCGAGGTCATAATGATCCCACGTAGTGGGTACATTATTCCAAACATTTTCAGGAATAGTTTTGTTTTCTTGGCACAAGATTCTCTGGAGTTCACGGTACTGGTGTTCATCAAATCTAACAGATTTTGGATAAGATTTGTGAATCCGAGCTTTTCTGCAATTCATATGGGGTTTGTAGGATGTGGTTCCTATTTCCTGTGCGGTGTCGATGATGGTGCCACTATTTGTGAAAAAATGCCATGGACGTCGGAAAAACAGGATAGTATGGACTTCATGATTTGGAGTCATGGTTCTCAGTTCCTTTTCCAAGAGTTGTTTCCAGTGAATAGGATGATAGAACCAATTTAGAAAGTCTAAGAGATTCTTATCACTTTCTTTTTCAACATTTTTTCCGAGTAAAAATATCCTGGTGAGGTTGGCAACAAATCGTCTGGTTGGAATTTCAATAGCTATTAAGTACTTATTGGTTAAGTACCATAATAACGTCTTGAGTTGATCAGGGAAATCATCTTCTTTCCAGATAAGGGGATGAATAAATGGATAATTCGAATTTAATCCAAAAGGATAAAGAATCGAACCTCCATTGAATCTGAATAGATCTGTGTGGCATTGCCACATGAGATTTTCCAGGTTTTCAGCAAAATTGTCATTCGGATGTGTTGAATAATCTCCTGGGATATTTCCAGCTGGACAAATCCTTGATCTTCTCAACCTTGTATTTCACTCCATAATTGAGCATATAGAAGGCAAGCCTCTTGATATACATGTTGATTTCGGCTGGTGCCTTTGGTCAAGAGAGGAAGTCAGCAAGCACATTTTTCTTTCCAGGAATATGTTTGGTTTCAAAAGAGTATTTCGAAAACCATTCAGCCCATCGAAGCAGCTGAGAATTTGGAATCTGCTTATGTTTAAACTTGGTCATCTGAGGGAATGATGCCATGTCTAATTCTACCAGGAAGTGGTGGCCAATGAGATGAAACTCAAACTTTTTTATGCCATTTTTTACTGCTAAGATTTCTTTGAAAGTGAAATGGTAATGCATTTCGACTTGGGAAAATTTTCCACTTTTGTAAGCATAAGGGTGTCTCTTACCATCAATTTCTTCAAAGAGGATGGCTGCCCAGTATTCATCACTGGCGTCAGTTTGAAGGATCATTTTCCCTGTTGATGGTATTTGCAATGGTGGGAGATTCTGCATGATCTCCTTAAGCTCAGCGACTGCTTTAGTCTGGGTTTTTCCCCAAGTTGGGGGGTTCTTCTTTAGCATGGATTGCAAAGGGATCAGAAGCTTTGCAATATTTGGGACAAAAACCTTGAGATAATTGATTATTCCAAGAAATTGCTGAACTTGTTTTGTGGTGAAGTTATCCTCAGGGAATTTCAATAATTCTTGAGCAATATGTGGCCCTGGATAGTATGTCCCTTTGTTGAGGTGCATACCAAGGAATTCGATTTCTGTTTGGGCAATATTCATCTTTCTTTGAGAAAGCATGATACCATGTTTCTTCACAATTTCTGCAAACTGCTCAAGGAGTTGACAGTGTGACTGTTCGTCAGGACTGTAGAGCAGAATATCGTCAATGTATACCTCTGAGGGATACCGAGGTCCACATGAGATCTCAGATGAAGCAATTCAAAGTCATACTTAGGACCGTTCTTTCTTCTATATGTATGCTCGAAACACATAAGTATCTTTCAACTTATACCTTCAAGATAAAATAACCTCGCTTTTGAACTGACCAAGAAAAAACTTGTATTTGAGGGACTAAAACATCCATTGTTACCATTTTCCAAGGAAAAAGTGCATAAAATCAATCCAACACCTATTATATGGAAATCAATTAAGTTTTAAATCTTTTAATTGAACAAATTTAATCCTAAATTTTGAGGGAAAGTGCAATTGAGTCTTCTTGGTCAAGTCTCGCATGGTTCATCTGATATAGCAATTCAGTTTCCATCAATCGGTCTACATGTAAAGATGTTGTTTTTGCTTAGAAAAATGGTGTCTTTTCTTAGTCTTGCATAATAGCAGCAAATTAGCCCCATGTCCCAAAATCATTCCCTCGTGCTTGTACCTAATTCCCCCGAGAAGCCCCTATACTAGTCTTGGCGGCAAGATTGAGAGCAAAGATGAAGATCTCAAAATTTTGTAACAAAAATGACAAAGACTGGTCTTGTCAGGTGGGTACTAAAATTGATCGTCTTCCATATTTTTGACAAACTGAATGAAAAAGGCAAAAAAATACTCAAAGACATAACTTTGATTGTGGTTCCTCTAAGAGTGTGATGTCTTCTAATAGTATATTTGTGTCGATATCTACATATGCGATGCATTGGGACCCCTTAATGTAAACACTTTTATATTGCCTTTTCGTGTAAGGTCGAGATGAACATCAAATCAATTTTGATCTGCGTTTTCAACCGTGGAAATTTTGTCCCTTACCGAATGCTCGACTTTGTTGGTGTCCAAATGAATTTGGAAATTACACCGAGCTCTTTATGCTCACTCTTCCTTTTCGTTATGCACTTTCTATATATTCGAATGTATTAGCAGAAAAGAAGAGTTGTTCTTGGGATTTATATGTATCTCCAATTTATTACCTTACCTGGCTTTGTTGGCCTCGCCACAGGCAATCCTCTCAGAGCAAGCAAAGTGAAGAAGGATCATTGGATCTTTGTGAGAGTGGACAGAAAGTTCGGATGGAAAATGGAGTAAAATTCAAAATATTTATGAGATGGAAAGGATGAAATTTTAAAACCTCTGGTAATTTCCTCTCAATATTTCCCAGATTTAATTAATTTCTTCTTTCGAATTAACTCCTTTACATCATACTTGAGAGTCCAATCTTCCTCCAAGTCGTTCTCCGTCGCTACAACTTTTGCAAAGTCTTGGAACAAGTATTGCATGGACTTGAGGGAATAAATCAAGCGAATACATTTAAGAAAGAAACGGGAATTTTCATGCGGTTTTCCTAGAATTAAAGACTATCTTGGCCCTCTAGCTTCCCCGCTGCACCGTCGCCTAGCCCCCTCCTCCCGCGACAAGCCTGAAATTTTAGAGGAACGAACCAAGCTTCGATTGAGCCCTAGATCTAAGATCTAAAGGCCAACTCAACCTTAGATCGAGGCTGAGCGCTTGACCCGAGGAGTGTTCTGACGAACTTACAAGCATCTAAATTGCGAAAATTTTTTGATTGACACTGGCTCACATATATGATTGTTTGAGGTAGTCCCAGTCCCACCTCATCTAACGATACATGTGAGTTGAGCTCATGTGCACTGAGTGTCGACAATGCAGGCTCTTAAGTTAGGACAAATGAACATGTGACGTTAGTAGGTTTGTCTCATAAGAACAAGGATGTTGCGTGAATTTTTCCATATTAACGAAGTCAAGTCTCATATGAGAACGGCGTCTTCTCCACGGCAGTCGACTTTTTGACGTTTCGAATGGGCGATCATACACAGACGAACTTGGGTTTTCAAGTGGGAGTAAACTCATTCAAGAGTTGCCGCAGATTAGTTTTTTTTTTCTTTAATACCCAAAATAGGTCCCTTTATTTATCTAATTTAAAATTGGCTTCCTAAGTTTTTAATTTGTACAATCTTGTCGTATGAAGTGCCCATTTAAGCTGCGTAGGGGACGATTTTATGTAGGTTCTCAGTCATTACTCCATACATGCTTATGCATATGTTCCCATAAATTTCCTAAACCCTTAATCAATAATTAGAAAAAGAGACATGCTTATGCTTATGATTGAAGTTAGTAAAAATTCATAAAATTTTTTAAAAAATGCAAAAAAGTTGTTCACGTCAAGGTCGGTCATGTCACGTAGAACAATTAGCACCGATTAGATTGTCACGTCAACGAATTCCAATCAAAATTGACTATAGTGACTAAATTGACAAATCGTAAAAAAATTTATGACCAAATTGGCATTTATAACTAAATTAGCAAATTGTCTAAATGTTTGTGACTAAATTGGCCAAATTAAGAGGTTTAGACTAAATTGGCCAAATTATGACAGATTCAGTGACAAATTCTGGACTTTTTGGATAATTTATCCAATGTTAGTAAATTTATCTCGTGGGTAGGAACAAGGATGTAGCACGCATTTTTCCATGTTAACAAAGTCAAGTCTCATATGAGAGACAAAAACAGCGTCTTCTCTACGGCAGTCGACTTCTTGACGTTTCCAATGGCCGATCATACATAGATGAACTCAAGTTTTCAAGTGGGTGGCGGACTCATCCAACAATTGCCAAGTCCATGATACTCTGCAAATGAATTAATCTTTTTTTGGATAAGCCCACATTAGGACCCTTTAATTATCTAATTTGAAAATGGCTCCTCTAAGTTTGTGATTTGTACAATCTTGTCATGTGAAGTGCCCATTTAAGCTGGTGGGGTACGATTTTATGCTGGTTCTCAGTCACTACTACATGCTTATGCATTAATTCCCATTTAATTTCCCAAATCCTCATACAAGATTAGAAAAGAGACATGTTTTGTGTGCACATAGCATAAAGAAAACGAAAATAAAAGGTTATACTGACTATACATATATTATTTTAAATAATTATCCTTGTTTCGCTTTGGCCAATCAACGGTAGCGGACCATAAAAAATGTGAGCCAAAATCACGATTGATAATTCAAATATTATTAGATTCGTTTTGCGCTCAGTAATGTGAGTAATTGTACTTGTCATCACGCATGCAAGATAGTTTGCATAAACCTTTTCCTTCATAGTTTGTGTATTCGATGAAATTTAAAATAATATATATGTAAATCAAAATTTTTAAAAATGTATATATTAACAATTGAGTAAATCTACCCAACCACAAGCAGCTGCATTAGTTGAGAGTCTCTCCTTCATTGCCGAGGTCGAGAGTTGGAAACCCGCGTTTGCTAATGCGTTGTAAGTGAGGAGCCGTAGTGCTGGGGTCCTGTGCTAATCTCCCCCGAGGTACTAATGTTGGTCCGAATGCGCCACTGGGCCCCACTAGGGCATTGTGACCCCGTAAGGGGGCTCAAGAAGAACCCTCGGTTATCAAAGAAAAAAAACAATTGAGTAAATCTTATGCACAGGTTGGCGACTTGACGAGGGCACTCAACATGAGGACCTCCAAAAAATCTCTGTCCCTGTCACCAAGTTATTTCGCTACATATACGTTCTAACTCCATCGTTTTCTTTGCCAAAACTCCAATTCATTGTAGAAAAATCCTACATATTTTGAAGATGGAGCTCGTTGGGATGATGTCGATTGCCCTTTTGCTGGTGGTCTTGAGCACCAATTCGCATGCCATCTCCTCATGTAATGGCCCATGTCAAACCCTCGGCGACTGCCAAGGCCAATTAATCTGCATCAACGGAATGTGCAGCGACGACCCCAATTTAGGGCGGCGGTCAATCTGTGCCAACATCCGACGATGGAGGAATGCGACTCCTCAGGCAATCTCCAGTGCGACGGCATGTCTTATCCTACGTTCACTTGCTCGCCCCCGGTAACTTCCTCGACCCGTGCCATCCTGACGAACAACGATTTCAGCCAAGGCGGTGATGGGGGAGCCCCATCTCGGTGCGATGAGCAATATCACAAGAACACAGAGCGAATCATCGCTCTATCGACGGGGTGCTTTGATAACCAATCACGTTGCGGGAAGATGATCCAGATAACGTCTAATAAGACCGGAAGCAGCGTGACGGCCAAAGTGGTGGACCAATGTGACTCGATGAATGGGTGCTATGAGAGCCATGCTTACCAGCCGCCCTGCCAAAACAAAATCGTCGATGGCTTGGACGCCGTAAGGAGTGCTTTAGGGCTTGATAAGAATGTAGGTGATGAGGATGTGACTTGGTCAACGGCGTTAACCAGGGAGTGAGATTGATGAAACTTAATTTAGAGAGTACTAGCTCTCCAACAGATGCATAATAAGATGAAGAGAAATTACACAAAACCCTAATGATTGGGCATAGTACACGTTTGGCTCCGAACCATCCATCGACTATTATACATTACCTTTTTGAGCATTCGATTTTTATCGAAAATTAGGATATTCACTTGGTGTCTTGGGAGAGATCCTAGTTATGACGATTAAGAGCGAACGGGTGAATTGATTGGTTTTGAAATTTTAAACAATTTCCAAACTTAAGTATCATCATTCTAACAACATTTAAAGCATCGGTGATGCTATGCTAAAATAACAAATGCACTTTATTATAGTATGCAAAAGGTAAATGGTTAGGGATAAGAGAATTTGAGTCAAATAGTTATCACGAATGCAGTTGTTTTGCTATTCTTTCGAACCTTATGTATTGTTCTTAGCTACACAAAACATTTCTATTAATATCTGTTAATATCTATAGCTCTTTAGTCATATATATATAAATAGAGAGAGAGACCCATCATTGTGAATATTAAGACCCCGGTGGATTCTCTTAAACAACAAACTTGACTCTAAAATTATTTGACGAACTCCGATTGATAAGCTCACTCAAAACAGTCAAATACTTCAACAAAACCAAGCAATTGCTGTATGACTTCCACAACACTTGTGCGCTTAAAAGTTAGGTCTCAATTGTTACAATGTAATCTCTGCTTTTCTTTTATTATTTTTGCCAATCTTACGTATGTTCCCAAGGAAAATCCTTGGAATTAAGGTCATACAAAAGACCGGCAAAAAAAAAGGAGATTACATTGTAAAAATTGAGACCTAATTTTAAGCACATAAGGATTGGGAAAGTAATGCCATAAGCAATAATTCCGGCGACATTGCTTGCACGTAATTGAAATAAATCACCAAATAATGTTGTCATGGAATTAATGGTTTAATATATGGGGACTTGAGTAGAGGTGATCATTGGATAGATTTGGATTGGACGAGATCTTAAGTTCAGACCTAAATTTTTATGGTTTATATACAAATCTTCAGGCTGGGCTAGACTTTCTCATTAAATGCCCATATTCAAACTCGGCCAACTGGCCCATGTAACTCGGGTCTAGCCTAGCAGGTCCATGGATCGTCGGCCCCATGATTAGGTATAGACATAGAATTGAAATCGCAAACAATGCATCCACTTCCTCTTGATTGTCATAACTAGAATCTCAACTGAGACCTAAGGTAAAGATTCCTAGATAATCCCAACCCCCTCTCTATTTCCCACCTCCTGAATGCTTCTGCCACTGCCGCAAACCTCATGTTGTGCCTCCGTCACATTCACGCGATCATGAGCGACCTTGACCCCAAGGGTTATGGCCACCGCGAGCAGCCACCCAGCCTCAACTGATGAAGAACTATGCGAAGGCTCAACTACAAGGGTTAGGTGGCTTATGAGGCACAGGCTAACGTGGACACCAGTTGTATTATGTAACACAATCGGCGCCAACTTAGACATTTTCAAATAACATATTGACACTTCTTTATTTTTTTTATTTTTTATTATTTTTTTACCTTTTTTTTATTTTGTTTTTGAAGTGATGGCTGGTGAGGGTCAACAACCTCGCTAGCTCTAGGCAAGGGATCATGCATCCTCGCTTAGCCGATGAGGTTGGCGAGGCGAGGGTGTCGTGGCCCTCACCCAGAGCCGGCAAGGGTCGGCCAGTGAGCTCTCGTTGGTGATCACTCCAAAAACCAAAATGTAATAGTAAAGAAAAGGAAAAAAATCATTAAAAAAAAAAAAATCAAAATATCATTAAAAATGTCCACATCAGCATCAATCATACTATATAGAATGGTCAGCGTCCATGTTATCAATTTGTGGTTAAAATTGATTGGATTAACTCAATTGACAAATTTTCAAAAGATTTAACTAATTGGCAAAATTGCAAGAAGTCTAGGACTTTCTAGCAAATTTCTCATCCTTTGTATGAAAGTTATATGTTCTCTCTAAGGAGTCGCTAAACTAGATGAAAGAAAAAGAATCAAAAAGCTTGTTGACTTCCCCATATGTTCCAATCAAAATTTAAAATATAATTTAGGTTTTAAAATATTTGAAAAGATTGTATGTCACTCTACACATCAACATTTCCATGTTGTGAAAATTTCAAATATTTTAGGTTAAATGCATTGATTACAAGGTTTAAATTAAAAAAAAAAAAAAAAAGGTAATAGTAAAAGTCAATTGAGACATGTCCTAAACTATTAAGGATTTATATTAATTATCAAGAGATGTAAATAACAAAACTATCTTGAGAACAAAACAATTGTTGATTCCATACTTTTGCCTAAAGATCTCTAATACGTTTTATAAAAATTATCGATTGAATTCAATGATAATGAAAAAAATCTGACTCCTAAACAAAAAAAAATCGATATTGTATATCCTTGCATTCGCATTTTTACTACATTTAGATGATAGAGACATTATTTATTTAGGCATGTCCGCATCAAATGAAACAGAGGCCCAGTTATGAATTTCATTGGCCCAACAAAGGAAATAAGCTTGAATTGAGAAGAAATGGACCTTGAGGTCATTGGAATTTTCAAGACCAACCCCACATGAGCCTGGACCCTATGGAGATTTCTACCACTTCCTCTCTTCTTTTCGCTTGGAGGAAAAAATGCATGTGCAGTATTAGGAAAGTAAAAAACACGAAGGAAGGGAATTCTGCTGATTACAAGAGAGGAAAGATAAGAAAAAAAATCATATCGTATGAATACACAGATTGGCAATATGTATTCATACGAAAGGACTCTCACTCACGCACACTCAGGCAAGAAGACACTCAGCAAAAGCATGAAACCATGAAGTCAAAGAAAGGAGTACAAACAAGAAGAAAATCGTGGAGTGAGCTGCTTGGCTGAACGTGGGGAATTGGGGGAAAAAGCACAAGTGGAACTCACGCACAAGAGCACCCAGCGAACGACTGACGATCGACCAAAGGGGAACACGGTCGAAATCAGAACACACCCGATCCCAGTCTCGAAGGAATTTCGGCCTGCGTTCGCCCCGATTTGCCACGTAAAAACCTGAATTTTTTGTTTCCAATCTTTTGATTAATTTAATTGCATGAGCCTACTAACGATTTGCTTTGATCTTGTCCGAGTATTTGTCCGTGAATGCATTCACAACCCGAACTGAGAACACTGAGCGACTTGTCATGAATATGGCTTAATCCGAATTTGGGTTTAATTTCCATTCACTTTTTTTGTGAATTTGTTGCAATTGATGTCACATCTTGCGCCGTTTTAGTTATTTCCGATGCACATAGTTCACTAATTCTATTTTGATTTGACTGAGTTTGCATTGTTTTAATTGATATTTGTGTGAGTAGTTGATTTAGGTCATTCTAGGATTGTCAAGTACGATTCAGGAACTTTATAAGCCCGAAAGTCTTAGTTCTATTAAGAATAGTTACATAAGTATTTCTCTTTATTAAATTTCAGCACGCATAGCATCTTGATGTTCGTGTTTTGGCAGATTTTCTAATGTCTATTTCGCAGATACAGGAAAACCGAGAGATCAAAAGTGTATCGGAAAATTTCCACCCATACCCTTTTCTTGTATTGATTTTAGGTGTTCCTTCTCATCGTGGATGTTAAGATGGTTCTATTGCGTACAAAAATGATGAAACGATGAGAAAAATATTTAGGTGTTTCTTGCATTATATGAATTAGATAAGTTTAGTTTTTATTATTAATTTCATCTTGTCATCTTAAAATTTATTTCTCATCACTTAGATTAAGGAATATATGTTTATTAATTTAATGCACGTTTATTTCTATTCATAGTTCAGAGGGATCTGCCGGGAGTTTTATAATAAGATATCATGTAATGTTGCTCGATACGGCTTGGGATGTTTACTTTTTCATGTTTTACTTGCTTTATCATGATTTCATTTGACTTTTATTTTAAAAGATCGTAAAACAGTTTATAAAAGAGGAAAATATAATGATAACAGGTATTAGATTAATCTAGAATAACTAAGCTTTCGAGCCCACGAGACTCTGGTATGCAAAAATAAGATGGGCTCTTGCATAAGTGAAAGTGGCCCATTGACATAATGAATACAAGTGCCCATGTTTGGCACCCATATTGGAGTGATTGTTCTTTGTAATGAAAATGTGGTGTTTGAATGGTTGCTAATGTCAAATTTTGCGAGTGGTCTGGTTTAGAGGGTTAATAATGATAAGATGATTCTTATGGACTTCATGCAAAGGCATACTTTGTCATTAACATTTGCTTCTTGTTTTCGCCAAACACTAGAAGGATAGGACATCCCAATGAATTGTCTCGTATCTTGTGATTGACGAGATGAGGTAGGGTATTCAAGATTCCTTAGATCCCTTGTCCTATGATTAAATTTCTGAAATGCTTGTGGCTAAATATAGTCCCTGAATGATGGCCATTCGTCAAGGACCGGAAATCCACCGATCAAGACAGATCTTCATCTGTCATGTACCTTTTAATGAAATAACCAGAGGATCGCCTATTCCGTTCTTGACTAGGTTTTATTGTTCTTTTGTATTGAAATCATCATACATCTTCTTATTATCCCATTATTCTTAAAAATTCCAAAATCTATTCTTCTCAGCTCTCTCATATTTGCTTGAGATACAAGAAGAGGAAGAAAAACTAGGCAACCCATACGCGAAGCAACAAGCTCTTCTATGTCAAGAGTGCGAAAAGAACCCATCAAAATACCAGTGCCTTGCATGTTCTTTCTGCTCAGGCAACCTTCCATGTGTAAAGGCTTATAAACACCATACTGGCTGCATTGGCAAGAGGAACAAGACTCAGTTCATTCCTCTCTCTGTCTCAATTTAAGGACAATGTTATCCCCTCTGGTATACTCTCTCTCTCTCTCTCTCTCTCTCTCTCTCTCCCCACACTGAACATGCGTGCATGTCTAGATTGTAGCTTTGTTGCTGTCTTGTGAGTATGATTATTCAGGCATAGATTTCTGTCAGTAATCGCCCTGCTTTATCTGAATGGTTTCCTTTCCTCAGAAAATTAACTTAAGCCAGAGCTTACTTCTGTTTTCATGTTTTCTCTGTAAAACTTATTTCATTTATTCATGAGTTTTATATATTCATAAATCTTTGAAATTCATGATGGACATAAACTATAATTTTCTATAGGAAGTGAAGACAGTCACTGAATCTGCTCACAGAACAAGAGCTAGATTAAGTGTGTCTTTATTTTAAGTTGCCTTTTCACCTCCAAAACTCCGGGGTGCAGCTGCTAATTGGAAAACAAACCTCTTGTTCCTTACAAGTGGGCTGTCGAAAAGGGGCAGAAATCAGTCTCGATATGAGGAAAGGTGTGACATCAGAGTCTTGACCTTAGAGTGGATTACATATACGATCCTATCAATTTCGGGTGTGGGGCCATTCTCTTGGCTGGGGTAATACAACATAAGGCCAGCTAGGGTCTTTCTGAAGTCATTTCAGATTTATCTTTAAAATTTGACTTTGCTCCAGGGGTTTAGAGATTTCACTGTCAGTGTATACCTGTGATGTTGTGATCTGATTCTCATCTTTATTTCTCCCTATATAAATAATTAAGCCGTCTGATGATAAAAGAGGCATTCTTGAAGGGTAAGATCAGCTCTTCTATCTCTATAACATCACCTTTGTTTCTGAATCATAGATATATGGGTTTATATCTGGATGCCATTGCAGCTGCTAGAAGTATTTTGGATAGAGCATTTAACTGAGAAAATGCTATCAGGAATTACTTTTTTCTTCGCTTTTTGAACTATTAATGAGGAACATTTTCTTAAACGAGCGTGATTGAACTCGTCTAACCTGCTAATTTAGCTTTTGATCTCATTTGCTAAGTAATTTTCTTGCCGGGAGATTAGGAAATGCAGGACCTTTCAGTTGTTGGCTTTTTGGTCATGCTTTGGATAGACAGATTTAAAGAGTCCGAAAATGTCATCTTCTTTCTGGACACGCTTTTCTTTGATTTTTAGGCGTTTTTTCCGTCTTCTTGATCCCATGCTTTTCGTTATTCTTTCCGCCTTTATGAGCCCTTTTTTTGACCTATTTTTTCCAATGAAGATTTCTGTCGGAAATCTTATTTTGGAATTATTTGAGTTTCTGATCTGTAAACTCTGCTTTTATAATTTTTTTCAGGAGAAAAATTATTCCATGGACAATTGAATGGCCCTTCCACTCAACAGAGGTGGTTTTTTCTTTTCTTTATTTTTCATTTTCCTTCTTCCTCCTTCCACCAAGCCTTAGCAACGGTCACGCCACATAAGACGGCCAACGTTCGTGTCAGAAATTTTCCGCTAAAATTGATTGGATGGACTTAATTGATAAAACGTTAATAAGTTTAGGACTCAATTGGTAAAATTAAAAAGTTTAAAATTAAATTGATTAAAGTGCAATAAATTTAGAATTTTTTAGGTAATTTTCCTACCAAAGCCCCACAAACAAAAGGGCATAAACAAAGTAGATTTATAATAGAAGGTTGAGCTACATGGATCCATGGCTTTACGAACTAACGTGTTGAGTAGTTAGTGCCAAGAGATGGAGCCAATGTGTTCAGTTAAAAAAATTTCACTCCACTTGTTCGTTTCTCGGTGTGATGTTGGCTTGAGTGGATTCAACGTATTCTAAATCTTAGTGTGCTATGTTAATACATGGTTTTGTCAACTAGAACCACGAAGAAGACTTGTTTCTCCCTCATATATAATACTCCAATTTGATATCATGTCACTTCTCGGCAAAAATATCCCTTAAGTTGTGCCACGGTGAACGACGTTGCTTCTCATTCGATGGGCGCATTACGCATTACCCCGGTCCTAGTAGAGATAACCGCTCAGGAAGCCTCTATATTTGTCGCGAAAAAAAGTAACATTTGAGTTCTCAAAAGTTGGTATACGCAAACTAACATCATCCTAGTCGTGGATTCCTGGGGGCCTGACATGGGAAGAGTTGTTGGAACGGGCCACTGGGTCCCGGCGGCTCGCCGTGCATCCGTATCATCATCTCTCTCTCTCTCTCTAAGGGTCTCGCCGTGCATCCGCATCATCATCTCATCATCATCTCTCTCTCTCTCTCTCTATAAAGGGCTCGCCGTGCATCCGTATCATCATCTCTCTCTCTCTCCGATATGGATGTGCAAAAGGCGGGTGCTTTTTTCGCACTGTTTCTTTTCATTTTGGTGACCGTGCCGTCGGCGGCGGAAGGGAGGGCACGACCCTACCAGTGGATAGCGAAGTACGAGCTCACGCCGCCCGTGGGCTACCGGAAGCTTTCCGTCACCGTCAACGGACACACTCCTGGCCCGACCATACTGGCTTTTCGAGGTGACATGCTCATCATCAAGGTCACCAACGGGTTGGGGAAGGAGGACCTCGCGATCCTGTTCGACAGAGTGAGACCGGTAAGTATCGAAGACATCAAAAAGCATGTCTCGAAGGGTGGTCAGTCCATGTGGGGGCGGTGATGATGATGATGTTGTTGGTTTTGCAGATTGGCAAGGGTTGGACGGAACCCATTCGGCCCGGAAGGACTTTTTCCTATCGGTTCTTCGTTGATCAGGTGTGTCCCAATACAAATACACGACCTCTCCGCCCCACCTCCGCAATCTCCCGATTCTCCTCTGCTTCCACGTCGGCGCTTTTTGCGTCGCGTCCGCCTTCTCCTTCCCCGTCCACTGCTACGTCAACCGCCTCGTCGCCGATGCCGGCGTCGTCGCCTCCGACGAGTACCGCGTCGCCCCGGAGGAGGCCCTCCCCACCACGTGCGACTGCTGGGCCGCGCCGCCGTGGGTCGCCTCCCACATACCGCCTCACGGCACCCCCGTCGGCGGACCCTTGGCTCGCCGACCGCGCCGAGTTCGGTCGGCTCTACGTCGCCGACGATAGCGCCGGGCCCGACATCGCCCAAAACCATGCGACCGGCGCCGGGGTCTTCTCTGGCGGCGCGAGCGAGGGTCCTCGGTGCGTTCACCTGGTAACCCTCCCCCTGGGGGTCGGAGGCGATTAAGAGAGAGGAGGGAGGGCCGGGGTCGTGGTCGGGGTCGGGGTCGGGGTCAGGGTAGGGAGGCGAGCGTGATGGTGCAGGTCTGGGAGTTCGCGAACCCATGGCGGCGGGAGGAATGGAGGAGCCGGCTATAAATCCGGGAGGTCCCGGGGCTCCGACCCTGCCGGGGTGGGTTCTGCGAGAGGGTGCTGTTGTGGGTGGCGGAGCGCGCAGAGAGAGAGAGAAAGGAGGGCGGAGATGGCGGTTTTCTCCTTGACGTTGCGATCTTATTCTTCATCGGCGGGGGTGGTTGTGGGTAGAGTCCAGTTCTCCGATCTCCATTTTCAGCGTTCGCCATCGTCTCCGACCGGCCCACTTCGAGACCTCCATCGCCACCCGCTTTCTCCGCCGTCAACCCTTCTATTGCCCTCATCTCCAGCGATCTTTTACGAACACTGACACTGTACTTTTATGGCAGGTCGGAGACTGTCCATACCACGCTCGTTCCAGGTTACAAGAAGTGGCCGGACTGCGCGGGTTGATTCGAGTCTTGCCAGCATACGTTGGCAACAAGGGTGTACCGACCGAACAGGGCGCCGACCAGGCAGGCAAGCTTGCTGGGCACGCCAAGGGGAGTGGCAAGACAAAGGGCTCAAAGAGGCCATGACAAGAGCGGGCCCACAAGAATTTGACTCGTTAGGATGTCGACAGCAGTTTTCTAGACTGATTTGCTTACTGATCCTAGATACATGAGGCTAGGACAGTGACTACATCGTGTTCCTGATCGGCAATTCTATGATATCAACCACTTAGATTTGGCTAATAACGACTCCTCTGTGTGGATTCTAATTCCCTATCATTTTATTGTATCCTGAGAGGAAAATTCGGTTGATTTTTCTGTCGTTGTATAATATGCATAATCTAAGTAAAAGTAGTTTTCATAAGTAGTGTATAATAATTTTTATATTTAATTAGAGGAGGAGTTGCTGAGGGATATGGGATTGTTGTTTTTCTCCTAAAATGAGATAGAATAAAATTCGCCTAAGATAGATATTGTGGCAATGAGGATATATTTGTATGGACAAGCCGGACTCGCTTAGATTGTGATCCAGAGCTTGCATAGGCCGTGACATTAATTGCGTATTCGTAGTTTCGGATGTTTTAGGCTCGTTTTTGCTCTTATGAGAAAATGCCCGAATTCAAGAGCTTGCTCGGACTTTTGCATGCCGACGATAAAGGCAAAAGAACGATACGAGCACGAAAAGGCCACGTCCTCCTCTGAGAGAGAGAGAGAGAGAGAGAGAGAGAGAGAGAGAGAGTAGGGCAAAACGAGGGCGGGGGTTGTGGCAGGTGGGTCCCACGTGTCATTATCGCATTAGAACACAGCCACAAGCAAGGAGGAGAGAAGCTCATACGCTCTGCATACCGCACCAATCACCAGCCTCTCTCTCACTTTTGGTACGCCTTTCAACCGATAATCGACGGTTCATTCGAAGGAGACGAGCGAGAGGAGTGATTGCAGGGGAGGCGTTTCTGATGGGGGCGAATTTTTTGGCTTTACCAACTCCCGATGCTCACTTGCCCGGGCTCCACGCTGGGTCCCCCGGTCGTTGCGTTGCGCCGGCCGATATACTGCGGCTGGCTCTGTGTGCATGTGCGAATCGGATTGGATAAGGAATTGGGACCGTGGAAGTTCTTTGCTGGATTATATTGGGATTTTAAAATAACTACAGCATAATTAAATAATTTTTGTACGTCACTGACCTGAATGGACACGATATTAATATTATATTTTAAACAAAACTTGTCACGAATTTGAATTGATGACTTGAATATCATAACTTTTTAAAAAAATTTAGTTAAGTACCAGATATACTAAGCAATATTATAATTTTCCAAAAAGTACAATACTCAAGAGATTAATTAAAAAATTTTTTAACACTTAAGTGAATATTGGACGTAATTTATATTGTACGTAAGTTATAAAACTTGTAATCTAAAATATCAAAACGACAAAAAAAAAAAATATATCAAAACGACGTTAGAAAGTGGCAGACAATTCGGACCGTGAGAAAGTCGATCTGTGATTTAAACCGAAAAAAGGAAAGAAAAAGTCAGACCGCCACAAAGTTGGGGTGGGTAGGGTGGCCATTGGGGCCATTATTTCATTTTCTTCAAGCGATAGAATTTCTCTTTCATTTTTTTAGGGCCTCCTAGAACAGAAATTCTCACTTCATATGAGGAAAGTTTCACTCGTCCCCACCTTTGAACTCGGGAAAAGCGCCCAATCCAAACACTCATGCTCATGTCCAAAAAACACACGCATGCCTCCTCAGCTGATTAATTCGATTGCTTTCATCTGTGGGGTGCAGTTCGGTATAAGTGCAAACCGACTTATTCAAACTCCGTCTATTTTCATCTGCTGTGCTGTGTGCGGTTCGGTTCCTGCAACCGCGAAAGATGAGAAGATTGATTGGATTGCTTCTCTATGTTGTGGCGATGATAGCATCGCAACATGTGTCCATGAAGTCCCACCTATAAGAAACTTTTGAAACTCGGATTGAGAATCTTACAAAAATTTCTGACAGATGGAACTCAGTAAACACGTGTCACGCACTAAATGGAGTGCCTTATTAATGAGTTGGTAAAACATCATTACCTAATATTTTCCTATCGTTCCACAGGAAGCTGATGGCACGCCATAAAGCCAAATATTCATTAATTAGCTTTACATAATGTCTAGATTGAGCATGCAATATTTTTATCATCTACGGTCACAATCACTAAAGACCCAATTGCCACGAGACATGTTGAATACTCTGCAAACATCTTAAATCAATTAATTGAGTTGCATCTTTTGTTTTGTGCAGGTGACCCCAATTTGAAGAAATTTACATATGATTGGGGTGATTTGAACAGATAGGATCAAATTTTTTAGCTCAAAATCCCTGACGCCTCAATCAAGTGCGTCAGACTTGGTGGTTGAGCATGCAATTTAGTGCTAGAATGACTTAAGTTGCTAGAGAATAGGAAGAGAAGAATATTAAGATATGTGGAAGAACAGAGAACGATAAAGTAGGGTCAATAAAGAATCTAAATTCAACCCTACATTAGCGTGTGAAAAAATGGATTAATCACATTGTAATTATCTCAACTATTTCCATGTACAACTTAATCCATGGGGGTCAACGGCCAAATTATAAAAGTTGATCTAAATTGCAAAGGCCTTTTATATTATTTTATTTTGCATAGAAGCATAAGAACATTACCTAAAGGGATAATAAGTGCATTAAAAGTCTTAAAAATTATCAAGAAAGTTTAATTTAATCCTACAACTTTTAAAAAGTACAATTAAATCCAAAAGCTTGTCACGAAAGTGCAATTTAACCCTGAAATTTTCAAAAAGTGTTATCAAGTTCTTGAACTTGTCAAATTGGTTTAATCATATCCTCCCATCAATCGCACTTTTTGAAATTTTGACGACTTAATCACGCTTTTTGAAAATTTTAGAATTTTCAATACACTCATCCCTTAATTAATATAAAGGAGCTTTGAATCTTGCTATTTTTATTGTATTGCCTGGAGTTGATAAAAATATAATAAAGACATGATTGGTAACTTGCTAAACAGTGTCTGACATAATCAAAAATAGAAAAATTAGCTGACGTTACGAAACGAATTTCTGGTTTTTTTTTCTCCAAGAAACAAAAGAATAGAAATAGTAAAGAAAAGAACAGAAAAAATTGACCGGTTACCAAATAGGGCCTTACTTGATAAGTCCTTAAATTTTTCATGATAATATATTTGTGTCCCAAAAATTTAAGTGAAAACTAATATCATTTTAGCCTTGGATTTTTTTTGGAGGGGGGGTGGTTCTACATATTCAATGACTATTACAATGTTGATATACACAGACCAATTTCGTATAACTACTTTCTCAAGACAGTATAAAAAAAGAAAAAAAAAATGACCTCGCAATTATCATCTTCACAATTTTATTTTTCGGTCGAACATCTTCAAATGTCCATAACCTCTGACTTTTCTTAAGGGGGACTGGTAGGGGTAATAGAAACGGAAGAAGGCATGTCAGATCTCCCACAGGAATTTTGGTAGTTGAGAGAAAAAGCGGAATCATTCGTTGATTTTTAGGCATTGACATCGCTCTTCCCGGGGTAAAGAATTGGGTTTTCAAAAAGCCGCAAGCAGCCTCTCGAACATTGTCCCAGTCGTCGATGATCTAATGTCGATGAAAAGTCTCTGATGCATGATTATTTCGGCGCAACATCTTTTCAACACGTGTGGTGGGATCTTCTTTTATTTTTATTTTATGTTCCTAAGCCCGTAAACTTGAAAGACACGTCCTTCCTTCGGCTTCACAATGCTAGAAAGAAAAGCAAGGGGCAAGAAAATAGGAACAAACTAGTTGTAAGACATCGCGCGTGCCACTTTAATCCGTTTGCGGAACCATTAAGTCAATCCCATCCAAATCCACCAATCCAATCCGCATGACAAGTCTGGTGGTTTCATGAGCTTTCAGTCTATTCAAGCTTTGAACTGAGGGTAGACACGATGCATGTACACTATTTGCTATGAGCCGTTCAATATTCCAGGAAAGTGAAATTTCAAGAAAGCAAATCCTTCATTAATCGATGGCGTGGAGCGAGCGGCCCCAATTTTGATATGAGGATAATTAACATAAACTCAACCTTTATACGTTGACATCGAGATCAAGTCATGATCTTGCGTTGTGTCTTGATTGTTCTGTGCCTTGTCATATAAATTTCATTTTATGTACACCTTGGAAAGATTCACCGCATGATGCATCATATGAAAAAGGATCAACAAAAACACTAGTTTTATAATTTTCCGTGGCAGGATCAAGTTGTAGCGTTATATGTCTTTGAATATTTGAGTATATATTTATTTACTTTATAATTACGTAAAAGAAAGTGATAAATACCAAAGACAAGGCATGAAAATCTAGATTGTTCAATTTTTTCCAACGATATTCAATCAACGGTGATGAAACCGGGTTAATTTAATTAAGAGAGAGAGAGAGAGAGAGAGAGGATCTTGGTTGTATTCCATACAAAAATCATACAAGTTTCAAACTTATGCAAATAAAGGAGAAAGCGAATACCCTAATATCTTAATAATTTTGTTCATTGAATGGTCAAACTCCTAAGTCTAGAAGCAAGCAACTTGAAGCATATCATGCCCTCAGTCATTCATGGTCTAGGTTGGGCCGGTCCACCCCTTAATCCTATGTTTAGAAAACTTGCATAGTATCGATCCTCAATTTTTGAGACCAATGACTGATCCTATTGAGCCTGAGATCAAGAACCGAACCGGTTCCAAGGTCAGTCATAGTGTTGGTCCTCAATAGGTTCAGTCCGATTTTAAGATTAACTCGGACCAACTGATAATTTTTTATTTTATTTTTTTATATTCCCTAAAAAGGCGACCGAGGATCGGATCGATCCAATGGGTTCGTTGACAAGCAAAGTCAACGAAGAGAGGTGAGCGGCGAGCGTCAAGTAGGGTGACCATCGAGCGTCGAGCGGAGTGAGCAAAGAGCAACAAGTGGGGTGAGTATCAAGCATTGAGTAGAGAAGTTGTTTCTTTCGATTTTGGCAAATTGAATACTAAGAGGACAAAGAAAACAAAAGAGAACGAGTACTAAATGAGGATGCCATGAGGAGCTATTGACCCTGTTTTGACGGACTCCTCACAAAGACATTTTTCTCTTTTGTAAATTATGGTTGTTGACACCATAAAAGACATTAAAAGTCTAAATTATTAAAGAACAATGTAAAATTACTTAGACTCCTCATTAAGGAGCTGTTTGATGCTATTGACGCCGTTTGAAAAAATTATAAATAATATATTATATATAATATATAATATACAGTCAAGATTTACCCAGATTGAACCAACCTTAGACTTCCAGTACCTACCAACCCGTACAATGCTGATTCAGAGATCCTAGGACTAAGGACCGTCCCAATCCTCTTGAGAACCAGATTAGGACCAGTAGGATTGGGTTAGTCTAAAGTCGGTCCAGGATTGATTCTAAATCGATGCTCACCCCTAGTTAAATGCGAACGAAATTCCTCTCAAAGCCCATCTATCTCCACTTAGGACATTGGACAGCAAGGCATACCAGATATGATTAAATCCCTTTAAAATTGGTCATAGCCCAACTATCGTGATCGTTTGATTGATGATGCGATGAACAAGATCTACGAGAGTATGGACACTACACTGAAATATGTATCAGTTTTAGTAAATTGACACACACATGTTTTATTTTATTCACATGATTGGCTTGAACTAAAGAAATATCTAGGGAATACTCGTTGTGATTCCATTCGTTTCAATCGCATTTGCTGTTTGTGGAAAAGAACGTCGGCGTCAAGGACAGAGGAAATACATATCAGATGCAAAAGTCAGTGCGCCCTTCAGAACTTGTCTGGACCATCACCCCCGGATGCGCGCGCACCCGTCAACTTCTCAAGTTTTTTGTGAAGAGATTGGGTTTTCTCCTTTGCCTTTTTGCGTGAATGCGTCCAGTCCCGCTTTTTCTTCGCTTTTCTGCTTCTTTCGTATTTAATTATGTTTGAATGTCGAGAGCAGTTTTCTGACTGATTTGCTTCTTGTTGTTTTGCGAACAAACGGGTGCTCCTTAAAAGCGGCCGTAGAAAATCTTTGCTACCGCGGAGAGGGTAAAAAGTGAAAAAAAAAAATGGGGACAAATTCCTTCTAGATACATAGGGCTGGAACAGGGATTGCATTAGGTTTATGATCCGTAATGCTACGACATTAACCACTTAAATTTGGCTAATAATGACTCATCTCTATTGATTCTATTTCCCTATCCTTTTATTATATTCTGAGAGGATAATTCAGTCGATTTTTCCATCGTTGTATGGTTATTTCCAATTAGAAAGATAAAAAAGCTTGACCAAAGCCACAGGTCGGTCACCAGCAAAACACATACAATCGCTCGTTCTGCTCTCGGCTTTAAAATTGAGCTAAACTTCCATCAGCTATAAATTAGTCCTCTGTTTTTTTTTTTTTTCTCTTTTTCTTATCACTTCCCCCCGTTGAGTTCAAAGTCTCGAACATGAAAAATCTTCCACTAAAATTTTATTTTTGATTTATAGCACGAGAACGTGTTAGACTATCTTGTAACGTTGCATACGAGAATCTTTATGATGATCTTATACACCTGTCGGTTTTGTTCCGCTTAACAAGTTGAAATTTTTGGTTGGAACATTTGAAAGCTTCAGAAGGTTAGAATTTTTGGTGAGGGGCCAGCTAATTATGGAATTGTCAAGCCTTCCGAGTCTCACGCTTGGGGCCTTCTAATATTACAGAAAAATACACGTTTCGCTTTCTGAAAATGAAAGGACAAACGCTTGACAAATCTTCCCACTACAGTAACTTGATAATCATCGGCCGATTTGATTTGGACAAGTCTGGTTCCCTGGTTGGACGACGATCGGTACCAAACCGATGCATGCCCCGCTTGGCGCTATTTCCACTACTTTTTAAGATACCACGTATTCATTTTGTATTCATTAATCAAATTGCCTTCAATCAAAAAGATTCGGTTCAAAACATTATTTTTAACATTAGCTCATTGTCTCTCTTTCAATAAAAATAATTGATCATCTCTCCCGTTCACATGGAATGAAATAGTGAATCAAGATCTAGATGGATCCCTATTTTTTTCTCTATCCACGGAGATACCTATCTATATGGATAGAAATCTATCTATAAATCGATCTAGACATCCTCTATCCGGATAGATTTGTCCCTATGAGCGACTACGCCGATCTTTATATGTTTTGGCCACGTCCGTTTCCGCTCCGAAGAGGAAGGTTTGGATCTTTCAATCTTATGTCGTGAGGGATGTGACCTATGGATACCACAGCTTTTGGCGTGTTATGATTCACCTCCAAAAAATGAGTAGGTAGTCGGATCCTTTTGAATAGATGAAATTCTTATCCCATATTCAAAATATGGGCTGCGGAGCAATTCACCATATTCAAAATAGATGAAATCCTTATACCCATATCCTTTTGAATCAATAAAAAAAAAATGATATGCATAATCTAAGTAAAACTAGGCTTCAAAGTAAAACAATAAAACAAAAGTTGGTCTTTTTCCATGTAAACAGCCGCAGTAACATATTTTCCCTCCGATGCTTCAGGTAGCATTGAAAATAAGGGAAATTGTTATCTCTTTCCTATGTATTTGTTTTGGGCATACTTATCATCTGCGGCGAGAACGAGGCAGGAAGGGTCGATGAAGGTGGGTGGGGAGGTTTCAGAATGGCGGTCGTTTTCGAAAAGCTGCTTTTTTGGGCCTTTTTGTCGTCGGGATTTGCCATTTCTGGAGCTTTTTATTTTTATTTATTATTTATGTTTTGGTGAATTATTACTAGTGGACAAGCCGCATGCCAGTGGTCGGCGTTGGCCTTGCGGTTTGTGCTTGCGTCTGCATTCGTGGTTTTTGAAAAGGGAGGAAGAAACGAAGAACTCCACATCCCCAAAGAAAAGAAAGAAAGGGACCGAAGAAAAGGTCAAAAAAAGAAAGAAAGAAAAAGTAAATAATTAATTAATGACGCCTCAACATTATTATTATCATCATATCCCTATTCAATGCACCCCATCATTCTAGAACAGCAAGCAAATCGGTCAAGATAACTGCTAACTCAACATTCAATTCAAACAAGTCAGATTCTTTGCTCATAGATTCATGAGGCTACAACAGTGATTGCATTGGGTTACCCATCCGTGATACTATGATTGCGATGATTCTAATTCCCTATTCTTTCTTCTTCTTCTTTTTTATCACTTTGACCGAATTCTAATGCCCTTTCTAGTTTCATGCTTTCCAATTTCCCATGTTTATCTTTCGGTGGAGCGAACCATTACTAAAATCAACTCGTATATATATTTTAGCAAATCAACACAATTAAAACATTTATGACATAATTGATAAAAATAAAATAAGTTTAGGTTTTTTTTTAATAATCTTCTCAATACAAGAGTAAGTCCCATTTACAAATTAGTTGATTTCAGTAAGAAATGAGCTAATCGGGCAATGATTTAAAGGACGAGTTCATGTAATTGGTTTTTTTAGGCATTGTCATGGAGAAAAGTATCAAGAATATCCAAAAAGCTCCAATGGCCTCCTCATCTTTCTCAGCTCCTCTGGCTTTATGGAATAAAATTTGGAAAATGCAAACAATCCCTAAATTTAAGTTCTTCCTTTGGAATGCATGTCAAAATAGTCTACCCGCAATGGAGAACTTACACAAGCGAAAAATCGTACCAAATCTTTACTGCTCACCATGTAAAAATCAGGTTGAATCCAAAGTTCTAAGATCTCATTGCACTCCTTAAAAATTTTAGAATTTTCAATATCCTCATATCCCTCGCCTAAAGTGAAGGAGTAGGTGAGGAGCTTCGAATCCTACTATTCTTATTATATTGATTCAAGGTCCCTTTCGTGTCCACCGACTTTCTTACGGGGGGATTTGGCAAGAATAGAATGATAGACCCATTTGGCTGCCACAACAGCTGCATTATTAATTTCTCCAATAAGGATGATTTCTTGCATTTAATTTTTTTTGACATTTGGTCTTTCAAGGACAGACTTGCGATATTAGCACATGATGAGATGGGGGACCAGGATCTCATCAAATATCGACATAAATGTGGAAGAAAGAGAAGAAAAGATCATACTATCGTATTTAAAGTTGTCCACGATCACATGGTTTCGCTTTGACGGCGATAAATTGAAATCGATGTTTTAAGAAACTGACTGATACAACAAAAACTGAACTCATGTTCACCCAAATTGATTTCGCCAGCATTTCATCCACCGATCTCTAATGCCAACCCAGTGAAACATGTCTCTAAGCATGAGAATTCAATTGAGTGGCATTAAAAACTAGTCACAGAGACAGATCCTACAGACAAATAAATCAACTGGCTGTTGTAATTGTCAAGACAGAAGCGCGCAGCTGGGCGCACTGACAACTGAGGATGCCTACTGAAGATACTGTTTGAGAGTCCGCAACACATTACAAAAGGGAAGCAGTAAATCCCATAGAGTGAAAGATAAAGTTCTAGACACGTCCGTCCCACAAGCACTCAGAACTAGCTCTACCACCTTTCAATAGGATCTCGACTTCTTTCGGAGGGTTCAAACCGAGTTTCTGAGCACGCTCCCAGCGAGACAGTCGAGTCATTCCAAGACATGGTCCGTAAGCCATGTTCATGTCAAACTGTCTCAGCACTTCTTCTGCTTGATCGTGATCATCTGCAAAGTAATGGGCCACCCACTTTAGTAAATAAAAAGAGTGCTACACTTTCTTGGGCAGAAGAAGAAATTGTCAAACATTAAGTTGTTTTCTCATAAGCCACCTTCACACTGTTTTATGAGACTTTCTACCAAGCGAGTTTCAGTTTGTAAATTATCATACTTCTATCTGGATTTTCCCCAGAGAACCAGTAGAGTACGATTTGGTAAACCAGGCACTAGTCCACAGGACCACATAACATTATGACAAACTAGCATTATAGATGAAATATGAGAGAGAGAGAGAGAGAGAAACCTTTCAGGTCAATGGAGCCATGGGATATGAGGGCAGGCGGTTGAGTCACATTAGAACCGACAGTTGAGGCATTAGTCGGTGATCTTTTGGAAGAGCCTTTCTTACTGGAAGTGGACTTTGTGTTCTTCTTCTGCTTGAAGAAACCTTTCATGTTCGCTGATCTAGTTGCCATCCTTCAATGCTAAACTGCTGCAGAGAAAAGTGAAATGATGATGACGAATTGCAAAAGATGCAGGAAAGAGCTGTTATATTAATGCCATAGGCCCGAAATCCAAGAAAGAACTACTATTACATGGCAATTTAAGGGGAAACAAATCAAAATTGAATTTCAACCTGTGAAGGCTCTCTACAAAGTGGGATTTTAAGATCAAGTACTAAAATGCCAATTTTAGTCAATTATGCAGAGAAACTTCCAAATTGCATTGCACAAATTGCATCAGCTGGACAACACAGATGAGACTGAGCCAGCATCTTTCCAAAATAGGAAAAACTTTCCAGAACTGGATAAATGTTTGAAACGTAATTCTTATTTTAGCTCTACTACTTGACCTACATTAGTTCATATCTTTTCTTTTGAAAACGAGTACACAAATTGGTGCATTAGAACCATTAAAAATAGCAGGCTCACTTTGTCAACAAGGTGTAGGCAAGAATTTCAAGGGAACTAATACTCCTTAGTAAGTGGACTAACAGGCAGTAGTTTCATAAAGCTCCTTCTCATAGGACTGATTAATTTCTTAAGCAAATAAAAACTAACAATAGGAAGCCAAGAAAACATTTATTCTGACAGGAATCTCTACTAGAAACACAGCATGAAGCTGAAAACCACACCAGCACTTGCATCAAAGTAGATGGTCGACATACAAGGGATAAGTTCACAGCACTTCCAACCAGATTCACTTCAATACTCTGGAAGACTTTCCAGAACAAAACAGAAAACAAGCTGCCAAATTCAAGCCGAGACAGATGATGATCCTACCAAGAAAGTCAAAACTTTATTGGTCGACACTCGGCATTTGAAATCAAATGATTGGCCGACCACAAGAAAGACATAACATAATGAATTTGAACTATTTGCCAAAAGTAAACCTGCAGTAGTTGTTCATTTTCGGGCGTAAAGCAATGTCAAACCAAAATACCCGACAAGGATTAGCTCTCCCACTACAGGCAAAATCATCTGACTGCAAAGATCTTGGCCATGCCCAATCAACCTATAACTACTTAAGGAAAACTCTAGCCGAGTCGCGAAGAGCACTGCCACGCGAACCTCAAAAGGACAACCCCGGGAAAACAGGCCCACACCCATCAAAATATATCATGCCAACAATCAAAGCAGACCGAACCCACTTCAGAAAATGCAACAAAAGCCAGGAGAGACGCGCACGATGCAGCGAATTCGAAGTATTAGGAATCAAACGACGCGCGAGGATACAAATTCTTCAAGCCGCACAACATTCCTGAACTCCACACGCACGCAGAGAGGGGAAGAGAGAGAGGGGTTCGGCGATCGATCACCGGAAGCGCTGATGCAAAGACAAGCCTTTGAGGGGAGAGAGAGAGAGAGAGGCTTTGAGCGGAAGAAACTGGAACTCGGGAGGGCCCTAATTCAAAATTTCAAATTGCGAGGAGAGCCGGAAGACGGTGTTTCTGGGTTTTTCTCGACTAATATACCCTTTGCGATGATTTTCTTCTTTTTTTTTTTTTTTTTTTATATTCATTGACCCGGTCAATCAATATAGTTGGCTTTTGTAATTACTATTTCTGCCCTTCACAATCCCCATCAATTAGGGAATTTAGCATTTTTAGTGTTAAAGCTAATTTTTTTTGTTACTTGTTTAAATAGTTGCAATTGTTTTGAATCTATTTTATCATTATTATCTTTATTTTGATGGGATTGTTAGAATTGCTATGATGAGTTCATCAACTTTATATATTCAAATCATAAAAGACGGGAGAATTCTTCATTTCTTATTATTAATAAGATCACACAATTCAACCATAAAACGATATGTGATAAATCTCAACACACACGATAATATACATTGCAAATGTCATATTCACTCTCTCGTCACAACTGTCTGTCTGTTAGCATACTATTTATTAGGGATGTGCATAGTTCAGGCAAGCGGTTCCCAACCTAGATTAGGAAACCGCCCACTAAGGACTGGTTCCGAAAAATTGAAACCGTGATCCACCGATGAGTTGCATGGATCAACCCAGGAACTGGACCGCCGGTCTGGTCTGATTCCTGGATGGATCCATGGAACCGGTCTCACAATAATAATAATATCATTTTCTCGAAAGCTTCGATCTTGACGGGAAATAACTTTGGTTTTCGACCAAAATTGCTGGTTCTTCGCCACCGGACCTATTCTTCTCCTCCTCCTCCTGCAGCCCTGCTTCTTCGCATGCTTGCTTTTTGCCCACCAATTGCTCGACGTTTTGTCAAGGTGCGCTTTGGACTTTTTAGCTTCAACGCCTCTCCATTTGGTTTGATGGGAGATCAGCGCCTCTCCGTATGGTGCGCTTTGCACTTTTTTCCCACTTTAATTAATTTTTTTAATTATTTGATTTGGGTATGTTAATTTGTAATTTCATTTTTTTAATATTAAGAATTAATATATTATTTTAATATAATCGGTTCGGTCCGAGTGGGCGGATTCGCCCATGGAACCGGAAACTGGACTGGTACCCACCGGTTCCCATAAATTGGAACCAGGAATCGAACCGAAATCTCAAGAACCACCGATTCCGGGCGGTTCCAGTCCGATTCCGGGCGGTCTGGACGAGTCCTAGTTCTTTTGCACACCCTACTATTTATCAACTGTTTTATAGGGTCTTTTTGTTAAAAAGTATTTCTGTTCCCCAGAACAAATGAACACAAATTTATGTTATTTTGTTTCAATGAACAAAAAAAGAATAGAAATGTATTTGATAAAACTTTTGTTCCCGAAAACATATTTGGAACAGAAATAAGAAATAGAAAAAAAAAGTAACTTCTTGTTCCCGGAAACAATTCCAAGAATCAATTTTTCTCTCTCTTCTTTTTTCTTCTCTTTTCTTTCATTCTTCTTCCTTTTTTGGCCATGGCCGACGACCTCGTCGGAGCGTCGCCGACCCTCGGTGATACCGAGCCTCGCCAGGTCAGCGTTGCCCAATGGTGGCTCGGCGAGATCGAGCCTCGCTGGTGGCTAGGCGAGCTCAAGCTCGCCCAGCCAAGGCAAGGCTGACCTCGCCACCGCCTAGGCGAGGTCGAGCCTTGCCGATGGTCTGGTGAGGCTCGCTTGGCCACCAAGGCCACCGACAAGGCTCAGCCTCGCCTAGATTTGGCGATGCCGAGCCTCGTGGTGGCGTGGCGAGGCTTTGACAAGCTCATCGGCTCTAGTGGTGGCCTAGCGAGGCCCCGGCGAGCTCGCCAAACCTCGCCAAACGGTCGCCAACCGACACCGTGGTCGGCGACTAGCCACAAAGTAGAAAGAAGGAAGAAAAAGAAGAATAAGAAGAAGAAAAAATGAAAAATATAATAAAAATATTGAAAAATTAAAAGAAACAACAAAATTATACAAGTTTACCAAATGCATTTCTATTATTGGAATAGAAATTTTTGCAGTTACCAAGCGCGTTTTTATACTTAGAAATTGTTCCCGGAAACAGAAATAAAAAAAACAATTTCTATTCAAAAATTGTTCCCTAGAACAGAATGATTACCAAACGCACCATTAGTATACTATTTATCAACAACATAAGTGGACACGGTCGTAAAAATATGCCTTATGCCTTAAGACATGTAAACACTAAATACCAGCCCTACGTTCGTAAAAATATGCCTTATGCCTTAAGACATGTTATTTTATGTCGGCGGGATCACCTCCTCGTGATCTTTATGATGTCATTAAATAATTATGCAAGTGTGGAAAAACATGATTGTCATGAGGACTACCATGATGCGTAGATAAACCTGAGTGAAGCCCAATCTCAACCCTTGACTTTCACAAGTCCAACGTCAGAGGAGAAAATATTAATCTCGCCATCCATTGGGACGGAACCCGACAGGTACGTGGCGAACCCATGGAAACTGTGTTATGAAGGTCTCTGTAGCGTGTTTGATGAAGATTGTAATGAGAAATTATGCGACGGTGAGTTTGGGTTGGATTGAATTGCAGATTAAGAGTCTAGGGAGCGATGGAACATAGGCCATCAATCAAAGGCCAATTTTTCCCAGAGAAACTTTCACCTATCATTTCATTGCCAATCGGGTGAGTCCTAAGTACAAAGATCGTCCGATACCATGTTCATGTGAGCTTTTCTGAAATTCGTGTGAGGTTCAAGTTGAATCCACCTTATTCGATGAATATGCACTGCGGGCATTTAAATTCTTATCTTGCAAAGGGATGTCATTTATACTATATGCTTCATTGCAGCTTGAAAAATCTCCGTACTACTCCTATTACAGAAGGCAAACAGTGGATGGACTGCATGGGTTGATCGATTTTTTGTCGCTGTACGGCATGGCCAAGCCATCCGCTGACGATTATGGCAAGAGCATCATCCTCAACGACCGATACTACAAAAGCTATTGTGATTAGGCGGCCGAGCCTGAGGTGATTAATTTAATTTGATTTCCTCAATTATGAAGGACTTAAACACCAGTTTCACTCATTTGTCATGTTCTTGTCATTCTCTTTTGCTGCTTGGATTGTAGTCCCTGCTGATTCCTGGGAACGGAAAGTTTGATTGTGCCAAATCTACCACTTGTGATGCGATCAATCCTCAATATTCACGCTGGAGGGTCGACCCTGTTAAAACATGTCGCCTCAATATTTCAAGTGTGACCGCTCAATCTACTCTCAGCTTTCAGATTGAGGTATACTTTCATTACAACCTACGACTTATTCCGCACGGGAGAAGAAATGGGCAGGTGGCTGGAATCACAGAAGAGGGCGAACACCAAGATTCACCGAGATTCAAGAACAAGAAAACCCGCTCGCCGGGGAAGCGGAAGAGGGGCGAGCCGGGCACCACTGAAAAACCCTAGAAGAGGGTTTTACATGTAGGCAGAGAGAGGGAGAGAGAGAGAGTTGCAGAGGAGGGAGAGGAAGAAGAAGATGCAGAGGAAGGGAGGGAGGGTGGCTAAGCTTTTTAAAACAGGGGAGCCTCCTCGGATGGCAAAGCAATGAATTGGAGGATCAGTTTACAACCCATCCATCTTCTTTTCTTTGGCAATCTATTTAATGTATTTAGGAGGAAATAAATCTCACTAAATTAATTCCACACCTTACTTAGATCTTACTGATCCTGCCTTTTTTTTTTTTTCCAGAGAAATTACTATGAAATGCACGTATGAACTATAGAAATCCCTTTAAAAAAAAAAAAAAAGAGAGAGAACTCAACTTGCTTCATTGATCACCAATATCGTGATACTTAAGGCAGGGTGAAATTGCTACGATCACGCCATCTAATATCTTGTCATTGTTCATTATCGAAGTTGCATGGATATTGCTTGCTCAAGCAATGAGAATGACATAATTCTAAAGGATGATTATGAAAGATACGCTTTTAGTTAGGTTGACCGAAAATGAATTGGATCGGTAAGAATGAACTCCTAAATTTGGTGAAATCGACCGTTCTTAAATAAAATATGAATCTCTTGTGCTCACAAAATAATTATTCTTCTTTCTCTTTAAAAATTAGAAATTTGAGCCCCCACTCTTTCAGTTTTCCTAAAAATCTTAAAGAAGGGAACTTCATAACTCACCTCATTAATGGTAGGGCTACAATATGTGCAAACCCGAAACATATGTACTGAATATATATTTGTTTATTTGGGTACATGTAATCAGTGAGATTGTACAATACCATGTTGAGGCTAAAACATGAAACGAGTAATGAAGGTTGGAAATATAACTGAAGAGGAGCGAACATGATGGAGTCAGTGAATGGCCCCATGATTACCGCCATTTGACTATTTTGACTTAAAATTATTATATTACTCGTTAGTTTGTCCTCACATTGGATATAGCGATGATAATTGTCGATGGTACTTCGGGTAGACAACATCCAAATACACATCTTAGGAACTTATGATTATTCTGTCCTCTTAAAAACTGCATAGGAGATTTTCTTAGAGAAATAATATCATGATGGCGATCAATCCTTACATCTCTATATGTTATTCTACGTTCTCTTCTATTTGTTCCTTGTTTTAAATGCCCTTCGAGTTTGCACGAGATACTTGTATGCAGATTGGAGTCTTTGATTATCAAGTCACTTTAGTAAATTAATTATGCTCTAATCAGTTTTTAGTTAAGCTTTTAGGAAATCAGGTAAATTTGTAGTATAGAGGCGATCATTGGGAAGCTCTAGCTAGGTCAGGTTTGAAGATCAGGCCTAATGCGTTGCGCATGTCCATCCTTCATATAAAATTTCTGCAATAACTTTTAGATGAGGGGGCTGGACTTTCTGGTGTAAGAGTATTATTCAAACTCAGCCATTTACCTCTTAAGCTTAGGCAGGTTTGGGTACACCGAGCGCTGCCCATAAGTTGATTACCTTTATTGACAATCAATAAATGGTACATTCTGGGGATCTATTAATAACAATGGCCAAAAACCTTTTGATAAAAAAAGAGTAAAAAAAATAAATTAGGATACATACATTACAAGGGATATAATATTCATACAACACTTACTTGAGTGCTGTAATTTTTTTTTTTTGATTATTTGGATGATATAACATTTAAAAACATTTATTTGAATGTTATAACTTTCAATTGATTACTTGAGTACCAAAGCTTTTTAAAAACGTTCAATTAATTATTGGAAATCCAACTTAGCATAACTTTTGTGGTGAATATTTTTAAAAAGTTACCACCCGCGAGGGTGGCTCCGCCGGTAGGCTCCGGGACCTCCACGCTGGAGGCCGGAGTTGGCCCCGCAACGCAAGTTGCGGGGAGGCAGGTGGAGACACTTGGCGACTTACCCGGGGTGTGTGGGTGGTGGTTTCCTACGTGCCTCCCCAGGGGTTTACTCCCAGCTGTTGGCTGTGCGGGGTTCCCCTGGGTCACACAAAATATATATTTAAAAAGTTTTGGTACTCCAATGATTGACTAAAAAGTTAACTGGCAATCAAATAATTAGAAAAAAAATTATGACACTTAAGTGAGCACTTGTACGAAAGTTATGGTACTTATGGTGTCATTTTCCAAACAATTTTATTGCTTATATATTTCCTTCATTGTAGGTATTTATTAAAATATTGTTCATGCTATATTCTTTTAATTTGTAAAAAAATAATCGTGAAAATATTACAACTTTCATAGGATGCTCGTTTGGTATTGTAACTTTTCAATTAATTACTTAAGTCCTATTATCTTTAGAAAACGTTCATGCAATTAGCATCGACATTTTCCCTCACTGAAAAATCTAACTTAGTATTAACTTAATATAAAATCACTCGACTAGACTTGATAGGGTAATGATGTCATCAAAAGCGCGTAAAACAACGTTGTTTAGCCCTTTCCAAGCCCCGAGTTGATGAATTGGGATTAAATTAGGACCAATAAAAAACACTAGCCCCACATTGTCATTTGCAAATCAAAAAATTTTCGAAGGTAAGGCTTTATCTTGCCCATCCTCTCGACGAAATACTAGCACACAAATTTGAGTGTTTGATTATCGAGCCAATTTAGTAAATAATTACTCATTGATCGGTTATTAATTAAGATTTTAGGAAATCACAACCAATCATAGTATAAATTTGTAGTATGGAGGTGATCATTGGAAGGTTTTAATTAGGCTGAGTTTGAAGATCGGGCCTAATGTGTTAACCAAACTCATCCATTGTATAAAATTTATACAATAATTTTCAGGTTGTGCTAGGTTAAAGATGAGTTGGCTGGACTTTCTCATATAAAAATATTGTCTAAACTTGCTCATTCACTTCTTCGTCCTAGGCGGGCTTGGGTAGGCCGAGTGGGCCACCCAGCTGCTGAGTACATTTCCTGACCATAGCATAAAAAGGCACGTTCTAAGGATCAATTAATCACAATGTCCAAAGTACTCTTGATAGAAAAAGATTAAAAAATATACATTACTTATATATTTCCTCAAACTAGATGATTATTAAAATACTTTCATGATACATCCTTTCTAAATTGATGAAAATAATAGGGAAAATGACATGGCACCACAAATGTATCAAGATTTTCCACCAAAAAATCTATCAAGTTTAGAACGGGCCAAAATTTTTGGACACTAAATAGGCCCAGGCCAGGCCAGACGAGGCCAGGTTAGGCTGGTCTGGTCCCTAAACAAGATTTTCGATTCAAATCAGGCTTCTATATATACGTAAGAGAACATAATAAATCTTAAACTAGAGTTTGTTTAGTGTATTATGGATGTTATGAACTGAAAGAACGGTGGATGGAGGGGCTGTGAAATCAGTTAAATGAATGGGTCGATGACTGGCTGTGCATGGGCTGAGCTGTGTTATTAAGTTTCCACATGTTAAGGATCATACCAAATAGCTTCCTAAACATATGGAGTTTCGCGACTTAAGCAATGGTCAATTGTGCAGGTTAGATGAAGTTTACGCTGTACGGTTGCCGTGCAATCATTGGTGATGAGAACTCTGGCTGAGTCATCGCTGGGCTCTTGCGAAGAACAAGATTAATTGAACCTGCCCTTCAACAAAGCAGAAAGAGAGAGAAGATTCTATTGAGCGCACAGATAATTTCACGGTGATAGATGAATCCATGACCACTTGGGCAAAAGCATTCCAATGGTATGCTGCAAAGTGAGAAGGTAACTCCAGGTTTTGCCATCCTCCTCATGAAAAAGATGGCATCAACATGGCAAGCTTCCAGGACCTTGCTATAAGCCCGCGAACTTCATGTAAGCAACGCTGTTCCCTGCCACGGTACTGACGCATCTCGAAGAGAGACTCCAGAGTTCTTCGCAAGAGATGTGCAATATCATTCAAACAGCTAGCAGCATTTTTCCCCGAAAGTTCCTCCTAATGAGCTGAAAATATACACAAACTGGATCCAGTGGTTCATGAAATCCTATATTAAAGGCGGGCTGTTTGCATCTGATGCTAAAGTTTACAGGTTCTTAACAGATAACAACAGCTCAACATATGAATATAATTCTGGCTTATGTGCCAAAGGACACTTTCCATGCACTAATTAGTTGAAGTTGTTTGACTGAATGTTGAGGATGTGCAGGCTGGAGACTAACTGGTCCTACCTTATGCAGAGACAGGAGATGGAACTGAAGGAGGAACACGGTTCTCAGCAGGAAATTAAACAAACTCCGTGAGGATAGTGCGGAACTCATCTCCCGGTCATTGTTTCCTTCTCGAGGAGGACTTCCATGATCTTGTCTATGGCTTCCCGGTTATTTCTCACGTGACTTGGGGCAATTTCCTGCGGCACCATCTGAAATTTCTCTCCATGGCAGCATCGATGTCTTCCACAAGCTTTTCTGACACTATATTTCTGGCCATCATCCTTGTGATTTCAGTGCTGATGAGTTCATGAGGCGACCACGGACTAATTGGCATCAGAGAGTAAACTCCTCGTGATTTCTGGTCATATGGAAGCAGCACAAGAGAAGCTGACATAAGTTGGAACCTGATAGGGTGAGGAAACAAGCTGCTGACAGAGATGGATGATTTTATCTTTCGTCATTTCCTCCTTTAATTCCAGTTCCTCTCTGACTCCCCCACGGCATCAATTTCATCAGCAAACACAATGCAGGGAGCATTTTCTTTGGCGAGGAGCGGCGAGGGCGGTGCACGGAGCGGGGAGGGGGAATTCGCTTGAGTACCCGAGAGGAAGAAGAACAGAAAGAAGAACCCTAATCCCAATTCAATTTGGGGATTTCTTTTTTTGGGACAGAATTTTTGTTTTTACCCAATTACAAATCGTAGACAAAATTGCCCCGTTCTAGTTGGTCAAAAAAAGTCGGCCGGCAAAAATTTGGCTAGTCAGCAAGTTCAGTCCTTTAATTAATTTTAAAAAAAATAGTTTAATTCCATGCCTTTATTTAGAATTATAACTTATATCAAGGTGCATATGATGTCAGTGCAAAATCAAGCAAACAGTACCTAAAAATGTTTTATATGTCAACTTGGGTTGGACAACATTATAGGGAAAAATAAATGGACAAATAAATCTCTCCTTTGGGCTGCAGGACTAGATTTTACGCTCTGAAATTCAGTAAATTGATTAATTCTTTTTTGTCGATAGAAATGTATGCACTTTACTCTACCGACGCTGGACGCTGGTGACTCTGCTTTCTTTGTGTAATTACTTTTTATTAACTTTCTGGTTTATGGAGAAAGAGGTTTGACGTGGGTGCACATTGTCAACATTGCTTAATTTATTTTATAAAAAAAAAAAAATCTCTACAGATCGATTCTAAAAATATGCATGACATTTTGTTCGATGTAACACGGGATTGGTTAATTCTTGCAAAGAAGATTTTTTTCATTGTACTTTTTCATATGTTTAATTTTAGGTTTATGTCTTAGAATTAGGTGGTTTTTAATTATATTTTAAGGTAGTTATTTGATTAGCCTGAGAGATAGATATTAGGTCATCTTCATTTACTAATTTCCTTTATCTTTAGGATTCTAGATTGGAAAATTTAACTATTTACGGTGATTTTATTTAGCATTTAGCAATAATCTTATTACATCAGCTACTTTTCTGGTATATGCCCGCAAAAGCACGACGCAAAGCCATTGGTGAGACTGAGTCGTCAGATAGCAGACCGAAAACCATTGTCAACGCCAAAGCAAGCAAAAAGATGACTCCTGGAGAGATGACCTACTTCTAATGACTCAGTGTCGACTATTAACCAGGATGCTAGGTTGACACATTGATTAATGGACAACTATACGAAGCACGAGTCAACCTAGTAGGAACCGGCGGTTCCAACAGGGGCTCTCCATGGGATAGCTTGGTAACTCGAAGTCCAGCTTATGCTTACACGCCCTGTTCCCTCCAATTTCCAACTCATATTTTTCTTTCCTATAAAAAGGGAATATGAAAAGCGACATTAGGGAGTCACACTCCTCAAAAGTTTTTCACCTATTATTTCTCCTTTAAGCTGATTTCAACTTGCTTAAGCCCACGAAAAAAAAAGATGACTTGTATAAAGATGATCTATGACGAATAACTAAGTCGGGGGAACCCAATGGTGTCCCTCTTATATGTTTTAGCTAGGTAAGGCAGATATAGGGTGTTAAACAGGCATTACTTGAAAGTGGAATCCTAGGGTTAGTGCCTAAGCAGGAGTCCCCTCTTCCAACTGGTCCCTCCGTTGGTCTTTCAACCGATTTCTCCTAAAGATCTTTTCAAAGCATTGAGGGACGCCACCAACATCCGTACCTTCATATAAGACTATATTATGTAAGAGTTTTCTTAATGTGAACTACATTAATTGATATTGTAATTTACTATTTTTACAGTTACCGTAAAACGAGATTAGTCTAAGGTGAGATAAAATGTTTCTTAATTAGTCTAATATGGGGCTGGCTAGTGTGGGCCGAGTTAAGCCTAACCCGTAATAAGAGAGCCTGGTTGGAAACTCTATAAATAGTGCTCAAGTCTCTCATTTAACCCGAATTCTCACATGTATCCTCACATAAGGGGCGTTTACCTAATGCTAAACGTGAGGGGGGGCCCCTCATTGAGCCAGTGATACGAAGGGGCAATAGAGGAGAATGACTTGCGCATGGAATATTGTGTTTCCGCTTCCGCTTCAAGAACGATGGATCCCAAAACAAGTGCGTTAATTTTTCTACTCAATTATGCATGTTCTTGTTCTAGTTATGGAGATCTTGGGGTTGCGCAATTTGCATCCAACATATGGTATTAGAGCCTCCATAACCTTAAAACTCGAACGCAAAGGATTTTTCCCTAATTTGAGATTTTTGAGATTTTTCATTCAATAAAAATAGAATTAAATTATATATTCGGACTGGGCTTAGTGAGATGAGTAAAACCATGGGCGGTGTGTCGCCGGGGGAGGCCCCACGCGCCGCCTGGGCGTTGAGCACGCGCCCCACGCGCGGTCATGTGCCCTCATGCACTCCCACGCGCGGGGCGCGACTCGCGTGTGCGAAACACGTGGGTGCTGACGTCACAATGACGTTAGCAACCCGGGCTCGAGCCGACCCGATTCGCCACAGACCCGACCCGACCCGAGGACTCGGTCAACTGTTACCGGATAGGTCAACCGGTCGGACTGGGCGGCTGGACCAGACGGTCGAGTCATGATCGGTCGGACCGATTTTGACTGGTCTCTTCGCCACGCGCGTGTGCTCCATGCGCCGCGCACTCAGGCGGCGCGTGCGGGTGCGTGGAAGCTCCGATCGGTGCACGGTGGCGGCGCTGGACTTGTATGTTCATCCTCTATGTTGTGATGTATTTATTTTACATGTTTGATTTATGGATGTGAAAATACATACAAAGCCTTAAGTACGTGTATTTTTAGGGTATTTTTGCGTATTTTTCTTGTATTTTCAATGTTTTTGGAAATACATGTGTTGTGTTACTAGTATGTTGTCACATAAGCATTATAAAAGTATAATTCATTAATTAAAATTAAAGTTTATTGTATTTTATTAATGAATAAGGCAGTGTAGTTAGCATGATATGTGATTTCGGTAATATGTTGCCCATATCTCTAAAGTTAAAATCACATGTATATGGTGTATGTAAGATGTAAAGATTATATTCCTGGTATGAGAGAGTTTCAAGGATTCGATTGAGTTTTGACCGCTAAAGTGGCACACTTGATTGGATTTGAGAAATTTTGATCTCGTATATTGATTGTGATGTCTCCTAGTTTAATGCATAGTCATACTCCCAAAGGAGGTGATTGTGTATTAGTTCATGGAGGGATACATGATGGTGTTATGGAGGAGTGACTGATCTTAATGGTTCATATGCCAAAGGTGATAAATTCACGAAGATTGGAATATATTCTCATAACCGTTATCACGTGGGGAGTGTACAATTGCATGTCATGTATTCTGTCTAAAGGTAATTATGTTAATTGCATGTAACTCTCTGGATATGTACTTGTATTTCAAGTTACACAATACTCACATGATGCTAATTATATACACTACTTGTCTTTCAGTCACCTTTTCTGTAAACGGTAACTTCGTCACTATTGAGGTTCTTGCTAGTTCAAACTTTAAGAAATGGAGAGAAGATTTTTTGTTTGCTATGGAGATGGCAGATGTTCATATGGCTCAAACTGTCAATTGGCCGGCAGATCTTACTGCCAATAGTACAGAAGCTCAGAAAGCTCATTTTACTGCTTGGGAAAAGAGCAATAGAATTTGCTAATTGTCGATGAAATGTTCCTGCAAACTGCACTGCTAGGCAGATGATGGAAGCCTTGATGGCCAGAAACCGTGTCTCGCCTAATGTTGAGATAGGAACACACTTGCAAACACTATTTACTATGAAGTATGATGGTTCTAGTGGAGTTAGAAATTATGTTCTGATAATGGTAGATTTGCAAACAAAGCTTGAGGCTCTCAATGTTGCTATTCTCATTGCTTGCATTGTGCATCAAGCTCTAAATAATTTTCCTCCCGATTTTGGGATTATCAAGACCAATTATAGTTCCCAAGATGAAACCTGGTCAGTTAATGACCTAATTGCAAGGCTGGTGGCAGAGGAAGAAAAATTGAAGAAAGATAAAGGGCACATTGCCCTTTATGATTCTAATTTTGGCAGTGATAATGGTAAGAAGGTAAGAAATTATACACATAAGGGCAATTCTGAAGTTGCTGGACCTTCCAACAATAAAGAAAATTCTGATGGTGCTAGACCCTCTAATAGTTTGGGTCCTAAGAAAGCATTCATAAAGAAGGATGGTGTTCTTTGCTACTTTTGTAGGGAGAGAGGACACGTAAAGAAACGCTACAACAAGTTTAAGTCTTGGTTGTCTAAAAGAACCAAGAGTGAGTCTAAATGTAATAATTCTTTGGCATTTGTTTATGAATCCAATCTATCTGAAGTCCCAACCAATTTGTGGTGGCTAGATAGTGGTGCAACTAATCATGTTGCATTTACCATACATGGGTTCATAAACCGAATGATACCAAATCAGGATGAATCAAAGCTCACTGTTAAAAACAACATTGGAGTTGACGTCAAGTTCGTGGGAGATGTTATTTTGATTTTAGATTATGGTTTTAGGATGGTGTTGAGAAACACTTTTACGTACCTTCTTTTAGGCGGAATTTAGTTTCTGTGTCTTATTTGGACATGTGTGGATACTCTTTTGAAATAAAGAGTAATATTATTTCCATGTTTTATGATTCAAATAAGATTGGGTGTTGCAATTTATTCGATGGATTATATCGATTGAGTTTATCTCCCAACGATATATACGTTGCTTATTCAGTTGAAAATGTTATTTCCAAAAGGCCTCTACCTAAGAAACAGTCTTATGCATTGTGGCATAAACGTTATGGTCACATCTCTAAAGAAAGAGTAGAAAGGCTTATAAAGGCTGACATTTTGCCTACTCTTAAAGGTGATCTAGAGACTTGCATAGATTGTTAAAGAGGTAAGATGACTAAGATAAAGAAGAAATCCGCCGTACAGAGTTCTGACTTGTTGGAGGTTATTCACACTGATATTAGTGACCATACACAGCTACTTTGTGCAAAATTTTTTATTTCATCACATTTATTGATGACTATTCCCGATATGGATACTTATACTTGATTAAAGAAAAGTTCGAGTCTCTTGACAAATTCAAGATTTTTCGGACTGAGGTGGAGAAACAGTTGGGAAAAGTTATAAAGATTGTTAGATCTGATTGTGGTGGTGAGTATTTTGGTAGGCACGGTGATACTGGACAACTTAAAGGGCCATTTGCTAGATACCTAAAGGATTATGGGATAGTAGGTCAATTTACGATGCTCGGAAGTCCTGAACAAAATGGTGTAGCTAAAAGGCGTAATCGTACTCTTATGGACATGATGAGAAGCATGATTAGTAGGACCAATTTACCTAATTTTATGTGGGGTGAAGCTTTGAAAACATCTCTTTATATTCTAAATTGCGTTCCTACTAAAACGGTTCCATTGACTCTTTTTGAGTTGTGGATTGGATGTAAACTTAGCTTGAATCATCTTAAAGTTTGGGGATGTCTAGCAGAAGTGAAGTTATATAATCCAACATTGAGAAAGCTGGATTCCAAAACTACTCAATGTTACTTTGTGTCTTATCCAGATCATTCAAAGGGGTATTTGTTTTATAACCCTAATGGAGGTATAAGAATTGTGGAATCTTAGACTGCAAAATTTCTGGAATTTGATGTAGCTAAAAAGGGTAGCTGCTCACAAGCTATCGAAAATGATAGTATGGTGGGGATTACTAGATCCCTGTCTCATCATGTACAGATAATTATGGAGCCTCTTGCGCCATAAACTGAGCCTGTTGTGGCTCAAGATCCTATTGTTGAGATAGTTACTGATGAAATTCCTCAAGCCCCTCAAATTCATAATGATGTTGAAGTAGCTCCACTCAGAAGATCAACTAGGGAAAGACGTTTAGCCATACCATCAGATTATGTTGTCTACTGAGGAGAGCATGATTATGATATTGGTTGTGTTGATAATCCAGTAACTTATACGGATGCCATCTCATGTGGCTAGATGCGACGAAAGATGAGATGCAATCTATGAAACATAATGGTGTTTGGGAGCTTGTTGAATTGCTTGAAGGTTGTAAACCTATTGGCAGCAAATGGGTATTCAAGACTAAAAGTGATTCCAAAGGAAAGATTGAAAAGTGTAAAGCCAGACTGGTAGCTAAGGGTTTCACTCAAAGAGAATGAATAGATTATGAAGCAACATTTTCTCCAGTTTTTTCTAAAGATTCCTTAAGAGTGATCTTGGCATTGGTAGCTCATTTTGATATGGAGTTACACTAGATAGATGTTAAGACTGCTTTTCTAAATGGAGACCTTAATGAGAAGGTTTCTATGGTGCAGCCTGAAGGTTTGGCAGTAGATGACACAGGTAAGCTTGTTTGTAGATTAAGAAAGTCTATTTATGGCCTTAAGCAAGTTTCTAGACAATGGTATTTCAAGTTTCATAGTGTTATCACTTCATTCGGATTTATTGAGAACAAAGTAGATCAGTGTATATACACCATGGTCAATGGGAGGAAATATATTTTTCTCATACTTTATGTAGATGATATCTTGCTTGCTAGTAGTGATATTGGTTTACTACATAAGACAAACCGGATGTTATTGAAAAATTTTGATATGAAAGATCTTGGTGAGGCGTCTTTTGTTCTTGGCATTGAGATCCATAGGGATCGCTCACGCCGTTCATTGGGTTTGTCTCAGAGGGCATATATTAATCGCATTTTAAAAATATTCAATATGCATGATTGCAAACCAGGAATTGCTCCTATTGTTAAGGGTGATAAATTGAGTCTTTCATAATGCCCTAATTTAGATTTTGAGAAAGCTCAAATGAAGAATGTACCATATGCTAGTGTGCTTGGAAGTATCATGTATGCTCAAGTTTGCACTAGACCAGATATTGATTTTGCAACAGGGCTTTTAGGCAGATATCAGTCAAATCCAGGACGCGATCACTAGGTTGCTGCCAAAAAGGTTTTAAGGTACTTAAAATTTATAGGCCAAAGTCATCATCCATGCATTGGCCAAAGTCATCGATTTTATAGGCAGTTAAAATTTGTATCTTTGTTCATCAGTCAAATAATTATCCCACTAACCTTTTAGTTGTCCAGTAAATCCGGCTACTAAAAGATTAGCAACAGCATGATCAGAAACATCTTGCTGAGTTTTGTAGGCATTGGCAATCATTACCATATTATTTAAAGTATTCATGATATTGCTTTCAGCAACACCATCTATATTCCATTCATAAATGGCATCAGGAGAGTATTTATTCTGTATTTTCTGAGATGATTCTTCTTGGGCAATGTCTGGTGAAGTAGCTCTACTATAATAAAGCTTCTGAGGTTGTCTCCAATTGAGTCTATTAATCTCAGCGACCGATTCATTATCAGAGTCACCAGAGTGCTTGGTCAAGGTACTGATAGTAGGTTGGTCTGGGGTGTCTTTAATAATTAGTCCTTGGAATTTAGGAGTATCTAGTATAGGAGCATGCTCAAGCTTTAATTTTCCTGAGAGTTTTTTCTTTTGTTCTATGGCTTTGGCAAACTCTAGGCTAAGATTTTTTTGGAAATTCAAAAGCTTTAAAAATGGGTTTTTTGAAAGTGTCAACTTGTGGTGTGATGAGTTGGGTAGGATTCTAGATGGTGGATTCTATCCTATTTAACTGTTTTCCTATGGTCACCAAATGTTGATTAGTGTAATTGTTTTGTTCAATGACTTTGTGAGTATAAAGAGAGTTTCCTTGATCTGGAAGCCTAAAAGGAGTATCTGTAACCTCGCTTTCTCCATGTTGGATTTTTATTCTCCTAAGAGGGGGATGATTGGATTCTATGGCTTCACCATTATCAAGTTTCCACATATAATGATGATCTAAAACAATTATTTCTTTTGGTTCTAGGAATTGTTCTTCTAACCAATCAAAGAAAAATATATGGACTTCGTATTCATATATGTAGTTGTAATATTTTTGTTTGATGTCTTTTGCTTTATCAGCAAAGGTTTTGAAGAACCATTCTCTGATTTGTCTGTTATTTTTAGAATTAAATTCTTTATTAATGAAAGTCTTGTTTGGTTCAAAATGTTTTTCTAAAACATTAAGCTCAGCATCTATCATTTGCAAATAAGTGGGAGAATGATGAGGAGAATCTGTATTTTCTAGGACTGGTTCAGGCTGGTTTTGTTGGTACACTGGCCTGGAAATCCCTGATCTATTATCTAAACCACTAATTTCTAGTTCAGGTGGTGTCTCATGATTATTCCTACTAGAAGAAGGAGGTAAAGGTGTATTATCACGTGTGGGAGTGTTTCTATGCGTACTTGGAGGAATGGTGATAATAGGAGGAAGATTGGGATTAAGATCTATAGACTTTGTATAAGAAGTATGAAAAGAAGGACTAGATCTTGAATCAAAAGACTTCTTGGAAACCTAATGGTTACTCTTCTTTCTGGATGTTGAATGACGTGAATCTCGTAAAACTAAGAGAACAGAAGTATTAAGACCTTCTTTTGTAAGAGGTTTGACTCCTACTTGGACTAGTCCTATATGAATGTAATTGTATTTTTGTTTATGCTTTTGGATGGACTCTTTGTTTAAAAGATGTATTTTTTCATAGTAATTTGAAAGAGGAACATCTCTTTCTTCGGTATATTTCCTTAAGCGGTATTTTAGGAATTTCCCAATTTTCTATAGATTTGTTGAAATCTTCTATCCTTACTTCTTCTCTATGTATATGACTTAGATCTGAGTCCATTTGTGATAGAGAACTAGAGGAAGATGTAGATCGTCTATGTAAGCTCATACTTAATATCTGAACTATTCATTCTTTAGAACCGTTACAGAGCTAAACCAACGGTCTAATAGCCACTCAGGGACTTACGGCCTGGACCACTTTGTAGAAACAAGAGGGATTCCAACGAATGGCTCTCGATCTATGAGTACGTTCTTACAAAGACTATCTATACCTTCCCGCTGGCTCTGATAATAAAAGATCAAATGTCTTACAAAATATCTTTTCTTTTAGTAAAAAATATGAGGCAATAGGTAATTCTTGGAACACTTTTCATACAATTAATCCAACCTTTTACAGTTACTAATGAAGGCATTGAAACCCATGCTCTAAACAGAAAAATCACCTTCAACTTCATAACAAAACCACAGAAGAGAAGCCTAAATATTTTACAAGAACATTTTATTTCAGAAATAAATTGCCTTATAAAAGACAAAGAAAACTAGCTTGGATTCTTAAAAGAAGATTTAGAATTCAAAAGAATTGAAGAAAATCTTATAAAACCAAACATCATAGAAAAGATAGCTTCCCTACAAAAACACATAGAAAAGACTATATGCTCTGCTTTACCCAATGCTTTTTGGGAAAGAAAGAAGCATATCGTTGATTTACCTTATGAACAAGATTTTTTACGAAAACAAAATACCTACCAAAGCTCGCCCAACACAAATGAATCAAGAAGTTTTGAAATTATGTCAAGCAGAAATACAAGATCTCTTGAATAAAAAACTCATAAGAAAAAGCCAATCACCATGGAGTTGTTCTGCTTTTTATGTCAATAAAAATGCTGAACTAGAAAGAGGAGTTCCTAGGTTAGTTATTAATTATAAACCTCTTAATACAGCCCTTAGGTGGATAAGATATCCTATACCCAATAAAAAAAGATTTGCTAAACAGACTTTTTAGATCAAAAATATTTTCAAAATTTGACATGAAGTCGGGATTTTGGCAAATACAGGTCAGTGAAAAGGATAAATACAAGACAACATTTACAGTCCCTTTTGGCCAATATGAATGGAATGTTATGCCGTTCGGCCTCAAAAATGCCCCTTCAGAATTCTAGAGAATCATGAATGACATCTTCAATCCTTATTCGGAATACATCATAGTTTATATAGATGATGTTCTAGTATTTTCCCCTAATATAGAACATCATTTCAAACATCTCTCTATTTTCATAAAAATAATCATACAAAATGGTTTAGTAGTTTCTCCTACTAAAATTGCACTCTTCCAGACCAGAATTAGATTTCTAGGTCATTACATCCATTTAAGTACTATAACCCCCATTGAAAGATCAATCTCTTTTACTGATAAATTCCCAGATGAGATTAAAGACAAAACTCAATTACAAAGATTTTTGGGAAGTCTCAATTATATTTTAGATTTCTTTCCTAATATAAATATCCTTTGTAAACCTTTACACCAAAGGTTACGTAAGGATCCTCCACCCTGGACCTCTGTCCATACAGACATTGTTAAACAAATAAAAATGCATGTGAAAGATATACCATGCTTACACCTTGCTGACCCTTTCACTTTCAAAATAGTTGAAACAGATGCTTCAGAATTAGGATATGGTGGCATTCTCAAACAGGTTAATAACAACAGAGAACAAGTTGTTCAGTTTATATCAAAACATTGGAATTCCACTCAACAAAATTATTTGACAATCAAAAAAGAAATACTTGCTATAGTTTTGTCTATATCAAAATTCCAAGGAGATTTATTAAATAAAAAATTTCTCTTGAGAATTGATTGCAAATCAGCCAAAAACGTTTTACAAAAAGACGTTTTAAACATTGCATCAAAACAGATTTTTGCCAGATGGCAAGCTATACTTTCGGTATTCGATTTCAACATTGAATTTATAAATGGTTCTTCAAATTGATTACCTGATTTTCTCACAAGAGAATTTTTATAGGGGATACAATCATGCCAAGAACCAAAAAAGACAAAGGCAAAGGCAAAGCCATTGCCGAAATCTCCTCCAATACATCGCCAAAACCAATAGGCTTGACAAATATCAAGACATGGCTCCAAATGATAGAAAATAACCAGACATTCTTACAACAACACCAAACACCTTTGAAAATAGAACCCATATCATTTGAACCCATGCTAGCCTTTAATCAGCTAGCCGACATACTACCAAAAGAAACAATATTGTTACTTGCCCAGTCTTTACAAAAAAAAGAGCCATCTAGTGCCATTGAGGTAAGCAACAATCCTTCTCTGCTTGCTACACAAAAACAAGTGGAAAACAAAAGAATTTCGAATGAGGTGGTCATTAGGCCACATGCAACCCCTCATTCTCAAAAATAAAAAATTTTCCCCAAAACATCGTTTCAAAAAACACCGACTATAGAAGATGGATTCTACAACGAGGATCCAATCAAATTCGCAAAAAACATCTTTCCAAAAAATTGGTTCTTCAAACCACATAACCCAAACAAAACCCTTGCTTATTATAAACAGATCTTAGTGGAAACAGAATGGGCAAGGTTTACTCACTTTGCTGACAAAACCAATACGTAAAACATCCTATACTCCACTATTTCTATCAGCAAAGTCATACACCCCTCACATTGGGGGAGATTCACCTCATACACCCAGAAAATTCCAAACCAAATTTACCCAAATCCTACCATACTCCTCCTCGTACACCTACTGGGACTACCAACAAGCCTGGTGGAACGTCTTCTATAGACAAAATACAAATTTCTAACATACTTGGCTAGTCTTCTTCAAAGATAACTTCCCACGACAAAGCCTACCAAATTGGTTTAGCTCTTGGTGGGATTTCTATGGTCCTTTAGACATCATACTACACCTAACAGTCAATCAAGTATACCAAACATTTCGTAAACTCTATACACCAAATCAACATGATTCAAGGTTCCCATGCCTTATGCATTTTTTCATAATATTCAAACTTTCATGGGTAACGGCTTGGGAGTTTGGATACAATTCATCCACCAATTTAATACCCATACTTGTCCGACAATACAAAACAAAATGGTGGGATGTATTCAAACGTCATGAACAAGGATTTGAGACTACGGTTAAAGCATGGCTAAATAGCCAGAAAAATCAAATAACCACAATACCGTCAAATACATCTTTTTTACAAGAAACCATTGCAAGTGCAGCATTAGCTACAGTCTAGAACAAAGAGGAATATTGCAACATCCTCAGGACAATGCTCTCTGAAGCGGAAGGATCACAATGTGGATCTTTCAAATCTCAAAACAGTACAGACGGATCCTCACAGTCACATCACAGTGGAAACACCAATGAAGCCGACTGCTACGGGATCAACCTAGACAGAGATTAAAATCAAGACATCACATGCCAACACTATTACAAGCGGCGCAAAGGCTATACATTGTAGCATGATAGGCATACACTGTTCATACACTATTCATTGTTCACTCAGTACTGTTTACTTTATACTGTTCAGCACTGTAGCACTTTTACTGTAGCACCCGCTATAAATACACCATCTCGACACAAGAGGAGGGGACTCAAAATTTTCCAGATTTCTTTCTTCTTCCTCCCTCTCCCACTTGTAAACCATCATCTCTTCCATCTCCGCCCTCATCTCTTTCATCTCTAAGCTCTCTTACCTTGTATCCCTTAGTTTCAAAGTAAGTTAGTTTTTCAAATACATAGTTTTATACAGGGTTACCAACTTACATGATAGTTGGTTAACCATTTCCTGTAATACAAACATTAGTACTCCCTGAAGTGCGGATTACCGCCCTAGTGGATGACTTGATGCTTTAGTTTCTGCATCCTTCAATACATGTAATTTCAGTTTCTTATAATACAAGCTCATACCACCTTCATGGTTGGTTTTTGTTTATGTATACTCTTACTTTATATCTTATATATTGCTTTCTGTCTTTACATTATTTTTAATTCCCATGATTTTATTTAGTTCCTTATACAGTCCTTTACTTTATTGTTCTTATACATTCTTATAATTCTCTTATACATCTGTTAGTCTCTTATACTTCCTTGTTCTCTCATATAGTACTCCGATCTTATATATATATTATTAAAAGTCTCAATGTATTGCTTAAACCTTAAGTGAAGGTTAGGGGCATTCTGTTATTGGCCTTATACATATGTCTTGTTATACATAAAGAAATGTTAACCATAAGGACAAGACATATGTGAGTTCATTGGAACCATAAAGACATTCTCTAGTGCCACAAGTTTTTTGTGACGCTTAAGGTAAGAGAATGGTGACTGACAAATGGGATCTCTCTATAAGAGATGTTATCCATTTGCCACACTACCATATTGAATCCATATCAATAAAGTTGAGAACATTCGTGACCATGGAAGGCTCTGTGTGTATATATGCAGTTACCGCCATGATTCGGTGTTTAAGACTTTATGGAATAGGATTGACTATTTAGAATTATCTCTGGACCAATGTGTGCACATACGGTACGATTTCAATTAATATAGTCCAAGTGGGAGAATGTAAGAGTGTTCCTAATGTGGACTACATTAATTGATATTGTAATTTACTGTTTTTACGGTTAGTGTAAAATGGGGTTGGTCTAAGGTGAGATAGAATGTTTCTTAATTAGTCTAATATATGACTGGCTAGTGTGGGCTGAGTTGAGCCTGGCCCGTAATGAGGAGGCCTGGTTGGAAACTCTATAAATAGTGCTCAAGTCTCTCCTCTAACCCGAATTCTCACATGTATCCTCACATAAGGGGCGTTTACCTAACGCTAAACGTGAGGGGGGCCACCTCATTGAGCCAGTGATATGGAGGACAATAGAGGAGAAGGACTTGTGCGTGGAACATTGTGTTTCCACTTCCGCTTCAAGAACGATGGATCCTAAAACAGGTGCGTTAATCTTTCTACTCAATTATGCATGTTCTTGTTCTAGTTATGAAGATCTTGGAGTTGCACAATTTGCATCCAACATGTTATTGATGGCAAATAATTACACCGCCAATCTTTGAAGGTGTACGTCATCTAGAATAATCAAAGGCAAAGGAATCAAATGATCATACCACAGTCATCTACTCCAATTGAACATAGATGTGAAATTTGAGCTTGCTAAATTTCCTACTTGTTAGCAGAGCAGACTCAGCCACAGCATTAAAGTTTGCCTTTGTTCTAGGATATTATGCTATAATACTTAGTGCAAGTGGTTATGGCCCAAATATTTCTTAACAAATCATCTTGGGGGTGATGACTATTCTCAACATGAGTAGGGTACTCATTTGTTTTGTACAGTCTCAGACAGTTTTGATCAATATTTTTTCAGAAATACAAAATAGAAAATTTTTGCTGAATTATCATTTGTGAGCGATTATTTGTGCCTGAGGACATATGTTGCAAGTTTACGTGTTTTTTCTCACTCATTTCCACTATGTCATTTACAAGGGCGAGCATAAATGTTATTCCATTGCGAAGAAATTGAGAAGCAACTTTTTGCTTCCTAAGTATAAACCAAGTCTGTTTTAGCATTGACTTCTGTTTGATGGAAAAGAACACTCACATCGACTTAGCGATCTAGTCGAGCTCAAGAAACCTTTAAAAGCATTCAAAATGCATAATATTATTAAAAATGAGAATCATTATCCAATGTGTACCCCAAAGTTTAAAAAATGCTAAAAGCTAAAAAGACACTTCGTGCCCTGTTTTTTTGGCCCCAGTTGGTTAGACTGCAAAGTGGGAAAGTGCATTTTTTTTAGAAATAAAAAGGATGTCCGATTAGAGAAATTAATTTGTGTATATGGTGGTTTTGAAGGCATCTTTCGAAGAATACAAGTTCAACTTCTAAATCCGCAATTGGTCAACTTTGCAGTTCGGACTTGTAACATCGAATTACTAATAAATAATTGAGGGATAAGCACACAAGAAATCATTATCATGAAAGTGAGATTGAGGGTACGTTTATTTAATAAAAGCATTTTCCACAAATCAGTTTTCTGAACTTTCATGTGTTTAATTTGCTAAAAATCATCAATCAATGGAATATCATTTACGTTCAAAGGCAATATGCATGTTTTAAGTTAGGAAAATAAATTCCCTAATCTGAAAATGTGAAAATATTTTCCTGGAAAAATGATTTCTTGAAAATTATTTTCTTTTAGGGAAATAATCACAAAAAATCCTAAACTATATTTATTGTCCCAAACTATGCCAACTGTAACATATTTATCATAAACTTTTATTATGACATCAAAAACCCTAAATTTATAACTATGTGACACATTTGCCTTTTGTCAAAATTCCGTCAAATGATTTTCTAGATGTCAATACTATTTGTTTGCTATTGTCTATCTAGACAAATTTTAAGACGGAGAGTAAATGTGTTACATACGTATAAGTTTGAATTTTTGATATCATAAATAAAAATTTAAGATAAATAAATCACGATTGGTATAGTTTGAGTTTTTTGTGGCTTTTTTCCATTTTTTCTATGAATTTTTTTTTAAAACAAACACAATTTGGATTTTTAAATATTCAAAAAGTATAATCAAACCTTAAAATTTGTCAACTTATTAAAATCAAAACCTTTGATCAACTCCGTCATGATTCAACTAAAGAAAAATGCTAATATGGCTATTCTTTATTATCTTTTATGTCCAACGTGATATCGAGGTAAACTAAAGTAGTAAACAATATGGGGCAAACTCTACTTTTTATTTTTTATCACGGATCTTAATTTAAATTAAAGAAATAAACAAATTTAAAAAAAAAAGAGGCCCTCTTGTGGAAAATGCTTTGAAAGTCTTCTCCCTCCCTCCCTTGTCCCTACTTGTCAACGCTTCACCCAACATTCCCTGAGTCAGGCCAGGGGGAAAGATGGCGGCTTCATCCGACCCCAATGTTTCAACGCCAGCTGGCTCCTTTCTCCCGCACTCAAAGGGTGTGGGGCCCCCAGCAACCCCAAAATTTAGAAAAGAAAAGAAAAGAAAAGAGCCTTCCAGACGACGCAGTTTGGGATCGTATACGTCTGTCCTTTCAACGTATCCCACGAAAAAGAAAAAAAAAAAAAAAAAGAGAGAAGGAAACAAAAGAAAGAAAGAATTAATGGGCTTGTTTCAAAACTCTGGATCTTAGACAGAACATGATGGAATTGATGACACATGCCTATACGACAACTCGTCCATTTGTCTGGCAAATTCTTGGATGTCCTTTGGGATTGCTGAATCAAAGACAAGATAGATATATAAAAAGCAACGGAGCCATCATATTATTTTTTAACTGCTCCGAAAGGAAGGATGGTAATTGGATCATTTGCTGATCTGAATCAGATAAACCCTCTATCTATATTTTTTCTCTTTCTTCGATGGAAATGGAAGGTAAAGTGAATTTCATTGTATAGCCGTATGCAATGCGCAAAAGATGTCTATACGGTTGCTCAATTCTATCTTTCTTTTTTTATTATTCTTTATCTCTTCTCCTCACCTCATCATGCGAGATAGAGGAACCATTTGTTATATTATCAGGGTAATGATACATCAACCTGCGAGTTCTTTTTATGAGGCACAAACGGGATGATTACCAGCTTCCTCAACCATTATGGAAACGACTTTGGATGTTGAAGATAGCCCCCAAAGTTAAGTTCTTTATTTGGGCTCTACGCCATAATGCCTTACCCAGAAAGCCAACCTTTTTCACTGTAAAATAACTCCAGACCCATTTTGCCCTCTCTGTCTTAACAGCATACTAGAAACTGCTATACACAGCATAGACACATGGATTGAAGCAGTGTTTATGAACAAACAAACCTTACCTGAACCAAACACTATGGTATACGTCCTCTGGCACATCTAGAAGGCGTGAAATAATTTCATTTTTCGCCGTCAACAGTTGGAAGCACGCCAGGTTGTGGATACTGCTATAATCAATGCTCGATCAGCTCTGTTCTCCATTCGTAACCTTGTAGACACAGCCCGACAGCAGCTCAACAATGGTGAAATATGGAGACCTCCTGATCCAGGTACTCTAAATGTGAATATTGATGGGGCTTTTCAGCCACACACCAATCTAGGGACAATGGCTAGTATATGCCGAGATCAGTACGGCAATTTGATCGACAGACTTACTAGGAACATTGCTGCCTCTTCAGCTTTGCAAATAGAGTTCATGGCATTGCTGATCACCCTCCACCACCTGCTGAAGAAAGGTAGTGTAATATATGGGCTCTTTAATAAATAAAAAAAAAAGAAAAAGAAAAAGAAAGAGTTGAAAAGTCAAAAAGGGAGGCTGAAGAGAAGTGTGGAACCTTCGGCTGGGTTATAAAAAGAGAGAAAGAGGGAGAGAAAGAGGCCCTCAGCAGAAACGAAAAGAAAAACAGGGGAGCGGAGAAACAGGGGAGAAGAGAGAAAGAAGAGAAAGGAAAAAAAGGGAAAAAGGGAAAAATTTTGGCGCGCTCGTGATCCAGACGCCTCATCAAGCCAACTCAAGTGTGTTTTGCAAGGCCGGTAAGAAATTGAAGCCTTGAATCACTTACTTGAAGCAATCGCCGCAATTAGGGCTCGAAATTCGGATTTCTTGGGTATTTGTGTGGCAAAGCCCGATTTTTGAGTTGTTAAGCTGTATTTTTTTTAGAAATGGTACTTTGGGATGTTTTGAAGCTATAGCAACTTACGGATCGTGTTTTGAGCTTGCGGTTTGTTCGGAACGGAATTTTGAAGTTGGGGGCGCAATCTGGTACTGTAGCGATCAGTGGCTTCGAGTCTCTTTTTTTGTTGTTTTCAGTACTGTTTTGGAGCGGCTGACTTGGGGTTGTTGTTATATGTTAAGAGAGCTTTCTAAAGACTATAAGACGGCTTGAAACGGAATTTTGTGGAGGGAGTTATGGCGTGACGAAGTTGGCGCATGGGCCGCACCTAGCTGAAAATGATGGGTTTATGCTAAATTGTGAGCTTTTGGGACGCGTAGGTGTCGTTTTATCGACTAATAGGCCTAATATAGGCGAGTCGTTATAAGAATATCCTTTTTACTCGGCCTTTTAATATTATCTTTCCGTTAATTGTTAGGAACCTGAATGCGTTGGTTCGTATGAGCGTCGTAGTTGATTTTTGGCTTTTCCCAGGTGAGTGACACTATTTTTTCTTTGTATTTTAAACTCATGTTTTGAGAAACGTGGTGGATTATATATTCCATGAGTTGATAAAAAGCATATTTTGTTGCATAAAACAGGATCGAGCTATTACTGCCATTTTTGTTGTTCAAAGGGAATTATATTTCGACTTCGATTTGAATGGTTGTTTGAAAAAGGATTTGTGAAGTTCTTTATGAAAGAATCTTGAAATGTTTTGGAGAATGCTTTGATATTTATATATCAAATTTTGAGTTGTGATATGACTTCATTTCTGATGTTGAATTACTGGATATTGTGATTGGTGGTTGGTGCTCAATGTCTCTGTGGCCCCTGAGGGGTGTGTGGGTATGCGCATACTATTCTAGGATATCCTTGTGAGCCGAGCCACCGGCTAATAATAGGTGGGACCTTGCCAAGGGGGGGATCTTGGTCGTTTTGTCACGGGCGTTACGCGTGACCATAGTTAGACATTTGAGCATGAATTGGTCAATGGAGTGGACCATTGACGTGTGATTTGAGTTTGGTCGATGGAATGGACCATCGATGTGATTTGATAAGATTAATCAATGAAATAGACCGTTGATGTATGTTTTACGATATTGACTAATGGACTCGACCATTGGTACTTTCGGTATTTGAGTTATGATTTGGTATTATGATAAAATGAGTTATGTTTGTGTTTTAAAATGTGCATAGTGATTTCTCGATCCGCTTAGAAGAAATGTGTCACTCACTGAGCCGTGGTAGCTCACTCCTCTCATCTACTTGTTTTTCAGGTTCTTCAGCGAGTCGCGAATAGACGTGAGCGTTCGTTCGGGAAGGACTTTTGTGGTGGAAATTTTTGGGTATGGCTTATACATAGTTAATAGGTTTATAAGCTAGTCTTTGTAGAAGGTTTATGTTTTGATTTTTGTGGATTATATATATACTCTGATATTGTAACCAATTGCCCCTTTTTGTCAAATATATATGTGGATGTATATATGTTGATATTGGGTTGAAATTTTGGTTACGTTGAGGCTGCGTCCTTTGGAAAAAAAGGATGGCCGTGTCATGCCCCTCCTTCTTGTGAATCGGGGTGTGACAAGTAGAATCCATGATCATCTGCTAATCGAATCGGATAACCTAATTTTGGTTGAATCTATCAATGAGCTTACCCGGCCGCCATGGGAGGTTCGTGCCATCTTCGAGGAAGCCATCAGTCTCCTGCGTAGCTTCTTTTGTGTTAAGGTTAACTACTGCCAACGGGAAGCGAATGGGGTAGCGGACTGGGCCGCAAAAGTCCACTGAATTGGTGCCCTAACCGAAAACTGGCCCATCTCGCCTCCTTCTATTTTGTTAGACCTCTTAATTTCTAATGCCTTAGCAGCAGGCTGTACTCCTCCGTTTCAGTGAATGAAGTTCTCTTTCTGACCAAAAAAAAAAACCAGCGTGCAGATTTTAGTAAAAAATCAATTAAAAAGTAGACTTTTGATCAAAAAAATTGAAAAATATAAAAATCCTCAAATCACTTCATTTTAAGTTTAATTTGACTTTGGCGTTGAAAATTTTATGAAAATCTATTAAGAACCTCGTTTTTTGAATTTTTTAAATTAGATTTGAAATCGGCCAAAAATAAAATTACTTTCATTCTATTTATATTTTGACTTCACTCTTTTTACGATATTTGATCTAAGTGTCATCCTAGATTCACTCGTTTGACCAATTTCGAGATTAGACAAGTGTAGATGAAAATTGTCATTTTTAGCCCTAATTAGGGATTCAAGTCAATTCTCCATGAATTGTGTGCTGGCACTTCCATTTAACCCATTTTCTTGAATTAAATCCAAGTCCAAGGTCAATTTTGGCAAATTCACTTGAGAACTCTTCAATTAGATGGGTTGGCTCACTTGAACGAAAAGATTCAATTAGCGTGATTCAAGTTGACCTAAGTCTTAATTTGATGAATTGAAATTCAATTTCGACATTGGCCCTCAATTTAACTTTGACATAAAGGTCGTACCATCATTTTAGTATCAATTTGGATGTATTAGGCCATTGTAGACATGGGTAATTGGACCAATTAATATCTCGTGATATTAATTAGGCAATTTTGACTGATTTGCATTTTTGAAATAGGGAATTGCACATTTTGTCCCTTAATTGAATAAGGATTCTTTGCAATTAAATCCCTGGAGGACCCAATTGCACAAAAAGGGATTAGGTTCGATCAAACTAGTTAAGACTAGTTTGGACCAGCTCGATTGATCCGATTGGCATCTGGTGGAGACAGTCAGCTCGATTGTTTTTCGATAGGCTTTCGATGGTCGGTGACCACCATGAGGTGGCCCGGCCCATGGCCAAGCTATTCATGGCCCTATTTGGTGAATTTACAAAATTCTCCCAATTGGTTTGTGAAATTACGAAAATACCCCTCCATTTAGCCTTAATCGCGAAATTAATCACAACTGTCCGATTGCGATGCATCACGGTCCTTAAAATTAACATCTACTCATTTCTTAATCTTGCTTAAAGGCTAAGAAAGTTTGTCAAGTTAGGGAGACCGATCCCTAGACCCCAAGGGCTAAGATTGGCATAAGGAGGTATAACGTATAAGTGGATTTTTCCCTCCAAAATTAAAGGAGAATGCCTCATATTTGATATGCAGATTCTCTCTACTCTCTCGTTCCTCTCTCTCTCTCTCCCTAACCGAACGGAAACCGCCTCTTGACCGAGCCGTCTCACCGTGTCGAACTATTGCTTACCGGACCTCCACCAGTGACGCGCCATCCGGTGCGATCACCACCACACTCTTGCGTGTACCGCCATTACTGTCTGATGCCCGAAGAGTCACTAAAGCCCCATGTCTCTCCCTGTCTTCCGATCGAATCCCAATATAGGCATCTTCGCCGGTGTTCCTCTTCTTGAGCTGTCAGTTAATCAATCGGCGCCTATTCGGCAGTCCTTAGCCTTCTAACCACCCCTCTAGCATCCATTGGTGAGTTCTCGACACGCCGATGACCTAAGCTCAGCCTTCTAAGAGATAAGTACACTATTAGTGCCATAAGTTGTGTACGGCGCTCACTTTGGTGCCAAAAGTTTCTGTCGAATCACTTAAGTGCCAAAAAGTTTAAAAAATGCTCCCTTTGGTTCCAACTCCAATCCGGTTGGCCAGAAATCCGACTTGGCATTTTTTTATTAATTTTTGAAGCTGATGTGGCTCGTCGGAGAGTACAGATCAGCATCCTAACACCAAAACGACACCGTTTGGTGTCTCCCCCAATTCAAAACCCTAAATCTCCGGCCAGTCGTCGTCCTCGACCGTCCCTGCGCTCGGCGGCTGCGGCTCCGACCCCGACCCCGACCCCGATGATGGCCACTCCGCGGCCGTAGCTCCGACCTCGACCTTGACCTCGACCCCAACCCTGATCATGACGATGGCCACTCGGTGACCACAGCTTTGACCCGACCTCGACCCTGACCCTGACCCCAACGATGGCCACTCGACGGCCGTGGCTCCGACCTCGACCCCAACCTCAATGATAGCCACTCTGCGGCCACGACTTTGACCTCGACCCCAACCTCGACCCCAACCCCGACGATGGCCACTCGACGGCCAAGTCGAAGGCCGTGATCTAGCTGGTGCTCAGGGAGGCCGCCGACGAGTGTGCCGCCATTGATGTCTCCCTCTCCATCTCCGATCTCCCCGACGAGTGCCTAGCCTGTGTCTTCCAGTACCTAGGCTCCGGCGACTCGGGCTAGTGCTCCCTCGTGTGCCATCAAGGGTGTCTGAACAGCGCCGAGCAATGGCGGCTAAGCGAGCGACGGTGGCCAAGCGACGGCGAAGGCCGAGCAACGACGGAAAAACCCTAATTTCAATCCTTAAATAAATAAAAAAAAATCCCCAAATGAGTTAAACGGCATTGTTTTTGTGAGGCCATCCATGTAGGACGGGAAAACGACGTCGTTTTCTTAAGGAGGACCGAAAACGACATCGTTTAAAGGCATTGTCGATTTTTTTTATAAAAAAAGCCACATAATCATTTTGGCCGGAATCTTTCGCCGGTGACACCAAAGTGATCGTTTTTCCTCCGATTTGGCACTTAAGTGATCTGACGGAAACTTTTGGCATCAAAGTGAGTGCCGTACACAACTTATGGCATTGATAGTGTACTTTTCCCGCCTTCTAATAATCAAAACCTATTCGATCACCTCAATCTTCCTCTAACGTCCCAATCAGCGATCCAACGCCTGATCCTCTATTCAGCGACGATCTATGCCATTCCGGTGCTGTTTCGGTGGTATACATCGGTTGTCAGCCACCATGAGATCACCCTCAATGTGTTTACAGTCCTAATGTAGTCCGATATAAGCCCGGTCGAGCTTGCTTGTGCGATGAACCCCAAAGTAGGCTCTCTAACATTTGAGCTAAATCAAGCGAGATTGGCTTAGGCAATGGGCTAGAACTCGACCTAGGACGTGATTCTGTGCTATCTTAGGTTAGTTTCGTGGCTTAGGATGGTCATGAATGGTAGAGGATAGGCTATGATGATCTATATTTGGATGATTGCTTGGTTGTTGCTTGATTTGCAATTCGGATGACTTGGATAACCTAATTGCATGAATATCTTGAAATGAGCTGGTAGACGTGCTTATTAGGTCTTGATGTCTCCATGAGAATTGTAGGTAACTTCATGAGCTTTCCAATGACACATACTATGTTTTGATCGGAGCTCGTTTGCCCTAATTGCTTTTCGAAGTTCTGTGATTTTCCAGTTGATGTCGTTGCAATGGTGTTTGCCGAATGACCTGTTCTACTTATCAATTTTGTATGATCTTTTGCATGTTGAATTTGGGTTGAGTGTCTTCATGAGATTTAACCTTAACATTTAGGTCTATTCTCAAAAAAAAAAAAAAAAAAAAAAAAATCGAGAATTTAGCATGTCATCTAGGTAGGATTAATTGCAATTGTTTCTGCCATACCCTGCTTATTTTGGTGCTGAATAGACCTCTTAGACGATTATCTTCGTTTGAGCTTGTTAATGCGTCCCATTGCTTTGATGAGTCATGGAAATTTGCAAAAGACATTTCAAACTTTAAAATGACTTATCGCATGCTTGAATTGGTTACCTCGTACTATGTCAAAACCCATTTCAAAGTCCGTGCTCTGTTCGGCAATATGCCTTGTTTATGCTATAATTAGGATTGACCGACCTATTCAGTTTCATGAAATTTTATGATTTTTTGAGCATTGATCTAGGACTAGGTGTCTTCATCAATTTTTCCCATAATATCTAACTCTAGAATATACTAAAATTTCATAAAATTTCCACATCGTCTAGTTAGGTTTATGGCCTAATAATCAAACCTAATTTGCAATACTTCTGTTCAAATTAGACCTTTTGCATGAATATCTTCACTTGAGCTAGAAAATGACTTTAATTGAACTTGTTATCTTCTGTGAACTCATAAAAGGCATCTCAAGCCAATGACACCAAGATTGCATGATTTGACCATCATTTAGTATGTTCAACATGTTTGCCAAGTCGAGCTTGAATTTGGAAATTATGTTGAACTGAAATTGCTTGACATGATTCTGTGAGTCCGACTGTTTGCCATTTTTATATGATTTTTTTAGGTGCTAATTTTGGGGTCAAGTCATCAATGAAAGTTATCCATACCATCTATCTATCTACAACATATAAAAATTTAAAAAAATTTGAACATTGATTCATATGGTCGATTGGCTGTAGAACATTTGTCACTCCTTCTGCTCTATTCACTTCCTGACTAAACTATTTGTGTTCTTGGACTTCTGGAAATTCATGTGTTAGGAATATTGAGATGCTTCCTTCATGAAAGTTACTCCTCACATGCTAATTTACTTGCCATAAAAATTCTAGGCTGAGATGTCCATATCTGGCTGCTGTTAAAAGGATATTGGATACCATGTTTCTGTGGTGGATGATTTTGCTGATTGACATACATGTATTCTATGATTTTTAGAAAATCATGCATGCTGAGTTGGACACCAACGTCTTTTGAGAATTTTGTTGACATGTTGCACTTCATTGTCATAAATTTTCAGAAAATAAAAACTTGTTTTGGTTTTTTTGTCGACCCTTCAAAAGTTGCAGGGCATTATGTAATTTTGATTTTCTGAACTAACTTTGTTTGGATTAAAACTTTTATGAGTTCATGTGATGTCCTTATTGTAAAACTTTCTTTAACGAAGTTGTTTGGTTTTCCTCGAACATTGTTTTGATGTCAATTTTATCGGATTGGATGATCATTTGATGGTTCATGAAGTCCGATTAGTGTGCTGACCTTATTTGCACCCAAACTTTGGATTTATTTCCCAAGAACATCGAACTCATTCAAATCCTATAAAATTTTTATCTCTTTCACTAGTTTATCTGATGGCCATTTTATTAAAATTTGACATTCGTTAGATGGTTCATGAAGGGGGTGCATGACAAACCAGAATTTCTGTTCCAAAAACAAATTTTCTATTCCAGACCTGTTTCTGGAATAGAAATCTGTTTGATAAACCTATTCCGTTTTTTTATTTTTGAAATAGATTTCTGTTCTTGAAATAGATTTGGAATAGAAATCAGAAGTAGAAATTTTCTACTTCTCTATTTCTGGAACAGAAATCAGAAATAATTTCTCCAGAAATAATTTTTCCATGAAATTTTCTACTGAAATGAATATGCTTAAAAAAATTATTGCCAATAAGATGGCAATGGACCATACTATGCCGGAGATTCCATGAAACCGTGTTTTCAACTTTTGTAATGTATTTCTATTATTTTGTATTTGGGGATTTCCAATCTTTGCTTTTGTAATGTGATACTATATTTGATAATTCCTATCTCAATTCTTGTAATGTGATGTTCTACTTGAGGATTTCCCTTATTTGTAATGGTCATTTATGACAAGCTCTATTACACTTTGTAAAATTCGCGATTTTGTAAAATTTGCCGCAAATTGCCCAATACACTTCTTTGTGTTTCTTTCTAAAACGATTGCTCGATATCGTAAACCGTAGCGGCAATCGACGTGACACACTAGCATAAAGGGGATTAGAATATGGTTGCCCACCTTTATTCTACTAGAGTTTTGGGAACATTCTATCATGCTCAAGAGTAATGCATATTGATCTCTTTTTTCTATTGTATGGAGACTATTGATAGGTATATTGTTTGACCGTAATTGCCTATCTAGGTGGATGCTAAAGAATTTTGTGTGAAAATTTAGAAAATTTGATATAACAACTCTTCTTTTGTATTTTTTTTTTCAAAAAAGGGAGACTACTAAAAAAACAAAAAAAAACTCTTTGTATTTGGGTCAATGGGTTCATAAGCATATGAAATTTGTAAGAATTGACATCTCATTTGCTCCAAAAAAAGAAAAATTTGTTTTAAGAAATAGAAATTTTATACTGTTATCAAACGAATTTCTATTTCTGAAACAGAAATTTTGTATTATTATCAAACAGATTTTTTTTCTTAGAAACTCGTCCAGAAATAGAAATAAAAAAATTTATTTATGTTCCAGAAACTATTTCTGGAACAGAATGATTGTCATGCGCGCCCGAAGTCTAATTAGTGTGCTGACCTTCTTTGCATCCGGGACTTTAGATTCATTTCCCAAGAACATCTGACATGCTCAAATTCTAATAAAATTAGTATACATGTTTCCCAAACAACTGAAATTTGCAAAATCTCCTTCCTTTAGGACTTGTTTGTAAATATATTAAGTCGAGGTCTCCCTTTGCAATATCATCTAACTTGAGCCCTTGTTTGCAAATTGCCTCTAAAACATTTTTGGCATCACATGAATCATATTTTCATTCCTTTTTGCTTGTCATGGCTATGCATCACGTGATCATATTCATTCTTGTGCATGATTGAATAAGTGATCCATTATTGGCTCACTAAATTGGTTGAATGATTGAGAATCAAGGTCTTGTGGCCTAAGTGCATGCCGTCTTATGTATCTTGCATGTGACTTCTAGATGAATGGCCTATGTGTGATGCATGACCATGTGGATTACTTTGGGATGTCACTTAGACCCTGACTTAAGAACTTCATAGCCTTGGTCACCTCTTGTGAATACAGGTGATGGCTAATGACTATGAGTCACTTAAAATGAATTGTGGTAGGTGTCTTAGGGAGGCCGTCGTATGAATTTCTAAAGCCGACCCCAAGGCTATGTTTGATGCATTGAGTATTCTTGTTTGATGCTTTGTATTACTTTTTGTCATTGCTTGTGTAACTCATGTTCTATAATTCTATGCTCTAATTTAGTGCTAGCGTAGAGTTAAAATAAGTTCAAAGGACGTCCCCTTTGAGGTGGCAATCCCGAAGATTTGACAATGGTGAATGGTCAATATCCAAGTTGACCTTTTCAAATTGTAATATTCACTTCCCGACATATGTCTAGGGTTCCTCGCGTGCTGTATAAATGCCCGACAAGTTATGGGTCTTTTCTTTGTCCTTTTTAGACTTGTTTCCTTATATCACTTTAAAACTATCTTGTGTGTTTACTTCACATACTATCTTTTCAATTGATTGATTGTTTACTTTCTTATTCTAGTTAGATTAGAATAGAATGGAATGAACCAACCATGCATGATCATTCTTTTGTTTTGGATGCACAAAAAAGTAAAAAGAAATACATAGACATGTTAGGTAACAAAGCACACTTGTTAGGTACCGAAATTGTGTTAATAGAAATGTTAATGTAACCTAAATCCTTGAACTTTAGATCTCCGGTTGCGTAGAAATCAAGGGACTACTCGTAACCTTTGATTGGGCATTCTAGCTAGCCCTAAAAAATGAGGCTAGTGGCAACTCCTAGTTTAGGTTGTTTAAAACAACTTTAAAACGAATCTTATTGTTACGCGAGATGTGAGTTTGGGAGAGCTCAAGATTATAATCAAGCAAACTCATGTGGTTGATCCCAAAAGATGAGATGATGACATCTTTTGGAGTAGTGTACCATGAGGGAGTTCTCATGGTCAAATACCTTTGAATCCTACCTTTACATTGTCATTCAATAAATGGTGTCGAGGTCAGGTCTCAATAGTCAGTCAATACATCTTTTATTAATCAAGATGAGTGGATTTAACAATGGATTACCATAAGCACTTCTCTCATGGGTTCCCTTATCAAACCCTCCTCAAGGTTCTTTTTGGAACAATCAGGGTTTTAAACCGCAGTTATGGGTGCTTTGTGTAGTGCTAAAGCAAGTAAACACGCATTTTTTAAAAGTAATAATCAACATTTTAATATAACTGCTCAAAAGGTTGACGAACACTTCACCCCCTTATATCTCCCACTTACAGAAACATTTAACACGGTGTTAGTGACTAATCTCGAGTCCCTCGCGACTTTGACACGCAGTCGATGCTACATAAAATCAAATTATATAATAACTAACTCATTTTTACAGCTTCAAGTCCACTTTGGCACATATTTCCCCAGATGAGTCACTAAGTCTACCGCGATCCGACCCCAGCGGCCATATATGGGTAGGAACGGATTTAGAAGCATTTGTTTATAAGTCAATCTAAATGGTTCATACAATTGGAAGTCTCAAATAAAACACTATTTAACCTCGCAAACAAACGTATAATCCAAATGGTACATAAAAATGGCCATTTCAAATGAGATTCCATTTGCTAACACTAAAAACTGTTTGTTAATTATAAATGTGGGTTCTTCCAAGCTCATGCTTTGCATGACAGATGTTCATTTTAAGTTTTTAGGCAACCTAAAAACATTATCTTGGAGTTTCCATTAGCCTCTTTGTTAGGGGCTAACTAGATGCCCAATTAAGGGTCAAGAGATCTCCCTTGATTTCCACGGAAATAGAGATTTGTGGGTTCGGGGACTTGAGTCACACTAAAGATTTCTATTGGTGCCATTTTGGTACCTATGAGTATGGTTGTTATCTAAGGTGGTCATGCATTTCTTTTTACATTTTTGTACAAATTCAATCCTAATAGGTGGTCACGCATGGATGGTTTATTCGTGAGATTTCTAAACTAGCCAACTAAAACATAAAAAGTAAATCACATAAGTAATTATATCATAGGGTAAGAAATGTAAACACCCAAGTAAGCATGTAAACGATTGTTTTAAGTGTAAGAAAGGAAAACCCGCAACTCATCAAGTGTTTATACAACACAAATTGAAAACCCAAGACACATTTCGGGGAATGAATTAGTACAAATGAATAAGGGCTAGATTGGACATTGGCCATACTGCCATCTTCGAGCCTTCTTATCCACACTTATTTCGAGTTGTCTTGACAAACTAATACTAACATTAAAACTATGCATGCAATTCATACAACACAAGCAAGAGCAACCACATGGATTCAAACTAATGCATTCAATGAATCAAAGAATTGCATTCAAATGGTCGCAAATGGCTTCGGGGGCGGCCTTTGATTTGCACACGTCGACCACATTCTAAGACATCTACTTGAGTAATTTGGGACTAAAGGTAATTGGCCATCTCTTGTGTCACAAGCGGTGGTCAATTTCATTTGGGTCCTAAATTTAGATCTAAGTGTACCATAGTTTCCCACGATCATGCAACGTCCCTGATCCATACATCTAAAATCCACATAAAACTTATAAAAATATATCACTTAGGCCAAAAGAACTTGTTTCTCACACAATCAATCAATGTGAAGTGAACCAAGAAGAGTCACTTGATCAATATTGAACAATTCAATTCATTTCAAACTTTGCAAATAAGGACATTAATTTTATTATGAAACGAGCTTAGATGTTCTTGGAGAATGGATTCTGCAACCCGGGTGCGAAATTGTCAAGCACATCGATCGGGTTCTTTGAACAATCAAACATGCATTAATTTAAAAAGATTGGTGTCAAAAGAAAGCTGAGATCATTACCTTCAACTTTCGTGTTTTAAAGATTTTCAGATAATGACATTAACCTCATTGAAATTACAAAAGCACACTCAGAAATCAAAGAAGAACCTAGGTGCAAATTGATTGTTGCACTCTAATTGGATCTTTTTGGACATCTTAATGAGCTTCAAATTCGATGAGATTAATATCAAAACGAAGGGTGTGTTTGTTTAACTAAAAGTATTTTATTAGAAAGTGTTTTCCAGATTTTCAGCCGTTTGGTTCTCTAAAAAAGATTTGGTCAACGGAAAATACTTTCTGGTCAACACAAATACTATATATTATTTTAGGAAAACGAATTCTTCCGCCTAAGTAGGTGAAAACACTTTCCCTTTTCATTTTTTCTCTTTGACCTTTCACTTTTCCTCTTCAAATTTTTCTGAGGTACGCCGCTCTCTCCCTTCACTCTTTTGCTCATCTTTCTTCTTCGACTCTTCTTCAACGACGTGCATCTTCTTCGCCATTGAAGGTCCAGATCTTCTTCTTCATCATTGAAGGTCTGGCTCTTCTTCAACGACGCTCAACACGATTCCAGGTTCTTTCGCTTTTTCGACGTCGTAGTGGAGGGAGAGGTGCTTGGAGATGAAGGCCAGCCAGGGCTTCGTGACCTCGCCCTTCCGGTCGTTGCGGAAGGAGAGCTTGAGCTTGGCGAGGCCGTCGAGGAGCTTGCACGAGACCTTTTGGAGGAAGACGGAGCTGTCACTGTTGTACTCAGAGGTGACCCGGAGGGCCGGCCGCTTCGGGAACGAGAAGAGGATCCGCGGCTACTGCTCCTGCGGCGGCGGTAGTGGCGGCGGTGGCGGCTGCTCCGAGCCGGGGGGTGGAGGCGGCAATGAGTATGGCGGGAGGAGGCTAGGGATCGAAGGAGGAGGCGGCGAGGAGGACGGGTCGGCCATCAGTGTCGTCGGGCTAGAGAGAGAAAGAGAGAGAGGGAGTTCGGCTAACTCGAGTTCGGTGTGTGTACAGCCCATTTTTTTTAATTTTTTATTTGGTGGGTTTTTTTTTTTTGGTAATTTTGAGCGGAAAATGGATTTGATTCTTGGATGGTTGTGCGCGAGCAGGGGGCTTCAAATTTGGGGGATCGATTTATGTCTCTGCTGGAAAAAGGATTGTTTCTTCTAATATTTTTTATTTTCTTTTTATATGTATTTCTTTTATTTATTTTCCCAAATTTCTTGCCTCTTATTTAAAGAGAAGCACAACCTTTTGAAACATTCAAATCTATAATAAGAAAAGGAAAGAAAGAGATTTTAGCTTGCTAGTACGATTATATGGATAGATGGTGATGTTTTCCTCATTTCTCCCTTTTTCTTTCTTTTCGCTTCCCTTACTTCCTACTTAATATCGCGAAAAAATACAAATTAATATAATGTTATATATCAAAGATCTCAAATCGACATAATTATTATAAATTTATTATAAATTAAATTTTTTTTAAATTTTTTTATCACAAAGAACCTCTAAACTAGTACATTTATAACAAATTTATCTTTCATTAATTTTTGTCAAATTAATTAATATTACACATGGGAGGCACATCCATCTGAAGAGAGCCAAATTTATAGAAGGGATTAATGATATTGTTTTGACTTGCTCTTATAACTGGAAATCATGTCCATTTTTAGGAAAAAAAAAATACGTGTATGAATTCAGGTTTTATTTTCATTTTGTAGGTTCAAATTCTAGATTTACTAAACTGATCGAGAAAAATCCGTTTATAAAGTAACATGGGCTCAACAAATTAGTTTGGAAGTAAGAGGCACACTATTGTCAATTGAGAGATCATTTTTCAAATGCAATCTAAACACTAGAAAATACTTTCATTCACGTATCACCAAACAAAGGAAAACTAATCATTTTCCTGAAAAATGGTTTCTCTGAAAACATTTTCCAAAAACATTACATTTTCCGTGAAACAAACACACCCGAAGTTTGAAATTTTGTTTACGACTTTCATGAAGAAAGTGATTTGAAATTTCAACCACAAAAATATATGAAAATTCAACAATGTCTATTATGGAAAAACAGAGATCAGCGTAGCACTCCACCATTGAGAAGTCCACTAAAAATAACAAACAGCATTTTTATCTCCTTGAAATTTTTTACAGCAAAGATTAACATAGATGGAACATTTCTTATGAACATCATTAACAGATTCCAAACCTATGATTTTATAAATCGAGGAGTAAACAAAGGTCATTCTGGATAACAGTTTTTCAAGAACAAAAACATACAATGTAAGGCCAATTGTTCCTACCAAATGAGTCTTGCTTTTTATGAAATTTTTATAGAAAGTAGATCAAGATGTGAGGAATGAATCTCAAGGAGACATTAAGATCATATTCTAAATGCACGATTTTATAAAAATCAGAGAATTGATGTTGGTCAGTTTGGAAAATAGTTTTTTGAAAAAGCTAACACAGATGATTTATGGATGATCGGACCAATCAAATCATTCTCAAATTTCATAAAAATTTTATATGTTCTAGATATAGATGTTGTGAGCAAGTAACTTAAAAATCCATACACAGAAAATTTTAAAAAAATCGACAAACAACAAACGTCGCTCAAAAACAGAACAGTCAAGATAGAGTATGCCAAATTTCTAGATCTGAACATGAAATTGTGAAGCAAGTTTAACCTATCAAAAGATGTCCGATGTAAGCTTATAATTTATCTAATCAAAGCTCGGCAATCATACTTCTAAAGTCCAGAACAAATCTTCACAAGATAAAATCATCTACAAACTCATATCATAGCTTGCAACAAATCAGCCCGAAAGTACTACAAATTTCCAGAATGCAGGATCATTCATCATCAAATATTCAACCAATCCTCAATCATTTCAGCTCATTCAACAATCATTTAAAAGCGTGAATAATCATCTATAGATTAAATCCTAGCCTTGATCATCTAAGATGATCTCGTTTCATCTGATTCGAGGATTAGAGGACTATACCTTGATGCGCTCGATCTTCAAGCTCAATGAACTATTCGGCCACTAGATCTATCTCATGTCGTGGCCAGAGTAGCTCAACCATAATTTAGACCAAAACATAAAGTCTAGAATGAGATAAAACTTGAATCAAACTTAAAACATACAACGAATGAACATCAAAGGAAGTTGAAGATGATAAATGATGATCCAACTAGAGTTGAAGGAGGTCCGGCCACCACAAGCTCAAGGATACGTCGAGATGGGCATCACAATCATCAGAGGGGCAACGAACATCATTAGATCACCGAATCGAAGATCGGAACTTGCCAGAGGGATCACCGGCGTGTAGTACAAGAGTAATGTCTGAAGGAAAACATTGCCGATCAGAGGTCCGCCAGCGGTTGTTGCGACCAACTTAGGGAAGAGCTGGCAACGGTCGATGGAGGGATGGCTCATCGGAACAAAGATGGCAAGTGGTCGGCGGACAGACAATCAAGGCTTTGGCCTTATGGCACGCAAATTTGTGTGTGTGTGTGAGAGAGAGAGAGAGAAAGGACATGTTGTGCAAAATGAGCCTCCGTTTCAAATTCTGAAGAGAAAAACTTACCTACCTAGGCTAAGATTGAGCCCTAGCCCTCGGTTTGATTAATGATTAGGATTTGATCTCTTAAGATAAGACCAAACACGCTTAAAGATTAAGTAATCCCATGATTGGTTAGAATTAGTGTCACATGGATTGATGAGGTGTCACATCCAATGATTTAGATGATGTCTTTGATGAATGGCTAGGATTGCATCTTTCTTGAACTAAAAATGATCCGAAGGCATTTTGATAGTTTTGTAATAGAGGGGTATTTTGGTAAATTTAATGTAGGGTGGGGGGTGGGGATGGACGTCCACCACAGCCTAGCTAGTCAAATTAACTGGCAGCCGTTGAAAATTTGGTCAGAAAACGGCCTTGGATGCCGGCCGATCAACGCCATTCAAAATTTGGTTGACTAGTTCGACACTAGGCTTAATTTTTGCTTTGTAATAATGAATTTGTCCAATTAATATGAAGTTAATTTTTTTTATGCAAATTGGATTGAATTGAAATGAGACCGCAAGCAAAGCTAACATTTGTAATTGAAATTCAATTTTGATGGATCCTATCCATCAAATTGAGAAGTTCCCATATGAATTTGTTAATATTAATGTTGGCCATGGATAGACACTAAGAAATTATGCTCATTGAATGCATGATCTCCCTAATGATGGATAAGTACCAAAAAAGTCCTAAACATATTGTATTTGTACTAATTTAGTCATAACTTTATTTTTTTGATTGATTGAGTCTCAAACCTTTTGCAATTATGTCAATTTAGTCCATTCGGTCAAATTTAGTCGGCCGACGTCAACATGGACACTAGCTAGCGCCGACAAACAATTTTTTAATAATAGTCTATTTTTTTGAAATATTTATTTATTTATTATTTTATTTTTCCTTTTTTTCCCCTCATCTCCCCTTATTCCTCTTACTCCGGTGACTAGCTAGAAAGGAGGGCCGATTGTCGAAATTGAGGTGGCTAGCCTATGGCAAGCTGGGCAAGGGCGAACTCTCCTCTCTGTTGCTAGACAAGGGTGAGCTTACCCAACGACGGCTAGGCAAGCCCTCGCCAAATCTAGCAGGGCCTTGCCTAACCCCTGGCAAGGCTCGCCTCACCAAATCTGGGTGAGGTTGACCTTGCCAGTACCTTGCTAGATCCAACGAGGGCTCGCCTACTAGTAGCTAGGTGAGCTTGCATTGCCTTCCAATGGCCAGGCAAACTCACCCTTGTTCAGCTTGCCACAGGCCAACTGCCTCAATGCAACCATTGACCTTCCCCTCTGGCGGATCACCAGAGCAAGTGGAAGAAGGGGAGAGGAGGGGTAAAAAGGAGGAACAAAAGGAAAAATAAAGAATTAATAAAAAAATTTAAAAAATAAAAATTATTAAAAAACTATCCGCCAACATTAGTCAGCATCCACGTCGGCGCTAGTCAATCAAATTTGATCGGATAGACTTAATTAGTACAATTACAAAATATTTATGACTCAATTGGCTAAAAAATAAGTTTAGCACTAAACCAAAATCCCTCACTTACCATAAAAAAAAATCACTTAGGATCCCTAATTATGGCCAAAATTTGAAATTTTTATCTTGACATGCCATATCACAAAATTATTTGAACTAGTGAATGTGAAATGACCTCTAGATCAAATGTCGTGAAAGAAATAAGCTCAAATATGTCAAGAAAGAAAGTAATTTTATTTTTGAACGATTTCGATCCTAAATCCCAAAAATTTGAAAATTAAGTTCTTAATCAATTTTTGAGAAATTTTTGTGGTCAAAGTCTAATCGAATCTAAAATAATGTGATTTTTACATTTTTACATTTTTTATTTTTTTGGTCAAAGAGTTGACCAAAAATTAACATTTTAGTGACTAATAACTAAAATGTTGCTTAATGGGTCAAAACTTTGATTTTTTTTTTTTTGAAAATTTTTATGGCCAAAGTGATATTGGGGCTATTTAAAGACTTTTTGTGTAAAAAGCCAAATTTTAACTCCGTTGACTTTTTGGTCAGAGGGTCTACTGTAAAAGTCAACTCAAAAGTCAAACATTTGACTTTTGAGTTTTTTTTGATGAAAATGATTAGGAAATTAATCATAAATGAAAAAAAAAATGGAAAATGACACTTTTTGTCTGAAAAATGGGTTCCATCACGATCGGAAACCCTAATCTCAACATTTTACCTTTAAGAACACATTGTCTAATAATCAAGTGTCAACACTAGTATATACACCTCTATCAAAGTAAAGTGACTTGTTGGGAGTTCAAGCATCATTGGTGAAGAAACTACCAAAGTTAGCCATAAGAGAAGATCTTTATACTCATAAGAAATACATCAACTATCAAACAACAAGGCTTTGATACCAATTATTGTAGGCTAACAATACAACCTAGAAGAGGTAAATAGGTCATTTAGAAAAACTTGACAATCTTTCATGGAAAATAGCTGATGCTAAGTAAAGATCATATCAAGGTGATGATTCAAAGCTCGTGAACATATTGTGTGCTTGTGAAAGTAAAGAGAATGAAATAGTAGCACACAATAATATATAGTGGTTCGACTTTATCCTCAAGTCTACATTTACTCTTTAGAGTAACAACCACAAGTTAGCCTAGATTACACTAGTAATCTACTCAAAAGTGACAATTAGCAAGCATTGATCCTATTACAAGATAGGTTCAACTATTGGGACTAAGTTGCTACTCTTACTCTTGTACTCTTAATCTTTAGCACAATTACTTAGATAGAACAAATACAATACTCAAAGAAAAAATCGAAAGAGAGCGTATCGCTGAGAGCACAGCTAGTAGCAAATCTAAGATCTTGGTATGTTTTGCTCCCTCCAACATTTGGTTCCTAAGATCTTCACTTTTATAACCATCTTTAATATATCTGTTGGAGGTGCATTGGAGAAGCAAAAAGCCATTAGAGTTACCGTTAAGCTATTGTCTAAAGATATAATTGCTCATATAGTCCTTTTCTTGAATATTTATAGGCCGCCTAAAACTAGCATAAGCTACCATCCCTTCGTTGCAGCCTCTGACAGAACTATCTGACTACCTAGCTTCTCGATTACTATTTCCATCTGGATTCTACTGTTGTGCGAATCCACAACCACAATGGTTAGTTTACAAAACCTACAAGCATTACCAAAATGTATGTTTTGCCACAGCACCAATAATCCATCATGATTCAATCAATGGACGAATATAGATTAATTTAGCTTGAGTATATATCGATCGCGAGTAAGGGTGATCGGGTCCAGGGTAGGTAGGGTCTAGACCTGGACCCTGTACCCAACCCTGTTATAACCGGTTCTCTTTTTTTGGACCCTGTTCCCTACCTTATTTGTATTGGACCCTGTTCCCGACCCACTCTATTTTTCCAGTCCGGGAACAGGGTTAACCCTATTTATATCGGAACCTGTTTTGCATAAAAAATTTGTACAACACTCATATATAAAGCGTTTACAATCTCGATCAGCATAAGCATATTCACACTGATAAACAATCCCCAATTTTAGCCAACCGTCATTTAGATAATCGCATAAATTGCCCCACAAATTTTGCCAAATGCATTAGTTGTTCATAGCCACAATACCTGTAAAAGATGCGTTGCCAAACACGTGCTTTGATACAACACATAGAACTACTCCAGCTGCACTAAACAGCGTCTAATAGCAAAGTAAAATTAGAATGGCACTCAGGATCAAACTGAACTCTTCCAACTCACACCGAGCTGCAAAATATGCTTTTTCAACAATCTTCTTGCAAGAAATGAAAAGAGGTCCAACACCAAACATGTATCCGTAATGCGACTCTTAATTCGAGGGCCAAGAAAGAGGCATAAACAATATTCTCTTTCAACTCAATTCCAGATTTCAACAAACGAACCTGCACGTAGAGGACGCTTTGCGCTTGGAGCCCTGTATTGTGAAAATAAAAGTATTTGTTCCCTCTGCCTGAACGGTGCTTCATACCGAGGATGATCAAATAGCTTCGTTATCTTTTCATTCAATTTATCCCTTGCGTCACACGTCTTCAAAATGGTCTGCGTCAATTCCACTTGATTTTGCACGAACTCCTTTGTTTCTTCACTGTTGAGATCTTCAAGCCTAATGTTTCAATGGAAAAATTCAAATCTTAAGCGAACAATATATCTCAAAATCTATAAGTTAAAAGCAAATTCTAGACTCTCCATCAACCATGCGAGCACTATTCTATTTCAAAACCACAAAGAGATTCAATTAGAAGATCCATCAATTAGCAGCAAGACTCGAGACTTCATGGAATTCATCAACAACTATCAAGAGAACTATATATCTGTTGGGCGTCGGAGCAGATCTATCTCGCATTGAGCAGAGGAGGACCCAGCAGTAGGGGTAGTAGCGGCTTCGCAGGGGAGGGCAGTGCAGGTGAGGCGCTGCAGCAGGGGGCTCAGCGAGACGCGGCGACGTCAAGTCGACGCAGATCAGCACAGCAGCGACTTCGACGGGCTGCTAGTATCGCGGCTGGTGAGGGCGGCAAGGATCGACGCGGCTTCAACGGGCATCAGCGATGGGGCTAGGCCAGATCGTGAGCAAAGCAGGGAGGCATCGTTCGGGCGGCGGTAGATCGGCAGAAGGGGAGCTCGGGAAACAGCGCGCGGTAAAAACAAGATCGGCGGAGGGCTACTATGGGATGCTCGAAGATGCGACAAGGTGGGCTTGCAGATGTGAGATCTGCGGGTCAGGGGCGTTGGCGAGGCAACAACAGTAGGTGAAACGGCGAGATCAAACAAAGGCGGCGTCGGCGGGGGTCGGCGGCTTTGCGGGCAAAACTAGTGGAGTGGAGCTTCAGATGACCGGCGAAACGGTGGCGGTGGTGCAAGCGCGAGGGGTACAATGAGAGTAGCAGAGGTGGCGTCGGCTTCGCGATTTCGGGAGGGGAGCTCGGAGCAAGGCTGGCCGGTCGCGATTTTGGGAGAGGTAAAGATAGAAAGTAGAAACTAGGGTTTTGCGTTTTGGTCTTTTTGGTTTTGGGGGTGGCTTAAAACCGGTTCCCATACCGGTCCGGTCAATCCGGTTTCCGGGTGGGTAATCCCTCGAAACCGATTCCCGGACCAATTTAAACGGGTCTGAGTTTTGAGAACCGGTTCCTAGACCGGTTTCAACCGAACCGGTTCCCGACCTTGTTTTCCGGGTGGGCCAGACTGGGAACCGGGTAAACCCGGTCCGGTTGCACACCCCTAATCGCGGGTGACTTCGCATGGTCATTATACCATTCATGAACAACCCTAATTTGATTCCACGCGACCGTGAGCTAAGACAAGTCAATCGATCCTATATAATTACATGACAACCCAAGGTTATTCATAGATTGACTGGCTTAAACATAGGTCGAGCGTAGAACCCCGAACATGCACCGAGGTTAGTTTGGGTTTGGCCACGTGAGCATCATCAATGCTGCCTAATTAGCATAGGCCACATTAGGCCCATTTACGATTGAAACTTAGTCACAAACCCGATTCAATTACGGGTGTCAATCGTAGATGATCTCAAGATATTCCTATTCCGTTAAGACAGTAATTATGCAATCTTGTTTATTATATTTCGTCCTCTTGAATTTGGATCAATTTAGAGTGATTCAGAAGCTAGTAGGACTCCCCCTCTTACACACCTAAATAGAATGAGCTTGTGAGATAAGTTGTCTTGCAAATCAGTCCATTAGTGCATTAATTAGAAATGTGTGATTATTTATGGACTTGAACCTTAATAACCCTAGAGATAGCTTCTTGAAATTCAATTGAGATGAGAAAAAAATTTTGGAGACCATTCAAGAGGAATATTGCCACTTTAGGAAGGAAATTGGAAGAGAGCAAGTCTAGTTCAAGTAACTAGACTAGTTACTCTTGTAACCAAGCATTTAATTGGACATTCAAACTTGAAAGACAAGCTTGGACATTTGTAAGATGGAGGACCACTCTTGCTTACCAAGCCAAGAAGTCATTATGAGCGTAGTCCAATAATTTAGCTTGCAATTAATGCTTGAATGACTTTACGCGCTCCATCCCCGCCTCTTCAGCCCTACAAGCTGAGGTGATTGGCCTTAATCTCACTCTTCAATTCCTGCTTCAGAAAGGACGAGGACTAGGATCAACTCGTTTTGGAATCCAATTGCTTGACCCTTGTGGACGCCATCAACAACCCTGCTGAGACGCCGTGGGAGCTCAGATCCCTTTTCGAAGAAAATGCGGCATTGAAGCTTTGGTGCCCTAATCTCTGAATTGCTCATTGCAAAAGGGAAGCAAATACTATTGCAAACCAGGCCGCGAAGGCCCATGGGGCTTCTCTTCTTCTTCCTAATTGGGTCCTTTATCCTCCTCCTTTTCTGCAGGATCTTTTGTATTCCAACCTTATATTAAGTGTAACCTCAAAGCTAAGAGTTTAATATATGTGTTGTTTTCGACCAAAAAAAAATAATTAATGCTTGAATGACACTTTCTCTCTCTTTCATTATCTTCTTCTCCAAGTTCTTATTCTTTTTCCCTCATTCTCTCCCTCTCTCTTCCTCAATAGCCGACCCCCTCACTCCATTCTCTCTCACATCTCTCTCCCTCTCTCTTTCTCTCTAAGTTGCTACCCTACCATCGCCTCCCTCACACCGTCATTGCCGCATGCCATCTTGCCACCACCGTCTCACGTAATGCGCTTGCCACCACCAAGAGCTCGTGTTGTCCGTCATCCAACTCATTTGTGTTTCAATTTTTTGTAAGTAAATCCCCTAAATGTCGGTTAGGCCATTATGTTACGTGACTCGAATTTAGATCGGTTATTGTATTAGGAAATAGAATCAAGCTATTCTAGAGAAGTTAGAACCATGCATTAATTTTGCATGGTTTGCTCATAAGATTGCTTAGGCATGAGGTTTGAGGTAGACAAGGAAAGCTTAGCTTTCTGTTAAGGTTTCTCGGTTTGTTACTGTTAGTGGAAACGAATCGTAGGGATAAAAACACTATAAGTGCCATAACTTGACACAAAGGGACACTTAAGTGCCATAACTTTCAAAAGATACACTTAAGTGCCACATTTGAAGAAAAGTGGGACACCTGAGTGCCACTTTCGGCGAAGCCGGCTGGAAATCATACGTGGCAATTAAATATTAAATGTGGCTCGCTGGAGAGCTTAGTCAGCTCTAATTCACCCAAAATTTGAATTTTATTTTAGCATAATTTGAATTTTCATATAATATAAAAATTAATTAAATTAAATTTAAAATAAAATAATAATTTAATATAATATAAAAGAAGAAAAACGGAGGAGGAAGGCAGCCGGTGATTGAGGGCTGAGCCCTCATCGTCACCACCTCCCCGCCGTCGTCGGACTCGGCGGCCCCAGCCGACCGACGGTGAGGGGGCTTGCGTGCCCTCAACCTAGATCCGGCGAGGGCCTGCGTGCCCTCGACCTAGATCCGGGGCGAGGGCTTGCATGCCCTCGCCGCCGACCGGCTCGACGACCCCAGCCCTTGCCGTCGGCTACCTCCCTCTTCCTCCTTCCCCCCTTTTTCCTTCCTCCTCCTCCCCCCCCCCCGCGCAGCCGGATCTAGGTGAGGGCTCATGAGCCCTCGCCGCCGGTCGGCCGGGGTTGCGCCCCCGGCCAAGGCCCGCCAACCCTCCCCCCTCCGTTGCCAGCCCTTCCCGACGACGGCGGGGAGGCAACGGCGACCCTCAACCGCCTTCCCCCCTTTTTAAATATTAAAATTATTTTTTTAAATATTTTAACTAAATTTAATTTTAAATTTAATTTAATTAATTTTTATATTATTTTTTTACCACGTCAGCAAAAAACAACGCCGTTTTTGCATTATTTGGCCACGTCAACATGCAAAATGACATTTTTACACTCGCTTCGCCGGAAAAATGCTACGTATGCAATTTGGCCAGATTTTGGCCAGATTAGCACTCAAGTGATCCACTTTGCTCCGATTTTAGCACTTAAATGTATCTTTCGAAAGTTATGACACTTAAGTGTCCATTTCTGCCAAATTATGGCACTCTAGGGGTCCGCACCTCACAAACCGTATATGTTTATGTTTGAGTTTGGGTTCAAGAAGCCATTGTTCTATTATGTAATCCGGTTATGTTATAATTAAGGTTGAGTTATTTGAAAAGCTTGCTATTGTTACATGTGCTTGTTATGTGTTGTTAAGTAATATTAATGGTAAAGTTTCATGTGCGTTCATCTGAGTTATATATATATACTCACACACACACACACACACACATATGTATGTACGTATGTTCATAGTCTATGGATGCATGAGAACACCTGAGTCCGCGAAATGAGATTTACATTGATTCTTGGACTTGCATGGAAGTACGCCGGGTCAAGTCTGTCACGCCCCGATCCTCGGGCACGCACACATCCTTCTACTTTGTCGATTTTAGAATGCGATATCTCAGGACTAAGTATTGCCGACCTCTTTCATTTTTAATAGCACATGCAGAAGCAGTTATAAATCCCTAGACAATAAGACGGTGGGATAGAAAAGCATGGCCATACTTTTCATACTGAAAATTCACAACCACACCTTTTTACAAACATCTCATAGTATTCTACAATACTATATACATAAGTTTGATCTGACATCTATTCACATGTAGACAAGGTCTAACAAAACAGGATGGGATCTCAGGCCTCATCCGGGTCGTACTCAGGATCATCTTGATCCTCTTTGACTCTTCTTCACTAAGCTCACATCCTTCAAGCTCTTCATCTTTTTCCGGCTCATTGTCCTCTTCCAATTCCTCCTCCACAGGCTCATCTACGGGCCCGAAATGTTATCCCACAACCGGGATGAGACTACGTCTTAGCAAGTTCTACCCCACTAAGACTTGATTAGGAAACCAATACGCTATCTGGGCTGCCTATGCACGCACGGGTCAGAGGACTTACCTTGGCCTCAGATTCGACTTGCATATTAGCACAGTTCAATAGGCACCCAAGCAATCACATCATAGATCGATATCTCGATCAATCGACCTAGTCGATTACATATCAATCGGGCCATTCATTGGTCATTTCAATTCAATCAATCAATTCACGACAATCGGATCAAATCATTGATCAATCGACCCAGTCGATTACATAACAAACGGACCATTCTTGGTCATTTCAATCAATACTGTCCATTCTCTAAAATAACCCATCGGGTTACCAAGCCAGTATATTATACGATTCATTCTCCGAGATGACACACTAAGTCACCGAGTCACTATAACATACTATTCATTCTCCAAGATAACCTATTGATTTACCGAGCTAGTATATTATAATATTCATTCTCCGAGATGACATATAGAGTCACCGAATATATTCATCATAACGTACATTCTCCAAGATGACATGTTGAGTCACCAAGCCGTTATGGCATGTCGTCCATTCTCCAAGATAATCTATAGAATCACCAAGCCGACATTTAATACCGTCTATTCTCCAAGATGACCTATAGGGTCATCGAGCCGGTATACAAGCAATTCTTTCTCAAAATGACATGAGAGTCATCGAGCTGTAATAGTATAACGTCCATTCTCTAGATGACATACGAATCATCGAGCCATTATAGTATTTTTTTTGTTCCGAAGACACAATCAATTTTACCATTTTCATCATATTTGATAAAAGTACACGTGTGTGGGCACACGGTCGACCTTAGCCAAAATACAATAATTTTCTTTTTATTCACCCACTCCTTTCAATAGTACAAAAATAGATTTTTGACGCTATAGACCGACGCCCAGTTATTTTCCACTCAATTACCAAAGTTATCCAATTTCTGAAATAAATACCCACAACTACTATTTGCACTCAATTTGCACAATCATGTACTCAATTAAATAAACAGAAAGCATCATTGCAATCAGCACGAAACTCCGGTCGTTGGCTATCCCAACCTAATTTCCGAAAAATAAATAAATAATTAATTATTTTCGAAAATTAATAATTAAATACTAAAAATCCAATTTATGCTCATAATGCCTAATTGAAGCCCGATAAGGGTCGGGAAAAATCTCAAGATGCATTCAATAAATACTATAGGCAATTCTCTAGCTAGGTACACTAACCACCTAACTAATATGCAATGCAATTAACTAATAATCAATAATCCATTATAATCTAATCACATAATTGCACTTAATTAAATCTAATCAACCCTTAAGCATAATTAGTCTACTAAGCAAGGATTAGTGAGATTACTCACTTGCTGAAAGCGAAGACCGGAATACTGCGACGACGGCGCGACGGGCCGAACTTGGGCCCACAATGAACTTGGACCGGGCCAAGAAACCTTGCAAGCCCGCAGAAATTCTGGGCTTCAAGACTGGGCTTACTTTGGACTGCGCTTGCGAAGTGGGCTGCTGGACCTCACTGATTTGGGCTTCAAGTGACTAAAACAGAACTGAATTGGGCTTGAAACTTGGGCCAAAATGATGCTGTGAAAATGGGCTGAGCTGGACTGGCTTCTTGGGCAGGCTTGACCTCTTTGCTGGGCCGAAATTGCCTGAAGATGGGCTGAGTTGGCTACTGGTTTGCGTGGGCTGAACGTGCAAAAATGCTGGCCTGAATTCCAGTGGCTACTGGGCCGAACAAGAAGCAGCAAAAGCTGCCGTTGGGCCTCTAGACTTGGAGACCGACGCTGCTGAAATCTTCGGGCAGCTGGACTCCACGACGTTGAAGACACATGCAGCTCCGGCTTCACTGGCTTCGTGCGACCTTGCTACTGGCGACAGGAAGAAGTGGAGATGGTGCGCTGCTGGGTCAACACACCAGCAGAAGGGAACCGCTGGTGTTGACCTTGGAGACACGTGGATGGAGAGTGATTCGGTGGGTTTTGCTTCATGGAGATGGGCTGCTCGGTCAACCAGAGGCTTCGGTTGCTGCTTCTATTGACCGAAGGAGGCCAAGAAGTTGGCAGGTGGCAGCGGAGGGGAGGAGAGACCGGCAAAGGTGGGACGCTGGCGATGAGCAGGCGTTGCTGGCTGCTTCTGATTCCGGTGCTTCTTCGCTGCTGTGGCGTAAGAAATCAAGGGAGGGGAGAGAGATGGCCGCACGGTTTGATGGGGGAGAGGGGAGAGATGGATAGTTATGAAAGATGAGGGGCCTTTGCTTTTAATTCTCACACAAATATCTCCCACTAATCATTCTTAGCCAAGTATTATTCCTTGGCTCACAATGGACCACCCTAACACCCCAAATGACTTTTCAATTGGTCCAATCTTGCTAGGCTTATGGGGGGTTACGAATTTGTAAGCCATCTCTTCCAATTGGATCATCACACTCACTTGATTGAGTCACGATTGGCCTTAATAATTTCAATTGGTCATCCATAGACCATCTCAGCATTTTTCCTCATCTCTGAATCCACTTTCCATCTCAATTTTGCATCCAATTTTAATCCCCGGCTTCAATCGCACAAAAACAGCCTAGCGATGACTTTTTCCCAAAAAGTGTCGGTTATCAAAAAAATCTTATGAGACTGAGTCGTTGGTCCTAAAATTTATTGTGACATGAAAAAATCTTCAATTTCTAAAATCGGACTTGAATCGGCGGTTAATTTTCATTCGACGCGTTTTTAGTGTGACCTAGACTTACCGGGTAGTTTTCAGAACTTTTTTAAGGCAAATGACCCGTGGTCAACTCAATGATGACTCTCAATTGTTGTGAAAATCTTGAGGGTTCAATTACGGACATAGGGTACCAAAACGGCAACAAAATCATATTAGTATCAATCGACAAGAATTTTCTAATTTAGTAGAATCACCCACGATCGGCCACACATCTCAGTCGAACAGACTTATCTCCGATCTCAAATCGATTTTTAACTGTGCCACAATGGTCTCTAAAGATGAACACGGTCTAAAAGCCGATTCCTGATCAAATTCTCAAGTCTATTTGCTTTAAAGTTCTTAATAGCTTCCCCAACTAGTCTAGTTATTTCGAGAGAGATTGGCTCTGAGAATAGACTTATAGATACGTCAATAAGATGCCCGATTAATTCAGTAGAAAATAGGTTGAGAAATTCAAGATGTCACAAAGTCACTCTCTTGGGTCGGTGGTATTGAGGCGTATCGATTCCTATTTGGATTGGACTTAGGCTGGTACTCGAACGTAGAGGATCAAACCACAAATTCTTGTTAAGGTTTCTCAGTGGTATTGAGGCGTGGAAGTACGCCGGGTCAAGTCATTCTCTTGGGTCGGTGGTATTGAGGCGTATCGATTCCTATTTGGATCGGACTTAGGCTGGTGCTCGAACATAACGGGTCAAACCACAAATTCTTGTTTTGTGCTCCGCATATTTTATTGAAGTAGTTCCAATAAGCCATGAGACACACTCCGCTTGGCACGCCATTGAAGCATTCATGTATCGGGTTAAAGAGGAAGATAATAATAGATTGTGTGCTTAATCCATGTGGTCACATGAGGAACTTGCCACCGATACAATTTAGAGCAATGCCCGATGGATTTCGAATGCCTAAGGGAATTTGGATGCCATTCGCGGGAGTGTTTATCAGAATGATACTCAATGGATTTCGGATGCCTAACAGAGTTCGGATGCTGTGCCTGATAGGGCGAGATGATGCCCTGGAGGTTTCCGGAAGAGTCATAGTATTTCAATTGTGTATAATAATTAGACTCAAGATAGTGTAATATTATGGGGTATTATATGATTCTCGAGGCACTAATTGTGTGCGAGGCATTTGAGTGTTATGTGCATACTTTTGAAGTTGATATATGTCTTGTGCATATTCGATATGGCATTATTTGACATGTGCGAGACACGTATATAATTTAATTGTCATTTTTAGTGATTTGGAAGGCACATGCATGTTATAATTGTCATTAGTCGTGACGTGAGAGCCACGTGGATGTTTTGAAAGTCATTATTTGAGAGTCGAAGGCTATGGTGATATTTTAGAAATTGATATTTGACACATGAGAATTTTATAGGCTATTAATTGCACTATATAAGGTACGTGTGAATTTTGATGCTATTATTTAGAACCCGAGAAACATGTGTATGTTGTAAAAATTATTAAAAGGCACATTTAGAATTTTTAACCCTCCTGATAGAGTTGTGGAGGACCTCGATTCCGACTTGAATTACAATCCCGAACCTGAACCGTGAGAAGGCAGTCTTTTAATGGGAACCATTTTTAGCTAGTCGTCCTGGTAGAGCTGTTAAGACAACCCCCCCTAGGCGGCTATCTTTTGGAAGATATATCGGATTGGCCCAATGACAGGTTTGTAAATTAAATGATATGATCTAATGAAGTAGATAAATAAGATGTATATTTGCATATGTGTTTTCCTTGCTATCTCTTTATATGATTGTTGATTGCGTATTGATGTTGTACGCTTCCACTTGCATTTAATTGAAAGATAATAACCGATGGGTTTGCAATGTCTCCTAGGACATTGCAAAATTAACCACCGTCGGATAGGGGAGTAAAGGTCCGGGTCATGACACCCAACATTGGCAAGAAAGTCAAATAAAAGCTGGTAATATACAAATTGTCAAAAAAAGTTGGTAACTTCATGCAAAGTGTTGGTAAATTACCGAAAAGTTACTCAAAAATCAAGTAATTAGTAATTTTTCCATCAACACTATTTATGTGGGAGAAATTTTTACTCACTAAATAAGCTCGTACTTGCATAGTCGATATCAAAAAGTTTGCTTAAACAAAATCATGGTAATTATTATTGAGATCTGACAACTTTCCGATGCATCTATTTACTGCCTACAAGTAAAACACCCTCCAAGACTTATAGAAATGTAAAACGCTACAGAATCCCAATAATCCTACCTCAAAACTCGGACCTACTCGAGTCGAACCAAACAACATCGACGTCGATATACAATTTAGACTTTCTAAGTCATTTGAATCTCTTATTGGATAGTTTATCCAACCCCATTCCATTAGGCAATCATTTGTGCATTGTGGATGATGACCCTGTTTAGTGTAGTGTTGGTAATTTATGCAAATAAGAGTCATTAATTTTTATATAGTAGTTTGTAAATGTTGATAAGTCTTTAAAATAGGTGATAATTTAAGAGAATCTAGTAATTGTTTATTCTTTCATAAAAACGTTGTTAACTTATCAATGTGTTATCGAATAAACAAATTGCCAGTCAAAATTTCGTTGCTAACATCCTTGATAGTTATCGACTCTTTTCACATGTTATTAGCATGAAACATAGTAATTTTTACACCAGGGAACAGTAGACTCATCCAATGTTGGCTCATAAAGTCAACTCTTCTGACGTTAAACATGTACGTCTTATTTTACAGGACAAAACAAGAGACTTTTTAATATCCAAATGGAAAGCAAGCGAGAAACGTTGGAGAATGATGACCACCACTTCTTTATTACTTGAAGCTTCAATAGTAATCTTCCATCATGAAGAAAGGAACTATCAACTTCATTGCAGTTGCAGTGATGAATGTGTCCGGAATTGGGTAAACGAATTTCTACTTCCAAGCAAGGAAGTGTCACCTGTGACTCACAAATGTGAGAACAAATGCTGGAAATGTTTAGCAACATCTATCAATAAATAAATGACTAAGAGATAAGATAGTATGTGAGATTTTACTTACTAAATAACCGCTTATTTGCTTCGTTGGAATTGACAAGCTCTTTTGGAACAAAGCATGGCAAACATCCTCGCAATTGACAATTTTTTGATAATCATATCCACCGCTCGAAAATAGGAGATCCTCCAAGATTGTTTGAAATGTAATATGCTGCAAAAACCCATAAATGCCGCCAAGAATCCTTGTCCCAATCCGAAGTAAAACCAACTAATAATGAAGTCACCTTCATTAGACTCATCCTCGCTCGAATTGTTATAATCTCGTCTGCCTATTTCATCGAGATCATGTCTAGGACAAGCTTTCAAAAGAGGAGGTCCGCAAAGTTGATCGTTGCCACAATAAATAGATTGATCATCTAGAGTGCTTAGCTGATTGCCCCATGGAATAGGACCAGATAAATTATTGTAGGAAAGATTCAAATGACTTAAAAAGTCTAAATTGGATATGCTAGAAGGAATTTCACCCAATAACTTGTTATTGGATAAATCTAGTGACTCTAAATCTTTCAAGTTGCCAATATCTGAAGGGATTTTTCCAACCAACTTATTCTGAGAGAGGTTCAAATTCTGAAGTCTAGCAAGCCTCATCAGCCCTTTTGGTATTTGTCCATCTAATGCATTACTTGAGAGGTCAATGGAAAATAAATATGGGAGTGTGCTAGTGAATTCTCTGCTTGCTCCTTTCATATCAACAATGACGGGAAACCTCCACATGGATCTAAAATACAAAGTGGAATTTTCCCACATTCTCGAGAAGTTGTTGAAACAATGAGGAATGCCTCTAGAAAGGTTATTTTGCTTTAGGCTTAAGTACTGGAGATTAGCGAGATGACACAGCTGCAAAGGAATGTCACCAGTGAAGTAATTTCTCCCAAGGTTGATTATCGCAAATGACCTAGGGTTACCAAACAGAGGTATTCTACCAGTAAATTGATTGTCACTGAGATCGAGGATTACCAAATCAAGCTTTAGTAAACATTTTGGAAGCACTCCATTCAAACCATTTTCATGTAGGCCTAGAACTTTTAATTGCTCCAAATGGCATAGCGACCTTGGAATCTGACCATTTAACTTGTTAGCTCCCAATGAAATCCATTCCAAAAAAGCTTGTGACTTCCTCCAACATTGTGGAAGTCTCCCGAACAGTTGGTTCCTAGACAGATCCAGAAAAGATAACCTATCTGACATACATAATGAATTTGAAATTTCACCACTAAGGTTATTTCCAGAAAGTGACACTTGGGTTAATAGTGGCATTATTTTCCCCACAATTCGGGAAATGTTGCCCCTAAGCATATTGCCTGAGAGATCCAATTGCTTAATGCCAGATAGAACATCCGATAGCCAATAAGGAACTTCATCTGAGATGCTAGCATTTGACATGTCTAATATCGAAACTTTTTTTTGTGTTCGAAGCCAATTTGGGAATTCTGGTCCCACTTTGCAACTTGACATGATAATCTTTTGAATTTGGAAAGGAGGAACCCAAGATGCACTAACATTTATGACAAGCCCATTCGAATAAATGTCCAACGTGGTCAAACTAGTGAGATTTGCAAAGTGAATTTGGTTGACAATTCCACTCAATTGATTATTACCAATATCCAACACCTCTAGATTGGATAATAACCCAATATTTTCTGGAATGTTCCCGCTAAATTTGTTAAAAGAGAGTCCAATATTCTCGAGATAATAGCTGGCCCACAAGTAGGAATAGAACCAGAAATCAAGTTTCGTGAAAGATCAAGGAATTCGAGATATTTGAAATTCCCAAATTGATTGGATAGGTGACCACTGAAATTGTTGTTATAAACATCAATAGTCTTTAGGTTACTTCGTCCACAATTCAAAGCACTGTCACTAGTGTCAAAAATCCTCCCACTAAATTTGTTATAATTTAAGTTTAGCACTTGCAGATTGCAGAAAATGCTCGAATTTGTCAAAAGTTCACCTTCCATCCTATTTGAAGAGACATCGAGGACTCGAAGCCATTGACTATTTTCAAGGATGACAGTGGGGAATTTGCCTTGGAGATCATTATCGCTTAAAACAAGATGTTCAAGTTTGCTGAAGTTTTGGAACCAAGGAGGAATAGATGAACTCATGGAGTTTTGACTCAAATCAAGGAATCTAAGAGAAGTGAAATTGATAGACAGAGAGGTAGAAACCTCTTCCAAATCACATCCTCTCAATATTAAGAACTCCAAGGAGGAAAGCATGTTTATAGGACTTAACCATCCTTGGCTAGATTTGAGAAAGGGGACATAAGACAAGTCCAAGTACTTCAGGTAAGAAAACGTGGATAGCCATCGAAGGTTTTCTATTGCTAAAGGGGGCTCCTCCCAAATCCACCCACTAAGATCAAAGTACCTTAAGCTGGAAAGGTTACTAAGTTGATTGGAAATATGTCCATAGCCTGCAAATGAGAGGTTGAGATACTCCAGCTTCTGGAGAGAAGTGAAGGACTCTCGAGCTTTTTGGGTTGCGAAATCATTGAAACTGAGGTCTAGATACTTCAAATACTTCAGCTTGTTTAAAGCAGGATGAATCTTACCTCCCAGGTTGCACTTTACTAAGCCATTACAAGGATTACGAAGATTGAGCTTTGAGACATGGCCAGTCTTCTTGTTGCATTTGACCCCTTCCCACTCGCAACAACTCTCACCAATCCATGACTTCAAACGTCTTAAAGGATCAGTGAGATCTTGCTTGAACTTCAGAAGAGCTTCCCTCTCCTGCCAATGCAGCTTACATTTGTTAAGGCTTTGGAATGACTGAATTCCAAGGCTTCAAGGACAAAGAGTGCACATAAAACTGTAGGCACAAAGCTAATGTAAAAGTAGGATGCCATTGTTGTTTAAACACGTACCCAAGAACTTCCATTTATAATGGCCAAAAAAGAAAGGAGTTCTTTACGACTCAAAATTTCTAAGTCATGCCTTGGAAGACCCGCCAATAATTGAGACATTATATACTCAAAAATATACTTTTTGGCATGAAAAGAAGCAATTTCCTTCGGTAATTGGGACCCTCAAATGCGTGAGTCATGATGCGGAGGCAATTGTTTCAGATTTTGATGTATTCCTTTTTTTCCTTTTCCTTCTTGCTGTCAGGATCAAATCCGTATAAGTTACTTGAGGGTATTTGTCCCAAGGAAGAAGGCTCTTCAAGTAGACACCATTTGAGATGAATCTATGACTGCTTTATGAGCCGTTTCGCTTTCATGTGGAACTCGGGCTAGAAAATGTCATATGTTGGCAATGAGCCATGAAAATAAACATTGGACGACGCCAAAGCCATCTTTTTGTCCTTTTCGGCGAAAATTTCTAAAGTCCAAGGATCAAACCAAGTACTGGACACCCCAAATGTCAAAACTTGGCACTATTGGAGGATACTTAAATGTCAAAATTTCCAAAATATACATTTAAGTACTAAAATCGAAGAAGAAATTAACACTGTAGTGCCAACGGCAAGCATTTCCAACCAAACTATTGAGGTTGCTTTTTTCGGTGAGATTTTTTACTGACGTGGCAATTCTTTTAAAAAAATCCATATAGCACTGACGTGGCTAACTTTTCCCAAAACAATGTCGTTTTGTCCACTTTCGATTTTTAATATAAATATTAATTAATTTTATTAAAAAAAGGGGGGCAGCTAATCAGCGAGGGCCATAGGGCTTGGCGATGGTAGGGCGGAGGCCCTTTCTGATATGCTGCCCTCCTTTTTTAAATTTAGTTTTTAAATTTATTTTAATCAATATTTGTATTAAAAATCAAATTTGGGGGCAAAACAACATCGTTTTGCACATTAGTTGCTGAGTAAACAATTTTGGTGAGCTATGTAGACCATGTTTATTCTTAAAATAATGCCATATAGGATTTCCAGCTACCTTCGCTGGAATTAGCACTTAAGGGCGCGCATGATAAATTTTATATTTCTCTTTCTCTGTTTCTTTGTTTCCCGGAACAAATTTGGAGAAATCCGTTTGGTAACACAATTTGATTTTTCTATTTCTGGAACAGATTTCTATTTCAAAAATAGATTTGAAGAAGAAATCAGAAACTAAAATTTTTTAACTTCTCAATTTTTGAAATAGAAATGGAGAAATCAATCTCTGTTCTAGAAATTTTGTCATGTGCACCCTAAGTATCCAATTTTCAAAAAAAGTGGCACTTAAGTGTGCATTTTGGAAGCTTTGGCACTTGAATATCTACCCATGCCAAGTTTTGGCACTTGTAAGATACTTTTGCTGGATCAAAGCTGTCGTAATTGATCGTGGCCTATGTGATGTTCGGTGGTTTTTGACAAAGTTTCCAGTTCAGGCCAATAAGGAACTGCTTTGGAGTCTATTTCCTTCGCGAAAAAAATTCTGCTTTTTTTTCTTATTAAGATTTGCATTTGACTATATTCCTCGTTCTTATATCAGTCAAAATCCAAAACACACATACGTTTCAACATATTTTTCCACAAGGACTTACTTAGGGCCAATTTACTCATATTTATCCACAAGAAAATATACCGATTTTACGTTCCAAAGATCAAACGGAATAGTTCAAGATCTTACTCAGGATCAATACGCTTATATTTTTCCACAAGGACTTTGACTGCCGAGTCAAAGGGATATCATTTTTTTCCACACCAACGAGGTAATCTTTAGGCGCCTCACCTCTGAATTCTAGTTTGTCTAGCATGCCAGGCCTTATGTCAGGCTAGTAATATTCGCAGCCGAGCCCCTGATTCATTTTATACTTAAATGTCCGTGATATCTAAACATAGAGAAATACAGCAAGAAATGTGAACACATAGCTGATGTTTTTATTTAGGGGTCCAAAATGATATCGACAAATTGAAGCCCTAGCTTTCTTATGAATGAAAAGCCTTTGAGCGAAAATTTAGGTGTTGATACTTGGGATAGTAAATTATGGATTAGAAGCATTTCTTATATATATAATTTTTCAAAAACAAGTATAAGAATGATTTAATATGTATTGGTATTATTTTGCGGGTATTGTTACCATAGCATTGGATACGAATCATGAGTACGTCCATTAAAAAGAACCTTTATAGAATATAAAATTATTAGGCGAACTGACCATACTTTCTTTTAGGCCGAGTCTTCACGCGGGTCACGCAGGCAGTGTGAATGGCAGAAGAACAAAAGTGACTGCCGAGTCAAAGCTATATCATTTTATATCTGATGATATTTTTCCACAAGGACTTTTACTGCAAATTTATTTGGCATCTTTGCTGAGCAATTATTTTAATGTAGAGCTGGAATGCTAATGAAATCCACCAACGAGGTAATCTTTAGGAAATTCGTTTCAGCTACATCACATAATCGTGTTGAACACCGATCATTCACATCAACATCAGGCCTAAGTAGAAGGCATGGTTGTTGTATGATATACAAGTGAAAATTCATGCTTATGAAGAGCGAGGACAAGCCGACAGAGAGTTTAATGTTGTCTCCTTTCACTATCCCAAAAGGAAGCTGAATATTCCACGCGTCTTTAAGTTTTTGGAGAAGACTTGCTTTTTCTTTTCCGATTACTCCTACGGGTGAGCATGGTCCTAATCGGACCAGTCCCGTACGTAATCAAGGACCAACTCGCACAGTGTTGATTTCTAAATTTTGAGACTGAGGACCGACCCTATGGGTCTGGTCCGGTTCCATAGTCAACTCGAGACCAATCGATTATTTTTTTTTTGGTTTCATTTTTTATATTGCTTAATAGGACAAACATAATATTTCAAATTATATATAGTCAACTCGAGACCAATCGATTATTTTTTTTGTTTCATTTTTTATATTGCTTAATAGGACAAACATAATATTTCAAATTATATATCCATTAATGATGCGATATTGAGTAACCAAATTATGAATACCAACACATATCAAACATAAATATAAAATAAGGTAACAACACAAATTTACACTCGCTAAAAGCAACAAACCATAAAAATGAACATGCGAGGCGAGGGAATAGAGGCAAGCAATGAGGCGAGTGAACAAAGGTGAGCGAGGCAAGCGAAGAGAAATGAGTCATGAGCAAGTTGAGTAGGCGATTCAAGCCAAGGTAGGCAAGCGAGGCCGAGACAAGTGAAGAAGGTTTCTTTTTTTTTTTTTTTTTTTTGAATTAGAATTGGCTTTCTTTATACTTTCCAATTTACATGATAAACTTAACTGCAAAGAGAACAAAGAAGGACGCACTAGAATTTAGAGTAAACAAAAGCATATAATATATCTAATATATTTTATGTACAGAGTTGATCTAGGTTGGACTAATTATAAATTTCTAGGGCTAAAATCCAACCCACACAGTTCAAGGTCCAAGAGTCCTAGGACCAAAGACTGACCCAATCCCCTTAGGAATCAAATCGGAACCGGCCAGATTGGCCAGTCTAGGATCAATTCAGAGTTCATCCTGGATCAATTTAGAGTTGATCTTGGATCGATGCTCACCTCTAATTACTCTTGAACCAGTGCACTTTCTCTCCGTCGATGAAAATAGATAGGCATGCTAAAATGATGTTAACGAATATGGACGAGCTCCAAGACGATCCGAAAATTAGACGATTGGAGACACGCACCTCTAAAGACGATATGTGGTGAAAATGAATGTCGACACTATTCAATTTTGGGGACATGCACCACTACCACTGCCATGAAATTCTGGTTCCTCCTTTCTTCATGACGACGAAATTGCCATTGAACTTTCAAGTGAAAACCAACTTGTGCTCATTATTCTCCAATATTCCAGTCTTTCCGGTTGGTTATAAAAAACAAAGAAAGAAATCCCTTACTTTTGACCTAATGTAAAATGATGAATGGCCAAAATTTTTAGTCTAGATTGACTAAGAAGTCGTGTCAACTACTACACTATAGTCAACTGAATGGTTGTTGTACGAAACACAAGTGAAGATTCATGCTTATGAAATGCGAGGACAAGTCAATAGGAAGTTTTAATGTTGTCTCCTTTCGTTATCCAAACGAAAGCTGAACATGCGACACTTCATAAGTTTTTTAAGAACTCATATTTTCTTTTCCTATTACTCATGCCACGCGACACATCTTCTCCGGCTTATATTATCTTTTAGTGTTGAACCTTGAATTTTTGTCTATTATGTAGGCATTCGTCTATTTTGCAAAGATTAAAAAAAAAAAAAAAAATGATAAAAACAACAAAAAAAAATAGTAATAAAGAATGATAAAAATAGTGATAAAATTCGGAGCCAGCCCATTCTCTTTAACATGTTTTGGGCCTTCCATGCCCATGCGTCTAGCCCTCCATCTCGCTTCATTCTTATTATTTCTTTTGGGTCCAAAGTGCTTCCTTTTCCTTCAGCCCTCTTCTTTCATTTATTCTCTACTGATTCTTAGCCCATTTTCGTTTTCTAAACGCCCGACCCTTTTGTTATATTCTTCTCCTTCGCACACGCTCGCGTGAATGAGGAGCGGCTGTGAGCAAGGAGCATGCCGGTGACCGAAGGGAGTCCGTGAGCGCGCCTGTGAGGGAACGGCAAGTGACGAGAGCAAGTCCGAGAGGTCCTTCTAGCAGACTGGTGAGCTGTTGATAATTTGTATCTAAAACAAATAAAGAAATACATTGTCCCATCTCGATCGAAAAGATGTGAATGCAGACGTGAACAGAATTTGACACTCACCAACAATTATTAGTTTTGTTTATTATTTATTTGATTGCGAATTTTTTATGTCTTTTCAAGATAATCTTTATGTTCGTTTTGCAATCTTTCCTGAAAGATTGCCTTCGTTCATTAAGACGTACATAAGAACATCAGTTTTGGAATGAAAAGGAATTAAGCCTTTCCAGCCATCGTTTTCTCAATTGAAACTTTATTGTATCCAGGAGGAAATTTGCTAGTGACCAGTAGTAATATTATGGGGTAAGCAATTCCTTAAATAAAGTGATACCACGCCTCGAAGTCCGACTTTATTGTTTTTCCCAATCGTTTGTCATATTTTCTCAACAATTTTAAGGAATTATTTTTTGCGACAATGGAATCAAAGTCAATCAAAATAGAGTTTTGTCGGGCGCCTTCGTTCTGCTTTGTCGACAGTGCAGTTTCTGCTCGAATCAGTCCGAAAAAGCACGCTCTTCTCTTGCCCTCAAAATGGGCCATTGAACACCACTGATTTATCATCACCCCCCATTGATAGAGAACGAGGGTAGTAGAGAACTAGGGTAGAGGGCATTGGTGGCTTAGATTGGTGGAACTTTAGAGTGTATTAATGTGGCAGGGACATTACAGTTATTTCTGACAAATCTCCTGACAATCACATTGATATAGCTTACGCACAAAATGGTATAGCATCAATGGAGGGGGTGAAGATGCAAGCTGAGGATGGCATTAAGGATACTATGGGTGAGGATACCAGGGCCTCTGAGGACAAGGATGATCGTGTTTTGGAGGAAGCAATCAATGAAGGAAATCCTGATGTATATCAGTCGATACAAAATGAAGATGCATATGGAGGAGACTTCGAATTCTTTGGCAAAGGAAACAAATATCTCTAGTGATCACATACCTGATGATGCTATTAAATCCAAAGAATGTTCAAGCAAAAAAAAAAGGAAAAAGAAAAAGAAAGGACCGTGATTTCCTGCGCGTCGATCTGTTCCATGAGGGTGCGATGTTTGGCGACAAGCACATACGCCAGGTCCACGTTTTGCTTTACGGACTTGTTTGAGCAAGGGCTTGGAATGGTCGGTTCGTAAAGAGTACACGGGAGGGGCGAGACCGACAACGCCGTTGGAACTATGTGGGAACAATAATCGGCGGATATCTGGCCTTTAATGCTCTTCGCACGAAGGATCGGGCGAAGCCGGAGCCTCCACTTCACAAAAACATCCTTCGTAGTCAGAAATTGCGGATTGCGCATGACAAGTGAGCGAAACTGAATCTGGCGTGAAGAAGGCCATTTTCACAGAGAGGGACAAAAGAATTTTTTTGTTCCCACTTTTGGGCAGAGAATGAAATATTTCTCTCGCTGATTGAAGGGATAATCACTGACCTCCATTGTCAATGATTATAAGTCTCCACTCTTGCTATTGGTCATGAGGAGGATCTTCATCAGATTGCTTGGCTTTATCTTTTCCGCGGTAGACTTAGTCCTCGGCAAGGGGGAGAATTTGAAAGAGATGAGCAAGCGAGGCATAGCACATGATAATGTCTCATATTTTCCTAATTGAAATCCAGAAAACTCAAATCTTAAGTCAGGAAGAGGCTTCGAGTTGAAATTGTTGCACCTGAAGGTGGCAAAGATTGGCTTCTACTTCTTGCCTAACAAAGACCATTTCTATCCGCTCATGGAGGAGATAAACGAGTTTGTCCATTCTAACTATTAATATGGACAGTTCGGAATCTGATTACTCTTTTGCAAGAAAAGAAGTCATTGCTTGGAAAGCGGTGATTCTTCAAAATTTGGGTTTGCATATCTTCCGTAGGAGAAGGAACTAGTGTATATAAGTATATTTATTCTAAATTCACTAAAAAAACATGGTGTTTTAGTGTGCTTGTGCATTGATCATATGCTTACTTTTGAACCAATATGACTGGATGTAACATCATGATTTTCCAATTCTGTTTTCAATTGAATAAGTCGGGCATTTCATCTTCGCGCCTATAGCTCTTTTCTCTGAGTTGGCCACTCACGAGATAAGTAATCTATCCGGTGAAACCGTTAAGGAATCTAAACGCAATAGACTTGAGAATTCGACCAGGAAACGACTGCTCAACCGTACTAATCTGCAAGGGTCATTACGGCACAGACTGATTAGAGACCAGAGATAAGTTGACTCGACAAAGGCATGTAATTCAGTGTGGGTGATTCCACCTAATTGCACAATTCTTGTCGATCGGCACTAGACTGATTTCTCTGTTATTTTGGTACCCTGTGTCCATATTTGAAATCTCGAGATTTCTACAACGATTGAGAGTCGCCAATGTGTCGAAAATACATTTTGTGGCTCGAAAACAATCGACCACAGGTCAATTGCACGAAAAGTTTCTAAAAACTACCCAGTAGATTAGGACGCTCTAAAATCGCGCTAGATTGAAATTAACCGTAAAATTGAACCCGATTACAGAAATTGGAAGTTTTGTCATGTCACAAATTATTTTAGGAACGTCGACTCATCTTCCGAAGATTTTTCTACAAACCGAGTTTTTCGGCGAAAAATCAAGAATTGACGGAATTGGATAGGGAAAGTTGGAAGACCGTTGTAACGACCCGGGCTCCACTGTGTAATATTGTCCACTTTGGACACTGAGTCCTCACGGCTTTAAAACGCGTTGTCTAAGGTAAAGGCCTCGGCCCTCGGCCACCTTCCCCCAACCTAATATCGTCCGCTTTGGAGACATGTACATGCATGCAGCAACCTCCTCATCACAGGTTTGTTTTCAGCACAGCAGAAGCGTATGTGAAACGCGTTACACAGATTAAACGAACCCAAGTCTTTATAAACTAGCCTAGGACTCCCCCCTAAGCGAAGTGGGACTAGAGAGGGATCCTTTCCCCTTCCCTGCGCACGTCCGAGGACGCACCGTCACTTGGGCTTCCCCCCTAAACAATGTGGGACTAGAGAGGGATCCCTTCCTCTTCTCTGCGCACGTCCAAGGACGCACCGTCTCTTGGACTGTCACACTCTCCACCCCTTAGGAGCCAAGCGTCCTCGCTGTGGCCCCACACGCCGTCGGGAGTCGACTTTGATACCATTTGTAACGACCCGAGCCCCACTGTGTAATATTGTCCGTTTTAGACACTAAGTCCTCATGACTTTAAAAAGCGTTGTCTAGGGTAAAGGCCTCGGCCCTCGGCCACCTTCCCCCAACCCAAGCCGCTTTGGAGACATGCACGCAGCAACCTCCTCATCACGAGTTTGTTTTCAGCGCAACGGAAGCGTACGTGAAACGCATTACACAGATTAAAGGGACCTAAGCCTTTATAAAATAGCCCAAGACTCCCCCCCTAAGCAATGTGGGACTAGAGAAGGCTCCCTTCCCCTTCCTTGCGCATGTCCGAGGACGCACCGTCGCTTGGGCTTCCCCCCTAAGCGATGTAGGACTAGAGAGGGATCCCTTCCTCTTCCCTGCGCACGTCCAAGGATGCACCATCGCTTGGGCTGTCATACTCTCCACCCCTTAGGAGCACAACGTCCTCGCTGTGGCTCCACACGCGGTTGGAAATCGGCTCTGATACCATTTGTAACGACCCGGGCCCCCTTGTGTAATATTGTCCGCTTTGGACACTGAATCCTCACGACTTTAAAACGCATTGTCTAGGGTAAAGGCCTCGGCCCTTAGCCACCTTCCCCCAACCTAATATTGTCCGCTTTGGAGGCATGCACGCAGCAACCTCCTCATCACGGGTTTGTTTTCAGCGCAGAGGAAGCGTACGTGAAACGCGTTACACAAATTAAAGGGACCCAAGCCTTTATAAACTAGCCCAGGACTCCCCCCCTAAGTGATGTGGGACTAGAGAGGGATCCTTTCCCCTTCCATGCGCACGTCCGAGGATGCACCGTCACTTGTGCTTCCCCCTAAGCGATGTGAGACTAGAGAGGGATCCCTTCCTCTTCCCTGCGCACGTCCGAGGACGCACTGTCGCTTGGGCTGTCACACTCTCCACCCCTTAGGAGCACAACATTCTTGCTGTGGCCCCACACGCAGTCGGGAGTCGACTCTTATACTATTTGTAATGACCCGGGCCCCATTGTGTAATATTGTCCGCTTTGGATACTGAGTCCTCACAGCTTTAAAACACGTTGTCTAGGGTAAAGGCCTCAACCCTCAGCCATCTTCCCCCAACCCAATATTGTCCACTTTGAAGGCATGCACGTAGCAACCTCCTCCTCACAAGTTTGTTTTCAGCGCAGTGGAAGCGTACGTGAAACGCGTTACACAGATTAAAAGGACCCAAGCCTTTATAAACTAGTCCAGGACTCTCCCGTAAGGGATGTGAGACTAGAGGGATCCTTTCCCGTTCCCTGCACACGTCCGAGGACGCACCGTCGCTTGGGCTTCCCCTTCTAAGCAATGTGGGACTAGAGAGGGATCCCTTCCCCTTCCCTGCGCACGTCCGAGGACGCACCGTCACTTGGGCTATCACACGTTCTTGAGCGCACTTTTGGCATCCAAGATGGATTTATGGACATAGAAAAATGTGGATTCAAGTGTGAACACATTGCTGGAAATTTTGAGACTTCAATTGAATTGAATTGAAGAGATTGGAAGAGAAATTGAAGATTTTGAATGCCAAATTTCACAAAATTCGTAGCCCCCCATGGTGACCAACCTTTGGACCACTTGGGAAGCTTCTTGAGGAAGTTTGAGGAGAGAGAGTGGGGCTGTGGACAGCTGATGGCCGATGGGGGCAAGAGAGAGGAGAGAATGTCAAGTGTTGAAGGCTAAAGAGCCCTTGAGGTCCCCCTTACTTCAATAGCTGTTCTTCCTCCTTGAATGGTGGCTTTCTCCATTGTTGTGGCCTTGAGAGACCTTGAAAGAACCAGAGGAAGCTAGCTGAGCCAGCTCCACCGTCGCACACCCACCGGACTAGCCAAGCCCGCCATTTTTTCCCCCTGACCTTTCGCCAAAGATCTGAGTGGAAAGTGATCTTCCCGGACGAATTAGCCAATGATCTACCCATCACCATGACCAGCACATCCAGACCGTTCCAACGAGCTCGACCTCGCCCCGAATGGAGCCGTCAGCTGTCCTATATAGCCGTCGCAAGCTGCCGGTCACCGGTCCATTGGTCCCCTGCCCGCCTACACTGTTTTGCGTTTTTCTTCATTTTTCTCCCATTCCAACCCTTTCTTTGGCCATCCCATCCACCTACAAGACCCCCTTGACCCCCAGGAGCCGCCAGTTGCCGACCACCCGCTCGCCGGAGCTCCAGCCAAGCCCGTTCAACTCTGTTTCTCCTCCGGTGACCAGTTTTTCCAAGTTGCAGAGGGAGTCCAAATTTGTGGCTATTGTTTTAGCCTTGGGACCGCCTTGGATCCCTATGGTTGAGGTTCTCGAGCCTCCTTGCCACCGTCCATCAGCCATATGCCACCCCCAAGCCGCCAGACCTTCGCCGCCCTCTGTTTCCACGCCAAACCGCCGCCGGTTCTAGCTGCTCGGCTCAAGAACAGAAACCGAGGGCAGCAAGGGTTTTCGGTCTTCAAGGCCCGTTTTAGGTGTCTTCCCGGCCTCGCTTGGTGTCGCTGCTTCGAGATTTATCGACTGCCTTGGCGTCGCCGTCGCCGTGGGACTCACTGGAACACTAAACCGGTGAGTTTACTATCTAATCTCCGCTTAGGGAGTTAATTATGCTTAAGGGGTGTTTAGATTAGTCTAAGTAAGATTAGGTGAATAGATTAGATTATTTAAATGTTAATTAGATTAAATGAATGATTAGATTAAGGGTTGGATTAATTAATCTAATTGTGTAATTAGATTAAGGTTAATCATGTTTAGACTTTAATTAATTATTTTTTAACTTAATTATTTATTTAAATTTAATATTATTAAATATTATTTAAATTATATTATTTATTATTTAATTTAATTTAATTTTCGGAATTTATTTAATTATTAATTAATTAATATTTTTCGAAAATTATACCAAGAGAGCCGTTTGTTAGAATTTCGTACTAACCGCAGTGGCGTGGTTAGTTTATGCTATTGAGTATTTAAATTGTGAAATTGCTTGATGATTGAGATGTATAAGTGTTTTAATTGGAAGATGACTGGTGTCGGGTGTTGACACCAATAGGGATTTGTAAAGTTCCCTAGCAGCTTAGGTGAGCATTAATCAGCTTTGGCGAGCTACTATCTATCTATACAGCTTTGGCGAGCTACTATCTATCTAATACAGCTTTGGCGAGTTACTATCTATCTAATACAGCTTTGGCGAGCTACCGTCTAATTATAATGCAGCTTTGGAGAGCATATGTCATATTGACAAATGAATGATAGATAGTACTGAATGATAGATAGTATGGATTGGAATGGAAAGATAGATAGTATGATTGAATTGAATCGTTGGGACAGATTTGATTGGTTGATTTATAAACTGTACTGACGTGCAGGAAGAAACTGAGGCGAGATAAGTCCTCTATCCTATTTGTGTGGCTAGAGAGCCCTGTGGCGTATTTTCTCCCTAATAGGAGTTTAGGGGGTGAACTTGCTAAGACAATGTCTCACCCCGTCGTGGGCTCAACATTTTCATGTCCTTAGATGGCGGTCGTGGAAGACCCGAAGCCATGGAGTCTAGGGAGGTGAAGACCGAAGGATCGACAAAAGCGTCCAACTAGTTGGTCTTAGGACAGTTTCCCTTTTTGTTGAGCTAGTCTATTTTGTAGACAGACCTGTACTGTATATAAACCTTGTGTGTTTATAAAGAAGTGTTTTTGTTGTGATTGATTGCCTACTTTTCTATCCCGGAGTTTTGTTGTTAGGGGATTTGTTTCGCTTCCGCATGTGTAATAAAATGAATGGGTCCGCGACGCGTCCTTGGAGCGTCGCATTTGCATCAACTAGAGTGGGATGTTCGCGCACTCGGGGTTTGAGGCCCGACATCCCTATTTAAGTGGTAACAGAGCAAGTCTGTGTATGGAGTAATAAGGTGCGATGAGTCATGAGATAGTTAATAGGAAAGGCTTCTAATATGCTTATGCATGTGATTGATAGCTGATTGGTAAATTGTTTGTGGGGTCACTCAAATTCTAACCTGGTGTTGGAATTGGAAAATAGGTGTCTATAAAGAATCTGTAGCATGAGTGACAAGGAGCAGAGGACTCCCAAGAAGAGGGCTATAGACCCTGTGACTTAGGGTAGGACGCCGACAAGAGTCGGTACCCGAGATGCTCAGAGTAGAGCACAGGCTGAGGCCAGCGCAAGTAGTGTAGCACCGCCACCGGTTCCGCCGGTTGGTGCTGGGGTGGTAGCCCCCAGTGATCCCAAAATCAACGAGATCATGCGGGTGCTAGAGGTCATGGGAAACCGAATGGATTAGCAGGCCGCCACTTCAGCCGCCGCTATCGAAGCAGCCACCAATATCGCCAATGCTGCTACAGCTGTTGTTGCTGCCACAGCTGCTGCCGCACCTGCCGCCGCACCTGTTGCCACACCTGGCACCACACTTGTTACCGCACCTGCCGTTGCTCCTGCTGAGGTTCCACCAGGGAACGTGGCCGCAGGGAGACCGATCCATAAGTTGGTGGAGCAATTCTTGAAGCTGAATCCGCCAAGGTTCATTGGTGAAGGAGATCCAGAAGCTGCATCACTCTGGATTCAGGATCTTGAGAAAGCATTTGCACTTCTGATGTGCAACGAAAAGGAGAAGGTAGTGCTGGCAGTATATCAACTGCAAAGGAACGTGAACATTTGGTGGAGAGCTGCCAAGTATATAGTCTTCTCGGAAGGTGTGGTCCCAGTGTGTGATGCCTTCCTAAGAGCTCTCAACGATTAGTATTTCTCGAGTAATGCCCGGGAACAAAAGATGGAAGAGTTTCAACGTCTCCGCCAAGGGAGTATGACTATTAACCAGTATGGGGTCAAATTTGCAGAGCTTTCTCAATATGCTCCGAGGTTGATTAAGGACCCTGAAGAAAAAGCCCAAAGATTCAGAAACGGTCTTCATCCCGAACTAAAACAACCTCTGCTACCGTTAGACTTAACAAATTTTCGAGAAGTTTACCGTCAAGCCCAGATGATAGAAAGAGGTTTGAATGAGCAAGCCGCCTCGTTTTGATCGAGGTTTGTTTCGAACAGGGATGCAATCCGCCATGGGAAGAGGCCCATGACTGGAGGAAAATTCCATGTCCTGCCCAATAGGAAGGGTGGAGTTGGGAAGTCAGCGCCAAATCAGAATGGCGTGTGTCGCTTCTGTGGAAGGCGACATGGTTCGGCCCCGTGCCATCTTAGGATGGGTGTGTGTTTTGAATGTGGCCAGCATAGTCACATGGCCAGAGATTGTCCCAGAAAGTTGAGGGGACCATAGCAGTTACCACCATCGCCGCCACCGTCGTTGGGTTAGAATAGAGGGTTCACGCCACAGATTGCACCGCAGGGTGGACTAAACAGACTTCCAACTCAGGGAAGGACATATGCTATCACTAGAGAACTGGCAGAGGATGTGCCTAATGTGATTACAGGTACAGTCTTGTTGAATGACCATGCTGCATATGCTTTATTTGACCTTGGCGCCACTCATTCCTTTATAGCTGAACAATTTGTTAAGCTAGTAAGATTGAGTCCTATGTTGTTGGAGTCAGTGGTTAGCATATCTACACCGTTAAAGGATAAGGTGTTAGTTGCATTGGGTTGTCCTAGTTGCAAGTTAGCGATTGGTGAGCGAAGACTGGCTCACCAAGCAACAAGCTAAGATAGATTGCTATCGCAAGTCAATTTAGTTTAACCCATTAGGGGGTGAGAGTTTCGAGTTTGTTGGGAATCGAGGAGGACCCTCGATCACCTTAATCTCGTCGTTTAAGGCAACCCGTTTGTTAGATGAAGGTTGCCAAGGTTACTTGGCGACTGTCGTAGATAAGACAGTTGAGGAGCTGAAGATTGAGGACATTGCAGTAGTCCAAGAGTTTCAGGATGTATTTCCAAAGGAATTGCTGGGTTTACTGCCAAAGAGAGAAATTGAGTTCGTGATTGAGCTAGCACCCGGGATAGAGCCAATCTCTAAAGCTCCTTACTAGATGGCGTTGTCTGAGTTGAAGGAACTGAAGGTGCAGATGCAGGTGTAGGAGTTATTGGACAAGGGATTCATACGCCCTAGTGCATCACCTTAGGGAGCATCAGTTCTGTTCGTGAAGAAGAATGATGGTTTTCTACGTATGTGCATCGACTATCGTCAACTCAATCAGGTGACGATCAAGAACAAGTATCCTTTGCCGAGGATCGACGACTTGTTTGATCAATTGCAAGGAGTATTGATATTTTAAAAAATCGACTTGAGAACGGGATATCACCAGTTGAGGATCAAGAAGGACATACCGAAGTCAGCTTTTCGCACTCGATACGGCCATTACAAGTTCACCGTGATGTCGTTTGGTTTAACGAACGCCCCAGCTACTTTCATGGATCTGATAAACCGAGTGTTTAAAGAGTACCTAGATCAGTTTGTGATTGTGTTCATCGATGATATCCTGGTGTATTCGAAAAGTCCCGAAGAGCACGAAAGGTACTTAAGGATAGTGCTTCAGACTTTACGGAATCATGAATTGTACGCTAAGTTTAGCAAATGCGAGTTTTGGTTGACTCGTGTTGCGTTCTTAGGTCACGTGATTTCGGGAGAAGGAATCTTCGTGGACCTGTCCAAGATTGAAGCAGTGATCAACTAGCCAAGACCGACGACAGTGACAAAGATCAAAAGTTTTCTGGGTTTGGCAGGGTATTACAGACGGTTTGTGGAAGGGTTTTCAGCTTTAGCGTCGCCGTTGACAAGACTACTGAAGAAGGAAGAGAAGTTTGTGTGGACAGACAAGTGTGAGCATAATTTCCAAGAGCTTAAGTAGAAGCTGACTACCGAACTTGTGCTGACCATTCCATCTGGTCCTGGAGGATACGAGATCTATAGTGATGTGTCGTTTAGAGGACTGGGTTGCGTGCTGATGCAACATGGTAGGGTTGTTGCATATGTGTCCCGTCAGTTGAGACCTCACAAGATGAATTACCCGATGCATGACTTCATCTTTGCTCTGAAGATTTGGAGACATTATTTGTGCGAAGAAAGATTCCAGATCTTCACTGACCATCAAAGTCTCAAATACTTATTCTCTCAGAAGGAGTTGAATATGAGACAGTGTCGCTAGATGGAACTCCTTAAGGATTGTGATTGTGATATTCTGTATCACTCGGGAAAGGCGGATAAGGTCGCTGATGCTCTAAGTCGAAAGTCTTCAGTTGCACACATGATGATCAGGGAATGGACTTTGCTTGAGAAAGCTCGAGATTCGGTTTTCAAGTTTGAGGTAGGCCACCTTTCGAATCTTATGGCCGCCCTCAAAATTGAGCCGGAAGTGCAGATCAGAATCAAGAAGTTTCAATGGATAGACCCAGAGATTCAGAATATTTTACAAGAGAACACCGAAAAGAAGAATGCTGACTTTCAGGTTTCTAAGAACGGAACGCTGAGGTTCCGAAGGCAATTGGTTATACCTGACGATGTGGAGCTTAGAGAGGATATTTTATCAGAAGCTCATCGTAGCAGTTACAACATTCATCTTGGTAGCACCAAGATGTATCAAAATCTGCGTCAACACTATTGGTGGTTTGGTATAAAGGCGAACATCGCCAAGCATGTTGCCAAGTGCTTGACGTGTCAGCGGGTCAAGGCTCAGCATTGCAAGCCGAGAGGACTTCTACAACCTCTCGAGATCCCAGAGTGGAAATGGGAGCATATCACGATGGACTTCGTGACTGGACTACCAAGGAGTTAGAGAGGAAATGATTCGATTTGAATAGTGGTCGACAAATTGACGAAGTCAGCTCACTTCATTGCAATGCGAAAGGACCTGATAGGCACGAAGATCTGTACGTGCGCCACATAATTCGACTTCATGGAGTGCTGGTGACAATTACTTTAGACCGAGACCCGAGGTTTACAACCGCCTTTTGGAAGAGCTTGCAAAGTACTTTAGGAACGAAGCTGCAGTATAGTACGGCTTATCATCCGCAGACAGATGGCCAATCTGAATGGACAATTCAAACCCTCAAAAACATGCTGCGAGCTTGCGTGTTAGATTTCAAGGGAAGCTGGGAGGAATAGCTTCATCTTGTCGAGTTTACCTACAACAATAGCTACCAGTAGAATATTCAAATGACTCCTTTCGAAGCGTTGTATGGCAGAGTGTGCAGAACACCAGTTTGTTGGGATGAAATTAGGAAACGAAAAATCACAAGCCCAAAGTTAGTGGATGCAGTTGTCGTTATCAAAGACAGATTAAAAATCGCTCAGAGCCACCAAAAAAGCTACGCCGATAAGCGTCAAAGGCTGTTGGAATTGGTGATCACGTCTTTCTGAATGTGTCACCAATGAGGGCTACTTCGCGCTTTGGCAAGAAGGGAAAGCTGAGTTCGAGGTACGTAGGTCCGTTTAAGATTCTAGAGAGAATCGAGACCCTAGCGTATTGTCTTGCATTACTGCCGAGACTGGCACAAGTGCATGATGTCTTTCACGTGTCGATGTTGAGGAAGTATGAGCCGACCCGACCCACGTGCTGAAGTTTGAGGATTTAGATGTGAACGACCGAGTGTCATACGTGGAAAGCCCGATTCAGATTATGGATCGCAAAGAGCAGGTCCTGCGTACCAAGACCATCCCGTTGATCAAAGTAGTCTGGCAACACCACAGCACTGAAGGAGCAACCTGGGAAAGTGAAGAGTCGATGAGACAGCTCTACCCCCACCTTTTTGTTTAAGAGTTGTAATGGTTTAAATTTCGATGACAAAATTTTTATAAGAGGGGAAGAGTTGTGACATCCTGATTTTTCAATTCTATTTTCAATTGAATAAGTCGGGCATTTCATCTTCGCGTCTATAGCTCTTTTCTCTGAATTGGCCACTCATGAGATAACTAGTATATCCGGTGAAGCCGTTAAGGAATCTAAACGCAATAAACTTGAGAATTCAACCAGGAAACGACTGCTCGATCGTACTAATCTGCAATGGTCATTACGGCATAGATTGATTAGAGACCGAAGATAGGTCGACTCAACAAAGGCATGTAATTCAGTGTGGGTGATTCTACCTAATTGCACAATTCTTGTCAATCAGTAATAGACCGATTTCTCTGTCGTTTTGGTACTCTGTGTCCATATTTGAAATATCGAGATTTCTACGACAACCGAGAGTCGCCAATGTGTTGAAAATGCACTTTGTGGCTCGAAAACAATCGACCACAGGTTAATTGCACGAACACTTCCTAAAAGCTACCCAGTAGATTAGGACACGTTAAAATCGCGCCAGATTGAAATTAACCGTGAAATTGAACCCGATTATAGAAATTGGAAGTTTTGTCATGTCATAAATCATTTTAGAAACATCGACTCATCTTCCAAAGATTTTTCTACAAACCGAGTTTTTCGACGAAAAATCAAGAATTAACAGAATTGGATAGGGAAAGTTGGAAGACCATTCTTGAGCGCACTTTTGGCATCCAAGATGGATTTATAGACATGGAAAAATGTGGATTCAAGTGTGAACACATTGCTGGAAATTTTGAGACTTCAATTGAATTGAATTGAAGAGATTGGAAGAGAAATTGAAGACTTTGAATGCCAAATTTCACAAAATTCGTAGCCCCCATGGTGACCAACCTTTGGACCACTTGGGAAGCTTCTTGAGGAAGTTTGAGGAGAGAGAGGGGGGCTGTGGATAGCTGATGGCTGGTAGGGGCAAGAGAGAGGAGAGAATGCCAAGTGTTGAAGGCTAAAGAGCCCTTGAGGTCCCCCTTGCTTTTGCAGCTGTTCTTCCTCCTTGAATGGTGGCTTTCTCCATTGTTGTGGCCTTGAGAGACCTTGAGAGAATCAGAGGAAGCTAGCTGAGCCAGCTCCACCGTCGCACACCCACCGAACCAGCCAAGCCCACCGTTTTTCCCCCTGTTTTCTCCTTCTGCCGGTTTCTACTCCAGCTGACGTTTCGCCAAAGATCTGAGTGAAAAGTGGTCTTCCTGAACGAATTAGCCAACAATCCACCCATCACCATGACCATCACATCCAAACCGTTCCAACGAGCTCAACCTCGCCCCAAACGGAGCCGCCAGCTGTCCTGTATAGCCGTCGCAAGCTGCCGATCACCGGTCCATCGATCCCCTGCCGGCCTACACTGTTTTGCGTTTTTCTTCATTTTTCTCCCATTCCGACCCTTCCTTTAGCCGTCCCATCCACCTACAAGACCCCCTTGACCCCCGGGAGCCGCCAATTACCGACCACCTGCTCGCCGGAGCTCCAGCCAAGCCCGTTCAGCTCTGTTTCTCCTCCGGTGACCAGTTTTTCCAAGTTGTAGAGGAAGTCCAAATTTGTGGCTGCTGTTTCAGCCTTGGGACCGCCTTGGATCGCTATGGTTGAGGTTCTCGAGCCTCCTTGCCGCCGTCCATCAGCCATATGCTGCCCCCAAGCTGCCAGACCTCCGCCGCCCTCCGTTTCCGCACCAAACCTTCGCCGGTTCTAGCTGCTCGGCTCAAGAACAGAAACCAAGGGCAGCAAGGGTTTTCGGTCTTCAAGGCCCGTTTTCGGTGTCTTCCCGGCCTCGCTTGGTGTTGCCTCTTCGAGGTTTATCGACTGCCTTGGCGTCGCCGTCGCCGTGGGACTCACTAGAACGCTAAACTGGTGAGTTTACTATCTAATCTCCGCTTAGGGAGTTAATTATGCTTAAGGGGTGTTTAGATTAGTCTAAGTAAGATTAGGTGAATAGATTATATTATTTAAATGTTAATTAGATTAAATGAATGATTAGATTAAGGGTTGGATTAATTAATATAATTGTGTAATTAGATTAAGGTTAATCATGTTTAGACTTTAATTAATTATTTTATTTACTTAATTATTTATTTAAATTTAATATTATTAAATATTATTTAAATTAAGTTAATATTCGAAATTTATTTAATTATTAATTAATTAATATTTTCGGAAATTATACCGGGAGAGCTGTTTGTTAGAATTCCGTACTGACCGCAGTGGCATGGTTAGTTTATGCTATTGAGTATTTAAATTGTGAAATTGCTTGATGATTGAGATGTATAAGTGTTTTAATTGGAATATGACTGGTGTCGGGTGTTGACACCAATAGGGATTTGTAAAGTTCTTTAGCAGCTTAGGCGAGCATTAATCAGCTTTGATGAGCAATTATATATATGTATGTATGTATGTATCAACTTTGGCGAGTAAATATAATATACATATATATTATAGCTTTGGCGAGCTACTATCTATCTATACAGCTTTGGTGAGCTACTATCTATCTAATACAGTTTTGGCGAGCTACTATCTATCTAATACAGCTTTGGCGAGTTACTATCTATCTAATACAGCTTTGGCGAGCTACCGTCTAATTATAGTGCAGCTTTGGAGAGCATATGTCATATTGACGAATGAATTGAAAGACGGTAATGAATGATAGATAGTATGAAAGGATAGATAGTATGGATTGGAATGGAAAGATAGATAGTATGATTGAATTGAATCGTTAAGACAGATTTGATTGGTTGATTTATGAACTGTACTAACATGCAAGAAGGGACTAAGGCGAGGTAAGTCCTCTATCCTATTTGTGTGGCTAGAGTGCCATGTGGCGTATTTTCTCCCTAATAGGAGTTTAAGGGGTGAACTTGCTGAGACAATGTATCACCTCGTCATGGGCTCAATATTTTCAGGTCCTTAGATGGCGGTCGTGGAAGACCCGAAGCCATGGAGTCTAGGGAGGTGAAGACCGAAGGATCGGCGAAAGTGTCCAGCTAGTTGGTCTTAGGACAGTTTCCCTTTTTGTTGAGCCGGTCTATTTTGTAGACAGACCAGTACTGTATATAAACCTTGTGTGTTTATAAAGAAGTGTTTTGGTTGTGATTGATTGCCTACTTTTCTATCCCAGAGTTTTGTTGTCAGGGGATTTGTTTCGCTTCCGCATGCGTAATAAAATGAATAGGTCGGCGACGCGTCCTGGGAACGTCGCATTTGCATCGACCAGAGTGGGATGTTCACGCGCTCAGGGTTCGGGGCGTAACACTGGAGTTATTAAGACTAAGAAATATCTAACTTCTATGTTTAAAATGAAAATTTTGGGTGAAGCAAATACTATCTTAGGTATTAAAGTCAAAAAAGCATAATGGGGGTTATTCTTTCATCCAAATTGATTATGATAAATTGCAACATTTTGATTTCAAAGAAATGAGTACTCTACTTTATTCCAGTATTAAATTAAATTATACTTTTGATAAAGTAATAGCACAACTCGAATATTCGAGTATTATGGGGTATACAATGTATGCGATGCATTGTACTAGACCCGATATTGCTTATTCCATGTATAAATTGAGTAGTCATACTAGTAATCTAAGTATAGAATATTGAAAAGCTATTATCATAATTTTTTGTTATCTTAAGAGAACTAAAAATTTAGGATTGTTCTATTATAATTATCCGGCTTCATTTGAACGATACATCGATGCTAGTTAGATTACAAATGTGGGTGATAAATAGTTTACTTGTGGATGGATTTCATTCACACTAGACAGAGGTGTTGTATTTTGGGCAAGTAAAAAACAAACATGTATAACCCATTTAACGATGTAATTCAAATTCGTTGCTTTAGCAACTAGGAAAGAGGCTAAACGGATTAGGAATTTGTTGTTGGATATGAAATTATGGTTTAATCCTATGCCTTCTATTTCTATCCATTGTGATAGTCATGCTACTTTGACAAAAGTTTATAGTAGCACTTACAATGGTAAGTCTAGACATATAAGTCTAAGAAATGAGTATGTAAGACAGTTGATTAAAGATGATACCATAACAATTGTTTACGTGTAGTCAGGTAATAATCTAGCTGATCCTTTGATAAAAGCTTTATCAAGAGACATGGTAAATATGACCTCACAATAAATGGGGCTGAAATTCTTTATTTACAATCATCAGTAATGATAACCCGACCTTATCATTAGTTACAAGGTTTAATGGGTAAAAACAAATTACTGAAAATGATTGTTTGATATTGACATTAGTCCTAATATGAAAAGTCAATATCGCCTATTATGTTTTGTAGGCTGAATTAAATTCTTAATAAAGTATAGTATAAATTAGTAATGCATTATTAGTAACAAAAACACATGGTAGATACTTCACCTATATGAACTTAGAAGTGATGTTTTCCAGAAAGCTCATGAAATAGGTACAAGCACAATGCCATAATAGTGTTGAGTGAAATAGAACTTCTCGCAAAAACAAGAGATTAATGTGGATATCTAATTTTTAAATCGATGCATCACAAAAGGTAACACCTTGAGATTAGGGTTTTCGATCACGACAAAACCCATTTCTTAAGCAAAAAGTGTCATTTTTCATTTCTTTTTCATTAACCCTCCGTTTGTGGATAATTTTTTTGGCTATTTTCATCAAAAACCTAAAAAGTCAAAGAGTTGATTTTTAGTTTACTTTTTGGCCAACCCTTTGACGAAAAATCAACCTATGGTCAAAATTTGGCTTTTGGCATAAAAAGTTTCCAATTGGTCCTAATTCACTTTGGCCATAATAGTTTTCAAAAAATTCAAGTTTGATAAAAAAAAAAAACAACCTTTTAGTGATAAGTTACCAACCCTTTGACAAAAAAATTGAAAAATGTAAAAGCTCAAAAATCATCTCATTTTAGCTTTAATTTGACTTTGGCATTGAAAATTTTGCAGAAATCAATGAAGAACCTCATTTTCCGAATTTTTTGGATTTAAATTTGAAATTGACCAAAAATAAAATTATTTTTTTTCTAGTTGTATTTTGATTAAGCTTCTTTTACAACATTTAATCTAGAGGCCATTGCAAGATCACTTGTGTAACCGATTTTGTGGTTTGGCATATTTAGGCAAAAATTGCCGTTTCTAGCCCTAATTAGGGGTCCCAACCAATTCTTCGTGGTTTAAGAATTATCATCCTAAATCAACTTGTTTTCTTAAAGCCAATCCAAATTCAAGGTCAATTCTAGCACATTCACTTGGAAACTTTTCAATTTGATGGATTTAACTTAATTGAACTTTGGAAGTAAGCCAATGAGTTTCAATTAGTGCAATTCAAGTTAGGGGTGAGCAATGGTCCAGGGTTGACCCTAGACCAACCTTGGACCGGCCCAAACCTGCCAGTCCTAGTCCGGTTCCCAGGGAGACTAGGTCGGTCCTTGGTCCTAGAATTCTAGGACCAGCATTGTGCGGGTCGGTCCTCAATCGTGAGAGTTCCGGATCGGTTTAATCCGGACCAACCCTAAATATATATATTTAATATTATTTATAATTTTTTTATATAGAGAAAACCTTAAAATAAATGGCGTGAATAATATTAAATAGCTATTTAATGAGGAGTTCAAGTAATTTTACATTGTTTTTTAATATCTTAGATTTTTAATATCTTTTACGACGTCAATAGTCATAATTTACGAAGTAGAAAAATGTTTTTGTAAGGAGTCCTCACGGCTTCAAAAAATGTATAGACAATTCCTTATGGTATCCTCCTCTAGTATTCATTCTCGTTCGTCTTATTTGTTCTCTTAGTCTTCAATTTGCCAAAATCGAAAGAAACAACTTCTCCGCTTGCCACTCAATACTTGCCTCGCTCGCTTTGGGTCACTCGTGCCGCTCGCCGCTCGATGCTCGTTTGGCTTATTTCTCCCTACTCAACATTTGATGCTCATTCTGTTCAACGCTCACCTCACTTGACCCTCGCCGCTTGCCTTTCTTAGCTAACCTCACTCATCATCGAACCCATTGGGTCGGTACAGTCCTCAGTTGCCCTTTCAAAGAGTACAAAAAATGAAATAAAAAATTACTGATTAGTCTTAGGTTGACTTTGAAACCAGACCGAACCCATTGGGTCAGTCCAGTCCTCAATCGTTTTTTTAAGGAGTACAAAAAATAAAATAAAAAATTATCGGTTGGTCCCGAGTTGACCTTAGAACCGGACCGAACCCATTGGGTCAGTCCAGTCCTCAGTCCCAAGCTCAATAGGGTCAGTCATCGGTCCCAAAAATTGAGGACCAGCACTGTGCGGGTTGATCCTAGAGTTAAGGGGTGGACCGGCCCAACCCGGACCATGCTCACCCCTAATTCAAGTTAACACATTCTAGACTAAGGTTTAATTTGATAGATTGAGCTTCAATTTTATCATTGACCCTCAATTTAATTTTGACATAAAGTTTGTATTATCATTCTAGTGTCAACTTGGATACATTAAGCCATCATGAGCATGGCTAATTGAGCCAATCAATATCTTGTTGTAATAATTAGAGTCAATTTCGATCAATTTAGTTTTTGAGGAGGAAATTGCACAAATTACACTAATTGGCTAGGAATTTTAGATTCATGCACCCATTGAATTTAAGCATGATTTTCAATATTCTTGAGGTGATTAAGCCAATTAAATCAATTGAGATGCTTTTAAGAGATTTGATTGGTTTAATTTCAATGAATTTGGATTGTTTCCCTTCAAATGAGTCCATTCTCCTTCTAATTGGATAGAATTTTTTTTACAATTATGATCTAATTGCATAAAATTTTGGAAAAAAACCACCCAAAATCGGCCTAGGCTAGCCAAACCGATCAGAACCGATTCAGATCGGTCCAACAGATCTGATCGGCCTCGGCCATTTTCCAGCTTCTTTTCAGCGGCCAGTGGCCACCTCTAGCTAGCCCAAGACATGGCCAACCTCCTCATGCCATTGGTTTGTTAAAATTATGCCCTTTTGGGGCAAAAATGACCAAAATGCTCTTTGACCATTTTTTTGAAGATTCAATCTTCGCCATTCGTTAAAGGACAATTCCCGGCCATTAGATATGCCACGTCATTAATCCAGGTGATTAAAATTACAACCAATCATAGAATCATAGAATTACTTGATCACTATATATAGATTTCCCTCCAAAAATTCAAGAGGGGGGCTGCACATTCCCCACCCCCCCCCCTCTCTCTCGCAGCCGCATCGTTCTCACCACCTCATTGCCGTATGCTGGCACCCAATCGGCGATCTATTGGTGCTTCAATCCCCCCCTTGGAGCCTTCTCTCCAGTCGCAAGGTCCACCGGTGACCATTCTCACCGGAGCACGACAATCGGCATCTCTTTTCCTTTAGGCCAAGAAGACGGCATTCACATTAGTAGTCCATCTGGCGGTTCCGACGGTCTAACGGCCTCCTCAACCTCTCCACCACTTGCGACAAAGGTTGGCAACACATACCCAAGCTGTCCTTGGTCGGAGTTCAGCCATTCCTTAGCTGAACTTCACTCAATTCCTCTAAACTTTATCTGGTTATATTTTCGTCTGATTGAGCTTCATCAATCTCCTTAATACTTTGAATCTCTTGCAACCATAATCTAGATCTCACAAGGAACTTTGATCAGTCATTCTTCCAAGTTCATAGGTGGTCGGCCTAGCTCATTCGAGCTCGAAGAAAAATCGCGACAAGGTACACGTTCTTGAATCAAGAATCCGATGCACCAAGGTTGCAGTAGGAAACCAGGGCTAGGATTCACACTTTAGGTTGCGATCTATGTTTAGATGAATGATTGAAGATGATTTTTGGTGATATAGTGAGGTTTGATAATGAGATTATGGCTTAACGATGCATTGTTGGTGGTTCTATAAAATCGAAATTATTCTAACTGACCTAATTGATAACTTGAAATGAGCTGTTATATGAGGTTATTTAGCCTTGATCCCTTCATGAGATTTGAAATGGATCTTATTAGCTTTCCAAAGGCATATCATGTGCATGATTTGGTTGTCTTTTGCCTTGTTAAATGATGGTCTCAAAATCGTTGTTTCATTTTGGAATTTCGGATGGTGGCTTGGACTGATTTCCTTCATGTCTTCGAATGAGCTTATAGATGACCTAAATTATCTTTGATGCCTTAGAATGATTCACAGATTTCATGAGGTTTCCATGGACATCTTGTTCGTTAGATTTGGCCGTCATTTGTTAGGTCAAATGATTTTTGCAAAAATCAAAGTCGGACCTCGAAAATTGACAGGTTCTGTTTCTGTGACCTTTGCTATTTGTCGATTTTATATGATTTTTTGTATGTAGATTCTTGATTCGATGCCTCAATGAAAGTTATTTATTTGGTTCAGATCTACGACATATAAAATCTCCGTGATGATTGAAACTCATTTACTTAGATCGACTGCCTTTAGAATATCCGTGCTTATTGCTATGACTTTGCCCTATCGATTGACCTGTCTACATTCCGCAATTTTTGTGAAATCATACACTTTAAATATGGATGTGATGTCATCATGAAAGTTGTGTGTGACATACCGATGTACAATATGTGAAAATTTCAAAGGTTTTGAAATACGTTTGGTTAGGACAATTGCCTTAAAAACGTACATGCTCTGATCTTTAAAGTTCAGGTCGCTGATCTGAGTATCTTGATTCTTTGATTTTGATTAAATCATGCATTCAGATTCAAGACTAGGTTTCTTCATGAAATTTGTAGGTGTTTGCATGTTTTGTAAGTCATAAATTTTTCATGGAAATCTCACATCATTAGATAGGCATAAACATACTCTCATTGCATAATGCCCTGTCCACAAGATTGTTGTTACTGCAATATAGAGGTTGGCTGTGACATCCTCAATTCCGATTCCTATTTCAACTACGAGAAATAGACTAAGGATCTGTACACCAATAACAAGAAAAGGCTATTAGTTAATTCTACGGATTGTTCACGAGCCAACGAACTAACTGGGGGTAAGATGACTCAAGATCAAGGTTACATTAGGCCCAAGTGTTCAACCATGAAAAGACCGCTCAACCATAAAGATCGATGCAGATGATTATGTGCCATCATGAGTCGACCAATAGATGGATATAGATCAATTCAACTTGACTATATACCAGTCGCTGGTGACTCCGTATGGTCACTATACCGTTCATGAACAACTCTAATCCGATTTCGTGTGATCGTGAGCCAAGGTAAGTCAATCAATCCTACATGGTTACATGACAACCGGGAGTCATTCATGGATCAACCAAACTCAGACATGGGTTGGTTTTGAACCAACCATGGGTTATGCGTAGAATCTTGGACAAGTGCCGACTTAAGTTCGGGTCTAGCTGCATGAGCACCGCCAAAGCCACTCAATGTAGGCCACATTAGGGCTACTTCCGAGTAAAGCTTAGCCAGAAGCCTCAGTTCGATTACGAGTGTTGATCATAAGTGATCTTAAGATATTCCTATTTGTTTAAGACAATATTTAGATAGTCCTCTTAATTATCTTTTGTCCTCTTAAATTTGGATCAACTAAGAGTGAACAATTCTTAGAAGCGAATGAAGCCCCCCTCCACATGCCTAAATGGGGAAGAACTTGAGGATCAAGTTGTCTTGTAAGTTAGAAGGCTGCGTGAGAGCAACAAGGCCACCATGCTTAAACACATTTGGCTCTTATTCATAGACAAGGAATCTTTGTGGTGTAGATGAATACACTCGACTTTCCTGAAGAACAAGAATTTTTGGCTAGCTGCTAAACCCAGGTTTTGTTCCTAGTCTTGGAAGAAAATACTGGACCTACGGCAAGATGTTCGTAGGTTGTTCTACTGGCGGGTGGGGGATGGGCGTTCTATCTCCTTTTGGTTTGATAATTGGCATCCGAGAGGCCCGTTCAATCTTCTATTCTATTCTCTGATGTAGACATATACCGCTCCGGTTTACCTAGACAAGCTACCATTGCTGACTACCTATCTTTCTCTGTTATGGTACCTAGTGTCCTGGATGTGATTGCCTCCTGGAATGAGCCCTTACCTATTCTTAATCATGACTCTGACCAGTTCTACTGGTTGGGCCACCCATCTGGGGTCTTCACCGCTGCTTCCGCCTGGGAGGTCATTTGATTGAGAGGACGGCCCGTTCCGTGGGCTCCATTTGTCTAGAATGGCTCGCTTATCCCCCGGTACCAATTCCTGTTATGGTTGATCACTAGAAACAGATTGCCCACTCAAGTTATGCTCCTTTCTTATGGCAAAATATCCAATGCTAATTATGCCTTTTGCTCATGTCGGCCTGACTCCGTTGACCATCTATTCTTTAGGTGTCGTATTACTGGGGCTCTTGCTATTTTTTGGGTTGCTAGATGTAATATTGCCTGGCGGAATAGCTCGTGGATGGATAATCTTCAGTGGGCTATGAAATATTTATTGGGAAAGTCCTTCCATAACACCCTATCCCAATTCACATTTGGAGCTTTATGTAATATCATTTGGAAGGAAAGGAATAGCATCCTCTTCCGTGACCAGACTCCCCTCTTGCTAGTGATGAAGAAACGCCTTGACAAGGTGGTTAGGGATAGGGCCTTGGCGTTCAATCACGTTTCGGATACCCCTACCAATAGGAGATTGCAGCAGAGTTGGAGACTCAGCCCGTCTATTTTTGCAGACTAAGCCGTGTTTTCTTCTATTTCGGTTTCCTTTCCCAAGGGAGTGCCCTTAGTTTATTCTCTTTTGAGGGTTGCTGCTTTGTAGTTTTACCTGTTTTCGTTCTTTGTTACTCGGCACCCTTCCACTCTTTTGATTTGTTTGTCACATTGAGTGCATGCTGGTGCCTTGTTACTTTTTCTGTATAGCGTGTTGGTTGAAAGTTAATACAATCTTACCTTACCTAAAAAAAAAAAGTTGTCTTGTAAGATTTAAACCTAGCCTTGGATTTTTGGAAGGTAGTACATAAGTGCAATGAGTTGAGACATGTGTTTATTTAGATATCTAGGCTATAATGACCCTAAAAATGAGACTTACATAGCTTTTTGAGGATAAGTTCAGAGAGGACTAAAGTTTGGGGCCATGCAAGGGGGAATAGGCACCACTTTTGAGAATGGAAGGGGAAGAAAATCTAGTTTATGTAACTACATTAGTTACTCTTGAAACTAAGTGGTGATTAAACCATTGAAGCTTGAAGGATAAGCTTGGCCAAGATTAGCCCTAATTGTGACACTTGGAAGGTGGAGATTCAATCTTGCTAACTAAGCCAAGAAAACCATCATTAGCCATCATTACTTAGCCAATAATTGAGTTTCACATATATAGCCTTGGAACTCATTTCTCTCTCTCCTCCTTACTTCTTCTCCCGGTTCACTTTGTTTTCTCTCTACCTATCCCTCTCTCTGTCTCCCTCGCATGCCTCTCTCTTGGCCCCCTTACTACTGCCCACCATGAGACATCGCCGTCACCTGCCTGCCATGCCGTCATTGTTGTCCGCTCGCCACTTGCTCACCTTGAGCCGTGAGCCGCTACCATCTATAACATCCTCAATTTCGAGCCCTTTACACAGTAAAGGAGGAGTTCGAACTCAGTTTCACTGGTTATGCCCAATTGTGTCCAATTTCTTCTGATCATGGCTTAGATGCAAATTTCAGGCCAAAAAAGGTAGTTGGCCACAGTTAGACTTGATTAACTCCTGCTAAGATGTTACGCCCCGATCCTTGAGCGCGTGCCCATCCCTCGGTAGTCGATAAAATTTGCAACTTCCCAGGACAAGTCGCCGACGCTTTCATTTTATTGCACATGCAGAAGCAAATAACAAATCCCCTATAAAAAAGCAGGACAACATATTCTCAAACAAAACATGCTTTTAAATATACACTGAGTCAAGTACAAAAGTCTACAACCACAAGACTTCAAAAGATCGACTCTCAAAAGAAGCTGTCCTATCTGACTCACACCTCAGATCCCCTCAGCTCGGCTCCAGGTCCTCCACCCTATGGTCCTAAAAAGTTAAAGCCCATGACGGGGTGAGATATAAATCTCAACAAGTTCACGCTCTAAACCCCGATTAGGAGGGTACTACGCCCACACAATCATATACGCACATCCTATCTAGGCCTTAATTACCCTTAAACGTCATTAGCCTACTAAGTAGAGTTTAGTGCATAAACTCACCGGTTTAGCGCGAAAACCGATTCACCGTGACAGCGACGGTGACAACAGCCGATAAATTCCAAAGCGAGGACACCAACGGGAGCCCGGACCGGGCTGAAATCGGCCACAAAGCCCACGGCGGGGTTGCTCGGTCCAGATCCGAAGGGGGCTGAGCTGGTTGGGGTCGTTGGTGGTTCTGTAGGCTGTGGATGGCTGAACGGCACGGCTGCTGTTGGTGGTTGCGGGCTGAGGCAGTGAAGCCGCGGCTGCCTTGGCTGTTCGGTGCTGGTGGTGGGAAGCTGCAGGTGGCGCGTTGGTGTCGTCGAGGTGGTCAAGCGATCAAGAAGAAGGAGACGTGAGGGTGCTAAAGCAGTGGCATGAGTGATGTTGGTGTGAAGTGGTGGGTGGAGACATTGCCATGAGTGGAGGGGAGGATGAAGGTGGGATGAGTTCGCTGGTGGGAGGGGAAAAGAAATGGGGGAAATGGGCAAGAAGAATTCGGCAGAAGCGGGGGGGAAGGGTTCACGCAAGAGAAGAGAGAGGGAGAGAAAGAGAGAAGGGGAAGAGAGAGAGAGAGGAGTGAGCAGAGAGTGTCGGCCAAAGAGGGAAGAAACGTGCAAAAATAGAGAGGGGAGAGAGAGTGTGACGTGCGAGAGAGGGGAAAGATGGGGAGGGGCCCACAAGGTCAAAGGATAAGAAGGAAGGGGAGAAAGTGGCAGAGGGATTGTCGGATGGGGGGCGTGCGAGAAAGAGGGAGAGAGAGAGGGACCGAAGAAGGGAGGGGGAAAAAGGCTAAATAAATATCCCATATTTATCCAATTTTGGTCCCACAAACTTCCATTTAATCCAATTTGGTCCCCAAAATATCCCCATGCTAAAATACTTGATCCTCACCTACTTTCTTGCACCATAATTCTCCCAAATAACCAACTTTGGACAGCAAAATTGGTCATTTCCTTCAATTCCGAATTCTATTTCATTTTTTCCGAAATCTAATTTTTTAACAAATCTCTTCGATTGATGTCCAATTTTGTTGAAGAAAAAACCCACACAATTTCCTTTCACCAAGTAACTCATACAGGAGGCCAAAAATCCCTTAAATTTAGCCAATCCGAACTTCCGTTCTTTTCTGAATCGCCCGAATTGATTTTCCATAAAAATCCCGAACTCGACGAAATTTCCCCGAAAGACGAGACGACGTCCTATAAATGAATCGTGACATGCTCGAACGTCCAATTTCCGAAACCGAATTCAATTTCGTGGTTAAAATCGACCGAACGCGATTTTAGTCCAATCCGACCTATCGAGTAGCTTTTAGGGATTTTACCGCGGTTATATCCCTTAATGGCTTCACCCAATATATTGGTTAACTCGTGAGTGATCAGCTCAGAGAAAAAAGACCATAGGCGCGTCGACGAAATGTCCATTTCATATATTCGGGACGGGGTTGAAATTCAGGAATGTCACATAAGATGGCCTTCTAACTTTGATATTTCCCATGGTGCATTTAATGTTCTTAGAAGGTAGTCAATCAATGCATGATGACTAAGTAGGACACTTGGCACAAATGGTCTTACATTTGTAAGGTAATCATGAACTTTGGATTCTTGCACATTAAGAAATGGTGGGTCATAAGCCTATTAAGAAGACCTAGAGACCAAGCTTGATAGGCTAATCTTCTTGAAAAACAAGAGTCAAATGCATTGAATGAGAATAATGAGTATGGAGGCTTAGGTGTCCCAAGTAATTAATGAAAGGAGGTAACTCATGGCCTAAAAGAATGATGACAAGTAAGCTTGGAAGCCAAGTAGAATGCCACCTCTCCTCCATAGACTTGCCACCTAGGGTTTCATAAGTTTTGACTTTTCAGTTTTTTCGAAACTGCTAGACCTTCACTGCTTCCCAATTTTATCAAGTTTTTTATGTTTCGAATTTGGAGAAATTCCCTATAATAAAATTGTTCAAAACATATTGATCTACAACATACTTAAAATTCAGATTTTTCTAAGGTGAAATGGTCAAGACGAGGGCCCAATCATTTACCGATTGCTACCTGCCCAGTGTAGTAAAAGCAGTGACCAGGTTGCCTTTTTGATTTTTATAAAAAAATTTATTTCAAATTTAGGCATATTTCCTTCATAAAAGTTTTAAAGGACATCTATGTCTAAAACATAAAAATTTCAAAGAGTTTTGTGAAAGTTTTGATTTCAAAATGGGTCTTTCTCTCCGACCATTGAACCTATTCGACGGACGAATTTTTGAATTGTGTTCAGTGATTTTCTACTCTTCTCACAAAATGAATTGGACTAGGCTTTCTCATGAAAAATGTTTTTTGAGATCTTTTCTACAATATGATAAAATTTTATAATTTTTTGGGCCCGTTTGATAAGGTAACGGTGCCGATTTCAGGAATTGCTCGAAATTATTTTTCACTAGAAGATAAGAGGGTCATACACCCAACTTGGAAAGGAAAGGGGCTGCACGCCCAACTTGAGGAGCAAGCCAATCTATAAACTTCTTGGCTTGAAGATAAGAATGCATTAAATGTTTTTGGATTTTAGTATGTTAAAGAGAAGAAACTTGGAGAGCAAGTTGGATAACGTGAATGCATCTAAGCCTCATGATTGCATGAAATCTTGCCAATTAATGAGAGAGATGAGTCATATGCTTAAGTGTCCCCCTAATGATTGAATATATTTAATGAAGAGGTGAGTCATATGGTTTAAGTGTCTCCACAATCATTACATGAAATCGTTCCATGATGACTCAATCCCTTAAGTGGACCAATGGAAAGAGGAGCAAGTATCCTTCTTAGGAACTAGACTTGCCACCCATCTCTTTAGCTCACCACCTCTTCATCCTAGGTTGTCCATCTAAAGAAATGTTATTGGTCTACTTGAAAGGGAAATTATGAGGGGTCTGCCTATATATAGAGGCATTTCCATCCCTCAATTCCACACCACACACACCACCCCATCTCTTCTCTCTCACTTATTCTCTCTTTTTCTCTCACGCCCTCTTACCGTTGCCTCTCTCCCTCTCTCGGCCTTGCTTACCCACTGCCTCACAAGATGCCTCTCTCTTAGTAAAGCCACCTATAATTTATCGAGGTTCATCGTAAGTAAGTAGAATCTCTAACTCTTGGCTAAGGCGATAGCCTACGTCATTGAGTTTAGTGGTATGTTCACCGGTGTAAGCCGTGTGTATGTTGTAATGTTCTTTTGTATGATTTGCTCATGTTTGTATGCTTGAGTATGTTCACGCCCCGGGATGAGGTCGAGGTCCGCTCGGCTTGGAATCGACGTCAAGTAACGATGACCTAAGCCACGAGGCCCTAGATCAGTATTGAAGCGTGCTGATTCCAAGTCTTGCTTGGTGCGAACATCAGCCTAGGCTTGCGACTCAAGCCATGAACCAAGAATCTTGCCCGGCATATCATATAGTATAATGCTAAAAGCCATAGCACACTCACTTGAATGAGCATGCCTTCAGGCCATGTATGAGTGGACTAAGAAGAAAAGTAAGAACCGATTTGTGTGATGCACTTTTATGATGCACTTAAAAAGGAGAAAGCGCTCGTTGCCACATAGAGTTGGTAGCGATGCCTTGTTCATTAAATAGGATGCCCTAGTTGAGCCAGGATACATGGGTTTAAGCCTAGATGCCTCGGGTAAGTTAACCTCAAGATGCCCTAGTTGAGTCAGGATGCCTGGGTTGAGGCCAGATGCCTTGGTAAGCTAGTGCCAAGATGTCTCGGTTAAGCCAGGATACTCTGATTGAGCTAAGAAGTCCAGCAAGAAGCTAGAAGCCTTAGTCGAGCCAGGAGGGCTTGGTTGAGCCAGGACGATGGTAAATGAATTTGCATGAGTGTCGGTTATTCATAAATATGATATGTCAATATGTTTCTTGATAAGCCAATATGCATTGAAGCATATTGGGATGACATCTGCATGTAGTCGAGGATAATAATAAGTTTGTTATTGATATGTTATCGACATTGTATTGCAAGGGTTGTACCTGATGGATTTTGATAATGAGATGTCCTCCTAGTAGAGAATTAAGGGTTTTACTTACTGAGTCCGTGACTCACGCCGTTGTTTTTCAGAATTATAGGCATAAAGGAGTTGTAGTCTCGACAGAGAAGTTAAGGTTTACCTCGGCCTTTTTGAACATAGAGCATATAGCATATAGTGGTTGTAAATATAACAGCCCGTAACAAAAGGGCTTGTAAATATAACTGATGTAATTGTGTGTTTGCAAGTAATTGTTTTCCTGGCTGCTTATTGTTGTCTAGGTGTTATATGTATGCTTCCACATGTGCTTAATGAAAAGATAAAAAGAAATGGAACGGCAACGCGCCTGGGACGTCGCAAATATAACCCTTGCTGCTCAAGACCCTGGAGATGGAGTTCGGGTTGTGACACCATCCGTCTCCGTTCTTGTCCCAATTTCGTAAGTAGATCCCCTAAACATTGGCTAGGCCATTGTGTTGTGTAGCTCGAACTTAGGTTAGGTTTGTTCTTGTTGTTAAGTAGAGTCGAACTATCTTAGGTAGAGTAGAGTCACGTACTAATTTTGTATGGTTTACTCATGATTTACTTGGGTTATAAGATTCGAGAATAGGCAGACTTGCTATGTGATCGTCGAAATTACAAGGTTTACTGTTGTGTAGATGCAGTTTGTTTATAAGTTCTTTTCTAAGCTTGCTTATGAGGAATCGTTGTTGTCATTGGATGCGGTTTGTTTATATATTCTCATTTAAATTTGAAGACAATCAATTGTTGCTATTATTGGATGTGATTTGTCTATGAGTTATCATTTATTCTTGGTTGCAAGGTTTTGTTGTTGTTTATTGGAAGTAGTTCATATATATACATCATTGTCGATGCTTGAAAACACGCCTCAAACCTCTGAAAATAGATTCACGTTAGTTTTTGGATGTGCATGGAAGCACATCGTGCCAGGTTTTTTTCTTGGTTCAGCGATATTGAGGCGTATCATTTCTGAATCAAATTAGACTTAGGGTAATGCTCGAACGTAACGGGTCAAGCCATGGGTCTCATTTCATGCTCGGCATATTTTATCGATGTGGTTTCAATAAGTCATGATATACACTTCACTTGGCACATCTTTAAGACACTCATGCATTAGACTAAAGAAAAAGATAAAAGCCAATTGTATGCTTCATTCGTGTGGTCTTATGAGGGAAACCATTTGTTGACACTTGATTTTTAGTCAAAACATCATTAAAAGTAAAAAAAAAAAAAAAAAAAAAAAAATCAAAATTAGGGTTTCCAATCACGAGAGCCCGCTTCTTGACTAAAAAGAGTAGTTTTTCATTTCTTTCTTTTGTTTTGTCATTTTTAAATGACTTCCTATTCATTTCCATCAAGAACCCAAAAAATCAAATGGTTAACTTTTTGGTTGACTTTTTTGTTAACCCTTTGACTAGAAGTCAAACTTAAGTTAAAAATTGACTTTTTGCACAAAAAGATGTCAAATAATCTTAATTTCACTTTAGCTAAGTTAATTTTCGAAAATTTCAAATACTTTCACACAAAAATCAACCTTTTTTAAGAAAAAGTCAAGTAAAGTCAAACCATTGACGAAAAAATTAAAAAAATAAAAAAATCCACAAAACACTTCATTTTAGTGCCAATTTGACCTTATTTTCCCAATTTTTCGGTTTAAGGTTCGAAATCGACCAAAACTAAAATTACTTTCATCCTAATTATAATTAAATCTAGTTCCTTTTACAACATTTTGTCTAGAGACTATTTCTTATTCACTTGTTCACTCAGTTTTGAGAACAATCTTGTCTAAATGCAAATTGCTACTTTTAGCCCTAATTAGGTGGTCCGAGTCAATTCTTCATGATTTACGAACAAATGCTTTCATTTCAGTTATTTTCTTGAGATAAGTCCGAATTCAGGGTTTGCTTTGAGAAATTCACTCAAGAGCCTTCTAATTTGAGGAATTTCACCTTCTCGAGTATAGGAAAACCAAGCTAATGAGTTTTAATTAAAAAAATTGAAGTTGACCCATTTGAGATTAGGGTTTAATTTCGTGAGTCAAGGTTCAATTTCAATAATAGACCCCGATTCATTTTTAGCATAAGAGTCGTAACGTCAATTCAAAGTCAATTTGGATGCGATAAGTTATCCTAAACATGGGCAATTAGTTGAATAGGTTAATTAAATTCAATTTCGATTGATTTGCGATTTCAATCAATAAATTGTGAAATTTTGCCATTTCACCTATAATGTCCAATTATATGTACCCATGGTGAAGGTCCCTTATTTTTAATGATAATCAAGCAATTTGATCAATAGAAAATTGGTGGGTCGCATTTACGTGGTTTGATTGGCCTAATCCCCTTAGAATTGGACTGTTGTTGTCTAAATTAAATAAGTTTTCTTTTCAATTAGGTCATTAAGGGACTAAATTGCATAAAATTTAGCCCCCCAAAGGATTTATTGGCCAGAACTAACCAAGAACCAATCAAATCGATTTGAACTAGTCTGACCAGTCCAATCGGCTACTAGCGAGACAAGCCGGTTTGCCCCATTCCTAGTCGGTTCTTGATCACCAGCAAATGTCCATTGACTCCTCACCGCATAATTTCATCCTCACATCCCTTGATTTTCCAAATTTTGCGAAATTACCCCGGGATTTCGAGAAATTACAAAAGTCCCCTAATTAGGCCCTAATCGCAATTTGCATCCTAACTTCCTTTTTTGCAAATCAAGACCATCCGGTCAGTCATGGGACACATTTTAATTAGATTTAATCCCTAGTGAGCTTAATTTAATCATTAGATCAAGTTTCAACCATCGGATTGAATCAACAATTGAGATTTGACCTTTAATCAAGACTATATAAAGATTTTACCTCCAAAACTTTAGGAGGGCTCATTTCTAAAATTTACAAGTCAAAGCAAGAAGAAAGCTCTAAAAATCTCTCCTCTCTCTTATTCCCGTTCTTTCTCTTTCGGCTCCCTCCCTCGCCATCTCGCTCGCCGTCGCTCATCGGCCTCACGCTGGCGATCCATTGATCACTACCAAGCCTCGTGGTGGTCCTCATCTCTTCCTCGTCGAGATCAGAGTAGCGGTAGGTTCCTCTAGTGTTCGGATCTTTATGTCCGGCCATCCCTCCCTATGACCTTGAAGACCGACACCTAAACCGGTATCAAGGCCGACATCCGTCTCTTCCTTGATCAATGATCCGATCGCCTCATTTGATCCTATCGATCACCCCAGCTAGCTCCATGAATGTCTCCTTGAAGTACTAGTGCTCGATGACCAATCAGATAGCCATCAGAAGACCTCCGGCAACTTGATCCTTCACCGACGATCCTAAACTAGTCCGACTCAGATTGGTCTTCCTCAACTAGTGAACTGACAATCTAACTGCCAATCCAATCTCTCGGCGAGTCCACAAGGTCCATTCGAAGTTCCTTAGAGTGTGTGACATGATCCGAAGTGATGGTTTTATTTATATGTTGATGGGCCTAAGTGGGCCCGTCCGCCCATGTTGGGCTTAAAAGCCCGGCCCGCAAGATAAGGGCCCATGGAGGAATAGCTGCGATGTGAAATGTTGCGTTATTTAGATATGAGGGGTTATGACTTTTGGGGGAACGTATTACGTCAGGAGACGTATTTAAGAGAGAGAAGAAAAAAGAGGAACGTACCTTTTCAACGTACGTTAGTCTCTCTCTCCCTCAAAAGAAGAAAACAGAAAAGAAGAATACACTCTCTTCTCTCCCCCTAATAGCAACAGCACGCTCCTTGGTAGACCAGGATCAGATTCTTCCTCGAACTTCAACGTTAGTGTTTAATCTGTGGCTAACAAGGTACGTTCGTCTCTGTGATGTGCCTTAGGATCGGTGATACATGTGTTTTTCCCGGGCTTGTCTTCCGCACTTGTTTTAGGGGTTCGATTTAGTGTCGAATCCGGTTTTTGGGAATCCGATATTCCCTACACGGAGGTCCAAGTTTTGTCCGATCACGTTTGATTTTGGCAAAACTGCAAAAGGTAACCATTTGAATCATGAATCTAATTAAGCGAGAACGATCTAGCTGAATGAGGCTAGGATTCAAATCTAAGATTGCATTTTATGCTTAGATCTAAGGTTTTAGGATGTTATGTGATAATTTGTGATGATCTTATGATGATTGATGATGAACTTAAAGTTCTTGATTTGCCTTGACCTGCAAAAATCATATTCATGAATGTGGTTGTCTATTGAGGTTGATCTGAGGTGGGAAATGTCGTTTTTTGCCTCGAGCTCCTCTAGACATATGATCTAGGTTCAACAAGCTTCAATTTAATAGATTATATGCCATGAACGGATGTCATTTGGTACCTGAGTTACACCTCAGAAGTTCGTCGATTCTGTAGTTTTTTATGCTTTGACTTGGTTTTCTAACTTTAAGTGAACTGCTAGTTTGTCATTTTTCTACTGATTTTTGTGCTTGGATTTTGGAAATGCTTTTTCATGAAAGTTGCACGAAAATACCTTGGCCATATCATATCTTTTTTTCAAGAATTTTTGGAGTTGATTTGGTTAGGCAGAACCTTGAAAAATCGTCCCTAGGTCAGTCTGCCCTACACTGAGTTCAAACTATGTTTGCCGTCAAATGAGGTCCTAAATGAGTCCATTTGGATTTCCATCCTTCATAAGAGTTTTAGCATGCATTACAAGCTTTCTAACTAGATATGATTCGTGCCAAATGAGCATCGTTTACTATGTTAGTCGCATCCACGAAGTCAATTCAATGCTGCTGCATTTTGTGGAAGTCATTACATGGTTCTGCTTTGTTATTTTTGTGTAGGTTCATGTGAACCAAATTAGATTTAGATGTTTTCATGAAAAATCATCATGACGTTGCATTCTACACATGAGATTTTTCCTAGGATTTTTGCATGTCATTAAGCCATCAAAGATCAATCATGTTATGTGCTATAATGACTTTGACCAAGTTTAATCATGAACCTATGAAGACATCCTCATTTGAGCTTCTTAAGAGCCAAATTAGGTCATGAGGTCTTCTAGACATGTTAAGTGCACATTGCAAGCTTCGCATTGATATATGACATGCCAATTTGAACATGATTTACCATGCGAAAACCATGCACCAAATTGGCAAATCATTACTGAAATTTGTCAAGCATGTTGTTCTTAATGACTACACACTTTTCGAAGTTAATGAATCTATCCGATTCTTTGCACTTCGATTTAGGGTTAAATGTACTAACCAAACATTCGTCACATTCAACCTTATGTCGTGTGCGAACTTCACATTTTTTGTGCATTGTTTAGGTGGTCTTACAAACTACTAATCAGGCATTATTATCTGATTTGCTTGTGGCTGATTTGCATGCCTTCGTGATTATCGCAGTTCAACCATGAATTTGATCCCAATTCGACTAGACACCTCTTTGGAAGTCTTCGGGCTAATCTTAATCTTTCCAATAACACTAATTTTGCATGATTTACATGTCGTTTGACCCGTTTTTGTTTTTGTTAATTTAGGATAGAAATCTGTCTCAAGTGAAATTCGGAACCCTTGTTTTACCCCTGTTAGGTCGGGCAAATTGTTATTTTTCTATGATTGTCTCATTAAGGATTCCGAGGTCGGGTCCTTAAAGAAATTTGTTGTCTTTCTCTTGCCTACTTTGTGGCAAAAAATCATATTTTTTAGACTTTGTTTACTAGGTCAAATCACTATTGATATGCCATAATATCCTGTTGTTTTGTTGCATTTCTGATGTGATGCTATGCGTTCTTGAACTTTTATAAATTCCTGTGTAGCTCACCTTAGAAAGCTTTCTTCATGAAAGTTGTTTCTCATGATGTTCTTGATGTTGTGTAATTTTCTCGAAGTCAATTATCCATGAGTTCCTTTTCAATTACATTTATTTTATTTGCCCTGTTCTGTGATTTTTTTTTTTTTTTTTACAATTCTCAGCTGTGATTTTCTTCTAGAATTTTTCAAGACAACTTGCATGCTGAATCGAATTCACATGTCTTCATAAAGTTTGATCCTCACCTTTTGAACTTTACACACAAAGCTTCTCAAAAAATAAAAAGTACTTTATCATGCTTTTCAGATCCTTCAAATGTTGTGAAACTATCCGAAATTTCTTGTTCTTGTTGTTTCAAACTTGGCTTTAGTTCAAGTGATGCTCATGCACAAAATTTTCATGTCGTCCTTTATATTCCAAATTTTCAAATTGTGCTCTTGGTCTAGCATCGATGTTGTCTAAGGTTTGGAATATATTTAGGGTGTCTACGAAGCTCAACCAGAGTACACAGGAAGCACCCGAGTTAGCCTTGATGATAAATGTGCTCCACAGCTGTGACGCAAATTTGCTTTGTCATTTGCATCTTTTCTTACAACTCACCATTTAATTGCTCCTCAAATGACTTTTAAACATCATTTGAATTCTTTAGTCTTGAATGTATTTATTTCCATCAAACGCCTGTAATTGTGTTTGATGCTTGTCGATTGAATAAGTGATCCAGTATTAGCTCACTAAAATTATCTGATTAATTGAGAACCAAGGCCCAAGGGCCTGCCTGCATGTTTATTTTTTGCTATGCACATGGATTTTAGATGTATGCATAGGTACGATGCATGATTTCATGAAATACCCTTGGGATACACTTAGAACTTGTCTTAGAGTCTTATTAGTGTTGGTTGCCATGCGAGAACACAAATGATAACCAATGGTTCTAAGCTATACAATATGAATTGGGGTAGATTTCCTACGGAAATCGTCGCCATGAGCTACAAAGGTCGACCTCGAGGTCAAATTTGATCAATTGTGCATATTGGTTCAATCGTTCTTATTTGCTTTGCGATTATGATTGTTTTTGTGGTCAATGATTGTTTCTTTCTTATTATATGTACCTAGTCTTAGTTTTAGATTAGGTTTCGAATAGGTCCCTGACTATAGAGGTCCCCTTAGACATGAAGATGATGAGTGGCCAATGTCCAATCCAACCCTGATTTTGTACCATTTGTGCCCAATATATGTTTCGGGTTGTTTCGCGATGTATAAACACCTGATGAGTTGCAGATTTATTTTATGCTTTTTTGTTTATTTATAATTTAGGATTGCATGTTAGTTTTACCACTTTCTTCAAACTACTCTCTTGAGTGGTTACTTACTACACTGCCTTTAAATACCAATTATTTGTTTTCTTTTCTCTTTTAATAGAAATAGAATTGCACGAAATCAATCATTCACGCATGATCGCTTAGTTAGTTTAATGACCTGAAAAAGTAAAAAAGACATGCATTGACACCTTAGGAAACACGACAAACCTTTAGGTACCAAAAGAGCACTAATCAAAATATTAGCTGAGTCCCTGAATCTAAAATCTCTAGTTGCATAGAATCGAGAAATCACTGACAATCGATTGAGTTTTCTAGCCGACCCCCCAAAAGCGAGGCTAATGGCGACTCCTTACCCTTATTTATATTGTCTTAAACAACTGGATAATAATTGAACCCGTCATGAAGGGTATGGGTCTTGACGAGACTCACCATAGTTTAGCATACCCAATATAGAAAGCTCCTAATGAATGAAGTGATGTCATCCTTAGGGGAGAGAGTACTATTGGGAGGGCCACTATCGATACGAATCTCCTCTTTCGAGGTGTATCGCCCGTGTGAATACGAATCACAAAATCTTACACTGTAACATGATGTACGAGCTTAGAAGAACTCATGACCATGATCGAGCGAACTCACAATGGTTCATCCCAAAAGATGAGGTGATGACGTCTTTTGAGACGCATTTCGTGAGGGAACTCTCATGGTCAAGTACCCCTAAACCCAAAGTTTTTCCCTGTAACGGAGCTCAGGTCACAACAAGCCTAGCGACTCCATTGGAGATTGGTTACTACTTAAGAGGACTTGAAGCCATTTAAAATGGTTGTCTTGTTAATTAACATGTCTTGTGTAGGGTCGTCTGCATGTCAAAGTCACGTGGAAAATGAGGTAAGTTGTTAACCACATGTTAAATAGTCTTATAAGTGGGAGTTATAAAGGGTGGAGTATTTGTAAACCCCTTATCTTGTAGGTTGTAAAAGGATGTATGAATGTATGATGGGTTATATTGAAGTGCTGATTATTTAAATTCAAACGCATGTTTAAAAGCATTAGCACGACACCGCACACACAATTGCGATCTAAAATCCTGATAGCCCCATTTAGAACCTTAAGAGGGTTTGTGGGTGGAATCCACAAGTGAATACTCGTGGTAATCCATACTTCCATAAACTTGCTTATCCCAATTGATAAAAGTTACGCTAACCAATAATAGTAGCAGTGAGTAAACTACTTTTATCCTTTAGGATGAGAGCCTTGAGCCTTTAACATCTTCACCTTTAGGCATCAAAACTTCACAAGCCCTCATGCGATGTGTGGTTGTGATTGACATGGTTTTGGTTGGTAAGATATCCTTCATGTTTTATCGATGTTATCTTTTCTAATTAATGAATTTCAATTCTGCACTTTATATTTCCAATGATGATGGATTTTTAAACTTGATTGCCCCTCTAGGTTTAGGATTCAGATGGGCAAGCCCGAGATTGATATTATCCCCATGCCAAGGAGCCTCAAGATTATAAGGATGGTCTCAACCCAAAACATCAAGATTACGTGGAGAAGCGGATTGGCTTTTTCCTGACCTTACTAAAGGTCGAACTTCGAATCGCAATGGTGAAAGCACTGATCTACTTTTGGAACCCTGTGACTTCCACTTTTGTGTTCAACCAATACGAGTTAATTCCCACAATTGAGGAGTTCAAAATAGCCATTGGGTTAGGTAAGGGTTCCCTATGCTTCATCACTTCTCCTATTGGCCAAAATCATATTTCTCTCCTAAGTCAATTCCTTAACATTGCTGCTAATAAAATTAGAGCCATTCTTAAGGGAAATTCAAATTCCATGCCTTACATTTTCCTTGAGCAACATCTTCTTGGTCTTGAGCCTAGGTCTGGGAATCAAATTCCCCGTACCTTCCTCCTTATGTTCTTTGGCTTGGTGATATTTCTACATACTCGAAAGACAATGGATCATTTAGTTACCCATATTGTTAGCTAAGTATGTGCCTTAAGCCGCTTCTCACACATTATTCTCGTCAAGACTTTCATATCCCTCAATCAATTCAAGGAAAATAGACGAGGAACTCTTGGAGCCCCAATAGTTCCTCTTCAAATCTGGCTTATTTCTCACATCAAGGAATTCACCCCTCGCATGAGAATCATTAATGTCACAAAAAACTACCATCACATCTTCATGTTCCATAAAAAGAATGAGTTCTTTCGATTATGGTCTTTCTCCATATAATTCCACTTCCTTAAAAGACTCACCCCAAGCCTAATTCAACGGTATGTCCAATGGCTAGGGAATCCTGAAATCTGCCTTATTAGTGGAGTTGACCCACTCCCCCTCGTGGGGTTGACGGGTCTAACATCATATTACCCTTTGAGGGTGCTTCGTCAGTATCAAGTACTTCAAACAATCCCGCCAATCCTCAAGTTAGGATTGTACTGTATTAATTATCACAATGAGGTTGTCGTGGAAGACCAAATTGACCACATTGAAGCCACGATTTGAGCCACTATTGGGATATAGTATCCCCACGCTCCCCAACATGTGGTTGCTATTGACGAATCCAACTTTGAGGGAGAGATGAGGACACACCATGTGATGATTGACTATATTTATCATCAAGTGAAACCTAAACTTGATGTTGAATTACCTGACATTCCCGAGCCTCAAGGATTTCAACAAGCTCATGTCATGGAGCATGAAGACGAAGCCTCGACCGATGTGGAACGCTTGACCCATGATAACAAACGTCTCCGCACGATCCCATCTAATTCTTAGGGTTTTTACCTAAGATTCTCTCACGTATTTCCCTTTCCATGTAAAAGAGGATTCTTTGTATTTTTCTCATTTCATTGTAATCGAAATTTCCCCATATTAATTTTCATATTACATGTAAATCGAACCGCTTTGTAATCTTTCATATTCAAGGTTTTTCTTACCTTGTAATTGTTTGATATGATCAATGAAAGTTCATGGAATGGCTCTTTTTGATGTAATTTTTAGAAAATGGGCATTTAAATTAAAACATTCATTGTTGTCCTTTTCAATTATATAATTTTTTTTTTCTAAAGAAATTTTGATAAGATGACGTTATATGATACTGGAATCATATATGTTTCTTATCACTATTTCATTTCAAGCAAAAATATAATTGATAAGGTTTGTATTTTCTCGATTTCTCACATGCTGATTTGAATTTCATCTTTTACAAAAGGTACTAAAACATGGCTAAGAAGCATTTTATTATATGCACCCGTCATCAAGTGAGAATAGAAAACGAGGACACCCATACTCTCATCATCACTATAGAGAATCAAATGGCATAAATAATGACGCTTCTGATTGATCTTTCTAATCAATCAAGAATTTTACTCCCGTAACTCCTACTACTACGACAACTATTCCCACTGCGTTTGCTAATACGCTGGTGGCAGATCCCACTGAAAAAGGATATGCTAAAAAGGCTTTTGCTACTACCCTAACCGTTATAGACGTGGAAGCTCCACTCAGGGAATCTCCTACTGCCATTTCTTATGAAGAAAGTGCGAGACGTCTCATGAAGATCGAAGAACGCCTATGCACGTTACAAGGCTATCAACTCTCAGGGTTTGATAAACTGTCTCCCTTTGCTAAGGTGAAGGTCCCTGAGTTCTACAAGGAGTCTAAATTCCCAAGGAAGTATGATGGGACTAGATGTTCAAAGACCCACCTCAAGTACTACTTGGGCAAGATAGCCCATTATTTTGATAACTCTCCATTACTGATCAATTCTTCCTAAGATGGCTTGATTGGCCCCGCCTTGACCTAGTTTATTGAGCTGGACTTAGAGAAGATATATAGTTAGGAGGATCTAGCAGAGGAATTTCTTCAACAATACAAGTTCAATATTGAAATCGCCCCGACTTGTGAGGAGTTGGTCCGAGTCAACAGAAGGAGAATTGAGACGTTCAGAGCATATGCCCAAAGGTAAAGAGCTACCACATCCCAAGTTAAGGCTCCCCTATCCAAGAAAAAAGCGATGCAGTTGTTTCTGCGAGCATTGCCTCGAGAATTCTTTAAGAAGATGTATAACAACAACTGCATTAACTTCTCTACAATGGTTGAATTGGGGAACACATAAAGGGAATTATGCGAGATGGTAGATTGTCTAAGATGATGGCTCGCAGATTCGCTCCATAGAAAGATAGGGAGTCCATTGTGGAGATTGTTTACATCCAAAGTACGTCCGCTCCAAAGCCTGTACTCCTCTCGCTCATAAGCCCGGAAACTCTTCTCGAAAATTTGATCAAAAAGAGAAGGCCTTGCAGAGGCAATTTACTCTCCCATCAAGACCTATGTCCCAATTACTCCCCCTGTTGATTGAGCACCGACTGATAGCTAGAGAAGTCCCGAGGGACAATCCGTCGAAATTCTCTAGGTTCAACATCAACAAGACTTGTGAGTACCACATAGGAGAAAAAGGGCATTTTGTCGACAATTGTTATGTTCTTCGATCGAAGATCCAAAATTTACTGTACAAGAAGATGTAGACCTTCAAGGATTCGATATGTTCAACAAACCCACTCCTAAAGCACGCTAGAGCTGTCGATGTGATCTTTGGGGAAGAAGCTAAGTGCCCATTCCTTGTTGATACTCACAAGCCGAGTCACATTACTAGTGAATATGTCTTAAAACACACAGTTAGTGGGACTGTCTTAAACTGTTGAGGCTAACAATACAATCTAGAGGGGGTTTAACAGGTTGTTTTCAAACTTCGATAATTTTTTGCGGAAATTAGCTTATTACTTAGTAAAAATCACCTCAACTTAATGTTTACGTAAGTATTCACTAGTATATAAAATTATGAAAAACAGTGGGACGCAAAGAGTTATAGTGATTCAATATTATCCTTAAGCTTACGTCCGCTCTTCAAACTAATAGCCTCAAGACGAGCTAGATTCCACTAACAATTTGCTTGAAAAGTTACAAATGGCAAGCACTAATCCTTTACACGATAAATCTCATTATCTAGACTCCAATTGCTACTCTTACACTTGTACACTTAATCTTTAGCACAAGTGCTAAACAACATGAATATCAAAACAATATGATAGAGAACTTATAGCTAAGAATAATAGTACATAAAGTACTTGATCTTTTATGTGTCGTACTCTCTCTTGACTCCTTATGGTCTTCTCTTTTATACTCTTCCTTAATCCATCCATTGAGGATGATTTAGAGAAGTAGATGACTGTTAAAGAGTTTTCGTTGAGCTACTATTCAAGAAGGTACTACCCATACAACTTCTTTCTTTGAACTTCTACAGACTAACAAAAAATAACAATTGTTGCTGTCTTCTCAATACAATTTCTCATTGACCTCTCAAACGAGTTAGCTATTTTGCTACATGCTTTATTTTGATTCTACTACTTTGTGAATCTAGATTTTTCAATGGTTCTTTAGTTGACCTAATGAACATTATCCTATATACTTGGTTATTACATCACCATCAATCCTAATCTTTACATATTTGATATAAAAATCATCAGTAGCTGATTTTTTTTATTGAATAGTGATGTTTGTTATAACAAGACATTTGCAAACTTCTTTCCAATGGATCACACCATGAATGTTGCATAATCCTTTGGTCCAAATATTTGCATACAATATAATAAGTAATATAGTAAAGATAGTTTGGACATCATCAAAATCACTTGAAGATGTTTTCTCTAACATAAACCACAGAATTAATTGGACTGCCTTAAACCACATGGTTAGTGGATTCTACATTAAACCACACGGTTAGTGGGACTATCTTAAATCACACGGTTAGTGGGACTGTCATAAACCATAAGGTTAATGGGTCTGCCTTAAACTACACGATTAATGGTTCTGCCTAAAACAATAAGGTTAGTGGGACTGCCTTAAATCACACTATTAGTGGTTCTGCTTTAAATCACACGGTAAGTGATTTTACCTAAAATCATAAGGTTAGTGGGTTTGCCTTAAACTATAAGATTAGTGGGTTTGTCTTAAACCATACAGTTAATGGAACCGTCCTAAACCACACGGTAATGGGATTGCCTTATACTAAAAGGTTAGTGGGTCCGCCTTAAACCACATATTAGTGATTTGGCCTTAAACCACAAGGTTAGTGGTTTTTCCTTAAACCACAAAATTAGTGGGATTGCCTTAAACTATATAGCTAGTGGTTCTGTCTTAAATCACATGATTAGTGGTTCTGCTTGAAACCATAAGGTTGTTAGGTCTACCTTAAACTACACGGTTAGTGTGTCTATCTTAAACCACATGGTTAGTAGTTATAATTGAAACTACCAGGTTAACGGGTTCTACCTTAAATCACATGGTTAGTGCATTCTGCCTTAAACCACACGATTAGTGGATTCTGCCTTGAACCACACGATTGGTGGGTTCTACTTTAAACCACCAGATTAATGGGTTCTGCTTTAAACTACCAGGTTAGTGGGTTTTGCCTTAAATCACAAAGTTAATGGATTCTGCCTTAAACCACCAGGTTGGTGGGTTTTGCCTTAAACCATAAGGTTAGTGGGTTTATCCTTAAACCACAAGGTTCATGGATATATCCTTAAATCACACTTTTCAAAGTGATCATAGGTATGTCGTTAAACCATGCTCTTTACATTAAGTTCACTTGCATTTTCATGTTGCTCTTATCAGCTAAAATTCAGGTGTCACTTTAGAAACCTCTTCAAACTCCCTTTAAAAGAGAGACGACTATTGACAACTAAATTCTTACCCAAAGATCATTTTCAAAAAATTGAAATTTATTTTTTCCACAAAAATATTTCTTGTCATATTCCTGCATATATATTACCTAAGCATTTAGTATAGTTTTTAAATGTGTTTCTTTTCTTGAAATCAAAAAAATCAAAAATAAAAATAAAAGAAAAAAGAGAGAAAAAAGTTAGAGCTGATCTGAATGTGGCTAGCCAAACCCTGGGAATCAGATTAGAATTAAAACAGCAAGTTGGGGCCAAAATGCAATTTCCAAAAATTGAGGGACCAATTAGCAAATTTTCCAAAATTTCGCCCAAGCCCTTAAATCATCATCTTTGCCCCCAATTCAGTTGAAATTGAACTTGGACAAGTCAAATTAATCAAATCAGGCTAAAACGACCAAATTGCATTGAATTAGGCATTCTCGGGCAAACAAATTGCCTACTTTGAAGGGCTTTCTTGCAAAATTGGGTGAGGAAAATTGCAAAGAATTGTCAATATTTTGAATTACTATATAGAAACTCACTTATTGATAAATAAATAAAAAAATTACAGCCAAATTGATGGATTAAGGTGCTTAAACTAGCTGCCAAATCCCAGTCCACGATTTGGTCACAACTAGAAGTTACTGAGTAAGCAATTTTGTGACCCCATCATATCCTACTTAGCTGCCCAATCAGCCTAATCTCTACCAGCAATGGACGATCATAATTAGAAGTGCAAGTGGCCAAAAATTGGCTAGGAAAAAGCTACTAAAGGCACGTGAAAATCGCAGCAAAATCTATACACTCAAAAGCCTCAAAAATTGAAAATTGTGGCCGAGTCAAAAAGTTGCTAAACTAGCTCAATTGACAGGCTTGGTAGGGAGCAAAGACCGATCAAAAAATAGCTTAATTCAATGGATTAGATTTCTGAAGCAGACTCTTTTTGGGGGACAAAATGTTGAAAACAAGAAGCACTAGAGGAGCTCACAATCGTACCCCAAATTGACCCCCACAAGCAACTCAAAACACTTATAACCCAGAAAATTCCAAACTGATCCTTGAAAAGAAAAATGAAATTTTCACATACTTCCATTCAAAATTAGCCAAAACCTTCAATTAAAGAGTGAAACTTCACTCAAAGATCTTTCCAACCATAGGTCGCAAGTCCCAAACTTATTTAATGTTGGGCTTTCGTAAGCAAATTTATGTGTGGAGTTGATGGGAGAAACGTGACTGTGTAAAGTATTGATTCATATTGTAGTTTCTATTGAATAATAGGACAATAGTTGGGTGAGAAGAAAGTGCTCTACAAGACAGCCAAGATTTGCACTAGTTTTTGTCTCGCTTCCTGTCCCCCAAAAGAAACGTGAATGAGAGTTTGCAATTGGTAGGGGTGATCGAGGGTGATCGGTTTTGAAGTAGGCCGACTCTGTATTGTAGGGTTTGACTTTGCAACTCCTAGTTCTAAAACAATCAAATTCAAAACTAAGTGGTTAGTTTTGGGACTGCTTGGATGAAGTTCGGCTTCGAATTCCACCCGAAATCTTATCCTTTTCTTTTATTTGTGTAAAAAAATCAAATTATTTTTCTCAAATGTAAAAGTTGCAAAATTTCACTACAAAAAGGCATATTAATTAGGTGGTTATATTATTATTTTTATGACAAAAAAATGGATATTTATTGTTTGTTCAAGTTGATACCCATGTATTGGTTCTCAATGGTAGTAAATGCATCTTTTTGTTTTCAAAATAGGTTTTAAAACCTATTTAAAGTCGATGCAATTCATAACCAAATGGATTCTAGGGCCATTCTAGATTCGCAGAATTGGGAACCAAACCTATTCTCCTCAAAATTGACCTTGAATCGGTCGATCCATGTGACATCTTGATTTTCCAATTCTGTTTTCAATTGAATAAGTCAGGCTTTTCATCAACGCACCTATAGTTCTTTTCTCTGAGTTGGCCACTCACGTGATAACTAGCCTATAAGGTGAAGCAGTTAAGAAATATAAACGCAAAAGACTTGAGAATTCGATCAGAAATCGACTACTCGACCGTGCTAGTCTGCAAAAATCATTATGGCACAGTTAAAAATCGATTAGAGACCGGAGATAGGTCGACTCAACAAAGGGATGTGATTAAGTATGGGTGATTCCACCTAATTGCATAATTCTTGTTGATCGGCACTAGACCGATTTCTCTGTTGTTTTGGTACCTTGTGTCTGTATTTGAAATCTCGAGATTTTCACGACAACCGAGAGCTATCAATGTGTCGAAGATGTACGTGTGGCTCGAAAATGATCGACCACGGGTCAATTGCCTTAAAAATTCCTAAAAGCTATCCGGTAGGTTAGGACGCACTAAAATCGCACCAGATTGAAATTAACCGTGAAATTGAACCCGATTTCATAAATTGGAAGTTTTGTCATATCACAAATCATTTTAGGAACGTCGACTCATCCTCCGAAGATTTTTCTACAAACCGAGATTTTCGCCGAAAATCCAAAGTAAGGTTATTTTGGACCGAGAAAATTCGAGGGACCGTTTTTGAGTGCACCTATGGCCATCAAGTTGGTTCAATTGATGAAGAAAAATCATGGTTTAAGTGTGGAAACCATGGCTGGATTGTTTGGGCTTCAATTGGATGGAATTGAAGTGGATTTGAATGGATTTAAAGGGGAATTGTATGTATTTGATGAACAAATGCCTCAAATTCATATGACATGGGGGGAGGGACTTTTGGACCACTTGGGAGGCTTCTAGAGGAAGCTTAAGGAGAGAGATTGGCCTGTGGATGGCTGTGCAAGTGGTGGGACAGCCACTTGAGTGTGTTTGGCCAAGTGTTAAGGCCTTAAGAGCCATTCTGGGGTCCCCCTCTCTTCAGCAGCCTTCTTCCTCCTTAAAGCATGGCTTTCTCCATTGTTGAGACTTAGGAAAAGCTTGAGAGAACCAGGAAATCAAGTAGAGCAGCCCCCTCCACCGTCGCACGCCCGTCGGCCTCTTTTCCCCCTCTATTTTCTCTTCTTCTAGTTTCTGCTCCAGCTGACTTTCCTGTGAAAACCTAGGTTAAAAGTTACCTTCCCATGAGAATTAGCTCTCGTGCCACCCACCACCATGACTAGGAGATCCAATCCGTACGAACAAAGGTCGCCTCGCACTGAACAGAACCGTCGGCCTACCCGCCTGGCCGCCGGAAGCTGCCGCTCGCCGGTCCATTGAGTAGCTCGCCCGCCTACACTGTTTCGCCTGTTTCGCGATTTTCACCATTTTTCTCTCCATTTCAACCAAGCCACCACCTAGCCCAGCCACCAGCAAGTCCCCCTTGACCCTCAGGTGCCACCAGCTGCCGGCCACCCGCTCGCCGAAGCTCCAATCAACCCTTCTTTCGTCATTTCAACCGTTGGTTTCCCCTCCTTCGGTCCAAGAACAAAAGCCGAAGACAGCAAGGAGTTTAGGTCTTCGTGGCCCGTTTCCGAGCCCTTCTCGGCCTTGGTTGGTGTCGCCGCTAGGAGGTTTATTGCCCGCCTTGGCGTTGCCATCGCAATGGACTCACCAGAACGCTAAACCGGTGAGTTTACTCACTAATCTCCACTTAAGAAGTTAATTATACTTAAGGGGTGTTTAGATTAGTCTAAGCATGTTTAGGTGGTTAAATTATTTTATTTAAATGTTAATTAGATTAGATGAATGATTAGATTAAGGGATGGTTTAATTAGTCTAATTATGCAATTAGATTAGTGTTAAGCATGATTAGACTTTAATTATTTATTTATTTATTTAAATACTAATTATTTATTTATTTAAATATTATTTAATTATATTATTTTATATTTAAATTAATTTAATTTTCGGAATTTAATTAATTAATTAATATTTTCCGAAAATTATGCCGGGATAGCCGGTCGTTAGAATTTCGTACTGATCACAGTGGTGTGATTAGTTTGTACAAATTTATCGTTAAATTGTGAAATTGAGTATTGATGGTGAAGTTTTGGTATTTAACTCGAAAATATCAGGTGTCGGGTTTTAATACCGTATATGGTTTTTAAGTACCATAGCAGCTTGTGTGAGCTTCATTATCAGCTTGTGTGAGCATCGTTGTCAGCTTTTGTGAGCATCATTATCAACTTGTGTGAGTATTGTTGTTAGCTTGTGAGAGCAAAGATCGGTTATTAGCTTGTGAGAGCAACAATCCATTTATCAGCTTGTGCGAGCTATCATCTATCTATATCAGCTTGTGCAAGCTACCATCTATATCAGCTTGTGAGAGCATTGCATCCATTTCAGCTTGTGTGAGCAGTGATTGTATTGATGGATAAATAGATGGTATGGTTTAATAGCTGGTATAAATTGATAGATGATGTCAATCGTATAGTATGAATTGGATTGATTGAATTGATAGACCGAGGTGTGTTGGTAGTTTAGCTTGTGCGAGCAATGTATGAATATGAATTGTACTAATGTACAGGAAAGAACTGAAGCGAGATAAGTCCTATGATTTGTGTGGCTAGGCCTATAGGTGTATTTCCTTCCTAGTCGGAGTTTAGGGGATGAACTTGCTGAGACATTGTCTCACCCCGTCATGGGCTCAACATTTTTAAGTCCTTAGATAGCGGTCGTGGAGGACCCGAAGCTATGGAGTCTGGGAAGGTGGAGACCGAAGGATCAGCGAACGTGTCCAACTAGTTGGTCTTAGGACAGTTCCCATTTTTGTTGAGCCGGTCTATTTTGTAGACAACCCAATGTTGTATATAAACATATGTGTTTATAAAGGCTTGTTTTGGTTGTGATTGATTGCCTACTTTTCTATCTCAAGTTAAAAGTTGTCAGGGGTTTTGTTTGCTTCCGCATGCATAATAAAAGTGAATGGGTCTGCAATACGTCCTAGAACGTCGCAAATTTGTATCGACCACAGAGGAATGTGTGCGAGCTCGAGATTCGCGGCGTGACAGTCCAGACCAATTTGGTTTAGTATTCGAGTTGAATTGGACCTAGCGCTCGCTCCTAGTTAAATTGTGTCTAAATATGGGCTTTTGCAATTTATTGGCCCAAACTTTAAAGTTTGGACCTTCGGGCATGCCGATTATGAATTCCATCATTTTTCCCCTCAAACACTTGAGTTATGACTTTGTGCAGCTTACAGGATATCAGTTCCCGCCCTCCCTCCTTCAAAGGGCCATTTACTTTAGCGTAAATAGCAACATCAAAATCAATTCATCAACTCTATGATTAATTTGATTGGAATTGGCTCATCAAACATTGGCTAGCTTCTCCCATACCCTTGAGCTGAAGAGTAAAGCTTATGGTATTGGGGTGAAGAGTGAGTGAGGTAGAAATTATATACAACTGGTTTATATGAGTGGTAGCAGGGTGTTTGTGCAAGCTTGTGGTATGGGGGTGAAGAGTGAGTGATATAAAAATGATATACAACTGGTTCATATGAGTGGCATCAAGGTGTTTGTGCTTGGAGTTCTATGATAAAACGATTATAACTCCGAGGCACTCTGAAGGCAAAGTCGGCCTCTTATGTACAAATTGGTCGAGAGCTCATATTGTTCTCTTGATGAGGCCAAGGCAAGTCGAAACCTTTTGTTGTATTAAACTGTTTTGTATATTTCACTTAAGGGACTAGACACCCAAGTTAAACTGGATATGGTAGAATCTAATGTAAGGATACGATTTGTCATGCTATTTTTAGGAACAATTTCGGCTCACCAAATGACTTTGAGCTATTTCACAGCCAAGAATCTATTGGCTCGTGACAAATGGTATCGTAGCCGAATCCATTCAATAGGTGGATGATTTGGGGAAAGCCTATGGTCTACCCGATCCTCCGTGGGCAGGGAGTGATCGTTGGGGTTAAGAGGGCTCGGAGGAGGTGTGACTCTCGTCAAGTTTTTAGGATGGTAACGGGCAGGACAAAAAAGACTCAAATTGCTCACCAAATAGGGAACGTTCCTAAATTAATTGACGAATCTCAAGAGAGGGTTTAATGTCATGTTTCCAACAAGGAGAGAACTGTTGTGGCTGAAGAAGACAGGGGATGCACGGAAGGCACGAACTGAACTGAGCTTTGGAATTGAACAGGGAGTTGACTTATCCTCAGACAATCTAGAAGTCGTTTAGTGCATATCGGGCCATAAAGAAGCTCCATGGGCTGCCGGATCTATCATGAATGATTGTAGAATTCTTCTGCACAGCAACGAGGAGTCAACCTGATCCATGAGCCTGGAGAAGCTAATAGGGCAGCTGATTGGGCTACAAAAGCCCACCAGGCAAGAGAGCTTCCACCGAATTGGATTGTCAGCCCTCCCCAATCCCTATGGTTAATTTTATGTTTAGATGTTGAGATTTTGTGTTATCCCGTTTTGGTTAGTAATGAAAGCTATATTATTTTGACCAATAAAAGAAAAAATTCTTTGGAATTGATGACCCTTATCATGTCCGGCACTCGGTTCAGAGATTCAAAAGCTCACGAAGTGAGCCTCGATTACCTGGTCACGCATTGCCATTTTTTTCCCTGACAGAAAGTAAAGGAAAATATAGGATTGGAGGAATGTTCCTGTATTGAATAAGAGCAAAAAATAGGAAAAGAAATATAAATTATTACATTTCCCCAATCTAACTAACGAATTATGAATTTAACCAAATCAAATAGCCCACAACCGGGATGGATATCAAAATCAATATTTCCAATCATATCTTCAACAAAATCAATAGCTCCAATCATATCTTCAACATTCCCCCTAAAGTTTTTCCTACCATTAGATCTCTAACTCCATGGCAAAACGTGAATCGGCCCCCACAATCCATCTTTTTTCTGCGTCGGGTACTCTGATTGGTACAAGTATTCCCCAGGCTACATAAGGTGCAAAATATAATGTCAGTAGAGCTGCCTTTCAATCGACATTGGAACCCTTTCGTAGTGTATACGGGAGCTTACCGGACCAGCCACAAGATGATAGATGCATGTATGTCCCGGCAAAATGGTACCGTCATCACACTGCAGAGTTTCAACCTGCAATTTAATTCAAAAAATCATGGTCTCATAACTCCTTACGACAATCTTCATCAAACAATTGACCCCAAGAACTTCAAAACATTGTTCCAAGGTGTTGACTACGTACCAGCTGGAGTCCTTCCCAAGCGATTGCGATGCTGCGCTTCAAGCCATTGGTGATATACAAGCGAACGCCTCCTCCCTGATGAACTTTGAGGAGGGGGCCCGGCGAGTTCCCGTTGATGGTGATGACCAGCATCTCGTGTTTGTCCGGCTGGCGCATCACCTCCCAGTGGATGAGCTGAAATGCGGGGCCTGCAGATGCTATTGCCACTTGCACGGACAGGCAGATAAGCAGTGTTATTAACAACTTGTGAATCTGGGAACCGGTCCACCTTCTCCTAGACCCAGCCGAGCAACACGTCAACCGAGTGAGGCTCAATGCCGAGTTTTCTCTTTTAGCAAAGTCTCAGAAAAAATCAGAAAAACAAAAATCACCACACAAACAAAGATCAAGATATGCAACCTGTATTGACGACGGCTCTAACAGACGACACCAACTTCATCAGATAAGCCATGTCGAAGAATCCATGAACAATCTCTGCACAAACACACCAACCACAATTTCTCACAACCATATTCGCAGAAAAAAGCAGAACCCACCCCAGAAACGAAGCAGATCGAATCGATCAACCAGCTCCAAGCTCAAAAGAAGGCACGCAAGTCCATTCGAAAAGGAACCAAACCACTAACTCGAGAAACTCACCTTCAGCCGAAGAGGTCGGAGCCAAGGAGGTCGGAGCAGAAGAGGTCGGACCAAAAGAATGTGCATCGATCGGCAGAAGCACGAGGAGCAGCAGAAGCAATGCCAGATTCGTCGCCATGGAAAACAGAGTCCTCGCCACGGAAGGTCTACACTCCATGACGAAGCTCAGGAACGGCGGTTCGAGTTAGCAAACGAGGCGGAGGCGGCGGCGTGGTCCGTCGACGCGGCGTAGGGCCTCGACCTCCCGGCCGACGCAAGCGCAAACGTAGATCGTTGAAGTGGAGAGAAAGCGCGCGAGTCCCCTTTTTTGGGGGGGGGATTCAAGGCCCAAGTTCGCCGGCGGAGTTCGATCTCGACGACGGACTGAAACCACGTGGAGGGGTGGACTGAGAGGCGGTGGGGAGGTGGCGGTGGAAGGGTGTGAATAAAATAGAGGGAAGGATGAGGAGGGAGATGAAGAGAGGGAAGAGAGGGATGGAGGGACGAGAAGGGACATAAAGAGGGGAAAAGTATGCTGGCGCTTAACTGTCCGCCTGCAGGGTCCACAAATTGAGAGATAAATTCCTAAGAGGTTCAACCATTCAATTTCATGAATACGTGACACCCGGGTTTTCGCTTAAGTGATTGGTAATCATCGTCACATTATCAAATTTGTCCTCATATTATGCCATTCACACACTCAAACTATCACCGCAAGACACGTCGAGCCACACAATCAATTTTTTTATAATTGGTCGTGAAGATACTTTTCTATTGAAGTTAATATTCAAGATTCCGTAGAAGAAATCCGCTTTTTGGACGTTTTCTTCAAAATCCTAACCCCGTCAACAAAAAGAATAATTTCTTTGCGCCTACAAAAGAGCAAATAAAGTCAAAGTTGTTGACACATGGGATGCGCATGGTAACACTTCTTGGCTAGGAAACAATTTCTTTTCAGAAATAGTTCTTTTCTATTTCTATTCCGATGAATAATTTCTAAGTAAAATAAGGTGTTTAGTAACTACACAAAATTTCTATTTTTGAAATAGAAAAAGAATAGAAATGCATGCGGCGGTGGGCGGGCGGCGTGCGGCGGCAGGCGGCAAGCAGCGGCCGGCGGTGGCTCCGGGCGGTTGGAGGTGGCCGCGGCAAGAGAGAGGAACAAAAGAAAAATAAAAAAGAAAATTGACTTATTTATAGAAATTGTCCCTAAGAACAAGAAACTACTTTTTTTTTATTTCTTACTTCTGTTCTAAATCTGTTCCCGGGAACAAAAAAATAGAGAAATTATTCCCGGAAACAAAAGTTTTACCAAATGGATTTCTGTTCTTTTTTTTGTTCCGGGGAATAAAAGAATAGAAATTAGGATAAACATAAATGTTACCATGCAGGTGACTAGTGGGCCAATGTCAAAGTTGTTGACTCTGGCACAATACAAAGAGACGTGGGGATTTTCTTGAAGAAAAGAAGCCGCATGTCCAAGAAAAGAAGTCGTACGTCCGCACGAGCCTTGAACACGATCAAGAAGAAGTCACCGTACGCAAGAAAAAAAGATGAACACGTAGAGGGCTTAAGGGCTTCAAAGTTTTTGTACTGTGAATTTATATTATTTATTTGTAAACATATTGGGTTTAGACTTAAATTTAGGTATAGGAAACACTTGAGCGTATGAGCGATTGTAAACTCCAATTTTCTTGATTATAGTGGATTATTTGTTATTGACTCTCTCTGTGGATGTAGGTATTGATCTTCGGACCAAACCACGTAAATATCCGATGTCCTTATTATTCCTCATTTATTTCTCTGATGATTTGGCGTTAACATAAATTGCACGATCCTGTGATTTTCGCATAATATATATTTCAACAATATAAAAGAGGGAGGTCAACATCTTCATCCGCCAAATTCCCTCCGTCGCGCGCAAGCCACCCTCCCTCTCATCCTCATTTTCTTCTTCCACCGTTCCCCACGAGTTTGATCACCGGCGACACGCGTCCTTAGCTCAACAGCATCGCTCACCGTCTTGCTTAAGCCAGGCCTCACACCACTGAAGGCCAGCCGCGATCTTGGACTTCCGAGACCCTTAGAGCCATGTCGACACTTGCCTTGGACTCAAGGCAAATGAATTACTGCCCGTTTATGCTACGTAAGTTAATTTTGTATGTCGAAGTCGATTTCCTTGAGTTTTAATTGCCTTGATCGAATTCGCGCTTGATTATGTTCATCAACAGTTTCGAGATATTCATGTTGCAAGTAGTTTTAATAATTTAGTGCCTTGAGTATGTTAATATGTTGTTGAAATGCTAGTCACTGAGATCTAAGTGCATTTGAGTTTGAATATCACAAATTGTGGACGGAATTTGGGAACGCAATTGTTTTAAAGTTTGGTTTACAGTGCATGGTGGATTTGCCAATTATATCCCAATTTCTATGGTACAAATTTGATAGGACTTTCTTCACAAAAGTTATGCGTTTGATTTTTTCTACGACATACTTAAATTTCAGATTTTTCAGACTTTGTATGTGCAAAATATATTTCAAAAAACTATTCAGGTCCAAAATAGTTTTTTTTTTTTTTTGTAGGGGTAAGATTTGTATAGATTTTACCGAAAATAAATACAGAGAAGGAGGCCCGGCACCAACAAAGGACAAACACTCAAAATGATAGACGAGTCAAGTAGAGTGTGAGGGTGCCGTGGTTCCAGCTAAAGCGAAAAGGAGAGAAAACAGACAAAAGAGAAACACCACCAACAAGAAAGGGGCAGCCACCATCATTCAAAAATGGACGGATGAAGTCCCCAGCTTTGTTGCAGTCTTCTATTTCTAGGATTGTCTGGAACCTGCTTGAAGGTCAATGCCTTGTCCTTAATAGCTTTATGGAGGTGCATCTTTAAAGCCGAGAGGTAGAATATTTGATTACAGAAGATAATATTGTTCCTCTCTTTCCATATGAGATAGCATAAAGCACCAAAAGCAAAGCGAGCCAATGATTGGTGAAAGCTTCCATCGGCTAAATGTTTTGCTGCCCAATCTAAATTCTCCACCCAAGATCTATTCTGCCAAGAGAGGTTGCATTTAGCCGCCCAGTATAGCGCTAGGCTACCAGTTGTTCAACAAGCAAAAAATAGGTGATCGATTGAGTCCAGCTGACAGGAACAAAAGGCACATAATGCATGCGGGATTCTCCCATTAGCAAGTAACAATACCTGGGTTGGCAATCAATTCCGAGTAATCAGCCACAGGTGAGATTGGTATCGAGGTGGCAGCGAGGGACTCCAAATGAACGAGGACCAAGGCACCATCTATCCTCTAGGGCGGATTAAGCTCCAGGCCGAGGCAGAAGAAAAAGCACCCGAAGAATGACCAAGCCAGGTCTGAAATAGTTTTTATAAGCCGTTTCCAGACTTTTGTTTAGTTTCCATTTTCTACCAAATTTTTGACAAACAATTTGGATTAGTATCCCCAATAAAAGTTTTAGAGCATATCTTAAGCTATAAGTTAGAATTTTTCCATGACTTTTAAAGTTCATTTAGATGTCCAAAATGCAATTTCCTGACCCGGTTGCAATCTGGAACTGTGTGCTATTTTGATCCAAACTGTAGAAAATTATTGACACCTACACAAGCTAAATCGGACCTTGAGTTCTCCATGAAAAATGTTCCTTGAAATCTCATCCACATCGTGTTAAAGTTTTGTAATTTTTTGACCTGATTTACTTGGCGAATGCCCTTGATTTCTATTAATGGGCGAGCTACCCTTTTTCTATAAATTTTGGATAAACTCTTGTTTAGTAACTCGTCTTTTGAATTGGTATTGCCAACTAAATGTTTATATCACACCAAAGATGGTTGATAGTGGACATTGAACTACTCATGTGCATTTAACTAAGTGGATGGGCTGTTTAAATTGAATTATTGAATTGTTGCGCCGTGGGATGAATGTATGATTTGGGAATGCCATAGGCCATTGGGATGATGATACCCCGGATGGTCTTAGGGATACTTGGAGGGGTAACTAGGTTCCTCTGGATGCCTGGGAAGTGTAACACCATTCCCTCAAATGTACTCGCGATAGCAGATGAGTGCGAGATGTCTGGGGCTAACGAGTTCCCTAAAAGATGATGACAGTCAATTCACAGTAAAAATGATCAATTGCATTTCTAGATATCATTCAAGCTCTACTAGGTTACTATTTTCAAAGAAAATGTTTTCTATTTGCTATCCTAATTTAGAGAAAGGTCTTCAAACAAGTTCATATCATAATAATCTTCTGTTTTTTATATTTAAATTTCCTCCTATGTGCTGTTATTAACTTATGTGGTATAGACGGATTAGTAGTTTGCTTGCTAAGCTTTGTACTTACTCGTGGTTGATCATTATTTCTCAGATCATTAGTATTTTGGGAAGACCAAGCTAAAATTTTGGACGTACTGTGAGTGGGAGACAGATGACATAGTACATACGTAGTATCCACGTTGGAATAATGCAACTATTGGAGCTTTTGCGTGTAGTACGGAGTAGTGGTACCTTTTGCTCGTCCCCTAGTGTACCCTGACCCTGTCACCTAAAATATATATAAATAAATAAAAATGAAAGTGCGTGATTCTATATTTCTGCGTGCGTTGCTTGAAATCAATGTATATTAGGTTATCGTTTCACGTTTCGGCATGCTTAAAAATGAAAAGAATTGGATAATCACATTTGGCCTGACGTGTTGGGGATGTCACTTGATGAAAGAAAAAAATAAATAAATGCTGAAGTATAAATAATTACAAGTAAAAAATATTATCACATACTAAAAAGAAATCGTTGATGTCATTAAATAGATCTATTAAATTTAAAAGATGAAAAAATACTTGAAACATTGGTTTTGCAATTAATAACAAAATTATTGTGCAATCAATTGGCTTCTCAGTCCTTCATCAAAATCAAATTGTTCTATAAGGACCCTCCGGTGACCTAAAATTAAAACGAGTGATATCGATTACACACAAAATAAATGAAATAAAGAAAACAACAAAATAAGAATAATCTTTACCAAAAAAAAAAATAATAAGAATAATGAATTAGAAGAAAAGAAAATTTACCCCATTGATCCAAATCTCGTAGATGAAGATGTGTTGGGACCTAAAACATTACAAAATCAATTATAGCATCACACAAGTCTAAACTAAGTGAAAAAATGATTTTTGAGCTTGCAATAAAGAATTACACAAATCTCAGATAAAAAAAAAAAAAATAAAGTAAAAATGAAACGAGTTGAGAAAGCCAACATTTCAAGTGTTTTTCATTTTCTAAATTTAATAGATCTATATAATTTCTTTTTCGCAAGCAATAATATTTTTATTTATAATTATTTATATTTCGGTATCTAATTTATTTTTTCTTTCATCATGTTCATGAAAATTGATTATGTGATCCCTCTTACGATTTTATCTCTTAATTTAAGCTTGCAATAAGTAAACATAATAATAAAAAATAAATAAAGTAAAATAGAGTAAAAGATGGAAACCGGTTGAATCCATTGAAAATTTGTGGTCCTTAGCTGGCCGTGATGAAGTGACGGCCAGCTAAGCTTTTTCCTTTAACGACGATTTATTCAATACTTTACCAAATCACTTGCACACTGGAAAATCTTCCGACATGGAAAATGAGCTCGAATATTCAGATATCTTGGTTTTATTCCCCTGTTCAAATTAACTGAGATTCTCTATATAAGAAGTTAGGCAATAGTCATTTTCCTAATATGCATGCATTCCAACAACATTTCATTAGGTATTGTCATATGGAGTCGTTTTATTTTACCTAACCAATCCCGTATTGAGAAATAATGAAGCTTGAGAGACACTTGCGCATTTTTTCCATTATCGATAATAACTTATGTCTAACAATTTTTTTGGATAATAAAAGATTTTCCATTCATTTATTTTTCTGAACGCTATAAAAGATCATTTTTCTAAATATATTTTTTAAATCACTCATTTTTCATTAAATAAATGCGTCATTAAAGCCATTGCTTTTTCATGGCTTATCTCAAGGACAGATTAAAGATGTCACTTTACACCTTTAGTTGAAAATATCCCAATATCTAGTCTGCTCTTCTGAGCCATCAAGTGCATGATGTAATTGGACCGTGGTTTTGGTCTTTTCCTTTCCTTGGTTTCTCTTTGAAACAACTGGGACAAGAAAACAGCATTTTCATTTCTCATGTGTTATGTTCCGTTGAGTTAATTCAACCATTGGAGGTGAAACTATGTTGATACATGGTTTTATCAACTAGAACCATGTCGAAGACTTGTTTCTCCCTCATATAATTTACTTCAATTTGATACTATGTCAATTATCGGCAAGATATCCTCAAGTTGTGCCACCATTAATGGTATGCTTCTCCTAAGAATCGCGCATTACTGATCCTAGTAGAGACAATTACTCAATAAATCTTTAAATTCGTCATAATAATACATTTGAGTCCCAAAATTTAAGTCTATGTAAACTAATATCATCTTAGCCTTAGTATTGTGGGGGTTCTACACATTCAATGACTATTACAATGTTGATATACGTAAACCAAGTCCGTGTAATTACTTTCTCGAGACAATATAAAAAAGAGAAAAATGACCTCGCAATTATCATCTTCACAATTTTTTTCCGACCACAAACCGAAAAATAATAAAACTCATTGAGACAGATACTCACGCATTTTCTACGTCATGATTACCCATAAAACAAATCTATTCAACAATTTTTTTTTTTTCATTTGGGGGAGGGGGTGGGTTTCTTTTTCGGGGCAGTCTTCACTTTGTGAAAGCTTTTTGGCTCAGGCTGCAATCTTTCGTGCTTTTTGCCTTACATCAGGTCCTTTTCTTTCTCTTTATTTATTAACTTAGAGGGAGAGAGAGAGAGAGGGAGGGAGAGAATGATGCTGTTGGCGAAGATGTGTAACCCTAGCCTGCCCCCATCGTTGAAGCTCCGCATCATTTGATGCGACGACCATGATCTGCCAGAAGAAAGTGATTGGACTAACGCTAGTTGGAGACGAGACGGACGAATCATCCCCTTCTCGTAATATTAAGATTTATGTACTAAATAAATACTTCAATTTTTTTGTGGAGAAAAAAGAGTAGATGATGGCTACGTCAATGTTGGGACATCGACAAAGCCGTATTCACCACACATTTTTTGATTGAAACCGAATAACTTATTTGTCATCTTTCCACCTTGCAGCATTAAAACCCACTTCGCAACGAGGGGATGAACGACCAAATCCCACTATTATATTTTTCTTTTTTAAGAAATAGATAGGGAAGAAAGAAAGAAAAATCAAATTAATTTAAGATAAATCTCATCATCCCAAGACACTTTGTAACCTCCATTGCCCAAGAACCTAATGCTGTGCCCAGCTTCCTAGTGCCTCGACCTGGGTCTACAAAGGCCAGATCTAGGTCCATTGAGGTCAAGCCCGAGGCTTCGGTGTCGAGCTTTGTCTATCAAAGCCAGGCCCCAAACCTTGGCACTTAAGACCCAGTCCCCAACAACCAGACCTGATTCTATCATGTTAGTGCCCAGGACCCTAGCATTAATGCCTTAGTCCATTGAGACTAAGCTCGGCATCAATGGACTAGGTGCAGGCACTAGGGACTCGAACACAGACATAGGGGACCCAAGCACAGGCTCTAGGAATCTTAGCCCTAACCTCGATACAGGAGTTGAGGTTCAAGGCCTAACCTTGATAAAAGCTAAGCACAACATCTCAAGCACGGGCACCAATGTCCTAAGCCCGGCCTTGATGCACCCGAGGGTCTCGGGCTCGGCCTAGATGGACTCGGGCTAGGGCCCTGGGCGTTGGGTTCCCAAGCCCAAGCTTGAACGCCAGAATTCTAAGCACGAGCACTCAGGTCCTAAGCATTGCGTCAATAGACTCAAGCTTGCTTTCAATGAACCGGAGTAGATCCAGCCCTAAACCCTAGTTCCAGCCCTATTGCCAAGGGCTTAGGATTGAGCGTTGAGTTTTCCTACCCAAGCACAAGACAAGTGTCAATATTTAGTTATATTTTAGAAAATGATTTTAGATTTTCTAAAGAATTATTTTCTTGAATTTAAGTAATGGTTTTCCGTTGACTTGTTTTTGCAATCCAAAGGATAGAATGAGAAAATCATTTTCATGGCATGTCTTAGTATACCTAGCATTGTACATATCATTGTTATGACCTTGATAGAATAGATTTGGAAAGACTTATAGACGTGATTGAAATGCAGATACAATAGTTTTGGTAGGGCGCCACGGCCAGGAAATGTTGCTTTCAAGATTTGCATGGAGAAGAAAAGTCGAGTACATCGCTTGCCAATGAGAGCATCGTCAACAGACCCAAAGATATGACCTTTTTTAGCTTCCCCTCTGCTCAAGAATCATCTGTTGGCGCTCTGATCCTTCAAGGCCATGCACAAGCTCCACAAAGTGATTGGCCTCGCCAATCCAAGCACTGGCATCCCTCGCCCGAGGTTGGTGACCTCTACTAGCCATCTAGAAGGTTCGGCAATGGCTGGAGGGATAAAGAAAAGAAAAGAAAAGAAAATTTAATAAAAAATACATTAAAATTCAAAAGTAAAATTAAAATATTATTTAAAACTTCTCACATCAGCATCAACAATGTCATGTAGAACAGCCGATGCCCACTTCAGCAATTTTCAGCCAAAATTATCAAGATAAACTAAATTAGCAAAAAATGAAAACATTTAGAACTCAATTAGAAAAATTGAAATGTTTAGAACTAAATTGATAAAAATCTAATATATTTATGACTTTTTGAACAATTTTCTCCTTGAAGTACAGGGGTTTGTTCATCTCTTGGCTTTTGAACACGCATCTAAGCAAACTAGACTGGAACCGATTCATTATACTTTGAAAGCTTCTTTTTTTGCATTATAATAGATTTGATCGTAGCTCCTCCTCTTTCCGTTGGTAGTAGGGATGCGGATGAAGATGTCGAGAGATGAACATCTTCCCCTCTTGTCATTTAAGGGCACCAAAGTATGCTTTCTTTACTTCTCTTCCTTCCCTCACTAAGCTCGGGCCTCATTCACCATCATTCAGTGCCCTAGTCAGTCAGTCAAAAAGCACGCCCTCCACCTATGGAACTCAGACTAATGCAATAGATAGGACTAAAACCCTTATATTATTATTTTTATTTTTTGAAAGTCCTTTTATTCCAATATGGTGCAATTGGGTCAAAAATAATAGTTGTCGAAATAATATCAAGGAGCACTTTTCTTTGTCCGTGTCATCGAGCCTAGTTTAAAAGCAACAATACGATATGTTGAAAAAGAGAATTCGGAACGCAAAACGAAGTATTATGATCAGATAGAAAAAGCTATTAAAGAAAGAGCTCACTCGCCCCAAACAAAATTAAAAAATGGGCTTCACTTTGGGACACATGCGGATAGCCATCCCATGTGACCGCAGATACTTACAAATTTGTACCTTTTCCTTTGGCTTATGAAGAATAAGTTTATTTTTTACTAGATTTGAGTTGGTGCATATATTTATCTTTGTAGCAAAAATTTGTACTTCTCGAATCTTTGAAAAGTATGGTCACTTTTCTCCACAGAATATAAGTTAGTCTTACTTAGTGGTCTTTCAAGGACGGACTTACACTAACCGCACATTATTATAGGCGATTGACATCGACACACATGTAGGACAAACAAAAGATATGATCATAACATTGACTTTTTAAGTTATCCAAAACCGCATGGTTTAGCTTCTAATGTGGTACAAGGTTGATTGAAATTAATGTCGGTGATCATAAGAAACTAATCAGTACAATAAAATCAGCACTCATGTTCACCCGAATCTATCTCGCAAAAGTTTCATTCACCTATCTCTAATGCCAACCAGTGCACTGTGTCTCCAAGCATGAGAATTCAGTTAACTAGGATTAAAAACTAGGCATAGAGACAGATTTGTCATACATAAAAATTAACTGGCCTGGGGTTTTTGGGCCCTTTGTTGTTGGGAATTGCTTTTTTCGAAAAAAGTTGGGATTTTTATTTTTATTTTATTTTTATTCAGTGGTCGGTGTTGTCTTGTACTTGCACCAGCATTACGCGTTTTTTGGAAAGGGGCGAAAAAATGAAGAACTCCACATCCCACACCCCCCCCCCAAAAAAAAAAAAAAAAAAAAAGAAGGACCAAAAAACACGTCAAAAAAAAAGAAAGAGAAAAAAAGTAAATAATTAATTACTGACGAGGATCCAGCTGGTGTTCGTAGGGATCGTGCGCGTCGCAGTCTTCGTGCGGCGTTGTACGTGGGGGCCTCAGTCACGCGTGGAAAGGGGGGCCCACGGAGATGGAAACCCGGCGTGGGGTTTGGGGGCTGGGGGGGAATAATTCTGTCATGATTGCTTGCGCTTTGCCAAATGGTCCGCAACTTTAATTCCACCGATGATTTTATTGATATTTATCTAACTTTTATACTATTGTCATTGAATTTCCGACAGCCCATAAACTTTGATTCAATATTCTTCGTGTCCTTATTTGATGCATCTGATCATTCGTTGAACAGCACACAAATCGGTCAAGATAACTGCTATATCGACATTCAATTCAAACAAGTCAAATTCTTTGCTTATAGATTCATGAGGCTAGAATAGTGATTGCAGTGGGTTGTCGATCCATAATACTAATATTGTGTTGATTCTAAATATTTTTTTATCACTTCGACCGAATTCTATTGCCCTTTTCTAATTTCTTGCTTTCCAATTTCTCATGTTTATCTTTCAGTGGAGCAACCCATTACTAAAGTGAACTCTTATATATATTTTAGCAAATCGTATAATTAAAAGGTTTAGAACAGAATTAATAAAAAGTATAATAAGTGTAGGTCTTTTTGAACAATTTGCTCATTGCAAGAGTAAGGCCCATTTAGAAATCAGTTGGTTTCAGTAACGAACGAGCTAATCAAGCAATGATTTAAACGACGAATTCATGTAATTGGTTTTTTCGACATCGTCACGGAGAAAAGAATCGCTCTCTTTCACGCAAAAAGGGAAAGTAACGGACCTCCAGCATTCATCAGAAGTTGGGCATGTTCATGCTGGTTAAAGGTGTTGACGAGGTTGGCAAGTTGAGTACGGAGTTTACTTTGGAAGGACCACTAAAGATTTAACCCGTCCAATTAACTTTTAATGTATTTTGAGAGGAGAATTAGGCCGATTTTTCCATTGTTGTATCGTTGTTTCCAATTAGAAAGATAAAAAGCTTGATCGAAGCTAGAGGTCGGTCAACAACAAAACATTTACAACTGCTCGATCTGCTCTCAGCTTCAAAATTGAGAAAAAATTTCGTGAACTATAAATTATTCCTCCGTTTTTTTTCCCATCACTTCCCATATCGATTTCAAAGTCTCGAGCACGCGGCTAACCTTTCATCATCGATTACATGCGCAAAGCATACGAGAATCTATATACACATGTCGGTTTAGTTCCGCTTAACAAGGAGGCTGTGATATCTAATCACCGCAAATCGAGGCGCCAAGCTGGCTGTGGTGGTCCCAGACAGGGAGACGCCAATCTCGGCGACGGCCCGGCCAATCAGTGAATTGTCCTTCATTCCAAATTTTACGTACACCTTAAGATTTGCCCTTTGATTTTGTCAAATCTGGTTCCGTTAACTTAAATTCGGTACCAAGACCAATGTGTCACGTCGGATTCCTTATCCGTGCAATTTTAGAATATTTCCCAAATTAGCTTTCCACATTTACTTGACTCACAAGAATCCTGTATAAAGAATAAAGCTCAAATTATATTAATTCGTCAACGAGACCGTACGAGTGAGGGGGAAGGGCCCCTAGGCCTAGGGAAGCCCAAAGGGTCATGCATTAGAGGAAATTGAAGGGTTGCCCGCCTATGTTTGACATGAAAGCTCAAGAGTCGTGGGCTTGTTCCCGCATTGATCATGGGCCTATTCTCATATTAATCATGAATAGATCGTGGGCTTACTCTTGTATGGATCACGACCCATCGTTTTGATGTCTTGGATCATGCTCATCTATTAGGCCATGTCAAATGCATGCTCTTACTTGGTGCTTTTTCCACAACTTTTTAAGATAATACGTACCCATTTTGCATTAACTAATCAAATTACCCTTCAATCAAAAATATTTGGTTCAGTACATTATAATTAACATTAGCTCACTGCCTCTCTTTCAATAGAAATAATTCATCATCTCTCCTTTCCCATGGAATGAAATATCGAATCAAGATATAGATGGATCCCTATTTTTCTCTCTATCCACAAAGATACCTATCTATATGAATAGAAATCTATCTATACATCGATCTAAACATCCTCTATTTGGATAGATTTGTCCCTATAAGCGTCTATGTCGATTTTTATATGTTCTGGCCACGTCCGTTTCCGCTCCGAAGAGGAAGGTTTGGATCTTTCAATCTTATGTCGTGAGGGATGTGACCTATGTTAGGTCCATAAGATACCACAGCTTTTGGTGTTCTATGATTCACCTCCGAATAATGAGTAGGTAGTTCGATCCTTTTGATTCTTCTCTTCATAGTAAACTGATGGGGGGCTGCGGAGCAATTCACCATATTCGTGTTAAGTTTCTAAAATAGATGAAATTCTTGTCCCCATATCCTTTTGAATCAATTAAAAAAAAATGATGCATAATCTAAGTAAAACTAGGCTTCAAAGTAAATCAATAATAATAATAATAATAATAATAATAATAATAATAATAATAATAATAATAATAATAAACAACTTTCCTTTTTTTTGTGAGCATGAATTTAATAATTGTTAATTTGTGACGATGATCCGAGCCATATCAAATTGTGGGCCAATTTGCTAAAGGCACCCCTCCTGTCCAAAATATCAAAACAACATTCGAAAGTGGCACGACAATTCAGACTGTGCAACGCAAAGCTTACTAGAGGGAATAGGCTCAATCTCACAATCTTGATAGTGGGAACAAGGGAAGCAATAAATACTAGAGAGGACAGATATAAATATATATATATATATATATATATATATATATATATATCTTATCTATTCCATTTCACAACACTTCATAGGAGATCCTTTACATATTAGAGATAGGAACCAAGATCTCTTATCCAATATGCGCTACAAATCCTTAGGGAGATTTAGAGAATACAAAGAACTCTTCCTTCAAAGGGTTCTAATTAGACCTGATTGCAATCAACCCTTTTGGAAAGAAAAATTCTTAGCAAGTTTACCCCAAATTATAGGTGACCAAGTTATATATATATATATATTGTGGCTTAATGGACGGATAGTTGAAAACAGGTGTAATTGGAGGGCCAGCGAATGAAAATGACCCACAACAGCTAGTAGAGCTTATAAACCACAAAGAAAATTCCTGGAATGAATCTCTTCTTCGTAATATTTTTAAAGAGGACACTATAAAGCAAATTTTGGCTATTCCTCTAATAAAACATTCTAGTCAAGACAAACTGGCGTGGACATATTCATCAACAGGGAATTACTCATTGAAAAGTGACTACAACTACATAAGACTTACTTGAGCTTTCATGGAATAAGATCTGAAAAATGCAAACAATCCATAAAATTAAGTTCTTCCTTTGGAATGCATGTCAGAATAGTCTACCCGCAATGGAGAACTTACACAAGCAAAAAATCATACCAGATCCTTACTGCTCCTTATGTAAAGATCAGGTGGGATCAAAAGTTTTAAAATTTCATCACTCTTCAAAAATTTTGACTTTTAATATACTTATTGTTTAGTTAAAATAAAGGAGCTTTGAATCCTGCTATTTTTATTATATTGCTTCAATGTCCCTTTCGTTTCCACCTAGTTTCTCATGGGGAAATTTGACAAGAATGGAACAATAGACCCTCTTTTTTTTTGGAATAATAGACCCATTTGGCTGTTACAAAAGCTATTAAATTCGCAAAGGTATAAATTCATGGATATTTTTATTGTTCGAGCAAAAGTTCATTATTATTATTAGGTCGTACAAAAAGTGTGACTATTTTTCTCGGATTTCTCCAATAAAGATGATTTCTTGCATTTAATTTTTTTGACATTTGGTCTTTCAAGGACAGACTTGCGATATTAGCACATCGTGAGATCGCGGACCAGGATCTCAGCAGATATCGACAAAAATGTGGAAGAAAGAGAAGAAAAGATCATACTTTGTCTTTAAAGTTGTCCACAATCACATGGTTTCGCTTTGATCGCAATAGATTGAAATTGATGTTTAAGAAACTGACTGATACAACAAAAACTGAACTCATGTTCACCCAAATTAATTTCACCAGCATTAATGCCAACCCCGTGAAACATGTCTCTAGGCATGAGAATTCAGTCAAGTAGCATTAAAAACTAGTCACAGAGATAGATCCTACAGACCTATAAATCAACTGGATGTTGTAATTGTCAAGACAGAAGCGCGCAGCTGGGCGCACCAACAACTGAGGATGCCTACGGAAGATACCGTTTGAGAGTCCACAAAATATTACAAACAGGAAGCAGTCCCAGAGGGCGAAAGATAAAGTTCTAGACGCGTCCATCCCACAGGCACTCAGAACTAACTCTACCACCTTTCATTAGGATCTCGACTTCTTTCGGAGGGTTCAAACCAAGTTTCTGAGCACGCTCCCAGCGAGACAGTCGAGTCATTCCAAGACATGGTCCGTAAGCCATGTTCATGTCGAACTGTCTCAGCACTTCTTCTGCTTGGTCGTGATCATCTGCAAAGTCATGGGCCACCCACTTTACTGAACAAAAAGAGTGCTACACTTTCTTGGGCAGAAAAAGAAATCGTCAAACATTAAGTTATTTTCTCATAAGCCACCTTCACACTGTTTTTATGAGGCTTTCTACCAAGTGATTTCGGTTTGTAATTTATCATACTTCCATCTGGATTTTCCTCGGAAAACCCAGCAGAGTACGATTTTGAGAACCAGGCACAAGTCCACAGGACCACATGACATTATGACAAAACTAGCATTATAGATGAAATATATGTGAGAGAGAGAAAGAGAGACCTTTCAGGTCAATGAAGCCATGGGATACTGTTGGAGATGTGCCTCAATGCTACTGATGCTGCTAGTGTTCTTCCGTCGTGTTTTCTTTGTTTTATTTTACAGTCAAGTTTGTTTAGTTATGTAGTTGGTGTTTTTGCTATTTTCTAGGAAGTGAAACAGCACGTTTGTGTGTAGTTATGTGTTGCACGTATGTGAGCAATTTCTGCTTTGTATTTAGTTGTTGTACTCGACAGTTTTTTCTTTGAACAAGAAGTATGAAGTTCTATGCTCAGTTTTTCATCCTTTCTCTCCCTCGAACAACAGAGATGTTTTCTATTTTGATTGTTGTTTTATGAGTTTTAACACTGGTATTAGAGCATTTGTGGGATCTTAAGGGACTGTGAAGTGAGGGTAAGTGAGTGAAGATTGCTTCCAATCTGCAAAGAAAAAGCTGATGGAGGCAAGATCGAGTGGATTCTCTGCAATGGCTGCTCCAGTCTTTACTGGGGAAAATTATCAAGCTTGGGCTGTCAAGATGACAGCATTCTTGGAGGGTCATGATTTATGGGAGGCTGTGGAGAATGATTATGAGGTTGCTCCACTTTCAAATAATCCGACCTTGAATAAGATAAAGTACCATAAGGAGAGAATCACAAGAAAGGCCAAGGTAAAGTCTTGCATGTATGCTGCTGTCTCACCCCCTATTTTCACAAGGATCATGAGATGTGATTCTGCAAAGGCAATATGGGATTTTTTGAAGGATGAATACGAGGGAGATGAGAAGATAAGGAGCATGAAGGTACTGAATCTCTTGAGGGAGTTTGAGAGACAGCAAATGAAGGATTCAGAGTCAATGAAGGAATACTCTGATAGGCTGGTTGAGATAGCTGAAAAAATCAGAGTTTTAGGGACTAACTTAAAGGATGAAAGGCTTGTTCAGAAGATCCTGGTGTCTCTTCCAGAGAAGTTCGAAGCCACCATACCTTCTCTGGAAAATACAAGAGACTTAGCTGATATAAAGCTTGCAGAATTGTTAAATGCTCTGCTGGCACAGGAGCACAAAAGACTGATGAGAAGAGAAGAGCATGTAGAGGTGCACTACAAGCTAGAGTGAAGTCCAATGATGAAGGCAAAGGGAAGAAATGGATTCAGTTCAGAGGAAATGCTGGTAATTCCAAGTTTGTAGCAAAAGAAGGAAATTCAGGTGGGTCTAGCAAATGGAAGAAGAACAAAAAACCTTGTCAATACTGTGGTGGAACTAATCATCAGTTTTTTAGATGTTGGAGAAAGCCTAATGCTAGGTGCAGAAGATGTCACAAGTTGGGTCACATGGAAGCTATCTGCAAAGAGAAAAATTACCAGCAAGCAAGAGAAGCACAAGTAGCAGTGAATGAAACTAAGGAAGAGCACTTGTTTGTAGCTTCTTTTTCTGAATCTTCTGTTGAGAATGATGCATGGCTGGTGGATAGTGGCTGTACCAATCACATGACTGGCAATTTGAAGCTGTTTAGGAGTCTAAACAAGTTAGTCAGGTCCAGAGTCAGAATTGGCAATAGACAATATATCGAAGTGCAAGAGAAGGGTATAGCTGCTATTGAAGGAAATCAGCAGGTGAAGCTGATCAGTGATGTTCTTTTTGTGCCAAACATTGATCACAATCTGTTAAGTATTGGTCAATTAGTTGAGAAGCGCTATAAAGTGAAGTTCGAAGGGAAGGAATGTCTTATTAATAATGCAGATAGCAAAGAAGTGCTAAGAATCTCAATGAGGGACAAGAGTTTCATGTTCAAGCCACAAGAGATGCAACAAATGGCTTTAAAGTGCAAAGAAGAAAATGCAGAGCTATGGCATAAAAGACTTGGGCATGTTCATAGGAAGAGCATGTCATTTATGCAGAGGAATAGCTTGGCGGATGACTTGCCAAGTTTGGAGGAGGAATTTCCACAGTGCAAAACTTGTCTTCTTGGCAAGCAAGCAAGATTTCCTTTCAAAAGAGGAGGCTGGAGAGCATGTGAGAAGCTGCAATTAGTCCACACAAATTTATGTGGACCTATGTCTAAGTCTTCTCTCAATGGTAGCAGGTATTTCATTACTGTCACTAATGATATGACTAGGATGAATTGGATTTATTTTCTGCGAGCCAAGTCTGAAGTTGCTGATGTGTTTGTGAAGTTCAAAGCCTTAGTTGAGAATCAGAGTGGGAAGAAAATTAAAATGCTCAGGTCTGATAATGGTTCTGAGTATACTGCTCACAATTTTAAGTTGAACTGTGAGCAAGCAAGCATTGTGCAGCAGTTCACTGCTCCCTATTCACCTCAACAGAATGGGGTCAGTGAGAGGAAAAACAAAAGCATTATGGAGATGGCCAGATGTATGATGCAGGAGAAGATATTACCTAAGAGGTTCTAGGCTGAGGCAGCTAATACTACAGTGTTCCTGTTGAACAGATTGCCCACAAAAGCCTTAGAGAAGTCAACACCTTTTGAAGTCTGGTATGGTGTTAAACCTTCTGTGAAGAATTTGAAGGTTTTTGGGTGTTTGTGTTATACTCATGTTCCACAGGTCAAGAGGGACAAGTTGGATAAAAGAGCTGAGCTTGGAATCTTTAATGGGTACAGTCTCCAATCAAAGGCTTACAGGATTTTTCACCCTATGACAGGGAAGGTGACTGTGAGCAGAGATGTTATTTTTCTAGAGGAAGATGAGTGGAATTGGATGGAAGAAAAGAATGCAGGACAACAGCAATCTGTAAAACAACAACCAGCAACAGTTATAGAGGTTGATGAAGTTGTGGATGGATTGGAAGATAGTATGGATGATTTGCCAGTAAAAGACACAAGGTCACTTGCTGAAATCTATGAAAGAAGCAATGTGGCAATGCTTGAACCATCTAACTTTGTGGAAGCTAAGGAGGATCAGAGGTGGATTGCAGCAATGCAGGAGGAGTTTGCAATGATTCAGAAAAACCATACATGGGAGCTTGTTGACAGACCATCTAATAAGAATGCGATTGGGGTTGAGTGGGCGTTCAGAACAAAACTTAATCCTGATGGTTCTGTCAATAAACACAAAGCCAGACTGGTTGTGAAAGGCTATGTGCAAATATGGGGAGTAGACTATTCTGAAACATTTGCTCCTGTTGCAAGGCTTGATACAATCAGGCTACTATTAGCTGTTGCAGCAGAGAAGGGGTGGCCTATATTTCAGTTAGATGTCAAGTCTGCATTTCTGAATGGAGAGCTCGAGGAGAAGATTTTTGTTGAACAACCTAAAGGCTTTAGTATCAAAGGGCAAGAAGAGAAGGTATACGGATTGAGGAAAGCTCTATATGGACTGAAATAGGCTCCAAGAGCTTGGTATGGGAAGATAGACCAATATTTGCAGGATTTTGGCTTTGTAAGAAGCTTGAGTGAGTTCACTATTTATGTCAAGAGAGTGAATCACAGTGTTGTAATTCTATCACTCTATGTAGATGATTTATTGGTGACCGGGAGTGATGTGGAACTGATAGAGAGGGTGAAGCGAGGTCTGTTTGCAGGTTTTGAGATGTCAGACTTGGGAAAGATGGCTTATTTTTTGGGTCTGGAAGTCAAACAAGCTTCACATGAGATCTTCACCTGCCAGAAAAAATACATGAAGGAAATTCTGAAGAAGTTTCAGATGGAAGATTGTCGAAGTGTAAGCACTCCTATGGCTGCTAAGGAGAAGCTGCAAAAGAATGATGGAACAAACGCAGTAGATGCTTCTATGTATAGAAGTTTGATTAGATGTCTCATGTATCTTACAGCAACCAGACCAGTTATTCTATTTGCTGTGAGTGTTCTATCTAGGGTCATGAGTAGTCCTAGTCAATTACATTTGGTTGCTGCAAAAAGGGTCTTGAGATACCTCAAAGGAACATTGTTCTTTGGTGTGAAGTTTAAGAAAGGTCAAAAGTTTAAGTTGCAGGGCTTTTCTGATAGTGACTGGGCTGGCTCAGTGGATGACATGAAAAGTACGTCTAGGTATTGTTTCAGTCTTGGTTCTGCTTGTTTCTCCTGGTGTTCCAAAAAGCAAGAGATTGTAGCTCAGTCCACAGCAGAGGCTGAGTTTATAGCAGCTACTGCAGCTGCAAATCAAGCTTTGTGGCTGAAGAAGATAATGTAGGATTTGTGGTTGAATTCTAGTGATTGCATTGAAGTTAATGCTGACAATCAGGCTACTCTAGCAATATCACAGAATCCAGTTTTCCATGGCAAAACCAAGCATCTTAAAGTCAAATTTTTCTTTCAGCGTGAGGTGCAACAAAGTGGCGAAGTTAAGTTGGTCTATTGCAGATCTGAAGATCAGCTTGCAGATATGTTCACAAAGCCACTTCAGGCTAGAAGATTTGAGCTGTTAAGAGAGAAAATAGGAATCTGCAGCAGCAACTGATCCAAGGAGGAGTTTGTTGGAGATGTGCCTCAGTGTTGTTGATGCTGCGGGTGTTCTTCTGTCGTGTTTTCTTTGTTTTATTTTACAGTCAAGTTTGTTTAGTTATGCAATTGGTGTTTTTGCTATTTTCTAGGAAGTGAAACAGCACGTTTGTGTGCAATTATGTGTTGCACGTATGTGAGCAGTTTCTGCTTTGTATTTAGTTGTTGTACTCGATAGTTTTTCCTTTGAACAAGAAGTATGAAGTTCTATGCTCTGTTTTTATGAAGTTCTATGCTCTGTTTTTCATCCTTTCTCTCCCTCGAACAATAGAGATGTTTTCTATTTTGATTGTTGTTTTATGAGTTTTAACACATGGGATACGAGGGCAAGCGGTTGAGTCACATTAGAACCAACAGTTGAGGCATTAGTTGGTGATCTTTTGGAAGAGCCCTTCTTACTGGAGATGGATTTTGTATTCTTCTTCTGCTTGAAGAAACCTTTCATGTTTGCTGATCTAGTTGCCATCCTTCAATGCTAAATTGCTGCAGAGAACAGTGAAATGATGATGATGAATTGCGAAATATGTAGGAAAAAAAGTGATATTAATGCCATATGCTTGAAATCCAAGAAAGAACTACTATTACATGGCAATTTAAGTAGAAACAAGTCCTATCAGTGACTACGCTGATCTTTATATGTTTTGGCCATGTCCGTTTCCACTCCGAAGAGGAAGGTTTGGCTCTTTTAATCTTATGTTGCGAGGGATGTGACCTATGGATACCACAGCTTTTGGCGTGTTATGATTCACCTCCAAAAAATGAGTACGTAGTTGGATCCTTTTGATTCTTCTCTTAATAGTAAACTGATGAGGGGCTGCGGAGCAATTCACCATATTCAAAATAGATGAGATTCTTATCCCCATATCCTTTTGAATCAATAAAAAAAAAATGATATGCATAATCTAAGTAAAACTAGGCTTCAAAGTAAAACAATAAAACAAAAGTTGGTCTTTTTCCATGTAAACAGCCGCACAACAACCGGATGACATATTTTCCCTCCGATGCTTCAGGTAGCATTGAAAATGAGGGAAATGTTATCTCTTTCCTATGTGTTTGTTTTGGGCATACTTATCATCTGCGGCGAGAACGAGGCAAGAAGGGTCGATGAAGGTGGCTGGGGAGGTTTTAGAATGGCGGTCGTTTTCTATGGGGATGTTTCGAAGAGCTGCTTTTTCGGGCCTTTTTGTTGGCGGGATTTGCGGAGATGGAAACCCTGGGGCACCGCAACTTTGATTCCACGAATGATTTGATGATTGATATTCATCTAATTTTTATAATTGAGTTTCTGATAGCCCGTAAACTTTGATTCACTATTCATCGTGTCTCTATTCAATGCACCCCATCCTTCTAGAACAGCAAACGAATCGGTCAAGATAACTGCTGTCTCAACATTCAATTCAAACAAGTCAGATTCTTTGCTCATAGATTCATGAGGCTACAACAGTGATTGCATTGGGTTACCCATCCGTGATACTATGATTGCGATGATTCTAATTCCCTATTCTTTCTTCTTCTTCTTTTTTGTATCACTTTGACCAAATTCTAATGCCCTTTCTAGTTTCATGATTTCCAATTTCCCATGTTTATCTTTCGGTGGAGCAAACCATTACTAAAATCAACTCGTATATATATTTTAGCAAATCAACACAATTAAAACATTTATGACAGAATTGATAAAAATAAAATAAGTTTAGGTTTTTTTTTAATAATCTTCTCAATACAAGAGTAAGTCCCATTTACAAATTAGTTGATTTCAGTAAGAAATGAGCTAATCGGGCAATGATTTAAAGGACGAGTTCATGTAATTGGTTTTTTTAGGCATTGTCATGGAGAAAAGTATCAAGAATATCCAAAAAGCTCCAATGGCCTCCTCATCTTTCTCAGCTCCTCTGGCTTTATGGAATAAAATTTGGAAAATGCAAACAATCCCTAAATTTAAGTTCTTCCTTTGGAATGCATGTCACAATAGTCTACCCGCAATGGAGAACTTACACAAGCGAAAAATCGTACCAAATCTTTACTGCTCACCATGTAAAAATCAGGTTGAATCCAAAGTTCTAAGATCTCATTGCACTCCTTAAAAATTTTAGAATTTTCAAGATCCTCATATCCCTCGCCTAAAGTGAAGGAGCAGGTGAGGAGCTTCGAATCCTACTATTCTTATTATATTGCTTCAAGGTCCCTTTCGTGTCCACCGACTTTCTTACGGGGGGATTTGACAAGAATAGAATGATAGACCCATTTGGCTGCCACAACAGCTGCATTATTAATTTCTCCAATAAGGATGATTTCTTGCATTTAATTTTTTTTTGACATTTGGTCTTTCAAGGACAGACTTGCGATATTAGCACATGATGAGATGGGGGACCAGGATCTCATCAAATATCGACATAAATGTGGAAGAAAGAGAAGAAAAGATCATACTATCGTATTTAAAGTTGTCCACGATCACATGGTTTCGCTTTGACGGCGATAAATTGAAATCGATGTTTTAAGAAACTGACTGATACAACAAAAACTGAACTCATGTTCACCCAAATTGATTTCGCCAGCATTTCATCCACCGATCTCTAATGCCAACCCAGTGAAACATGTCTCTAAGCATGAGAATTGAGTTGAGTGGCATTAAAAACTAGTCACAGAGACAGATCCTACAGACAAATAAATCAACTGGCTGTTGTAATTGTCAAGACAGAAGAGCGAAGCTGGGCGCACTGACAACTGAGGATGCCTACTGAAGATACTGTTTGAGAGTCCGCAACACATTACAAAAGGGAAGCAGTAAATCCCATAGAGTGAAAGATAAAGTTCTAGACACGCCCGTCCCACAGGCTCTCAGAACTAGCTCTAACACCTTTCAATAGGATCTCGACTTCTTTCGGAGGGTTCAAACCGAGTTTCTGAGCACGCTCCCAGCGAGACAGTCGAGTCATTCCAAGACATGGTCCGTAAGCCATGTTCATGTCAAACTGTCTCAGCACTTCTTCTGCTTGATCGTGATCATCTGCAAAGTCATGGGCCACCCACTTTAGTAAATAAAAAGAGTGCTACAATTTCTTGGGCAGAAGAAGAAATTGTCAAACATTAAGGCTGCGTTTGGTCGACCGGATAAAAATTAAGATAGGATATGTTTTATCCTATCCCGTATTTGGTAGCTATCTAGGATAGGATAAGGTCGGATATAGATCGGATATAAACCGGATAAAAAAATCCAAGGGGGGAGGTGGGATAAGATCGGATAGAATTTCTTTTATCCGAAACATAAAACCCTACACTTTTTTTCTTTCTCCATCGTTCACCCATAGACGACTCTCTTTTTCCAAAGTATCGACGTTGAAGCCTTTTCCTCAATAACTCTCCGATTCTCATCGAAATTTTACAAAAGCGACATCGAAATTTTACGAAAGCGACGAATTTTCAAAGGTAAATAATCATTCTCTCTCTCTAACGTTGATTTCTAAAGTAGTTGTGCTTGTGTTATTCTGCTTATTTCGGTGCTTGATTTTGACCTGTTGTGATTCTGTTGCTCTTTTTCTGAATGTCCAAGTGAGTCCCGACGAGTGGAAGAATTATTGACTCTTTTGGTATGGAAGAAGCATGATTCTTTAATCGTCAGGGGAGTGGCTGGGGTTTGGTTTCTGGGTCCAATTTTAGTTGAAAGGTTTCATCTTTTTCGTCAGGGGATCGTGCTAAATCAATGCAATCCGAATCTTTTCTCTACTTGTCTTTGTTACTTAAGTCTAATCGTTTTTCAACTTGTCTTTGGTTGTGATTTTGTTTCTTGTTTTTCCCTCCATGCCCAAGTGAGTCCCAATAAGTGGTAGAATTATTGAGTCTTTTGGTATGAAAGTAACGTGATTCTTTAAGGGATATGGAGAGTGGCTGGGGTTTTGGTTTACGGGTTCAATTTTGGTTGAAAGGCTTCATCTTTGTTGTCACGGGATTGTGCTAAATCAATGCAATCTGAATCTTTTCTCAGCTTCTCTTTGTTCGTTAGATCTAATCCTGGCAAATTGGTGTCAAAGTAGTGTAAGTTAAGGCTAGGCATCCTCTGTTGTGTGATGTGGAGACCAATGCTAGTTTGATTGATGCTGTGTGGTGTGAGTTTGGTTTTCAGCACAAATTGTTACCTATGTATATGTAGTCAGTTCCTATTTTTAATGGGTCATGATCCGTTGGGACCATATTGTATGTAGGCAATAGGATTATTATTTGTTTATTACCAAAGAGATATTTGGATCTGAGCCAATTTCATAGGCAGATGGGAGCATCTCATTTTACTTTAGTTGATTCGATATAATCCTGTTTGTCCGAAGTATGTTCGGATGGGATATTGATAAAAATAATCTGCTAAGGCATTCACTATAAGTCAAACAAAGAATGAAACTTACAGGTCCAAGATACTTGATGCATTGCTTATGCAGAACATTTCTTGGGCACTTTGCGAGATTCGTATCTTTACCACGTCCAACATCCAACCTGCATTTAACATGGTCCTCATCAATAAAAAGTCTTTTGACATTGGATGAACGTTTGCTAGCTCTACAAGATTATGATAGGCTAGAACAGGACATAACAAACACAACGAAAGATTTCCACGTTCGAACACTAACTAGTAGAAGAAAGGCTCTGTACTCTCGCTATGGAACCACACGTCATAGTAGAGATGCAAATTGTGGCCATAACGATGCCGTGGGTCAATCTATTCAAGCAGGAGACTATCAGCAGTATTCTTTATTTTTAGATCTCCTTTTCTTAGAAAGAAAAGTGACCTTGCTGTAGCATGTCTCAGGAGTTTAAGGGACTTACAACTTCAAGCCAGTGCTGTAATGCTCCTTTTGTTTGGGACCTGAAACATTGGCATATATCTGAAAGTTTCTTTGGTTATAATTTTTACACACTCCTTTTGTTTGGGACCTTTTCATGTAGCATGTGCTGGAGTTCCATTATAAATTTATTAGGAATAGATATATAAATGTATATGTATATAACCTGGCACTGATATTGAAAATATGACATTCAATGCTACATTGTTCTACTCTTTGGAGAATTAATCAAGATCATTGATAGATTGCAGTGAGTTAGGTTGTTAACATGGCCCGATTAGCAAAAAGTAAAAGTATAACTCAAATGTAAAACCCTATTGATTATGCCTTTATAGGTCATACATTATGTATTGATCTTCTCACTCCAGGTAAATCTCAAGTAAATTTCTTTCTAGTAAGAAAAGTTCAAGTAATGAAGGAGATCCCTGTATTTAGTAGAAATTGCAAGATATTATCGTATGATATTTGCATCTGCTGTTTTGAGGTCAATCTGTAGCACATTTGCTATTCTGTCAGTGTCTGTGTTGAGTGTCGATGATATTTGCTTTAGTGAGAGAAGGAATCGATTACTTACCTAGACATATTGTTATTACCATTTCCATTTTGCTTATGTGAGGAAAAGTCACTATTGATATCACATCACCTGCGAGGGAATGATATATCTTGTTGTGTGGGTTGAATATCGTGGCTAATTGAATGCTGAGTTAGTTTTTTGTTTCTCTGTTTTTTGTTACTTTAAGAAATCTGGGAGTGGTTCAATTGACATATATACTGAGTTAGTTTTCTGTTTAGAAATGGAAGGTAGCAATTTTCGTCAAACTCAAGGAAAGGGAACAAAGAGAGACCGACGTATATGGACAATAGATGAAGAAAATGCACTTCTAGATGGTCTTGAAGAATTAGTTATGCGAGGAATGAAAGCCGATAATGGCTTCAAGAGTGGTTACATGGTTATGTTAGAGAAGTGGTTTGAAGAAAAGTTCCCTTGTTCTGGCATCAAGGGTAATCCTCACATAGAGTCGAAAATGAAAAACTTGAAAAAGTTGTATAATCAGATATATGACTTGAGGAATCAAAGTGGCTTTGGGTGGGACCATGAAAAGCATTGTGTCGATATTCATTCTGAGGATAGTTGGCAAAAATATTACAAGGTTTGTGTCACTTCTTCTCATTTGTCTTCTTCATTAATTGTTTCATTTTTAACAAAATAATATAATTTTCTTTGTAGACCTATCCAGGAGTTGCTTCTTTGAGAGGGAAGTCCTTCCCTCAATATGATCGACTAGCAACCGTATTTGGAAAAGACCGTGCCAAGGGAAATCTCAGTGAAGACCCTTCAGAAGCTCATGCGGCTGTTGATCATGAGGAATGTGAAAATCATGATAATGTGGCAACCAGTGGTGTAAGTTACAACTCACCGCCACTATCATCTTCTCAGGCACAAAATGTTTATGATTCTTCACGAAGAAAAAGAGCTAAAGCAAGTGACAAATGGGCTGCTGGCTTAGTTGAGATAGCAGGAACTTTTGGCTCATTCTTGGAAAAAGCTAACGAGAGAATGGAGATAATCGCTAGCCACATTGGACATGCCAAGGATTTGGATAATGACAAACGAAAAATCAATGAGGAGCTTCTTCAAATGTCTCTAGGTACTATGGATAGAATAAAATTGTGTAGAAAAATTGTGAAGGATCCTGAGAATATTCATCTATTTTTGGGATTTCAAGGAGACGACAGGAAAGCATTTGTGGACTTACTTCTCCAAGAGATGAGAGAAGAGAATGAGTGATGATTGAGTTGTTTATGTTTGTATGAGATATGTTTTCTCTCCATACTTTTTCTTTTTTTCTTCTTTTTGTTTTTTTTTTAAAGGGTTTTTGGGGCTAGCTATACGCTTTAATGTTATCTTTTTGGACCTTTCGGTTGTAGCCATGACTTGAAAAGAGGTGGATATGGCTTGAAACTTTATCTTTATGTTCATTGCCAAGAAAACCATTATCTATAATATTCTTTGCCTCTGTCTTTTATTTTCATAAATAGTTTCTCTGTCTCTTTGGCAAAAAACCTAGCCATGATTTGGTATTGGACCTATAACAAAATGGAAACAAATGAAAAACTTGTAAGAGAGAAAAAGAATTCATGTTTCAAAGTGAATATATTGAAATTGAGGTTATTCTAAAAATGCTTAACGTTGAAGGGGGTATCCAAGAGATTATTTCAAAAAAGGAATTACCAATCATGAAATGATGATCCTACCAAGAAAGTCAAAACTTTATTGGTCGACACTCGGCATTTGAAATCAAATGATTGGCCGACCCCAAGAAAGACATAACATAATGAATTTGTACTATTTGCCAAAAGTAAACCTGCAGTAGTTGTTCATTTTCGGGCGTAAAGCAATGTCAAACCAAAATACCCGACAAGAATTAGCTCTCCCACTACAGGCAAAATCATCTGACTGCAAAGATCTTGGCCATGCCCAATCAACCTATAACTACTTAAGGAAAACTCTAGCCGAGTCGCGAAGAGCACAGCCACGCGAACCTCAAAAGGACAACCCCGGGAAAACAGGCCCACACCCATCAAAATACATCATGCCAACAATCAAAGCAGACCGAACCCACTTCAGAAAATGCAACAAAAGCCAGGAGAGACGCGCACGATGCAGCGAATTCGAAGTATTAGGAATCAAACGACGCGCGAGGATACAAATTCTTCAAGCCGCACAACATTCTTGAACTCCACACGCACGCAGAGAGGGGAAGAGAGAGAGGGGTTCGGCGATCGATCACCGGAAGCGCTGATGCAAAGACAAGCCTTTGAGGGGAGAGAGAGAGAGAGAGAGAGAGAGAGAGAGGCTTTGAGAGGAAGAAACTGGAACTCGGGAGAGCCCTAATTCAAAATTTCAAATTGCGAGGAGAGCCGGAAGACGGTGTTTATGGGTTTTTCTCGATTAATATACCCTTTGCGGTGATTTTCTTCTTCTTTTTTTTTCTTTTTTTATATTCATTGACCCGGTCAATCAATATAGTTGGCTTTTGTAATTACTATTTCTGCCCTTCACAATCCCCATCAATTAGGGAATTTAGCATTTTTAGTGTTAAAGCTAATTTTTTTGTTACTTGTTTAAATAGTTGAAATTGTTTTGAATCTATTTTATCATTATTATCTTTATTTTGATGGGATTGTTAGAATTACTGTGATGAGTTCATCAACTTAATATATTCAAATCATAAAAGACGGGAGAATTCTTCATTTCTTATTATTAATAAGATCACACGATTCAACCATAAAACGATATGTGATAAATCTCAACACACACGATAATATACATTGCAAATGTCATATTCACTCTCTCATCACAACTGTCTGTCTATTAGCATACTATTTATTAGGGATGTGCACGGTCCAGGCAGGCGGTTCCCAACCTAGATTAGGGAACCACTCACTAAGGACCGATTCCAAAAAATTGGAACCGTGATCTACCGATTAGTTACATGGATCCACCTAGAAACCAGTCTCATAATAATAATAATATCATTTTCTCGAAAGCTCCGATCTTGACGGGAAACAACTTTGGTTTTCGACCAAAATTGCTGGTTCTTCGCCACCTGACCTATTCTTCTTCTCCTCCTCCTGCAGCCCTGCTTCTTCGTGTGCTTGCTTTTTGCTCACCAATTGCTCAACGTTTTATCAAGGGGCGCTTTGGACTTTTTAGCTTCAGCGCCTCTCCATTTGGTTTGATGGGAGATCAGCGCCTCTCCATATGGTGCGCTTTGCACTTTTTTCCCACTTTAATTAATTTTTTTAATTATTTGATTTGGGTATGTTAATTTGTAATTTCATTTTTTTAATATTAAGAATTAATATATTATTTTAATATAATCGGTTCGGTCCGAGTGGGCGGATTCGCCCATGAAACCTAAACGGATCGGTACCCACCGGTTCCCATAAATTGGAACCAGAATCGAACCGAAATCTCAAGAACCACCGATTCCGGCGGTTCCGATCCGATTCCGGCAGTCCTAGTTCTTTTGCACACCCCTACTATTTATCAACTATTTTATAGGGTCTTTTTGTTAAAAAGTTGGAACACAAATTTATGTTATTTTGTTTCAAGGAACAAAAAAGAACAAAACGTATTTGATAAAACTTTTGTTCCCTAAACATATTTGGAACGTAAATAAGAAGTAGAAAAAAAGTAACTTCTTGTTCCCTATTCCAAGAATCAATTTTCTCTCTCTTTTTTTTCTTCTCTTTTCTTTCATTCTTCTTCCTTTTTTGGCCATGGCCGACGACCTCGTCGGAGCGTCGCCGGCCCCCAGTGATACCGAGCCTCGCCAGGTCAGCGTTGCCCTACGATGGCTCGGCGAGGTCGAGCCTCGCTGGTGGCTAAGCTCAAGCTTGGCAAGGCTGACCTCGCCACCGCCTAGGTGAGGTCGAGCCTCGCCGATGGTCTGGGGAGGCTCGCTTGGCCACCAAGGCCTCCGACAAGGCTCGGCCTCGCCTAGATTTGGCGATGCCGAGCCTCATGGTGGCGTGGCGAGACTTCGACAAGCTTGTCGGCCCTAATGGTGGCCTGGCGAGGCTCCGGCGAGCTCGCCAAATGGTCGCCGGCCGCCACCGTGGTCAGCAACCAGCCACAAAGTAGAAAGAAGGAAAAAAAGAAGAAAAAGAAGAAGAATAAGAAGAAGAAAAAAGGAAAAATATAATAAAAATATTGAAAAATTAAAAGAAACAACAAAATTATACAAGTTTACCAAACGCATTTCTATTATTGGAATATAAATTTTTACAGTTACCAAGCGCGTTTTTATACTTAGAAATTGTTCCCGGAAACAGAAACAAAAAAAAATAATTTCTATTCAAAAATTGTTCTCCGGAACAGAATAATTACTAAACGCGTCATTAGCACACTATTTATCAACAACATAAGTGGACACGGTCGTAAAAATATGCCTTATGCCTTAAGACATGTAAACACTAAATACCAGCCCTACGTTCGTAAAAATATGCCTTATGCCTTAAGACATGTTATTTTATGTCGGCGGGATCACCTTCTCGTGATCTTTATGATGTCATTAAATAATTATGCAAGTGTGGAAAAACATGATTGTCATAGGACTACCATGATGCGTAGATAAACCTGAGTGAAGCCCAATCTCAACCCTTGACTTTCACAAGTCCAACGTCAGAGGAGAAAATATTAATCTCGCCATCCATTGGGACGGAACCCGACAGGTACGTGGCGAACCCATGGAAACTGTGTTATGAAGGTCTCTGTAGCGTGTTTGATGAAGATTGTAATGAGAAATTATGCGACGATGAGTTTGGGTTGATTGAATTGCAGATTAAGACTCTAGGGAGCGATGGAACATAGGCCATCAATCAAAGGCCAATTTTTCGCAGAGAAACTTTCACCTATCGTTTCATTGCCGATCGGGTGAGTCCTAAGTACAAAGATCGTCCCATACCATGTTCATGTGAGCTTTTCTGAAATTCGTGTGAGGTTCAAGTTGAATCCACCTTATTCGATGAATATGCACTGCGGGCATTTAAATTCTTATCTTGCAAAGGGATGTCATTTATACTATATGCTTCATTGCAGCTTGAAAATTCTCCGTACTACTCCTATTACGAAAGGCAAACAAAGGGATGGACTGCATGGGTTGATCGATTTTTTGCCGCTGTACGGCATGGCCAAGCCATCCGCTTATGATTATGGCAAGAGCATCATCCTCGACGACCGATACTACAAAAGCTATTGTGATTAGGCGGCCGAGCCTGAGGTGATTAATTTGATTTGATTTCCTCAATTATGAAGGACTTAAACACCAGTTTCACTCATTTGTCATGTTCTTGTCATTCTCTTTTGCTGCTTGGATTGTAGTCCCTGCTGATTCCTGGGAACGGAAAGTTTGATTGCGCCAAATCGACCACTCGTGATGCGATCAATCCTCAATATTCACACTGGAGGGTCGACCCTGGTAAAACATGTCGCCTCAATATTTCAAGTGTGACCGCTCAATCTACTCTCAGCTTTCAGATTGAGGTATACTTTCATTACAACCTACGACTTATTCCGCACGGGAGAAGAAATGGGCAGGTGGCTGGAATCACAGAAGAGGGCGAACACCAAGATTCACCGAGATTCAAGAACAAGAAAACCCGCTCGCCGGGAAACGGAAGAGGGGCGAGCCGGGCACCACTGAAAAACCCTAGAAGAGGGTTTTACATGTAGGCAGAGAGAGGGAGAGAGAGAGAGTTGCAGAGGAGGGAGAGGAAGAAGAAGATTCAGAGGGAGGGATGGAGGGTGGCTAAGCTTTTTAAAACAGGGGAGCCTCCTCGGATGGCAAAGCAATGAATTGGAGGATCAGTTTACAACCCATCCATCTTCTTTTCTTTGGCAATCTATTTAATGTATTTACGAGGAAATAAATCTCACTAAATTAATTCCACACCTTTCATGAAATGCACGTATTCAAAAAATTAAAAAAAAAAAAAAAAAAAACAGTGAATATATTGAAATGGGTTATTCACGCCATAAAAAATGACAATCAAATAATTAGAAAAAAATTGAGCACTTGTATGAAAGGGTACTTGTGGTGTCATTTTCCAAACAATTTTATTTCAATTTATTAAAATATTTTTCTGATATATTCTTTTAATTTGTAAAAAATAATCGTGAAAATATTACAACTTTCATAGGTTCATTTTGAAATCCTATATTAAAGGCTTGTTTCCATCTGATGCTAAAGTATTACAGGTTCTTAACAGATAACAACAGCTCAACATATGAATATAATTCTGGCTTATGTGCCAAAGGACACTTTCCATGCACTAATTAGTTGAAGTTGTATGACTGAATGTTGAGGATGTGCAGGCTGGGGACTAACTGGTCATACTTTATGCAGAGACAGGAGATGAAACTGAAGGAGGAACCCGGTTCTGAGGATAGTGCGGAACTCATCTTCCGGTCATTGTTTCCTTCTCGAGGAGGACTTCCATGATCTTGTCTATGGCCTCCCGGTTATTCCTTACGTGACTTGGGGCAATTTCCTGCGGCACCATCTGAAATTTCTCTCCATGGCAGCATCGATGTCTTCCACAAGCTTTTCTGACATTATATTTCTGGCCATCATCCTCGTGATTTCAGTGCTGATGAGTTCATGAGGCGACCATGGACTAATTGGCATCAGAGAGTAAACTCCTCGTGATTTCTGGTCATATGGAAGCAGCACAAGAGAAGCTGATATAAGTTTGAACCTGATAGGATGAGGAAACAAGCTGCTGACAGAGATGGATGGTTTTATCTTTGGTCATTTCCCCCTCCAATTCCAGTTCCTCTCTGCCGCCCCCACGGCATCAATTTCATCAGCAAACACAATGCAGAGAGCATTCTCTCTGGCAAGGAGCGGCGAGGGCGGTGCGCGGAGCGGGGGAGGGGGAATTTGCTTGAGTACCCCTGAGAGGAAGAAGAAAAGAAAGAAGAACCCTAATCCCAATTCAATTTGGGGGATTTCTTTTGGGGACAGATTTTATTTTTTTTTACCCAATTACGAATTTTAGAGAAAATTGCCCTGTTTTAATTGGTCGGAAAAAAGTCAGCCGGCAAAAATTTGGCTCGTTAGCAAGTTCAGTCCTTTAATTAAAATTTTTTGAAAAAATAACTTAATTTCATGCCTTTATTTAGAATTATAACTTATATCAAGATGCATATGGTGTCAGTGCAAAATCAAGCAAACAGAGTACCTAAAAATGTTTTATATGTCAACTTGGGTTGGACAACATTATAGGGAAAAATAAATGGACAAATAAATCTCCCCTTTGGGCTGCAGGACTGGATTTTACGCTCTGAAATTCAGTAAATTGATTAATTCTTTTTTGTCGATAGAAATGTATGCACTTTACTCTACCGACGCTAGAGGCTAGTCACTCTGCTTTCTTTGTATAATTATTTTTATTAATTTTCTGGCTTATGGAGAAAGAGGTTGGACGTGGGTGCACATTGTCAACATTGCTTAATTTATTTTAAAAAAAAATCTCTACAAATCGATTCTAAAAATATGCATCACATTTCTTTCGATCTAACACGAGATCAGTTAATTCTTGCAAAGAAGATTTTTTTTCATTATACTTTTTCATATGTTTAAATTTAGGTTTATGTCTTAGAATTAGGTGATTTTTAATTATATTCTAAGCTAGTTATCTGATTAGCCTAAGAGATAGATATTAGGTCATCTTCATTTACTAATTTCCTTTATCTTTAGGATTCTAGATTGGAAACTTTTAACTATTTACGGTGATTTTATTTAGCATTTAGCAATAATCTTATTACATCAGCTACTTTTCAGGTATATGCCCGCAAACGAACGATGCAAAGCCATTGGTGAGATTGAATAGTCAGATAGCTGAACAAAAACCATTGTCAACGCTAAAGCAAGCAAAAAGATGACTCCTGGAGAGATGACCTATTACTAATAAATCAGTGTCGACTATTAACTATGGATGCTAGGTTGACAAGTCGATTAATAAACAACTGTACGAAGGATGGATCAACCTATCAGGAGCTGAAGGTTCCAACAGCGGCCTCCAATGGGGTAGCCTGGTAAACCGGAGCCTAATTTAAATGCGTTCTTTTTTTTTTAACATGTTGATACTCATACGCCCTGCCCCCTAATTTCCGACTCATATTTTTCTTCCCTACAAAGCGGGAATACGAAAGGTGATGTTGGGGAGTCCCGCTCCTCAAAAGTTTTTTCACCTATTTCTTTTCCCTTTAAGTCAATTTGGACCTGCTTAGGTCCATGACAAAAAAGATAACATGTAGAAAGATGATCTATGACCAATAACTAAGTCGTGGGGAACCAATGATGTCCCTATTATTTGTCTTGGCTAGGTAAGGCAAATAGGGTGTTAAACAGGCGTTTAGTTATACTTGCAAGTGGAATTCTAGGGTTAGTGCCTAAGCAGGAATCGCCTCTTCCAACTGGTCCCTCCGTGGGTCTCCCAACAGATTCATCCTAAAGATCTTTTCACAGCATGGAGAAACGTCACCAACATTTACACCTTCATATAAGACTATTATTGATGGCAAAGAATTACATCACCAATCTTTGAGGGTGTACGTCGTCTAGAAGAATCAAAGGCATAGGAATGAAATGATCATACCGCGGTTTTCTACTCCAATTGAACATGGACGTGAAGTTTTAGCTTGCTAAATTTCTTGCTTGTCAGTAGAGCAGACTCGGCCACAGCATTAAAGTTTGCCTTTATTCCAGGACATTATGCTATAATTTCTTAACAAATTGTCTTGGGGTGATGACCATGTCTCATTGTTTCGTATAGAGTCTCAAACAATTTTGATTAATATTTCTTTTTCAAAAACGTAGAAGAGAAAATTTTCTTTGAATTTTCATTTGCTAACAATTATTTGCGTGAGTATGTATGTTGCGAGTTTACTCATTTTTATTGCTTGTTTCCACTATATCATTTACACAGGCGAGCATAAATGTTATTCCATTACGAAGAAATTGAAAAGCGACCTTTTGCTTCTTAAGTATGAACCAAGTCTGTTTTAGCATTGATGTTCTGGGTTTAATGGAAAAGGACACTCACATCGACTTAGAGACTTAGTCGAGCTCAAGAAACCTTTAAAAGCATTCAAATAATCTATACATAATATTAATAAAAATGAGAATCTTTATCTAATGTGTACCCTAAAGTTTAAAAAAAAATGCTAAAAACTAAAAGACACTTGGTGTACTGACAAAAAGAAAAAAAAACAAAAAGTTGCTTCTGGAGAAAAGAAACACTTCTTCAAAGCCAGAGAGATACTTCTGTGTCCTTTTTTTTTTTTTTTTTCTTTTTTTCTTTGGCCCCAGTTGTTTAAACCGCAAAGTGGGAAAGTGCATTTTTTAGAAATTAAAACGACGTTCGATAAGAAAAATTAATTTGTGTATATGGTGGTTTTGATGGCATCTTTCGAGGAATACCAGGTCAACTCCTAAATCCGCAATTGGTCAACTTTGCAGTTCAAACTTGTAAAACGACTTTCTAATTACAGGTTCTTACCGTCGAGCTGTAAAAGGTTGATGAAGAACTCATGACATCTTCGATTATAGCAGGCCACGCGCACCCATTCCAGAATTATATAAAGAAACAAAGAAAATTTACATTGAATTACTAATAAATAATTGAGAAATAAGCACACAAGAAATCATTATTGTGAAAGTGCGATTGAAGGTGTGTTTTTTTGAATGAAAGCATTTCCCGCAAATTAGTTTTCTGGATTTTCAGGCATTTAATTTGCAAGAATGATCGGTTAACAAAAAACCTTAAAATTAGGAAAATGGATTCTCTAACCTAAAAAGGGAAAATATTCTCCTTAAAAAATTGATTTTCCAAAGATTATTTTCTTTTATCATTAAAATTTTTCCTAAAATGAACACATTTTCTCTAAATTCTAAAACGTTTAAAAGTGTAATTAAGTTTTAAAACTTATCAAATTATTGCAATCAAAACCTTTCATTAACTTCGTCATAATTTGACTAATAAAAATGCCGATGTGAATTTTTTTATTATTTTCTTTATCCTACACAACATTGAGGTAAACTAAAGCAGTAAAACAATGTTGATTTCAGTCAAATCCTACAATTTTTATTATCACGGATCTTAATTAAAATAAATAATAAATAAAAGCCTCTCTCGTTAGCTCCATCATCGGACGACCCCGTTTGGCATCGCATATGTCTCTCCTTTCAACATCAACTACGTCATCAATGAGCTCATTCATTTTCCTGCGCATCTCACAAAAAAACAAAGAAAAAAAGAATTAGATTAATATAAAGCGACCTGAATCAAGGGGCTTTTTCCAAAACTCCGGATTTCAGAACGTGATAGAACCGATCGCAAACGCCTACACGACAAATCCGGATTTTTTGTTCTACACACTCGCGTTCCGCACATCAGGATCCCACGGACCCGTATTGGTAGTGTCTCCGACGTAAATTGGTGACCTGGCGACCGTAATTCCCGTTTCGCGTCGGTAACTTTTAGAGTACACAGCTCGTTTACACCTTTACACGGGCCGTCGCTTTCTTACGAGGCCGACATTGTATGTCGAGATCACTAGGGGTCACAGTGATTCCCAACTTAATGTTTTGTGCAACTTTTGAAACTTTTGCTCGATTGAATGAGCGTCTTCTCTGGCAACTTGTCAATCTGTTTGGAGAGTTCTTGAATGTCCTAATGAGTGCGTGTCATTTGTGTACTCCGATTATTGTCTTTGGATCTACAAGTTGTATTCTAAGGATGCAAATAATAACCATTTTGTTTCAAAAATTAATTTTTAATCAAGAATAAATTTAATTATTTCTATTCTCTGGAAGAGTTTCTAAAAAAATACGAGGGCACACGGCTGATTAATAGCGAGGACGAACGGTGAGAATAATTTTTATTTCATTTTCTTTTGTTTCAGAATTAGAAAAGTAGAAAGTTTTTACTTCTCATTTCCGTTTTAAAATTATTTATGAATTGAGAATTTGTTCCAAAAATAGAAAAATGAAATTGTATTATCAAACAGATTTCTGTTTCAAATCCTTCCCGATAAAAAAAAAAACAAAATAGAAAAATAAAATGGTTAATGCATGCGCTCTAATTATTTAGAAATTTCTTTGCAAAGCTTTTTCTAATTTGCCAATGATTTTTCCTTTTGAGTTTAGATCAAAAATGGTAATTGTTGGTGTTATTTTCGTGATGAAGGTGCAACCCTTTCACTGTGCTAGCTACATGCGAATTCAATGTGCCTATGTTTTATAAGCTTGTGTAATCTAGGTAAGCCAATTGCAATATTACAAAAAAACTTCAAATTGATATATATATGACAAATTTATCAAAAACTAATTTTTGACCTAAAAAACCCAAAATCGATACACTTATAATAAATTTATATTCCATTAGTTTTCATTAAGTTATATTAATACTACCAAAAATCACAAACTAATGCACTTTGATAGATAAATGTTAAAAATTCAGATTGTACATCCATCAAGAGTCACGTGTTCTCTAACTCAGTAATTTGACAATAAAATTTAACATAGACTAACATAAGATAAATTTATCATAGATATACATTTAAGAATTTTTAGTGATCAAAATCAGTTTTTAGTTTTTTACCAATCATATACGTGAGAGTATTTGTATTGTATGGAATCATGGATGGTAAATATAATCTTTGAAATCAACTTCCAGCGGTCATATCATGATTTGGTTGATCAGTTACCCTATCCATCATCCATTTTTTTTATGTTGTCGTTGAGTTTGAAACCCACAAACATTGACTTTTGACTTTTTCCCTACAATGATACGAACAGCCCCGAACGTCACGGCCAGGTTCACGTGGCCGCCCAATATGTTCGCCCCCACCGAGATCGCCACAAACAGGCCAAACGCATGGGCTAGGGCCACTGCTGCCAGACCTACCAAGGTGATCGATCCATCATCTGTAAGTTGTCTGATGAAACGACGCAAATATGTAACTTATAAATATACAAAATGCAGTTTGGCCACGGATCCAGTATTATGTATTCATAGCACGGAACAGTTTTCAATACAAATGAAAATGGCTTGTTTGGTAGCCATTAGAATTAATCTGGCTAGATATTCTATCTAATGAAAAAATAATTGCCTAATCGTGAGAAATACATTAAAAAGAATAAGATGACTTATCGAAAGTTATCTCGAATCCCTTGCCGGCGAAAACAAAGATAAACATGGAGGAGAACTCGACAGTGTTACCTTGAGCGCATCAGGGTGGGTCGCCTCTCCTGTTGTCCGATCGCAATTCTATAGATTGCCATATTTTCTTTCCTGAGCTTCTCTCTCCCCCCCTCTTCACTCTCTTAAAGCCTCTTTTTTTTTTTTCTCTCAATTCACACTTGGGGGTTGAGTGCTCTCAGTCCTTATATAAATCCACCTAAACCAACGGCAGTGCAACCGGTATGGCCAGTTGCCGGTCAAAACAGAAGCCTGGGGGATTTGGCTAGGCCGCACGTTTGTGACTTTACAGCCAATGACCGTGACGCCTCACCGGCTACGGCGCTGCCACGTGTGCGGTCAATGATGGAACGTAGCGTGATGTGTGAAGAGATCGACGGCCACGACGTGGCGGGACCCGCTCCATGATTTGGGGAAGGCGATGTAATGGTCTGGTTCATCGGATTATTGAACCCCCCAAAACGAATTGTTCAAATCGGAAGCGAGTGGAAATGAAGGGCGAGAGCTTTGCGGTGATCGTTTGTCATGTTCATTGTTCATTTGTGTGGGGACCCACCTGGACTTCTGTCGAATCCTACTTTTTTTTTTTTACTTAAATTAAATTAGAGAATAAATAAATAAATAAATAAATAAGCCTCTCTTATAAAATGCTCCGATAGCCTTATGTCTCCCCACGCATCAACTCTATTGCCAACATTCCCGCGTCGGACCAGAGAGAAATACGGCGTCTTCGTTTCACCCTATTGCAAGCCTCAGCACATACTTTTTTACTCAATAACGAAAAAGATGACTTTTGACTTTTTCCCTGTACGATTTCACCAACCACTTTTCATCCAGAACATCAATAGAATTACTCAGATAATTTATTTAATTGCTTCTAATAATTTATAATTAATGTCAGTGTCAATAGAGTTCGCGTTCGTACTACAGCGGGTCCAATAGTTCTACGCATTAAATAAAAACCGAACATTCGATCTTGTCGGCATTCCGGTTTGACCGTAAGACTTTTTAGGTTCATAGGTACATGCCTATGGATGGTGTACTTATCTCTATGTGTTGAGTGAGAGGCTCATTAAAGGGTCACGCCTATGTAGCACTTGTTCCGCGCAAAACTATAATAGACTTGGACCTTGATTCATATGTGATTATAGGCACATCTATGTGTAGTGCTTAAGAAATTAACTGTATACCTAAGACAAAGGAAGAAATTGTTCAAATAACCATAAATCTATTGCATAACCGGCACTAACATAGATCATTGACGATCGAAATAACATCATTTTAATCTTCTTGGAAAAAGGTCGATGAGATCTTCATGGCCCTACAGATGACCCTTGCTAGTAGAGAAAGAAAAACACTTGAGAAAAAAAAAAAAAAAAGAAAAAAGGAAAATAAAAAATAAATTTTTTTGAATACATATTAAAATGTTATTGAAAATTTTTCTCGTTAGCATTAGTAGTGTCATGTGGGACGACCATCGTCCACATTAGCGATTTTCAACTAAAATTGATTGAATTGACTCTGTTAACAAAATTAAAAAGTTTAAGAATTGTTTGGTAAAAGTGCAATAGATTAAAGACTTTTTGGACAACTTTCCCACAAGCAAGCAAACTTAGTTAGAGATGGAGGAAATTTCCCTACCTTTTTCTTTTTCAAAATACATTACATAATCGAATAAAATTTTGTTTATCTATTAATCCTTAAATGTTTTTTCCCCATATATAATTAGGTCCGTGAAGACCATGGTCAATCATTTAACTCACTTTAAACTCTTTATGTGCATATATTACTTGAATAGATTTTTATAACAAATTCAAAAAAAATAAATGAGCAAAATAAAAAGATGCTAGTAAAATAACAACTACAATAACCTAAAGATTGAAATTCTTACAGAAAAACTACAAAAGTACGCAAGTGTTGTGGCGATACGTACTCCGAATGTGTGCTCTCTTGATCCAAGTCAAGTTAATCCTTTCTTATGTCGCCAAATCATATTTATTCCGCATATACGTCCTCAGCTACTTTTTTTTTTCCCTATATTTGCTTTAATCTTTTCAATGTTAAGTGCATTTCGATATTCTTTTTTTCTTGAAATCAGAATAAAATAAAGTTTTCAAAGTCAAAGTAAATATAATTACTCTCGTAGCTAAAGACGATAGTTATGATTCTGTTCATAATATAAATTTCACGGGTACCCAGTATGTTATTTTTCAACGCTTTGGCAGCGGCTCAAATGGGTACATTGCATTTGAAAATTTTACTAGTCATTTACCAAAAAAAAAAAAAAAATTTACTAGTCGATTCACCTGTGACACGTGTCCAAAGGGCCCACTTTTTAGATTTTTCTGTCTCCTTCCTTTCGTTCCCTGTCTCTTCAGTCACTGTTTTCTTCGTTTTCTTTTTGCAGGCCATGGACGACGCTCTCTCCTCCTCCGTTGCCCGCCTCGCCTCCCTCCGGCCGTCTCCCTCACCTGCACGGCGCCGACGACGTCGTTCACCAGCCCCTTCAACCTCGAGGTCCTCTGCGGCTCCGATATCGTCGCCTCCTTCCCCAGCTTCCGGATCTGACGAGGGCTCGACCCATCGCCGGATTTGGTGAGGGCGATCCTGGCCTGTGGCCAGTCCCGACACCCCTCCCCTCCGAGATGGCCTCCGAGACCGAAGAAAGATCCGTTCGAGATCCGGCTCTCGCGGGCTCGACTCAGGTACCGGAGCGGGGCCGGCGAGAAGGCCGTCCGCGAGGCCAAGAAGTCGAAGAGATGAATTTGGGGGCGAGGTCGAACCGGGAATCGAACCGAACCGGCTCGATTCTGGTTCAGGTCGCGCGTGGAGGTGATAATTCTTATTTCATGGGCCCCAGTTGGGGATCTCACTGGGGTTCCTGTGGGGGCCATGTGGCACAGCCATTTCGTTTTCAGCTTTTTAGGACATACCTCAAATGGAATAAAGGTCCACAGGGCGGCAGTTGCTGCTCCTGCTGGAGCTTCTTCTTCTTCTTCTTCTTTGCTGATACAACAGCGACCGCACGAACTCCCTCTGTTCCGATCAAAGTTTCCATCTTTCCTGCGTAGCTCGGGTTCCCGGTGAGCGCGAGAGATGGGTAGCTTGACGACATTGCTTCTATGCCTTTTGGTGATGGTGGGATCGGCAGGGGCTCGAGGGCCTGTCTACAACTGGGAAGTGAAGCAGGAGATGATGGGCTCCTACAAGAAGCAAGTTGTCACCGTCAACGGACAGACCCCCGGCCCCACCATCCAGGCGCATCAGGGAGAGAGGGTTTTCGTCAGGGTTACCAATAGGTTGAGCCAGAATGTCGCGATTCATTGGCACAACACCCAACAGGTATGGTTGCGAAACCCATCGAAACTGTGTTTGATGAAGATTGTAATGAGAAGTTCATGCGACGATGAGTCAGGATTGGATTGAATTGCAGATTCAAAGTCTGGGGAGCGATGGAACAGGGGATGTCGTTCCAAGGCTCATTTCGCCCGGAAAAACTTTCAACTATGTTTTCATCGTCCATCAGGTGAGCGCTAGTTACAACGATCATTCAATACCAGTTCATGTGAGCTTTTTCTGAAATTTGTGCAAGGTTCAAGCTGATTCTACCTCATTCGATGAAGATGCACTGCAGGCATTTAATTTCTTATCTTGCAAGGGGTGGTCATTTATACTCATATGCTTCATTGCAGCTTGGAAAATCTACGTACGACTCCTATTACGCAATGCAAACAGTGGCTGGACTACATGGGTTGATCGATGTTTTGCCACCGTACGGCATGGGCGGGCCATTCGCTCAAGATTATGACAAGAGCATCATCCTCGATGACCGGTACTACAAAAGCTATTATGATTGGATGGGAGAGCCTGAGGTAAATAATTTAGTTTGATTGCGTCAATTATGAAGAACTTAAACACTAGTTCCGCTCATTTGTCGTGTTCGTTTCATTCTCTTTTTGTTGCTCGGATTGCAGCCCCTGCTGATTCCCAGGAAGGGAAAGTTTGATTATGCCGAATCGACCACTCCAAGCTCACATCCAACAGCTCGTGATGCGATCAATCCTGAATATCCCCACTGGAGGGTCATCCCTAGTAAAACTTATCGCCTCAATATTTCAAGTGTGACCGCTCAATCTGCTCTCAGCTTTAGGATTGAGGTATACTTTCATTACGACCTACAAATTGTTCCTCTGGTTGGTTTGTTTCTTCGCTTTCTATAATGAAGTGTGCACATCTGGATTGGGCTTTTTCGATGTTTTTAAAGACTTATTAGATTGAAGAAATTTTGGAGATAGATTTGCAAGATGAAGCGACCCTTCATTTTTTTTGTTACTCAGGACCTCAATCTTTGAATTGCAGGATCACAACCTTACCGTTGTTGAAGCAGACGGGCACTATATAGTGCCAAGCTTGATTGTCTACTCAAGCAAGACATACTCTGTCAAGGTCAAAGCCGATCAAGATCCGTCAAAAAATTACTCAATCACGACCAACATCGTTGGCCAGAACGCCAGTGCCACAACCCCTCTCGGTCTGGCTGTGCTCAGTTACTCCCCACCTGCTGGCCCGATTCAGAATGACGTCACACCATAGTTAGTTCAGAGCCTGGGCAGGAAAGGCCGCCGCATGACAAGACTAATCTGTTAGCTAGAGAGGCTGTTTTGATCTCTTGTTTTAAAAATGAGGTTATGTTTTCCTAGAGAATATTTATTATCTTTTGAGCAAAAGTTTGCACTTTTCCTTGGATCTTTGAAAAGTATGATTATTTTTCGCCAGAGAATATAAATCATATTTTTGTTTTGTTTATTAGCTTTTTAACGAATTACTGGGGAACATGCTGGTTAGTGTCTTATTCGGTTGAAATTGACGTTCTAATCGAGTGTTAAATTGGCTTTCAATATCCAAGTCAGAGGCGATTCTAGTCATATCTCAGCATTTCTCCTATGATGGCATGGGATAGTTTCTTGCATCGTTGTTCACTGATCGAGCAATTTGTCATAAGTCTCTCGGCCTGCACACGGAAAGATAATGTTTGAGCAGGTTCCTTCAACTTTGCAGGGTATACCCAATTTGTCATTGGGCACACGTGTAGAAAATTTGTTCCAATTTTAAGGATCTTCTAGGAAGAGGAGATTGCTTCTAATTTGAAGGAAGAAATTGTTCAGACAGCCATAAATCTATTGCACAACAGGCACTGACGTAGATCATCAATGATCGAAATAACATCATCCTACGAATTTTATTTTTTATTTTTTAATTTTTTCCCCTTTTCTCATAGTTCATCTTCCTGGAAAAAGGCCGAATCCATTTGATTTCCAGAGATGTGGTTGTGAGATTGCTGATAAGATCATTTGGAGACCTACTAGAGATGTGGATTCCATCGAATGGTTCAGAGATAGGATGCTTCTGCTTGTAACTCTCCTCGCAGGTCATGCATGAATGAGCTTAATAAGCTCATCGGGTTGTTTTCTTACAAAGTATTATATGGAATGGGCCAGGATGCTATGGTCAAGACTTGAGATTGAAGAGTGCATGAATGAACTTCAAGAGAGATTCCACTCAGTGCAGGCAATATATGTGACAACACTCATGTCTTTGCTGGAAAGGTTGTTTTGCTCATATACAGGATAGTTTCGCAGCTTGGAGAAGTATATCAATTCCATCTCTCTGACGTTTTTGATTACTGCTCTTGTAGTATACACATGGTCCCGTTCAGTGATGAGTATTTGTTTGTTGAAATTTGCAAATAAGGCACTTACTCATGCTACATGCCACATTGTTTATTTCGTGGTCCACTTTACATAACTATAATGAGATTGATATAATTTCAAACTGAACATGTTTCGGGATAAATCAGCCCATTATAGATATTAGGAAAAAAAAATCTGTTCGTAGTGTTGCTGAGATTAATCACTATAGTCCTACCTAGAAGCGAAAATAAACAAAGGGGAAAGAATAGATAGACAACTCTATCATCCCCAATCCGACATGGTTGCCGATCTAAGGTGAACGTCGTGTCTTTTTTTTTTTCTTTGTCCAATTTCAACAGCATCCACAAATCACTTTCCTGTCATTCAAAGAGGGTTTAGCGTCGATCCATAATGCAAATCATCAACCTGACCAATACCCTTGATAGTTTGGGTTTGAATGATTGAGGGATGATGATTGGAATGTGCTGTCCTAGGATAGGCGCCGAGCATTGGTGGCGCTATTTGGACCCGCCATCCAATTCTGCCCCCCGCCGACCAGGAAATCTCTTTCCTACTCGTCGTGTCATCTAGCACACTCCCCGGCCCAAATTCTTACATCAATCTAAAGGAGAATCCAATATCATTAGCGAAAAGGGTTAGGATCTTTGCGTGTCTAGCTTGACTTGGACGGCGTTTCATCATCGAAGCCGCGCATGAAGAATCATTCGTTGTCGTTTACGCTGGGGCTGTTTAGGCGAAATGCTGCTGCTCTCGGACGCACCCCGGCGCTGCAAATTTAGCTCATAGATTCAGCAGCGCATCACGTCGTCTCATCAAATCATTCGGTGCCAAGTGCGGGAAATTGCATCGGAAATAAGAAATAGGATCTCTTGGTTCGTAGTGAACCGGGTACCCTCTTGGAAAAGGGACATAAATGCACGCCCACATACAAATATATGATATTATATTGGACAGTTTTGGCCAATTAGATGGAGTTAATAAAGGAACTTGATTGTATCAATTTTACAAATTGTAAAACTTGATAGCACTTTTTGAAAGTTTTAAAAGCTCAATTATACTTTCATCACAAGTTTTAGAACTTTTTGTACACTTATCCATTTATTAAAATATCATTCATGATACGTTTGATAAAAATAATTGGGAAAATTGATAGTAATAAGGTCACAACTTTCGTGCGATACTCATTTGATGCCAAAATTTTTCAATTAATTAGTTAAGTCCCATTGATTTTAGAAAACATTCACTTGAGCGACATCGATAATTTCTCTTATGAAAAAATCCAACGTGGTATTGATTTAGCATAAAATTGTTCGACTGAGCTAGCCAAGGAAACGAAAAGCATGTCGAACGATGTTGTTTAGCCCTTTCAATGCCTCAAATTGATGAATAGGAGACGAATTACGCACAATCGATAACCATAACCCCACATTTGCATCCGCAAATAAAAAAATTGCGGAAGATAAAGGCTTCGTCCCTGCTTATCCTCTAGAACAAAAACATAAAGTCGGGCAAAATTTGTAAGGTCACCACTCTCCAACTCGGTACTTTGCTCTCGCGTGATTAAGGAACCGTTCTCGGTTCTCTGAACTTAGACTTTAGGGCAAAAAACGAAGGGCCTTGCAGATGCATAGACACGAGAGGACAAATGAGGGGAAAGGGCGAGTCCTCGTGGGTGACATCACCACCAAGCTTTACATTTAGTATTTTCTTTTCTTTTCCGACATGTAACTCAGCCCTCCTGCCTTAGTTAAGTCCAACGCGACCGGTCAAGGATATTTTCTTCCTTTACATTTTTTTTTTATATTCTTTCCTCTCTTTTTTTTTTTATCATTTTTCTGCTTTTTTCCATAAAAAACACGAAATAAAAAAAAAAGATTAAAACCTAAAAACACACAAATAAAAAAAAAAAATCCAGGCAGAGGGCTGGCCCTAGCCCTTAAAAGCATTCAAATAATCCATGTATAATATTAATAAAAATGAGAATCGTTATCTAGTTTGTACCCTAAAGTTTTTCAAATGCTAAAAGCCAAAAAGACATTTCGTATCGTATAATTTTTGGCCCCAGTTGTTAAGACTGCAAAGTGGAAAGTGCATATTTTCATTTCGACGTAAAAGGACGTGGGATTAGATAAATTAATATGTGTGTATATATATGGTTTTGATGTAATATAATATGCCCCAATTTTCTCTTATGAAACCATTGTAAATTTTCTCGGTGTACCTACGGAGTTAAACCCAATGCATCAGAAGTCAAATTCTAGCAAATGCAAGGGTCCAAAACACCGTCGAATGCATCAAATCAACAATCCATGGAGAACATCCATTGAAACTTAAAGGCATCTTTAAAGGATTACCAGGTTAACTCCTAAATCCGCCATTGGCCAACTCCTAGATCAGGCAAAGGAGTTACGACCCTCCCCGAGCCGGGCCCTTAGCCAAAAAAAAAAAAATAAATAAATAAATAAAAAAGAAAAAAAAAAAAAAAACCAAAAAAATGTCCTACTCACCAACCCTTATTCCCAACATTCTCCGAGTCAGACTAGAGAGGAACGCGGCGGCTTCGCCGACCCCACCGCGAGCCTCGACGCCAGTTGCCTCCTTTTTCCCGCGCTTCAAAAGGAGTGGGGCCCTCGGCACCCCCAAATTTTTTCTTTAAAATATTAAAAAACAGAGCAATTTGTTAGGTCCATCTTCCGGAGGACGCGGTTTGGGATAGTAAAAATGTCTGTCCTTTCAAACGTATTTCACAAAAATGAAGAAGAAGAAGAAGAAAGAAACATAAGATGGAAAGAATTAATGGGCTTTGTTTCAAAACTCCGGATTTCAGACAGAAGATGATAGGATTGATTGCAAATGCCTTACGACGAATCCGGATTGTCTGGGGCGCACGAATCTTTTGCCCTTTCCGCGGGCCCGTCGCTTTCTCACGGGGCCGACATCGCGCGTCGAGATCGCTAGGGATCGCAGCGAATCCCAACCTGACTTTTTATGCAGCTTTCGGAAACAGGTGGTTGAAGTTGATTGAACGAGCGCCTTCTCTAGCAACTTGTCCCATTTTGTTCCGCAAATTCTTGAAAGTCCTAACGAGCGTGCGTGTGCGCGTGCGCGTCGTTTTGGTACTCTGATTATTGTCTTTTTTATTCTTCGGTAAATGATTATTGTCTTTGGATCTACGAGTTGTATTTTAAGGATGCAAAAAAAATTGTTTTGCTCCACAAATCGATTTCTAGCTAGAAACAGATTTTTCTATTTTTATTCCCTAGACTAAGTTTTTAAAGAAAAATACGTATTTGTTAGCCACCTAAAATTTCTCTTTCGAACGGTGTGACTGAACGGCTGTTGACCGGCTAGTAATAAGGACAAGTGATGAGAAAGATTTTTATTTCTCATTTTTATTTCGAAAATAGAAAAGAAGAATATTTTCACTTCTCATTTCCGTTCCAGACCTATTTTTAAACTAAAAATTTATTTCAAAAATAGATGAATGAAATTATATTATCAAATTGATTTATGTTTTTGAAAATAAAAAAATTAGAAAAAAAATAGTTATCATACCTGTTAAATGTACTCTCGATAGAAAAAGAGAAATATATATATATATATATATATATATATATATATTATATATTTCCTCAGACTAGATAATTATTAAAATACTTTCATGATACATTCTTTCTAAATTGATGAAAACAATATGACAAATGACATAGCACCACAAACGCATCAAGATTTCCTGTCAAAAAATGCATCAAGTTTAGAATTGCCCCAAATTTTCGGATGCTAATAAATAGGCCTAAGCCAGGCCAAGCGGGGCTATAGATAATCTTTAGGATGCACGCCGCGAAAGGAGAGTTACGGAAATCTGTCCGATTGTCAAGCTGAAAGCATTTTAAGGCCGATGTCGGTTGCAGCGAATGTCGTAGCATGAGGAGATGAGTTGAGGGCCTGATTTTTATTTTATTTTATTCGCTTTAATACTTACGGCTGAGAAATTCAAATCGTTATCCGAAATGCAAAAAGTGAAGTTGTCAGCCCCAACAATTGTCATCAAAGATGGTTGGTGCCTTCGGTAAATCATGTGACCATCCAAATACCCAAGCAGTGCCATTCAAAAAGTGAAGTTGTCAGCCCCAACAATTGTCATCGAAGATGGTTGGTGTGACCATCCAAATACCCAAGCAGTGCCATACTTGAAATTGTCTGAAAAGACTTGTCGTCTGGGAACGGGACCCCATCCCATAATTAGGTGGCTTGGTTTTCTCGTTTTAGAAACAGGCAAGCCGTAATTATATGGGATCGGGATGGGGACGAGATGCTTCGGAAACTCAAGTCTATGACCATATGGGCTCTTGCTGTTGGAGTGGTCTTTTGTCTTGTACCTGAGTGGAAAATTATCGCTTACTTTATTTCCTTCATTTTCATTCACATGCTCCGGATTTCAAAACATTATTGAATTGATTACGAACGCCTATACGACGATTCCGGATTTGTTTTTTTTCCACACTGTACGCTCGCGTACCGCACACTAGGATTCCATGGACCCATGCTAGTAGTTTATCCGATGCAAATTAGTGACCTGGCGATGGTAATTCTATTATCGAGTGGATAACTTTTCAAGTGCACGGCTAGTTGACACCTTTCCACGGGCCGTTGCTTCCTTTCGAGGCTGACATTGCGTGTCGAGATCACTAGGGGTCGCAGCAATTCTGCGCCTAATGTTTTGTGCAACTTGTGGACCTTGTGCTCCAACTTGTTTGTCCATTTGGGGAGTTCCTAAATGTCCTGGTTTTTTTTTTTTTCTGTCAAAAGAAATTTGTATTCATTATTAAAATAATATATGACAAGAAATCTCAAAAATCACAATAATAAAGCAAGCCCATAGAACTTCAAAACAAACCAAAAAACCAAAAATCAAGGTATATCATTATAGTATAATTGATAGAGAGAATCACAAATCTGTCATTTAAGAATAAATTTGTGATTGCATCCAAGCGAATGGATCGGTAGTCGATCACTAAATCACATAACATCATCAATGATAAGAACAAACCAAGGTCTATCGTGCCTGTCAAGCAAATAAACTTAATTAGAGATGGAGGAAATTTACTTCTTTTTTTCTTTCAATTCACGAAACGGAATGGATTATTGGAGGTTGAGCTACGTTGACTCGCGGTTTGATGAACCAAGTGTTGAGTAATTATCGGTAAGAGGCGAAGGTAATATGTATATATATATATATATACCGTCAAGACCATGGCTACTCATTTTTTAAATTCGTTTTAAACTCTTCACGTGCACACGTTACTTGAATAAAGTTTCATAACAAATTAAAAAAACTAAGTGAACATGATAAAAATATGCTAGTAAAAATAACAACTAAAATCACCTAGAGATTGAAATTCTTATAGAAAAACCAGAAAAGTACGCAAGTCTCGCGAGGATACATACTCTGAATGTGTGCTTTATTGATCATCCAAGTTACGTTAAGGCTTTATTTTGTCGCCAAATCATATTTATGCCACATATACGTCCTCAGCTAAGTGCATTTCGAAATTTTTTGTTCTTGAAATTAGAATAAAATAAAGCTTTCACAGTCAAAGTAATTATAATTACTTTCTAAGCTAAAGACGATAGTTATGATTATGTCCATAATATAAATTTCATGAGTACCCCAATTACGTTATTTTACGAGGGATAATGATGCGAATAGTCTTTGAATTTTGATCCAATATGTAATTTGGTTGATGAATTTATAATTTATTCAACGTGATCTCTGAATTTTAATCTAACATGCAATATAATCCCTAAAATTTTAATTTATTCAATCGAATCTCTATAGTCATTAGTCTTGAATAATTAGGGAGTACTACATTGAATATTTTTGTACAATTTAATGACTAGATTGAACTCCTTAGCCTTGAATAATTATGGAAGAACTATATTGAATATTTTCATACAATTTAATAATTTGATTGAATATGTAATAAAAATTTATGAATTATATCGAATAAATTAAAATTTTATGTATCATAATACATATTGAGTTAAAGTTTATAAATCAAATTGAATAAAATTCATAGATTGAATTACACATTAAGTCAATGTTTATGAATTATTTGTGTCAATTTCCTATTTTACAACCCTTGGGGCAGCGACCCAGATGGGCACACAGCATGTCAAAATTGTGCCAGTAATCCGTTCATCGTACGATACGTGTACATGAGAGGGCTCACTTCTCAGATTTTTTCTATCTCCCCCTTTACCCTTTCATTTCTCACTGTTTTCTTCGCTTTCCTTTTTGCCCTCTCCCTCACCCGAGCCCAACCTTAGCGCCTCCCCCACCGCCGGCGACGGCTCCACCACTGAAGTCGTCCGCCGCCCCGCCGCCGCCCCGCCGGGTCCAAGAACAAGCCCAAGTCCTCCCCGGCCGTCATCACCCGTGACCCCGAGGGCTCCCTCTCCCTCATCCCCTGCATTCGATGTCGCCGCCTCTTTCCAGATCCGGCGCGGGGGACCCTCGCCCTGGCTGCGAGAGTGGACCCCTCGCCGGATTTCGTGAGGTCCCGACGCTGCTCCCTCCGAGATGGCCTCCGCCGGGACCCATTCCGGATCCGAGACCGAAGACAGATCCGCTCGAGATCCGGCTCTCGCGGGCCCGGCTCCGGTACCGGGGGTCCGGCGAGAAGGCGGCCCTCCGCAAGGCAAAGAAGCCGAAGAGATGAATTTAGGGGCGAGGTCGAATCGGGAATCGAACCGGCTCGATTACGGTTCAGGTCGGACGTGGAGGTGATAATTTGTTTTTTCATTTCTTTAGTTTACGTGCTTCTCTGGTGGGCCCCAGGTAGAGGATCCCCTCTTGTGTTTGCTTGTGTCGCCATGGGGCCATGCACGCATTCCTGTTCTGTCGATTCGATTTCCTTTTCTTGGCAGTTTGACACTTTTTTCTTTTTTTATCTAAGGCAGTTTGACACTTTAGGAGAGCCTTTTTTTAGGAGTTAACACTTCAGGAGATCGCTTAAAGGTACGTGAAAAGGAACCAAGAGGACGACTTCTTTTTCTGTTTCTGCTGCTGCTGCTGCTGCTGCTGCTTCTTCTTCTTCTTCTTCGCTACAGCGACCGCTAGAACTCCATCTGTCCCGATCAAAGTTTCCATCTTTCGTGCGCAGCTTGTTCCCGGTGAGCGCGAGAGATGGGTAGCTCGACGACGGCATTGTTTCTCTGCCTTCTCGTGATGATGGCATCGGGAGGAGCTCGAGGGCTTTTCTACGACTGGGAAGTGAAGCAAGAGATGATAGGCTCCTACAAGGAGCAGGTCATCACCATTAATGGACGGCACCCCGGCCCCACCATCCAGGCTCATCAGGGAGACAGAGTTTTCGTCAGAGTTACCAACAACCTGAGCGAGGATGTCGCGATCCATTGGCGCAACACCCAACAGGTATGGTGGCGAAACCCATCGAAACTGTGTTTGATGAAGATTGTAATGGGAAGTTTATGTGACGATGAGTTCGGATTGGATTGAATTGCAGATTCAAAGTCTAGGGAGCGATGGAACAGGGGATGTCGTTCCAAGGCCCATTTCCCCTGGAAGAACTTTCACCTATGTTTTCAGCGTGCATCAGGTGAGCCCTAAGTATGATGATCATCCAATACCATGTTCATGTGAGCTTTTTCTGAAATTTGTGCGAGGTTCAAGCTGTTTCCACCTCATTTGATGAATATGCCCGGCAGGCATTTAATTTCTTATCTTGCAAAGGGATGTCATTTATACTTATATGCTTCATTGCAGCTTGGAAAATCTCAGTACGACTCCTATTACCCAATGCAAACGGTGGCTGGACTGCACGGGTTGATTGATGTTTTGCCGCCATACGGCATGGCCAAGCCATTCGCTCAAGATTATCACAAGAGCATCATCCTCGATGACCGGTACTACAAAAGCTATTATGATTGGGCGACAGAGCCTGAGGTGATTAATTTAATTTGATTGCCTCAATTATGAAGAACTTAAACACCAGTTTTGCTCGTTTGTCGTGTTCGTTTCATTCTCTTTTTGTTGCTTGGATTGCAGTCCCTGCTGATTCCCAGGACGGCTCGTAATGCCATCAATCCTGAATATGTCGTCCTTGGTAAAACGTATCACCTCAATATTTTGAGTGTGACCACTCATTGTACTCTCAGCTTTCAGATTGAGGTATACTTTGATTACAACCTAAAAATTGTTCCTCTGGTTTGTTTATTTCCTTGCTTTCTATAATGAAGTTTCCACTTCTGGATCATATACTTTGGGCTTTCTCGATGTTTTTAAAGACTATTAGATTGAAGAAATTTCAGAGATAGATTTGCAAGATGAAGTGACCCTTCATTTTTTTCTTACTTAGGACCTCAATCTTTGATTTGCAGGGTCACAACCTTACTGTTGTTGAAGCGGATGGGCACTATGTAGAGCCATTTGTGAATCAAAGCCTGATCATCTACTCGGGTAAGACATACTCAGTCAAGATCAAAGCCAATCAAGATCCGTCGAGAAATTACTCGATCACGACCAACATTGTTGGCCAGAACACCACTGCCACAACCCCTCTCAGTCTGGCCGTGCTCAGCTACTCCCTGCCCGCTGGCCCAATTCGGAATGGTGTCACACCGGAGTCAGTTCTGAGCCTGGGGAACAAAGCCTGCCAAGGTAATATATGTGACAGGACTAATGTCTTAGTTAGAGAGGCTGTTTTGATCCCTTGTTTGAAATTTGAGGTTATGTTTCCCTAGAGGATATAAGTCCGTGGATATTTATTATCTTTCAAGCAAAAGTTTGCTCTTTTTCTTGAATCTTTGAAAAGTATGATTATTTTTCTCCTGAGGATATAAATTGTATTTTTGTTTTGTTTATTAGCTTTTTAACAGCAATTATTGAGGAACATGCTGGTTAGTGTCTTATTCATTTGAATTTGATGTTCTAGTCGAGCGTTAAATTGGCTTTCACTATCCAAGTCAGAGGCGATTCTAGTCATGTCTCAGCATTTTTCCTATGATGGCATCGGATAGTGTCTTGGATGGTTGTTGACTGATCGAGCAATTTGTCATAAGTCTCTTGGCTTTAGTCCCCCGCACACAAAAAGATAATGTTGAAGGAGGTTGCTTCAACTTTGCAGGGTATGCCCAATTTTTCATTAGGCACACATGTTGAACATTTGTTCCAATTTTTAAACATTTCTAGGAAGAGGAGATTGCTTCTATTGTGAAGGACACTGTTGGGTTTGATGCTGCAGAGCGTATAGGCATAGGATGGCAAAAAGAGAAGCAACAGAACTGTGGGCATCATGAATGAAAAACTATAAAAGAAGCAGAGCCCTGCAATGTTGGATGCAAAATACAAAAGCAAATCACAAACTTTTTTTCCTCTTGGGATTGGGAGTCACAGTTAGTGCAGCTCCTCTAGTGACCCATCTAGAGCTTATCATTGAAAGGACTAAAGAGCAGTTCATGGACATTTACTCACTGCTGAGTAACAATTTCTGAGCCATCTTCCATTTGTGATGGGGATAATTTTATCCTATTGCTATGCTATTATGTCTGATGTCCCTTATAAATTCCATGCATCGAAGATCCCGCTGACGAAGCTCATTGGGTTGTTGTTTTCTTACAGGGTACCGAATGATGTTAGCAATTCTACCGATTCTAATGTGGCTCATCTGAAGACGGCCCGAAGGATAATTTTGCTTACTTTCATCTTGCATGGCACCCGATAAAAGAAAAAAAAGCTCATATTTTTTCTTTTATGGGTTAATATTCTGAAAAATCCCAAACTGGTACATCTGTGACAAATTTATAGTAAACTAATTTTTTAATCACAAATAGACCAGTTTGGGGTTTGTAACGGTCAAATAAATTAGTTTGGGGTAAATTTGTCACAGGTGTACTAGTTTGAGATTTTTTATGATATTAACCATTTTTTTTTATAGCTTTCTCAAGTATGTATAAGACCGAATCTATTTGATTTCTAATAAGGACGGGTCATCCTTAACTTTTCGAGGAATCCTTTGTCAGTGGTCGTGAGATTGCTGATAAGATCATTTGGAGACCTTCTGCTATAGATGGGGATTCCATCGAATGCGTCAGAGCCATGATGCTGCTGCTTGTTGTTTCTGGTTTTTAACTCTTTTTTCAGGTCGTGCATGAATGAGTTTCTAGGAAGATTTTACTTAGCGCTGGGAATTTGTATGACAAGACTAATTTCTTAGCTAGAGAGGCTGTTTTGCTCATTTTCCTAGAGAAATTCCCTGAAAATTGTTTTTATATGTTCTTATTGTTTACTTCTTGAAAAATTCGAACAATATGGAATGGTCTAGGATGCCATGGTCAATACTCGAGACTGAAGAGTGCATGAATGAACTTTAAGAGAGATTCCGCTCAGTACGGGTAATATATGTGATGACACTTACGGCTTTGCTGGAAAGGTTGTTTTACTCATATGTGATTGTTACGTAGCTTGGAAATGTAAACTTGTGGAAATCCTTGGAATTAAGTTCATAAGTACACTTAGGTCATACATAAAAAAAAAAAAAAAGAAAGAAAGAAATTTTGCTGGAAAAGGCAGCGGGGATATCTTGACCACTAATTTGAAAAATGAGAATAGCTTTTCCTAGGGAATATAAGTCCGAGGATATTATCATCTTTCGAGCAAAAGTTAATACTTTTTCTTGGATTTTTAAGAAGTATGATTATTTTTCGACAGAGAATACAAATTCGTATTTGTTTTTTGGCATTTGGTCTTTCGGTACAGACTTACAAAACCTGCACAGCATTGGATCGCCAACTCAGATATTAATAGATATTGATATACATGTAGAATAAAGAGAAAGATGAGATCATACAATCCGCTTTCATGTTGTCCAAAATCTTAAACTAAGCTTATTGTGACATATTTATCAAGAATTTTTTTTTTTTTTGTGACACTAAAAAATCCAACTTTATATTATATGATACATTTACTCTCCATTAAGATTTCATAAAAAAACATAGTTAAAAATCCTACATGAGTGCTGATATGGATGACAGAATGCAAATGGTGATGATGTGACTTCTAGCAGCAAAACGTAGTAATTTTATTGCTGACATTGTTGAAGAAATATAAATGACATCATGGCTCTCTCTCTCTCTCCCTCCCTCCAATTGAAAGCTCCATCGCTCCACAATCCTCCCGTTGAATTGTAAAACACATTTGCCCAAATTTTAGAGTTTATTCATGCCATCTCTCTCAAAAATCTCAATTCATGTTTGCAATCTTTCCATTTAGTCTTCTCCATTAAAGCTTCCTAAGGCCCAAGACAGGCAGGTTTTCCAATTGAAAGCTCCATTGCTTCATAGTCCTCCCGTTGAATTGTAAAACACATTTGCCCCAAATTTTAAAGTTTATTCATGCCATCTCTCTCAAAAATCTCAACTCATGTTTGCGATCTTTCCATTTAGTCTTCTCCATCGAAGCTTCCCGAGGCCCGAGACAGGCAAGCGAGCTTCCTCACTTCTCTTTGATCATTCATCTTCTTTGTCCAATCGGAAACCCTAACCCCACATTTTCATCTACAAATCAAAAAATTACTGAAGGTAAATGTTTCATCTTGCTCATCCTCTCGACTCGATGAGATACTTGTATGCAAATTGAGTGTTTGATTATCAAGCCACCTTAGTAAATAATTACTCTATGATCAGTTATTAGTTAAAGCTTTAGGAAATCAAGGACAATCATATGTTGAATGATAAATTTGTTTTATAGAGGTGATTATTGGGAGAGCTCTAGCCAGGCAGGGTTTGAAGATCGAGCTTAATGTGTTCCAAGCCCATCCATCATTAAAACTTATCCAATAATTTTCAGGTTGGGCTGTGTTGAAGATGAGCGGGTCGGACTTTCTCTGTGTAAGAACATCACTTAAACTTGCCATTTATCTTTCAGGCCTAGGGAAGCTTGGGTAGGCCTAGCGGACCGCCCATCCGTTAGTTACCTTTACTGATCAAACAATAAAGGGTGAACTCTAAGAATCTATTAATCAGAATGCCCAAAAAAATTTGATAGAAAAGAGTAAATAAAATGAATTTATTGCTTATATATTTTGTTATTTCTAGATATTTATTAAAGGAGTAAGTGTATCAAAAGTCCTAAACTTGTCGCAATAATTCAATTAAGTTCTAAAACTTTCAAAAATATAATTGAATCTGACAACTTATCAAATTAATATAATTAAGTCATTCCTTAACTCTGTTAATTTGACTTATTAAAAATGATGACATGGCTTTTTCTATTTCTTCTTCCCATTATCCTTGTCCTTTTCCCATCATCATTTTCCATCAAAAAAAAAGAAAGAAGAAAAAATGGCATAAAATTTTTCCTTTCTTTCTTCTCGTTGATCCTCATCTCTTTCCCATAGTCATCTTCGTCCTCATCCCATCACCGTCTTCCTATTCAGTATCATCTTCTTCTTCAGTTCAGTGAATACTCAGAAAATGCCCACCATTAAAACCCCATGGATTCTTGACGTAAAGAATCAAGCACACGATTTGTGGTGATACCTAATAACCATAAGTAAAAAATCTTTAAATACCTTACTTTGAAACTAAACCCGGTGATCGAAACTCTCCCGAAACTCAAGTAACCCACTTCATACATCTCCAGTAGATCTGAAGTTGAAGCTCACAGCCACGTTTGAGCTTGAAGCATGCAGTGGCCACGGCCGCTTGAGCTCGAAGCTTGAGATCGTGACCACGAGCTCTGTTGTGGCTTCGGGCTTGAGCCCCAAATTTGAGCAATCTCTGCCGTGCAGATCGAGGTCGATGCCATCTGGGCCGACCTCTGCTTGCGGCTTCGAGGTTGACCTTAAATTTGAGTATCGTTGCTCAAACTTTAGATCTAGAGGTTGAGCTCAACCCCAAATTTGGGCTTGAATTCTGCTGCGGCGATGAGCTCAACCATAGATTCACGCGGATAAGAAAATAAACAGTAACAAGGGCTTCTTTAGATTTCCCAAGAGTTAACCCAACCTTTTCCTTCATTGAACCTTTGAATTTTCAAATTTTTCCACCAAAGTGAAGCATATTCTTGAATTACATCAACCGTGTACATCTTTTTACTTTTTTTCATTTGAGTATAGGGGCATTGTACTTGTTTAATTGCATGCACCCAATCAACAAGTCATCTCGATTGATGCTGCCTTCATATTCAATTTGCAATTGGTGCAAATTTTCATTTGAGTAATGTGAAATTATGCATATACTGTTGCGTCGAGCCAAGAAAATCAATTGCATACGACTAATCAACAAGTCATCTCGATTGATGCAAAGATATGTTTTGGATAGGAAACCTTCAAAATAATAAGAGTTTTACTTATATATAGACTTGAGGCCGTATTCAGATGCTTGCACTCGTCGAGTGCTGGTCTTTACGATCGAACCATGTAAATCGGTGTCCGATTTATTTTCTTCATCTGTCTATATTTTGTTCGATCGCTCGCCTTTCGCAACAAGTGGTATCAGAGCCAGGCTTGACTAAGTTGAAGCGAATCGATGGCGACAGAAGAAGTAAAAGTGAGAATCGACAGATTTGATGGGAAGGATTTTAGTTTCTGGAAGATGCAGATTGAAGATTATCTTTACCAAATGAAACTGCACTTGCCCTTGTTTGGGGAGAAACTAGAGACGATGAAGCAAGCTGATTGGGAATTGCTTGATAGACGAGCTATGGGTGTTATTCGGCTGACGTTGGCTCGTAACGTCGCGTTTAACATCTTGAAGGAGAAGACCACTGCTGATTTGATGCAAGTCCTGTCAGATATGTACGAGAAGCCCTCTGCGATCAACAAGGTCTGTTTGATGCGACGTTTGTTTAATTTGAAGATGAGAGAAGGTGTGTTAGTTGCAGATCATATCAATGAATTCAATGTGATTGTTAGTCAATTGAGTTCAGTTGAGATTGACTTTGAAGATGAGGTACGTGCTTTGATTATGTTATCCTCATTGCCTGATAGTTGGAATACTACCGTTACTGCTGTTAGTAATTCCTCTGGGTCAACAAGTTTGGCGTTTGATGGGGTTCGAGATTTGATTCTGAGCGAGGTTATTCGTAGAAGAGAATCTGGCGAATCTGTATCTACTGCTCTAGTAGGTGAAAATAGAGGAAGATCTGTAACACGTGTGAGTAATGGTAGTACTAGTATGAACGGACGTAGTCAATCTAGGACCGCTAATGTTGTCTGTTGGAGCTGTGGCAAGAGGGGACATCTTAGAAGGGATTGCCTTAAGCTGAAGAATGAGAAGGGTAAGGGAATTATGGTTGATTCTGCAGATAATGTTGTAGTTGTAGTAGATAATGCTGATTATGTCTTGTCTATCACTGATTATTCATCGTTTAATGGATGGATTATGGATTCTGGTTGTTCTTTTCATGTCACATCAAATAGAAACTGGTTTATCACTTATCAGTGCACGGGTAGTGGTAAAGTCCAGTTAGGAAATAACGTTGAGTGTGATGTTGTGGGTGTTGGTGATGTTAAAATCAGAATGCATGATGGTATCGTGAGGACATTGACTAGAGTGAGGCATGTTCCAGAATTGAAAAAGAACTTAATTTCTTTGGGTGCCCTAGATTCAGCTGGTTACAGGTATTCTTCAAAAGGTGGAATTCTGAAGGTTGTTCGAGGTGCCCTGGTGATAATGAAAGGAATCAAGCACAATGGCCTGTATAAACTTCAAGGTGAGACAGTGACAAATTTCGTTGCGGAGACGTCGGATGCATCTGTTCGAGAGTCTATTGACTGCTCGAGGAAGACTTGGGTGTTTGTGCCAATGCACAAGTTTGATGCTGGTGTCAGAATCTTGCAGTCAAGAGCTTTGATCGAGACGAAGACTAGTAAGTCAATCAAGCATGTGTAAACCGACAATAGCGATATGTTTTGGATTCCTATGAGAAGATTATTTTACTTCCTCATGCCTCCTTGAAGTGCCTGCCTCTTCATCTAACTCGATAATCTTTGTTCGTGAATTACATCCAAGAAGATGTGATCACTAGATCATCTTGAGTGTTATTAGATTGATCATCGGAACTTAGACAGTGGTTTGGTCAACATTCCATGGACAGTGGACAAGTGGCAATGAGAAAAAAGTGTTTGATGTGTTTGAGGGAAAGTACCTTTGACATAGAAGATTTTACCACCAAGGCATAAAGGAATGTTCCACCATACAAGAACAAACAACTTTGAGGTTCACCACCAATGAATTGGATAAAAACCTAAGGGCTTTAAGGTTCACCACCAACAAATTAAATAAAGAACTGAATGAATCACTTGCTGAAAGAAATTTTCATATATTATCAACTCAAATTTGCCTTCTTACAATTGAGAATGCACCTCCTTTTATAGATGGATTAGGATTAAAAACATTAAAATAGGAAACCACAAACTAAGAAAACCAACTTGAACTAGGAAATCAACTTAAGCTAGTAAAACCTATTCAAATTAGAAAACAACCCTCCTGCCTTTTACCTAAATGAATGCCTTTATTCTTCAACTTTTAGAAGCTCCATTTTGATTGCCTTCCCATTGATCATGTTACAGCCGAAATCTCCCTTTGGTTGCATAAACATCAAATGGGCTTGGATGATTGATGGGGTTTGAATTGGACTTGTGAGTTGTTTGTCTTCATGGACTTTCAACCTCTGACAAGTTTCCAAGATGTCATGGTTTGCATCAGGGTGCAAACTCATTCAATAGTTGCCAAAGTCCATACTCAATTTTTTTTTTTTTTTTTTTGGAATAAGCCCACTATAGGTCCCTTGTTATCTAATTTTACAATCGGCTCCTCAAAATTTTAAATTTGCACAATCTTGTCGTATAAAGTGAGCATTTAAGATGGGTAGCGAATGAATTTATGTAGGTTCTCAGTCACTACTACATGCTTATACATAATTTCCCATTTAATTTCGTAAACCATTAATTAAAACTAGAGAAAAGACATTTTTTGTGTGCAAATAGCATATGGAAAACGAAAAAATAAATAAATAAAAAGGTTATAGGACTGTGATGACTTGAAGACGCGTTATTTTATCTGATTATGTTTGTTTCATTTCGGTTGCCTAGCTTCAGATTTGACAATACCCTACCAATTTCATGGACCATATAAAATGTGAGTCAAAATCACGATTGGTAGTTTGGATGTTATTGAATTGCTTTGTGCTTAGTGATTTGAGTAATCATCCTTGTCGTAATGCATGCAAGACAGTTTGCATAAACCTTTTCTTTTATGGCTTGTGTATCACATAAAATTTCAAAAAGTATATATACATAAATCAAATTTTAAAACAATGCATCGTAGAGGGGCCAACTTGACGTGGACAGTCAGATGAGGAACTCCCAAATCTTGTCCCAGTCACCAGGCTAATTCGCTATACATACGTTCTTACTTCATCGTTTCCTTTGTCAAAACTCCAGTTCATCGTAGAAAAATCCACATATTTTGAAGATGAAGCTCGTTGGGATGATGCCGGTTGCCCTTTTGCTGGTGGTCTTAGAGCATCAAGTCGCACGCCATTTCCTCATGCAATGGCGCATGTCAAACCCTCGATGACTGCCCCGGTCAATTGGCATCGACGGAATGTGCGGCGATGATCCTGATGTCGGTACTCGGATATGTGGCAGCGGTGCTGGCGACTGGTTCGTGCTGACGCTGGACGATGAAGGATGCGAGTCCTCAGGCAATCTCCAATGCGATGGCGTATCTTATCCTACGTTCGCTTGCTTGCCACCGGTAATTTCCTCAACCCCAGCTATCTTGACGTGGAACGATTTCAGCCATGGCGGCGATGGGGGAGACCCATCTGAATGCGACAGGCAATACCATGACAACTCGGAGCTAATCGTTGCGTTGTCGACAGGGTGGTTTGATAATGAATTGCATTGCCGGAGGATGATCCAGATAGCATCTATCAAGACCGGGAGGAGCGTGACGGCCCGACTGGTTGATCGGTATGACTCGATGTACAGGGGCGATGAGAGCCATGCCCACCAGCTGCCATGCCCAAACAACGTCGTCGATGGCTCAGACGCCGTGTAGAGTGCTTTAGGGCTCGGTAAGAATGTTGGTCAAGAGGACGTGACTTGCTCAATGGTGTAGACACTGTTCAATGGGAGCGAGATTGATGAAACTTCATTTAGAGAGTACCGAACCATCAACAATACAATACTTTCCTGAATTTCATTTTGTTATAGTCATTTTTTTTCGTTATATTTCCTTTTTCATGTTCAATGCATATAACTTTTTTTTTTTTTAATTGCCGTAAGGATTTTTGAATTTATTAACAATAATATTATTAAACAATAAGAATTCTTAGACTTTGAGAAAAATATAGCCTTCTTAATATAACTAAAGAAGATATTAAAAAAAATATAATAATAAACACAAGTTAAGTGAATAGGGGAAAGGCCTCAACAACAAAAGGTTAAAATGATAAAAAATGATTACTCGTTATGCATGTTTAAGGGCTGATTAATGAAAAATCATTGACCAATTTTTTTCGTTAATTAACCTATAAAAATAACTTAAGGTGTGTCAAATTTTTGTAATTTGACATTTTTGTTATTCAGGCCCTTTTCCTTTTACTAAATTGTGTTTCTTTTTCTTAAAATGTCTTGTTAGTTGTGTTAACGTACTCATCAAATTTTGATATTTTAATTTTCTAATATTGCCACTGGTATTTATTTTTTCTGTCGTTAATTTATTTTTCTTCATTATTTTTTTTCATTTTTAGCATAAATCAATAACATATTAGAGATTTCCTTCAACGAATGAGATGAAAATGTATTTTTACCAATTGAATGTCGTGTTGCTTAGCACCTGCTAACGGAAAATGGAAAGGAGGGTTAGCGGCTTTAATAAAATGGAGATTCTTTGGGAAGAGGAGGGGAGGGGGTATAATAGGTAATTGCTGAAAGTTTAGGGACAAAAATGTATTTCCTCAAAATTCGGGGGAGTTTTGGATAATTTTCATAAGATTATTGTCATGTTGTGTTTTTATGCATATCTCACCTTAGAATTATTTATATATGCCTCTGGCATTTGCATGCATTTTATGGCGCTACGGTATTAAAACATTTGGATTCACTAGTAATGCATTGTGCCCAAACGACATAGTTGATGAAGGTGATGTGACTTGGACAATGAGATAGCACTGTAGAATGGAAGAATAGAAAATAATCAATTTAATCGTTCATAATTATACATGTTATGACTTATTGTTGCCTGGACCCTCCTTATGTAAACTCCAAAGCAGCTAAATAAATTGCTAGGTGGGGGCAAATAATCCTCTTGTGAGATAGCGCTTTCTTAGCACAATCCCTCCCAAGTCGTACAATTCCTATCTTCATTCTCTCATTGTTAGTTCATTATGTCAATGGGCCGTTTTCACTTATGCAACAGCCCATCTTATTTCTCAAACCAGAGTCTTGTAGACTCGAGAGCTTGGTTATTCTAGATTAATCTAAAACCTGTTATCACTATATTTTCTTTTGTAAACTGTTTTACGATCTTTTAAAATAAAAGTAAAATAAAATCATGATAAAGCAAGTAAGACATGAAAAAGTAAACATCCCAAGCCGTATCGAGCAACATTACATGATATCTTATTATAAAACTCCCAGCAAATCCCCGTGAACTATGAATATATTCCTTAATTTAAGTGACGAGAAATAAATTTTAAGTATGACAAGATGAAATTAATAATAAAAATAAACTTATCTAATTCATATAATGCATGTAACACCTAAATATTTTTCTTATCGTTTCATTTTTTTTTTACGCAATAAAACCATCTTAACATCCCGATGAGAAGGAACGCCCAAAATCAATACAAGAAAAGGTTATGGGTGGAAATTTTCCATACTCTTTTTGATCTCTCGGTTTTCCCGGACCTGCAGACATTAGAAAATCTGCCAAAACAGGAACATTAAGATGCTATGCGTGCTGAAATTTAATAAAGAAAAATATCTATGTGACTATCCTTAATAGAACTAAGATTTTGGGCATATAAAGTTCCGGAATTATGCTTGGCAATCCTAGATCGACCCTAAATCAAGTACCCACGCAAATTATCAATTAAAACAATGCAAACTCAGTCAAATCAAAATAGAATTAATGAACTATTTATTTGCATCGGAAATAACTAAAACGGCGCAAGCTGCGACATCAATTGCAACAGATTCACAAAAAAAGTGAATCAAAATTAAACCCAAGTTCGGATTAAGCCATATTCATGACAAGTCGCTCAGTGTCCTCGGTTCGGGTTGTGAATGCATTCACGGACAAATACTTGGACAAGACCAAAGCAAACCGTTAGTAGGCTCATGCAATTGAATTAATCGAACGATTGGAAACCAAAAATTCAGGTTTTTACCTGGCAAAACGGCACGAACGCCGGCCGAAATTCCTTCTAGACTGGGATCGGGTGTGTTCTGATTTCGACCGTGTTCCCCTTTGGTCGATCGTCTGTCGTTCGCTGGTTGCTCTTGTGCATGAGTTCCACTTGTGCTTTTTCCTCCAATTCCCCACGTTCAGCCAAGCAGCTCGCTCCACGATTTTCTTCTTTTTTGAATTCCTTTCTTTTACTTCGTGGTTTCGTGCTTTTGCTGAATGTCTTCTTGCCTGAGTGTGCGTGAGTGAGAGTCCTTTCGTATGAATACATATTGCCAATCTGTGTATTCATACGATATGATTTTTTTTTTCTCATCTTTCCTCTCTTGTAATCAGCAGAATTCCCTTCCTTTGTGTTTTTTACTTTCCTAATACTGCATATGCATTTTTTCCTCCAAGCGAAAAGAAGAGAGGAAGTGGTAGAAATCTCCATAGGGTCCAGGCTCATGTGGGGTTGGTCTTGAAAATTCCAATGACCTTAAGGCCCATTTCTTCTCAATTCAAGCTTATTTCCTTTGTCGGGCCAATGAAATTCATAACTGGGCCTCTGTTTCATTTGATGTGGACATGTTATTCCTAAATAAATAATGTCTTTATCATCTAAATGTAGTAAAAATGCGAATGCAAGGATATACGATATCGATATTTTTGTTTAGGAGTCATATTTTTTTCATTATCATTGAATTCAATCAATAATTTTTATGAAATGTATTAGAGATCTTTAGGCAAAAGTATGGAATCAACAATTGTTTTGTTCTCAAGATAGTTTTGTTGTTTACAACATCTCTTCATAATTAATATAAATCCTTAATAGTTTAGGACATGTCTCAATTGACTTTTACTATTACCTTTTTTTTTAAATTTAAACCTTGTAATGCATGCATTTAACCTAAAATATTTGAAATTCTCACAACATGGAAATGTTGATGTGTAGGGTGACATATAATCTTTTCAAATATTTTAAATTTTGATTGGAAAATATGGGGAAGTCAACAAGCTTTTTGATTCTTTTTCTTTCATCTATTTTAGCGACTCCTCGGAGAGAACATATAACTTTCATACAAAGGACGGCGAAATTGCTAAAAAGTCCTAGACTTATTGAAATTTTGCCAATTAGTTAAACCTTTTGAAAATTTGTCAATTGAGTCAATTCAGTCAATTTTAACCACAAATTGATAACATGGACGCTCACCATTCTATATAGCATAATCGATGCTAATGTGGATATTTTTAATGATATTTTGATTTTTTTAATGATTTTTTTTCCTTTTCTTTACTATTGCTTTTTGGTTTTTGGAGTGATCACCAGCAAGGGCTCATTGGCCAACCCTTGCTTGTTCTAGGTGAGGGCCACAACACCCTCGCCTCGCCAACCGGTAGGCGAGGGCTACTAGCCCTTGCTATAGCTGATGAGGGGTTGGTGGCTCTCATCGGCTAAAGCGAGGGTGTATGATCCCTTGCTTAGAGCCAACGAGGGTTGTTGACCCTCACCAGCCATCACTCCAAAAACCAAAAAAAAGGTAAAAAAAGCCATAAAAAAAATAAAATAAAGAAGTATCAAAATGTTATTTGAAAATGTCCAAGTCAGCGCCAACTGTGTTACGTAGTACAACTGGTGTCCACGTTAGACCGTGCCTCAGAAGCCACCTAACCCTTGTAGTTGAGCCTTCGCGTAGTTCTTCATTAGTTGAGGCTGGGTGGCCGCTCACGGTGGCCATAACCCTTGGAGTCAAGGTCACTCATGATCGCGTGAATGTGACGGAAGCACAATATGAGGTTCGTGGCAGTGGCAGAGGCATTCAGGACTCAGGAGGTGGGAAATATAGAGGGGGTTGGGATTATCTAGGAATCTTTACCTTAGGTCTTAGTTGAGATTCTAGTTATGACAATCAAGAGGAAGTGGATGCATTGTTTGCGATTTCAATTCTATGTCTATACCTAATCATGGGGCCGACGATCCATGGACCTGCTAGGACCCGAGTTACGTGGGCTAGTTGGCCGAGTTTGAGTATGGGCATTTAATGAGAAAGTCCAGCCCAGCCTGAAGATTTGTATATAAACCATAAAAATTTAGGTCTGAACTTAAGATCTTGTCCAATCCAAATCTATCCAATGATCACCTCTACTCAAGTCCCCATATATTAAACCATTAATTCCATGACAACATTATTTGGTGATTTATTTCAATTACGTGCAAGCATTGTGACCGGAATTGTTGCTTATGGCATTACTTTCCCAACCCTTATGTGCTTAAAATTAGGTCTCAATTTTTACAATGTAATAACCTTTTTTTTGCCGGTCTTTTGTATGACCTTAATTCCAAGGATTTTCCTTGGGAACATACGTAAGACTGGCAAAAATAATAGAAGAAAAGCAGAGATTCCATTGTAACAATTGAGACCTAACTTTTAAGCGCACAAGTGTTGTGAAAGTCATACAGCAATTGCTTGGTTTTGTTGAAGTATTCGACTGTTTTGAGTGAGCTTATCAATCGGAGTTCGTCAAATAATTTTAGAGTCAAGTTTGTTGTTTAAGAGAATTCACCGGGGTCTTAATATTCACAATGATGGGTCTCTCTCTCTCTCTCTCTCTCTCTCTCTCTCTCTCTCTCTATATATATATATATATATATATATATGCTTAAAGAGCTATAGATATTAACATATATTAATAGAAATGTTTTGTGTAGCTAAAAACAATACCTAAGGTTCGAAAGAATAGCAAAACAACTGCATTCGTGATAACTATTTCACTCAAATTCTCTTATCCCTAACCATTTACTTTTTGCATACTATAATAAAGTGCATTTGTTATTTTAGCATAGCATCACCAATGCTTTAAATGTTGTTACAATGATGATACTTAAGTTTGGAAATTGTTTAAAATTTCAAAATCAATCAATTCACCCGTTCGCATCGTCATAACTAGGATCTCTCCCAAGACACCAAGTAAATATCGAAAAAAATCGAATGCCCAAAAAGGTAATGTATAATAGTCGATGGATGGTTCGGAGCCAAACGTGTACTATGCCCAATCATTAGGGTTTTGTGTAATTTCTCTTCATCTTATTATGCATCTGTCGGAGAGCTAGTACTCTCTAAATTAAGTTCCATCAATCTCACTCCCTGTGTTTACACCGTTGACCGAGTCACATCCTCATCACCTACATTCTTTTCAAGCCCTAAAGCACTCCATACGGCGTCCGAGCCATCGACGATGTTGTTTTGGCAGGGCGGCTGGTAAGCATGGCTCTCACAGCACCCATTCATTGAGTCACATTGGTCCACCACTTTGGTCGTCACGCTGCTTCCGGTCTTAATAGACGTTATCTGGATCATCTTCCTGCAACGTGATTGGTTATCAAAGCACCCCGTCGATAGAGCGATGATTCGCTCTGTGTTCTTGTGATATTGCTCATCGCACAGAGACGGGGCTCCCCCATCACCGCCTTGGCTGAAATCGTTGTTCGTCAGGATGGCACGGGTCGAGGAAGTTACCGGGGGCGAGCAAGTGAACGTAGGATAAGACATGCCGTCGCACTGGAGATTGCACGAGGAGTCGCATTCCTCCGTCGTAGGATGTCGGCACAGATTGACCGCCGCCACCAGTGCCGCATATCTGAGTGCCTAAATTGGGATCGTCACTGCACATTCCATTGATTATGCAGATCAATTGGCCTTGGCAGTCGCCGAGGGTTTGATATGGGCCATTACATGAGGAGATGGCATGCGAATTGGTGCTCAAGACCACCAGCAAAAGGGCAATCGACATCATGCCAACGAGCTCCATCTTCAAAACATATAGGATTTTTCTACGTTGAATTGGGGTTTTGGCAAAGGAAACGATAGAGTTAGAACATAAATAGCGAAATCACTTGGTGACAGGGACAGAGATTTTTTGGAGGTCCTCATGTTGAGTGCCCTCGTCAAGTTGCCAACCTGTGCGTAAGATTTACTCAATTGTTAATATATGCATTTTAAAAAAAATTGATTTACATATATACTATTTTAAAATTTCATTGTACTATGAAGGAAAAGGTTTATGCAAACTATCTTGCATGCGTGATGACAAACACAATTACTCACATTACTGAGCACAAAACGAATCTAATAATATTGGAACTATCAATCGTGATTTCGGCTCACATTTTATATGGTCCACTACCTTTGATTGGCCAAAGCGAAACAAAGATAATTATTTAAAATAATATATGTACAGTCAGTATAACCTTTTCTTTTTGTTTTCCATATTCTAGGTGCACACAAAACATGTCTCTTTTCTAATCTTGAATGAGGATTTAGGAAATTAAATGGGAATTAATGCATAAGCATGTAGTAGTGACTGAGAACCAGCATAAATCGTTCCCCACCCAGCTTAAATGGGCACTTCACACGACATGATTGTACAAATCACAAACTTAGAGGAGCCTTTTTCAAATTAGATAAATAAAGGATCCTAATGTGGGCTTATTCAAAAAAAGATTAATTCATTTGCAGAGTATCATGGACTTGGCAACTGTTGGATGAGTCCGCCCCCCAGTTGAAAACTCGAGTTCACCTGTGTATGATCGCCCATTCGAAACGTCAAGAAGTCGACTGCCGTGGAGAAGACGCTGTTTTTGTCTCTCATATGAGACTTGACTTTGTCAACATGGAAAAATGCGTGCTACATCCTTGTTCCTACCCGCCATATAAACTTACTAACGTTGGAAAAATTGTTCAAAAAATTCTGAATCTATTATTCGGTGGTCAGTTTAGTCTAAACCACTTAATTTGGCCAATTTAGTCATAAACATTTTGATAATTTGCTAATTTAGTTATAAATGCTAATTCGGTCCTAAACTTTTTAACGATTTGTCAATTTAATTATTGCAGTCAATTTTGATCGGAATTTGCTGATGTGACAGTTTAGTCAACATTGATTGTCCTACGTGGCATGAACAACCTTGACGTGAACAACTTTTTGCATTTTTTAAAATTTTTTTATGAATTTTTACTAAATTCAATCTTAAGCATAAGCATGTATCTTTTTCTAATTATTGATTAAGGGTTTAGGAAATTTATGGGAACTTATGCATAAGCATGTACGGAGTAGTGACTGAGAACCTACATAAAATCGTCCCCTACGCAGCTTAAATGGGCACTTCATACGGCGAGATTGTACAAATTAAAAAATTAGGGGAGCCAATTTTAAATTAGATAAATAAAGGGACCTATTTTGGGTATTAAAGAAAAAAAAACTAATCTGCGGCGACTCTTGAATGAGTTTGCCCCGAATTGAAAACCCAAGTTCGTCTGTGTATGATCGCCCATTCGAAACGTCAAAAAGTCGACTGCCGTGGAGAAGACGCCGTTCTCATATGAGACTTGACTTCGTTAATATGGAAAAATTCACGCAACATCCTTGTTCTTATGAGATAAACCTACTAACGTCACATGTTCATTTGTCCTAACTTAAGAGCCTGCATTGTCTACACTCAGTGCACATGAGCTCAACTCACATGTATGGTTAGATTAGGCGGGACTACCTCAAACAATCATATATGTGAGCCTGTGTTAATTTAAATGTTTTTTGGCAATTTCAATGCTTGTAAGCTCGTCGGAACACTCCTCGGGTCAAGCGCTCAGCCTCGATCTAAGGTTGAGTTGACCTTTAGATCTTAGATCAAGGGCTCAATCGAAGCTTGGTTCGTTCCTCTAAAATTTCAGGCTTGTCGCTGCCCCGTCCACTCTAAGCATGCAACAGCTTGGTGACGGGAGGAGGGGGCTAGGCGACGGTGCAGCGGGGAAACTAGAGGGCCAAGATAATCTTTAATTCTAGGAAAACCGCATGAAAATTCCCGTTTCTTTCTTAAATGTATTTGCTTGATTTATTCCCTCCAAGTCCATGCAATACTTGTTCCAAGACTTTGCAAAAGTCGTAGCGACGGAGAACGACTTGGAGGAAGATTGGACTTTCAGGTATGATGTAAAGGAGTTAATTTGAAAGAAGAAATTAATTAAATCTGGGAAATATTGAGAAAAATTACCAAAGGTTTTAAAATTTCATCCTTCCCATCTTATAAATATTTTGAATTTTACTCCATTTTCCATCCGAACTTTCTGTCCACTCTCACAAAGGAAAAAAAACTTCAAATGTTCAATGCGGTGCAGATCCAGTGATCCTTCTTCACTTTGCTTGCTCTGAGAGGATTGCCTGTGAGGAGGCCAACAAAGCCAGGTAAGGTAATAAATTGGAGATACTTATAAATCCCAAGAACAACTCTTCTTTTCTGCTAATACATTCGAATATATAAAAGTGCATAACGAAAAGGAAGAGTGAGCATAAAGAGCTCGGTGTAATTTCCAAATTCATTTGGACACCAACAAAGTCGAGCATTCGGTAAGGGACAAAATTTCCACGGTTGAAAACGCAGATCAAAATTGATTTGATGTTCATCTCGACCTTACACCAAAAGGCAATATAAAAGTGTTTACATTAAGGGACCCAATGCATCGCATATGTAGATATCGACACAAATATACTATTAGAAGACATCACACTCTTAGAGGAACCACAATCAAAGTTATGTCTTTGATTAATTTTTTTCTGTCTTTTCCCCTTTTTAATTTTTTTCTTCTTCTTTTTGGCTTTTTCTGATGGCCGGCCACCGGCGATAGTCGGTCGGGCGAGGAGGAGCACCAGCGAGGGCCTCGCCCAGGCCTGGCCCGGCAAGGGTTGCCTGGGCGAGGCCGACCCTCCCTTAGGCCAAGGCGGCCTCCGCAAGGGCCGGCCTCGCCCTTGCTCGGGCGAGCGTCGGCCTTGCCTGCACCAAATCTAGCGAGGCTGGCCCTCGCCTCTGGTCGGGCGGGCGTCGACCGTGGCCAATGGCCGGCTGTCGCCTTTGGTCGGGCAGGCGTCGGCCTGTGGCTGGTGGCCGGCCATCGCACGCCTGGTCAGGGGCGAGGCTAACGCTTACCTGGGTGAGGGCGAGCCCTGACGAGGGCTCCCCTTGCCAAATTTGGCGAGGCCGGCCCTCGCCGGGGCCAGGGCCAGGGCGGCCTCGCCGTCGCCCGGCCGATGCCCGGCAAGGCCGCCCGGCTTGGGGAATGGTCGGCCTTGCTCAGGCAACCCTTGCCGAGCCGCGCCTCGGTGAGGGCTCCCCTCGCCGGTGCTCCTCCTCGCCCGGCCGGGCCTCGCCCGTGGTGGGTGAGGCCAGCCAACCGGTTGTGGTCGGTGGCCGGGGCTGTGGCCGGTGGCCGGCCGTCGCCTATGGCTAGTGGCCGGCCACCGGAAAGGCCAAGGAAAAAGCTAAAAAGAAAAAAAAAAAAAAGAAAAAAAGAAAAAAATTCAAAAATTAAAAAAATTTAAAATATTATTAAAAATTGTTCACGTCAAGACCGGCAGTCCTATGTGGCACCGCCGGCGTCCACGTCAGCATTGGATGGACTGAATCGGTAATAAGTGAAAAGGTTTAGGACTCAATTGGCAAAGTTAAAAGGTTTATGACTGAATTTGTAAAAGTGCAATAGGTTTAGGACTTTTTGAACAATTTTCCCATATTTTTTGCCTTTTTCATTTAGTTTGTCAAAAATATGGAAGACGATCAATTTTAGTACCCACCTGACAAGACCAATCTTCATCATTTTTGTTACAAAATTTTGAGATCTTCATCTTTGCTCTTAATTTTGCCGCCAAGACTAGTATAGGGGCTTCTTGGGGAAATTAGGTACAAGCACGAGGGAATGATTTTGGGATATGGGGCTAATTTGCTGCTATTATGCAAGACTAAGAAAAGACAGTTTTTCTAAGCAAAAAACAACATCTTTACGTGTAGAACGATTGATGGAAACTGAATTGCTATATCAGATGAATCAAGCGAGACTTGACTAAGAAGACTCAATTTCACTTTCCCTCAAAATTTAGGATTAAATTTGTTCAATTAAAAGATTTAAAACTTAATTGTTTTCCATATAATAGGTGTTGGATTGATTGTGCACTTTTTCCTTGGAAAATGGTAACAATGGATGTTTTAGTCCCTCAAATACAAGTTTTTTCTTGGTCAGTTCAAAAGTGAGGATACTTATCTTGAAGGTATAAGTTGAAAGATACTTATGTGTTTCGAGAGCAAAAGATCGCTTCAAGTGCCATAACTTGGTACAAATGAATACTTAAGTGCCATAATTTACGAAAGTGACACTTAAGTGTCAAAATCGGAGAAAAATAGATCACTTAAACATCATTCCGGCCAAAATCTGGCAAAAATGCTGATGTGTCAATTTTCCGGCGAAGCGAGTGCAAAACGGCGTTGTTTTGCACGCTGACGTGGCTAGACAATGCAAAAACAACGTTGTTTTGATGCGACGTGGTAAAATAATAATAAAAAAAATAATAAAATTAAATTTAAAACTAAATTTATTTAAAACATTTAAAAATTAGAATAAAATATTAAAAATATTAAAAAATTCAATTTTTTAAAATGATATAAAAATTAATTAAATTAAATTTATTTAAAATATTTAAAAATAAAAATTTTAATATTAAAAAATTTTGAAAAAATAAAAAGATTTAATTTTTTTTTAAAAACGCTGCTGCCACCTCCCCGCCACCTCCCTTTTTTTTTTTTTTTTTGTATTTTTTTTTTGTAATTCTTGTAATTGTTTTTCAAAATTTTTTAATATTAAAATTTTTATTTTTAAATGTTTTAAATAAATTTTTATATCATTTTTAATTTTTTTACATATTTTAAATATTTTATTTTAAATTTTTAAATTTTTTAAATAAATTTAGTTTTAAATTAAATTAAGTTAATTTTTATATTAAATTTTTTACCACGTTAGCACCAAAACGACGCCGTTTTGCACTCGCTTCGTCGGAAAATTGACACGTCAGCATTTTGGTTGGATTTTGGCCAAAGTGCCACTTAAGTGATCAATTTCTCTCCGATTTTGGCACTTAAGTGTCACTTTCGTAATTTATGATACTTAAGTGTCCCTTTGTGCCAAGTTATGGCACTCTAGGAGTCCGTACATCGTGTTTCGAGCATACATATAAAAGAAAGAACGGTCCTAAGTATGACTTAGACCTCGGTATCCCTCCGAGGTAATGCACCTATAGGGTATTCCCTCCTTCCGGGGAAAACAAATATTTAGGGGGAATTGGGGGCTTGGGGTGTGTGGGTATTAGCACGTTAAAATAAGGAATGCAATCTTATCAGCTCGCCACCTAAAAATATTCGATCGGTAGGCTGGGTAGCCCCTGGTGGTTCTGAAAGATCAGCTTTTAAGTTGTTCAAAATCACATGGTTAGCTTTTAATGTTGTATATTGTGAGAAAATTGTCTAATCAGTCCTAAACATATTGTATGTATGTCAATTTATTCTTAAACTTTTCAAATTCTCAATTTAGTTCTAAAATTTTGTGTGAAGTTCCATTGTTGTTATTCTAGCCAATTTTGCCTAAAATTTCTAAAGTGGTGGTGTGCCACATGGGACAACTAGAGATAACTAGATTTCCAAATTAGCAATTTTCGTTTATAATTGACCAAAAAGATTGGGAAAATTATTTAAAAGGTCTCAAATCTATTGTAGTTTTATCAATTTAGTCATGAGCCTTTCAAACCCAATCTAAAAAATGTCATGACCTACCCCTCTGAGTCTTTGATCCCAAGGAATATGTTTAAAGATACTTGTTCAAGAGACAATCCCCAAGGCGCATCACATAAAGAGGGTTCAAAAGAGTCATCTTTAATGTTCATCCAGGAGGTCCATCAAGCAAGAATATGGACCTCCCAAATCCGTATCTTGCGTGACGGCAGTTTATTTTAAAGTTGTTTAAACAATATAAAATATGGATTTAGGAGTCGTCACTAGCTTTTTTTTGGGGGCGGGCTAGAAACCCAATCAAGGGTTGGGAGACCACAATTGATTTCCATAGAACCGAAGATTTCTTGGGATTGGGGATTTGGGTTACGTTTGTTAACACATGATTTTTAGTCAACACATCATTAAAAGGTAAAAAATCGAGGTTTGGGTTTTTGATCACGACGGAGCCCAATCTCTCTACCAAAAAGTGTCGTTTTTCATTTATTTATTTTGCATTGTCATTTTTAAGTAATTTTTAGCTCATTTTCAAGAAGAACCCGAAAAGTCAAATAGTTGACTTTCAAGTTGACTTTTTGGTTAGCCCTTTGACTAAAAGTTAACCCCGGGTCAAAAATTGACTGTTTACCAAAAAAATTCCATTTAGTTTTAATTTCACTTTTGTCATATCAATTTCTTAAAAATTCAAAGATTTGACTAAAAATCGACATTTTAGGAAAAGTCAATTAAATGATTGACTTTTTGTCAAACTTTTGATCCGAAAAAAAAAAATGCACAAGTACATTTATTTTAATGCCAATTGATTTTTTTGTCAAAAATTTCACAAAATTCGATTAGGAACCTTGAATTCTGAATTTTTCAGTTTTAGGTTCTAAATTGGCCAAAAATAAAATTACTTTCATCCTAGATATAATTAGGAGTAGTTCATTCTTTGACATTTGATTTAAGGATTATATGAAATTTGCTTGAACACTCAATTTCGTGATTTATCGTGTCAAAATGTGAATTGTTGTTTTGAACCCCAATTAGGGAACCAAAATCGATTATTCATCATTTGTGAGTGGACGATTGTTTCTCACTCATTTTCTTAAGATAAGTCCAAATTTGAAATCTATTTTGTGAAATTCACACTAAAAAAAACTCATTAATTTGAAGAATTTTATCCTCCAAAGCATTAGAAAATCAAGCAATTAAGCGTCAATCGACAAAATTCGAATTAATCCATTCATGGCTATGGTTTAATTTTATGAATCTATGTTCAATTTTAATATTAGGCTTAGATCCATTTTTGGCCTAAGCTCGAGCGCTTCAATTCAAGGTCAATTCAAATATAATAAGTGATCTTACATATGGGTAGCTCATTAGATAGGGTAATTGTGACACTAATTAAGTTCAATTTTAGTTAATTTATAATTTTGCCTATTGAATTGTAAATTTTACCATTCTAGGCCTTTAGGTCCAATACAAAGCATTCATGGTTTCGACTCATTGTTTTTCACGATAATCATTCAATTAGGTCAATAAAAGACCACTAGATCACGTTCATTAGGTTTAAGATTAGCTTAATTGTATCTTAATTGGCCAATTTGTTTTTTAAAAAGATAAAAATTTCTTTTCAATTTGATCTTTTAAGGGCCAAATTGCATAAGTTTTAGACCCACAGGGGTCTCGAGTGAACAAAGTAGCTGGAATCGGACCAAACTGGTCAAGAATTGGTCAAAATCCAGCTGAACCGGACCAAACCATTTTGACTGGTCTGACCGGCCCTCGGCTGGACTGGCCAGTTCTTGGCCTCCGGCCACCGGTTTTAGAACCCTCTCAATGCCAATTTCACTTCTACACCAATTTTTCAAAATTTTACGAATTGATTTTTGAATTTCATCAAATTGCAAATTAACCCATAATTTGACATTTTGATGCAATTCTCGATTTTGGATTAGTTTTTTGCAAATTAAACCCACTAGATCAATTACTTGACACCTCGAGATCATGATGGAGTCTTTGAAATGGATTTTTGACTGTTGGATTGAAATTTCGACCGTCGGGTCGAATTGACGGCTGAAATCGCTTAATATAAAGAGTATATAAATGAAATGTCTCCTATTTTTAGAGGGGGGTTTTCATTTGGCACGAAAATTCCTCTCTCTCCAAATCTCTCACTCTCTCCTCTCTCTATTTTTTTTAGTGCCAAGAGACTCATTTCTCCTTCTCTTCTTTAATCCGGTTGGTTTCCTCTTCTGACAACCGGATCGTCGCCGGTTCAACCTCCACCATCTTCATTAGCAATCATCTCCCTTGCTGTCCAGATCTAATGCTTGCTGGTTCATGGAGGTTGAATTGAAGATCCAACGAAAACTTCGATCAATTTCAATCAAAATTCGCGAAAATCGCGACGAAGGTAACAATTCGAAACTCGAATCCGATGAAGCGAGATCGAGTTAGTTGATTGGGGCTAGGATTCAAGATTAAGAGCTTTTACATGCTTAAGATAAATGATTATGAATGCTGTAATGATTTGTTGATGATTTGAATGATGATTGTGTTCTTGAACCTAATCTAGGATTTTAGTAGGTTTATACCTAGGTCACCATTTTGTCCAAAATGAGGTCCGAAAAGACCTCGTTTCAGCTCGAGTCCTCTTAGGATTAGATAATAGACATCCTTAGCTTTGAAAAGGTAGGTTGAACACCCCAATCGAGCATCATTTGACCCTTGAAAAACACCTCCGAAGATTAACGATTTTGCAGTAGTTTAGGTCTTTTTCGATTTTGATTCTGTTCCACATTCTGGACTTGTTATTTTTGTATCGACTTTCGTGATCATTTTTTGACAAAATTATCTGCATATGTTTTGTTCCAAATAATCTTGTGCATCTTCTGTAATTGTTTCATGATTTTTGGATTTGTTCAACTAGGTCAAATCTACTTAGATCTCAGCCTAGGTCAATCTGTTCCGTATTGATCTATGATTTTTCCATTTTTTTTTTACTGATTTTGTGTTGAGTTCTAGAACAACTTTTCTTCATTAAAGTTTCTTGTATAAGTGTTGTGCATGTTTTATATTTTATTTTCAAAATTTTTAGACATGTTTAGCTTGGTAAAAATTGCTTAGATTTGAACATAGGACAGCCTGGCCTGCATTGATATGAAATTTGTTTTGATGAAATTGAGTCCATAAATGCACCTATTTTGTCATGTCTCGAACACCGGGCATGCGTACATCCCTCATAGGTCGACTAAAAATGCGACGTCCCGGGATGCGTCGCTTACCCATTCGTTTTATGCACATGCGGAAGCGAACTAATAAACACCTAACCAATAATCAAACATGGATAGTAAAAGCAGGACATCAAATTTTCACAAACCACGCTTTATAAACATACCCCGTTAACCCTAGGAGTTTATATACAAGTCTGTTTTCAAAAAGAGGTCCTAAACAACCTACGCCCTGGATCCCTCTGACTCTGGCCCTGAATCCTCCATATTAAGGACCTGAAAAAGAGTTAACCACGATGAGGTGAGATAAATCTCAGTGAGTCAAAACTCTAAACCCCGGTTAGGACGCAAATTCGCCTCGAAGGCGGTTCTAAACATGCACCACATAAAACTTACCTCGCCTTGGCACGTCCCTGCATATTAGTACATCACATATACCATTATCAATGTAGCAAGCATCACTTAATAACTGGAACACATCATTTCAATCATAAATAATCATATGAGTCTCGATTATAAGGTAAAATCGTTATGACACGTCCCATACCATGCCACACAATTTTGTCCTATAATCAAGCGTAGCTATCTCAACCACTTAGGCGTATTCCAGTTATTATGACCCATTGGGCATGACAACGTCTAGAACTCTCGTCTAGACAGCATCCCATAAAAGGGCATCGGTCCGGCCTCCACCGCGACTCGGCTTTCGGACCCCCGCCGGGTATCCGATAAACATCGGGTATCATCCCCAAACTCCCATTGGGTGACGGGTTTCGATAGTGATCACACGCGTACACACTTGGCCAAGAACATCGTGCTTTGCACTCAAAATACCTCGTGTTCAAATCATGGACTTGACCACTTTTCTTCGTATCAAAAATCATCCCAGTAAAATAATTGTGCGTGGGCACGCATTTAAATTGAATAATCAAATTTGGTACGCTCCCAGTTCAAAACTCCACAATTTGATATAGTACATAAAAATTGACGTAAAAAACCAACAGCTGGTATTTTCTAATTAAATTCCCATAAAATCGAGTTTTGCAATAATAATCAATCACTACTACTAAGCAATCAATTGCACATATAAGTCATCAAAATCACACAAAAATTCAACCACGAGAATCAGCATAAAATTTCACTAAACGGTTAATCTGTCACAATTTTTACTAATTAAGGTTAATTAAATAAATTACAATCAATTAAATAAATTGCGATTAATTAAATTAATCCACTTAATTAACCTAACCGAACTAACCAACTAACCTAACTATCACGACCTAAATTTCGAGTGCACCACCTAAAATTAGGCTAATGGACTATTAAGTTTAACTTAGCTCGGGCTCTCCTAAGCCCATACTAATTTGCGACTTAGGTTCAAATATTTAGCATGCAAATGGGAGTCGCCACTAATCAGTTTTTGGTAGGTCAATTAGACACCTAAGTAAAATAATGGGAGAATTATTTTACTTTTACGAACTAGAGACTTTGGGTACGAGGATTTGGTTACACTAGACTTTTCTAATACCCTTTCGGTACATTTCTTTTTTTATTTCGAAAAAATGTTTTGCAGGCAGCTTGAATTAATTTTAATTCACTTTCTTAACATGTGATGTGATCATGCGGGTGCGCAAACCACCAATTTAACATCCAAGAAAAGCAATGAATAAATTGTAGGACTTACCTCATAGTAACAAAAGTATCTGCAATGTTAGCTCGGAATTCACATCAAAAGCCCTAAATATGATTCCTAATTAATGCACAGTCACTCAATCTTTTTAAGGATTTTCTCTTATTTAATAAAATCTAATCTACGTGCAATGCAATTTAACCAAATGACCTAATTCTAATGACTGACAATTTCTAATTTAATGGACCCAACAACAATCACTAAATGACATGCATTTCATGAACCTAATTCTATATGACATGCGCATGATATTTTTGTATTTTTTTTTTTATAAAAATTTGTAATTAAAAATTACTAAAATTCTACCTAAAGTGAGATATTATCTATATACTAACCTAAATCCTATCTTAATTTAGATAGATATCTCAAAAAAAAAAAAAAAAAATTCAATGCAAAGATGTTATTTAATCTAAATATTATCTAAACATGCATCCTAGAAAAAGGTAGCAAAACTATTATATCATGCGAAACTAATTCTAATCTACATGATGCGCAAGTTTTTGTATTTTCAGAACAAATAAAGCAATTAAAGCCAGCACTCAATCACTCAAGATCATATATCATCCAATTAATGCAAATAAGGAAATAATATCCAATCAACTTGTAATCTCGCGAATAAAACCGATAAGTTGATCTTAAGCCTTAAAGATCAAAATATCATTTTTAAAGATTCCCGCGGAATCAATAATTTCATCTAAAGCCTTATGGGTGGAATCAAAGATTATATGCGATTGCGAATTAGGAAATAAATCATAATTGAAAGTTATGTCTATCACTCATGGATATGAAACTAGATATAAATAGACATATATTAGGCAATAAAATGTCCAAATATACTAGAGATGTGCATCTTACCTAATTTGAGGATATTCTTTCCAAATTTGGACCAAGTGCAATCGAACCGGGATCGCGACTGGCTTCTCGATGGCGGGACGGCGATCAGCAATGACTCGTGATGGCGAGAGACGATGGTTTGGGCTACGGCGTGAGTCACGGACGCGATGTCAGTAGCTGATGGTGCTTGATCTCGAGCTTAAGGTGATGGCACGGTGGGGCTTGGGTCTTTGTGACTCACGGGTGGACGGGAACAAGATCACAGCAGGGCTCGAATCGGTGGCTTCATGGATCACGGTGATGACTCGGGGTGTTGAAGATCCAGAGTTGCTGATGTTCGCTGGACCTACTAGATGTGTTGTGGGCGACCAACAGCGATAGCAGGAGGAAATCTGGAGTGGAAGGCGTAGTTCTCATGCGACGTTGAAGCTATTCTACGTCTGGATTTTTCTTCTTCTTTTTTTGTCGTCTTTCGTTGAATTGATGAGCAATATTGGAGACGTCAGGCCAAGACTGGGCAGCTCGTTGATGAAGCGTCGGACGTGTGTAGAGACCAAGGAGAGAGAAGACTTCTCTCTTCTTTGTTGGGCTTTTTGTCTCTCCTCTGAGCACCCACTCTCGTCTTTTCCTTCCTTTTGCTTAGGGACGCTTGTTGCTCATCTTCATGTCTTCATCATGCAGACTTTTAGAAACATCAAGGGCAGAGACGTCTCGGGTCAAAGCCACGACGTCGAAACCATCATCTAAATGGCCGCAAAGAAGCAATGCCAGGCCGTGGAGGTGGGGAGTTCGGTTGTGGCCGCGCGACGACACACCTAAGGAAGAGAATGGCCTTCTCTCTCCCCCTATCTTTCTCTCTTTTTCACGATTTTTCTCTTTTCTTCTGAACGCTTTCTCAGAATTGTGGCCGTATCTCAATTTTTGGTGGCCTCTCCCTTTGTCCTCCGTACGCGAACCCTTTTTATAGGCGAGGGACTTAGATTTTTTAGCATATTTTATTACCCATATCAGATTCAAATTTCCTTTTTCAATATGCATGAAAATCAATTTTTGCTCGCACATAGCCTCCTGAATATATCGTCGAGATATATGCACTCATGCGTAATATTCTCTTTTATATTTTTCTAATATTCCACCCGAAACATTCCTTTCTGCCCAAAAAAATATCTCTCGGTGTATATTACCTGAATATATGAAAATCTTCCGTCATATCATTGAATATTGGAAAAATTAACGCTCATCTATGGTGAATCGGTCCAATGCAAATGCGAATAAAAAAAATGCTCCCAAAACTATATGTTATGCAATTTAATTCTAATATTTTTGTTTAGGGGTTAAAAGTTAATCCCTAATTTTTTATGCAATAAATAAATGACCGGGTCGCCAAAATTTAGGTGTCAACACTAACTAAGCTAACTAAACTAACCTAACTAAGCTAACCAAACTAACCTAACTAATCAACCTAACTAAACTAATTAATCTAACTAGCTAGTTACCCTAACTAGGATTAACTAATTAATCCTAATTAATACTAATCTAACCCCTGAAGCGTAATTAACTACCTAATCAAGGATTAGGGAGTTAACTCATCGGAATTCAACGGTGAAAGGTTCATGGTGACGGCGACGCGACGGTGGTGAGATCTTGTAACTACCGGGTCTTCAATGGAGGCCAATTGGTGGTTGAAAACAGCCCTACCAATCTCGGCTAAGGGGCTATTCAGAGGGTTGAAGTTGCTGGGGTGAGCTGGCTGTGGTGAGGCGGTGAAGATGGAGTTGGCGGGTTAGGGTCAGGCAATTGGAGCTGTGGCGCTCGGACAGTGGACTAGGCGGCGGATGTGTTGTTGCTGTGGCCGGTGGCTAGCAGATGGATAGACGGCGAGGCGAATGGCAGGACTGGTGGACGGGTGGTGAGCTAGATAGGTGGGGTTGTTTGGTGGCTGGGTGTGAACTGGAGGTGTGAGTTGACGCTGGTGGCTGTGCGTGTGCTGCAGTAGGGAAAATGGAGATAGAGCAGAACCAGAGGGGAAGAAAGGGAGCTCACGTGAAGAAGAAGAAAGGAAGAAGAAGAAGGCAGAAGCTGTTCTGTGGGTGAGGGGTTTTAGCTGAGGGGAGGAGAGAGGGAAGGAGAGGGAGACATGAAAGTCCAAGCACGGGCAAATCAAAATGCTTGCAAAATATCCAAAACACTCAAGTGTTTTGCCCCAAAGTCTTCAGCCAACTTTGTCAAGGGGATAGTGCTAGTAAGAGCACCTAGAGGGGGGGTGAATAAGTGATCAAAAAAGTTTTTGCTAAACTTAATAGAATAAATCAACTTTTGAGAATAATAGACTGAAGGTGTAAAAGACTATAAATAGTTATATAAAGCCACGAATTAAAGTAAAGAGATTAGGGAAAGATAATCAAAACACAAGGTTTATAGTGGTTCAACTTAGACTAAGCCTACGTCCACTCTCTCACACTGACAGCCCACTGGCTGGATTCCACTAAGAACCAAAAGAGATTTTACAGTTTCACATCCTTGATTCTATAGTGTAGAGACTCTGTTACACTTCCTCAATGTCTCACAAGTATCTAATCTCTCTTTTGAGTACAATTTTAGCCCAACAATTGAAACAACAAAGAATTAGGAACTTCAGACTTTGGAATTTTTCTTTCACGTACACACTCGAATAACTTGAGCGTCTTCCTTATATACTCATCCATGCCTTCATAACCGTTGGCACTTTCCAAAGGAGTTCTTCCAATCTACCCGTTGGACAGAATCAATTAGAGAGATCTCGAGTTATTTAAGAAATATGATGATAGCCTACCAATCCTGCTCGCCTATACAATCAGGATCTAGGTTTCCATAAGTAGAACCTTCCAAGTATACTTCGCCAATCAACAGATCTAATTATCCAAATTGATTTCAATACGAATAATTGATCACGTGTTACTCTCTCCAGCCGTGAGATCTTCTTCAACTGGACGAATCAAATCCTTAAAGATATACTCGCATTTGGATAAGTTTTCTTCAACGGATAAAACTTTTCTTCGTCGGTCTGGAAACTATTAGTGAGGGCAAACTTTAAATCTTGAGTTTGGAGGTCTTCAGACTTTGACGATAGAGTCTGCAAGTCTTCAGATTAGATTGATGGAAACATTTTGTTAACTTCAAAACAAATAAGGAAGTTTTCTCAAACAATCTCCCCCTTTTTGATGGTGACAAAACTTTCTTGCAGATTTGGACACTTTTGACTTGCAAAACAATACTTAAGCAAACCAAGATATCTCATAAAAGATAAGTAGATTAGGATAAGGATAGTAGCAAATCTGCAACCACAAAAAATGTGTTAATTCTGCAAAAACAACTATCTTTACCATAATCATTAACATAGCTTAAGTTTCTACAAGCATCAAAAGATCAAATCAATCAATCCAAACTAGTCCAAACAAGAGATAAGTCCACAAAAATAAAAACCAATCAAAATCAAAGTCAAATCTGCATCAACTTCTCCCCCTTTTTGTCAACAGCAAAAAGTGGAGAATAAATAAAAGAGATGTTTGAAAATGGAGTCAGAATCATGGCTGTTTTGGAAGGCGAACAAGCTCGAACTGTCACATATAATTCACTTTCTCAAGCCTTCAAAACTCTGCTTCAGTGACTAAAAATCTTCACCCTGCACAGTAGACTGCACTTGATTCTTCAGGGCTTGTAACTGGTCGTGCAAAGACACTGAAGTGGCCATGAAAGCGTTCTTGAGATCTTGCATCTCATACCCCATAGCATATTGCTATTTCCTTACATCCAATAGAATCTCTAGCAGTCTCGAAAAATATGCTGTTTGATTTGTGGCAGCACTAGGTCCAGCCGAGTCAATTCCAGGGGTTTTGAGAATGGATGGAACTTCAGCAGATTGTCCATCATGACTATGAGTGGATGCTTCTGGATAATGAGGGGCATATACATCCTCTGGGTCTGCTGCAGAGCGACTCACATCACTAGTAAATATAGGAGAAGAAATACCTTGATGTCCAACAGCTCCCCTTGTTTAGTTGCCTTCAGGTGGAGCAGGTAATATTTCTTCTTGATCAACTTCAACTTCAGAGTGATGCACGTCAGCAGTTCCAGTTCCTGTCATCTCAGAATCACTGGACAAGGAAACAGCTAAAGTTGGCTCAAAAGAGTCCTCTTGATCCTGGTCTCTCTCTTTTTCTCCTCCTTGTCCTCTTTCTTCTTTTCTTTCTACTTCCTCTTCCTCTCCTCTTCTTTCTTCTTCTTCTTCCTCTCTTCTTTCTTCCTTTGTCCTCCTCTGTTCTTCATCTTCCTTTTCTGTCTCTTCTCTCTTTTTCTCCTTCTTCTGGCTCTTCTCGAGTCTCTTGAAAATTGACAAAACTCATCAAATTTCGTAAGGTTGAAAGAGTCATTTCATCCTCATCCTCTTCATCCTGCAAGATGAGAATTCTTTTCTTCTTCACTGGAGCAGCCATTGGCTCCTTGCTTTTCTTCTTTGCTGTAGTAGAGTCTTGTTTTGTTTTCACGGGAGACTTCTCTTTCATACGCTCCAACACCTTGTTCAGCTCTTTCAAATGCATCTTTGTGACCATTTTAAAACCAATCACTATTGGAGAGATGCTTGTCAAACATAATGGTGCAGAGATGTGAATTTTAAAATGTCTAAAAAGGCGTGTGATAAGAGTAGAGTAAGGGAGTTGTCCCTTATCCTTTACCACTGTCCTGTACATGTGAAACATGATAGTGTGAGGCAGAGAGAATTTGAATCCAGCATTGATGGCATACATCAATTTCGCTTCAGACCGAGAGACATTAGTCTTGGATGTCGACTTTGGATGAAAGCAGTTGATTACGATCTTGTGCAGCAAGATGTTGGAGACATTCATCCTAGAGTAGGAAATTTTGCCTTCAGCATCTCGATCTTTCACCAATGATAGAGTAGCATGAGCAACAGACACGCTAATTGGTTGGAAACTCGATCTTTCCACCCTAATTATGATAGCTAAAGTGTCCATATTCACCAAAAATTCCTTACCCCTCACTGAGAAAGGGAAACTGTTTGCATCCATGAAAGATAAGTTCAAGTAAAAGTAAGCTGTGAGTTCAGGATAAGCAGCAGTAGATTCAGAACAAAATCGCTCCAATTGCAGTAGAGCAAACTTCTCTCGCAGATTTATTTTTACCGAATTAAGGAAATCAAAATCGACTCTCCAAGGGTTCATAACCCCTCTCTTCATTAGACTCGAGAAAACCCTCTTGTGGTTCTTCGATCTGAAAAGGCTTGAACTATCACTAGCAACCTTTGAAGCCACTCCTGTTCTAGGCTGAAAATGGGTAAACATTTGTTCATCGTTGTTCTGTCCTTGTGATTGATTAGCAGTCCCAAAGTGTGGGTCACTAGGAAAGTTAGAGAAGGCTTTTCAGCCGATCCCTTTCGGCAATACCCATCTTTTTTTTTATCACGCAGAAAAAGTCTCATTCTTATAACCTCTCTCTCGCAGGTATTCATCAATCAATGACATAGCAGTTCCCCCTCTTTTCAAATTAGAATAAAGCTTGTAAGCAACTTGAGGAGTTAATGTTCTTACAGGTTCCACTTCCTCCAAAACTTCTTCTTCTGGATGAGTTTGTGGAGGAAGTTGACGCTGCTGAGAAGGTTGTTGTTGACTAGGTCACTGTGGTGGAGTAGAATCTTCTTCTTCGATCAAGTCGAAGTGTGTAGGACCCTCGGGCATGTGTCGTGGTCCCCTACTTGCAATTCTTGATGACTTTCTCAAAAACATTGTCTCTTTAAGGGAGAAATTTACAATCTTGCTCGAAAAGGTGAAAACTTTTTGGATTAAACAACAGGGAAAGTGAGGGGAAGTGGGAGTTTGGAACTTTTAGGGTTTGAGAGTGAAAACGAAGAAGACGAATTTCAATAGTATATAAAGCAAGTTGAGTGAGGTAAACGAAGCAACATAAAAGGAAAAATAAAAATACCTTTTCAAAAAAGAATAAGTGCATTTTTGAAAATAGATAATCGCTATAAAAAAAACTTGGAAGGATAATTTCAATCAATCAGTGATTAATGAGTAACCGTACATTTTTAGGTTTTTAACCAAAAATTAAATTATCAGTACCGAAATAACTTACAGTCATAACTCTTGGTCTTCTGAGTCTGAACACCTTCAGACTTTATTTCTAAGTTTGAGCTCCTTCAGACTTTAAAAGATATGATGTTCAGTCTAGTACGAATATACTCAAATAAGTTTTTCTCCAGTGGCTTTATAAATATGTCCGCCAGTTGATTCTTTGAATCAATGAATTGAATCATAACTTCTCCATTTTGAACATGATCTCTAATAAAGTGGTGTCGAATCTCTATGTGCTTTGCTCTTGAATGAAGAATTGAATTCTTTGTGAGATTAATTGCGCTGGTGTTGTCACATTTGATCTCAGTGCATGAGTCTTCAATTCCAAAGTCTCTCAGTTGTTGTTTTATCCATAGGATTTGAGAACAACAACTTCCAAGGGCCACATACTCTACTTCTGCTGTTGAAAGAGCTACAGTACTTTGCTTCCTTGAAAACCATGATATTGTTCTGTTACCAAGCAATTGACAAGTGCCGGAAGTACTCTTTCTATCAACTCTGCAACCTGCTAGATCTGCGTCTGAATATTCAAGGAGAGTGAAGTCTCATTCTTTAGGATACCACAGACCTAACGTTGAGGTTGTTGCAACGTATTTGATGATGTGTTTTGCAATACTTAGATAAGATTCTTTGGGATCAGATTGAAATCTAGCACAAATGTAAACACTAAACAAAATGTCAGATTTATAAGCAGTAAGATAAAGAAGTGAACCAATGATACTCTTGTAGAGTTTCTGGTCAACTTTCTTTCCTCCTTCATCTTTATCCAGCTTCGAAGAGCTTGACATTGGTATATTAGTCTTTTTGCAATTCTCCAATCCGAACTTTTTAACGAGTTCTTTTGCATATTTTTCTTGGTGAATGAACATTCTTTCCTTCAATTGTTTCACTTGTAATCCGAGAAAGAAAGATAGTTCACCCCTCATGTTCATCTCAAATTCATCCTGCATAGACTTAGAAAACTTCTTGCACATGTTTTCGTTTGTGATCCAAATATAATATCATCAATATATATTTGAACAAGTAAAAATCTTTTACCTTCCTTTTTAATAAATAAAGTAATATCCACTTTTCCTTTGACAAAACCATTTTGAATTAAAAACTTACTTAACTTGTCATACCATGCTCGAGGTGCTTGCTTTAACCCATATAGAGCCTTTTTCAGTCTGAATACTTAGTCTGGTTTCCTTGGGTCTTCAAAACCGGGAGATTGTTCCACATAGACTTCTTCTTGGATAAATCCATTTAGGAATGCACTTTTGACGTCCATTTGGAATAACCTGAAATTTTTATAACAGGCAAAGGCAAGTGATAATCTAATTGCTTCTAATCTTGCTACTAGTGCATAAGTCTTATCATAGTCTATCCATTCTTCTTGCGTATATCCTTTGGCCACGAGTCTTGCTTTGTTCCTGACCACTTTTCCTTTTTCGTCCATCTTGTTCTTGAAAACCCATTTAGCTCCAATAATAGATTTACCTTTTGGTTTAGGAGTTAATTCCCAAACATCATTAATACTGAACTGTCTGAGCTCTTCTTGCATAGCTTCAATCCAGCTTTCGTCAGTTAAAGCTTCTTCTATGCTTTTGGGTTCTATTTCAGAAATAAGTGCCACGGCGCTAGACTCTTCTTACTTTTTGGATCTAGTACGAATTCATTCATCAATGTCACCGATGATGAGTTCTTTGGGATGACTAGACTTGTGCTTCCAGTTGTTGGTTGGTCCGGCAGATTGTTGATCTTCTACTTCGGTTGATTCTTCATCCATTCGTTGTTGTTCTTCTGAAGTTTGAGCTGCTTCAAGGGAGGTAGACTTTGTAGAGTCTGGAGTAGGTTCAGATTCTTCAGGTTGAGTCTGAATCAATTGGTTTTATAAAGAGTCTTGAAATTTGACATTCATAGATTCTTCCACAGACTGAGTCTTCTTGTTGAATACTCTGTAAGCTTTGCTGGAGGTTGAATATCCAAGGAAGATTCATTCGTCTGATTTTTCTTCAAACTTACCGGTTCGATCATTTGCATTTTTCAAGACAAAACATTTGCAACCAAACACATAAAAATAAGAAACAATTGGCTTCTTTCCTTTGAATAACTCATAGGGAGTTTTCTCCAGAATAGGCCTTAAGAATACTCTATTAATAATATAACATGCTGTAGAAACTGTTTTAGCCCAAAAACGAGAAGAAATATTACTTTCAATTAAAAGAGTTCTTGCCATTTCTTGCAAAGATCTATTTTCCCTTTCCACAACTCCATTCTGTTCTGGAGTGTATGGAGAGGAGAAAACATGCTGAAAACCTGATTCGTCACAAAATTTTGCAAAGTCTTGATTTTCAAACTCAGCTTCATGGGCTGTCCGTATGCTTGAAATATCATATCCTTTCTCATTATGTACTTTCTTGGCAAATTTTGAAAAGTGAGAGAAGGATTTGGACTTACTTGCCAAAAAGTAAACCCAAGTAAATCGTGAATAATCATCCACTATTACTAGGCAATATCTCTTTCCACCAATGCTTTGAGTTCTAAATTGGTCTAAAGAGATCCATATGCAGGAGCTGCAACATACAATTAGTGGAAACTTGATTTATTGGTTTAAAAGAACTTTTGACATGTTTTCCCAACACACATGGTGTGCATAAGTCAGATTTTTGATAATTCAGATTGGGTAGTCCACGAACAAGTTTCTTGGAAGAGATCTTGGCAATTTGCTTCATGTTGACATGGCCAAGCTTTCGATGCCAAAGGTTCGCTTCATCTTGAATTGATATTAGACATTGAGACCTTTCTGGTTTTATATCTAGAAGATAAATGTTCCTATGTCTTCGTGCAGTAAAAGATTGAGAAAGATCTTTACTAGTTCCCAAACATATTCCTTTCTGAAAATTGATTTTGAATCCAGTGTCGCACAGTTGACTAATGCTTAGTAGATTGTAATTTAGTCATTCCACCAAGGAGACATTGTTGATTGTAAGACTTTCAATCTTTACTGTTCTGCATCCATCAATTCTTCCTTTCCTATTTCCACCAAAAAAGACTTTTCCACCATTTGTTTGAACAAGTTTTATAAAACAACTTGAATCTCCTGTCATGTGTCTTGAACAACCACTATCCAAATACCATTTGACTTTTTTCTTGATAGTGACTTGCAATTAAAAAAGAAACTCAAGTTTTTTTTGGTACCCACATTTTCTTGGGTCCAGTGGAGTTAGTGCAATATACAGTCTTTGCCCAATCCTTCTTAACAGGTCTCCAAACCATAAGACATTCTTTCTCAAAGTGTTCTGAGCTATTACACTTAGAACATTTGAGAGCACTTCGGCCAACAGGTTTTACAAAGATTTTTTGAAAATGATTTATATAAAAGGTTTTTGTAGGTTTTTGTTTGATTCTTTCCTTTACTTTTGGAAAATCAATTAGAGGAATGGTTTCAGAAGTCATTCCCAAGCCTGATTTGTTAAAGTAAGGTCTTTGTACTGAAAGCATCTTTTCCAACTTCTCAGATCCTATTGAAAATCTTTTTGAAATATTTGAAATGTCATTTTTCAAAAATTTATTTTCTTTTGAAAGAGAGTTTGCATTTTCTTTTAAAACGACAAAAATTTTGTCTATATTTTCAAAATTTTCTTTCCAAGAATTTTCCTGTTGCTTCAGTGTAGAATTCTCCATTTTTAGCTCGGAAATCCTCTTAAGAGAAGTTTCGAGACTAAGACAAAGTTTATCAATGTATTTCGAGACTTTAGTAGAAAATTTTAAATTACTTACCTCGATTTCGCTGTTTGAGTTTGAGTCTGATTCTGATTTTGCCATTAAACAAATATTGGCATAATCATTATCACTTTCTTCGCATTCAGTATCACTCTATGTTTATGCTTTGAGAGCCTTTCTGTATTTCTCAGCTTTTCCCTTTTTTTTCTTCAACAGAGGACTGTTGGGTCTGATGTGTCCCTTTTTCTTGCATTCAAAGCAAATCACATCTTTATTGGATTCATCGTCCTCAGTTGATTTGTTTTGAAACTTTTGAGTGCTTTGTTTCTTCCAATTGAATCTTCTTCCCTTTTTGTTTAGTTTCTTGAACCTTCTTATCATAAGTGCTAGCTCTTCATCGTCCATATCTTTTTCAGAGTCTGTAACATCTAAATCATTGTTAGATTTTAAGGCAATAGACTTCTTACCTTTGGGATCTTTTTCCTCGTTGATTTGCTCCACTTCATAAGACTGAAGTGTGCCAACCAGTTTGTCTACGGAAAGTGGCATGATCTTTTGTGTTTCCCTTATTGAAGTCTTTACATGATTCCAGTCTTTAGAGAGTCCACGCAGCAATTTGTTGACCTTCATTGGTTCTGAGATTGGCTGGCTCTGATACCAATTGATAGGGCTAGTAAGAGCACCTAGAGGGGGTGAATAGGTGATTAAAGAAGTTTTTGCTAAACTTAACAGAATAAATCAACTTTTGAGAATAATAGATTGAAGGTGTAAAAGACTATAAACAGTTGTATAAAGCCACGAATTAAAGTAAAGAGATTAGGGAAAGAGAATCAAAACACAAGGTTTATAGTAGTTCGGCTTAGACCAAGCCTACGTCCACTCTCCCGCACTGACAGCCCACTGGCTGGATTCCACTAAGAACCAAAAGAGATTTTACAGTCTCACATCCTTGATTCCACAGTGTAGAGACTCTATTACACTTTCTCAAGGTCTCACAAGTATCTAATCTCTCTTTTGAGTACAATTTGAGCTCAACAATTGAAACAGCAAAGAACTAGGAACTTCAGACTTTGGAATTTTTCTTTCACGTGCACACTCGAATAACTTGAGCATCTTCCTTATATATTCTTGCATGCCTTCATAACCGTTGACACCTTCCAAAGGAGTTCTTCCAATCTACCCGTTGGACAGAATCAATTAGAGAGATCTCGAGTTATTTAAGGAATGTGATGATAGCCCACCAATCTTGCTCGCCCATACAATTAGGATCGAGGTTTCCATAAGTAGAACCTTCTAAGTATACTTCGCCAATCAACAGATCTAATTATCCAAATTGATTTCAATACGAATAATTGATCACGTGTTACTCTCTCCAGTTGTGAGATCTTCTTCAACTGTACGAATCAAATCCTTAAAGATATACTTGCATCTGGATAAGTTTTCTTCAATGGATAAAACTTTTCTTCGTCGGTCTGGAAACTATCAGTAAGGGCAGACTTTAAATCTTGAGTCTGGAGGTCTTCAGACTTTGACGATAGAGTTTGCAAGTCTTTAGACTAGACTGATGGAAACGTTTTGTCAACTTCAAAACAAATAAGGAAGTTTTCTCCAACACCAACTACTTAGAAAATAGTCATAATTTCCACAAACAAAACCAAATTGAAGGTAGAAAAGCCCCTTTTTCTCAGCCATATGAATATTCATAATTCCTTTTTTGCTGAAAATGATTTTCCGCAAAATTCCGGGCTCAACAGAATTTCTCTAAAAGACAAGACGACGTTCTAAAAATAAATTGTGACACGCTTGAACGTCCAATTCTCAAAATCGAATTCAATTTCGTGATTAAAATCGACCGAACGTGATTTTAGTACAATCTAACCTATTGGGTAGCTTTTAGGGATTTAGCGTGTTTGACCTGTGGTCGATAATTCTTGATCCACATTTGTGTATCTTTTACTCGTAAACGACTATCAGTTGTTGTAAAAATCGCAAGGTTTCAATTACGTGTCCTGAGTATAAAATCGATAAAAAATCGGGTTAGTGCCGTTCGACGCAAATTTCGCAATCACGTCGAATCACCCGCAATTCAATTACGTGATTCTGTCGAATTGGCCTATATCCGATCACAATTCAATTATAACGGTGTCGTATTGACCATTGTTGATTATTACGGTCAAGCGATCGATTTCTGATCAAATTCTTTAGTCTGCCGTGTTTATATCCTTTAACGGCCTCACCTAATAGATTAGTTAACTCGAGAGTGATCAGTTCCGAGTAAAAATGACCATAGGCGCGTCGAAGAAATGCCCATTTCATATTATTGGGATGGGGTCGAATTTCAGGATGTCACAACTCTTCTCCTCTTATAAAAATACCGTCCTCGAAATTTAAACCGTTACAATTCTTCCATAAAAAGGTGGGGGTATTGACGTCTCATCGATTCCTCGCTTTCTCACATGGCTCCTTCCGTTCCGTGGTGTTGCCAGACCACTTTAACCAATGGGATCGTTTTGTTGCGCAGCACTTGCTCCTTTCGATCCATTATCTGAATCAGTCTCTCCACGTATAACACTCTCTCGTCCACGTCTAATTCTTCAAAATTCAGCACGTGGGTTGGATCAGGCTCATACTTCCTCAACATCGACACGTGGAAGATGTCATGCACTTGAGCAAGTCTCGGTGGCAACACAAGATGATATGCCAAAGTCCCGATTCGCTCCAAAATCTTAAAGGGACCAACGTACCTTGGACTTAACTTCCCTTTCTTGCTAAAGCGCGGAGTACCCTTCATTGGTGACACTTTGAGGAATACGTGCTCACCAACTTAGAATTCCAATGGTCTTCGTTGCTTATTTGCATAACTCTTCTGACAACTCTGAGCGGTCTTGACTTTTTCTTGAATAACTTTAACAGTGTCGATTGATTGTTGAACTAACTTAGGGCTCGTGATCTTACACTCCCCAACTTCGTCCCAACAGACAGGAGCTTTGTAGGCTCTGCCATACAACGCTTTAAACGGTGCCATCTGAATACTCTGATGATAAATGTTGTTATAGGCGAACTCAACTAGATGAAACTGTTCCTCCCAGCTTCCTTTGAAGTCTAGTACGTAAGCTCGCAGCATGTCTTTGAGGGTTTGAATCATCCTCTTAGACTGGCCATCTGTTTGTAGATGATAGGCCGTGCTATACTGTAGCTTTGTTCCCAAGGCAGTTTGTAAACTTTTCCATAAAGCTGCCGTGAACTTCGGGTCTCAATCAAATGTGATCGTCACTGGCACTCCATGAAGTCGAACTATCTGTCGCACGTACAACTCAGCATATCTATCCAATGCAAAATCTTTTCATATTGCGATGAAGTGAGTAGACTTCATCAATCTGTCAACTACAGCCTATATGGAATCATTACCTCGCTGACTCCTCGGTAATCTCATCGTAAAGTCCATTGTGATATGTTCCCATTTCCACTTAGGAATCTCAAGAGGTTGCAAAAGTCCTCCAGGCTTGCAATGTTGTGCTTTCACTTGCTGACACATCATACACTTGGCAACATGTCTGGCGATATCTGCCTTCATAGTGGTCCACCAATAGTATTGACGTAAATTTTGATACATTTTCATACTGCCTGGATGAATGCTGTAACTGTTACGATGAGCTTCTGATAAGATCTCCTCCTTAAGTTCAACATCGTTAGGTACACACATCGCCCACGAAACTTTAATGTTCCGTCCTCGGAAACTTGAAAATCAGCTTTCCTATTTTTCGTATCCTTCTGCAAAATTTTCTAGATCTTAGGGTCTGTCAACTGCAACGTCTCAATCTTTAGCTGATGATAACCTGTCCTTAGGTCAATTTTAGAAAATATTGACGCTCCCTATAGCTGGTCGAACAAGTCATCAATCCTTGACAATGGATACTTGTTCTTGATCGTCACTTGGTTGAGTTGCCGATAGTCGATGCAAAGGCGCAACGAACCATCCTTCTTCCTTACAAACATAATTGGTGTTCCCCAAGGCGATGTACTAGGACATATAAATCCTTTATCCAATGACTCATGCATTTGCACCTTCAGTTTCTTTATTTCTGATAGCGCCATATGGTAAAAAGCCTCAGAAATTGGCTCCGTCCCAAGGGCCAATTCAATCACGAACTCGATCTCCCTTTCTGGGGGTAAACCGGGTAATTCCTCAGGAAACACGTTAGAAAATTTCCGTACCACGGTGATGTCCTCCATCTTCGGCTCTTCAACTGACGTATCCACTACGGTTGCCAAATAACCTTGGCAATCCACCTTTTTAAAACGGGTTGCCTCAAGTAACGAGATTAAAATAATCGAGGGTCCTTATCGGTTCCCAAATAGGTTGGTTTACCACAACAGTCCAACAAAACATCATAATTGCAAATTAAACATTGATCTTGTGAGGAGTATTCGACAAGCCAAAAAAAGTCTGAATCATGCACATGATATGTCGTTGGAAAGCTCATGAAATCATCTTCGAATCATACGTAGATGTCAAAATTACACGAGATTATTTTCTAGCTCGTTTCAAGACATTCATCAAATCAGTCCAAAATTAGTTACAATTTTCCAGAAACAACAATCACAATATTATGATGAACTTTCGATAAGACAAATGATACTCAAATCAGGCATATGATATGTTGTTGAAAAGCTTATCAAATCTAGTTTAAATCTCATGAGGGATCAAAGTCGAAAAACTTCATCTAATGGCTCATTTCCGGTCGTTAATCATTAGAATTTTAAATTTCCAGAAATATTATCGAAGCATCATTAAGCTCTAATATCATTATCAAACTTCATCAAACCATCAACGATCATCTTCAAATATTCATATAGATCATAGAAACACAAATCGCAATCTTAGTACTAATCCTAGCCTTGGTAACCTGTTAAAACCTCGTTTCATTAAATTCACGATTTAAGAGAGATTACCTTTACCTTGTTACAATTGTTCTTTGATCTTAAATGAGCTAGGCCGGCCACCTATGAACTTTGAGGATTGACTAGAATAGCTCCTTGAAGATCTAGATTTCATAATCGAACTTCGAGTTAGATTTAAGTATGAAGTCATCAAACTAAAATCAATCAAAAGAGTTTAAGAGTTTAGGAAGTGATTGACTTGAATCAAATCGAGTTGCAGCTAGCTCGAGGAATGGTTGGGAATCACGATCACACCTAGGGGTGTGCAAAAGAACCGAGACCCGCCCAGACTGCTTGGAATCGGTGGTTCTTAAGGTAACCGGTTCGGTTCCTAGTTCCAATTTATGGGAACCGGTGGATACCGGTCTGGTTCTTGGTTCCATGGGTGGATCCGCCCGCCAACCCACCCACCTGGACTAGACTAGTTATATTATAATAATATATTAATTTTTAATATTGAAAAAATTTGAAATTAACGAATCTAAAATTTAGGGCTCCAATCACCATCTTGTTTCTCAATTCACTACTCTCATACTCCATCTCATCTTTCTCAGTTCAAAATCTCCCCGAGCTCCCTCTTCTTATCTTATTCACCTCCAAATCTACTCATCTTCCTTTGAGTTCTAGTCCAAACTCGGCCAAATAGTGAGTTGATTCTCTTTTCCCCTCTCGAACTTGAACTCTCTCTCCATGTTGTCGCCATCCTCGTCGCCACCTCCACATTCATTGTCACTATCGTCCTCTTCGTTGTTAGGCTCATCCTACTTCTACCTCCCCTCCTCCTCCTCCCCCTCCTCAAGCTTCTCTCCATCGTCCTCATCTTCAAGGACAAGGGCGAACTCCAAGTCTAAGAATGGCTCATCATCCCTGTTGTCCTCCTTATTGTCGGTCTCGAGGGAGGAGCGGGAGACGATGGAGGTGGTGGTGAAGTTGGTGGTGGTGAAACTGGTGGTGGTGGCTATGACCATCGTTGCCGTAGACACCACCGTGGTGTTAGTATTTGAGTTGAATAAAGCTACCATAGTTGGGAGAGCTAGAATAAGCAGATGTGGGGAGTGCGAAAAGGGAAAGTGCGGAGGTTAAACCGGTTCTATGGATCTACCTAAGAACCAGATCGGACCGGCAGTCCAGTCCTGTGTGGATCCATACAACTAACGGGCGGTTCCCGGTTCTAGGTCGGGAACTACCCACCCGGACCATGCACACCCCTAATCACACCGCTTAAGGAGGTTGAAGAGGCCAGCGGATCACTAAAATGGCCATCAAAACGCCAAAGGACTCACTAGCGTGCAGGTCGGTCTTCGAGACTGAGAGAAAGGAGTGTCGGTTTAGGGCTCTTAGGCTAGTAGGTTGGCAAGCAAGGATTGCAATTGAACTAAGGAGAGTCTTGCGCTGGTCGAAGCACAGGTGGGCTGTTGGATGGGCGCCGACACGACTGTGTACGGTGGCAAGAATGAGTTGGCGGAGAGAGAGAGAGGGAGAGACATATTTGGAAAAATGATCCAACCTTCTTGGTTTTGGAGGGAAAATTGTACTTATCCCCAAGATCAAATTTGGGCCCTTGGATTGATCCAATGGCTCAAACTATTCTTTCTTAATCAAGGGTTGATCATTGATAAATGGCTTAGATTTAATGCTTAGTCACTAAGTAAGTCGCTTGATTGACTTAATCCTAATGATTAGGATTAGTGACATGGCATTTAGGGGCATTTTAGTAAATTCACCAAGGTTATTTCTATAAATTTTGTAAGAAAGGGGCATGGGAAAGTTGGTCAGACCTTGGTCTGGCTGGTAGTGGTTACTGGCCGTCGATGGATTGCTGGAAATAGGTCAGGCCAGTTGGACCCATCCAAATCGGTTTGGACTGGTTCGGTTAGTTTTGGTTGTCTTTGGCTGGCTCTTTTCAAAATTTTATGCAATCAAGTCCTGCCCAATTAGAATGAAAATGGACTAATTTGAAGAGGAACGGTCCAAAATCGCTGATCCACAAACATCTCAATTGATTCTAATTGGTTTAATCACCCCAAAATTATGCTTAAATGCAATGGCTGTGCGAATTTAGATTTTCTTGCCAATTTGTGTAATTAGTGTAATTCCTGCCGTCAAAAACCAAATCAATCGAAATTGAATCTAATGGATATAATAATATATCGATTAGTTCAATTACCCAGGTAAATAATGGCTTAATGCATCTAAATTGACACTACAATGGTGGTATGAACTTTATGTCAAAATTAGATTGAGGGTCAATGATGAAATTGAACCCTAACCCATCGAATTAAACCTTAGTTTAGAATGAGTCAACTTCAATTGCACCAGTTGAAGTTTATTAGCATAACTTTCCAAATTTCAAGCAAGCTAAATCTGTCAAATTGAAAATTTCTCAAGTGAATTTACCAAAATTGATCCCAGATTTGGATTTAGTTGAGTTGATTCAAAGTGTAAACTTGCAAGTCATGAAGAATCAATCCGAACCCCTAATTAGGGCTAAAAATGACAATTTTTATCCTAACATGTCAAATCTCAGAATTGGCCGCACGAGTGAATTTGAGATGACCTCTAGATCAAACGTCGTGAAGAAAGTGAAGCTAAAATATGACTAGAATGAAAGAAATTTTATTTTTGGTTAATTTTGAACCTAAAATAGAAAAATTCAGAAAATGAGGTTCTTAATTAATTTTTATAAAAATTTAATGCCAAAGTCAAGTTAAAGCTAAAATGATATGATTTTTCAATTTATTTATTTATTTATTTATTTATTATTATTATTATTTGCAAAAGGATTGACATGGTGATTTCTCACTAAATGGTTAATTTTGTGATCAAAACTTCGAATTTTTTTGAAAACTATAGTGGCCAAAGAGATCTTAAGACTAATTAGGAACTTTTTATGCAAAAAGCCAAATTTTGATCCGGGGTTGACCAAAAAATCAATTGAAAAGTCAACTTTTTATTTTTTTGGTTTTTTTATTTTATTTTTTTTGTGAAAATAACTGGGAAATTACTTGCAAATTATAAGTCAAAGAAAAAGAAATGAAAAATGACAGTTTCGTGTGAGAAATGGGTTCTATTGCTATCGAAAATCATAATATTGAGTTTTTACCTTTTATTGACGCGTTGACTTGCGTCAACAAATAAGAGGTCTGTTGCCACATTTTCAACAAGGAAGGAACCTCTATTGCTCTGCTGGGTCAAGATGCTTCGTAGGCAAAATAGGGTAATGCCAAAGGTGCAGTTGGCGAAAAATACCATACTTGCTAGGGAAAACGCAGGTGATAGAAAGGGGTCGGACTAGCTGCGATCGAAAGAAGCTATTAATGTAGCAGGTAGTTTTGTTAGGTGATCATTACCATTTGATGTATGATCCAAAAGCGGCACATCAATGGTTAAGTAAATGCGGGGAAGCAATAAAACTACCCACAACGAGGGCGTTGCAGAATTAAGTGTGAGAGAATTTCATGGTCCATGATTCTCCTGTACTTGTGACACTTGTGAATGGAGGTTGGGGTTATCGTGTGAAGAGCGAGTGATGAAAAATGGATGAATACAATTGGTCCATGAGAGTGGTGTAAGGATGGTTAGTGCTAGGAGTTATAGAATAGAACAATTATATCTCTACAGAGTTCTAAAGGCTGAGTTGGCCTCTCATGCACAAACTAGTTAAGAACCAATGCCGTTCTTCTGATAAGGTCATGGTAGGCCGAAACTAATTGTTGAGCCCAAAGTGATTTTGCTCAATGAAGTAGATACTCGAGCTAGCTATGCATGGTACAATCTTGTATAAGGAACCTATTCACCGTATTGTTCTCTAGAACAACCATAGAAGGAAGGCTGTCCTAGTGCATTCCGCTCGCTAAACCTATATGGATTATTCCACGGCCAAAGAACTATCAACCTGTGACAAAAGCACCTTCAATATTGCGAAGAAAAATCAATGCAACTATGAAACTAGCTTCATTGCCACCATTCACGATCAATGAAAAAAAGCTACATTAATTAGGTAAATGTCTATAGGCTATAGCATATGATTAGTTTTCTTGGTGCAATTACCAAAAATGTCCTAAACATTACAGTCATACCAATTTAGTCATAAACTTGTCAATTGTACCAATTGAGTAATAAATCTTCACATTTTGCCAGTGGAGTTTATCTGACTAATTTTGGCAAGAAATTGCTAACTTGTGTGTCGACTATCCTATGTGACACGATCGGCACTAACATGACTATTGTCTTAATAACATTTTTGAACAAAATTTTGAAATTCTTATAATGTTTTTTGTCTTTTTCTTTCCTTTTCCTTACTTTTAAAGAAAAAAAAAAAACTTAGGGTCGGCCAGGGTTGTTGGTCCACCCCTGCAAGCACTAGGCAAGGGACTTGGCTGGAAATTACTGATTTGAATGCCGACTATCCAACGTGGTACAACTAGCACTGACGTGAACAGTTTTAATAATATTTTTGAATAAGTTTTTGAAATTCTTATAATTTTTATTTTTTTTCCTTTTTCTTTCCTTTTCCTTACTGTTGTTTTGACTTAGGGTTGGCCAGGATCGCTGGCACTAGGCAAGGGTCGTGGTTGGAAATTATTGAGTTGGACACCGACCGTACCACGTGGCACGACGGTGAGGGCCTGGGCAAGGGCCACAACAACCTCCCCCGATTAGGGCAAGGCTACGACGCTGGCGACCCTCGCCCTTTCAAAAAAATAAAAGTAAAGAGAAGAAATGAAAAAAACAAAAGAAAACATAAAAAATTGTAAGAAAATTCAATTAATATTAAAAATTATTAAAAATGTTCACTTCAATGCAAGTGAAACCACGTAAGATGGCCAGCATCTATGTAGTATTGGTTAGATGAGTGAGATAATGTTTAAGACTCAATTGACATATTTGAAAAGTTTATAATTGAATTGGTATAAATACAATAAGATTAAGACTTTTTTTGTGATAATTTTCCCAATTTTTTTGGTTTGCAATGAGAAGAATATTTTGTGGGGAACCTCTAGGAATTGTCAGAAGCTAAACAAACTATTAATAATGACATAGGCATTAGATGCTATGTGTGGCTCGCGCACACAATCTCGATCTCATCCGATAAACAGTGATTATATCCACACAAAATGGTAAGACGCTCAGTTAGCAGATCCACATCTGGTTGCACTAATAATTAACACCTATAGAAATGCAAAATTCATTTGAGAATTACTTCGAGTAACCGGAAGACGCCAAGCAAGAGCGGGGCCATCTTTTCTGCCATTATTAATCCTGCTCATCTCCGGGGCAATTTTTCAAAAAAGCGGACTCCACAGAGTCCATCCTTTCGACAATAAAACTGACTTACAAGTTGATTGCTCGACTCAATATGGATATATTATTAAATGATAGATTCGAATGACTTAGAAAGTCTAAATTGGATATGCTATAAGGGACTTTAAATCAAGCGATTCTAAGTCATTAAAGTTTTCCATGTTTGAAGGGATTCTATGTTGGATTTTACCAGCTAATTTTAGGTTACTGACTCTTATTTAAGTTACTAGCCAAGTTTATCTTTTCTAAAGAAATAGGGATAGTTACAAAAAAGTTGTAAACCCATTATACTTGCACTAATTCTGTCGTAAACATTTCAATTTAGTCAATTTACTTTAAAACCTTTTGACAATTTGTCAATGTAGTTCATCCAATCAAATTTGGTTGAAAATAATTAATGTTAGAAGCTGCCCATCCTACATGACATGGCTGGCAGACATGGACTATTTTTAATTATTTTTCAGAATTTTTTAGTTTTTTTGTCATTTTCTTTTCTTCTCTTTTCCTTATTTTCTTTCTTTTTTCTTTTTTCACCATGGCAAGCGGAGCTCGCTAGCTGTTGGCAAGAGCCACGGCCCTTGCCATAGCCATGCTAGCCATGGGCAAAGGAGGCCTCATCCATGGCCACAATAGTTCACATTAAAGCTAGTCGTACCATGTAGGACGCTTGGCGTCCACGTCAATGATTTCTGACCAATATAGACCGAATGTACTATATTGGCAAATTATTAAAAGGTTTAGGACTAAATTGACCAAATTGGAAGTCTTGACACTAAATTAGCATAAGACAATAGGTTTATGATTTTTTTGATAATTTTCCCAAAAAAAAATTCTCCTAATTTATACCAATTTTTATGGTAGCCACTATTTCCATCACATATTTTGCCAACACTAATGCTTTTGTAAGTAATTGACAAAAATACCTTTCAAATTAAAATGCAACACTTTAACTATTCTCCATTTACCTTCTCATGATAGGATCTCACCATCCCTCCTTCATTAAGTTGATGCTTTTATTGCAGCTTGAAATATGTTGTTGTTTGCTCGACCAAGATGAGCAAAGATATGCATAAGAGAAATTGTCACTTTGCTATCGATGCCACCTCCAGCAAAAGCATCGTGGGCCACCGCACAAAGACCGTTACTAGATTCGACCACTGCCACTCTTCACTTTTATCTCCTTGTCCTTATGTACCCCCATCTTTCACTCTGTTTGTTTGGACTCCTCCCCCCGCCTATATATGGCTCGCTAATGCCTCCTCGGCCCCGTGCTTGATGATGGCCGTGACATCAAATCAACATTGATCCGAGCCTCTAAAAGTCCATAATTCGATTTGGGGCTCCGAATGAGCTCTTGAGTTGAGGTTGTAGTGTTTCGAGCTTGGAGCTGGAGGCAGGGAAGACAGGTGGTTGAAGGCCAAGGCGTTGCCGTGGCGATGGTGCTGAGAGAGATGCAGAACCAGCAAATAGGATTCAAGGGAGAAGAGGGATGGTTGTGACGTGACAGTTAGGCGACTAATCGAAGAATGACGTGGGGGATGAAGGTGACGTGCTATGATGGGCTCGACATGGGGTAGGAACGGGGACAAGTTCGTTTGAAGCTTTGAAATATCAAGAGAGTCTGTGGGAGATAGTAAAATCAATGAAATTTTCTCTCATGAACCTATTTCCTTATCTTAGTTGATTAAAATAATTGGAGGGAGAGTGAGATCTTGCCAAGAAGAGATAAAAGATAGAACAATTAAAAGTTCAATATTTAGTTTGCAAGATATTTTGGTCAACTATATACAAAGAGGTAGTTTCAATAATAAATGGGGTGGATATAGCGGTTGCCATTTTTATACATATTTCTTAATTATGCCTTAAATTTACTAGCTCTTATATAAAACTACTAACTTTAATTTAAATCACTTATAATTTTTTTTCCAATTAAGTAATCAAGCAATTCTTCATCAACTCTCATTTCAATTAGTCACTAATATTTATTTGCTTTATTTTTTTTTTAATTTGCCAAATTTTTCGATTGAACTTAACCAGGAAAAAAAAGAGTTGGTAAGGCCCTCAAATAATGTTCCTCAATTCATAAAGTAGTTGGTCAACATAAGACATGGTAAAAATAAGAAGTACAAAGATAAGAGAAGAATAGATTTTGGTAACTAACTTGAATAATAGTTGACAACTTAGAAATAGTTAATAACTTAATTGTAGAAAAAAGATTGATAAAAAAAGGCAAATGGTAATTTAATGAAAAAGTTATTTTTTATAAAAAATAAAAGAAAACCTTAGAAAGCAACTCATACGAAAGTTAGTAATTCAAAATTATTTGGTAAGTTAACCAAAGAAAAGTTGGTAAGTTATACAAAAAGTTGATGATTGCATCTAATGGTTGATAAATATCCACTATTAGCAGGAAAGATAAATAACATATAGTAAAGGATTATCGAATTTTTCTCATAAGCGATTAGAGAAGCTAGAAATATCAAACAACAAATAAACATTGGTAACTAACTCCAATAAGAGTTGGAGTTGGTATTTGATCAGAGAAAAATTGGTAATGACTCTACTTGAAATTAGTAATTCTTAAAAGTAGTTAATAAATTTAAAAATTGTAGGCAAGACAAAGAAAAGTAGGTAAATGATAAAACGAGTTAGAAAATAAAAAAATAAATAAAAATTGATAGAAATGTAAATAAGAGTAGGCTACCCAAAACCTATTTGTAACTTAATTGTAGAACAGTTTCTAAGTAGCACAAATGAAGGTTGCTAATTTCATTTTATTGTTGATAAATATAAGCCATTGGATAAGAAAGGCAATAAAAGTTGATAAAAGATAGAAGAAGTTTTCTAGTTAGAGATATAAGATAAACTTGATAACTATAAAAAATAATAATGGTAACTAACTTGAATAAAGGTTGGCAACATAAATTTAATTGTTAACTTAATCAAATAATAGTTGGTAACAACTCTAACTGAAGTTCATAATTTCTAAAAGAAGTTGGTAAAATTAAAACAAAAATTGGTAAGTAAGGCAAATAAAAGTTGGTGATCAATAATAAAGTTGGTAAATTATAAAGACAATCCAAGCAAATATTTATAGGTAGCTAAAAAGACAGTTAATAATCCAAAATTAGTTGGTGATTAAATAACTGAAAAGTTGGCAAGTCTCTTAAATTAGAGGTTGGTAATTTCGTATGACCTTTCATAAATTTAAGACTTTGTTAAAAAATAAATAATAAAAGTTGCTAAAAAATAAGATAATTTTTTTTTAAAGATTACAGAAGTTGGTAATTTAAAGAAAACCAAATAAATAACTAACTTAAATAAAAGGGTTAATACCCTGAAAAATCCCAAACTAGTACACCTGTGATAAATTTATCTCGACTGACCATAAAAAACCATAGACTAGTACATTTATGACAAATTTACCCAAAACTAATTTATTTGACCGTAAAAAACCCCAAACTGGTAAATTTGTGACAAATATACCCTCCGCTAAATTGGATTAATACCACAAAAAAATCACAAAAATTGTAAACTGTGACAAACGGAGCGTAAAATCCCAAATTGGTATACCAGTCAACTGTCACGTGTCATTTAACTTAATAATTTGACAGTAAAATTTAACGAAAACTAACAGAGGGTAAATTTGTCACAAGTGTACCGGTTTGGGGTAAATTTGTCAAAGGTATACCGGTTTGGGGTTTTTCACGGTATTAATCCTAAATAAAAATTAGTAACGTAAAGCTAGTTGATAACTTAATAGGATAAAATTTGGCAATCACTCTAATTGAGGTCGATAAATCCTAAAAGGAGTTAATAAATTTAACGGGTTTATAAGTAAGGGAAATAAAAGTTGATGCCACAAAGGAAATCGGTAAATTTCATTTTAAAAATCGAACAATGTTAGTAATTCTGCAAAAAGTTGGGAAGTCGTTTAAATGAAGGTTCGTTTATTCATATTATTTTGGTTAAATTTAAGGTGTTGGCAAGAATAAAAATAAAAGTTGGTGGAAAAATAAGATAATTCTTTTTGTTAAAGATAAAAGAAGTTAATTACATAGATAAAATTTGATAAATGTTAGTAATTAACTCAAGTAAAAGTGGGTAATACAAAGCTAGTAAACTTAAATAGAGAAACATAGGTAATCACTCCAGTTAAAGTTGGTAACATTTAGGCTACTTTCGGTCGTCTTGATTACTAACTAAGATAGTAGGATATGAAATTCAGAAATTTTGTTATTTTCTATCTATTGTTTGGTGATTGCAATAATAAAGTGGATATATTAACATCATATCACGTATATTGTTTGGTATTGTCGAGACTTGCCCTTGGCACCCGCAAATCCTTGAGGGACAGCGCAAAGGTAGGATTTATAGGTATTCGACTATGAGAGCTCCCTCATAGTACATTACTCCAAAAGATGTCATCACCTCATCTTTTGGGATCAACCAGATGAGTTTGCTCGATCGTGGTAATGAGTTCACTCAATCACGGCCGTGAGTTCTCCTAAGCTCGCACCTTATGTGATAGTGGAATTATTATATCCTGATCTTGATGCCATAGCACGTCTTAAACGACGATTTGAGGGTTGAAGGGAAACTAGATGTAAATGTGAGTTTAAGGGTACTTCAACCATCATAGCCCTCTCAAAGATAAATCCACTAAAGATGGCATCACTTCATCTTTTGGCTTCAACTCTTCGAGTATGCTAAATTACAGTCGCAAGCTTTTCAAAGCTCATGCCCTACATGATGGATTCATTCTTTTTAAGTTGTTTTAGACAACCTAAAAAATATTTAGGAGTCACTACTAGCCTCGTTTTTGGGGGCCAGCTAGAATGCCTAATTGAGGATTAGGAGTGATTCCTCGATTTCTACACAACTAGAGATATTAGACTCGGTGACTTGGATTACGCTAAAGTATTTATCAGCGCCCTTTCGATACCTAACAGTCATTGTGTTACCTAATGTGTCCATGTATGTCTCTTTACATGTTCATGTGTTTTCATAGCAAAAAGAATGATTGTCGCGACCTAAATTTTGGGTGCACCACCTAGGATCTAGGCTAATGGACTACTAAGTTTTAAAGTTAGCTCGGGCTCTCCTAAGCCCATATCAATTCGCAACTTAGGTTCAAATTTTTAACATGCAAATGGATTTTATCTAGAAGTCGCCACTAATCAGTTTATGGTAGGTCGATTAGACACCTAAGTAAAATAATGGGAGAATTATTTTACTCCTACGAACTAGAGATTTTGGGTACCGGGATTTGGTTACACTAGACTTTTTTAATGCCCTTTCGGTACCATTTCTTTTATTTTCAAAAATGTTTTTGCAAGCAGTTTGGATTAATTTCAAATTAAATCACTATCATGCAAATGGGTGATCACACGGGTGCTCAATCATTATTAAACATTCAACGAGTCAAATAAATTGCATCAAAAGAATTAAATGCATATAGCAAGCAATTTTTTTTGGGTTTTCTTTTATCTTGAAATTATAACTTTACCATAAAATATGCATTTTAACTACATGACCTAATTTTACTAACAAGCTATTTCTAATTAAGTGATCCTAACATGCAAACTAATTGACATGCACCTAATATTTTTGTATTTTTTTATTGAAATTCGGAATTAATAAAAAAATATAATTAAACTATCTAAAATGAATAATTTTCTAATTTATTTTAGGGATTAATTTGACTTAAACCCTATCCTATCTTAGAAAACTATTTTTTAGAAAAATGAGATTATTAAAATGTGCAAACATTATATAAGAGTCTATATATATATAAACCCAATCCTAATTTATTCCAAAAATTATCTAAAAGTGCAATCCTAATTTACTAAACCAACACACTCCGATGTAAGATTTGATTTTTTTATTTTTATTTTTAGTATTTTTCATGACAATCAATTATCAGATAAACATTATATCTAAACAATCAAGATATTCATCAAATGAAGGATTAAAATGATCGAAAAAATGATCCATTGTCTCATGGATTAAATTAACGATTATTTTAACCCTAAACATCACAAGATATAAAGAAATTCAAAATAATTAAAAATTTGATCCGAAGTCTGACGGATCAAATTAATAATTATAATGACTTAATAATCAAAACACTATCAAAATGCCCAAAAAATAATATAATTAAAAAAATGATCCGACATCTTACGGATCAAATTAATAAATACAATAATTTTGAGCAAAACCCTGCGGATAATGCCTAGAATATTCTTAAAATGAAAATCACCTTCCAATGTTCTAATTTGTACAATAATAATGGAACTTAAAAAAATAAATAAAATATAATAATATAAAATAAAAATAAACTAAACTACCTAAGGGAGACTTGGGGAAGGGCAGCAACGATGGTGGGTGGTGCCGGGCGAGGGTGGTCGGCGTCGGAGCTTCGGCGAGGGTCTGTTGGGTGGTGACGGTGGCAACAAAGCAGCGACGAGCGAGGTCTAGGCGTAGGGTGACGCAGGCTGTTGGCTTTAGGGGTGCTGTAGGTGTTGGGCATGCAAGCGCAGGCTATCGGGCGCGACGGGGGGGGGGACATGCTCAGGCGGTGGCAAGCAACAGGGGAGAGCTTGGGCTGTAGCAACAGTGACGAAGGGAGTCTGGTTGGGCTACTGGGCATCGGAACAGAGACGACGGCGTGGGGCTGGTGCAGGCGCAGGTGAGGCGCGATAGAGAGGGGTGTCGGGCACTAGTGCAGGTTGCTGTGGTGGAGGTCCTGCGGGTGTTGGGGCAGGTCGTGGGCGTGAGTGTCGCTGAGGGCAGGCAGACGGAGATGCTCGGGTGCTCGTGGGGGGTTGCAGGCGCGCAGAAGTGATGCTCGGGCAGAGAGGTGGGCGTCATAGGGTGGAGCTAAGGACGTTGGGCGCTGGGTCACGGGCGTCGGGCAGAGGGAGACACGGCGATCGGTTGCTAGTGCGGTGGCGAGTTGCTGCAGGAGTCACTTGGAGGTGCTGCAGGTGTCATCGTGTTGCGAGCGGAGCGCAAGCAGAGGCGCAGTGGTGGAGTGGCGAGGTAGCAGCGGCGAGTGTGGTGGCAGGCGGCCAAGGGCGCGGGCGTCGAGCGCTGGGTTGCGACTGTAGCAGACATCGAGCAGACCAGCAGACGTCAGGTGCAAGAGGAGCGGCGAGTGGAGTCGGCTGAGGCGCGGCAACAGGCTTCGGCGACGGGGCTGCACATTGCGGGCGAGACCGACGGTGGCAGAGGCCATGCCGGCGAGGTGGCTGGTGTCACGCCTCAATCCTTGAGCGCGTGCCCATTCCTCAGTGGTCGATAAAATTTTGCAACTTTTCAGGATGAGTCGCCGACCCTTTCATTTTATTGCACATGCGGAAGCAAATAACAAATTCCTTGATAGTAACCATCTCGGGATATTAAAGCAGGACATCAAATTCAAAAAAAAAAAAAAAAAAACGTGCTGATATAGGCCAAATGAGTCATATACAAATGTCTACCATCACAAGACTTTAAAAGACCGACTCTCAAAAGGAACTGTTCTATCTGACCTACACTTCAAATCACTTCAGCTCGGCTCTAGTCCTTCCACCCTACGGTCCTGAAAAATGAAGGCCACGACGGGGTGAGATATGAATCTCAGTGAGTTCACACTCTAAACCCCGATTAGGTGGGTAATACGCCTAAGACATCTTAATCGCACAACCATACAATCACAGAGGCTTACCTTGGCCTCAGTTCCTTCCTGCAGGTCAGCACAGTTCTAATCACAACCATGTGTATATAGCAAATTCACACACCAATTTGGAAAGTCTAAACCAATCATTACTCACACGAGCAAGTATCATAATTTAATCACTGCTCACACGAGCAAGAACTAACGATACACATCAAAGCAAGAATTATAATTAAATCACTGCTCACAGGAGCAAGAACTACCAATACACATCAAAGCAAGAATTACCGACACACGTTGAGGAAGAGTAATAACTACTGACACATGCTGGGAAAGACTAATAACTACCGACACACGCCGGGAAAGGGTAAAATTCATCGACACACGCTGGGGAAGAGTAATAGCTACCGACACACGCCGTGAAGGAATAATAACTACTGACACACGTCGGGGTTAGGTAATATCCACCAACACATGCCGGGGAAGAATAATAACTACCGACACAAGCCGGGGGGAATAATAACTACCGACACACGCCGGGTTTAGGTAAACTTAACTTTTAACGTCCACTGACACACGTCGGGGACGAGTTCTCTTAACTTTTACACGATCATCATGCATAATCTCTAGGCATGTCACAAACCAACCTTATATAATCAATTATGCACAAACCAGCAAGCATTGCACCAAGAACCATCTTGAAATTATAACCGGCCCTAACTTGCACAATAGGCCCACTCGCATGTTTCCAAGTTTTAAAAAAAAAAACCCAAACGAACAAGTTCTGAAAATTCTCAAATTTGAATATGTTGTAATAGACACATAAAAGAACAATTTTCATGAAAACACCTTAACCTAGATCCTTCTAGATTCAGCCCAGTAAATCACTCATTCCAGCACCAAAACTGGGTCTGTTTCCAGAAAGTCTGTTTTCCGAAATCAATTTGGTTCGAGATCCAAAACATGTCCATTTGATCTGAAATTTGAGTATGTTAAACTAGAAGATGTGAAAAAAAACTTTTATGAAGAAACTATTTTGAAATTTGAACTCTAAGAGTTGATAAAAACCTCTAAAATCCTAGAAGGTCACCAGTTCCAGCGAAAACTGAGGTTCTTTTTGTAAAAGAAGGAGCTGATATATTCTCTTTTCAAATCCATAAAAATCTTGAAAAAAATATATGTTGTAGCTGAGGATGTCTAAAACATTTCTCAAGAAGACATCTACCTCAAATTCGCAACCATTTCGATCTACAAAAATGGCAAAAGAAAAAGGGTCCAGAAATTAGAACTGCAAGAATTTCACTAGATTCGACTCATCCATCATCAACGGTACTAATCTCACTAATTAAACTATCAATAATCCATTATAAGACTAATCTAACCATCCTATATTATCACTAATCCATACTTAAGCTAATATAAACAACCCTTAAACATAATTAACATACTAAGTAAGGTTTAGTGAGCAAACTCACTTGTTAAACGAACCGCTCGGTTCAAAACGACGGGGATGCAAAGGCGAGCGATAACCTAGCCCACGGCGACACCAAGCGAGGTCCAGAAAGCCTTTAAAGCGGGCCAACAGCTGCTGGAAAAACCTACTCGTTTCTGTTTCTGTTCGAGGTCGAGAAAGGGAGAACCGGTGGCTATTTGGGGCCGAAATAGGAAGAGAAGACCGGCGGAGGCTTGGACGGTTGGAGGCGGGCTTCCAGGCGGCTGAACGGGCTCCGGCTGAGCTTCACGTGGACTGAGGGATGCTGGACGACCAGGGACAGCAACGGACAAGGCTCGGGACGCAGTGGAGGCGGAGGCGCGTGCGGGGGCGAGCAACGGCGTCGCGTCTGTTTGTGGTAGCTCCGGTGGGCGGTAGGGGTGTTCGGCGACTTGCTGGCTGGCTTCTTCTGGGTTTGTGAGCTTCAAATAGCAAAATGGAGAGGGGAGATGATGCTGGTCGACGGCTGCAAGGGGGAGGGAAGAATGGAGAGGCAATGGGGGGACCACTTGGCTTCTATCCTCATCTCTGTCCCCCTCCTTTGGTCTCCACCACTAGCTGGTCTCCACAGCTATTTTCCTAGATTAAAAGACCCCTTCTAGAAGGCTTGAGGTGGTCCACAAGTTGGGTCCAAGGGGTGTTACGAATTTCACTTAGTTTTGCTTCAATGGACTTCAATTCCTTTTTGAATCAACACTAATTGGCCCTAAAAAATTCCATTATCGAGTCAACGGTCAAATTGGTATTTTTCTTCACCAATTGAACCCACTTGCATCCCAATTGTGCGATCAAAAACGGTCCTCGGACTTTTTTGGACAAAAACAACCCTACCTCGAATTTTTTCCAAAAAGTCTCGGTTTGTAGAAAAATCTTCTGAGACTGAGTCGACGTTCCTAAAATGACTTGTGACATGCCAGAACGTTCAATTTCTGAAATCGGGTTCAAATTCGCGGTTAATTTCAATCCGGTGTGATTTTAGCGTGACCTAGGCTACCGAGTAGCTTTCATAAATTTTTAGTGCAAATGACCTGTGGTCGATTTTTTTCGAGCCACAATGTACCACTTTGACACATCGGCAACTCTCAGTAGTCGTGAAAATCTCACGATTTCAATTATGGGCATAGGGTATCCAAAACGACAGAAAATCAGTCTAGTGCCGATTGACGAGAATTTTGCAATCAGGTGGAATCACCCACACTTTGATCACACATCTCAGTTGAATCGACCTATCCCTGATCTTTTATCGATTTTGACAATGCTGTAATGACTCTTGCAGACTAGCACGGTCGAGCAGTCAATTTTTGGTCAAATTTTCAAGTCCATTGCATTAAAATCTCTTAATGACTTCCCCAGATAGTCTAGTTATCTCACGAGTGATCGGCTCTGAGAATAGCATTATAGGCGCATCGATGAAAGGCCTGATTTATTCAATTGAAAACAGGACTGAAAATCTAGGATGTCACAGCCGGTGCGCGGGGCCGGCGTGGACAGGGGAGAAGACGACTCCTTTTTTCCCTTTCCTTTTTGTTTTGTTTTGTTTGTTTTTTTTTTCTCTCTCTCTCTCACCTGTCCATTTGCACGACTCTCACTCTGCACACCTTCTATTCTTCTTCAGCACCTTTTTGACTTTTTCCTTTTCACAAAACCAAAAGATTTTTTCTTTTGAATTTCGAACTCAAAAAAAAAAAAAATCGAAGGAAAAAACCCCCTCTTGTTTTTTGCTCTGAATGTTTTTGCTCTCCACCCATTTTTCACAAAATTCGGTCCCTTTTATAGTGGTTCCGAGCACCCTCTTCCATGGCAATTTTCGAGCTTCCTTTTTCCACTGCCTTAATTCATGGTCTGCAAATTGGAGTGTGATCTTGCAATCGGCTTGATTTTTCCTCGAATGTTTTGATTCCTTCCCTTTTATCAAACTCCTTGCTTTTTTTATTCACCTGATTTCTTTGATCGAGAATTTGCTTCCACATTTTACTATGATTTGAATATTCGCCGGAGCAAGGGTGGCTAATCAGAATTTCCACATTCCATTCATAATCAAATTAGATTGATCCTCTCCTTATTTTCCTTTTATTTGCTCTGATGAAATTTTTATTTTATTTCTTTTTTTTTAGAGCTTAAAAATTAATCCCTAATTTTCTATGAACAAGTAACTGGGTTGTCAAAATTTAGGTGTCAACAATGATCACACGTGGATGGTTCATTTGAGCTTTCTACTCTAATGAATGTAAAAGTAAAGCATACAATTTATAGAAATGATGGTGCGGGAAAAGAAACATTCAAAGTAGTTTAAGGAAAATAAGTAAAGTCTAAACAAGTCTAAAATACAATAAATGAAAGATCAATAACTCGTTGGGCATTCATACAATGCATATAAAAAACCCGAGACATAAATCGGGGAATGAATGCATATTACAAAAGACAGGGTTTGATTGTGTTTGCAAATGGTGATTAAAGTCGTGAAGTCCCTATATCAAGTTCTAGGTGATATAAAACCCAAGGTAACCCACGTTGTCATGTATCGCATCTAAGTCATTCATTTAACAATCACATACAAAGCATATAAAATGACAAGCATTCAGGCCATATGACATTGATTCTCAATCAATCAAACAAATGAGTGAACCAACGAAGGATTGCTTATCTAAATACATGCACCTTTGAAAATGTTCATGCAGCATGTACATTCATGACCACCTAGGCAGTAGATATGCAACTCATGTGACACTGAAAACTATTTTTGCAGATAATAATCAAATATCATTTTAAAAGATTTGACAAAAATGGGACACAACTTCATCGAGTCACATAACATATTTAGGCATCAAGACGAGTTTGGGCGCATCTTGTCCACAACTGATTAAACAAAACAGATGTTCTAAATACGAACCAATACTTTGATGAAATTCATGTCAAATCATATTTTGACTAATGGCAAACAACCTTGATGAAGAACATTTTTTTCATGTGAGTATCGCATGAACTACTAAAACTTTGAATAAGTCCAAAATCATGTCAGAAAATCAAAATTCCAGAATGCCCTGCAACTTTGGGATGGCTGTTAATAATATCAAATCACTTTTTATTTTGCAAAAAATTGTGACAATGAAGTTTAGCATGTTGTCAATTCTCAAGAAGACAACATTATCAGATTCAACATGCATAATTTTCTAAAAATTCAAGAATGCAAGCATGTCCATCAACCAAATCATCAATCACAAAAACATCACATTCAATGTAGGCCTAATAAAAGCATAACGGATGATCATCTCATCCTAGAATTTTTTATGCCAGATAAAATAAGCATGTGAAGAACAATTTTCATGAAGGAAGCATCTCAAGTGTCCTAACATATGAATATCTAAAAATCCTAGAACATGAACAATCTAATCAGGAACAGAACAGGACAGTAGGAGTCAGGAATTCTATTGCCAATCGACCCCATCAATTGATGCGCAAATAATTTCAAATTTTTATATATTGTAAACATGGATATTATGGACAACGTTCATTCAAGGACTCAATCCAAAAATCAGTACCTAAAAAATCATACAAAAATGGCAAACAGTCAGACTCACAAAAGCATGACAAGCAACTCCAGTTCAACAGAATATCCATATTCAAGCTCAATTTAGCAAAAATGTTAAACATAGTAAATGATAGCTGATTCAAGCATGTGATATGTCATTTTAAAGCTTAGGATGTCTCTTACAATTGTCTAGAAGGCATCGTCAACAAATTGGTCCGTTAACAAGCTCAATCGAGGACATTCCTCTAGGAGGTCAGATCAGGAGTAGAAATAGCAGCAAAGGCCAGAAACAATCATGCTTAATCCTATCTATATGACGTGAGAAAATTCCACAATATTATATTTGATTGGGCCTAAACGTTATGGTTCAAACTCGTGAAGACAAAAGCTCTCTCGAAATGTAGAGTCTATTCTCTACCTTCATGGTAGTTTAACACCCTAAACCCTAACTTCACCATTGCTGTTCCACCTTCGTCTCTTTCCCTGTTTTTCACCCCAGTGTTCCCTTTCATCGCTTCTTCGACAATTGCGGCATCCAATTTTCCGGATTTCTGCTTTGGAAGTGGTTTCGCCTGTTTCCCTCAACTTTCCTTCCCACTTTTCACCCCTCAACAATTCCTGCCCAAATCATCGCCATCCTTCGTTGCTGGTTGATGGGATTCTGATTTCAATCTATCTCATCCCAGCTCTCATTAATGGTATATCTTCAATTGCTTACTTGGAATTTCTATATCGCTAGTTGAAGCTTCCTGTTGTACTACCCCGACCCCATCTGCATGTGCATTTCTTCTCCAAGATAGGCTCTCTAGTGAGATGCACTGTTCCTTGACCTCATGGACGACCAAGACCAGGAAGAAGCCTCTCGCCTTGCTGCCCTCTGTTCCCGAATGGGTCGCCTTTGGCTGGAACAAGGGATTGAGGTTTGGGATGATGCGCCACCTATGGAGAAAGTTGAAGAGTGCAAATTGATATTGGTAGGTAAAATTCTATCCAATCCATCCATTAATTTTCAAGCTTTTCAAAATACTTTAAGGCGTGCATGGAGAACAGACTAGGTCGAACTATCCCTACGGGAAGCAGGATTGTATGTAGCAAAATTCAAATATGATGTGGAGAAACAACGGGTTTTGGATGGAGGCCCCTAGCTTTTCTCTAGTCACTTAGTTATCTTTAAGCCTTGGATCCCCAATACGTTGCTGCATTGTTATGATTTTTCCACTTGCACATTTTGGGTGCAAGTCTTCGGTCTTCCGTTGGAATGGTGTTATGAAAATATGATAGAAAAGGCTGTTAGACACATAGGCAAAGTACTGGAGGTCAGAATAGAAAATAAGGAGGGTACAGCCCTTCGAGCTGGGAAAGCAAGGGTCGAACTCAATGTGCAGGAACCTTTGAAGACAGGCCAGTTGATCAGAATTAATGGAAAAACATTATGGCTAGACTTTTGATATGAACGACTATCACATTTTTGTTATTCATGCGGCAAGCTTGGACACTATGTTATGTACTGTAAGGATTTTCCATTTGATGAGGCTAAGATGGCGGGAAAAGAAAAAATGGCGTACGGCTAATGGTTAAGAGCGGAAGTTTGGGAACATAGCCCATACTGGAGACTTTTTATGAGCCACAAGACAAACTTGAACTGCCAGAAGAAGTCAACCTAGAAACTCCTCCACCATCACCTCATCTGGTCGTGGTGTAGCCTCCTAGCATTGAAATAAACAGGGGACTTTCTCAGCCGCCAACTCTGCCACTCATTCTAGGTACACACAACCCTCCCCAGCGTCACACTCTTGCAGGTCTGGTATCTGCCAAGATAAAACATACTCAAGAACTGGCAATGGGCTCCTCTAATCCCAAGAAGACAAAGCACACCAGAATTAATACCAAAGCAGGCACAACCAAAAAGTTGAAGAGGTATAACCCTTATGAACTACGACTAAATCAGCATGAAGACATTGATGAAACACAACTTATGGATACTCTCATCTTGGAAGCCAAAGAAGCCGGCAAGTGGGTTGTGGTGGCTTGCCCAAAAAACCCACCAAGTGACAAATGAAACTATTGAGCTGGAATTGTTAGGGTCTGGGCAAGCCCCTGATAGTTCAATCCCTCAAGGCCTTAGTGGCTAAAGAGAGGCCCGACATTATTGTTTTGATGGAAACTAAAAACCAAGAGGTCGTAATCCAACGACTGCAAAAGCGCCTCAAATATCCTAGCTCTTTTGTAATCAACCCCATTGGATTGGCTTGTGGGATGGCACTATTTTGGAATGACCAGCTTAACATAACTATGGAGCGCTCTACCTCGGAGTTTTTTTGATGTGATATGCACTGATGTAATGGGAGGTATTCCAATGAGACTAACCTACCTTCATGCTCCGACTACTTTTCAACAATGCCAATTGTTATGGGCAACCTTGCGACTTATCAGCGCCTCTAACACCCTACCATGGGTTTGTATCGATGACTTCAACAAAATACTCTATCATTGGGAGAAAGTAGGTAAGCACTTGGCTGACTCTCAACGGATGCAATCTTTTAAAGATGTTTTACATGACTGTTCACTCATGGAGATAGAAAGTAAGGGATGTACCTTTACCTGGATGAATCATAGAGCTGGTGATGACTTTGTAAAGGAAAGATTGGATAGGGCTCTGTGTATTCTGGATTGGCGACTCACCTTCCCTGAAGCTGAAGCGTTTGCTTTACTTGCTGTGGGGTCGGATCACAGCCTCTCGCTCTTAATCACTGAAGCCTTATCATGTCGACGACATCGGCCTTTCATTTTCGAAGCTTTCTGGATCCAAGACCCGAAATGCCGTGACATCGTTGCTCGGTCATAGAGATCCACACAGCCAAAGGACTCCACCCTTTCATCCAAACTAAAGGCGGTCTCCTTCGCTCTAGCTCATTGGAGTAGATCGAAATTCTCCAAGGGACATCATCAACTTGTAGCTTTGCATAAGCAACTTCAGAGTCACGTTAATCAAACCCATGGCCATTATGATGCACCGTTGATTACTCACCTGAAAGAGCAAATCCAAAAATTATGGCAACAAGATGAACAGTATTAGGCGATGCGTTCTAAGATTAACTGGCTGAGGTGGGGGGGATAAAAATACTAAATTCTTCCATGCAACAACCATTCAAAGGAGACAATGCAATAAGATCAATATGTTGCAGGACGACAATCACGGTTGTGTGTGCGACCCCCGGCTTTTAAAGAAGATGGCAATGGATTACTTTTCCAGTCTATATCAGACAGTGGGACATCGTGATTATGGGCCTATTCTGAATCAATGCCCTTGGGTTATCACTGATGAAATGAACATGTTTCTGATAGCTCCGGTCACTAGGGAGGAGGTTCAACATGTTACGTTCTAGTTGGGGGTTACTAAAGCTCCGGGCCTAGACGGTTTGAATGGACTTTTCTATCAAAACCGTTGGGATATACTTCAGGATGAGCTTTTCTTATCAGTGTAGCAATTCTTCCTATCTGGAGTCATGCCAACCGATCTAAATAGAACCATCATTTCCCTAATCCCTAAGGTGCCACACCCGGAAAGACTAGATCAATATCGTCCCATAAGCCTTTGCAATTATACCTATAAAATAATTTCTAAGGTGATCGCCAATCGCCTAAAACCCTACCCGCCTGAGCTTATTTCCAGAGAGCATATTGCCTTTATGAGTGGATGCCAAATATAAGATAACATTTTAATAGTCCAAGAGGTGCTTCATCAGCTTAAGGTTAGAAAATGCAAGCGCCAATTTCGAGTTGTCCTAAAAATGGATATGCAAAAGGCATATGATCGGGTCGAGTGGGATTTCCTCCAAGATTATCTCCTCACCTTAGGCTTTCATGCTACGTGGGTACAGTGGATCATGCAATGTATAACGACAGTGTCTTTTAGTGTTAAATTCAATGGTGAACATTTACAATATTTCCAACCAACCCGAGGACTCAGACAAGGAGATACTCTCTCCCCCTATCTATTCATCCTTCTGGCGAACATCCTATCACATCTTATACATCAAGCAGTTACAATGGGCTATCTCAACGGCATCAAGCTGAACAGGTGGTGTCCTACTCTATCTCACCTGTTTTTTTGCAGATGATGCCATCTTCTTTTTAAATGGTAAACTACTTGAATGTCAAAATTTAGCCAACATAGTCAATCAATATTGCTTTGCTACTGGCCAAGCTGTTAATAGGAATAAATCGGGCATATTCTTCAGCAAAACTTGTCCTCTTAATCTATAGGAAAATTTAGCAGGGGCACTTAGAATACCTGTGATTGATAGGGCTGGCAAATATCTAGGTATACCATCTGATTGGGGAAGATCAAAACGGGAGATGTTTGCTTGGATTTTAGGAAGAGTGAATGCCAAACTAGAAGGATGGAAAGAAAATCTGATCTTTAAGGGTGGAAAGGAAATTTTACTCAAGGCTGTTGTACAAGCAATTCCACAGTATGCCATGTCCATCTTTAAAATTCCTGTGTCTATTTGCAAATCCATTGAATAGAAAATTGCTCGGTTTTGGTGGCAGAGTGATTGTAGTAAATCAGGCATCCACTAGAAGAATTGAGATGTTCTCAAATGTAGAAAGGACAGTGGGGGCCTCAGATTTCGTGATCTCATAGAATTTAACAAAGCCATGCTTGGAAAACAAGCATGGAGGTTAATTCAGCACCCAACATCTTTATCGAGCACCCTTTTTAAAGGGCTTTATTTCCACTCACAGGACTTTAGGCATGCCGATAGGGGAGCCAGATCGTCCTGTGGATGGCAGAGTATTCTACTTGGGAGGGATTCCATATTACCTCACCTGCAATGGTCCGTTGGCAATGGACAAACTATTAAAATCCGGGAAGATCAATGGCTCCCTAGAGGACTTATAGGAGGCCCTGCTGCTAGAGGAGACCCGGTGAATGTGGCTGATCTTTTGGACTTGGAAAGCAATAATTGGAATATTCCCTTACTCAACCAGCATTTTGATGTCTCAACAGTTGCAGAAATACTTACCAACCAAGTAAGACCTCAATACACTACTGATCAACTTATGTGGACAGGGACCCAAAATGGTAAATATACTGTGAAAAGTGGCTATCACACCATCAGACAAGCCGCTCCCAGCATTAAGCAAAATCTACCATCGTCCTCCGATCAACCCCCCAAGCTACTATGGAAATCCATTTGGACTGTTAAACTTGCCCCCAAAATTCGTACATTCCTCTGGTCCTTATGCACAATGCCTTAGCAACGAAAGATAATCTATTCCAACGATGCATCACCACAGATCCGACATGTCCTCTCTACTCTCAACACATACCGGAAACTACAGAACATCTCTTTCTTTTATGTCCATGGACGCATAGAGTATGGTCACACCCACAGATCAGTATTCAAATCACACAATAGTTAGTAAAAAGGATGGATGCGTGGTTAGTAGCACAAATAGAACAACGACATACCTCGCCTGGACTAGAAACCATTGCTGCACTCTTGTGGCAGATTTGGAAGGCGCGCAATAGTTTCATATTTCGACGACAGCGCCCCGATCAGATTCAGGTCGTGGTGGTAGCCCTTGCCTAGGTATGAATAGCAAAGCTTTCCACCCAGCCACTGACGCGTATCGGCCGATCTCCTCCCTAATCCGATCTACTGTGGCGGCCACTAAATCCTGGCATGGTGAAAATCAACATAGATGGGGCCTATCATCCCAAGAGTACAACAGGCGCTATGGCGTGCATTTACAGAGATCATACAGGAACTTTTCTACACGGCTTTACCTGTGATTTCCCAGCAGCTTCGACCTTGCAGAGTGAGATCCAGGCATTCCTCATCACTCTCGATCATCTGCTGCAACACGGTAAGCATCAGGACCACCTTGTGATTGAATCTGATTGTCTTGTGCTGGCGGAAGCTGTCCATGATCCGCAATCGACACCATGGGAGGAGCGAGCTTTACTCGCAGAAGTGGCGGCCAAGATCTCCTCTTTCCCTAACCTACGAGTACGACACTGTAGACGTGAGGCAAATTTTGTGGCTGATTGGGCCACTAAGGCCTATTGTAGTGGCACCTTACTGCCGGACTGGGCTACATCCCCTCCCCTTACGCTTTTGGATCTTTTGTTTTCTGAAGCCCAAGCAACGGGCTACTCTGTTACTTTAACTTGATAATATAATATTTCTTTTTTTCCGACCAAAAAAAAAAAAAAAACTCATGAAGACCTTTGGGCCTAATTCAAACCACAAAAAATCATGTAAATTCCCTAAGTAAATCAGGTCGTCCAATCATACAAAGTTGCAGCTGTAAGTGCTAGTATGAATACCTAGAGGGGGGGTGAATAGGTGTAAAAACAGATTCTGCAAAATACAGTGAAAACCTTTTCTTTTAACCTGAGTCTGAATAACAACAGACTTTTGAAACTGAGTTCGAAGAGCAGTAGACTTTAAGCAAGATCAAACTTTAGCAGTTAAATAGAAGTATGAACAAAATAAAGAGATTCAGAGAAGGGAATAAGAACACAAGGTTTATAGTGGTTCGGTTTAATCCAAGCCTACGTCCACTCTCCCATGCTGACAGCCCATCGGCTGGATTTCACTATGAATCAAAAGAAATGTTACAATCTCACGTTCTCGATTCCACAGTGCAGAGACTCTACTACACTTCCTCGAGGTCTTACAAAATTCTCTCTTTTGAGTACAATGAATGCTCAACAAATGAATTAGCAAAGAGTAGGAGCTTCAGACTTTTGAATTTTTCTATCTCGCACACACTTGAACAACTAGAATGTCTTCCTTTTATACTTCTCCATGCCTACATAACCGTTGACACCTTCCAAAGGAGTTCGTCCAATCTACCCGTTGGACCGAATCAATTAGGGAGATCTCTCGTTATTTAAGGAATATGAAGATAGCCCACCAATCCTATTCGCCCATAGAATCGGGATCTAGGTTTCCATAAGTAGAACCTTCCAAGTATACTTCACCAATCAATGGATCTTTCTTACTTGATTTACTTGTCATACGAATAATAGATCTATATGTGCTTTCTCCAACCGTGAGATAATCTTCGATCAAACGAATCAAATCCTTAAGGATAACGTTGTATCTGGATAAGACTTCTTCAATGATCTAGAACCTATCAATGAGGGCAGACTTTAAATCTTGAGTCTGGCGATCTTCAGTCTGGAAGTCTTCAGACTTTGATAGATAAGTCTGAAAGTCTTTAGACTTGGAAACGTTTTGTCAGCTTCAAAATATAGAAGAAAGATTTCACCAACAGCAGCAACATCATAGAATTAAAATCAAATTTCAAGCAAGCAATTGACCAAGCAAATAGAGGTCGATTGGCATAATCTTCATATCATTGAAAAGCCCATGGAATATACTATGAGTTTCATGAGGAACTTGAGACAAAAGATCACGTTTAGTAGCTCAAATCTAGACAATCAATAATCAGGTCATCCAAGGCATCTGAATTGCATTTTCGATCAATCCAAGCTATCATTCATATGAAATCCATCCTAGCCTATCATCTATCAATCCTAAGCATCCTAGGCTTCCAAGTTTATCAATAAAAATATTAGATTACGACCTAAATCGAGCTCTAGCCTTGGTTGCCTAAAGCAACCTCGCTTCATTGAGCTCAAGATAGAAGATCACTATCTTTTGAGGGTTTTGTGTGAATCAAGCTTGATTGAGCTTCAACTAAGAATCATTAGACCTCAAGGGAGGTCCGATGGAGGTTAAGGATGTCGGAGGTGCCGGACGGCGTTAGAGTAGGCGCTGATTAGTGCCGGTGATGAATTGAGCACAAGAAGGAAGTCGGCTGGAAGCTCACCGGCAATGAGGCTTTCCGATGGCTTTTAGATGGATCTCTAATCACCTTTAGCTCATAGACTCGTTGATAGAGGTTTCAGGATCAATTGGGGATGCTAGGATGATCGGCTGGTTGCCGATCAAGGCTAGAATAGCCACCGGGGACGTCTCCAACTTCGCTGGACTTGATCAAGATCGGTCTAGGCAAGAGGCTTCGACAAAGGATAGAGGTGGCGATGGTGTCTACAGGATCGAGGAGGCGGTGTTGGATGTCATCGAGGGTGGAGCATCGCTGGATGGAGCTTCGATAACTAATAAGACTAGTACGAGTACCTACAGGGGGTGAATAGGTGATCAAAGAAGTTTTTGCGAATCTTAATAAAACAAATTAGCTTTTAAGGTTAATAGACTGAAAACGTGAAGGCAATAAATAGTTATTTATGACTGCGATATAAAGTAAAGAGTTTAGGGATAGAGAATTAAGACACTAGGTTTATAGTGGTTCGACTTAGACCAAGCTTACGTCCACTCTCCCGCACTGACAGCCCACCAGCTGGATTTCACTAAGAACCAAAAGAGATTTTACAGTCTCAGGTTCTTGATTCCACAGTGTAGAGACTCTACTATACTTCCTCAAGGTCTCACAATTATCTAATCTCTCTTTTGAGTACAAATTGGGCTCAACAGATGAAATAGCAAAGAACAAAGAGTTTCAGACTTTGGAATTTTTCTATCGAGCACCCTCGTACAACTTGAACGTCTTCCTTAAATACTCCTTCATCCTTCATAATCGTTGGCACTTTTCAAAGGAGTTCTTCTAATCAACCCGTTGGACAAAATCAATTTAGGGAGATCTCGAGTTATTTGAGGAATGTGATGATAGCCCCACCAATCCTGCTCGCCCATACAATCAGGATCTAGGTTTCCATAAGTAGAACCTTCCAAGTAAACTTCGCCAAACAATCGGATCTAAGTTACTTGAATTAATCTCAATACGAATAATAGATCTTGAGGTGCTATATCCAACCGTGGGGTCTTCTTCAACCGCACGAAACAAATCCTTAAAGATATACTCGTCTTATTTAAAAGAATAGTACTTTTCTTCGTTGGTCTGGAAACTGTCAATGAGGGTAGACTTTAAATATCGAGTCTGGAGGTCTTCAGACTTTGACGATAGAGTCTGCAAGTCTTCAGACTAGACTGATGGAAATGTTTTGTCAGCTTTAAAACCAATAGGGAAGTTTTCTCCAACAATTTCCTCCTTTTTGATGGTGACAAAACTTTCCTATAGACTGGATACTTTTAACCTACAAGACAATACTTAAGCAAACAAAAGTATCTCATGAAAGATAAGTAGATTAGGATAAAGATAGTAGCGATTCTACATCCACAGAAAATAAGTTAGTTCTGTAAGAACAATTATCTTTACCAAAATCATCAACATAGCTTAAGATGCTGCAAGCATTAAAAAGGTCAAAGCAGTCCAAACCAGTCCATCCAAACAAAAGATAAGTCAAAACACAAACACAACCAAAAATCAAAAATAAAAAAGAGTTAAAATTGAGTCAAATAATCAGCACCAACTTCTCCCCCTTTTTGTCAACAGCAAAAGGTGGAGAATACAAAGAGAATGAGATAAGATTAGGATGATTTGGGAATGCGAATGAGCTAAAATCTCCCATAGACTTGACAGTCTCCTCCAACTTTCTTAGATCCTCCTACAGTTGCGCTAGATCCTTACCCTTTGCAGCTGTTTGAACTTGAAGATTAAGGGCTTGAACTTGATCTTGCATAGAAACGGAAGTGGCTTGATGAGCATTCTGCAAGGTCTGCAATTCACATCCCAAGGCATACACCTGACCTTTTATCTCTAGAAGAATTTCAAGCAACCTTTTAAAGTCTGCTGAGTTGTCAGTTTGAGTGCTTGCTTCGGTGTGATCAGTTTGCGGAGTATAGCCAGATGATGGTACTTCAGCACGAGCATCCAAACTTGGAGATGAAGCCTCATTACCTTCCTCAGGAAATTGAGAGGCATACACATCCTTTGGATCGGCAAGAGAACGACTAACATCATCACTGGTAAAAGCAAGTAAAGGAATACCTTCTTTATCAACAGCTCCCCCTGTTTCAGTGCCTTCGGGTGGAGAGAAGTATTCTTCTTGCTCGGGCTCTTCATGATGTTTTTGTGCTTCTTCTGCTGCTGGAGAATCACCATGACTTTCCCTTCTGTTTGTTCTCTTCCTTTCTCTTTTTCTTCTTTACTTCCTTCTTCTTCTTCTTCTTCTTTCATCATCGATTCCCTCTCTTCACTCCTTTTCTCCATCTCCTCTGTGTCTTGGTTCTCTCGATCTTCTGTCTCTGGAGCAAGACGCTATACATTCTTTAAGGCAAGAGCGGAGATAGTGATGTCGTCTTCATCTTCTTCATCTTGCAAGATGATTGCTCTCCTCCTCTTAGATGGAGCTTTCATAGGCTATTTGCCTTTCCTTTTTGCAACCACAGGGTCTTGTCGAGACTTGACAGGGGTCTTCTCCTTAAATCTCTCTAAAGTCTTATTCAGCTCTTTCAGACGCATCTTTGTAACCATCTTCAGCCCTATCACCATTTGATCAATGGTTCGAACAGACAGAATTTTGGGAGGCTGATTATTGAAATGTCTGAATAAACGAGTAACGAGAGTAGAATAAGGAAGTTTTCCCTTGTCCTTTGCCATTGATATATGCATGTGAAACACGATGGTGTGAGGTAGAGAGAACTTGTAACCGACATTGATAGCGTACATCAGCTTCGCTTCAGAATTGGAGACGTCAGTCTTTGACGTGGATTTCGGTCTGAGACAATTGATCACAATCTTATGGAGCAAGATGTTGAAGACACTCATTCTCAAATAAGAAATTTGGCCTTCTGCAATTCTATCTCGAACAAGCTCCATAGTCGCATGACCAATAGACACACTTATTGATTGGAAAATCCCTCTCTCTACTCCAATCACATCAGCAAGAGTGTCCATATCTACCACATAATCTTGATCCGTAACACTAAAAGAAAATCTATTCGCATCCAAAAAGCTTAGATTGGAATAGAAATACGCAGTAAGTTCAGAATGAGCAACATCTGTTTCAGAACAAAAACGCTCAAGTTGGAGTCTCACAAACTTCTCCTGCAACTTGACGTTTAATGAGTCGAGAAAGTCGAAGTCCACACTTCTTGGGTTCATCACCCCTCGCTTCAGCAAATTAGAATAAGCTTGCTTGTGTTCCTCAGAACGAAACAGATCTGTTCTTTTTCCTTGAATGTTCGCAGCAACACCCATCCTAGGCTTAAACTGAGTGAACATCTTTTCATCGTCATCTTTTCCCTCAGGTTGGTTAATCCCTCCAAAAAGTGGATTGTTTGGAAAATTCGCAAAAGCCCTTTCTGCCATACCAATAGGAACAATTCCGAAACGTTTCATCGTTCATAAAAAATGGGTTTCATTTCTGTACCCCTTTTCTCTCAAAAATTCATCAATAAAAGTCATTGCAGAACCACCTTCCTTCAAAGCGGTGTAGAGTTTGAAAGTAAATGCAGGCTTAAGAGTGCTTACTGGTTTGACATCCTCAATAATTTCTTCCTCTGCTTGTTGTTGCTGATGCTCTTGTGGTCTAGCCTGAGAAGAGTGGTGCGGTTGAGAATTTTGTTGTTGACTTTGCTGTTGCCTTGGAGTGTCTTCTTCCTCAGTCAGATCGAAGTGCGTAGGACCCTCACACATATGCTATGGTTCCCTGCTTGCAATCCTTGATGACTTTCTTTGAGAAGACATTGTCACAGTCTTTGAGAGAATTTTCGAACTCGATTTGCGAGAAAGATGAAAACTTTATGGATTAAACTAGAGAGAAAAAAGTAAGAAAGTGAAGATCTGTGCTCTAGGGTTTGTGGGTAAAAACGAAGAAGAAGAATAGTATATAAACCAGTCGAAACTGGGTATACAAATCGTCATAAAAGGAAAAATAAAAATGTATTTTCAAAAATGAATAATTGCCTTTTTGAAAATAGATAATTGTCTTTTCAAAAATTAATTGGCGATTAATAAGCAGTCTTACCTTTTCGAGTCTTTATTCGAAAGTTAAAATACTGTAACCGAAATAACTTACAGTCGTGACTTTTGGTCTTCTAAGTCTGAGCTTCTTCAAATTTTATCTCTGAGTCTGAGCTTATTCAGATTTTATCCCTGAGACTGAGCTTCGTCAGATTTTATCCCTGAGTTTGAGCTTCGTCAGATTTTATCCCTGAGTCTAAGCTTCGTCAGACTTTGAGAGATAAGATGTTAAGTCTTGAGCGGATAGACTCAAATAAGCTTTTCTCTAAAGGTTTTGTAAATATGTCCGCCAGCTGATTCTTTGAGTCAATGAATTGGATCAAGACTTCTCCATTTTGAACATGATCCATAATAAAATGATATCGAATCTCTATATGCTTTGCTCTTGAATGAAGAATTGGATTTTTTGTGAGATTAATTGCGCTGGTGTTGTCACATTTGATCTCGGTGCATGAGTCTTCGATTCCAAAGTCTCTTAGTTGTTGTTTTATCCATAAAATTTGAGAATAGCAACTTCCAAGAGCCACATACTCTGCTTCTGCTGTTGAAAGGGCTACAATACCTCGCTTCCTTGAAAACAAAGATACTGTCCTGTCACCAAGCAATTGACAAGTGCTGGATGTGCTCTTTCTATCAACTCTGCAACCTGTTAAATCTACATCTGAATATCTAAGGAGAGTAAAGTCTCCTTCTTTGGGATACCACATACCTAACTTGGAGGTTGTTGCAACATATTTAATGATGCGTTTCGCAGCACTTAGATGTGATTCTTTGGGATCTGATTGAAATCTAGCATAAATGCAAACACTAAACAAAATGTTAGGTCTAGAAGCAGTAAGATAAAGAAGTGAACCGGTAATACTCCTGTATGGTTTTTGGTCAACTTTCTTTCCTCCTTCATCTTTATCCAGCTTCGACGAACTTGACATTGGTATATCAGTCTTTTTGCAATTCTCCAATCCAAATTTTTTAACAAGTTCTTTTGCATATTTTTCTTGATGAATGAAAATTCCTTCCCCCAATTGTTTCACTTGTAGTCCAAGAAAGAAGGATAGTTCACCCATCATGCTCATCTCGAATTCATCCTGCATAATCTTGGAAAATTTCTTGCACAAATTTTCGTTAGTGTTGGAGAAATCTTTCTGGAATATTTCGAAGCTGACAAAACATTTCCATCAGTCTAGTCTGAAGTCTTGCAGACTCTACCATTTAAAGTCTGAAGTCTTGCAGACTCTACCATTTAAAGTTTGAAGACTTGCAGACTCTACCATTTAAAGTCTGAAGACTTTCGGACTGTCAGACTCAAGACTCAAAGTCTATTCTCATTGACAGTTTGTAGTTTGTCGAAGAAGGTCTATCCAGGACTGTGCATTTCGTTAAGGATTTGATCTTGTCGTCTAACGAATATCTCTTGGCTGGATTTGACACAATGGATTACTTTAGTCAACATCAAGATTGATTTAAAGATCCGTTGATTGGCGAAGTATACTTGGAAGGTTCTACTTATGGAAACCGAAATCCTGATTGTATGGGCGAGCAGGATTGATGGGCTATCGTTATGTTCCTTTAATAGCTCGAGTAATCTTTCTAATTGATTATGTCCAACGGGAAGATTGGAAGAATTCCTTTGGTAAGTGCCAAAGGGTATGATGGCATAAAGGAGTATATAAGGAAGATGTTCGAGTTGTTTCGGTGTGCATGCGCGATAGAAAAATTTCAAAGTCTAAAGCTCCTTGTTCTTTGTCTATTACTGAGCGAAATCTTGTACGCAAAAGAGAGACTATATTTTGAGATATCTTGAGGAAGTGTGGTAGAGTATCTACACTGTGGAATCAAGAGAAATCATTGCTGTAACATCTCTTTTGTTTATAGTGAAATCCAGCCGGTAGGCTGTCAGTGAGGAAGAGTGGACGTAGGCTTGGAATAAGCTGAACCACTATAAATCCTGTGTTCAATTTTCTCTTCCCTACTCTTTTTTTACTTTGATCATAATCTGTCTTGAAGAACTTCTGTTCTATTGCTTGCCTAGTATTGCTTTCATATATCGATAAATTGTTTTTAAACCTATTCACCCCCTTCTAGGTGTATATACTAGCTATATCAATTGGTATCAGAGCCTGTGTACTCACTTTGTTTGAAGTGTTTTACTTCAGAGTTAAAGATCCATGGCTAGTATGTTAGCTCCAGGGCTGGTGGAAGGGCAAAGCAATACCAGACCTCCTTACTTTGATGGAAAGGATTACAACATCTGGAAAAACAAGATGAAAGCATTCCTAAGATCGAAGGATCCTCTGGAATGAGATATTGTAGAAAAAGGAATTACTCCTAAAGCTGCATCTGAATCAGAGAGAGGAAAAGTAACTGTTGAGTCTAGTGAAATGACTCAGGAAGAGATAATCAAGAGACAAGCTCTTGATGCAAAAGCAATTTATTCCTTATATTGTGCTTTGTCACCTACTGAATATAACAGAATATCTTCTTGTGTTATAGCAAAAGAAGTCCTGGATAGATTACATATTACTTATGAAGGAACTGATCGAGTGAAAGAGACAAGAATCAACATTCTCCTTGGTCAATACGAAGCCTTCAAAATGAAATCAGGAGAATCTATAACTGACATGTTTAGTTGTTTTATAGAAATCGTGAATGGTCTTGAAAATCAAGGTCAACCAATTTCTGATCCCATGAAAGTAAACAAGCTACTGTGAGGACTCTTCAAGGATTGAAATCACATAAAGACCTCAATAAGAGAGACACAAAGAATCATGCCACTATCTGTCGATGAGTTGGTTGGAACTCTTTAGTCTTATGAAGTGGAACGAATCAATGAAGATGAAGATCCTAAAGGTAAGAAATCCATTGCATTAAAATCCAATGATGATTCGATGTTACGATTCTCAAAGATGATATGGATGATGAGGAGCTTGCTCTCATGATAAGAAGATTCAAGAAGCTGAACGAGAAAAGGAAGAAGATTCAATCCAAAGAAACAGAGTTTTCAAAAGCAAATGTAGACTAAGTTTGTTGAGGATGATGAATCAAACAAAGATATAGTCTCGCTTTGAATGTAAGAAAAAGGGACACATCGGACCCAACCGTCCTCTTCGAGGAAGAAGAAAGGAAAAGCTGAAAAGTATCGAAAGGCTCTTAAAGCAGAAACTTGGAGTGATACAGAGTGTGAAGAAAGTGATGATGACTATGCCAATATATGTCTGATGGCACAATCGGATTCAGATTCAAACTCCGAGACAGACTCAGATTTAGATAGTGAGTTTGAGGTAAGTAATTTTAAAATCCCTATTAAAGTTTCTAAATACATTGATGAGATGTGTTCTAGTCTTAAGATTTCTCTTAAAAGGATTTCCGAACTTAAAAAGGAAAATTCTGCACTAAAACAACAGGAAAATACTTTGAAAGAAAAGTTGAAATGTTTAGACATGAATGTTTCGACTCTTAAAGAAAGTGAAGAAAATATTTCAAAAGAAAATGAATTCTTAAAAATGACATATCAAATATCTCAAAAAGATTTTCAATAGGATCCGAGAAACTTGAAAAAAATTCTTTCAAAGACAAAGACCTTATTTTAATAAATCTGGTTTGGGAATGACTGTAGAAATCATTCCTCTAATTGATTTTCCTAAAGTAAAAGAAAGAATTAAGCAAAGACCCACAAGAGATGCTTACAACAATCATTTCAAAAGGTTTTTGTGAAACCAAAGTAGGTCGAAATGCTCTAAAATGTTCAAGGTGCAACAGTGCAAATCATTTTGAAAAAGAATGTCTTATGGTTTGGAAACCTATTAAAAAAGTATGGGCAAAAACCACATATCATACTAACACCAATGGACCCAAGAAAAAAATGGGTACCAAAGTAAGCTTGAGTCTCTTTTTAAATGGTATCAAGAAAAGGGTAAAATGGTATCTGGATAGTGGATGCTCAAGACATATGACAGGAGATTCAAAATGCTTCATAAAACTTGTTCAAGCAAATTGTGGAAAAGTTTCATTTGGAGGAAACAGCAAAGGAAGAATTGTGGGGTTTGGAACTGTAAAAATTGGAAACCTTATGATAAGCAATGTTTCCCTAGTGGAAGGACTCAACTACAATCTGCTCAGTATCAGTTAGCTGTGTGATATTGGTTTCAAAATAAACTTTCAAGAAGGAATTTGTTTAGGAACCAGTAAAGATACTACTCAGTCATTTATGGGTCGAAGACATGGAAACATCTACCTCTTGAACATAAATCTAGTTTAATCGAAATGTCTAATCTCATTACAAGACGAAGCGAACTTATGGCACAGAAAGCTTGGGCACATCAATATGAAGCAGATAGCCAAAATTTCAGCAAAGAAGCTTGTTCGAGGTTTACCCAAATTATCATACCAAAAGACCAATCTATGTACTCCATGCGTATTGGGAAAACAGGTAAGAAATTCCTTTAAACCAATAAATCAAGTTTCCACTAATCGTGTATTGTAGCTTTTGCACATGGATCTGTTTGGATCAACCAGAACTCAGAGCATTGGGGGTAAGAAATATTGCTTAGTAATTGTGGATGACTACTCACGATTTACTTGGGTATATTTCCTGACAAGTAAGTCTGAAACTTTCTCTTACTTTGAAAAGTATGCTAAAAAGGTTCAAAATGAAAAAAGGGTATGTTATCTCAAGTATAAGAACAGACCATGGAGGTGAATTTGAAAATCAAGATTTTACAAAATTCTGTGATGAATCTGGTTTTCAACATATGTTCTCCTCTCCATATACTCCGAACAAAATGGAGTTGTGGAAAGAAAGAATAGATCACTTCAAGAAATGGCTAGAACTCTTTTGATTGAAAGTAACATCTCTTCACGGTTTTGGGCTAAAGCAGTTTCAACAGCATGTTATATTATCAATAGAGTTTTTCTAAGGCCTATTTTGGAAAAAACCCCTTCTGAATTATTCAAAGGAAAGAAACCTATTGTTTCATATTTTCATGTGTTTAGATGTAAATGCTTTATTTTGAAAAATGCAAATGATCGAGTTGGCAAGTTTGAAGAAAAATCAAACGAAGGTATCTTCCTTGGATATTCTACCTCAAGCAAAGCCTACAGAGTCTATAACAAGAAGATTTATTCTGTGGAGGAATCAATGAATGTCAAATTCCAGGATTCTTCGCAAAATGAATCTATTCAGACTCATCTTGAAGAATCTGAACCAGCTTTAGACTCTACAAAGTCTAAAGAAGCAGCTCAAACTCAAAAAGACCACAAACAAGTGGTTATTGAAGATTCAAATGAAGGAAATGATCATCAACCTAACGAATCAACCAGTAACTGGAAGCATAAGTCCAGTCATCCCAAAAATCTCATTATTGGTGACATTAATGAAGGGATTCGCACAAGATCCAAAAGGCGCGAAGAGTCTAGTGCTGTGGCTCTTATTTCTAAAATAGAACCCAAAAGCATAGAAGAAGCTTTATCTGATGAAAGCTGGATTGAAGCTATGCAAGAAGAACTTAGACAATTCAGCATTAATGATATCTGGGAGTTAACTCCTAAACCGAAAGGTAAATCTATTATTAGAGCTAAGTGGGTTTTCAGGAACAAGATGAACAAGGAAGGAAAAGTCATAAGAAACAAAGCAAGACTCGTGGCCAAGGGGTATACGCAAGAAGAAGGGATAGACTATGACGAGACTTACGCACCAGTAGCAAGGTTAGAAGCTATTCGATTAGTACTTGCTTTTGCTTGTTATAAGGATTTCAGGTTATTCCAAATGGACGTCAAGAGTGCTTTCCTGAACGGATTTATCCATGAGGAAGTCTATGTGGAACAACTACCTGGGTTTGAAGACCCAAGGAAACCAGACTCAGTATTCGACCGAAAAGGCCTTGTATGGTTTAAAGCAAGCACCTCGAGCTTGGTACGACATGCTGAGTAAGTTTTTAATTCAAAATGGCTTTGTCAAAGGTAAAGTAGACACTACCCTGTTTATCAAAAAGGAAAGCAAAAGTTTTCTGCTTGTTCAAATATATGTTGATGATATTATTTTTGGATCCTCTAATCAAAGTCTATGCAAGAAATTCTCTAAGACGATGCAGGATGAATTTGAAATGAGCATGATGGGTGAACTAACCTTCTTTCTTGGACTTCAAGTGAAACAATGGAAGGAAGGGACTTTTATTCATCAAGAAAAATATGCTAATGATCTTGTCAAAAAATTTGGACTGGAAAATTGCAAAAAGACTGATATACCGATGTCAAGTTCCTTGAAGATAGACAAAGATGAAGGAGGAAAGAAAGTTGATCAAAAGCTATACAGGAGTATCATTGGCTCACTTCTTTATCTTACTGCGTCTAGACCTGACATTCTGTTCAGTGTTTGCATTTGTGCTAGATTTCAAGCAGACCCTAAAGAATCTCATCTAAGTGCTGCAAAGCGTATTATCAAATACATTGCTTCAACTTCAAGCATAGGTCTTTGGTATCCTAAAAGGGGAGACTTTACTCTTCTCGGATACTCAGACGCAGATCTAGTTGGTTGCAGAGTTGACGGAAAGAGCACTTCAGGCACTTGTCAACTACTTGGAAGCAGGACAATGTCTTGGTTCTCAAGAAAGCAAAATACAGTAGCCCTTTCTACAACAGAAGTAGAGTATATATCTCTCGGAAGTTGTTGTTCACAAATTTTGTGGATAAAACAACAGCTAAGAGACTTTGGAATTGAAGATTCATGCACAGAGATTAACTGCGACAACACTAGTGCTATCAATCTTACCAAAAATCCAATCCTTCACTCAAGAGCGAAGCATATAGAGATTCGACATCACTTCATTAGAGATCATGTTCAAAAAGGAGAAATTTCGATTCAGTTTGTCGACTCAACGAACCAACTGGCGGATATACTTACAAAGCCTTTGGAGAAAAATCAATTTGAAATCATACGTTCCAGACTCAATATCCTTAAGCTTGAAGAAGTTAAAGTCTAATGACTCTCGGACTCGAGACGGTTCTTGACTCGTAAGTTATTTTATTTTCTGCTATATTTCATCTCGGAAAGGTACGATCATCTATCTATAATTGATTTTTGTTACTTTCAATTTCTATTATAAAAGGCAATTTCTCTCCTTCAAAAAGGGGTTAATATTTTAAAAATGGCAGTTATAGATTTTAAAAAAAGGGGGAGTTATTTTTAAAAGGGGCATCTTTTACTTTCCTTTGCGACGCTTGGTATGCCTCCCTTCGACTGACCTATATATAGTCAGTTTCTCTTTCGTTCAGAAACCCTAAAAAATTCATCGATCTCCTTTTCTGTCGTCTTCACTTATTTAATCTTCGAAAAAGTTATCTTCTTTCTTGGGAAAAGTCAAGTTCGGAATCTTTCAAGACTATGAAAGATGTCGTCTTCAAGGAAGTCTTCGAGGATTGCAAACAGGGGACCACGGAAAATGATTGAGGGGCCTACTCACTTCGATCTCATCGAGGAAGATGAGTTACACAGTCAGCAACAGAGCCCACAACAGTCTTAGCAATGTCATTCTCCACCAACTAGTCCACAGGGTGTTGGGCATCAGGAAGAGGAAGAAGTTGTTGAAAAAGCTAATCCTGTAAGGACCTAAAAGCCCTCCTTTATTTATAAGCTTTACCGTTCTTTAAAGAGGACCGGTACTCCATTGAACTACATAGACGAGTTTCTCAAGAATAAGGGATATGGGAATGAGTACATCTTTCTGCGAAATATGGAGCATTTGGGAATTGCTCCTAAGGGAATGGCTGAAGAAGCCCTGGCAAAGATTCCTAGTGATCCGCGGATTGGAGGACAAAATCCGATAGATGGGAATGATGATGATAAACTGTACAGCCAATTTCAACCAAGAATGGGTGTTGCGGCGAAAAATCGGGAAAAAGAACAGACTTGTTCCGATCGAAGGAACAAAGGGATCTTTATTCCGATCGTTAAAACGTGGGGTGATAAACCCTAGGAGTGTGGATTTTGATTTCCTTGATGTAGTGAACATTAAGTTGAGGGAAAAGTTTTGTCTTCTTCAACTTGAACAGTTTTGTTCCGATACTTCAGAAGCCTATGTTGGATTAACTGGTTTCTTTGGATCTTCAAATCCAGGAGGTTGTTCCACATAGACTTCTTGAATAAATCCATTTAGGAATGCACTTTTGACGTCCATTTGGAATAACCTGAAATTCTTATAACAAGCAAAAGCAAGTAATAATCTAATTGCTTCTAACCTTACTACTAGAGCGTAAGTCTCATCATAGTCTATCCCTTCTTCTTGCATATATCCTTTGGCCACGAGTCTTGCTTTGTTCCTTACCACTTTTCCTTTTTCGTCCATCTTGTTCCTAAAAATCCATTTAGCTCCAATAATAGACTTACCTTTTGGTTTAGGAGTTAATTCCCAAACATCATTAATGCTAAACTGCTTGAGTTCTTCTTGTATTGCTTCAATCCAGCTTTCGTCAGTTAAAGCTTCTTCTATGCTTTTTGGTTCTATTTCAGAGATAAGTGCCACAACACTAGACTCTTCTTGCCTTTTGGATTTGGTTCGAGTCCCTTCATTGATATCACCAATAATGAGTTCCTCGGGATGACTAGACTTATGTTTCCAGTTGCTGTTCAGTCTGACAGATTGTTGATCTTCTTTTTCAGTTGATTCTTCAACATCCGTTCGTTGTTTTTCTACTGAAGTCTGAGCTACTTCAGGAGAAGTAGACTTTGTAGAGTCTGGAGCAAGTTCAGATTCTTCGGTTTGAGTCTGAATCAATTGATTTTGCAGAGAGTCTTAAAATTGGACATTCATCGATTCTTCCACAGTCTGAGTCTTCTTGTTGAATATTTTGTAGGCTTTGCTAGATGTTGAATATCCAAGGAAGATTCATTCGTCTGATTTTTCTTTAAACTTACCAATTCGATCATTTGTATTTTTCAAGATAAAACATTTGCAACCAAACACATGAAAATAAGAAACAATTGGCTTTTTTTCCTTTGAATAACTCATAGGGAGTTTTCTCCAGAATAGGCCTTAAGAATACTCTGTTAATAACATAACATGCTGTAGACACTACTTCAGCCCAAAAACGAGAAGAAATATTACTTTCAATTAAAAGAGTTCTTGTCATTTCTTGTAAAGATCTATTCTTCCTTTTTACGACTCCATTTTGTTCAGGTGTATATGGTGAGGAGAACATATACTGAAACCCAGATTCGTCACAAAATTTGGCAAAGTCTTGATTTTCAAACTCACCTCCATGGTCTGTCCGAATGCTTGAAATAGCATAGCGTTTCTCATTCTGCACTTTCTTAGCAAACTTTAAAAATGAGAAAAGGTCTCAGACTTACTTGCCAGAAAGTAGACCCAAGTAAATCGTGAATAATCTGTTAGAGAAAACTTTCCAATTTGTTTTGAAGCTGATAAAACGTTTCCATCAGTCTAGTCTAAAGACTTGGAGACTCTATCGACAACGTCTAAAGACCTCTAGACTCAAGATTTAAAGTCTACCCTCATTGACAGTTTCTAGACCGACGAAGAAGACTTATCCAGAATCGAGTATTTCTTTAAGGATTTGATTCGAGCGGCTAAAGAAGTTCTCACGGCTGGAGATAGCATCTCAAGATCTATTATTCGTTTTGAAATCTATATGAGTAAATTGGATCCGTTGATTGGCGAAGTATACTTGGAAGGTTCTACTTATGGAAACCTAGATCCTGATTGTATAGGCGAGCAGGATTGGTGGGCTATCATCACATTCCTTAAGTAACTTGAGATCTCCCTAATTGATTATGTCCAACGGGTAGATTGGAAGAACTCCTTTGGAAGGTGCCAACGGATATGAAGGCATGGAGGAGTATATAAAGAAGATGCTCTAGTTATTCGAGTGTGTGCGCGATAGATAAATTCCAAAGTCTGAAGCTCCTTGTTCTTTGCTGATTCAATTGTTGAGCGAAAATTTGTACTCAAAAGAGAGTTTAGACATTTGTGAGGCCTTGAGGAAGTGTAACAGAGTCTCTACACTATGGAATCAAGGACGTGATATTGTAACGACTCTTTTGATTCATAGTGAAATCCAGCCGGTGGGCTGTCAGTGCAGGAGAGTAGACGTAGGCTTGGATTAAGCCGAACCACTATAAACCTAGTGTTCTTATTCTCTTCCCTGAACTCTTTTATTTTGCTCGCAACTTTATTTAGTTGTTAGAGTCTGATTTTCTCTACAAAGTCTATTATCAATCAGACTCAGGTTAAAAGTAAAGTTTTATACTATATTTTGCAAAAGTTGTTTGTGCACCTATTCACCCCCCTCTAGGTGCTTGTACTAGCACTATCAATTGGTATCAGAGCCTGTGTATTCATTTAAATTGAAGTGTTTTTACTTCAGAGTTAAAGATCCATGGCTAGTATGTTGGCTCCAGGTTTGGTTGAAGGGCAAAGCAATACCAGACCACCTTATTTTGATGGAAAGGAATACAGCATATGAAAAAACAAGATGAAAGCATTCCTAAGATCGAAAGATCCTCTGGAATGGGATGTGGTAGACAAAGGAATCATTCCTAAAGTTACAACAGTCTTAGAAAGGGGAAAAGAAGTTGCAGAGGCTAGCGAGATGACTCAAGAAGAGATAACCAAGAGACAAGCTCTTGATGCAAAAGTAATTTACTCCTTATATTGTGCATTATCTCCAACTGAATATAACATAATATCTTCTTGTGAAATAGCTAAAGAAGTCTAGGATAGGCTGCACATTACGTATGAATAGATTGATCGAGTGAAAGAAACCAGAATCAATATTATGCTCGGTCAATATGAAGCCTTCAAGATGAAGTCAGGAGAATCTATCACTGACATGTTTAGTCGTTTAACAGAAATCGTGAATGGTCTTGAGTATCAAGGTCAACCAATCTCAGGACCCATAAAGGTTAACAAATTGTTGTGTGGACTTTCCAAAGATTGGAATCACGTAAAGACATCAATAAGGGAGACACAAAGGATCATGCCACTCTCCATTGACGAATTGGTTGGCACTCTTCAGTCTTATGAAGTGGAGCAAATCAATGAAGATGAAGATCCCAAAGGTAAAAAATCTATTGCTTTAAAATCTAATGATGATTCTGATGTTACAGATTCTGAAGACGATATGAACAATGAAGAACTTGCTCTCATGATAAGAAGGTTCATAAAACTAAACAAAAAGGGAAGAAGATTCAATTGGAAGAAACAAAGCTCTCAAAAGTTTCAAAATGAATCAGCTGAGGACGATGAATCCAATAAAGATGTGATTTGTTTTGAATGTAAGAAAAAGGGACACATCAAACCCAACTGTCCCTTGCTGAAGAAAAAGAAAGGAAAAGCTGAGAAATACAAAAAGGCACTCAAAGCAGAGACTTGGAGTGATACCGAATGCGAAAAGAGTGATGATGATTATGCTAATATTTGTTTAATGGCAAAATCAGAATCAGATTCAGACTCTGAGATAGATACAGACTCAGACTCAGATAGTGAAATCGAGGTAAGTAATTTAAAAATTCCTACTAAAGTCTTTAAATATATTGATGAACTGTGTCTTAGTCTTAAAACCTCTCTCAAGAGGATTTCCGAGCTAAAAAAGGAAAATTCTACACTGAAACAACAGGAGATTGTTTGGAAAGAAAAGTTCAAAAATTTAGATAAAAGTTTTATTACTTTGAAAGAAAATGCAAACTCTCTTTCAAAAGAAAATACACTTTTGAAAAATGATATTTCAAATATTTCAAAAAGGTTTTCTATAGGATCTGAGAAATTGGAAAAGATTATTTCAGCACAAAGACCTTACTTTAACAAATCAGGCTTGGGAATGACTTATGAAACCATTCCTCTAATCGATTTTCCAAAAGTAAAGGAAAGAATCAAACAAAGAACTACAAAGGCCTTCTAATAGAAATCATTTTCAAAAAGCTTTTGTAAAACCTGTTGGCCGTAGTGCTCTTAAATGTTCTAAGTGCAACAGCTCAGAACATTTTGAGAAAGAATGTCCCATGATTTGGAAACCTGTTAAGAAGGATTGGGCAAAGACCGTATATTGCACTAACTCCATTGGACCCAAGAAAGTGTGGGTACCAAAGAAAGCTTGAATTTCTTTTTTAAATGCGGGTCACTATCAAGAAAAATGTCAAATGGTACTTGGATAGTGGATGCTCAAGACATATGACAGGAGATTCAAGTTGTTTCATAAAACTTATGCAAGTTAATAGTGGAAAGTTTCCTTTGGTGGAAATAGCAAAGGAAGAATTGTCGGATGCGGAATAGTAAAGATTGGAAGTCTCACAATCAACAACGTCTCCTTAGTAGAAGGACTCAATTATAACTTGCTGAGTATCAGTCAACTGTGTGACACAAGGTTCAAAATCAATTTTCAAGAAGGAATATGTTCGGGAACCAGTAAAGACTTCTCTCAGACTTTCACTGGACGAAGACATGGGAACATCTATCTCTTGGACATCAAACCAGAAAAATCTCAATGTCTAATTTCAATTCAAGAGGAAGCTAATCTTTGGCATCGAAAACTTGGCCATATCAACATGAAGCAAATTGCCAAAATCTCTTCAAAGAAGCTTGTTCGTGGACTACCCCCAACCTGAAATACAAAAAATCTGACTTATGCACACCATGTGTGTTGAGAAAACATGTTAGAAGTTCTTTTAAACCAATAAATCAAGTTTCCACTAATCGTGTGCTGCAGCTCCTACATATGGATCTCTTTGGACCAACTAAAACTCAAAGCATTAATGGAAAAAGGTTCTGCCTAGTAATAGTGGATGATTTTTCACGATTTACTTGGGTTTACTTTCTTGCAAGTAAGTCTGAAACCTTCTTTCATTTTTTAAAGTTTGCTAAAAAAGTGCAAAATGAGAAAGGCTATACTATTTCAAGCATTCGGACAGACCATGAAGGTGAGTTTGAAAATCAAGACTTTGCTAAATTTTGTGATGAATCTAGTTTTCAGCATAAGTTCTCCTCTCCATACACACCGGAACAAAATGGTGTTGTGGAAAGGAAGAATAGATCTTTACAAGAAATGGCAAGAACTCTTTTAATTGAAAGTAACATTTCTTCTCGTTTTTGGGTTGAAGCAGTTTCTACAGCATGTTATGTTATTAATAGAGTATTCTTAAGGTCTATTCTTGAGAAAACTCCCTATGAGTTATTCAAAGGAAAGAAGCCAATTGTTTAATATTTTCAAGTGTTTGGTTGCAATTGTTTTATCTTGAAAAATGCAAATGATCGAATTGATAAGTTTAAAGAAAAATCAGACGAAAGAATCTTCCTTGGATATTCAACCTCTAGCAAAGCCTACAGAGTATTCAACAAGAAGACTCAGACTGTGGAAGAATCGATGAATGTCAAATTTCAAGACTCTCTACAAATTCAATCGGTTCAGACTCAAACCAATGAATCTGAACCTGCTCCAGACTCTACAAAGTCTACCTCCCCTGAAGCAGTTCAGACTCCAGTAGAGAAACAACGAACGGATGTTGAAGAATCAACTGAAGAAAAAGATCAACAATCTATCAGACTGACCAGCAACTGGAAGCATAAGTCTAGTGATCTCGAAGAACTCATTATTGGTGATATTAATTAAGGGATTCGTACCAGATCCAAAAGGCATGAAGAGTCCAGTGCTGTTGCACTTATTTCTGAAATAGAACCCAAAAGCATAGAAGAAGCCTTAACTGACGAAAGCTGGATTGAAGCAATGCAAGAAGAATTTAGGCAATTAAGTATTAACGATGTTTGGGAACTAACTCCTAAACCAAAAGGTAAGTCTATTATTGGAGCTAAATGGGTTTTTAGGAACAAGATGGACGAAAAAGGAAAAGTGGTAAGAAACAAAGTAAGACTCGTAGCCAAAGGATATACGCAAGAAGAAGGAATAGACTATGATGAGACTTACGCTCCTGTAGCAAGGTTAGAAGCAATTAGATTATTACTTGCTTTTGTTTGTTATAAGAATTTCAGGTTATTCCAAATGGACGTCAAAAGTGCATTCCTAAATGGATTTATTCAAGAAAAAGTCTATGTGGAACAACCCCCTGGATTTGAAGATCCAAAGAAACCAGACTCTATGTTCAGACTGAAAAAAGCTCTTTATGGATTAAAACAAGCACCTCGAGCTTGGTACGAAAGGTTAAGTAAGTTCTTAATTCAAAATGGTTTTGTTAAAGGAAAAGTAGACACTACCTTGTTCATCAAAAGGGAAGGTAAAAGCTTTCTACTTGTTCAAATTTATGTTGATGACATCATATTTGGATCATCTAACGAGAATCTATGCAAGAAATTTTCTAAGTCTATGCAAGATGAATTCGAGATGAGCATGATGGATGAACTATCCTTCTTTCTTGGACTACAAGTGAAACAACTAAGGGAAGGAATTTTCATCTATCAAGAAAAATATGCAAAAGAACTTGTTAAAAAGTTTGGATTGGAGAATTACAAAAAGACTGACATACCAATGTCAAGTTCTTCGAAGCTGGACAAAGATGAAGGAGGAAAGAAAGTTGACCAAAAACTATACATGAGTATCATTGGTTCACTTCTTTATCTTATTGCTTCTAGACTTGACATTTTATTTAGCGTTTGCATTTGTGCTAGATTTCAATCAGATCCCAAAGAATCACATCTAAGTGCTGCGAAACGCGTCATCAAATATGTCGCAATAACCTCTAAGTTAGGTCTGTGGTATCCCAAAGAAGGAGACTTTACTCTCCTTGGATATTTAGACGCAGATCTAGCAGGTTGTAGAGTTGATAGAAAGAGCACATCCGACACTTGTCAACTGCTTGGTAACAGGGCAATATCTTGGTTTTCAAGAAAGCAAAGTACTGTAACTCTTTCAACAGCATAAGCAGAATATGTGGCTCTTGGAAGTTGCTGTTCTCAAATCTTATGGATAAAACAACAACTAAGAGACTTTGGAATCAAAGACACATGCACCGACATCAAATGTGACAACACCAGTGCAATTAATCTCACAAAGAATCCTATTCTTCATTCGAGAGCAAAACACATAGAGATTCGACACCATTTTATTAGAGATCATGTTCAAAATGGAGAAGTCTTGATCCAATTCATTGACTCAAAGAATCAACTGGCGGACATATTCACAAAACCTCTAGAGAAAAGCTTATTTGAGTCTATCCATTCCAAACTTAATATCTTATATTTCAAAGATTGACAAAGTTTAGACTCAGGGATAAAATCTGAAAATGCTCAGACTCAGAAAGATCAGACTTAGAAGATCAAAAGTTACGACTGTAAGTTATTTCCGTTACAAGCATTTTAAATTTTTTTATCTCGTAAAGGTAAGATTGTTTGTTAATCGTCAATTAAAAAAGGCAGTTATCATTTTTGAAAAGATAGTTATTTATTTTCAAAAAGGCAGTTATTCTTTTTGAAAAGACATTTTTATTTTTTCCTTTTGTGACAATTCGAATACCCTGTTTCGACTGGTTTATATACTTTTCCTCATTTTCGTTTTTACTCACAAACCCTAGAGCACAGATCTTCACTTTCTTACTTTTTCTCTCTAGTTTAATCCTTAAAGTTTTCATCTTTCTCACGAATTGAGTTCAAAAATTCTCTCAAAGACTGTGACAATGTCTTTCCAAGGAAAGTCATCAAGGATTGCAAGCAGGGGACCACAGTTTATGCGTGAGGGTCCTACGCACTTCGATCTGACTGAGGAAGAAGACTCTTCAAGGGAGCAGCAAAGTCAACAACAACATTCTCAATCGCGCCATTCTTTTCCTGCTAGACCACAAAAGCATCGTCAAGAAGAAGAAGAAGAAGAAATTATTGAGGATGTCGAACCTGTAATGACTCTTAATCCTGCTTTTACCTACAAACTTTACTCCACTTTGAAGGAAGGTGGTTCTACAATAACTTTTATTGATGAATTTTTGAGAGAGAAGGGGTACCAAAATGAAACCCACTTTTTAAGAGTTATGGAACGTTCGGGAATTGTTCCTGTTGGTACGGCAGAAAGGGCTTTTGTAAATTTTCCAAGTGATCCACATTTTGGAGGAGTCAATCAACCTGAGGGAAAAGATGACGATGAAAAGATGTTCACTCAATTTAAGCCTAGAATGGGTGTTGCTACGAACATTCGAGGAAAAAGGACAGATCTATTTCGTTTTGAGGAACACAAGCAAGCTTACTCCAAATTGCTGAAGCGAGGAGTGATGAACCCAAGAAGTGTGGATTTTGATTTTCTCGACTCTTTAAACGTCAAGTTGCGGGAGAAGTTTGCGAAACTTCAACTTGAGTGTTTTTGCTCTGAAACAAATGTTGCTTATTCTGAACTTACTGCATATTTCTATTCCAATCTAAGCTTTTTGGATGCGAATAGATTTTCTTTCAGTGTTAAAGATCAAGAGTATGTGGTAGATATGGACACTCTTGCTGATGTGATTGGAGTGGAAAGAGGAACTTTCCAATCAATAAGTGTGTCTATTGGTCATGCGACTATGGAGCTTGTTCGAGATAGAATTGCAAAAGGTCGAATTTCTTATTTGAGGATGAGTGCCTCTAATATCTTGCTCCATAAGATTGTGATCAACTGTCTCAGGCCTAAATCCACATCAAAGACCGACGTCTCTAATTCTGCGGCAAAGCTTATGTACGCCATCATTGTCGATTACAAGTTCTCTCTACCTCACATCATCATGTTTCACATGTATAGGTCAATGGCAAAGGACAAGAGAAAACTTCCTTATTCTGCTCTCATTACTCGGTTATTCAGACACTTTCACATTCAGCCTCCCAAAATTATGTGTGTACGAACCATTGATCAAATGGTGATAGGGCTGAAGATGGTTACAAAGATGCGTCTGAAGGAGCTAAACAAGGCTTTAGAGAGATTTAAGGAGAAGACCCCTATCAAGTCTCGACAAGACTCTGTGGCTGCAAAACGGAAAGGCAAGGAGCCCATGACTGCTCCGTCCAAAAAGAGGAGAGCACTCATCTTGCAGGATGAAGAAGATGAGGAAGACATCACTATCTCCGCTATTGCCTTACAGACTGTACAACATCTTGTTCCAGAATCTGAAGATCAAGAGATCCAAGACAGAGAGGAGACAGAGAAAAGGAGTGAAGAGAGGGAAAGCATGAGGAAAGAAGAAGAAGAAGGAAGACAAGAAGAAAACGAGCAAAGAGGAGAACATATTGCAGGAGAAAGTCGTGGTGATTCTCCAACTGAAAAAGAAGCACAAGAACATCGTAACATTGAAGAAGAACTCGAGCAAGAAGAGTACTTCTCTCCACCTGAAGGCACTGAAACAGGGGGAACTGCTCATCAATGAGGTATTCCTCTACTTACTTTTACCAGTGATGATGTTAGTCGTGCTCCTGCCGATCCAGAGGATGTGTATGCCTCTCAATTTCCTGAAGAAGGCAATGAGGCTTCATCCCCAAGTCTGGATGCTCGTGTTGAAGGTCCATCATCTGGCTATACTCCACAAACTGACTATGCTGAAGCAAGCATTCAAACTGATAACTCAGCAGACTTTAAAAGGTTGCTTGAAATTCTTATGGAGATCAAAGGCCAGGTTTATGCGTTGGGATGTGAATTGCAGACCCTGCATAATGCTTATCAAGCCACATCAGTTTCTATGCAAGATCAAGTTCAAGCCCTTAATCTTCAGGTTCAAGCCAATGCGAAGGGTAAGGATCTAGCGCAACTGCAAGAGGATATGAGAAAGCTGGAGGAAACTGTCAAGTCTATGGGAGATTTTCAGCTCATTCGCATTCCCAAATCATCTTAATTTTATCTTTTTTTTTCTTCTCTACCTTTTGTTGTTGACAAAAAGGGGGAAAAGTGGCAGATTTGATTATTTTTTTGATTTTGGAGTGACTTTATCTTTTGTTTGGATGGACTGGGACTGGGACTGGTTTGGACTACTTTGATCATTTTAATGCTTGCAGTATCTTAAGCTATGTTGATGATTTCGGTAAAAATAATTGCTTTTACAAGACTAACTTGTTTTCTGTGGATGCAGAATCTCTACTATCTTTATCATAATCTGCTTATCTTTTATGAGATATCTTTGTTTGCTTAAGTATTGTGTTGCAGGTCGAAAGCATCTAAATCTGCAGGAAAGTTTTGTCACCATAAAAAATGGGGAGATTGTTGGAGAAAACTTCCCAATTTGTTTTGAAGCTGACAAAACGTTTCCATCAGTCTAGTTTGAAGACTTGGAGACTCTATTGACAACGTCTGAAGACCTCCAGACTCAAGATTTAAAGTCTGCCCTCATTGACAGTTTCTAGACCAACGAAGAAGACTTATCCAGAATCGAGTATTTCTTTAAGGATTTGATTCGAACGGCTAAAGAAATTCTCATGGCTGGAGATAGCATCTCAAGATCTATTATTCGTTTGAAAATCAATATGAGTAAATTGGATCCATTGATTGGCGAAGTATACTTGGAAGGTTCTACTTATGGAAACCTAGATCCTGATTGTATGGGCGAGCAGGATTGGTGGGCTATCATCACATTCCTTAAGTAACTCGAGATCTCCCTAATTGATTATGTCCAACGGGTAGATTGGAAGAACTCCTTTGGAAGGTGCCAACGGATATGAAAGCATGGAGGAGTATATAAGGAAGATGCTCTAGTTATTCGAGTGTGTGCGCGATAGATAAATTCCAAAGTCTGAAGCTCCTTGTTCTTTGCTGATTCGATTGTTGAGCGAAAATTTGTACTCAAAAGAGAGTTTAGACATTTGTGAGGCCTTGAGGAAGTGTAGCAGAGTCTCTACACTGTGGAATCAAGGACGTGATATTGTAACGACTCTTTTGATTCATAGTGAAATCCAGCCGGTGGGCTGTTAGTGCGGGAGAGTGGACGTAGGCTTGGATTAAGCCGAACCACTATAAACCTAGTGTTCTTATTCTCTTCCCTGAACTCTTTTATTTTGCTCGCAACTCTATTTAGTTGTTAGAGTCTGATTTTCTCTACAAAGTCTATTATTAATCAGACTCAGTTTAAAAGTAAAGTTTTATACTATATTTTGCAAAAGTTGTTTGTGCACCTATTCACCCCCTCTAGGTGCTCGTATTAACACTATCATAATCATCCACTATTACTAGGCAAAACCTTTTTCCACCAATGCTTTGAGTTCTAGTTAGTCCAAAAAGATCCATATGTAGAAGCTGCAACACACGATTAGTGAAAAATTTATTTATTGGTTTAAAAGAATTTCTAACCTGTTTTCCTAGCACACATAATGTGCATAAATCAGACTTTTGATATTTCAAGTTTGGTAGTCCACGAACAAGCTTCTTGGAAGAGATTTTGGCAATTTGCTTCATGTTGATATGGCCAAGCTTGCGATGCCAGAGATTCGCTTCATCTTGTACTGATATCAAGCATTGCGATCTTTCTAGTTTTATATCTAGAAGATAAATATTTCCATGTCTACGTCCAGTAAAGGATTGAGAGAGATCTTTACTAGTTCCTGAACATGTTCCTTCCTGAAAATTGATTTTGAATCCAGTGTCGCACAATTGGCTTATGCTGAGTAGGTTGTAATTTAATCCTTCCACCAAGGAGACATTGTTGATTGTTAGACTTCCAATCTTTACTGTTCCACATCCAACAATTTTTCCTTTGCTATTTCCACCAAAAGAGACTTTTCCTCCATCTATTTGAACAAGCTTTATAAAACAATTTGAATCTCCTGTCATGTGTCTTGAACAGCCACTATCCAAATATCACTTAATCTTCTTTTTGATAGTGACCTGCAATTAAAGAGAGACTCAAGTTTTCTTTGGTACCCATATTTTCTTGGGTCCAGTTGAGTTAGTGCAATATACAGTTTTTGTCCAATGCTTTTTAACAGGTCTCCAAACCATAGGACATTCTTTCTCGAAGTGTTTTGAGCTGTAACACTTAGAACATTTGAGAGCACTTCGACCAACAGGTTTTACAAAGATTTTTTGAAAGTGATTTCTATAAAAGGCTTTTGTAGGTCTCTGTTTGATTCTTTCATTTACTTTTGGAAAATCAATTAGAGGAATGGTTTCAGAAGTCATTCCTAAACCAGATTTGTTAAAGTAAGGTATTTGTAGTGAAAGAATCATTTCCAACTTCTCAGATCCAATTGAAAACCTTTTTGAAATTTTTGAAATGTCATTTTTTAAACAAGCATTTTCTTTTGAAAGAGAGTCTGCATTTTCTTTCAAAATAATAAAATTTTTGTCTAAATTTTCAAACTTTTTTTTCCAAGTGTTTTCCTGTTGCTTCAGTATAGAATTCTCCCTTTTTAGTTTGGAGATCCTTTTAAGAGAAGTTTTGAGGCTAAGACAGAGTTCATCAATATACTTCGAGACTTTAGTAGGAATTTTTAAATTACTTACATCAACTTCACTGTCTGAGTCTAAGTCTGTATCTGTCTCAAGATCTAAGTCTGATTCTGATTTTGCCATTAAACAAATGTTGGTATAATCATCGTCACTTTCTTCGCATTCAATATCACTCCATGTTTCTACTTTGAAAGCCTTTCTGTATTTCTCAGCTTTTCCTTTCTTTTTCTTCAACATAGGACAGTTGGGTTTGATGTGTCCTTTTTTCTTGCATTCAAAGTAAATCACATCTTTATTGGATTCATCTTCTTCAGTTGATTTGTTTTGAAATTTTTGAGTGCTTTGTTTCTTCCAATTGAATCTTCTTCCCTTTTTGTTCAGTTTTCTGAACCTCCTTATCATAAGTGCTAGCTCTTCATCGTCTAAATCTTCTTCAGAATCTGTAACATCAGAATCATCGTTAGACTTTAAAGCAATAGACTTATTACCTTTGGGATCTTCTTCATCATTGATTTGCTCCACTTCATAAGACTGAAGTGTGCCAACCAGTTCATCTACAGAAAGCGGCATGATCCTTTGTGTTTCCCTTATTGAGGTTTTTACGTGATTCCAGTCCTTGGAGAGTCCACGCAGCAATTTGTTAACTTTCATGGGTCCTGAGATTGGCTGTCCCTGATACTCTAGACCATTTACAATTTCAGTGAAGCGGCTAAACATATCAGTGATAGATTCTCTTGGCTTCATCTTGAAGGCTTCATACTGTCCGAGTAGAATATTGATCCTTGTTTCTTTCACTTAATCAGTTCCTTCATAAGTAATGTGCAGCCTATCCCAGACTTCTTTGGCTGTTTCACAAGAAGATATTCTATTATATTCAGTAGGAGATAATGCACAATATAAAGAGTAAATCGCATTTGCATCAAGAGCTTGTCTCTTAGTTATCTCTTCTTGTGTCATGTCACTAGGTTTTGCGACTTCTTTTCCCTTCTCTAAGACTGATGTAGCTTTAGGAATGATTCCTTTTTCTACCACATCCCATTCCAGAGGATCTTTCGATCTTAGGAATGCCTTCATCTTGTTTTTCCATATGCTGTATTCCTTTCCATCAAAGTAAGGCGGTTTAGTATTGCTTTGGCCTTCAACCAAACCTGGAGCCAACATACTAGCTATAGATCTTTAACTTAGAAGTAAAAACACTTCAATTTAATGAGTACACAAGCTCTGATACCAATTGATAAGACTAGTACGAGCACCTAGAGGGGGTGAATAGGTGATTAAAGAAGTTTTTGCGAATCTTAATAAAACAAATTAGCTTTTAAGGTTAATAGACTGAAAACGTGAAGGCAATAAACAGTTATATACGATTGCGATATAAAGTAAAGAGTTTAGGCATAGAGAATTAAGACACTAGGTTTATAGTGGTTCGGCTTAGACCAAGCCTACGTCCATTCTCCCGCACTGACAGCCCACTGACTGGATTTCACTAAGAACCAAAAGAGATTTTACAGTCTCGTATAATTGATTCCACAGTGTAGAGACTCTACTACACTTTCTCAAGGTCTCACAATTATCTAATCTCTCTTTTGAGTACAAATTGGGCTCAACAGACGAAAGAGCAAAGAACAAGGAGTTTCAGACTTTGGAATTTTTCTATCGAGCACCCTCGTACAACTTGAGCATCTTCCTTAAATACTCTTTTATGCCTTCATAACCGTTGGCACTTTCCAAAGGAGTTCTTCCAATCAACCCGTTGGACAAAATCAATTTAGGGAGATCTCGAGTTATTTGAGGAATGTGACGATATCCCACCAATCCTGCTCGCCCATACAATCATGATCTAGGTTTCCATAAGTAGAACCTTCCAAGTACACTTCGCCAAACAATCGGATCTAAGTTACTCGAATTAATCTCAATACGAATAATAGATCTTGAGGTGTTATATCCAACCGTGGGATCTTCTTCAACCGCACAAAACAAATCCTTAAAGATATACTCGTCTTATTTAAAAGAATAGTACTTTTCTTCGTCGGTCTAGAAACTGTCAATGAGGGTAGACTTTAAATCTCGAGTCTGGAAGTCTTCAGACTTTGACGATAGAGTCTGCAAGTCTTTACACTAGACTGATGGAAATATTTTGTCAACTTCAAAACCAATAGGGAAGTTTTCTCCAACAATAACTAGTGGATGGCACAACGAAGAGGGAAGGGCGGTTATACGATTACATGCGCGTGCGAGAGAGAGAGAGAGTTTTCAAATTTAATTTTCTATAAAAGTGTGGCTTCCCCTTTATTTTTGGAGGGAAAAATCTATTTATACTTCTTTGTAAGAGCCAATGCTAGCCCTTGGATCCAAGGGCTAGGGATTGGTTTCCTTAGCTTGACAAAATTTCTTAGCCTTTTAAGTAAGATTAAGAAATAAGAACATATCTATTGTAAGGGCTGTAATGCATCAAGGATGAATGGTTGTGAACGTTTGCATGATTAAAGGATAATCAAGGGGCATTTTCGTAATTTCACAAAATTCGACAGCAATTTTGCAAATTCAGAAAATAAGGCATGGGTAGGTCGACTATGGGACGAGCCACTTTGTGGTGGCCATTGGCTATCGAGGTTCCATCGGAAAGTGGCTGAACCAGTTGAACCAGTTGGGCTTGTTCGAACTAGTCTTGACTGATTTGGTCTTAATCTTTTCTTTTGTGCAATTTAGTCCTTTAGGGACTCAATTGAAAGGAAGCTCTACTCAATTAGGAGACAAAATAAGCAAATTTACACAATTGCCTATCTCAAAAATGCAAATTGGTTGAAAATGAATTCAATTAATATAGCAAGGCATCAATTGATTAAATATCCATGTTCATGATGGCCTATTGCATTGAAATTGACATAAAAATAATGGTACCACCTTTATGCCAAAATTGAATCGAAGGCTAATGTTGAAGTTGAACCTCAATTCATGAAATTAAACCTTAGTCTATAATGAGTTAACTTAAATTGCATCAATCGAAGCTTCTTAGCTTGAATTTCTCAAATCAAAGTAAGTTAAATCCATCAAATTGGAGAGTTCTCAAGTGAATTCGCCAAAATTGACCTCGAATTTGGATTTATTTCAAGAAAATGAGTCGAATGGGAGTGTTGGCTCACAATTCATGAAGAATCGATTCAGGCTCCCGATTAAGGCTAAAAATGATAATTTTCATCTCGGCTTGTCAAATCATGAAATTGGTCGAACGAGAGAATGCATGATGATCTCTAGATCAAATGTCGCGAAAGGAATCAAACCAAAATACAAATAAAATTAAAGTAATTTATTTTTGGCCAATATCGAATCTAAAACCTAAAAAATTCAAAACATGAGGTTCTTAATTGATTTTCACAATTTTTTTTTTAATGTTAAAGTCAAATTGAAGCCAAAATAAAGTGCTTTGGGTTTTCACGTTTTCCAATTTTTTGGTTGAAGGTTTGACCTGATTGACTTTTGCTAAAATATTGATTTTATAATCAGAGTTTTGAATTTTTGTCAAAATTTTTGTTGTCAAAGTGAAATTAAAATTGAAAGGAATCTTTTTAAGTAAAAAGCCAAATTTTGACCCAAGGTTGATTTCCGGTCAAAGGGTTAACCAAAAAGTCAACCATTTGACTTTTCGGGTTTTTGGTAAAAATGAGTATGAAATTACCTAAATATTATTGGTAAAAAAAAAGAAATAAGAAATGACACTTCTGGATTGAGAAACGAGCTCCATGGTGATCAAAAACCCTAATCTGGTAAATGAACAAAATAGGTTTGAATGGCATGTCAACTAAATATTTATCGACACGTCAACTAAATATTAGATGTCAATAGGTATGAATGGCATGTCATTATAAATGAACAAAAAATTTTCCAAACTGATATGGTAAAAATCTCTCACGATACTCTTTCCTACTTTATTTGTATTTCCTTTTTTATTTTATTTTCCTCTCATTTTTTATTATTTTCTTTTGTATTTCTTTCTTCCCCTTCCATGTTCTCTAATAAAGTTTTATTAAATAGTAAAATATACTAATATATATAAAATATGTAATGACTATAAACATAAATATAATTTTTATATTTATATATTAATTATAAGATAGAATAAATTCGAATATATAAATAAAATAATTTTAAAAAATAAATTGTTATCTTTTTTATTTTGAATTTCTTATATTAGAATTCATATATATGTATATTGAAATATAATTTTAATGCTTTTTAATTTAATAAGTTTGTTATTCGAGAAAAGTAACTTTCCTATTATGGATATTAAAAAATCTTATCTACCCTTATCCTACGTTCCCCATAGGATAATGTTATCAAGCCTATATCCCTCTTATATCTGACTTTATCTTATCTTGAGTAGATACAAAATGCAGGATATGACCAAGTTTTATCCATATTGCCAAAAGCTGTAAGAAATTGGATTTAACGGGTTGGTAAGTAAGGAAAATAAAAATTGATAGCCCAATAGAAAATTTGGTGAATTTTTTTTTTAAAAATTAAATAAATGTAGATAGGCAGCTCAAATAAGAAATGTTAAACCAAAACTAGTTAATAACCTAATGGGAGAAAACTTGGTCAGTTATACAAAGAAAGATCGTTACATTCATTTAAGAGTTACAACTTTAAGGCATTACAAGAAAGAAAAATACAAATTAGCAAATTAATTGATCATAAAAATGATAAATTAAAACAAATAGATTAAAACACATTGGTTAGTAACTCAAATTAGAGTTGGTTAACCCACAAATTGGTTATTTAACCTGAAAAAGTCGGTAAGTTATGTAAATAAAAATTAGTAAATTAAACCAAGAGTTGGTAAATTCTAGGCATTGACAAGAAAGTCAAATAAAAGTTGGTAATATGCAAATTGTCAAAAAAGTTGGTAACTTCATATAAGGTATTGGTGAGTTACCAATATGAAGTTACCAACAAATTATTTGAAAATTTGATGATCGGTATTTTTTTAACAACAGCTTTTTCTATGAGAGAAATTTTTACTGACTAAATAAGCACAGTTGCATAGTCATTATCAACAAGTTTCCTTGAACAAAATCATGGTAATTATTCTAGAGATCAACAATTTTTGATGAATTTATTTATTGCCTAAAAGTAAAAGACCCTTCAAGACCTATTGAAATGTAAAATGCTACAAAATCCCCATGATGCTAATGCAAACCTAGTCCCCTTAGCATAACCAATTTAGACTTTCTAAGTCATTTGAACTCTCGTTCGAGAGTCTATCTATTAAACCGCTCCATCAGGCAATTATATACACGTTGTGGATGATAAAATTTTCATAGTGCTGATAATTTATGTAAATAAAAGTTGGTAATTATTATAATAGAGCATAAATGTCAAAATATCATTCAATTGGTAATTTAAGACAATTTAGTAATTTTTTATTCTTCATAAAAGTATGGGATATGTGCACTAGAAGTCTTAAAATTTATCATGAAAGTTCAATCAAATTCTAGTTATTGCAGAAAGTGTAATTAAGTCATAAAACTTATTAAGTTTGTGGAATCGAGTCATTTCGTTACCTCTATTCAATTTGGCTGACGGAAAATGCTAATGTGGCTTTTTAAAATATTTTCTCTCTTACATGGCGATGACGTGGCTAAAATGATGTAGTTTTCGTCTAAATCTTTTTTAACACAAATTTTATTTAAATTAAATAAAAATAACCTTTTTTTTTTAAAGAAGCATCATGCAACAAGGCTATAAATCCTTGCGGTGGCAACCGCCCATCATTTCTAGGAAGGGTTTGCGACGCTAGGGGAATGGTTGGTTGGGTCGCCAGGCCTCAGCTAAGGGCTTGCAAGGGTTTGCCTAGTTCTCTCTATTTTAAGTTTATTTTTAATTTAATTTAAATAAAATTTGTATTAAAAATTATATTTGGACTAAAATGACACCATTTTAGAGACATAATCACTATGTAAGAGAGAAAATATTAAAAAAGAGTCACGTTAGCATTTTTTGTTAACCAAATTGGACGAAATTAATGGAAGTATTGGTTTGCACTTTCATGACATTTTTTAGGTTTTGATTGCACTTTTTGAAAGTTTTAGAACTTAATTGCACTTTCGTGATATGTTTTAAGACTTCTAGTGAACATATCGTAAAAGTATTTGTAACTTACCAGCGTGTTATTGGCTGAACAAATTGCAGGCTAAAATGAATTGATAGCTATTGATGCTTTATTAATATGAAACAATGTGATTTGTACCCTAGGGAACAATAGACTCATCCAATTTTACATTAAACATATACATCTTGTTTCATAGGACAAAAGCAAGAGATTTTTTTAATATCCAAACGGAAAGCAAGTGAGACACGTTGGAGAATAATGAGCACAACTTCTTTATTACGTGAATCTTCAAAAGCAATCTTCCATCATGAAAAAGGAACTATCAGCTTCATAGCAATTGCTGCGGCACTTGTGTTAGGATTTGGGTAAGCCAATCTATGCTTTCAAGCAGCGAAGTCTCACCTGTGACTCACACATGTAAGGACAAACAATAGAATTGTTTAGCAAATCTATCATCAAAACAAATGAGTATGAGGAAAAAAAATTATTGGGGGAGGGAGAGGGAGGGAGGTTGGGAGAGAGGGAGAGAGGGGGAGATTTTACTTACTAAATAACTGCTTACTTGCGTAGTTGGAATTGAAAAGCTCTCTTGAACCATAGAATGGTAATCATCCTCACAATTGACAAATTTCTGATAATCCTATCCACCACTAGAAAATAGGAGATCCTCCAAGACTTTTTGAAATGTAATATGCCGCAAAATCCCATGAATGTCACCGCAAAACCTAATCCCAGTCCTGAGTAAAACCTAATAATAATGGAGTCATCTTCATTAGACTCATCTTTGCCTGAATTGTGATAATCTCGTTTGCTCCTATCATCGAGCTCATCTCTTGGACAAACTTTCAAAAGAGGAGGTCCGCAAAGTCCATCATTGCCGCGATATATAGATTGATCGTCGAGAGTGCTTAGTTGATTGCCCGATGGAATAGGACCGGATAAATTGTTGTTGGAAAGATCCAAATGACTTAGAAAGTCTAAATTGGATATGCTATGAGGGATTTCATCCGATAGCTTGTTATCGGATAAATCTAGTGATTCTAAATATTTCAAGTTGCCAATATCTAAAGGGATTTTTCCAACCAGCTTATTTTGAGAGAGGTTCAAATTTTGAAGTCGAGCAAGACACGTTAGCCCTTCTGGTATTTTTCCATCTAATCCATTGCTTGAGAGGTCAATGGAAAATAAATATGGGAGCGTGCTAGTGAATTCTATGCTTATTCCTCTTATATCAACCATAATGGGAAACCCCCCTGTGGATCTGAAATACAAAGTGGAATTGGCCCACATTCGCGAGAAGTTGTTGAAACAACGAGGAATACCTCCGGAAAGGTTGTTATGATATAGGCTCAAGTACTGGAGATTAGCAAGATGACACAATTGCAAAGGAATGTCACCGGTGAAGTAATTTCTCCCAAGATCGATTATCTCAAATGATCTAGGGTTACCAAACAAAGGTATTCTACCAGTGAATTGATTGTCACTAAGATCGAGGATTCTCAAATCAAGCTTTAGTAAACATTTTGGAAGCACTCCATCCAAGCCATTTTCATGTAAACCAAGAACTTTTAATTGCTCCAAATGACATAGCGACTTTGGAATTTGACCATTTAACTTGTTGTCTCCCAATGAAATCCATTCCAAAAAAGCTTGCGACTTCCTCCAACATCGCGGAAGTCTCCCAAACAGTTGGTTCTTAGAGAGATCCATAAAAGACAATATATTTGACATGCATAATGAATTTGGAATTTTACCACTAAGGTTATTTCCAGAAAGTGACACTTGTGTTAATATTGGCATCTCTTTCCCAATAATTCGGGAAATGTCGCCTTTGAGCAGATTGTTTGAGAGATCCAACTGTTCAATGCTAGATAGAACATTAGAAAACCAATAAGGAACTTCATTTGAGATGCTGGCATTTGACATGTCTAAAATTGAAACTTCTTTTTGCGTTTGAAGCCAGTTTGGAAATTCTGGTCCCACTTTGCAACTTGACATGAGAATCACTTGAATTTGGAAAGGAGGAACCCAAGATGCACTAACATTTATGACAAGCCTATTCGAATAGATGTTCAACACGATCAGATTGGTAAGATTTGCAAAGTGAAGTTGGTTGACAATTCCATCCAATTGATTATTACTAATATCCATCACCTTTAGATTGGATATTTGCCCAACACTTTTTGGAATATTCCCACTCAATTTGTTAAAAGAGAGGTTCAACATTTTCAAAGATAATAGCTCGCCCACAGTATCAGGAATAGGACCAGAAATCGAGTTTTGTGAAAGATCAAGATGTTCAAGATCTTTGAAATTCCTGAATTGATTGGGTAGGTAACCGCTAAAATTGTTGTTGTAAATATCAACAATCTTCAGGTTACTTCGTCTACAATTCAAAGCACCGTCTTTGGTGTCAAAAATCCTCCCACTAAATTTGTTAGAACTCAACATGAGTACTTGCAAATTGCAAAAAATGCTTGAGTTTCTCAAAAGTTGACCTTCCATCCTATTCGAAGAGACACCAAGGAATCTAAGCCATTGATTATTTTCAAGGATGAAAGTAGGGAATATGCCTTGAAGATCATTATCACTTAAGTCAAGATGTTCGAGTTTGCTAAAGTTTTGAAACCAAGGAGGAATAGATGAATTTATGGAGTTTTGACTCAAATCAAGGAATCTAAGAGTAGTGAAATTGACGGGCAAAGAAGCAGAAGCATCTTCCAAATCACATCCTGTCAATAGTAAACACTCTAAGGAGGAAAGCATATTTATAGAACTTAACCACTCTTTGGGGTTGATAAGGGATGTATAAGACAGGTCCAAGTACTTCAAGTTAGAAAATGTCGATAGTGATCGAAGTTTCTCTGTACTTAAAGAGGGCTCCCAGAAGTTCCACCCACTAAGATCCAAGTATCTTAAGCTCGAAAGGTTGCTGAGTTGATTGGAAATTTGTCCATGGCCAGCAAATGAGAGGTTGAGATACTCCAGCTTATGAAGAGAAGTTAAGAACTTTTGGGTTTTATGGGTTATGAAATCGTTGAAACTGAGGTCTAGATACTCCAAAAACTTCAGCTCATTTAGAGCAGGATGTATCTTACCTCCCAGGTTGCAACTCCCTAGGTCATCACAGGGATTACGAAGATTGAGCTTTGAGACATGACCAGTCTTCTCACTGCATTTGACTCCTTCCCACTTGCAACAACCCTCGCCGGTCCACGACCCCAAACGTCTTGAAGGATCAGCGAGATTCTGCTTGAACTTCAAAAGAGCTTCCCTCTCAGTGGCAATGCATCTTACATTTGTTAAGGCTTTGGAATGACCGATTTCCAAAGTTTGAATGAGCAAGAGTGCACACAAGAGTGTAGGCATGAAGTTAGTGTAGAAGTAAGATGCCATTGTTTTTGTTTCAACAAGTACCCGAGAACTTCCATTTATAACGGCCAAAAAAACAGGTCCCTTAAGAAAAATATTATCTTTTTATTCACAAAAAAGAAAGGAGATCTTAACATATTTTTAAAGTCACTATCACTTATCGTTGGCCACCTAAAAGTGACTCAAAATTTCCAAGTCATGCCTTGCAAGACCCGTCAAATGATCAAGACATCATATGTTCAAAAAGATACTTTTTCGCATGAAGAGATGGGATCCTGAAATGCGTGAGTCACGTTCGAGACCCCGAAAAAAAAAAAGATGCGTGAGTCATGATACGGAGGCAGCGGTTTCAGATTTTGATGTATTCCCTTTGTTTTCTTTTCCTTTTTGCTCTCAAGATTGATGCTGCGTAAGTGAAAGTGGGTATTCGTCTTTTGGCAAAAGGATCCTCAAGTAGAGACCAATTTGAGATGAGTATGAATGCTTTATGAGCTGTTTCTCTTTGATATGGAACTTGAGGGGGCTAGAAAATATCTTATTTTGGCAATGAGCCATGAAAATAAACGTTGGACGATGCCAAAGATTTCCAAAGTCTAAGGGCCAAAGCTCTCTTAATTTCCTTTTCAGCGAAAATTTCTAAAGTCTAAGGATTAAAGCTGTCGTAGTTGATCGAGGCCTATGTTTCGTTGTTTTTTCGCAAAGTTTCCAGTTTTGAGATCAACGAGGTTCTTCTTTCTTCCTTTTTAAGATTTGCATTTGCCTATATTGCTCATTATTATTACTATCGCTCAAAATCCAACTTAATAAACGCCTATATGTCTCAAATATTGAAGTTTTCTCTGTTCCAAGGGAGAAAAATAGAAATTTCTTGCTCTTCTCTAATGTGCATGTGTTGGTGAATCTGATGACATGCCAATGCAGCAAATTGAGTAGATACACACAATGATAAATTATAATTAAAGACGATGATATACGGTAATGTGCAAGAATACTGCATGTTGTATAAATCATGTAGACCGCTTACTTGAATAAATAATAATGTGGGTCTCATGACGATGTTAAAATGGTCCAAATGGACTTGTCTACGTAATCTTTATCTCATACTGGAAAATTTTCTGAATGGCAAGAGATGTGATTTATGGGTTCACACTTGACTATAGTGTAGCAGGTGACATGACTTCTTAGTCAATCTAGACTTAAAAATTTGGTCATCATTTTATATTAGGTCAAAAGCAAGAGATTTCTTTCTTTGTTTTTTATTACCAACTGGAAAGAATGAAATATTGGAGAATAATGAGCACAAGTTTGTTATCACCTGAAACTTCAAGAGCAATTTTCTGTCGTCAAGAAGAAAGGAGGAACCATAATTTCATAGCAGTGGTATCGTCTTGAGAGGTGCGCGTCTCCAATCGTCTAATGTTCGGATCGTTTTGGAGCTCGTCGATATTCGTTAACGTCATTTTGGCATGCCTATCGATTTTCACCAACAAAAAGAAAGTGTTGGGTGCCATGGGTAATAGAGAAAAAAAATACGAGTCTTCTTCAAAAACTTAAAGATGTGTAGGAGATTCAGCTTTCTCCCGGGGGATAATGAAAGAAAACAAATATTAAAGCTCCGTTCTTTTTGTGGAAAACAACATTCAAGAAAATATTTTTCGAATTTTACAACATTTGTTTCATAGAAAATGAACTAGTTGGGGAAAATATTTTCCGTCAACGGAAAAAGTCTTCTGAAATAGGGAAAAATGGTTTCCGCTTTTCAAGTAGTGGAAAACATTTTCCTCACTCACTCTCTCTTATCTCACACCCTTAGTAGCCCCCTTTTCTTTCTTTTTATTTTATTAAATTGAACTTTTAATTTTTTTTCTTTTTCTTTTTCTTTTTTACTTCATTCTCGGCCAATCATAGGCCACAATGATGGCTGGAAACCAGCCATAGGCAAGCTCAAGGCTCGCCATATTAGTGAGCATGAGTTGACCACTCGCCAAATCGATGAGCGTGCGCCTCGCCACTGGCTCAAGTGAGCCTCGCTTTGGCCGGTTGCTGACCGTTGCCGTGGCCAATGACTGACTGAAGAAGACAAAGGAGGAAAAGAAAAGAAAAATAAAAAAATAAAAAAAGAAAAGAAAAAACTAAAATTTCGTTTTAAAAAATAAATTAAAATGAATTATTAAAAAGAGTGTATGGAGGAAAATCAAATCCAATTTTCCATACCAAATGGTTGAAAATATTTTCTGGTTCATTTTCAATTTTTTTAGCCATACAACTTAAAAATATTATCATTGTTTAGAAAATGGTTTTTTAAAAAAAAAAAAAAAAATTTTTCAGAAACTCCACATTTTTCACGAAATGAGAGAAGACTAACTTCCTGTTGACTTGTCCTCACGTTTCATAAGCATGAATCTTCACTTGTATTTCTTACAACAACCGTGCCTTCTAGTTATGGATGATGTTGATATAGCAAGAATCTTCTCTTGTATTTCTTACAACAACCATGCCTTCTAGTTAGGGATGATGTTGATATAGCAAGAATCTTCTCTTGTATTTCTTACAACAACCATGCCTTTTGTTTAGGGCTAATGTCGATAAGAATGATCGGTTTTCAACATGAATATGCGATGTAACTGAAACGAATTTTCCAAAGATTACTTCGGTGGTGGGTTCCATTAGCATTCTAGCTGTACATTTAAGAAATTGTTCCGCAAAGATGCCATACAAATGTTCAGTCAAAGCCCTTGTGGAAAAATATGACCAGATATAAAATGATATACCTTTGACTTGGCAATGGCTTTTGTTCTTTTGCAATTCATACAGGAGAAAACTTGGCCAAGAAGAAGGTGTGCTAAGGTCGCCTAAAAATTTTATATTCTATATGGAAGTACTCATGATTCAAAACCAAATTTCTTGGACAATTGCGGTGGCGTTTTATGTTTGTATTTCTTACATGACAACGTATCCAAACCTATAGTAATAATATCTATAAAAAAAATACTAATGCGTGTTTGTTTTTGAAAAATTAAAAATAATTTGATATATATGTATAAGAAATGCTTATCAAACTTAATTTACTATCCCAATTGTCAACACCAAAATTTTTGCTTGAAGGCTTTCTTTCATAAGAAAACTAGGGATTGAATTTGTTGACATCAATAGAGTTGGACCCCTAAATCAAAACATCAGTTCTGTCTAGTTCTGTGCTCTTCTTGCTGTATTTATCTACTTTTAGATATTATGGACATTTAGGTATAGAAATAGCATTTAGCATCAAATGAATTAGGGGCTTGGTCACAAATATTATCAGCCCAATATAAGGCTTGGCATGCTAGACGAACTAGAATTCAGAGGTGAGGTGCCTAAACTCTATTGAAATTTTAGGACCAACCCCAATTGAGTCCCTCGTTTACAGGATTTTCGACCACTATCTCTTTCCCTTTCCCTAGAAAAATAACCAGTTCACTCATAAACCAATTGCGGATACCAATTTAGTCCTAGATTTTCTAATTTTGCCAATATAGTCATAAACTTTTGGCAACATAGTCCTTCCAATCAATTGCCTCAGAAATTGTTGACATGGTAATCTACTTAGTTGTCCACGTCAAATCACCCACCATGCCACATACAATGCTTGGAGATGACTGGACCCACATGAGCAATTTCATGCCAAAATTGATCAAAATGACTACCTTGGTATTTCATAAAAATGTTTAGGGTTACATTAACAGAATTGGAAAATTTAGAATTGAATTGGCATTTGTACAATATGATGAGATCTTATTTGGTAATTGTAAACCCCCCCTCCCCCACCCACATTTCCCTTTCATTGGTTGAAGGTTGCAAATCATTTGGATATACTTTTGGCTTTGACTCCAAGATCGAGGGAGTTAGCTTAAACTTCAAGATGGTGGAATTGGACACAATTCCAAGATTTTGGGAGATTTTGGGATTGCATGCAACTTGTATTGTGAGAGCCGGTCTTAACTCCAAGGTTGTTGGAATTGGATGACATTCCAAGATTTGTATGGCCATAATTTGGACAAAGTGGAAGGCAATTCAAAGGATCGTGGAAGTTTGGCCGAAATTTACATGAAACTTAAATCAAGAATTTCAAAACAGGAGAGAGGTTGCCGGCCAAAGTAATCAAGCTTGGAGATGAGTACTTTGATTTCGAGATGAGGAGTATAGTGGTCGGTTATAATTGATAAAATCTAAGCGGGGACTGGGGATTGATTAAGATAGAGTTTGGCATATGTTTTGCTGGAATTTAACTGTACAACAAAATATCTTTCAACAAAAATTGTTCTTTGATTTTTATTAGAGGAGATAGGTTCTGTGACAACTCTGGACAGGAAATATCACAAGTGGACAAAAGAATTGATAACTTCACTTCAAATGACACCAGACAAACACAAATTGTGCTAGAATATAATTGATGACAAAGCTCGAGAATGTAATTACTTCAAACCGAACCAAAGGTGTCACGCCCCGATCCTCGAGCACGCGCCCATCCCTCACTGGTTGATTAAATAGCGACGTCCCAAGACGCATCGCCGACCCATTCATTTTAATACACATGCGGAAGCGTATAAATAATCCCCAGACAATAAAACAATAGAATAAGAAAGCAGGACCATAAATTTCGAACTTGAAAACCACACTTATATACATCACAACCTGCATGTATATATATTACATTACAATTATTCAAGCCAGGTCCTACTCCAGTTAGTCAGAATACAAAGTTCACAAACAGGGGTGGGGGTTTCAAAAGCCACTACGGGTCGTCACCCTCTTCATCCTCCTCTTGCTCCACTTCCTCATCCTCCACGATTTCACCATCTTCCACACCTTTGTTGGAGTCTTCAACATAATACTCTGGAGTTCCTAGGTCTTCAAGGTCAGAGTCCACCGTGTCTACAACCGAGCCAACCTTAGGGTCTACTGTCCCCTTTCCAAAACAACCTCCAAAATCCGAAGAGGTACCTCACATTCAGGTACAAGGCCCACCTTTTGGCTATTATGATAATAGCGGTACCATGACTGGTATCGATGGGGCACCTGTTAAGGTAATCCCGCATCAACCTAAACGATGGACTTCACCAGCACATACTTGAGGCCATCAGGGTGTCCATGTATCGGAATGTGGTAACTCGTTTTGGTGAACTTCTTAGGTTGCCCAAAATGTCCCGACGGGGCTGCCATCTACGAGCCTGAAATTGTTATCCCATAACGGGGTGAGACGACGTCTCAGCGAGTTCTACCCCCTAAGACTCGATTAGGAAGCAAATACGCCCTAAAGGCTGCCTATGCACAATCACGAGTCGGAAGACTTACCTTGGCCTCAGTTCCTCCCTGCAATTCAACACAAGTCATAATCTCATCGAGTCACATCAACAAATCAAATTGTTCACACAAATCGACTCATCAATCAATCGACCTAGTCGATTACATGTCAATCAGACCATTCACCGGTCATTCCAGTCAATACTATCTATTCTCCAAGATGACATATCAAGTCACCGAGCTGGTATAATATAATATCTTTCTCCGAGATGACATACCGAGCCATCAAGCCGACATAATATACTATTCATTCTCCAAGATGACATATCAAGTCACCGAGCCAATATAATATAATGTCTTTCTCCGAGATGACATATCGAGTCATCGAGCCGACATAATGTAACGTCTTTCTCCGAGATGACATACCGAGTCATCGAGCCAACGTTCTTATTGTCCAACGATTTTTCCCCTTTTTATCATGCCCGATAAAATAGCCGTGTGTAGATGGTGCAACACACTTATGCAATGTTGACTTCTATGATGCAGCCCCGTTAGTAAAAGAAATCAAATAACCAGAAGAAGATTTACACGTATTAATATCTTCTGCCAAGTTAGAATCTGTATATTCAACTAACTCAAGTTTCTCGATCTCGAAATTGAGTTTCAAATTAGAAGGTCTTTGAAAATACATCATGATCCATTCTACCTGGATTTGACAAATAATGATTAACAATGCCAACTGCAAGCATCAAGTCTGGACATGTACATACTATTGCATACATCAAGTTTCCTACAACCAAGGCATATGGAACATTTTCCATATCTTTCTTCTCTTTATTGGTCGTGGGATTTTACTTTGTATTTAACTTAAAGTAGGTAGCAAGAGGAATAAAGTTTAGCCTTGTCAGTGTAAAATTTCTAAAGAATCATCTTGATATATTTTTCTTACAACAAAAACAACTTCCTAGCATCTCTGTCTCGAGCAATTCTATTGTAAAGAATTTGCTTCACTAGGCCCAAGTCTTTCATGGCAAAAGACTTGCTTAACTATTTCTTCAACAACTCAATTTGTGAAGCATTCCTACTAACAATAAGCATATCATTAACATAAAGTAAGAGAATAATAAAGTCATCATCAATTTTTTTTTTGGATAAACACCAGTTATTCATGGAAGTCTTCTTGTCATACCCCGATCCTCAAGCGCGCGCCTATCCCTAGGTGGTCGATTAAATTGCGACGTGCGAGGACGCGTTGCCAACCCATTCAGTTTAATGCGCATGCGGAATCGAATAAATAAATCCCTAGACAACACAAAGATGGGATAGAAAAGCAGGACCGCAATTTCACAACCAAACAACACACCTTTATACACAACTGACTAGTTTATATACAGTACTAGGCTATAAACTCCAGTCTACAAAAGCTTGGTTCTCAAAACAAAGTTGTCCTAAGATCAACTAGCCGGACTCATTCGCCGATTCCGCGGTCTCCACAGGTGCCGGGGGCGTTGGGTCCTCCACCAAACCATCTGGAGGGTCAACTACACTCTCCCCTAGAGTGGCATCGATTATCCCAGCGGGGATTTCAAAACACCTAAAGGGACCCACCCGGAATCCATTGGGTCTGTAGCGAAACCATGCTCTGAATCGATGAGGGACCCTATGAGGTAGATCCTCTTCGACCTAGATGGTTGTCATCACAAGTTCATAGACCTAGTGCTTCCGGGATCGGGGTAGTTATAAACCCGCTCAATGACCCTCATCGGCCGACCAAAACGCTCAGGAGGATTCGCCATCTAAGGACCTGAAAATGTTGAGTCAATAACGGGGTGAGATAATGTCTCAGCAAGTTCACCCCCTAAACTCCTATTAAGAAGAAAATATGCCTAAAGGCCGTCTAGGCACACACGAGATAGATGACTTGCCTTGTCTCAATTCCTTCCTGCATGTTAGTATAATTCATATACTCAACCATTCAATTCAATTCCAACCATCGATCAATTGATCCACTCAGTTCGATACCAATAGTACTATCTATCAATTTGATATGACCACTGCTCACACGAGCTGAAATAGACGGTCTTTGCTCTCACAAGCTGATATATATATATATATATATATGTGTGTGTGTGTGTGTATGTATGTGGTCGTAGCTCTCACAAGCTGATATAGATAGATGGTAGCCCACCCAAGCTGATATATAGATCGTGCTCCTATGAGCTGATAAAACGATCATAGCTCACACAAGTTGATAAGGTATACTGCTCTCACAAGCTGACATATCGAGCTCATAAGTTGATATAGTATACTGCTCTCACAAGCTGACGTGCAAAGGGGCTCTTACAAGCTGACAATAAATGCTCACACAAGCTGATATGCAATAAGGCTCTCACAAGCTGACAAATGACCAAGTTAAAAATCCTGATAAAAATAATCGTGTGTGGGTACACAGTTGACCTGAGCCAAAATTGCAATATTTTTCCTTTAGAAAATCCCACTAATTATATAGAGCATAAACACATTTTTGGCGTTGTAAACCAACATCTGGTATTTTCTGAATAAAATACCAAAATTACTCAATTTTTGGATAAATACCGAAAATTACAATTTCCACTCAATTTGCACAAATTAGCACTCAATTAAATAAGCCAAGCATACTATTTTAATCAACACAAAATTCCGATCACCGACAATCCTGGTATAATTTCCGGAAAATAATAAATAATTAAATAAATTCCAAAAATAATTAAATAAATACAATTAAATGCCATAAATAGGAATTTAGGCTAGAAAAGCCTAATTAAACACCGAAACAGGCCTGAAAAATTTCTGAACCTATCTAGATAAATAATACAACCTATCTAGTCTTTAATTAAGCCGATCTAACCACCTAACATGCACAAACGAATATTTAAATCGCTAATCCGTTCTAACTAACCACCTAAATCATACTTAGCCTAAAATAATCAATCCTTAAGCATCATTAAATCCCTAAGCAGAGTTTAGTGAGTAAACTCACCGGTTTTGCGATTTGGTGAGTCCACGACGACGGCAACGCGGAGATGGGCAACAAATCTCTTGGCCGCGACACCTGACAAAGCCTGGAAGCGGCCTAAAACGAGCCTTGAAGCTCACAGCTAGGCCGGGCTTCTTGGTTCTATCCAAGAACCGAGCAAACTGGACTAGGGCTGGAACGGTAAGCGAAGAAGGACCGGTGGCCAGGTAAGCGAGTAGGTGGGCAGGCGGGACTTTCGGCGGTTGGACGGCGGCCAAGGGAGCTCCGGCTTGTTGGAGAAAACTCCTTTGATGTTTTGAAGTTGACAAAACTTATCAAAAGTCTATTCAGAAGAATTCCAGACTTTTGTGTCAAAGTCTGAAGACTCCTAGATTTTGTTAAAGTCTGAAGACCCCCAGACTTTGTGTCAAAGTATGCCCACTCTGACAAATTCCAGACTGAACATAAGTGAAGGATGAAGACGTCTCCAGATAAAAGATTATCTTTCTTTCTTTAAGGAATTGGTTTGTATGGATTATATATGAACTTTTGGTTGGAATTATCACCCATGAGATTGGAAATCTATATTGGAATCAATTTAGATTCATCAAATCTTTTTGAATGGCAAGTATTATTGGAAAGAACCTACTTATGAAACAAAGATCCTAATTGTATGGGCAAACAAAATTGACGGGCTTTCATCACAATCTTCAAACGACTCGAGATCTCCTTGATTGATTTTGATAGAGTGCATGAAAAAGTATTTAAGGAGGACTCTCCAGTTGTTCGATAGAGTGCATGAAAGAGAAATTTCAAAGTTTGAAGCTTGCCAGTATCTTGTTACTTCTTACTCTGTGCTCTAAACTGTACTCAAAAGAGAGAGAATTATAATGTGACTTCATGAAAGAGCAATAGACACTCTTCATTGTGAAGTTGAGATCGCAAGATTGTAAATTCTCTTTTGATTCATAGTGGAATCTAGCTAGAAGGTTGTCAGTGTGGGAGAGTGGACGTATGCTTGATCTAAGCCGAACCACTATAAATTCTGTGTTCATATTCTCTTTCCTGAACTTCTTTATTTTGTTCATAGTTTTATTTAACTGCTAAAGTCTGAACTTGCTCAAAATCTGTTGTTATTTAGACTCAGTTTCTAAAGTAAATATTTTCACTGTTCTTTGTGAAAAATTGTTTTCACACGTATTCATCCCCCTCTAGGTATTCATACTAGCACTAACACGGCTTAGCTCTATGGTGACTAGGGGGCTCGAGGACATGGCTGGAATCGCGGTTGGAGCAGGAAGAGCGCGTGGGATGCACAGGCTCGCGTGGGGGCGCGACGGGCTTGGGCGATCAGCGGAGGGGCTCCGGCGGCTCAAGGGACTTGCTACAGGCTAGGGGAGGGAGTTGGCTGGCTTCTCTGCAAGTTTTAGAGCTCTCAAAGGCCAACAATGGAGAAAGCAAGGCTTGGGAGGAAAAATGGGGACAACTGAAAATAGGAGGGTTCCTCATTGGCTTCCATTCTATCCATTTGTCCCCAAGGCAAGGCCCCACCAGATGGGCTGGCTTCCTCAGCCAATTTTGTGCATCAAAATCTCCCTAGAACATTCCTCAGGTGGTCCAAAAGTTTCATGGACCCTTGGCCTACGAATTTGAACACAATTTCCCCCAAATCCACTTCAATTTCTCCCCAATTAGACTTAGATTGGTCCCCATAAATCCCACGAAGGTGTCATCGACCAAATTAGCATTTTCCCCGCCAAAAGAACCAACTTGTATCCCAAAAATGTGATAAAAAATGATCATCTAAATTTTCCGGTTGAAAATAGCCCTATTTTGAATTTTCGCCAAAAATCTCAATTTGCAGAAAAATCTTCGGAGGATGAGTTGACATTCCTAAAATGAATCATGACATGACAGAACTTTCAATTTCTGAAATTGGGTTCAAATTCGCAGTTAATTTCAATCTAGCGCGATTTTAGCGTGACCTAGTTTATTGGGTAGCTTTTAGGAATTTTTGGTGCAATTGACCCGTGGTCATTATTTTCGAGCCACAATGTACATTTTTGACACATTGACAACTCTCGGTTGTCGTGAAAATATCGAGATTTCAAATATAGGCACAGGGTACCAAAACAATAGAAAAATCGGTCTAGTGCCGATTGACGAGAATTTTGAAAACTGGTGGAATCACCCACACTTTGATCACATATCTCAGTCGAATCGACCTATCTCTGATCTCCGATCGATTTTTAACTGTGCTGTAATGACCCTTGCAGACTAGCACGGTCAAGCAGTCGACTAAGAAGCACCGACACTCTCCGGAAGCCTTCGTGTCGTGTCTGACACTCCGACACGTGTCCGACACGCTCCGACACGCGATTCGACACGCACGGGGTCAATTTTAAAAATTTTTAATACTTGAGGGTGAAAATATAAATATATGAAAAAATAATAAAAACAACAAAAATAAAGGGGAAAGAAGAAAATTTTCACTCTCAAGTTTCTCATTTATAAGTTTCGAGATTATCGTGAGTGACGATGGAACGCCCATTTTCTCGTCGGCGTCGCTCCGCCGCCCCCGCAAACTTAAAATTGTGATTTTTGTTTTTTTGCTTCTTTTCGCCTCTCACAGGCGTCGCCTATGAGTTATCTCTTTTGGCCTACGTCATTAGCTTGTGAGTTATCTCTTACATTTTCCATTGTGAGTTTTGTTATTTCCTTTTCTTTTGGTTCTTGTCTTATATTTTCATTTTTCTCGAACCTTGTTTTGTAGAGGAGCTCCAAGCCAGTCTATATCATGAACTCCGAACTCTGTGTAAGAAAACATGACATGTTCCTTCAAATTTACTATTTTGTGTTTGCAATTCTTGAATTTCTTATTTAATCTCTATCAAATTAAAATAATGAATGATATTAACAAAAATTGAATTAATATTTTTAGTATAAATTAAATCTATGCTCTTTTTTATTATTTATTTTTGCATTTATATATAAAAATATATATTTTATATATAACGTGTTGGAATTCTCTATTTTTTGAGAAATAATGTGTCGGTGTGTCGTGTAGTATTGTGTCATGTCGCGTGTCGCGTGTTCATGTTGGTGCCACATAGGCAGTCGATTCTTGGTTGAATTCTCAAGTCTATTGCGTTAAAATCCCTTAACGGCTTCCTCAGATAGACTAGTTATCTCGTGAGTGATCAGCTCAGAGAATAGAACTATAGGCACATCGATGAAAAGCCCGATTCATTCAATTGAAAACAGAACCTAAAATTTAGAATGTCATAACTCTTCCCTCTTATAAAAATTCCATTCTCGAAATTTAAACCATTACAATTCTTTAAACAAAAAGGTGGGGGTACAGTTGTCTCATCGAATCTTCGCTTTCCCAAGTTGCTCCTTCTGTGCCGTGGTGTTGCCAGACCATTTTAACCAACGGAATTGTCTTGGTGCGCAGAACCTGTTCCTTGCAATCTATAATCTGAACCGGTCTTTCCACGTACGACACTTTGTCGTCCACGTCTAATTCCTCAAAATTTAGCACGTGGGTCGAGTCAGGTTCATACTTCCTCAACATCGACATGTGAAAGACGTCATGCACTTGTGCCAACCTCGGTGGCAATGCAAGACGATACGCTAGAGTCCCTATTCTTTCCAGAATCTCAAAGGTGTTAGAGAAAACTCATTTACTATTTTGAAGTTGACAAAACCTTTCCAAGTCTATGTTTGAAGACTTCAAGACTCTATCATCATAGTTTGAAGACCATCAGACCTTAGTCTCAAAGTCTACCCTCACTGACAGTTCCAGACTGAAGAATGAAGACTTATCCAGATGTAGGATTATCTTTAAGGATTCGATTCGTATGGTTATTGGAAGACCTTTTGGCTGGATTTGGCATTTACTTAATTGATTATTCTTATTGGAACTTACTCCGATATGAAGATCATGTGAAATGCAAGTAAACTTGGAAGGTTCTACTTATGGAAACAAAAGATCCTGATTGTAAGGGCGAGCAAGATTGACGGGCTTTCATCACAATCATCTAATGACTTGAAGATCTCCTTGATTAATTCTGTCTAACGGGTAGATTGGAAAAATTCATTTAGTAAGTGCCAACGGTTATGAAGGCATGAAGGAGTATTTAAGGCGGACTATCAAGTTGTTCAAGTGCGTGCGTGAAAGAAGAATTCCAAAGTTCGAAAATCTCCAGTTGCTTACTGTTTCATTTGTTGTGCTCACAATTGTACACAAAAGAGAGAAATACTTAGTGAGACTTTGAGAGAGGCCAGTAGGGACTCATCATTGAGAAAGTTGAAGATCACAAATTGTAAAATCTCTTTTGATTCATAGTGGAATCCAGCCTTAGGGCTGTTAGCGCGGGAGAGTAGACGTAGGCTTAATCTAAGCCGAACCACTATAAATCTTGTGTTCTAATTCTCTTACCATGAACTCTTTAACTTCATTTGTATATCTGCATATTCATTACATTCCTAGTTGATCATCCTCAAAAAGCAAATTATTCATTCTAAGTTTAGCGAAAATTTTCATTTACACCTATTCACCCTCTCTAGGTGTTTGCATTAGCCTTTTCAAAAGAGACCTACGTACCTTGGACTCAATTTCCCTCTCTTGCCAAAGCGCGAAGTACCCTTCATCGGTGACACCTCAAAAAAGACGTGCTCACCAACTTGGAATTCCAATGGTCTCCGACACTTATCTGCGTAGCTTTTCTAACATCTCTGTGCGGTCTTTAATCTGGCCTTGATTACGGTAACTGCATCTACGGACTGCTGAACCAACTCTGGGCCTGTGATCTTTCGTTCTCCAACCTCATTCCAACATACTAGCGTTCTGCATGCTCTGCCATACAATGCTTCGAAAGGAGTCATCTGAATACTTTGCTGGTAGCTGTTGTTGTAGGCAAACTCGACAAGATGAAGTTGTTCCTCCCAGCTTCCCTTGAAATCCAACACGCAAGCTCGCAGGATGTCTTCGAGGGTTTGAATCGTCCTCTCAGACTGGCCATCTGTCTGAGGATGATTTGCCATACTGTATTAAGGCAATCTACAAACTCTTCCAAAAGGTAGCTGTGAATCTCGGGTCTCGGTTTGATGTAATTGTCACTAGCACTCCATGCAGACGAACTATTTGACGCACGTACAACTCTGCATGCCTGTCCAAATCAAGGTCCTTTCGTACCACGATAAAGTGAGCCGACTTCGTTAGTCTGTCGACCACCACCCAAATGGAATCGTTACCTTTCTGACTTGCTTGGCAATGTCTGCCTTCATACTGGACCACTAATAATGTTGACGTAGATTTTGATACATCTTCATACTGCCAGGACGAATGCTGTAACTATTATGATGAGCTTCTGATAAGATCTCCTCCTTAAGCTCTGCATCGTTAGGTATACACAATCGTCCTCGGAACCTTAGTGTTTCGTCCTCAGAAATTTGAAAATCAGCCTTTCTCTTATCGGTATCCTCTTGCAAAATCTTTTGAACATCCGGGTCTGTCAATTGAAACGTCTTAATTCTGATTTGAACATCCGGCTCAATTCTGAGGGTGGTCATAAAATTCGAAAGGTAGCCTACCTCAAATTTGAAAACCGAATCTCGAGCTCTCTCGAGTAAAACTCATTCCTTAACCATCATTTGTGCAACTGAAGACTTCCGGCTCAAAGGGTCTACGACCCTATTCACCTTTCCAAGGTGATACATAATATTACAATCGTAGTCCTTCAGAAGTTCCATCTAGCAACGCTGTCTCATATTCAACTCATTCTGAGAGAATAGATACTTGAGACTTTGATGGTCAGTGAAGATATGAAATCTTTCTCCACACAAATAATGTCTCCAAATCTTCAGAGCGAAAATGATTACTGCGAGTTATAAGTCATGCGTCGGGTAATTCAACTCGTGAGGTCTCAACAGACGGGACGTGCATACAACAACCCTACAATGTTGCATCAACATGCAACCGAGTCCTCTAAATGGCGCATCACTATAGATCTCGTATCCTTCAAGACCAAAAGGTATGGTCAGCACAGGTGCGGCAGTCAGCTTCTACTTAAGCTCTCGGAAACTACGCTCGCACTTGTCTGTCCACACGAACTTCTCTTCCTTCTTTAATAGTCGGGTCAATGGTGAAGCCAAAGCTGAAAATCCTTCCACGAACCTTCTGTAGTAACCTACCAAACCCAAAAAGCTTTTGATCTCTGTCACTGTAGTTGGTCTCGGCCAGTTGATCACTGCTACAATCTTGGACGGGTCCACGGAGATTCCTTCGCCTGAAATCACGTGACCTAGGAACGCTACACGAGTCAACCAAAACTCGCACTTACTGAACTTGGCGTACAGCTCATGAATCCTCAGGGTCTGAAGTACCATCCTCAACTGACTCTCCTGCTCCTTAGAACTTCTTGAATACATTAGAATATCATCGATTAACACGATCACAAACTAATCCAGGTACTTTTTAAACACTCGGTTCATCATATCCATAAAAGCAACTGGAGCGTTCGTCAAACCAAACGGCATTACAGTGAACTCATAATGGTCGTATCGAGTACGAAACGCTTACTTCAGTATGTCCTCCTTTCTGATCCTCAGTTGATGATACCATATCCTTAAGTCGATCTTTGAAAATATCGACGCTCCTTGTAACTGGTCAAACAAGTTGTTGATCCTCGGGAGTGGATATTTATTCTTGATCGTCACCTTATTGAGTTAACGATAGTCGATTTACAGGTGCAACGAACCAACTTTCTTCTTCACAAACAGAACTAATGCTCCCCAATGCGATGCACTGGGACATATGAATCTCTTATCCAACAATTCTTGCATCTGCACCTTCAATTATTTCAACTCAGACAACGACATTTGGTAAGGAGCCTTAGAGATTGGTTTTGTCCCGCGTGCTAACTCAATCACGAATTCTATCTCTCTCTTTGGCAGCAAGCCTGGCAATTCCTTCGGAAACACGTCTGGAAATTCTTGAACTACCAAGATATCTTCGATCTTCAGCTCCTCAACTGTCGTATCCACGGCAGTCGCTAGGTAACCTTGACAACCCCTGTCTAACAAATAGGTTGCCTCAAGTGACGAGATTAAAGAAATCGAGGGTCCTCCTCGACTCCCAATAAACTCAAAACTTTCACCCACTAATGGGTTAAATTGAATCGTTTTACGATGGCAGTCCATCTTAGCTCGTTACTTGGTTAGCCATTCCATGCCAATTATCACATCGAAATCATACATGGCTAGGACTAACAAGTCTATCTTCCCCTCTCGCTCACCAATCACTAACTTGCAACTAGGACAACCTAATGCAGCTAACACCTTATCCTTTAACGGTGTAGATATGCTAACCATCGACTCTAATAACTCAGGACTTAGTCCTATCAGCTTAACAAACTGTTCAGCTATAAACGAATGAGTCGCACCAAGATCCAATAAAGCATATGCAGCATGGTTGTTCAGCGAAACTGTACCCGTAACCACATCAGGTGAGTCCTTTGCCTGTCCTCTCGTGATGGCGTACACTTGTCCTTGTGCTAGGGTTTTGTTCAGTTCTCCCTGTTGTGCAATCTGCAACACAAACCTTCTATTTTGACCGATCAACGATGGCAGCGATAACTACCGAAATCCTATCGGCCTTCTAGGACAATCTCTGGCTAAATGACCCTGCTGACCACACTCGTAACATGCACCCATCCTAAGATGGCACTAGGCCGAACCGTGTCGTCTTCCACATAAGCGACACGCGCTATTTTGATTCGGCGTTGACTTACCTATCCCCCCTTCCTATTGGGCGGAACATGGACCCTTCCTCTGGTCATGGGCCTCTTCCCATACCGGTTCCAATCTCTATTGGAACTGAATCTCGACCCAGATGAGGTGGCTTGCTCACTCAAGCTTCTTTTTATCAGTTGGGCCCGATTATACACCTCATTATAGTCCTTCAGATCAAACAACACCAGTGGGTTCTTCAATTCTAGTCGAAGGCCATTCTTGAACCTCCGAGCTTTGTCTTTGGGATCTTCCACTAGTCTTGGAGCATACTGAGACAACTCCGTGAACTTGACCTCATATTGGTCCATGGTCATCATCCCTTGGTGGAGGCGCTGAATTACTCCATCTTCTGTTCTCGGGTGCTACCCGAAAAATACTTACTGTTGAAGGCTCTGAGGAAAGCATTCCACACCGAGACTACGCCTTCCAAGAATACTATGCCTCTGGTGGCCCTCCACCATGTATTCGCGTTACCCTGCAGCTAGTATACTGCCAGGACAACCTTTTCTTCCTCATTGCACATAATAAGTGCAAAGGCCTTCTCCAAGTCTTGGATCCAAAGCGAGGCAGTCTCGGGATCTCGAGCACCAGTGAATCTCGGTGGGTTTAACTTCAAGAACTGTTCTACTATCTTGTGAATTTGTCTCTCCCTCTCCACAACTATATTCCCAGCTGGAACTTCGGCACGTGCAGCAACGGCGGCGCCCTCAGTAGTGGCAGCAATGGCAGCAGTAGCGGCAGCTTGAGCGGCGGCGATAGTGGCGGCGGCTTGATTCTTGGTTTGCTGCCCCATCAGTGCTCCAATTACTTCAAGCGCCTACATGATCCCTTCAATCCTGGGATCACCAGAGGTTGCTACCCTAGCACCAATAAAAGGCGGTGCTACACCACTAGCGCTAGCCTAAGCTAGCGCTCGACCACGACCTCCTCAAGTACCGACCCTTGTCGACATCCTACCCCAAGTAACAGGTCCTATGGTACGCTTTCTTAGAATCCTCTGCTCCTGATCACTTTTAATACAAGTTCTTTACAGAAACCTGCTTTCCAATTCCACATAGAATTAGAAGTTGAGCGATCCCCATAAACAATTTACCAAACAGCTATCACTGACATGCACCAGCATGAAATAAAGGTCATTCCTACTAACTATCCCATAAATCATCGCACCTTATCACTCCAACTATCGACCAGCTTTGATACCACTCCGGCTAGGGGCGTGACCCTGATCCTCGAGCGTGTGCCCTTTCCTCGGTGGTCAACTAAATTGAGACGTCCTAGGATGCGTCGCCAACCCATTCATTTTAATGCGTATGGGGAAGCGAATAAATAAATTCCTAGACAGCACAAAGATGGGATAGAAAAGTCGGACCACAATTTCACAACCAAACAACACACCTTTATACACAACTGACTAGTTTATATACAGTACTAGTCTATAAACTCAAGTCTACAGAAGCTCGGTTCTCAAAACAAAGATGTCCTAAGATTAGCTAACTGGACTTGTTCGCTAATTCCGTAGTCTCCACAGACGCCGGGGGCATCGGGTCCTCCACCAAACCATCTGGAGGGTCAATTGCACTCTCCCCTAGAGTAGCATTGATTATCCCGGCGGGGATTTCAAAACACCTGAGGGGACTCACTCTGAACCCATTGGGTCCGTAGTGAAACCACGCTTTGAATTGATGAGGGACCCTAGGAGGTAGGTTCTCTTCGACCCAAACGGTTATCACCACAAGTTCATAAACCTAGTGACTTACGAGATTGGGGTGGTTATAAACCCGCTCAATGACCCTCATCAGCCGACCAAAACGTTTAGGAGGATTCACCATCTAAGAACCTAAAAATATTGAGCCCACGACGTGGTGGGACAATGTCTCAGCAAGTTCATTACCTAAACTCCGACTAGGAAGGAAATACGCCTAAAGGCTGTCTAGGCACACACGAGATAGATGACTTACCTTGCCTTAGTTCCTTCTTGCACATTAGTATAATTCATATACTCAACCATTCAATTCCAACCATCGATCAATCGATCCACTCAGTTCGATACCAACAATACTATCTATCAATTTGATACGACTGCTGCTCACACAAGTTGAAATAGACAGTCATTGCTCTCGCAAGCTGATATATATATATGGTTGTAGCTCTCACAAGCTGATATAGATAGATAGTAGCTCGCCCAAGCTGATATATAGATCATGCTCCCATAAGCTGATAAAACGATAATAGCTCACACAAGTTGATAAGGTATACTGCTCTAACAAGCTGAAATATCAAGCTCATAGGTTGATATAGTATACTACTCTCAAAAGCTAACGTGCAAAGGGGCTCTCATAAGCCGATGATAAATGCTCACACAAGATGACGTGCAAGAAGGCTCTCACAAGCTAACAAATCACCAAGTTAAAAATACCTGATAAAAATAATTGTGTGTGGGTACACGGTCGGCCTGAGCCAAAATTGCAATATCTTTCTTTCCTTTAAAAAATCCCACCAATTATATAGAGCATAAACACATTTTGGCGTTGTAAATCGACGTCCGATATTTTCTGATTAAACTACCAAAATTACTCAATTTTTGGATAAATACCTAAAATTACAATTTCAACTCAATGTGCACAAATTAGCACTCAATTAAATAAACCAAGCATACCATTGCAATTAGCACAAAATTTTGGTCACCGCCTATCCCGGTATAATTTCCGGAGAATAATAAATAATTAAATAAATACAAAATATAATTAAATAAATATAATTAAATGTCATAAATAAGAACTTAGGTCGGAAAAGCCTACTTAAACACCGAAATGGGCCCGGAAAATTTCCGAACCTATCTAGATAAATAATACAACCTATCTAGTCTCTAATTAAGCCGATCTAACCACCTAACATGCATAAACAAATATATAAATCGCTAATCCATTCTAACTAACCACCTAAACCATACTTAGCCTAAACTAATCAACCCTTAAGCATAATTAACTCCATAAGCAGAGTTTAGAGAGTAAACTCACTAGTTTTGCGATCCGGCGAGTCCATGATGACGGCAACACGGAGATGGGCAACAAATCTCCTGGCGGCGGCACCCAACAAGGCTCGGAAGCGGCCCAAAATGAGCCTTGAAGCTCACGACTGGGTTGGGCTTAGCTTCTTGGTTCTATCCAAGAACTGAGCAAGTTGGACCAGGGCTGGAACGGCAAGCGGAGAAGGACCGGTGGCCAGGCGGGTGAGCAGGCAGGCAGGCGGGACTTCCAGTGGCTGGACGGCAGTGAAGGGAGCTCTGGCTAAGCCCTATGGCGACCAGGGGGGCTCAGGGACACGGCTGGAGTCGCTGTTGGAGTGGGACGAGTGGGCTCGCACGAGGGCGCGATAGGCTCAAGCAATCAGTGGAGGGGCTCTGGCAGCTCGAGGGACTTCCGACGGGCTAGAGAAGGGAGTTAGCTGGCTTCTCTACAATTTTTGGAGCTCTCAAAGGCCAACAATGGAGAAAGCAAGGCTAGCATGGTCGAGGAGTCGATTCCTAGTCGAATTCTCAAGTCTATTGCGTTAAAATCCCTTAACGGCTTCCTTAGATAGACTAGTTATCTCGTGAGTGATCGGCTCAAAGAATAGAACTATGGGCGTGTCGATGAAAAGCACAATTCATTCAATTGAAAACAGAACCTAAAATTCAGGATGTCATACTTCTTATAGCCTTGTTTCATCATAACTAACATAACTTTTTGTATCACTATTTTGGTGTTTGCTTTAGGCTATAGAGACTCTTCTTAAGCTTGCACACATGGTCCTTTTTTCCTTTCACTTTGAAACATTTTGGTTGTTCCATCTATATTTCTTCCTCCAAGTCATGATGTAGGAAGACTATTTTGACATCCATTTGCTCAATTTTCAAGTCTAGCCTAGCCACCAAACCTAGTACCATACAAATAGATGACATTTTCACCACCGAAGAAAATATATATCATCAAAGTCAACACCCTTTCTTTGACCGAATATCTTAACAACCAATTTAGCTTTGTATCGTGGTTGTGAAGTACGTTCATCTTGCTTCAACTTATATACCCATGTATTCTTCAAAGCTCTTTTGCCTTTAGGCAACTTCACTAGCTCAAAAGCATGATTATCATAAAGTGACTGTATTTCATCATGCATAGCATCAATCCATTTGTTTTTGCACTCATCCTCTGTCACTCCCCCGTTCCATCCTTAGTATGAGAGCATGACCCGACGGGTTAGCATAGACAATGTCGAACGTCCCTAAAGACAATCCTCATTCAAACAAACATGTGGGCTAAGCAAGACATATACAAGCCAAGCAAATAAAAGTAATATATATTCATACACACATACACATATAAAAAAACTATTTTGATTACATGCCCATCCTAGTTCCGGGCTACTTATTTTCATTTCCATACATTGTCGATCAAAAGGCAGGGCTTATTCTCTTAGGACGTTCCTATGGGATCCATCAGAGGTGTATTTTCGGGAGGTGGCATCCTCTTCTACGTTTACTATGTCCGTCATGGCGGTAAGCATATCGATGGGAAGGCCAGGACAACATCCATCACATACCTGAAATGGTGAAAACAATAAGAATGAGTTAATGACTCAATAAGTAGAAAGTCCTAATTCTCTTGTAGGAAGACATCTCGCCGTCAATTCTCGGATACAAAATCACCACCCACTTGTCGATGGCAAATCAATAGCAAAGTTCGTGCCTTGCCTTGATTATGCATTTGAATAGCTCTCAATTATCTATGTGTTTTCCAGCATCAAGATAAGGAGTTAGTACATAAGAACAAGCCTTCCCAAAAATCCATGGCTTACAATCATTTTGGTCACTAAGGGAAATGCGTGCATCACATAAGATCCATTCAAACACTAAGTGACCCGATGCAACATATGCTCAAATCGATGCAAGGACTCAGCAGTACATATCAAAACAAACCTAGCTTTTGCAAGCATCACTTCAAGCCTTACGAATGGACTTTCATTTTTTTTTCAATATTTTATTAATCGAAATTAATTAACTCTTCCAGTGACAACTGGGTATCGGTCTCCCTCTAGCAACCGGCATCATCCCAATCTCATTATCATGATAGCATTCAGGGCAACCATCAGGCATTGGCCTCACCCAGGCCAGCATCATCCATGATCTCAATATCAAGATGGCATTCGGAGCTATACTCCAGGCAACGACACAGCATCCCCCAGCGTTGGCATAGAAGTCCATCGTGTGTCCATGTGTTTCAAGCATTAATCAATTTATTTTATGTTTGAACTTTTAGTCGAATGAAAGGCTCAAAGGTGTGCCATGTGAGGTGAACTAATGAACAACTCTTATGTCCTACTAAATTAAATTCATGCCGGATGCAACTTGAGCTCGTGGTCTGGACTTGGAACCATTCGCTTCGGCTTTGACATCGACCCGTGACTTATCTCAAGTAACAACATGTCTTAATGTTGTCCCGAAATCAAGTGTGGGTCATGCACCCACCTCCGCGCACGTCCAAAGTCATATGAAACATTTCCTCGACATCTAGATGTGCTCAATATCCATGCGAGACCATGAACTTACTTGATGTAACAACAAACAAATAGAACACAACAAGCATAACAATACAAAGCCAACACAAGCAAACGATGACATGATCCTAAAATCGATATGTGTAGCACATCACCCTATCGAAGAGTTAGGAAAGTTTACTTATAACCTTTTGGACCCAGCTCCAAGATGCTTCTTTGGTGGTTGGTTGGCTTCTAGGGCGGCTTGGAGGAGAATGGCGTGAAAGAGAGGAGAGGGAGGGAGGGGATATGAGAGAATGGCTAAGCCTCAAAATGTGAGGATGCCTTCTCTTATTTATAGGTCTCCTCATCTTCAATTATTGATGCCAATCTCGTGATTAAGCCTAAGGAACGAGTTGGCCTATCTAGTCTCCTTAGTTGGCGTCTATGCTTATTCATATTTGATTGTGATTGGTTCGTTTATTTACTTATCTTCTAAGGCTCGCTTTAGGCTTATGATGTGCTTATGACCCTAAGGAATACATAAGCCCCTTTGATGCCTAATGTCTCTTTCTAGTTGGTTGGCTTTTGCCTTGTTCACCAAGGCTATGTTTTAGGGTCATCATGGTCTAACCTTATAAGGGACACCTAAGTGGTGACTCATCCCTATCATTTATGAACTAAGATCCAAAATCATTAAATGAAGCCTAGATATTTTTTCCAACTACTTGGCATGGAAGTTTTCTCCTTCCTTGCAAATGATATGTGGCACATAATGGATAAGGATGGACTAGGTTAAAAGATTATGGAAGATTTTAGAACTCCAATTTCCTCTTGACAATTGTCCAATGATTGATCCTCACATTAATTGATTTGTGTCAAAATCCCATCCAAGGCAATCATGAGACTAACATAGGGTATCATCTAACTGGAGAAGTTGTTCATATTTGTACACGATCAACGGTTCCATGAAAACTGCAGTTCAGGCCAAAATTTACTGAGTCGATAGCCTTCTTAAACTTGTCCATGACCATTTCCAATTAAAATTGGTCCATTGTATATCTTAAAATAAACTTCGTGGTTGGTCTTAGTTATTTGCCCTAATCTGGTCTCGGTCGGGTGGACTAGGTCCATGGCCAAACATGCCATGTCTTGATCTATCCAAGGTTTATGTCATTGATTTCCATGATCGACCTTTATGCCTTATTGTTACGACTTGGAATTTGAGGATGTTACCCTATTGCTTGTGCATAACACTCAAGTTCAACTGGATCAGTGAACAATATATACTCATCTTATGAATATCTAGTGGAAGATCGTCGGTCTCTAAAGGATCTCTGTATTGGAACATCCGGTGGAATATCTGATGGACCCTCTGGTTCATGAACAGTATCATCTATTTCAACATATTCAGAAACATGTCTATTATTCGGGACATTCATTTCTTGGCTGCTCCTACAAGAATATGTGTGTGAGGAAGTGGGTCCAAGTCAATCATATCATCACTAACTTGTGGCATTGAAATCATTTTTGATTTCTCAATATCTTGTATTGTCTTATCTTCCATAAACACAACATCTCTACTTCTTATAACTTTCATCTCAACTAGATCATAGAGCTTCTAGCCAAACATTAACTGTCCATAACCAATAAATATGCACTGTCGTGTTTTTACATCAAGTTTAGACCTCTTATCTTTGAAGAACATATGCAAATGCCTTTGTACCCAAATATGCAAGTAATCATTAAAAAACATCTTTGCTTGTCGAAACTCTATTAGGAATATCAAATTGTAAAGGAACACATAGTGTAAGATTTAATACATGTGCAATCGTATCTAAAGCCTCACCCCCAAAAAGATCCCTATGAAAATAAATATCTTATCCTTTCAACTAGTGTCATGTTCATTCACTCAACTAAGCCATTTAAGTGAGGTGTATTGGGAGGTGTCTTTTAATGTCAAATACCATGTTGTCTGCAATATTCATTAAAAGGTCCAATATACTCTCCCCTATAATTAATTCTAATACATTTCAACTCTTTCTAGTCCGTCTCTCAACTAAAGCCTAAAATTGCTTAAAAGCATATAATACTTGATCTTTAGTTTTCAAGGTATAAACCCAAATTTTCCTTCAAAAATCATCTATGGAAGTAACAAAATAAAGAGAGCCACCAAGTGATTTTGTCTTCATAAGACCACAAACATTAGAATGTACTAAACAAGTATACATGACTTTCTTGAAGGAGGAAAGCTTTTGAATGCAACTCCATTTTATTTTCCTGCTAAATAATTAGAAACTCCTTCAGCATTGAACTTTTCACTCTTGAAAGGAGCTTCTTCTTGGCCAATACTGACAAACCCTTCTCACTAATGTGACTGAGCCTCTTGTGCCATAACTCAATTGTTTCTTCATTGTCTACTACATCAATTCTGTCTATGGACAACTTTGTCTACATAATATACAACGAGGAACATTTTTCCGCCTGTTGCCACAACAATAGAACCTTTAGTAAGCTTCCATCGAACATCACTAACGCATTGTAATATCACTCATCATCTAGCTTACCTATGAAAATCATATTCAAACGAATATCAAGTGTATGCTTTACATTATTCAATACTAACTTTGTGCCGTTACTGGTTTCTAGGCACACATCACCAATGCCTAGAAGTTAAGCCAACCCATTGTTTCCCATATTCATAGATCCAAAGTCACCTGACTTATACGATGTAAAGAAATCCCTACGAGATGTAGTAGAATAGATGCACCACTATCAATTACCGGACTGATCTCATGACATACAAGATTTAGTGCATTACCATCAAATACATTAAGAAAGTCTTATTTAAGTGCAATAAAATGATTGTCATCACTATCGTTATTACTTTCATTCTCTTTCTATTTTTACTTTTGAATTGATGGGAATACCTTGAATATGTCCCTTCTAATGCAATAATGGCACTCAACATTAGCAAATTTATTATATTTGCTTATGCTTTTATCTCGGCTTTTATCTCTATTTTTCAGACCACAAGACTCACTTCTTCTCCTTTTCTCAACAATCAAGGCATTAGAATGTGAAGATGATGATACATGTGTCTTGCTTCTCATCTCTTTATCCAAAAAACTACTTTTGGTCAAATCCATGGTAATTGTATCATCTGGGACTAAATTAGACAAAGACGTTTGAAACGTCTCTCATGAGTCTGGCAAAGTACTAAGCAATCATAACGCCGGTATCCCATCATTCAACTTGATTACTATCACAGCCAACTGATTTATAATTCATTGAAAATAATTTAAATGGTCAATCAAACAGTACCATCTTGATATTTCAGAGTCATCATCTATTTTATCATAAATAACTTGTTATTTCTATTCTTTCGAGCATATAATTGTTCAAGCTTATTCCACAAACTTCGTATATGAGTTTCCTCAATGATGTATTCCAAAACATTATCATTCACTCATTGCTTAATATAACCATACACTTGATGATGAAATAGGGACCAATCAACATTAGTTTTATTCTCATATTTCTCTTAAGCAAATACGAGCAAATAATAATCCTTCATATATAAAAGGTCTTCCATCTTCCTGTTCAAATATGATAATTTTAACAATTCAATATAACCATTCTACTCGTATTCGTTTCCGTCGTTTAACACAAGGCAAAAAAAATCTAGTAATAACCAAAGTTCTAATACCATTTTGATCAGAGAATAGTAACAATCGAACAATATCATATTAGCATAGTAGAACAAAACAATCTCTCACTTTGTGCAAATCTATTAGGAAACAACATAGTAGAACAATATAAATACCAAGTACGCAAACACAAGACAACTTATTATGTGGAAAACTTCCTCGATATGAGGAGATCAAAAACTGATAAACCGAAGTCCACGCAAAAGTGTTCACTACCAACAAAACTGGGTGAACAAAGCTCTTTTCTATTAAATACTATAGGTACATAGTAGTAGAGACCTCGAGAACATCATTCTTGACAATACGCATAGATCTCACAAGAAATCAAGGATAAATCTCAAAAAAAAAAAATCCAGGCTTTGTTCAACCTACAAAAAACTTGATGTAGGGAGCTTTAAACAAAAATCAAACCATTCAAATTTGAGAAGAGTGGGCCACAAACATGTTGAAAATATTTCGACTCAATCGGACAACGAATCGACCTCCAATACTAGCTTTGGTGTAAACCCAGATTTTTTGGTTCTCTGTCTCTCTTGTTTCTACGTCTTTAATAACATTCTTTGTGGCTACCACTTAAAAGATAGTGAGAAACCTTATTTTTCAATATGACTTATCATTTGGGTTCAAGCCATTGGGCTTGCATTTCATTAGGCTTCCTCCATATGGGAGTGAACCCAGCTAATAATAATCATGCCTCCACATCTCCCAAAATCCTGTGTGCATGCTCTCACTATGCCATGATCTCATCTTCAAGCAGTTGCTCCCTTAAAATCGCGTTTTCATCCATCGTGTTGTAAACACCTAAATTTTGACAACTTGTTTAATCATACATTAATTGTATAGAAAATTATATCTAATATAAACTTTAAGAACATTTGCATTGCTAATATTAATCATTAAAGATTTCTGAAAAAATCATTCTTAAAAACTTTTACTAAAAAATTCAAAAATGAAATAGGGCTTAGCTAGGGCTGGGCCTGCCGAACCCTCTTTTTCTTTTTCTCTTCTTCTCTTTCTCTCCACTCATTTGGATGTAGGCTAAACAATAGCCAATGTAAGGACAAGTAAGACAAGGGACGGTGTACAAGGGAAGGACAGTGAGGAAATGTCACAGTACGATGGCCTAGCAAGTTGGCAATATATGGTGTTGCGCCGAGAGAGAGAGAGAGAGAGAGAGAGAGAGAGAGAGAGAGAGAGAGAGAGAGAGAGAGAGAGAGGAGCTTAAAAGGTGCTCGAGGAGGGGGATTCATGGGCCAAGAGAAAAACCAGAGAGAGGGAGACAAAGAGAGTTGCTCGAGAGAGAGAAAGAGTCTAAGCGAGGGAAGAGAGCTTTAGCCAATGCCTCAGCCGTGCTCGAGCCCCACAGACAACCCCTTCTAGTCAACGCCATTGAGTCGAGCCAGTAAGTCCTTTATTCGTGTCTTGTTTCTTGCCCCGTTTCCAGGTAAGACGGCCAAAGCTTGCGGGCATTCGACTCACGCGAGCTCTAGCCCATATTGCCCTCACACTTTGCCTTAGTATCCTTGCTTGTCGTGTGTCATGGTCGTTGATGCAAGTGTGACACTGCCTTGGGTTGGGAACCATTCATCTCAGAAGTGCACTCCACATGTTTGATCAAATGTCTAAGCGAGATTCTGAAATGGTTTTTATGAGATTTGTTTTTGTGGTATCATCTTCGCTAGAGTTTAATTCCTCTTCATTGTGTTGCTTGCTTATGCTGATGTCAAACTTGAATCGTTAGATTTTTGTCATACGAGATTTTAGAGCTCAAAAATCCTTCGCCAACGCTACTCTAACAATGGTTATGATCTCCGGCCAATTAGTGGTTGACAGCTAAGTAGCATCGACATGGACACACGACATGACACAACACGCCAACATGTTATTTCTAAAAGATAAAGAATTCCGACACGTTGGGACACGTTATATATTAAATGAATATTTTTTTAATTAATTTGATTCAAATTTATAAATAAATAGCAAAATTTAACAAAAATTATTGATGAAACTAATAATTAACAACAAATTAGAATGAACTTATTTAAATAAATTTATGATATTCTATAAGGATCAAAATTTATTATTATTTAACCTTCAATATTTTTATTTTTTGAAATCACTTTTTAATCTCATTTATTTATTTATTTACCAAACCCCACCCCTAAAAAAAAATTATTTCAATACTTTTATTTTCTGACCCAAAAAGTCCCCCACCCATTTATTTCACCCTCTCCGTCCCGCGTTCCTTTCCCCCCACAATTTGTCAGTTCCTTCTTGAAAATTGAAATCACACTCCTCTACCCACCCCCTTCACGCCAAGTCCCATCAAAATCCCCACTTTTAATTTATTTTTTTCTACTTTTCTTGTTAAAAGCCTAAAACTCAAAGAGAAGCAAAGTTAAAAACCCTAGCAGTTGACGCCTCCTCTTCCTCCTCCTCCCACGACCTCTTCTTCGTGATCTTGGCTCTCTATTGCAATCGCTCGCCTCCGGCCCTCCCTCCTTCGCAACTGCAGTTGCAGCCTTGCCTCCAACCCTCCATGGTGGCATCGCAGTTGCGGCCCTCTGAGTTGCTCTTTCTTTAGCCCTCCCTTCCAATCGTAGCCTTGCCGTTGCTCGTGGCCTCACCTCCACTCCATCGCCTTCTTCAACGACCTTCGAACTTGCAGAGCTGCCTCGAAAACCCACGCCTCTCACAATTTCGGACACACGTGTCCGAACGTGTCCAGAAGAGTTGACCACGTGTCAGAAATCCGACATGCGTTGACCGCATGTCGGACACGTGTCGGGGTGTCCAACACGACACAAAAGCTTCTAGAACATGTCTGTGCTTCGTAGGTTGACAGTGGCTTAGCGCTATTTGGAGTAGTTGATCGGTGAGAAGTAGTCGGTGAAACTAAAGCTCGAGTGAGTATTGAGTTCATCCATGGAAGGCTTTTGTGAAGGCATGGTGTGGTGAAGGGAACCATGGGCGCAAAGGAGTTTTTTTTTTTTTCTTTTTTTTGGTCAGAGGTGTAGAGGAGTTGAGGCATGACGAAGAAGAAGAATTAGGGAATAAAAGAAAAAAGAAAAGAATTAAAAAATTAATAATATAAAAAGAAAAATATTTTAAGAATTGGGTTTAATTTGAAGTGGGTGGAATCTGATAGGTGGGTCGAGTAAGTGGGTCGGATCCTATTTACCCGATCTGAACCCCTTTATCCAAATATAATAATAATTAATTAGAAAGGAAAACGAGAAAAAATTAAAAAATTATAATATAAGAAATATATAAAAATTCAAAAATTCAAAAATTCAAAAAAATTTTTATAAAATTTAAAATTCAAATAATTCAAAAAAATGCATAAAAATATTTAAAAAATCAAAAATTTCAAAAAATTGTGGAAAATTTAAAAATTCAATTTTTTTTTTTAAGAAAATTCAAAAAATAATCCACAAAATTCCACAAAATTGGAACCTCTTGGAAATGCTTAAAAATAGTCTTTTGGGATAACCTTCTCTTAAAGTTATGGGAAAATCATTCATAAGAAAAATTGTGTTCAATTTGAACAGCACTTAGGGCTTTGTGGGGTTTTAATGTTTCCTCTCATGGGCGAATTATCAATTGATCGAGTGCTTTAATTATATTGATTTTAGCTTCCCTTTGGCCCACTTAGTATTGGCATTTATTTCTTCAGTGCTAGATGCTTGTTTTTTCTTGTAACTTATTTAATGCTTCCTTGGCTATTTATTGTTATTTTAATTATCGCACCCACATGATCACCTCATATGTTAATGAATAAATCAAAAATCAATTCAGACTGCTTGACAAAAATCAATTTTGAAGTGAATAAGATTAGGTACCGAAATGACACTAATTGATTAACTAGTGTAACCAAGTCCCTAACCCTAGATTCTTTAGTTGCATAGGAAGTAAGGCATACTCCCATGCCTCACTTGGTGTCTAATTGATCTAAATAGACTAATGGTAACTTCTCATTAAAAAATTCTTATAGCAACAAGTTGAATGCCCTAATGTCGCGAAGTATGGGCTTGGGGGAGCCCCCGCCTAATCAAGGGTCATAAGCTTATCTTTTAAGCAATATCTCTAAACCTATTCTCTCTCTCGAGGGGTAAATTGCAACAATGTCAAGCTATTGCCACGTCCATTTTTACTCCATAATTTCTTAGATTTTGTTAACTCATTTACTAGTGGTTTCAAACTCGAAATCCCACAAGTGCACGCTTATGCCCTTTGGGTATTCAGCCTTCTCTTGGCGTTTTAGTTAATGATCTATTGAACCCTTTGAACTAATGCCCTTGTCGACAATTGCCAACCATCTCCTGTCGTATATCGACGGATAATTGAAGGTCATCAATGTACATCAATATCAATAACATTGCTTTTGATCATTGACGATGGCTTGTGTGTTTAATATTTTGTTAAAATAACGTATTGGAGGAAAACCATTTAACATTGTTTATTGTAACTAGAAAACATAAATAGAGATAATAACTTTGAGAAAGCAGATAACAAATTAAAAATAATGACCAATCCAATGTATATATAATCTTTAAAAGTAAGGATGGCTTATTAGAAATCAAATATAGATTTGCTAGATGCTATAAATTTGTAAATGAATTAAATAAGAGGTGTTGTATAGGACACTAAATTTCTTTAAGATGATTAGTTCATGCCAACGATGCTAAACAGATTCATGAACTATGCCTCCTAAAGTACAATACCTCGAACCCATTTGAATTAGTATTATGCAAATACGACTTTATCAAATACTTCTTGAAATTGGCACAATTAGATGACAACTTTCTTAAGAAGAATTCCTTATTCACAACTAAAGAAACTCGTCTATTTAAAGACAAAGAACTCTATTTATGTGAACTGAAGGGACATCTTAAAGCTATTGCATGAGAACTGAAGAGACGCGTTCATTAACGCATCCATTAACGCATCCATTAAGGCTGCAACAAATGAACTAAAGAGACATGTGAACTTACGGGACGTTACTTGAGCCATTAATAACCAATAATTGCAACAATCTCCCATATTAATGCCATAACTGAACAGTTTTTACTTGAAGAACTCAAAGCAATATTGTGAAAGTATAGTGCATCAAGATAGATAGTTTTCACTTTAAATCTTCTTTTGTAAAAGCCTATTGGACCGATATAAGTAGTCGATGGACTAAGGGTGCATTTGGTAACTACCTTCTCAAAGCCCCTTGGGCGTGTAAAGGCCTTTGGGCCAAATTCTTGGTGTTTGGCAATTTTTTTTTTACCTGCCTTTGCCAAATGCAAGCCTTTAAAAGGTTGAAAGCCCAAGGCAAGTTAGGGGCTGCCTTGGGCTTTCTTGGCATGTTGGCCTTAAAGGCTAGTGAAAATATTCTCTCGAAATTGTCCTCGCTAATATTTTGTTTTTCCGGTTTTCCCTCGATAATTGTTCATCATCTTCATCTTCTTCCTTTCTCTCTATTAAACATGACAAGCATCTAGGCGTGGTCACTAGAAAAGGGTAGGCAGTCCGGCGAAGGGCAAACGGTGCGACGAAGGGCAAGTGGTTCAACTAGGGTCTCGCGACCCTTTGATGAGGGTCGCCGCGTGGAGGACGCAGCGCGGTGAGGGTCACGGCAAGCCAGATTTGGTCGCGCGGCCTTGGCGACCTTTGCATGAAGGTCGTGGTGCGACAAGTCGTGCGACCATTCGACAAGGGTTGCGGCTACCCAAATCTTGCGATCTCATCGCAATCTGGGTCATTGTAACTATATTGAGCGGCCCTGGTGACCTCCACACGAAGGTCGCAACGCAGCTGGTCGTGCAACCTTCCGGCAAGGGTTGTCACGCCCCGATCCTCGAGCGCGTGTCCATCCCTCAGTGGTTGATAAAATTTTGCGACTTCCCAGGACAAGTCGCCGACCCTTTCATTTTATTGCACATGCAGAAGCGAATAACAAATCCCCTGACAGTAACCATCTCGGATAGAAAAGTAGGACATCAGATTTAAAAACAAAACATGCTGATATATACACACCGAGTCAAATACAAAAGTCTACTGTCACAAGACTTCAAATGATTGACTCTAAAAAAGAAACTGTCCTATCTGACCTACACTTCAAATCCCCTCAACTCGTCTCCAGGTCTTCCACCCTACGGTCCTGAAAAATGAAGGCCACGATGAGGTGAGATATGAATCTCAGCGAGTTCACACTCTAAACCCCGATTAGGAGGGTAATACGCCTAAGACGTCTTAATTGCACAATCATCCAATCACAAAGGCTTACCTTGGCCTCAGTCCTTCCTGCAGGTCAGCACAGTTCTTATCACAACCATGTGTATATAGCAAATTCACACACCAATTTGGAACGTCCAAACCAATCATTACTCACACGAGCAAGAATCACAATTTAATCACTGCTCACATGAGCAAGAACTACCGATACACATCAAAGCAAGAATTATAATTAAATCACTACTCACACAAGCAAGAACTACCAATACATAACAAAACAAGAATTACCGACACATGCCGGTCCATCAAATCAACTCAACATGTGTTCCAATTAATCAACTATTACAACCCACACGAGCAATTTTATTCGACACACGCCGGGGAAGACTAATAACTACCGACACACGCCAAGAAATGGTAAAATCCACCGACACACGTAGGGGAAAAGTAATAGCTACTGACACACGTAGGGAAGGAATAAAATCCACCGACACACGCCGGGGAAGAATAATAAGTACTAACGTTCACCAACACATGTTGGGGACGGGTTCTCTTAACTAGTAACGTCCACCAACACATGCTGAGGACGGATTCTCTTAACTATTAACGTCCACCAACACATGCTGGAGATGGATTCTCGTAACTATTACGGTCCACCAACACACGCTGGGGACGGATTCTCTTAACAATTACGCGATCATCAACCATACACTCTAGGCATGTCACAAACCCACCAACATAGAGCAATCCATCTCATGGCCTCACACAAAAGTTCTTAGCATGTCACCAGTCCACCACATCACTAAATACACCTTATTTAGTAAGCACAATATCAAGATCAACCACAAAACCATAAGCGGTCATAATTGGCGGAAACCGGGCCACTCGCGCGTCTCCAAGTTTCATTCTAGAAACCTACACGAACGAACTCAGAAAATTCTCAAATTTGAATATGTTGTAAACGACACATAAAATAACATTTTTCATGCAGACATCTTAACCCAAATTCTTCTAGATTCGGCCCAGTAAATCGCTCAATCCAGCACCATAACTGGGTCTGTTTCCCGAAAGTCTGTTGTCCGAAATCAGTTTGGTTCGATGTTCAAAACATGTCCACTTGATCTGAATTTTGACTATGTTAAACTAGAAGATATGAAAAACAACTTTTGTGAAGTAAACCTTTTGAAATTCGAACCCTAAGAGTTGATAAAAACCCCTAGAATCCTAAAAGATCACCAATTCCAGCAAAAACTGAGGTTCTGTTTGAAAATGACGGAGTTGATATCTCCTTCTTTTAGGTCCCGAAAAATCTTGAGAAAAATATATATTGTATCTAAGGATGTCTAAAACATTTTTCAAGAGACATTAACCTCAAATTCACAACCCATTTCGATATACAAAAATGGCAAACGGTGAGGGTTCAGAAACCATAACTGCAGGAATTCCACTGGATTCAACTAATCCATATCAACGGTACTAATGTCACTAATTAAACTATCACTAATCCATTCTAAGACTAATCTAGCCATCCTAGATTATCACTAATCCATACTTAAGCTAATCTAAACAACCCTTAAGCATAATTAACCTACTAAGTAAGGTTTAGTGAGCAAACTCACTAGTTTAGTGTTCTGGCGAGTCCACGATGAAGGCAACGCCAAGGCGGGCGACAATCCTCCTAGCGGCGACACCAACCAAGGTTGGGAAGGGCTTGAAAATGGGCCAAAAAGTCTAAAAACCATTGCTGGTTTCTGCTACTATTCTTGACTGAACTGCAGAGAAGAGACCAGCAGCTTTAACGGTGAAAATAGGCTTATCAGAGCTCTGGCGAGCGAGTGGTCGACAACCGGTGGCTCCCGGGGGTCAAGGGGGACTCGTTGGTGGTTGGGATGGCTGAAGGAAGGGTCAGAATGGGAGAAAAATGAAGAAAACTGCGAAACGGTGCAGACGGGCAGCAGACCGTCGAACCAGCGACCGACGGCTTCACGTCGGTGGATGGGACGGCCAGCGAGTTGTTCAGGCGAACGGCGAAGTGTCCATGTACGGTATGGATGTGCTAGTCATGGTGGTGGGTGGAGCGTGAGCTGATTCGTACGAGAAGGCAACTTTTAACGCGGATTGTTGGCGAAAGGTCAGTTGGAGCAGAAAATGGAACGAGGAGAAAATAGGGGGAAAAATGGGGTCGACGGACTTGCGACGTTAGAAGAGGCTGCTGGCTTCCTTTCTCTGGTTTCTCTAAGTTCTCTAATGGCTCAACAATGGAGAAAGGAAGGGGAAAGAGGAGGAAGAAGCAGCTGGTCAAGGATGGGAGGTCCTATTTGCCTCCAAAATCTTCATTCTCTACCTCTTTGTCCCCTTTGCACTTGAGAGCTGCCCCCACCACTTCAGCCTTATCCTCAGCCCTTTCTCTCTCCTCAAAGTTTCCTCAACACACCATTGAAGTAGTCCAAATGTTCCTCCCTCCATGGCATACGAATTTGCACATTTGTTCCTTCAATTTCACTCAGTTCCTCTTTAATTCCATTCAATTGAAGTCTAAACAATCTAGCCATGGTGTCCATACTTAAACCATGATTTTTCCTCATCAATTGAACCGACTTAACGGCCATGGGTGTGCTAAAAAACGGTCCCTCGAACTTTCCCGATCCAATTATGCCAATTCTTGATTTTTCGCCGAAAATCTCGGTTTGCAGAAAAATCTTTAGAGGATGAGTCAATGTTCCTAAAATGATTTGTGACTTGACAGAACTTTCAATTTTTGAAATCGAGTTCAAATTCACGATTAATTTTAATCCGACGCGATTTTAGTGTGACCTAGGCTACCGAGTAGCTTTCATAAATTTTTAGTGTAAATGACCCGTGGTCGATTTTCTTCGAGCCACAATGTACCACTTCGACACATCAGCAACTCTCGATGGTTGTGAAAATCTCAAGATTTTAATTACAGGCACAGGGTACCCAAAACAACAGAAAATCGGTCTAGTGCCGATCGACGAGAATTTTGCAATCAGGTAGAATCACCCACACTTTGATCACACATCTTAGTTGAATCAACCTATCCCTGATCTCTAATCGATTTTGACAATGCCGTAATGACCCTTGTAAACTAGCAAGATCGAGCAGTCGATTTTTGGTCGAATTCTCAAGTCCATTGCATTAAAATCTCTTAATGACTTCCCTAGATAGTCTAGTTATCTCACGAGCGATCGGCTCTGAGAATAGCACTATAGGTGCATTGATGAAAGGCTTGATTTATTCAATTGAAAATATGACTGAAAATCTAGGATGTCACAACTCCTTCCATCTTATAAAAATTTCGTTCTTGAAATTTAAACCTTTACCAATCCTTAAACAAAAAGGTGGGGGTATCGTCGTCTCATCGAGTCTCACTTTGCCCGGTTGCTTCTTTAGTCCCGTGGTGTTGTCAGACCACTTTGACCAAGGGAACTATCTTGGTACACAGAATCTGTTCTTTCTTAACCACATGCTGAACCAGGCTTTCCACGTACGACACTCTGTCGTCCACGTCCAATTCTTCAAGATTTAGCACGTGGGTCAGGTCAGGCTCACACGTCCACAACCTCGACAGGTGAAAGACGACATGCACTCGTACCTACTTCGGCAGCAATGCAACACTATACGCTAGGATCCCAATTCTCTCTCTAGAATCTCAAAGGGACCTACGTACCTCGGTTTTAGTTTTCCCTCCTCGTTGAAGCGCACGGTATCCCTCATTGGTGACACCTTCAGAAAGATGTAATCACCAATTTGGAACTTTAGGGGCCTTCGAAGCTCAATGATACCACTTTTCCGGCGGCTCTGAGCGGTCTTTAATCTATTTCCGATCACGGCAACTGCAATCACTGACTCTGGGCCTGTGATATTTCTTTCCCTGACTTCATCCCAACACACTGTCGCTCTGCTATGCAATGCGTCAAAAGGCACATCTGACCATTCTGCTGAAACTGGGAACTCTCGGGTCTAGATCTGATATAAATTCGTCACTGGCACTCCATGTAGACGAACTATCTGACACACATACACTTCTGTATGCCTAATCAAATCGAGATCTTTTCGTACTGTACTGAAGTGAGTCAACTTCATCCATCTGTTGACCATTATCCCAATTGGAATCATTACCCCTCTGGTTCCTTAACAAGCTCGTCACAAGGTCTATCGTGATATATTCCCTTTTCCACTCAGGAATCTCGAGAGGTTACAAGAGTCCTCTTGGCTTACAAAACTATGTCTTGATTCTAATCTGAGCATCCAACTCAATTCTGAGGGTGGCTATAAGATTTGGAAGGTAGTCTACCTCAAATTTGAAGATATCTCAAGCTTTCACAAGTAAAGTCCATTCCTCTACCACTATCAGTGCAACTGAAGACTCTTGACTCAGCGCATCAATGACCTCGTTCGTCTTCCCAGGGTGATACAAACTATCACAATCCTAGTCCTTCAGAAGTTCTAATTGTGGCATCCCAAAATTCATGACGACCTCCAGTTACATTAAAGTCTATGAATAGGTGATGGAAGTACCATCAAGTTATTTTATAGCCATTTAATCCATAATTTGCAATAAGATTTATGGCCAAGCTTTTAATGGATAATTATGTGATGGGAAAGAAAATTCTATCATTGGCCATGTGTATTATAAATTGGAATTTATGGATTTGTGACTACAAGTTTTATGGCCATTTTATTATGCAATTAGGTATTTATTTAAATGAGGATTAAGATGTATTATTAAAAATAAACTTGGGCCATTTAAGTTTGGACTTTAGGCCCAAGTGAGATGGGCCTAAAGTGGGCCAAGAGGTCCGGCCCATAGAGACATGAGGTGGTCCACGCATGGAGGGGGGAGGAGGAGCCACATGGCCTCCTCCAAGTGTCTTCAACAAGGGAGACACTTGTCTCCTTCTTAGGGACAAGTGTCCCCCATGCAAAATAAGGATGCATGCAAGTATATAAATAACCAAAAAGAAAGAAAGAGAAGGGAAGTGACCGGTTTTGAAGGGGGTGAGAGAGAGAGCTGTCGAGAGAGTGAGAGAGGGAAACCGAGAGAGGAAGAGGGAGGCTGTGCGAAGAAGAAGGAAGAGAGTTCGTCCGCCGTTCGTTGTTGCTTTGCCTCTGTTTGCTACTATTTTGTGTGGCATCCCAAAATCCAAAGTCAAGCTATAAGGTGTGTTGAAGCCTGTAAATAGGTAATGAAATTACCTATGGTTTATGCTTTAGCCATTAGTCTCTTTTAAGATTAGGTGATTTGTGCTTGTGTTTATGAGATTTTAAATTTGATAGATTAATGATAATAATCTATGCTTGGCCATGCACTTTATAGACTAAATTTCTATAAATAAAATGTCACAAGACTTTGGCCATGTGGAATTTAAAATTTAAAATTTATAGAAGAAATTATAAAAAGGGAAAAATTTAATTTAGGTTGGACCTTAGACCCATTGGCCTAAGCTTAAATGAGCCAAGCTGGTCGGCCCAATAGAAGCCCACGGAGGGGCTGTCGCCGGCCCAAAGGGAGGCCCAAGAAAAGGGAAGCCCAAGTCCATGCATGGGTCTTGCCAAGTGGCAAAAAGAACTCCCATGCATTGGCCATTTGAAAGGCAAACTAATCATTGCAAATGATTAGGAAATGGGGAAATAAAAGGGAAGAGGAGAGAGAGAGATGGCCGGTTGAGCTACCGCCCAAAGGAGAGAGAGATTGTGCGAGAGAGAGGGAGAGTGAGGCCGAGAGGGAGGAGAAGCCAAGAGGAAGGAGTCGCCGTGTGCCGCTGTGTTCGCCGCCGTGTGCCGCCGTGTTCCCCGCCGTGTGCCGTCGTTTGTGTGGTCTAGAGGCAAGTTGGGAATCCACTTTCTACTCTTGCACCAATGTTTGGCATGTATGGTCGAAATTTAGGATGTTTGGAGGCATGGGAGTGAGGCTAATGTGTTTGTTCATGAGTTGCATGCTGTTTTCGCATGAACAGTTTGAGTCCGAACTTTGTGAGAGCTTGCATGCATGTTTTGAGTTCGATTTTGACTTTGATCTCTTCATGAAAGTTGTAGATAACATCTTAAAATACAACATACTAAAATTTGGTGTAAAATTATGGAGATTTAAGGGGTTAAACTCTTATCCTACGGAGACCTTAGATCTGGAACGATTTCACTGACCTATCGGTGGATTTGTGGTTGCATGTTGATATTTACTAAGAATCTCTCTTCGATTTATTCATGAAACTTGTATAGAACATTCTAAAGATTACCATACTCAAATTTGAAGTAAAATGAGCAAGTGTAGCCTAGTGAATCGACTTACTCTTGAAGATGGTAGATCTGGGAACGCGGTATTGGACACCCGAGATTTCATGGACCCATATGGTGACTATTCTTTGGAAATTTGACTTAGGTTCCTTAATGAAAGTTGTAGGGGATCCTTTGAAGTAAAACATATCCAAATTTCAGAGGAAACGAAGAATAATAAGTGGTTGAAAACTTAGTATTTCGGAGATAGCTACACTGGACGTTTCGGTGTTAGATCCAGAAGCTTCGTGTGACTGTAGAAAATAATCTAAAAATAATTTGGCTTGGAAGTCTTCATGAAAAATATACTTTAGTGTCTTGGATATAACTTGGTAAAAGTTCGTAATTTGTGGAGGTCGTTCGGGTATTTTAATTAAATTATTCCGGAAACTGTGCATTCTGATTTCATCCGAAATTACATGCTGTTTTGTGTGAATTATGGATTTGAGTGAAATTCTATTTGGCCATGTATTTTGCATGAAATCATTATCCTATTGTCTTGTCTATCACTTGCCTTAATTCTATGATTTTTGAGAATCATATGGATATTTAAATTTAATATTTTCGAAAGTGGCACAAGCTGAAATTTAAATAAATGTAAAAAGGGCATGATAAATGGATTATTTTAATTGGTACGAATTCCATAAATTTTATTTTATGAATAATTGTACCTTGTTGCATGTATGATGAGGTCTTGATGCATGCATGACAATGAATTGAGATGCATGTATGAATTCAATGCAGAATATGATTTTGTTTGCCATTACATCATATGCCATGCTAAATTGAGACCGGAATTGGTGAACATGGATAATGATAAATGAGGAAAACTGTTATGGTGGATGATAATGCCCTGGGAGTGTCAGGATGCCCGGGATGGGGGGTGCCGGAAGCCGGATTGTATTGAGATACATTGCCGGATGGCCCTGGGAGTTTCAGGATGCCCGGAAAGTTGGGGGTGCCGGAAGCCCTGGAGGTTTGTGCCCAGGGGGATGCCTCGTGACGCCAGTTGGGGTGCAAGATGCCCGACCAGGGAGTGTAAATGCCGGAAGCCCTGGAGGTTTGTGCCCAGGGGGATGCCTCGTGATGCTAGTTGAGATACGAGATGCCCGGAATGTGGGGGGCCGGATGCCCGGTGGTGTGTGCCGGAGGGTTATCTTGCAATGCTGGAAGTGGTGATCGAATTGAAAGATAAAAGTGAAAAATGATGATATATGATATGATATGATGATGATGATATGTGATATGATATGATGATGATCACTTATGGTATGATGATATGTGATATGATATGATGATGATGATATATGATATGATATGATGATGATCACTTATGGTATGATGATATGCATGTATGAGATGATATGATGATGATCACTTATGGCATTACGATATGACATGATATAAGATGATGATGATGATATGTCTAGGACATAATGATGATGATATACGTATGATATGATGGTACATGTGTATAATATGATGATGATAACTTATGACATGACGACATGTATGCGTTATGATTGTGATGAAGATGCATGATGGTATATGCATGGCTTCGAGGTAAGCACGCATGGATGCATAAATGGCATGTACGATGTTATGTTTGTATTGTATGATGCGTTGAGTGGCTATTGGATTCTTTTACCTACTGAGTGGTTGTACTCACCCCTTTGGGGACCAACATTTCAGATTAGCAGCATGCCGCTCCCTGCTGTCACGTGGGGTGTGTTTTACGGCCTACCATCCGATGTAGAGGTCGAGTGCGAGGAATTTGGCTGTCCCTCTGTTCTTGGATTGACGTATATACGAGTGCGCTGTTTAGTCATGTACGATGTAGGCCTGGCTAGGGGCCCTATTGTCCAGGAGTTCATATCCGTCCATATTCGTCGCGATGGTGTGATGCGTGGGATGTTGCCGCCGCCACCGCCTGATGCACCGGATTGGGTGTGAGGGCCCGTGCGTGACGCGTAGGAGTTGGATTTTTTGGGGATAGTTAGCCGACACTGATGATGGGGATTGTTGCACGTGAATTGTAGCGGGTCGAGGGTTCTTTTTGGGGTTTTAGGCCAGACGTGGCTGAGTCCTGGCTTTTCCTTTTGATGTACCGACCCATAGAAATCCCATCTTGGATATATGTAAATAAAGTGTCATGGCTTGTCTTTTAATCATGATGATTAGTGGTGTGTATTTGTATCATGGTTGACGGAGGGAGAGATGGTGATGTTTTATTTTGCTTCCGCTAAAGAGTCGCGCTGGGACCGTTTTAAAAAAAAAAAAAATGTGTCTACTAATTTCGACACTTCTTCTAAGAGATGTAATAAGGTGTAACGTTGGTGCCTGTGGCGTCCTAAGAGGGGTTCGGGGTGCCACATTTTGTGCTTGAATCAAAGGCAAGTTAGGATCAATTTCTACTCTTGCATGTGTGTCTTGCATGTGTGGTTGAATTCTTGGGTGTTTAGAGGTACGGAACCGAAGCTAATGTGGTTTGTTTTTGAAAATGCTTGCTGTTCTCGTGTATACCGCCTGACCCAGAAACTTGTAGAGGCTTGCATGCATGTTTCGAGTTGGATTTTGACTTTGACTCCTTCATGAAAGTTGTAGACAACATCTTAAACTACAACATACTAAACTTTGGGACAAAATGGTTGAGATTTAAGGGGAAAAACCCTCGTCTTACGAAGACACTTGATCTGGAACTGCTTTGCTGACCTTTTGGTAGTCTTGTGGGCTGCATGTTGATTTTTACCGAGAATCTCACTTCAACTTCTTCATGAAACTTTTATAGAACATCCTAAATACTAACATACTCAAATGTTAAGTAAAATGAGCAAGTGTAGCCTAGTGAATCGACTTACTCTTGAAGACGGTAAATCTGGAAACACGGTACTGGACACCCGAGACTTCTTGGACCCATATGGTGACTATTCTTTGGAAATTTCGCTTAGATCCCTTAATGAAAGTTGTAGGAAACCTCTTGAAGCAAAACATATCCAAATTTCATAGGAAAAAAAGAAGGATAAGTGGGTGAAAACTCGACATTTCGGAGATAGCTATACTGAACGTTTCGGTGCTAGAATCAGGAGCTTTGGACGTCTATAGAAAATGATATAGAAGGAAAATAGCCTAGATGTCTTCATGAAAAATATACTTTAGTGTCTTAACTATAATCTGGTAAAATTTAATAATTTTCGGAGGTCATTCGGGTATTTTAATCGAATTATTTCAAAAACTGTGCAATCTGTTTCTATCCGAAATTGCATGCTGTAATTGTGTGGATTATATCTTTTGTGTGAAACTCTTTTAGGCATGTGTTCTTCATGAAATTGTTATCTTATTGTCTTGTCTATCATATGTCTTGATTTCATGATTTTTGAGAATCATATGGATATTTAATTTAAATGTTTTCAAAAAAGGTACAAGCTGGAATTTTGTAAACTTCAAAAGGCATGATAAATGGACTATTCTAAATTGTATGGACTCCATGAATTGTATTGTTATGAATGATTGTGTATTGCTGCATGTATGATGATGATTGGAGATGCATGTATGAATTCAAAGGATGAAAATGATCTTGATTGCCATCACATCACATGCCATGTTAAAATTGAATTATAATTGAAGATGTGAATTGAGATAAATGAGAAGGCCGTCAAAGGTGTGAGCCGACTATGCCCCGGGAGTGTCGGGATGCCTGGCTAGAAGGGTACGGCCGGTTGCCCGGTGGCCTTGAATGGCCGGATACCGGAGGGTCCTCGGGAGTATCGGGATGCCTAGAGAGTGGGGGAGCCGGAAGCTCGGCAGGTATTGTGCTGAGGGATGCCTCGCGATGCCAGTTGGGGTGCAAGATGCCTGGCTAGAAGGGTACGGCCGGTTGCCCGGTGGCCTTAAATGGCTAAATGTCGGAGGGTCCTCGTGATGCCAGTTGGGGTACGAGATGCCCGGAGAGTGGGGGAGCCGGATGCCTGATTGTATCTTGGATACATGTGGGATGCAAACATTGGTCCCGGGAAAGAGAAATGTGGCGGTCCAAAATGAAAGGATAAAATTGAGAAATTGAAATTGAATTATGCATGATGATATATGCATGATATGATGATGAGTGCATGGATGCATGGTAATGATGATGGTACATGTGATATGATGATGATGAGTGCATGGATGCATGATGATGGTGAGTGCATGGATGTATGTGCACCTATGGCATGATGGTACATGTGATATGATGATGATGAGTGCATGGATGCATGATGATGGTGAGTGCATGGATGCATGATGATGGTGAGTGCATGGATGTATGTGCACCTATGGCATGATGGTACATGTGATATGATGATGATGAGTGCATGGATGCATGATGATGGTGAGTGCATGGATGCATGATGATGGTGAGTGCATGGATGTATGTGCACCTATGGCATGATGGTACATGTGACATGATGATGGTAAGTGTATGACATGATGGTGATGATTATATGAGGATGCATGTACATGCGGTATGATGATATGCGCATGGTATCGAGGTAAATTGTGCATGGATGCTTGAATGACGTGTATTGTGCTATGATTGTTATGATTGTGATGTGCGATGCATTGAGTGGTTTATTGGGTCCTTTATCTGCTGAGTGGCTGTACTCACCCCTTCGGGGATCAACATTTCAGACTAGATAAGATACCTCTACTGCCACTGCCACCAATAGATGGATCAAGTGGTTGGATATGAACGCGAGGAGGAGGATAGCAAATGAAGGAACTTTTGGACGCTGACACTGATCGATGGACTTTAAGTATATGACTGTTGGAGGACATGTCGGTCATTTTTTGAAGTGTAGCCGAGTATAGAAGACTACGGCATTTTGATGTACCAATGAATGATGTCCATCTGGTCTAAGTAAATAAAAGTGTGCGGCTTTTACCTATAAATGTTTAGTCGGTGTGCATCGTTTTCTAAATATAAGGAAGGGAGTTGATGGATGTGCTTTCGCTATATGAATTGCGCAAGGGACCGATCTAAAAAAATGTAAACCCCCAGGTTGTATGGACCCGCTGCAAATTTGAAATGGTATCAGAGTGACATGTGATTAGGGAAAGAAGAAAGGTAAGCGGACTATGGCGACCCGAACGGTTCGGGGGCCATCGAGGGGTGCCACACTAATTCACAACGTTGTCTCATATTCAACTCATTTTGAGAGAATAGATACTTGAGACTTCGATGATTTGTGAAGATCTGGAATCTTTTCCCCACATAAATAATGTATTCCAATCTTCAGAGCGAAAATAATTACTGCGAGTTCTATGTCATACGTCAGGTAGTTCAATTCATGAGGTCTCAACTAATGGGATGCGTATGCAACAACTCTACTATGTTGCATCAACGCACAACCTAGTCCTCTGAACGACGCATCACTATAGATTGCGTATCCTCCAGGACTAGATGGAATGGTCAACACAAGTGCGATAGTCAGCTTCTGCTTAAGCTCTTAGAAACTATGCTTGGACTTGTCTATCCACACAAACTTTTCTTTCTTCTTTAGCAGTCGAGTCAAAGGTAGAGCTATTGCTGAAAATTCCTCCACGAATCTTCTGTAGTATTTGGCTAAACCCAAAAAGCTTATGATCTCTGACACTTGTTGGAGAAAACTCCTTTGCTATTTTGAAGTTGACAAAATCTTTCCGAAGTCTAGTCTGAAGACTCGAGACTCAAGTATCATAGTCTGAAGATTTCTAGACACTAGTCAAAATCTGAAGACCACCAGACTTTAGTTTTTAAGTATGCCTTGACAAATTCCCAACTGAAGAATGAAGACTTATCCAGATGCAGGATTATCTTCAAGGATTCAATTCGTATGGTTTATCGATCACGTTATGGCTAGATATAGCACCTACTTGCTTGATCATCTTTATTGGAAACAATTTCGATTTGAAGATCTTCTGAAAGGCAAGAAAACTTGGAAGGTTCTACTTATGGAAACCAAGATCCTAATTGTATGGGCAAGCAAGATTGACGGGATTTTATCACAACTCTTCTAATGATTTGAGATCACCTTGATTGATTCTATCCAACAAGTAGATTGGAAGAATTCCTTTGGAAAGTGCCAACGGTCGTGAAGGCATGAAGGAGTATATAAGGAGAAATCGATAGTTGTTCGAAAGTGTGCGTAAAAAAAAAAATTCAAAGTTTGAAGTTTTCTAGTTCCTTGCTATTTCATTTACTAAGCTCAAAGCTGTAAACAAAAGAGAAAAATTATTGTGAGACTTTGTGAGAAATCAGTAGAGACTCCTTACTGTGAAGTCGAGATCACACTGTTGTAAAATCTCTTTTGATTCATAATGAAATCGGCCAATAGGCTGTCATCGCGGGAGAGTGGACGTAGGCTTGGTCTAAGCCGAACCACTATAAACCTTGTGTTCCTATTCTCTTCCTTGAACTTTTTATTTTTGTTCTTTAGCCTTACTTAATTGCTTAAAGCTGAATGCGTTTATAGTCTGTTATCTTCTAAAGGAAATTTATCACTTCTGAATTCTGCAAAAAATCTTTTTACACATATTCACCCCCTCTATGTGTTCGTACTAGCCCTTACAACACTGTCGTCAGTCTCGGCCAACTGATAACTGCTTCGATCTTTGTCGGGTCCATGGAGATTTCTTCGCCTAAAATCACGTGACCTAGGAAAGCAATATGAGTCTACCAAAACTCGCACTTGTTGGACTTGGCGTACAATCCATGATCTCGCAGAGTTTAAAGTATTGTCCTCAACTGTCTCTTGTGTTCCTCAACTGTCATATCCCCGACATTCACCCAATAACCTTGGCAATCCCCCGTCTAACAAACAAGTTGCCTCAAGTGACGAGATTAAAGGGATCGAGGGTCCTCCTCGACTTCCGACAAATTCGAAATTTTCATCTATCAACGGGTTAAGCTGTATCACCTTACGACAATAATTCATTACCACAAAATCTCATCAAGCCAAACCTTTTTATATATGGAGTCAAAGTTATACATAGGCAAAATATTCAAGTACAACCCTAGTCAAAGATTCTCCTTTCTATGACTTCATTACAACAACTGAGGTTCTATAAACTTAACCAAAATTCAGTTGCGCTACTCTTACAAAATTGTTTTGGGAATACTGCCCTTCCTGTCCGGTGCATAACTCGATCCATCTCTGAGCCGACGGCCTGTTCAATCCACCATGCGGTGCAATTCCTCGGTTCTGACCCATCTGTGGTGGTGGCGGTAACTGTTGTAGTCTCATCTGTCTTTGGGGACAATTCCTAGCTACGTGACCCCGCTGGCCACATTCATAACATGTATCCCATCTCAAAATGGCATGGGGCCGGTCTGTGTCGTTTTCCGCAGAAGTGACACACGCTATTCTATCTTGGCGCTGACTTACCAATCCCACCCTTCTTGTTGAGCGGAATAGGATAATTCCTCCATACATAGGTCTCTTCCCAAACCTATTCCCATCTCTGTTAGATCCAAACCGCGACTCAGGTGCAGTGGTTCGCTTATTTAGACTTCTTTCGAGCAGTTGTGCTCGACGGTAAACTTCTCGATACTCTATCAGATCCAACGGTATCAGTGGTTGCTTTAGCTCTAGCTGAAGGCCATTCCTGAACCTTCGAGCTTTATCCTTAGGATCCTCGATCAACCTCGGAGCATATTGAGAGAGCTCCGTGAATTTGACCCCGTACTGGTCAACAATCATCGATCCTTGACGAAGGCGCTGAAATTCCTCCATATTTTATTCTCGGGCGTTACCCGAAAATTACTGATCATTAAGGACTTTTAAGAAGGCGTCCCACATCGGGACCATACCTTCCAGGAATACTGAACCTTTGGCGGCTCTCCACTAGGTATTCGCATTACCCTGCAGCTAGTAGACTGCAAGGACCACTTTCTCTTCTTCAAAGCACATCAAAAGTACAAAAGCTTTCTCGAGATGTTGGATCCAGAGCGACGCAGCTTCCAGATCTCCTGCATCAATGAACCTCGGCGGGTTCAGCTTCAAGAACTATTCCACCAACTTATGGGTTGGTCTCTCTCTCTGCACTACCACATTCTCAGGCTGAACTTCGGCCGATGCAGTAACAGGTGCGGCGGCGGGTGAGGCCTCGGTGGCGGCGGCAGCGACAGCAGTAGCAGCGGTTGCAGCAATGGCAGCTTGATTCTAGGCCTGCTGCCCTATCAAGTCTCTCATAGCCTCAAGTGCTTACATAATCTCTTCCATTCTGGGATCACCGGGGGCTGCTACCCCAGCACCAATTGGACGTGGCGCTACTCCACTCGCGCTAGCCTCAGCTGGTGCTTTACCTCGGCCTTCTCAAGTACGGACCTTGGTCGGCATTCTACCCCGAGCTGTAGGCCTAACAGATCTCTTACTAGGAGTCCTTTGCTCCTGATCGCTCATCTTGCAGGCTTTCTACAAAAACCTGCCTTCCAATTCCATATTGAATTAGAAGTCGAGCGATAACAATAAACAATTCTACCAATCAGCTATCACCGACATGCACCAGCATGAAATAAAGGCCAATCCTACTAACTATCCCAAGGACCCATCGTACCTTATCACTCCATAGACAGAACTAAGCTCTGATACCACTTAAACGGGGATGTCATACCCCGATCCTCAAGTGCGTGCCCATTCCTCAGTGGTCGATAAAATTTTGCGACTTCCTAGGACAAGTCGCCGACCCTTTCATTTTATTACACATGTAGAAGCGAATAACAAATCCCCTAACAGTAACCATCTTGGGATAGAAAAGTAGTACATCAGATTTAAAAACAAAACATGCTGATATATACACACCGAGTCAAATACAAAAGTCTACAGTCACAAGACTTCAAATGATTGACTCTAAAAAAGAAATTGTCCTATCTGACCTATGTTAGAGAAAACTTCCCTAGTTGTTTTGAAGTTGACAAAACGTTTCCATCAATCTAGTCTGAAGACTTGCAAACTTTATCGTCAAAGTCTGAAGACCTCCAGACTCAAGATTTAAAGTCTACCCTCATTGACAGTTCCCAGACCGACGAAGAAAAGTATTATCCGTTGAATAAGACGAGTATATCTTTAAGGATTTGATTCGTGCGGTTGAAGAAGATCTCACAATTGGAGATGGCATCTCAAGATCTATTATTCATATTGAAATTAATTCGAGTAATTTAGATCCGATTGATTGGCGAAGTATACTTGGAAGATTCTACTTATGGAAACCTAGATCCTGATTGTATGGGCGAGCAGGATTGGTGGGCTATCATCACATTCCTTAAATAACTCGAGATCTCCCTAATTGATTATGTCCAACGGATTGATTGGAAGATTTCCTTTGGAAGGTGCCAACGGTTATGAAGGCATGGAGGAGTATATAAGGAAGATGCTCTGGTTGTTCGAGTGTGTGCTCGATAGAAAGATTCCAAAGTCTGAAGCTCATTGTTCTTTGTTGTTTCATTTGTTGAACTCAATTTGTACTCAAAAGAGAGATTAGATATTTGTGAGACCTTGAGGAAGTGTAGTAGAGTCTCTACACTGTGGAATCAAGGACGTGAGATTGTAAAATCTCTTTTGGTTCTTAGTGGAATCCAGCTAGTGGGCTGTCAGTACGGGAGAGTGGACGTAGGCTTAGTCTAAGCCAAACCACTATAAACCTAGTGTTTTGATTCTCTATCCCTAAACTCTTTATTTTAAATCGCAGCTATATACGACTATTTATAGTTCTTCACGATTTCAGTTTATTACTCTTAGAAGCTAATATGTTTTGTTAAGATTCACAAAAACTTCTTTGATCACCTATTCACCCCCCTCTAGGTGCTCGTACTAGCCCTATCAATTGGTATCAAAGCCTGTGTACTCATTAAATTGAAGTGTTTTTACTTCTGAGTTAAAGATCTATGGCTAGTATGTTGGCTCCAGGTCTGGTTGAAGGCCAAAGCAACACCAGACCGCCTTACTTTGATGGAAAGGAATACAGTATATGGAAAAACAAGATGAATGCATTCCTAAGATCGAAAGACCCTCTGGAATGGGATGTGGTAGAAAAAAGGATCATTCCTAAAGCTACATCAGTCTTAGAGAAGGGAAAATAAGTTGCAGAAGCTAGCGAGATGACTCAGAAGAGATAACCAAGAGACAAGTCCTTGATGCAAAAGCGATTTACTCTTTATATTGTGCGTTATCTCCTACTGAATATAATAGAATATCTTCTTGTGAAACAGCCAAAGAAGTCTAGGATAGGCTGCACATTACCTATGAAGGAACTGATCGAGTGAAAGAAACAATGATCAATATTCTACTCGTACAGTATGAAGCCTTCAAGATGAAGCTAGGAGAATCTATCACTGATATGTTTAGTCGCTTCACTGAAATTGTAAATGGTCTAGAGTATCAGGGACAACCAATCTCAGGACCCATGAAAGTTAACAAATTGTTGCGTGGACTCTCCAAAGACTGGAATCACATAAAGACTTCAATAAGGGAAACACAAAGGATCCTGCCGCTCTCCGTAGACGAACTGGTTGGCACACTTCAGTCCTATGAAGTGGAGCAAATCAATGATGAAGAAGATCCCAAAGGTAAGAAGTCTATTGCTTTAAAATCTAACGATGATTCTGATGTTACAGACTCTGAAGAAGATTTAGACGATTAAGAGCTAGCACTTATGATAAGGAGGTTCAGAAAACTGAACAGAAAGGGAAGAAGATTCAATTGGAAGAAACAAAGCACTCAAAAGTTTCAAAACAAATCAACTAAGGATGATGAATCCAATAAAGATGTGATTTGCTTTGAATGCAAGAAAAAGGGACACATCAGACCCAACTGTCTTTTGTTGAAGAAAAAGAAAGGAAAAACTAAGAAATACAGAAAGGCTCTCAAAGCAGAAACATTGAGTGATACTGAATGCAAAGAAAGTAATGATGATTATGCCAATATTTGTTTGATGGAAAAATCTGAATCAAACTCAGACTTTGAGACAGATACAGACTCAGACTCAGACAGTGAAATTGAGGTAAGTAATTTAAAAATTCCTACTAAAGTCTCGAAATATATTGATGAACTTTGTCTTAGCCTCAAAACTTCTCTTAAAAGGATTTCCGAGCTAAAAAGGGAGAATTCTACATTGAAGAAATAGGAAAACTCTTGGAAATAAAAGTTTGAAAATTTAGACAAAAGTTTTGTTATTTTGAAAGAAAATGCAGACTCTCTTTCAAAAGAAAATGCAGACTCTCTTTCAAAAGAAAATACATGTCCAAAAAATGACATTTCAAATATTTAAAAAAGGTTTTCAATTGGATCTAAGAAGTTGGAAAAGATTCTTTCGATACAAAGACCTTACTTTAACAAATTAGGTTTAGGAATGACTTCTGAAACCATTCCTCTAATTGATTTTCCAAAGGTAAAAGAAAAAATCAAACAAAGACCAACTAAAACATTTTATAGAAATCATTTTCAAAAAGTTTTTGTAAAACCTGTTTGCCGAAGTGCTCTCAAATGTTCTAAGTGTTACAGCTCAGAACACTTTGAGAAAGAATGTCATATGGTTTGGAGACCTGTTAAAAATGATTGGGCAAAGATTGTATATTGCACTAACTCCACTAGACCCAAGAAAATGTGGGTACTAAAGAAAGCTTGAGTTTCTTTTTAATTGCAGGTCACTATCAAAAAGAAGATTAAATGGTATTTGGATAGTGGCTGGTCAAGACACATGACAATAGATTCAAGTTGTTTTATAAAGCTTGTTCAAATAAATGGAGGAAAAGTCTCTTTTGGTGGAAATAGCAAAGGAAGAATTGTTGGATGTGGAACAGTAAAGATTGGAAGTCTAACAATCAACAATGTCTCTTTGGTGGAAGGACTAAATTACAATCTACTCAACATAAGCCAACTGTGCGACACTGGATTCAAAATCAATTTTCAAGAAGGAACATGTTTAGGAACTAGTAAAGATCTCTCTCAATCTTTTACTGGGCGTAGACATGAGAATATCTATCTTATGGATATAAAACTAGAAAGATCGCAATGCCTAATATCAGTACAAGATGAAGCGAATCTTTGGCACCGGAAGCTTAGCCATATCAATATGAAGCAAATTGCCAAAATCTCTTCCAAGAAGCTTGTTCGTGAACTACCCAACCTGAAATACCAAAAATCTGACTTATGCACACCATGTGTGTTGAGAAAACAGGTTAGAAGTTCTTTTAAACCAATAAATCAAGTTTCCACTAATCATGTGCTGCAGCTCCTACATATGGATCTCTTTGGACTAACTAGAACTCAAAGCATTAGTGGAAAGAGATTTTGCCTAGTAATAGTGGATGATTATTCACGATTTACTTGGGTCTAGTTTCTAGCAAGTAAGTCTAAAACCTTCCCTCATTTTTTAAAGTTTGCTAAGAAAGTGTAGAATGAGAAAGATTATACTATTTCAAGCATACGGACAGACCATGGAGGTGAGTTCGAAAATCAAGACTTTGCCAAATTTTGTGATGAATCTGGTTTTCAACATAAGTTCTCCTCTCCATATACACCTAAACAAAATGGAGTTGTGGAAATGAAGAATAAATCTTTACAAGAAATGGCAAGAACTCTTTTAATTGAAAGTAATATTTCTTCTCGTTTTTGGGCTGAAGCAATTTCTACAGCATGTTATGTTATTAACAGAGTATTCTTAAGGCATATTATGGAGAAAACTCCCTATGAGTTATTCAAATGAAAGAAGCCAATTGTTTCTTATTTTCATGTGTTTGGTTGCCAATGTTTTATCTTGAAAAATGCAAATGATCGAATTGGTAAGTTTGAAGAAAAATCAAACGAATGAATCTTCCTTAATCTCAACCTCTATCAAAGCTTACAGAATATTCAACAAGAAGACTCAGACTATGGAAGAATCGATGAATGTCAAATTTCAAGACTCTCTGCAAAATCAATCGGTTCAAACTCAAACCGAAGAATCTGAACCTGCTCCAGACTCTATAAAGTCTACCTCCCCTGAAGTAGCTCAAACTCCAGTAGAAAAAGAACGAACAAATGTTGAAGAATCAACTGAAGAAGAAGATCAACAATTTGTCAGACTGACCAGCAACTAGAAGCATAAGTCTAGTCATCCTGAGGAACTCATTATTGGTGATATTAATGAAGGGATTCGTACCAGATCCAAAAGGCAAGAAGAGTATAGTGCTGTGGCACTTATTTCTGAAATAGAACCCAAAAGTATAGAAGAAGCTTTAACTGACAAAAGCTGGATTGAAGCAATGCAAGAAGAACTTAGGTAGATCAGCATTAACAAAGTTTGGGAATTAACTCCTAAACCAAAAGGTAAGTCTATTATTGGAGCTAAATGGGTTTTCAGAAACAAAATGGACGAAAAAGGAAAAGTGGTTAGGAACAAAGCAAGACTCGTGGTCAAAGGATATACGCAAGAAGAAGGGATAGACTATGATGAGACCTATGCTCCTGTAGCAAGGTTAAAAGCAATTAGATTATTACTTGCTTTTGCTTGTTATAAGAATTTCAGGTTATTCCAAATGGACGTCAAAAGTGCATTCCTAAATGGATTTATTCAAGAAGAAGTATATGTGGAACAACCTCTCGAATTTGAAGATCCAAGAAAATCAGACTCTGTATTCAGACTAAAAAAGGCTCTATATGGATTAAAGCAAGCACCTCAAGCTTGGTACGATAAGTTAAGTAAGTTTTTAATTCAAAATGGTTTTGTTAAAGGAAAAGTAGACACTACCTTGTTTATTAAAAAGGAAGGTAAAAACTTTATACTTGTTTAAATTTATGTTGATGACATTATATTTGGATCACCTAATGAGAATCTATGCAAGAAGTTTTCCAAGTCTATGCAGGATGAATTCGAGATGAGCATGATGGGTGAACTATCCTTCTTTCTTGGACTACAAGTGAAACAATTAAAGAAAGGAATTTTCATTCATCAAGAAAAATATGCAAAAGAACTTGTTAAAAAATTTGGATTGGAGAATTGCAAAAAGACTGATATACCAATGTCAAGTTCTTCGAAACTGGACAAAGATGAAGGAGGAAAGAAAGTTAACCAGAAACTGTATAGGAGCATCATTGGTTCATTTCTTTATCTTACTACTTCTAGACCTGACATTTTGTTTAGTGTTTGCATTTGTGCTAGATTTCAATCAGATCCCAAAGAATCACATCTAAGTGCTGCGAAACGCATCATCAAATATGTTGCAACAACCTCTAAGTTAGGTCTATGGTATCCCAAAGAATGAGACTTTACTCTCCTTGGATATTCAGACGCAGATCTAGCAGGTTGCAGAGTTGATAGAAAGAGCACATCCGGCACTTGTCAATTGCTTGGTAACAGGACAGTATCTTGGTTTTCAAGGAAGCAAAGTACTGTAGCTCTTTCAACAGTAGAAGCAGAGTATGTGGCTCTTGGAAGTTGCTGTTCTCAAATCTTATGGATAAAACAACAACTAAGAGACTTTGGAATCGAAGACTCATACACCAAGATCAAATGTGACAACACCAGCGCAATTAATCTCACAAAGAATCCAATTCTTTATTCAAGAGCAAAGCACATAAATATTCGACACCATTTTATTAGAGATCATGTTCAAAATGGAGAAGTCTTGATCCAATTCATTGACTCAAAGAATCAGCTGGCAGACATATTCACAAAACCTCTAGAGAAAAGCTTATTTGAGTCTATCCGCTCCAAACTTAATATCTTATCTCTTAAAGTCTGAAGAAGCTTAGACTCAAGGATAAAGTTTGAAGAAGCTCAGACTCTGGGATAAAATCTGAAGAAGCTCATACTCAGGGATAAAGTCTGAAGAAGCTCAAACTCAGGGATAAAATATGGAGAAGCTCAGATTCAGGGATAAAATCTAAAGAAACTCAGACTCAGGGATAAAATCTGAAGAAACTCAGACTCAAGGATAAAATCTGAAGAAGTTCAGACTTAGAAGACCAAGAGTTACAACTATAAGTTATTTCGGTTACGGCATTTTAACTTTCGGATAAAAACTCGAAAAGGTAAGATTGTTTATTAATCGCCAATTAATTGATGTTATTATTCTTTTTCAAAAGGGAAGTTATCATTTTTGAAAAGACAGTTATCTATTTTCAAAAAGGTAGTTATTCATTTTTTAAAATGCTTTTTTATTTTTCCTTTTATGACGATTCGTGTACCTCGTTTTGATTGTTTTATATACTGTTCTTCTTCTTCGTTTTTACCCACAAACCCTAGAGCACAGAACTTCATTTTCTTACTTTTTCTCTTTAGTTTAATTCATAAAGTTTTCATCTTTCTTGCGAATCGAGTTCGAAAATTCTCTCAAAGACTGTGACAATGTCTTCCCAAAGAAAGTCCTCAAGGATTGCAAGTAGGGGACCACAGCATATGCGTGAGGGTCCTACGCACTTTGATCTGACTGAGGAAGAAGACTCTTCAAGGCAGCAACAAAGTCAACAACAACATTCTCAACCGCGCCATTCTTCTCAGGCTAGACCACAAGAGCATCAGCAACAACAAGCAGAGGAAGAAATTATTGAGGATGTCAAACCTGTAAGGACTCTTAAGCCTGCATTTACTTTCAAACTCTACACTGCTTTGAAGGAAAGTGGTTCTGCAATCATTTTTATTGATGAATTTTTTAGAGAAAATGGGTACCGAAATGAAACCCACTTTTTAAGAACGATGGAACGTTTGGGAATTGCTCCTGTTGGTACGGCAGAAAAGGCTTTTTCGAATTTCCCTAGTGATCCACGTTTTGGAGGAATTAATCAACCTGAAGGAAAAGATGATGATGAAAAGATGTTCACTCATTTTAAGCCTAGGATGGATGTTGTTGTGAACATTCGAGGAAGAAGAGCAAATCTGTTTCGTTCTGAGGAACACAAGCGAGTTTATTCTAATCTGCTGAAGCGAGGGGTGATGAACCCAAGAAGTGTGGATTTTGATTTTCTCGACTCATTAAACGTAAAGCTGCGGAGAAGTTTGCAATACTTCAACTTGAGCATTTTTGCTTTGAAACAGATGTTGCTCATCCGGAACTTATCGCGTATTTCTATTCCAATCTAAGCTTTTTGGATGCGAATAGATTTTCTTTTAGTATTAGAGATCAAGAGTATGTGGTAGATATGGACATTCTGGCTGATGTGATTAGAGTGGGGAGAGGGATTTTCCAATCAATCAGTGTGTCTATTGGTCATGCTACTATGGAGCTTGTTCGAGATAGAATTGCAGAAGGCCGAATTTCATATTTGAGGATGAGTGCCTCTAATATCTTGCTCCATAAGATTGTGATTAATTGTCTCAGGTCCAAATCCATATCAAAGACTGATGTCTCCAATTCTGAAGCAAAGCTGATGTACGCCATCAACGTTGGTTACAAGTTCTCTCTACCTCACACCATCATGTTTCATATGTATAGGTCAATGGTAAAGGACAAGGGAAAACTTTCTTATTCTGCTCTTGTTACTCGTCTATTCAGACATCTCAACATTCAGCCTCCCAAAATTCTGTGTATTCGAACCATTGATACAATGGTAGTAGGACTGAAGATGGTTTCAAAAATGCGTCTGAAGGAGCTAAACAAGACTTTAGAAAGATTTAAGGAGAAGACCCCTGTCAAGACTCGATAAGACCTTATGATTGCAAAAAGGAAAGGCAAGGAGCCCATGACAGCTCCATCTAAGAAGAGGAGAGCAATCATCTTGCAAGATGAAGAAGATGAGGATGACATCACTATCTCCGCTCTTGCCTTAAAGAATGCTCATCGTCTTATTCTAGAGACAGAAGATCGAGAGAACCAAGACAGAGAGGAGACAGAGCAAAGGAGTGAAGAGAGGGAAACGATGAGGAAAGAAGAAGAAGAAGGAAGAACAGAAGAAAAAGAGAGAAGAGGAGAACAAACAAAAGGAGAAAGTCATGGTGATTCTCTAGCAGAAAAAGAAGCACAAGATCATCGTGACATTGAAGAAGAGCCAGAGCAAGAAGAGTACTTCTCTCCACCTGAAGGTACTGAAACATGGGGAGCTGCTGATAAAAGAGGTACTCATTTACTTGCTTTTACCAGTGATGATGTTAGTCGTTCTCCTACCGATCCAGAGGATGTGTATACCTCTCAATTTCCTGAAGATGGTAATGAGGCTTCATCTCCAAGTCTGGATGTTCGTGCTAAAGTTCCATCATCTAGCAACAATCCGCAAACCGATCATGCTGAAGCAAGCACTCAAACTGACAACTCAGCAGACTTTAAAAGATTGCTTGAAATTCTTCTAGAGATCAAAGGTCAGGTTTATGCCTTGGGATGTGAATTGCAGACCATGCAAAATGCTCATCAAGCCACTTCAGTTTCTCTGCAAGATCAAGTTCAAGCCCTTAATCTTCAAGTTCAAGCACATGCAAATGGTGAGGATTTAGCGCAGCTGAAGGAGGATCTGAGAAAGCTGGAGGAGACTGTCAAGTCTATGGGAGATTTTCAACTCATTCGCATTCCCAAATCATCTTAATTTTATCTAATTCTCTTTGTATTCTCTATTTTTTACTGTTGACAAAAAGGGGGAAAAGTTGGTGCAGATTTGACTCTTTATGGTTTTTGATTGGCTTGAATGTTTTTCTTTACTTATTATCTTTTGACTTATCTTTTGTTTGGATGGACTGGTTTGGACTAGTTTGGACTGTTTCGACCTTTTTAATGCTTGCGGTATCTTAAGCTATGTTGATGATTTTGGTAAAGATAGTTGTTTTTACAAGACTAACTTGTTTTCTGTGGATGCATAATCGCTACTATCTTTATCCTAATCTACTTATCTTTTATGAGATATCTTTGTTTGCTTAAATATTGTCTTGCAGGTAAAAAGTATCCAAGTCTGCAAGAAAGTTTTGTCACCATAAAAAAGAGGGAGATTGTTGAAGAAAACTTCCCTATGTGTTTTGAAGTTGACAAAACGTTTCCATCAGTCTAATCTGAAGACTTGCAGACTCTATCGTCAAAGTCTGAAGACCTCCAGACTTAAGATTTAAAGTCTGCCCTCATTGACAGTTCCCAGACCGACGAAGAAAAGTATGAAGAAGATCTCACAGCTGGAGATGGCATCTCAAGATCTATTATTCGTATTGAAATTAATTCGAGTAATTTAGATCCGATTGATTGGCGAAGTATACTTGGAAGATTCTACTTATGAAAACCTAGATCCTGATTGTATAGGTGAGCAGGATTGGTGGGCTATCATCACATTCCTTAAATAACTCGAGATCTCCCTAATTGATTCTGTCCAACGGGTTGATTGGAAGAACTCCTTTGGAAGGTACCATCGGTTATGAAGGCATGGAGGAGTATATAAGGAAGACACTTTGGTTGTTCAAGTGTGTGCTCGATAGAAAGATTCCAAAGTCTGAAGCTCCTTGTTCTTTGCTATTTCATTTGTTGAACTCAATTTGTACTCAAAAGAGAGGAGGTTGGGCTACCTGGAGTGTCATAACTTGGCACAGAAGGACACTTAAATGCCATAACTTTAAAATGGTACACTTGAGTGCTAATATCGGAGTAAAATGGGACACTTAAGTGTCACTCCGGCGAAAATCCGGCCAAATGGCTGACGTGGCCATTTTCCGACGAGTTTGGTTCAAAACGGCGTCGTTTTGCACGCTGACGTGGCGGAGAAAATGCAAAAACGACGTCGTTTCGTGTCTACGTGTAAATAATAATATAAAAATTAATTAAATTAGATTTAAAATTAATTTTATTTAAAATATTCAAAAAATTTAAAAAATTAATAAAAATTTTAAAATTTTAAAATTTTAAAAAATTAAGAAAATTTTAAAAATTAAAAAAAAAAAAAGGGGAGGGGGAGGTCGAAGGGGCAGGCGAGGGCTGAGCCCTCGCCGCCACCGCCTCCCCGCCGTCGCCGGAAGGGCCGGCAATGGAGGGGGAGGGTCGGCTGGGGTCGCCGGCCCCCGGCCGACCGACGAGGAGGGCTGAGCCCTCGCCGGATCGCGGCGAGGGCCGCGACCCTCGCCCCGGATCTGGGCGAGGGCTCGCGGGCACTCGCCGCCGGCCCCGGCCGGGGCCGGCGAGGCCAGCCGACCCTCCCCACTCCATCTCCAGCCCTTCCCGGCGGCGGGGGGGCGGCGAGGGCCCGCGAGCCCTCGCCGGATCTGGGGCGAGGGTCGCGGCCCGCACCTGCATCTAGGGTGAGGGTCGCGGCCCTCGCCCAAATCCGACGAGGGCTCGCGGGCCCTCTCCGCCTCCCCGCCGTCGCCGGGAAGGGCCGGCGACGGCGGGGGCGGCGGCGGCGAGGGCTCAGCCCTTAGCCGCCCCTTCGACCTCCCCCTTTTTATTATTTATTTATTTAATTTTTTAAAATTTTTTAAAATTTTTAAAATTTTCTTAATTTTTTAAAATTTTTAAAATTTTAATTTTTTTTTTAAATTTTTTGAATATTTTAAATAAAATTAATTTTAAATCTAATTTAATTAATTTTTATATTATTATTTACACGTAGACACGAAACGGGGTCGTTTTTGCATTTTCTCCGCCACGTTAGCGAGCAAAACGACGCCGTTTTGGACCAAACTCACTGGAAAGTCACCACGTTAGCCGTTTGGCCGGATTTTCGCCAGAGTGGCACTTAAGTGTCCCATTTAACTTTAAAACTGGCACTCAAGTATACCATTTTAAAGTTATGGCACTTAAGTGTCCCTCCGTGCCAAGTTATGGCACTTGTGCTGTACTTCTACCCAAAAGAGAGATTAGATATTTGTGAGACCTTAATGAAGTGTAGCAAAGTCTCTACACTGTGGAATCAAGGACGTGAGACTGTAAAATCTCTTTTGGTTCTTAGTGGAATCCAGCCAGTGAGCTGTCAGTACAGGAGAGTGGACGTAGGCTTAGTCTAAGCCGAACCACTATAAACCTAGTATTTTGATTCTCTATCCCTAAACTCTTTATTTTAAATCGCAGCTCTATACGACTGTTTATAGTTCTTCACAATTTCAGTTTATTACTCTTAGAAGCTAATCTGTTTTGTTAAGATTCACAAAAACTTCTTTGATCATATATTCACCCCCCTCTAGATGCTCGTACTAGCCCTATCAACCTACACTTCAGATCCCCTCAACTCGGCTCCAGGTCTTCTATCATACGGTCTTGAAAAATGAAGACCACGACGGGGTGAAATATGAATCTCAACGAGTTCACACTCTAAACCCCAATTAGGAGGGTAATACAACTAAGACGTCTTAATCGCACCATCATACGATCATAGAGGCTTACCTTAGCCTTAGTTCCTTCCTGCAAGTCAGCACAGTTCTTATCACAACCATATGTATATAGCAAATTCACACACCAATTTGGAACGTCCAAACCAATCTTTACTCACACAAGCAAAAATCACAATTTAATCACTGTTCACACCAGCAAGAACTACCTATACACATCAAAGCAAGAATTATAATTAAATCATTGCTCACACGAGCAAGAACTACCAATACACAACAAAGCAAGAATTACCGACACATGCCGATCATCAATTCAACTCAACACACATTCCAATTAATTAACTATTACAAGCCACACGAGCAATTTTATCCGACACATGCCGGGGAAGACTAATAATTACTGACACACGCCGGGAAAGACTAATAACTACCGACACACACCGGGAAATGGTAAAATCCACCGACACATGCCGAGGAAAAGTAATAGCTACCGACACCTGCCGGGAAGGAATAAAATCCACCGACACACACCGGGGAAGAATAATAAATACTAACGTCCACCAACACACGCTGGGGACGGGTTCTCTTAACTATTAACGTCCACCAACACACGCTGAGGACGGGTTCTCTTAACTATTAACGTCCACCAACACACGCTGAGGACGGGTTCTCTTAACTATTAACATCCACCAACACACGCTGGGGACGGATTCTCTTAACAATTACGCGATCATCAAACGTACACTCTAAGCATGTCACAAACCCACCAACATAGAGCAATCCATCTCATGGCCTCACACATAAGTTCTCAGCATGCCACCAGTCCACCACATCACTAAATACACCTTATTTAGCAAGCATAATGTCAAGATCAACCACAAAACCATAACCAGTGCTAATTGGCAGAAACCAAGCCACTCGTGCGTCTCCAAGTTTCATTCCAGAAACTAACCCGAACAAACTCAAAAAATTATCAAATTTGAATATGTTGTAAAAGACACATAAAATAACATTTTTTATGGAGACATCTTAACCCAAATCCTTCTAGATTTGGTACAGTAAATCGCTCAATCCAGCACCAAAACTAGGTCTGTTTCCCGAAAGTCTATTTTCCGAAATCAGTTTGGTTCGATGTTCAAAACTTGTCCATTTAATCTGAAATTTGACTATATTAAACTAGAAAATATGAAAAATAACCTTTGTGGAGAAACTATTTTGAAATTTGAAAGCTAAGAGTTGATAAAAACCCCTAAAATCCTAAAAGGTCACTAATTCCAGCAAAAACTGAGGTTCTATTTGAATATGACAGAGCTGATATCTCCTTCTTTTAAGTCCCTAAAAATTTTGAGAAAAATATATATTATATCAAAGGATGTCTAAAATATTTCTCAAGAAAACATCAACCTCAAATTCGAAACCCATTTCGATGTACAAAAGTGGCAAACGGCGAGGGTCCAGAAATCAGAACTGCAAGAATTCCACTGGATTCGACTAATCCATATCAACAGGACTAATCTCACTAATTAAACTATCACTAATCCATTCTAAGACTAATCTAACCATCTTAGATTATCACTAATCGATACTTAAGCTAATCTAAACAACCCTTAAGTATAATTAACCTACTAAGTAAGGTTTAGTAAGCAAACTCACTAGTTTAGCATTCTGGCGAGTCCACGGCGAAGGCGACGCCAAGGCGGGCGACAATCCTCCTAGCGGCGACACCAACCAAGGTCGGGAAGGGCTTGAAAATGGGCTACGAAGTCTGAAAACCCTTGCTGGTTTCTGCTTCTATTCTTGGCTGAACTGTAGAGAAGAGACTAACAGCTTCAACAGCGAAAACTAGCCGATCGGAGCTTCAACGAGCGGGTGGTTGGCAACCGATGGCTCTCGGGGGTCAAGGGGGACTTGTTCGTAGTTGGGATGGCCGAAAGAAGGGTCATAATGGGATAAAAGTGAAGAAAAATGTGAAACGGTGCAGGTGCGCAGCAGACCGGTGAATCGGTGACCAGCGGCATCTCACCAGTGGACGAGACGGCTAGTGAGTCCTTCCGGCGAACGGCGAAGTGCCCCTATACGGTATGGATGTGCTAGTCACGGTGGTGGGTGGAGCGTGAGCTGGTTCGCACGGGAAGAAAACTTTTAACTTGGATCTTTGGCGAAAGATTAGCTGGAGCAGAAACTAGAACGAGGAGAAAACAGGGGGAAAAATGGGGTCGATGGGCTTATGACGGTGGAGAGGGCTGCTAGCTTCCTTTCTCTGGTTTCTCTAAGTTCTCTAATGGCTCAACAATGGAGAAAGAAGGGGGAAAGAGGAAGAAGAAGCAGCTGGTCAAGGATGGGGGGTCCCATTTGCCTCCAAAGTCTTCCTTCTGTATCGCTTTGTCCCCTTTGCACTTGAGAGCTGCCCCCACCACTTCAACCTTATCCTCAGCCCTTTCTCTCTCCTCAAAGCTTCATCAACACACCATTGAAGTAGTCCAAATGTTCCTCCCCCCATGGCATACGAATTTGCACATTTGTCCCTTCAATTTCACTCAATTCCTCTTCAATTCCATTCAATTGAAGTCTAAACAATCCAGCCATGGTGTCCACACTTAAACCATGATTTTTCCTCATCAATTGAACCGACTTAACGACCATGGTTGTGCTAAAAAACGGTCCCTCGAACTTTCCCGATCCAATTTCGCCAATTCTTGATTTTTCGCCGAAAATCTCGGTTTGCAGAAAAATCTTCAAAGGATGAGTCAACGTTCCTAAAATAATTTGTGACATGACAGAACTTTCAATTTCTGAAATCGGGTTCAAATTCGCAGTTAATTTCAATCCGGCGCGATTTTAGTGTGACCTAGGCTATTGGGTAGCTTTTAGAAATTTTTAGTGCAAATGACTCGTGGTCGATTTTCTTCGAGCCATAATGTACCACTTTGACACATCGGCAACTCTCGGTGGTCGTGAAAATCTCAAGATTTCAATTACGGGCACAAGATACCCAAAATGACAAAAAATTGGTCTAGTGTCGATTGACGAGAATTTTGCATTCAAGTGGAATCACCCACCCTTTGATCACACATCTAAGTCGAATCGACCTATCCCTGATCTCTAATCAATTTTGACAATGCTGTAATGATCCTTGTAGACTAGCACGGTCGAGTAGTCGATTTCTAGTCGAATTCTCATGTCCATTACATTAAAATCTCTTAATGACTTCCCTAGATAGTCTAGTTATCTTACAAGTGATCGGCTCTAAGAATAGTACTATAGACGCGTCAATGAAAGGCCCAATTTATTCAATTGAAAACAAGACTAAAAATCCAGGATGTCAAAAGGGTCGTGGTGCGGCGAGTCACACGACCTTTCAACGAGGGTCCCCGTGACCCAAATTGCGAGATTTGGGACATGCAAGCTGCCACGCCTGACCTTCTTGTGGAGGTCGCTGAGGCCGCTTGATTTGGTTGTGGCGACCCAAATTGCAACCAGATCATGATCCAGGTTGCGACCCTCGCACCGTGTCCTTTGCACGGTGACCTTAGCCGGATGCCTGCCCTTCGTCGCATTGCCTGCCTCTCGCTAGACCACCTACCCTTCGCCAGCGACTATTAACTCTTTGCCGGCCAAGCCCTTGGCTAGCTAACTCTTTTTCTTTTTTCTTTTTCATTTTTTAATAACAAAAGTCTTTTGCAAATTTAATTTATCCAAACACTATTTTCCTCAAAGGTACTTTATAATGAACTTTCACAAATACGATTTATCAAACACAATTTACATTTTGAAAATTTCCTTTAACTCAAAGGCCTTTACATTTCTAAAAAACTTTTCCTAAAACTCTTCCCAAACTCACCCTAAGCCTTGAATCGCCAATTGTTTGTGTAAGCCTAGATAATTGTTCTCACATAGAGTACCTCCAAATCAAGATTGGTTCTCATTTGTGTTCGTTCCTTCGGCCCTATACCTCTCGAAATCATGAGTTCTTTAGAAAATCCAACCTTTAAAAATTTTCATAAATTCAATTAGCTCCACAAATATAGATGCATTTCTATTAAAGGTATCCTACCATACATTATTAGGATGTTGAATTCTAGTCTTTGAAGATTTTTGATGTGACAACAAAGACCAATAAATGTATTATAGTGAGCATAGTTTAGGATTTTTTTTTATCTTTGTGGCCTTTTCCCTTTTCTTTCTAACATTTGAAGATTTTTTTATTATATAAACTGAGATAAAATTTTAGTAGAAAGTTAAAATTAATATAAGCCTCTTCCATGTTATTTTATGGGAAATTTTTTTTTTTAAAAAAAAGAAAGAAGCCTAAAGGAACCATTTTCTTAAAATAGGATCTAGTGTTGATCTTTTCTTCAATAAGGGCATGAAGTGATCGATTTAGTCTCAAATAAGGGCTTCAAATGGGATGTTTTCTTCATAATAATAATAATAATAATAATAATAATAATAAAAAAGGCTCACAACGAATCTTGTCTCAAACGAGGGCATCAATTTTGTTCCTATCTTCTTAAAAAGGGGTATAAAGGGGATCTAGTCTCAAATAATGACCCGAAATAATCAATTTAGTCTCAAATAAGTGCCCAAACTCACCGATCGGCTTGCACGTGTGACTTATGTGCTTATTCTGACTCCAACATCATGGAGCCAAGAATGACGGATATGATCAAAAAGGAGAAGCTACGTCAATGATATTAGGAGAAACATTGCACTTCAATTTGGGGCTTCTTCAAGGTTTCCAAATTTGGTCAAAGTAGAAAAATTTTAAAAAATTCGCCCCAAATGTTGCCGCTTTGCTACCATATAAGCTCATGAGCTGCATGCCAAGTCACCTAACAAAGATTTGGGTAATAGATGAGGTCTTTTTCTTCCGCCCACGGGGCGGGGGGGACCATGTTAGAGATTAAATTGGTCGCTTCAATTTTTTATTTTGAAAAAAAAAAAGTTTACTTTACTTTATCTTTTAAGAAAATGGCCTCACTTTATACTTTTGTTTAATAATAAGTTGATTATTTCATCTCTCATTTGAGATAAAAAAAAAATTTTCTCAAAAAATGACCTTACTTCAATTCTTGAATGGGCCTAGGCCGGCCTCCTCTTTGGCCCGGCGCCGGTCTCCCTCTCTCTCTCTCGGCTCATAATAGCTGTGCCTGTCTCGTCTCTCCCGCATGATCACGAGTTCGTCCGGCGTCAAGTACCGCCACCGCACGGCCATCGGGACCCGCCGTGATGACCGGTGAGCACCGCGTGCCGCGACCACCCACAGTCACTCTCTCTCTCTCTTCTCTCTCTCTCTTTCATGTCTAGTCACCGGCAAGCACATATCCACCAGTCCAGGGCCCCCAAGAGCTTTGACGCATCGACAAAGATGACGAATCATGACGGTCTCTCCCACATCTTCTGTTCGGATGGGTCTCCACGAGCTTTGACGGCGGCAATTCACACCTCCGGGCCCTCCGGCGTTGCGGGACTCACTTTCTCACGGGTTCGAGTACAGCAATTTTTTTTTTTTAAAATTAAATTTTGCCAAAATTTCTATTTTTTTTAAAGGTGATTTCTAGCAAGTTATTTGTTGATGTTGAACAGATTGAATCGGTATGAACGTTGGACGACGAAAACAACGGCAAGTAGTGGTGTCGAAGGATTTGTGTCGGTGACTATTCCGGGTATGAATTTTAAACTAGAGTTAGTTCGGTGAATTTTGGGTGTAATGAGCTGAAAGAATGGTGGGATGGATGGGAATTTCTGACTGTGGTTGATACTTGATGTTGATGACTGGTTGTCCTTGGGCTGAGCTGAGTTATTATTGTGCAAATTTTACTTACTTCAATTTGTTGTTCTTCAACCGCTTGTTCTCAGACTCAACTCTTCAAAATGAGAGCGTACAAGACCAACTTCTGCTAGGCGACTGTCTCCTCCCCCACCAAGTGATGTTATTGAGGGTTCTCCTTCACCCAAATCACCACTCCTCCATCAAGGCCTAGTGGAAGTAAGGGTATTAGCAGAATCAGTCTAGTGTTCGGGCTCATTTGTCACGGTGGCCTGGCCTGTATAGTGTGAAGATAGCATGAACTTAAAATTCATACTATTTTGGAGATTAATGTCACATGATGGTTATAGTTAATGAATTTCAAATGGTCATCTCGGATTTTTCTGTTGTTTGTGTAATTTTTAGGATCTTGTGATCCCCGATCCCATCCTTTAGACACTTTCAACGATTTTAAGTAGGATGTCAATCCAAACAAACTTTCTCGTTCTGGTGGAAAATCTTTATTAAGAAAATGGGAGGTGATGGAGGATGTTAAGAAGGGAAAATCGCCTTCTCCAAAGACGAACAGAGGAGTCCACAAAGAAAACCGATGACGTCTTTTCCTTTGGGAAGTCAAGAGCAACTGACGAGGTTTTGCCCTTGTTTGATTTCAGTTCCTTATTTTAAAACAAAATGTTCACTTTGGTTTCTATTTTTAAGAAAATGACCTTGCTTTGTTCTCTTGTTTAAAACTAAGTTGGTTATTTCATGTTTTTATTTGAGATCTTTTTTTTTTTTTTTTTAAAAGACTAAGGACTTGCTTGGCAACCATTTTGTTTTTGGAAAGAGTTTATGCTTAGAAATAGTTTTTTCTAATTCTATCACCTACACAAGTTCTGAACATTCGAATGTGTTTAGTAATCGTACAAAATTTCTATATTTGTAATAGAAAAAGAACATAAATGCTTTTGATATGACCCTTAAATTTTTTTATGACATAAAATTTCTTTTTTAATAATTTATGAATTTTTTATTTTTTTCTTAAAAAAGAAAATGGCTTTATTTTAAAATTGTTTCAAGAATAAAGAATAACTTTTTTCAATTTCTTGATTTTGTTCCAAATATATTTTTGGGAATAAATTTGTTCTCGAGAGTAGGAAAATAATTAATGTTATCAAATTGATTTTTGTTTTATTTTTTCTTCGAGTAACTAAAAAGAAAAAAATTCAAGAATTGACCGGTTATCAAATAGACCTTAAGGGAATTAGGATGGCCTCGGGAAAGAATTTAATTCTAATTCGGGCTTCAAAATATATGAAAAAAATAAAGGGAAAAGATCACCAAAAATCATAAACTTTGTCCAAAGTGACAGATTTACCCCAAACTTTTTTTTGTGACGTGAAAAACCTCAAACTTTTGAAACTGTGACACATTTACCCCATCAAAGGTATTTTTGTCTTATTTTTTACGTTTTCCTTTTTCTTTTTCTTTTTCTTCTTCTTCCCTTCGCTAGCCATGGCGAAGCCGGTAGAGGGAAGCCAGTGGAGGGAAGCCGGCGCTGGCGAGGGCCAGATGTCGACGAGGGCCACCCTCGCCTGCGTGCGAGGGGTGCCCTCACCAATATCGAGTGAGGGCGCAAGGGAGGCCCTCGCCTGACCCAGCCGAGGGCCGCCCTCGCCGGACGGTGGCGAGGGCGGCCCTAGCCAGCCCAAGCGAGGGTGACCCTTGTCGGACGCTGGCTTTTCTCTGCCGATAAGGGAGGGCCGACAGAGGAAAGAGAGAAGAAAAAAAAAGAAAAAAAAATTTTAAAAGTAAAAAGACCAAAATGTTTCATAATTTTGGGATAAATGTGTCACACGACGGAAGTTTAAGATTTTTTGTGTCATGCAAAAAAATTTGGAGTAAATATGTCATGATTAGCAAAATTCAGGATTTTTCACGTTACACAAAAAAATCTTGTGTAAGTTTATCACTTTAGACAAAATTTAAAATTTTCCGCGATTTTTTCCCAAAAATAAAACAGCATCACACTCTGCCTCTCTCTCTCTCTCCACTCATGACAGCTGCGCCTTTCGTCTCTCCTTTATGATCCCGAGTTCGTCCGCCGTCAAGTACATCGCGTGGCCGTCGGGACCCGCTGTGATGACCGGCGAGCACTGCGTGCCGCAACCACCCACAGTCAGTCAGTCAGTCAGTCTCTCTCCCTCATGTCTAGTCACCGGGAAGCACATCTCCACGAGTCTAGGGCCCTCAAGAGCTTCGACGCATCGACAAGGACGACGGCGAATCACGACGGTCTCTCCCGTATGTTCTATCCGGATCGGCCCGCACGAGCATTGACGACGGCGATTCACGCCTCCGGGCCCTCCAAAAGCTTGGAAGCAGCGACGTGGTGGCGGTGCGGGACTCCCTCTCTCAGAGGTTCAAGTACGGTGAGGGTTCTTTTTTTTTTCATTTTTTGCCGGAATATCTCTCTCTCTCTTAATTTTAGAAATGTGATTTCTAACAAGCTACTCGTGTCGTTTGTTGATGTTGAACAGATTGAATCGGGATGAACGTTGGACGACAAAAAACAACAGCAAGGAGTCGTGTCGAAGGATTTGTTTCGGAGATTATTCAGAGTATGAATTTTAAACTATCTAATGAGCTGAAAGAATGGTGGATGGATAGGAGTTTCTGACTGTGGTTGAAACTTGATGTTGATGACTGGTTGCGCTTGGGCTGAGCTGAGTCATTGTTGTGCCATTTTACTTACTTTAATTTGTTGTTCTTCAACCGGTGATTCTCATACTCAAACTCTTCAAAATGAGAGCGTGCAACGCCGACTTCTGCTAGCCGAGTGTCACTGTGGCCCGGCCCGCATAGTGTTAAGACATCATAAACTTAAAATTCACACTATTTTGGAGATTGATGTCACATAATGGTCATAATTAATGAATTTCAAATGGTTATCACGGATTTTTCTGTTGTTTGTGTAATGTTTAGGATCTCACGATCCACGATACGATCCTTTAGACACTTTCTTCGATCTTAAGTAGGATGTCGATCCTGACAAACTTTCTTGTTCTGGTGGGAAATCTTTATTAAGAAGATGGGAGGTGCCGGAGGATGTTAAGAAGACAAAATTGGCCTCCTCTGAAGACAAACAGAGGAGTCCACAAAGAAAAACAGAGAAATGATTGATGTTGGAGTGCAGGAATTCAGACAGTGTTTCTATGTTTGAACTTCATTTGCTTGTTTTAATGTTGATATGTATCTAATTGTGCAAAACTTTGTTAAACTTCACAAATTGGCCTCAGTTTGTTAAATTTGTAGGATCTTGTGGTCCTCGATCCATTCCTTGAAGACCTCATAATCATCCTGCCTAGGACCCTGATTGTGACGATATTGTTTCAAAGTGCTGTGGTTATTGGAATAACTGAACTGAAGATAACTTCAACATAATGCTTTAGAGAATATAGAAGTAGTTAGTATCAGGTGTGCATATCATCTATTTCAGTTAGATCCCTGAACTTGTATCCAAATTTTGGATACCCATTCCTGAGACCTGTTGTTTGTGATTCGGAAACTTGGAAAAGTTAGATACTATGACAAGTGCCCATATTTGGCACCCGTATCAGAAAGGTTATACTTTGTAATAAAATTGTATTGTTTTAACTATTGCCAGTGTGAAATTTTTCAAGAGATCTGGTTTTGAGTGTTAAAATTATAACTTTTATGGACTGCAGACAAAGGTATATTCTGTCATTAATCTATATTTGTTCTTTTTGCCAAACACCAGAAAGCATAGGATATCACAATGTACTGTCTCACATCTTGTGATTGACGAGATGAGGTAGGGTATGTGAGATTCCTCATATCTCTCTCGTCCTATAGTAATAGGTTCTGAAATGCAGGTGACTATATATAGTCTCTCAATAATGGCCATCCATCAAGGCCCAAGAATCCACTAGTCAAGATAGATCTTTATCAGTCACATTCCTTTATTTTCGATTTGATCTCATTCTTACTGTATACGGATTGTCTTAGTGAAATAATCGGAGACTGCTTATTCCTTTATTGACTAGGTTTTATTGTTCTCTTTAATTCAAATCATCATAGATCAAATTGCCCATTCATCTTGGTATCCCATCATTCTTAACTATTCCAAATATCATTCTATTCAGGTCTCTCTAATTTGCTTAAGATGGGAGAACAAGAGGAAGAAAAAGTAGATACACCACTTGCGAAGCAACAAGCTTGTCTATGTCAAGATTTTGAAAAGAACCCATTGGAATACAAGTGGCCTGCATCTTCTTCTGCTCATGTAGCCTTCTGTGCGTAACTCATAAACACCATACTGGCTGCACTGGCAAGAGGGAATCAGATTCAGTTCACATTCGTCTCTCTCAATTTAATGACAATTTCTCCTCTTTGGTATACCCTCTCTCTCTCTCTCTATCTTTCTCTCTCTCTACACTGCACACATGTGCATGTCAAAATTCTGGCTCTGTTGCTGTCTTGCGAGATGATTATTCAGGCACAGATTTCTGTTGGTAATTGCCCTGCCTTATCTGAGTGGTTTCTTTTCTTCAGAAAATTAGCTTAAGCCTGAAGCTTACTTCTGTTTTCATGTTCACTCTTTAAGAAATCTCTCATTTGTTCTTAGGTTTTATATATTCACAGTTCATTGAAATTGATGATGGACATGGACTATAATTTGCTCAAGGAAGTGAATAGCATCACTGAATCTGCTGGCAGAATGAGAGCTAAATTAAGTGCGCATCTTTGTCTTAAGTTACCCTTTCAACTTCAAAACCTCTGGCATGCAGCTGCTAGCAGGAGATCAAAACTCTAGTTCCTTCCAAGTGGCCTGTCGAAAAGTGCCAGACTGATATGAATAAAGACAAGACATCAGAATCTTGACCTTAGAGTGTATTATAAAATGACGATTTGAAAGATGAGATACTAAGTTTTAGGTAATTCTTGTTGTAAAATATAAATGACATGATACATTTGAACTTTGATAAATCAGATATATTTTAGTAAAAAAAGGCCATCCAAAAACATATGATTTATGGAGAAAGAGGTTCGACGTGGGTTCATATGTATCACTATTAGCTAATTATTTCCTTCCTGATATTTCATTTACTTATAACACGGCAAAAATAATTTTTTTTTGTCATGTGTGTGCACTAAAATGTAGATGACTGTTGAATATGCCGGTGATATTGTAAATGCGATGGATTTCATCAGACCTGATGATACATACATACTTTTTTATGCATGCACCACACTCATCTTATATGCTTTGTCTCACAAGAAGGTGAAGAGGGCAACTTGCATATTATATGGCTTAAATAGTAGCTGCGTGAATCTAAGCTGATCCTGGAGTGGGGCCCTCCATAGTTGACACTTTTCATTGAAAATAGCCTAATCATATGGAATTTTCATCTAGTGTGTTCTTTGGAGTCATCAAATGAATGTTAATGATTTGTCATTGGTTTTAATCTTTTCCTCTCCATGTTTCCTCTTTGAAATGATACGAAAAAGTAAAAAATCTCTCTTTTTCTGCAGCAACTTCTCTCTTTTCGAGTTCTTATATCCTACCTGTTACGCATGCATGTGGTCATGTCCAGAACCAGGTTAAGACAACATTGTGAACATCGTCCTGGCAATTGCATGTGCAATGGTTAAAGAAAACGGCTCACAGAAAAGGTAAACTTTATTACAAAACGAGCCTTCGTTAGTTGTTAATTAGATGACTAGTTCTAATAACCCCCCCTCTCTCTCTCTCTCTCTCATTCTCTCTCGTTAATTGTCAGATCAATTTCTATTAAAAGAAGGCAGTATTTTGCTCCACTGATCATGTCTTTCTTTGCTTGTTTTAATATTGATATGTATGTAATTGTGCAAAACTATGTTAAAACTTCACAAATTGGCCTCAGTTTGTTAAATTTGTGGGATCTTAAGATCCTCGATCCATTCCTCAGAGACCCACAATCATCCTGTTTAGGACCCTGATTCTGACAATGTTGTTTCAAAATGCCTTGATTATTGGAATAATTGAAATGAAGTTAATGTTAAGATAATGCTGTAGAGAATATAGACATAGTTATTGTCAGGTGTGCATATCATCTGTTTTGGATAGACCCCTGCACTTGTATCCAAATTTTGGACATTTCTTCCCTGAGACCTGCTGTTTGTGATTTGGAAACATTGAAAAGTCAGATACTATGACAAGTGCCCATGTTTGGCACCCGCATCAGAGAGGTTATGCTTTGTAATAAAATTGTATTGCTTTGATGATTGCCAGTGTGAAATTTTCCAAGTGGTCTGGTATTGAGGGTTAATAATGATAAGATAACTCTTATGGACTGCGCACAAAGCTATATTCTGTCATTAATATTTATTTGTTGTTTTCGCCAAACACCAGAAAGCATAGGATATCACAATGTACTGACTCACATGTGATTGACGAGATCAGGTAGGGTATGAGCAATTCCCTCGTCCTATCATAAAAGTTTCCCAAATGCTGGTGACTAGATGTAGTCTCTCAATGATGGCCATCCTTCAAGGCCCAAGAATCCACTGGTCAAGATAGATCTTTATCAGTCACATACCTTTATTTTCCATTTGATCTAATTCTTACTAAGCATTGTCTTAGTGAAATAATTGGACTGCCTATTCCTTTATTGACTAGGTTTTATAGTTCTCTTTAATTCAAATCACCATACATTACATTGCCCATTCTTCTTGCTATCCATCATTCTTAACTATTCCAAGCACCATTCTTCTCAGCTCTCAAATTTGCTTAAGATGGGAAAACAAGAGGAAGAAAAGGTAGGCACACCACGTGTGAAGCAACAAGCTCTTCTATTTCTGGAGTTCAAAAAGAGCCCATCAGAATACAAGTGGCCTGCATGTTCTCTCCACTTATGTAGCCTGTGTGTAAATGGTCATAAACACTGTACTGGCTGCACTGGCAAGTGGAATCAGATTCAGTTCACATTCCTCTCTCTCAATTAAATGACAATGTTTTCCTCTCTGGTACTCTCTCTCTCTCTCGCTCTCTCTACCCTGAACCAGTGTGCATGTCAAAATACTAGCTCTGTTGCTATCTTGCAAGATGATTATTCAGGCATAGATTTCTGTTGGTAATTGCCCTGCCTTATCTGAATGGTTTCTTTTCCTCAAAAAATTAGCTTAAGCCTAAAGCTTACATCTGTTTTCATGTTTGCTTTGTAAGAAATCTCTCATTTAGTCCTGGGTTTTATATATTCATAATTCATGGAAATTCATGGACGTAGACTATAATTTGCTTGAGGAAGTGAATAGGGCCACTGAATCTGCTCACAGAAAGAGAGCTAATTGAAGTGTGTAACCTCATCTTAAGTAATACTTTCACATCCAAAACCTCCATCATGCAGCTGCTAGCCGGAGATCAAAACTCTTGTTCCTTCCAAGTGGACTGTGGAAAAGGGGCAGAAATCAGACTTGATAGAATAAAGATGAGACATCAGAATCTTGAACGTAGAGTGGATTATTTATACAATTTGGAGAGACGAGATACTAAGTCCTGCACATTAGGTATTAGCTGATTCTTGTGGTAAGCTTTATTTGCACCAATATAAATGACATGATACATTTGAATTTGAGAAGATCAGATATATTTCAGAAAAAAAAAGGCCATCCAAATATATGACTTAATGAGAGAGGTTTGATGTGGGTTCATATGAATCAGTATAGCTAATTATCTCATTCCTGATATTTCATCTACTTATAACACGGCAAAATTAATATTGTTAGTCACGTGCATGCACTAAATGTAGATGACTATCGAATATGGTCAGTGATATTGTAAATGCGATGGATTTCATCAGATCTGATGATACATAGTTATATTTTATGCATGCACCACGCTCATCGTATGCTTGGTTTGGCAAGAAGGCGAAGGGGGTGACTTCCATAATTTTTGGCTTAAATAGTATCTGCGTGCATCTGAACTGACCTAAAGTGTGACCCTCCATCACTTGACACCTTTCGTTTAAAATAGTTTAATCATGTGGAATATTCATCTAGTGTGTTTTTGGAGTCATCAAGCAAATGTTAATGATTTGACATTGGTCTTTTGTCTTTTCCTTTCCTTGTTTCCTCTTTGAAATAACATGGAAAGTAAAAAATCTCTCTTTTTCTGCGGCAACTTCTCTCTTTTTGCATGCTTATATCCCACCTTTTATGCATGCATGTGATCATGTCCAGAGCCGGGTTAAGACAACATTGCAAACATTATCCCAGCAATTGCACGTGCAACCTCTAAAGAGATGGCTCAAAGAAAAGGTAAACTTTATTATGAAACGAGCTCTCATTACTTTTAATTTGATGACTAGTTCTAATAACCCCCCTTCCCCCCTCTCCTATCTCGTTTGTCAAATCAATTTCTATAAAAAAAGAAGGTGGTATGTTCCTCCACTGATCTCATCTTTCTTTGCTTGTTTTAATGTTGATTTGTATCTAATTGTGCAAAACTATGTTCAAACTTCACAAATTGGCCTCAGTTTGTTAAATTTGTAGGATCTTATAATCCTTGATATGTTCCTCAAAGACTCACAATCATCCTGCCTAGGAGCCTGATTCTGACAATGTTGTTTCAAAATGCTGCGATTATTGGAATGACTGAAATGAAGTTAACGTTTAGATAATGCTTTAGAGATTACAGAAATAGTTAGTATCAGGTATGCCAGTCATCTTTTTTATATAGATCCCTGCACTTGTATCCAAATTTTGGACACCATTCCCTGAGACCTGTTGTTTGTGATCTGAAAACATTGAAAGGTCAAATACTATGGAAAGTCCCCATGTTTGGTACCCGTGTTAGAGAGGTTATGCTTTGTGATAAAATTGTAGTGTTCTAATGATTGCTAGTGTGAAATTTTCCAAGCAGTCTTGCTTTGAGGGTTAATAATGAGGAGATAAATCTTATGGATTGCACACGAAGGTGTATTCTGTCATTAATATTTATTTGTTGTTTTCGCCAAATGCCAGAAAGCATAGGTTATCACAATGTACTCTCTCACATCTTGTGATTGACGTGATGAGGTATGGTATGAGAGATTCTTTAGATCCTCGTCTTATCGTACAAGGTTCCAAAAGAACTGTTCAGGATAGATCTTTATCATAAGAAATGTTTGGTTCACCATCAACAGCGATGGATAAATGAACGAAAATAAATTCACAAAGAAATTTTCATATATTCATCAAAATTATTTGCATTACGCTTTTGAAATCTCCCCTATTTATAGAGTAACTAAGACATAGGACATAGACAAACATTAAAGACATGAGAACTATCAAAATATTGAAGATATGAGATCTAGAAATCAATTAAAGTCCTAGGAACTATTACTTTGACTCTTGGAACCTAAAAGATACTTAAGACTCATGACACTTGGACTTTAAATTCGAAATATCCATCTCTAAAGAACAACAGATATCCAAGGAAATTTGTCAAAACAGCCTCCCATCGATAGGTCTTTGAAATCTGTCTTTGCTTGAATGAACATTGATTGTGTTGGCTTAGTCGATGAAATTAGGTTGGAATTTAAGGATTGTTCCATGGAATCGGATTCTCCGTATCATCCTGCCTGGGTCGTTTGACATTTGACCTCAAACATGATAGGTCTTCATCTTCCAAATGAGGAGAAACGTCTCCCCATTAAAAGTTACTGAAGCGTCATACTCTTGAGGAAGAACAACCTTGTACCTATTGTTGTCGATTCTTTCGAGAATTTTAGAGGGGCTACCTACTCTAGGCATGAGCTTGTTCTTTCAATGAAATGGATTTCTGTCCTTTCTCGAATGTATCCACACAAGGTTACCTTGTTGAAAAAAAGCCTTCTTTTGCCGATTCTTGGATTGAATATGCTCATGAAGCTTCTTTGTTGATCGAGTTCTTTCTCTGCCATCAAAGTTTGCATGTGAGTTGAGTTGGATGGAATGGGAATTAAAGCGATTGGTGTGAGAGGATTCATTCCATACACAACTTCAAAAGGTGATTGACCAGTGATGTAACTTAGTGATCATGTAACTTAGTGATCGGCTGCTGGCAAATTCAGCTTGTGCAAGCTTTAAATCTCAATCTTTCAAAAACTTTCTCACCATACCTCAAAGGAGAGCAGCGAGGTTGCAATTGGTCACTTGCCTGTCTAAGATGACAAGTGGGTACTGAATAGGAGTATGGTACCAAGCATCCTTCAAAATGTGTTTTGTAACTAACTCTAGAATTTAAAATCTCAATCTGACACAATGGTATTTGGTACTCCATGAAGGTGAATGTTCTCCTCAAAATATAGCTAGATGCACCATCCATCCTATGACATGGAACGAAATGAGTCATTTTAGAAAATCGATCACCTATAACCATGATGGCATATTTTCCCTTTTGTGTTCTCGGAGAACCATAATAAAATCCATACTCACATCTTCTGAGGTTGCATTGGAACTGAAAATGGAGTATATAGTCCTTGATGGAAATGACTATTTGCTTTTTGACAAATTGCACACATTGAGACGATAGCATGCACATCTTCATTCATCATTGACCAATAAAAATGCTCTTGAAGAACCTAAAGAGTTTTGTTAATGCTGAAGTGGCTAACAAATCCTCCACCATGCACTTATTGGATCAATAATTCTTTGAAGGAACTTTTTGACACATAATCGATTTCCCTTAAAAAGTATTTACCATGATGGATTGAATAAGTGCCTTGAACTCCATGTTTACAGTTGTTGATGATGGATGAGAACTTTGGATATTCAAGATATAGTTCTTTCATCAATTGGAAATTATGGGTTCTAGAGTCCAAATCAGCAAGCATAGAGTATCTGCTCAATAAGGCATCTCCTACAATATTAGTGTGGCCAAGTTAATATTTCAAGACAAGAAAAGGATTGATGTAATTCTACCTATTTGGCATATCTTGAATTGAATTTGCGTTGACTGCTAACGTATTTTAAGGCCTAATGATTAGAATCAAAGACATTGTTTAGGCCTCAAATATTGACTCTAATGATTAAGAGCCTCGTCATAAAGTGATGCTGTTGAGTTCTCACTAAAATATGTCAAAGGCTTTTGGGCTTGGACGAGACTAGCTCCAATGCCAACTCCACTTGCTCACATTCAACTTCAAATACTTTATCGGAATGAGGAGGGATAAGGATAGGGGACTCATGAAGTTTTTATTTGATTATTTCAGAAGCTTTGTGAGCACCTTGGTCCATTCAAAAGATCCCCCATTCATGCATTCAATAATGGGAGCTAATGATTGTTAGTATTCGTCGCATAATCACAAAAAAAAAAGAAAGTAAAAGTGTGAAAGAGAATTTGAAATGAAAGATTTTATCTTGATTTACCCTTAAATTAGGGCTATGTTCAGCTGAGAATTCTACTATAATTAGCGTCTCGCACCTCTCTGTTACATCCCTTAATTACAAGAGAAAAGAGAACGTATATATCCAAACATAATATATCAATATTAGCTAACTATTTCATTCCTGATATTTCATTTACTTACAGCACAGCATAATTAATTTTGTTAGTCACGTGCGTGCACTCAAATGTAGATGACTATTGAATATGGTCAGTCATATTGTAAGCGGGATGAATTTCATCGGATTCGATGATACACGTATTTTTTATGTTTGCACCACGCTCATCTTATACTTTGTCTTGCTTGAAGGCCAAGGGGGGCAGTTTGCATAATTTTTCGCTTAAATATTACCTCCATGAATCTAAGTGGATCCTTGAGTGGGACCCTCCATCACTTTACACCTTTCATTGGAAATAGCCCAATCATATGGAATATTCATTCATTTAGTGTGTTCTTTTGAGTCATGAAGCGAATGTTAATGCGTGGACATTGTTTATGGCGCTGTAACTTAAGTTGGATGTGTGACTTTTGTTGAAGGGCCTATGGAGTCCAAAATCTCTCTTTCTGCGGAAACTTCTCTCTTTTTGCATGCTTATATCCGACCTTGGGCGCATGCATGTGATCACGTCCAGAGCCGGGTTAAGACAACATTGTGAACATCGTCCCGGCAAATACACAGCAATGGCTAAAGAAAATGGCTCAAAGAAAAGGTAAACTTTATTATGAAACGAGCTCTCATTAGTTGTTAATTAGATGACTAGTTCTAATAACCCTCTGTCTCTCTCTTTCATTTGTTGTCAAATTAATTTCTACAAAAAGCAGTATTTTCCTACACTAATGGGGTCTTTCTTTGCTTGTTTTAATGTTGTATGTATCTATTTGTGCGAAGCTATGTTAAAACTTCGCAAATTGGCCTGAGTTTGTTAAATTTGTAGGATCTTATGATTGTCAATCCATTCCTCGAAGACCCCACACTCATCCTGTCTAGGACCCCGGTTCTGACAATGTTGTTTAAAAATGCTGCGATTATTGGAATAACTGAAATGAATTTAACGTTAAGATAATGCTTTAGAGAATATAAGATAATGCATTTCATCTATTTCAGATATATCCCTGCACGTGTACGCAAATGTTGGACACTCATTCCCTGAAACCTGTTGTTCGTGATTTGGAAACATTGAAAAGTTAGATACTATGACAAATGCACACAAAGGTATATTCCGTCATTAATATTTATTTGTTGTTTTCATCAAGCAGCAGAAACGATAGGATCTCACAATGTGCTGTGTCACATATTGTGATTGAGGAGATGAGGTAGGGTATGAGAGATTCCTCAGATTCCTCGTCCTATCATAAAAGGTTCTGAAATGCAGGTGACCAGATGTCTCTCAATGATGGCCATTCGTCAAGGCCCAAGAATCCACTGGTCAAGATAGATCTTACTTAGGATTGTCTCAGTGAAATAATCGGAGGACTGCTCATTCCTTTGTTGACCAGTTTTTAGTCTTTAATTCAAATCATCATGCATCACATTGTCCATTCTTCTTGCTATCCCATAATTCTTGGCTAATCCAAACACCATTGTTTTCAGCTCTTTCAAATTTGTTTGAGATGGGAGAACAAGAGGGAGAAAAAGGAGGCACACCACATGCGAGCAACAAGCTCTTCTATGTCGAGTGCAAAAAGAACCCATCAGAATATAAGTGCCCTGCATGTTCTATTCGCTCATGTAGCCTTCCGTGCGTAAATGCTCATAAATATCGTACTGGTTGCACTGGCAAGAGGAATTAAATTCAGTTCATTCCCCTCTCACTTTAATGACAATGTTCTCCTCTCTGGTACTCTCTCTCTCTCTCTCTCCCCCCCCGTCTCTCTCTCTCTACAGTGCACGCACGCGTGTGCATGTCAAAATTCTACCTCTGTTGCTGTCTTGCGACTATAAATATTCAGGCGTAGATTTTCTGTTGCTAATTTCCCTGCTTTATCTGAATAGTTTCTTTTCCTCAGAAAATTAGCTTAAGCCTAATGCTTGCTTCCATTTTCATGTTCTCTCTTTAAGAAATCTCTCGTTTATTTGTGGGTTTTATATATATTCATAATTCGTGGAAATTCATGATGGGCATAGACTTTAATTTGCCCGAGGAAGTGAATAGGATCACTGCATCTGCTTATAGGACGCTAGCTAAATCAAGTGCGTATTATTAAGTTATCCTTCCACATCCAAAACCTCCGGTGTGGAGCTGGTAGCAGGGGATCAAAACTCGTCCCTTCCAAGTGGACTGTCGAAAAGTGGCAGAAATCAGTTTCGATATGAGCAAAGATGAGACATCAGAATCTTGACCTTAGAGTGGATTATATATATACAAGGCTATCGATTTTGTAAAGAATAAGATGAGATACTAAGTCCTGCACATTAGGTATTAGCTGATTCTTGTGGTAGGCTCTATTTGCACCTATATCAATGACATGAATGTATTTGAACTTGAGAAAATTGGACACATTTTGAGAAAAAGAAAAAGAAAAAAAGGGCTATCCAAAAGCACATGACTTATGAAGAAAGAGGTTCGCCGTGGGTTCATAAGTATCCACACCAGCTAATATTTCATTTACTTACGACATGGCGAAATTAATTTTGTCAGTCATGTGCGTGCACTAAATTATAGATGACCATTGAATATGGTCCACATAATGTGAATGCGATGATTTCGCCAGATCCTGTAGGAATCCCTGCAGAAATTCCAGACCTGATCTTTTATAGAAAAAAGGAGTGAGAATTCTCGAATCCTCTCTGTCTCTTTCAACTAAAAAAACTGAATTGGATGTGGGGCCTTTTTGTCGAGGGTGGCCATGGAATCTAAAATCTCTCTTTTTCAGTGGCTACTTCTGTCCTTTTGCGTGGGACATCCCCCACCTTTTTTACACGCGCTTTTGATCATATGTCCAGATCCGGAGTTAAGACGACGCTGTGAGCATCGTCTGGGCAACCCACGTTCAATGGCCGAGGGACATGGTCAAGGAAAAGGTAAGCTTTATTACGAAAGGAGTTTTCACTGGTTGTTAACTAGATGACTCGTTCCCCCACCACCGCGCCCCACCACCGCCCCCACCCCCCTCTCTTTTCTCTCTCTTTCTCACTTTCATTAATCTGAAAGGAAGGCAGCCCCCTTTCTTTAGTAAGTTACAAGTTGTGGGCATCACTAATATGCAGAATTAATTAGAGACTGAGGAAATTGTCTCGCTCCTTTTTCGAAACACAAAGTAACAAAATTTCAGAGATTGGGCTATGTTGATCTGCGGTTTTTTGAACTGACGTGTTGAGTAAGTTATTAGTAAGAGGCGGAATCTATGGTTTGTATAAATTATATAATAACTTTTTTCGAGAGTTAAAGGAAAAATGAAGAAAGATCGGCATCAGACGGTCCGACCTTGAATTTTTCTAGGCGAAGAGATTTGGTAGTGGAAAAAGGGAAAAGGCAAGTCCAAGCACAGGAGTTTTTTTGGGGTGAGGGCTAGGATTAAGACCCGTATGCCCCGCTTGTCTCTATTTGATGACCTATTGATTGTATGTACTACTTAGACCTAATTGATAATTTGAACACATAATTTAATTAATTTAGTGATAAAGGAGCGAGCTTTTACTGGAAACGTGTATTTATTTCAAAAAGCAAATGTAAAATTTTGGAGAGGCCAAAAAGCAACCTTTCCATGGTCCAATCATCCTTGAGTTGGGAGGAGGATAACAGGCGAATCTCCAATGTCGTCCGATATTGTGCCATTTGATTTTCTTCAATTTATGATCACATTATTGTCTTACTATTTTCCTCCGTATGCATCTTATAATCTGTATCCGATGGAGGATGAATTATCTTTTAGTTTATAAGCGGCTGCCCTCCAAGAATTGTCAAATTATGCCCCATTCAATAGTTTGTCCCCTAAAGCAAGAGGAACAGAGACAATTTGGCTGCTTCTGTTAACACGAATCTCTCTCTCTCTCTCTCTCTCAATGTATATGGCGGGTTTGAAAAGTTTTTCCAGTTTTTTGTCCCCCCTCTCTCTCCGTCTCTCTCTCTTCTCCATATTCCATCTTTGCAAGCTCTCTCTCTCTCTCTCTCGGCCTCTCCTCTTTTTCTTCAATTTTCCTTCTGCTCTGCAAGCTCAAAACATGCGTCTATCAAAAGCATTGCTTCTCTGTGTTTTGGTGATGATGCCATATGCAGAGGCTAGATTTCTTCCCTTCCGCTGGGATGTGAAGGAAGAGTCGGACCTCTACCATAAGCGGGTCTTCACTATCAACGGAGAGACACCGGGACCGACCATTCAGGGGCAGCAGGGAGACGCTGTTGAAGTCAAAGTTACCAACAGTTTGGTGAAGGAGAATCTCGCAATTCAATGGCGCGGAATCCGACAGGTATGTAGCGAACACATCAAAATTTTGATATGAAGGTCTGGTTAAGTGTTTGAGGAGACGACGATTTATGGGTTTGCAGAGAAGTCCATGGTGTCTATGCTCCATTTCGCCACGACAAACTTTTACCTATAGTTTTATCCTTGATCGGGTAAGTACAAAGATCATTGAATAATTTCATGCGAGGAACTTTACTTAGGCTGAATCAGTAATGGATCCACCCATGTTCATGTGAGCTCTTCTGAACCTCATGTGGGGTTCGAGGAGAATCCACCTTATTAGATGTTTACACACAACAGGCACTTAAATTCTCGTCTTGCAAGGGATGACATTATGCTTACACTCCATGTAGCCCGGATCGCACTTGTACTACTCCCATTACAGCATGCAAAAGGTGGCAGGACTAAACGGGTGGATCCGGGTTTCGCCGCCGTACGGTGTCGCCGAGATATTTGCCTATGACTACGAGCAAAGCGTCATCCTCAACGACTGGTACAACAGAAGCAGTTATGCCCAAGCCTTCTATTGGGATGTGGACCCTGAGGTAATTAAGTTAATTTGATTTCCTCGGTTAGGGAACAAAAAAAACACCAGCTTCACTCATTGCTCACGGGCTTTTTCATTCTCTTTTATTGCTTGGATGCAGTCACTACAAATTCAAGGGAAGGGAAAGTTCGATAGCTCCAAATCGACCACTCCAAGCTCGGATACAATGGCTTATAACGCGACCATTCCTGCATATCTGAACTGGACAATCGTCCCTGGGAAAACAAATCGCCTCAGGATTTCAAGCGTGGCCATTCGATATGCTCTCAGCTTTCAAATTGAGGTAAACTTGCATCACCTACAACTTATTCCTCTGGCTTTTTTTTCCCCTGGCTTTCTATAACGATTTCGAAGTCTCGAAGATGAAGACTTTCTTTGCTATTATCATTTCATATCGGATTACACATGATAGCAAGTATTGGGGGAGATGATATGATTCGGGTTTTTCTGAAGGAGAAAGAGAACACTGACTTTTTTGATTTGCTGCGTGATGATTTGGTGTGCCCATTCTCTGACTCAGATTCAGCCGGAAGTAACCTTTTCGATATTTTTAAGAGACTATTAAATCGGAAGATGAACATGTTTTCAGACTTGTGCTTTGGAACTTACTGCTTCGACCATATGTCGAGATGTTCTTTTGATTGGCAGGGTCACAACCTGACCGTAGTTGAAGCAGATGGGTACTATGTAGAGCCATTTGTTGTCCAAAACCTGTTCATCTACCCGGGGGAGACGTACTCTGTCTTGATCAAAGCTGATCAAGATCCATCGAGAAACTACTGGATCACGAGCAACATTGTTGGCTGGAACGCCGCTGCCATAGCCCCTCCCGGTCTCAACGTGCTCAATTACCACCCGAACCATTCAAACCATGTCCCGCCCACAGATCCACCTACCGGCCCGATTTGGAACGACGTGGCTCCGCAATTGGCACAGAGCATAGCGATCAAAGCCCGACGAGGATATGTCCGCACTCCACCACCCAAAGCAGACCGCATGATTGTGTTACTCATCACACGGAACAAGATTGACGGTTATTTCCATTGGTCCGTGAATTATGTGTCGCTCACCCTCCCCCGCACACCGTACCCAATTGCCCTCAACGAGAATCTCCACCATGTGTTCGATCAAAGCCCACCACCCGACCATCTTCCCGGCTATGCAGATTCCAACGACTACCGTGTCGTGGACAAAACCAATGCCACCTCTAGCGACTTGATCTACAGACTGAAGTTCAACACTACAGTGGACATCATTTTGCAAAATGCAAACACCATGACCGCGAACAACAGCGAGACAATCCCATGGCACCTTCATGGCCACGATTTCTGGGTCCTTGGGTATGGGAGGGGGAGATTCAACGTCGCCAATGACCCGAAGAAGTACAATTTGGCGAACCCAATCATGAAGAGCACGGTGGCAGTCTATCCTTATGGGTGGACCGCCCTGAGATTCGTGGCTAATAAGCCGGGCATGTAGGCGTTCCATTGCCAGATAGAGATGGTGGCTAATTGTTAACACTTTTTTGTTTGTGCTTACGATGGGACCTCATCACCAGAAAAGCAAGAAGGCTAGTAATTATTGAATAAACCTACTTCTGTTGTATGAAATTATCTACTTTTGCCTGATTTTGTTCCACTTTTCTTTTTGTTGACTAAAGCTTTCTGCCTTTCTTTTATTTCTCGGCGGGAGCAGGAAAATATGGCACCGGACTACCTGCTGAGCAATGAAGAAAATCAAGAAGATAGCAGTTGGGAATGGGACGGCCCTGTTCTAGCAATGTACTTGAACTCAGACAAGTTTGAACCCATGTTTATGATGAACCTTAAAATTTTCCTTTTTATGTTTCACATTTTCGCTCCTCGAGTCAAGACTTTGAATGACATTAGACTTTCTTAATCGGTGATTATGCTTTTGATTGCCCTTTAATATCATGCTAGAATGAAAGGTGATATGAAGAAATCCCTCCCTCGAATCTATGGACTGCTTCTTCTAAAAGAAATCCCTCCCTCGAATCTATTGATTGCTTCTTCTTTATATGATATTTCACTTTATTTCTAATCGCGGCATTATCTCAAAAGGTTGGAAAATTAGCCCTAAAGATTTCAGGGATTAAATTTTTGGTTGTACAAAGCTATAGCTGTTGAACCTGTTTGATTGCATTTCATTTTTAAACACTGGATATTGCTGTCAATTTAACCTAATATCTAAGGCTTATTAAGTTTCCTTCCACGATAACAAAAATAGAATATTTTAGTTACCATTTTGTCTTTTGAGTAATTACGAATATAGACAGAGATCCTTCAAATTTATGATAGTAAGTATGCTTCTTGAATTTGTTCTTTTAAGTGGATGGTCTCATGAGAAGATGCTTACCCAACACCATGTAAAGGATAAAATCATAAGGCTCTCTAAGACTCTGAATGAGTTCAGAACCTTACATCGTTACCTTAGGAAGTGTTTTAAAGAGGTTAAAATAGTCAACTTAACAATTTATCATAAAATATCTGTGCTAGAGAATAATTTGTATGGGTTGCTAAACTTGTCTTCAGTGGATAGTGATGAATTAGTAAAATTCTCTTCCTTACGGACATGTTTAAAGGCAATTATCAGCCATTTTTATTGATGACTCTCATTTAAATTTGAATATTATAGTTTTATTCGAGTTTCAAGAATTCTAGAAAAGTCAACATTTGAATACTATAAAATATTTCGAGTGTTTCGGGTTAAATAAAGTATGGGCTCCATAAGATCATGAAAAGGTCAAACATTACAAACAGAAATTACTTCAAACGTAGTTTTACCGTTTGACTTGACAGATGATACTAATCAATCAAAATAACTATTTGTGCGCTGAGCGATGCATTCAACAGAGAAGTTTTCATTTTAGAAAGGTATGCTACATATATTCTATGATTACTTAAGGGTACTAATGCTATATAAACGGAAGAGTTCACAAAGGCTTTGTAATTAGCTAGTATTGCTCTTTCTATAATATTCACCCCCTGTTACTTTTGCATGATGGGAGTCTTTAACTCCATTCAATGACCGAAGGTGATTCGAAAATTCAGAAATGATAATATTGTTATGCACACCAAACTCCATGAATGCAATTAAATGCTTAATACGTCACACCTTATTTATACTCCTTGGTTTTAATCTCCATTGTCCTTAGTTTTAGTATCCTATTATTCATAAATAGTGGATAGATAAAGAATGCAACAAAATGTCAAGTGACATTCTCAAAAAGTCAAAATAGTCTCGTAAAAGAGATTCTTGATATAGCTATATCCACACTCCACCGCCCAAATTGGACCAAGCGATTGTGTTCCTCAACACACACAACAAAATCGATGGCTATTTCCGTTGGTCTATTAACAATGTGTCATTCAGGCTCCTACACACGTGGTACCTGATCGCTCTCAAGGGTAATCTCCACCACCTGCAGAATTAGCACTCCGCCGGCTGACTGGCTACATGAATTCGCGAGCTACGACATCTACCGCGTGGCGAATAAGACCAATGCCACCTCTAGCGACGTTGTACATACACTAAAGTTACTCCACTATGGATAGCATATTTCAAAATGCAAACACTATGACCGCAAATAACAGCGAGACACACTCGCAGCACCTTGGGTACGGGCCTAGAAAATTCGACATCGACAATTACCCGAAGAAGTACGATAAAATACCATTTTGAGCAATGAAACTTAGTTTTGCAAGGTGTTGTGCGGAAGTGTCGTGGAGCTAATACGAAAAATTGCAACAGGCAACTCCAGACACACTTAAACTAAAATGCGTACAAATATAACACACAAATAAATACTATCTCACACGACTATGACAATTTATTTTCTCCCATGACATACAAAACACACATGCAAACTAGCTCTTACAGAGACTCACCCTTTAACTCTCTCGCGCGCGCGCTCTCTCTATTTCTGAAGTTCACGCTTGGCTCTGTGGCTGGACTTCAATGCCTCGAGTGCTCTAATTATAGCCAATATTTTTCGTTGCTCGAAAAGCCGCTAGCACTGTTCAAGTACGACTCTTTTGCTTCCAAACGACGTGGAGCCATCATTTTTGGATTCGGTGAAAGTTTGGCAAAGTTGGAGAAAGAAAGCGTCTGCCGATAGTCCGCCGTAAATCATGGCTCTTTCTCTTTTCTTGTCCTCCGTCGTTTGTTGATTTCATGGCTGGGGTTTGAAATTTCAGTCCACGGTCACATCATCTTTCGGTGGAGTCGGTGGCCGACGAAGAAATGTCAGGTTTCAGAGAGCCCGCCATGAGTGATCACATCAGCTCAGTGGAGTGGCTAGCTGGATTTGACGGAGAAACTGCTCGATTCAGAGAGCTCGCCATGATTGACTTTCTTGCTTTTTTTTTTTTTTTTTAAATGTGTATTATAAAATTTCTACATTATTTTTGTGTTTCTCTATTTTTCGAAACAGATTTAAAATAAAAATTCGTTTGATAATACAATTTGATTTTTTTATTTCTGAAATAGATTTATATTCCAGAAATAAATTTAAAAAAGAAATCAAAAGCTAAAATTTTTAATTTTTTAAGAGAAATCAATTTCTGATCAAAAATCAATTTCTGTTCCAGAAATTTTGTCATACCCACCCTTAATTTTCCATCGCATGCTGATTTTATGGAGAGGTTTAGAAATTACCGTACAGATCATCTTTTAATTCAGTGGGGAGCTTTCAATTCGGCAGATAGCCTGGCTGAGTTAGACGAAGAGAAACCTGGTTTCAAACAGGGAGCTCCAATAGCCACAGAAACTATGTTGACAGACGTTTCTTTCAATTTATAGTCCATTTTGATTTTTATATGTGGCTGCTTAATGGCTGTGGATTGACTTAAATACGAACAATGACATTTTTGGTAGAGTTAAAGATGATTTCAAAATGAATGATGTAGGAGATGGTGTGCCGGACTGATGAAGCCTCTCGAGTAGTGGAGAGCTATGTAGCACCGATACGGACACGCGATATGTGATACGATACGACACGCCGATACGTCATTTCTAAAAAAATAGAGAATTCCGACACGTTATATATTAAATATATATTTTTACATATAAATGAAAAAATAAATAATGATAATAATAAAAAGAGCATATACTTAATTTATACTAAAAATTAATCCAACATTTGTTAATATCGTTTATTGTTTTAATTTAACAGAGATTGAATGAGAAATTCAAAAATTACAAACACAAAAGAGTAAATTTAAAGGAACATGTACTGTTTTCTTACACTTATCAGAAATTAGTGAGATTTCTTATAATCCAAGATAGAGTTCGGAGTTCATGATATAGACTGATTTGGAGCTCCTCTGCAAAATAAGGTTCGACAAAAATGAAAATCCAAAACAAGAACTCTCAAAATACGACTAAAAGAAAAGGAAATAACTAAATTCGTCATAGAAAATGTGATCAAAAGAGATAACTCGCAGGCGACGCCTGCGAGACAAGAAAAGAAGCAAAAAAAAAAAAAAATCACAACTTTAAGTCTGCGAGGGCAACGGAGCAACGCTGGCGAGAAGAGGGGCGTTCCATCGTCACTCACGGGAATATCAAAACTTATAAGCGAGAAACTTAAGAGTGAGAATTTTCTTTTTGTCCCTTTATTTTTGTTATTTTCATTATTTTTTTCATATATTTATATTTTGACCCCTTAAATATTGAAAATTTTTAAAATTGACCCTATGTGGGTCGGAATCGCGTGTTGAAATTTCGTACTCGCGTGTCGGAAAGAGTTAACCACATGTTGTCGTTGACCGCGTGTCGGAACGTGTCGGAGCGTGTCGGACACGTGTCGGAGTGTCGAACACAACACGGGGGTTTCCAGAGAGTGTCGGTGCTTCTTAGATGGAGAGGATAGTGGGCGGTTGTTAGGATTTTTTTTTGGGGGATGGGGTACATTGGAAAGCAAAATTACAATTTGATAAATTATATTTTAAGACGAGAGATGCACTTTGAAGTCTATAATAAAAAAGTGGGAATGGCAATTATAGGTTTTAAGACGTGAGGAGAATGTTTTATATAAGAAGTAAAATAAAGATGAATTTTTAATTTTCCTTGGGAAATAACTTTTCAAGTTCTTTTACTTTCTTGATTTTTCTTTTCACCATCATCATTTTACGGAACATAGGCACTTCAGGCAAGTTGTCTATCCAAAATTGGGATAATTATTTAAAAAGTGCTAAAATTTTATTGTACAACAATCAATTCAATTCTAAACTTTTTAATTTGACCAATTTAATTATAAAATTTTTGACGATTTGTCAATGTTGTCTTTGCAACTAATTTTGGCTAGAAAATTGTTAACATGAACACTAACCGTTTTACGTGATACAAGTGGTATTGACATAAATGATTTTTACAATTTTATTTTATAATTTTCTACAATTTTTTCTTTTTCTCGTTTTTCTCCTTTTCTTTTTTTGCTATTTCCCTCCACCGGTCCGAAGCCTCTAAACAAAAAGAAAAAAATTGCGACCATCATCTAGGCCTCGAATTGATGGGAAAATAAAAGCAAAAAGGAAAAAAAGGAAAAGGAAAATAAAAAAAAAATTGGAAAATTTTAAAGAAGTTGCAAAAATCTTCCACATTAACATTGGTCATAGCACATCGGATAGTTAATATCAGCTTCCATGTCAGTAATTTCCAGTAAAAACTAATGGAAATAATTACATTAGCAAATCATAAAAAGTTTTAGAACTAAATTGACTAAATTAAAAAGTTTAAGACTAAATTTACTGTTGTACAATAAGTTTGAAATTTTTAGGACAATTTTCTCGTCCAAAACTACTCATATTAGCTGACAAAAATAACACAATATAAACCGCTGTCCTTTGGTTCACTAAATTCACTGCTATGTCTTTTGCTCGTGGATTCATATGGTAATGAAGAACCAATTACAGCAATCATTTCCCGCAAAAATCAGAAACAAAGTTATACTCAGGGACGAATCACCAAACCAGTGACCACTATTAATCGCAACATGATGCATTGATTAATCCATATATGTTAATTTGCCACTTTAAATTATAATAATTATGTTATAAGACACATAGAAATAAATCCTGTCGTTTGTCACTATCACTATTAATTCTTTCCACAGGATGTGCAAACTGCATTGCGATATCTTATTTTTGACTTAATTATTTGTATTCTCAAATCAATGCACAAAAGGCCCCTTTCTATCAAAACTATTGACAACCAATTTCTGTCTACTTTTTATAACAACCATGTCAACTGAAAATTTCTTAATGTAAATGCTAGACAATCAAAGAGAAAGCAAGTTCAATTACTCTAAGCATGCCTAAGTACTTCTAAACAAAAATTTAGCGGTCTTGCAATTGAACACAATATTCAAATCAGAAAACTAATGTTAAAATAGTGCTAAATGCACTGCAACCAATGTACAAAATTGTCTACCAACTGATACAGCAAATTGTAAGATAATAAGCATTTGAAAAGGACCGCATCAATTTCTAAACCATCGACCTAGCCGTGATTTAGGTTAAAGGCCACGAAATTCATTGACAAAATGTGTGCACAAAAATTTTGCACCAGAGATTTAGATGAAATTACACACAATAAAGGGTATATTAGTTATTAACAAGTTACAACAAAATCTCAATTTGAAATTTTGTAAATTTCGTGAAAGAATGTTTCTATATGAACCAAAATAAGTATTTGTACAAGAATTTTTTTTTCTTGATGACTATATATCATATTTTTGTATAATTTAAAATTTATGTATTACAAGAAGTTTTTCCACTAAATAAGAAGATTGCCATACTTACAAAGGCATATAAATAATGTCAATAAAGAATCATAAAGTTTCTTATAAGAAAGGGAATAGGATTGTCAATACCCATAAAGTAAGATCTATGGGAATATAAGACTTGGTAATTACTTTACGAGTGATTGAACAAAGGAGGTCACTGTCGGCCCAAAGAAAAAGAACAAAGGAGGTCACTGACCATGATTTCACCGGAAGAAACGGAGGAAGGAGCAGCGCAGGATCCAAGAAAAGAAAATATTTTTTCGTTTATTTTTTTTAAGTAGTATAAGATATTATTTTTAACATTATATATTTTTCAAATTGGTAAGGTATATTTTTCAAATCATTCATTTATCGTAAAATAAACAAATCCTTATTAACAACAATAAATAACAATAGATGAAATGAATGTCCAAAACTGACCTGCCATTTTCACTTGATATTGGATTGATGCTATTCGCATCATTAACCTTAAATCCACAACCGCCTAATCGCAATGTTGATCAACTTGAGAATGAAAACTTAGGCCAATTGATGAAACTTGCTCTAGAATAAGGATTCGTGATAGTCATGGGCCGAATAACTTAATAGGCTTGCCCCACCTCTTTAGACACGAAATGTGCATGAGCGAGTTTAGGCAAAGTAACCTTCTTTTTAGAGCCAGTCTACTAGTGCCTAGTCACCTTTTATGTAGAGAATTTGGTAAATCTTTTTAATTTGGCTCAATCCGCCCATTAATCAATTATACTTTATGCGACTTTTATACAGCAAATTATGTCCATCCGGTTAAAAGCAAGCAATCCAGTGGTAGAGTTATTGTATATCGCCTGCGGGGGCAATAAAGAAAGGGCAGGATACTTTTGGCATTACCAAAATTATTTCCACGGTTGATCAGTTTGATTATTTTATCAACTGAATATTAGACGATTTATTTATCAATTTATCCTCAATTAATTTTTGTTCTCATTGAATATCGATACCAATTTTTCCATGTGATCGAGTTAAGTGACAGAGGCTAGCAAAATGACCAACAGACAGTCCGCAATTAACCCAAGAAAATCCTGGGCATTAAGGTCATAGGTTAGACTTCGGCAAAGAAAAACGAAAACCATTTTTTCTGAATATCTTCAACGTCCGATAGAGAGAACTGCCAAAAGCAGCCGTCCTTTTCTCTTAAAAAGAGCTACTTTCCCTTGTCATTTCAGAAAAATGTGAATCGTATTTAGCTGAAGAAGCATAGGACAGGTTGGAGTTCTTTACCTTAATAGACCAAGCCACAATTCAAATGGATAATCGGTTGAAGTGCAAGAGTTCCATTCATCTCTTGGCTTTCAAACGCACATGCAAGCAAAATAGAGTGGAACCGAGTCGCTATACTTTGAAAGCTTATTTTTTTGCATTATAATAGATTTGATCGTAGCTCCTCCTCTTTCAGTTTGTAGTAGGGATGCGGGTGAAGAGGTCGTGTTCTGGACTAATCGTTGGCCGACAAACGAACATCTTCCCCTCTCGTCATTTAGGGGCACCTAGTATGCTCTCCTCTTCTTTCCATCATTCAATGTCTTTAGTAAGTCAGTCAAAGCTTACGCCCTCCAACTATTTAAGGAAGTAGGACTAATGCAATAAATAAGACCAAAACCCTCATATTATATTGAAAAAACGACTTTCATTTCAATATGGTGTGATTGGCTCAAAACCAATAGCTGTCGAAATGATATCAGGGAGCGCTTTTCTTTCAACGTGTTATCGAGCTTAGTCTAAAAGCAAAGTAGGCGTTCTATTCAGCAGTACAAGATATTGAAATTGGATCAATAAACCGTTAAGGAAAGCGCTCACTCGCTCCAAACAAAAAACGAAATGGGCGTCACTTTGGGACTCATGCGAATAGCCATCCCCCGTGACCGTCGATATTTACAAATTTGTACCTTTTCCTTTGTCATTTGAAGAATAAGATTATTTTTGTCTGGATATAAGTTCGTGCATATTTTTAGCATTCGAGCAAAAGTTTGTACTTTTTCTTGGATCTTTGCAAAGTATGGTCAGCTTTCTCCATAGAATATAAGTCTTATTTTATTTTTTGACATTTGGTCTTTCAAGGACAGACTTGCACTAACCGCATACCACGAGAAGCGATAGACATCGACATATATGTAGAAGAAAGAGAAGATATGATGATAACATCGACTTTTTAAGTTGTCCAAAACCACATGGTTTAGCTTCTAATGTGGTATAATGTTATTGAAGATGCCAGCGATGATAAGAAACTGATCGGTACAACAAAATCAGTACTCATGTTTACCCAAATGGATCTCGCGAAAGTTTCATCCACCTATCTCTAATGCCAAGTGCCAACCCGGTGAGCCGTGTCTCCAAGCATGAGAGTTCAGTTAGCTGTCACTAAACACTAGGCATAGAGACAGATCGATCAGACATATAAATCCACTGGCCGTTGTGATTGTTGAGACAGAAGCGCGTAGCTGGGCACACCAACAACTGAGGATGCCTACTAAAGGTACTGTTTGAGAGTCCACGATATATTACAAACAGGAAGCAGTAGATCCCAAAGAGCGAAATTTATAGTTCTAGATGCATCCATCCCCGGGCACTCAGAACTTAGGGTGTGTTTGGGAACTGCCTTCCCAAACCCCCTTGAGCGCTTAAAGCCCTTTGAGCCAAATATTTGGTGTTGGGCAAATTATTTTTTGAGCTCCCTTTGCCAAATGCAAGCCTTCAAAAGGCTGAATGCCCAAGGCAGCTTAGGGGTGCGGCGAAAAAACTCTCCTGAAATTATCCTAGCTAATCTATTGTTTTTCTGGTTTTGCTTCCTATAATTGTTCATCTTCATCTTCTTCCCTTATCTTTATTGAATGGGACTAACATTTGTGCGTGGTCGCTGGGGAAGGGCAAGTGGTGCGGCGAAGAGTAGACAATCCGGCTAGGGTCGCCGCGACCAAATCGCACGGCCCCGGCAACCTTTGCACGTAGGTCGCACGACCGTCCGGTGAGGGTCGTCGTGATCTCCGTGCAGAGGTCACCGGGGCTGCGCAAAGGTCGTGGTGACCCTTGCCGTGCCGTGACCTTCGTGCGAAGTCCCTCACCGAAGGGTTGTGCGACTTCACCGGAGCGCTTTCCCTTCATCGGATCACCTGCCCTTCCCTAGCAACTGTTAGCTCTAAGCGCTAGCACGCTTGGCTGGCCAACTCTCCTTTTTTTTTTTTTTTTTTTTAATAAATAACAAAAGTTTTTTATAAATTTAATTTGTCTAAATACTATTTTGCTCAAAGGTCTTTCATAATGGACTTTTATAAAAATAATTTACCACATACAATTTGCATCTTCAAAAATTCATTTAACTCAACGGTCAAAGCATTTCCCCAAAGATTTTCCTCAAAAGTCTTCCCAAACACACCACTCTTCCACCTTTCAAAAGGATCTCGACTTCTTTCAGAGGGTTCAAACCGAGTTTCTGAGCACGCTTCCAGTGACACAGTCGAGTCATTCCAAGCCATGGTCCATAAGCCATGTTCATGTCAGACGGTTTCAGCTGAAGAGAGAGAGAGAGAGAGAGAGAGAGAGAGAGAGAGAGAGAGCTTTCAGCTGAAGGGAGCCGGGATGTGAGGGCAGGCGGTTGAGTCACATGAGAATCAACAGCAGAGGCATTGGTTGGTGATTTTTTGGAACAACCCTTCTTACTGGAAGTGGATTTGTGTTCTTTTGCTTGCAGAAATCTTTCATGTTTGCTGATCTTGTTGCCATCCTTCAACGCTAAATTGCTGCAGAGAATAGGGAAATGATGATAATGAATTGCAAAGATGTAGGAAAAACTAACAGATGATGATCCTACCAAGTAAGTTAGAACTAAATTGGTCAATACTTGGCCTTCACAATCTGCAGAAGCTGTAGGTGGGAAAGGCGGTCTAGCATAGATTAGGGAAAAAAAAAATGTTGGAAATTGTGATCCATTTTCAACAAAATCTAGAAACTACTCACTTAATCATGAAGAAAGAAGAGGTAAGAATGTGAACAACTAGTTAATATCCAGAGTAGACTAGAGGAACGTGCATTGAATCTCTAGCTTGGAGGCTGTACGTGTGATGTGTTGAGAAAACTCCTATCATGTTTTGAAATTGACAAAACTTTCATTCTCTTATTCTTACTCTTATTCTAAATGATACTAAATTTCTGTGTTATATCGTGGAATGCTGTCAAAGTCTATTTTACTTCAGAAGTCTTTCCCACTCTAACGAGATCCGGACTAAACTCAAGACAAGAACGTAGATATAATCAGACTCAGGATTATTGATCTTTCAACAAAGATTCAGTACGTGCAAGATTTATCCTTAATATCTAGCTTTCTGGTGAAGAATCTCACTTACATTTTCGAAATATATTGATGAAATCAATTTCGTTATTAAACTTCGATTCATTTTTAGCATAAGAGTCGTGGCATCAATTTGAAGTCATTTTAGACACAATAGGTTATCCCAAATATGGGTAATTAGTCAAATAGATGTCTTGCAATATTAATTGAACTCAATTTTGATTAATTTATGATTTCGATCCATAAATTGTGAAATTGTCTGATTTGGCCTATAATGTCCAATTATTTTACCCATGGTGTAGGTCACTTATTTTGCATGATAATCAAGCAATTAGGCCGATAAAAAAATTAATAGATTGCATTTTCATGGTTTAATTAGCCTAATCCCTTTAAAATTGGACCATTTCCCCCCAAATTGAGTAAGTTTTATTTTCAATTTTGTCATTGAGGGACGAAATTGCATAAAATTTAGCCTCCCAAGGATTGGTCAGCTCAAACCGACCAAGAACTGGTCGAACCGGCTTGAATCGATCCAACCGACTGCTGGTGGATGAGGTTAGTTTGGCCCTTTGCCGGCCAATTCTCGATTGTCGGCGACCATCCATTGACTCCTTGTAGCGCATATTTTGTCATTTTGTCTCTAAATTTTTCAGATTTCGCGAAAATACTCATGGATTTCGTGAAATTACAAAATTGCCCCTGATTAGGTCCCATCGCAATTTGCATTTAAACTCCCATTTTTTGCATATCAATACCATCCCATCAATCGTGGGACACCTTTCACTTAGTATCAACCCCTAATGAGCTTAATTAGACCGTTAGATCAAGTTTCAACCATCGGATCAAACCGAGGATCGAGATTTGACCTTAAATCAATACTATCTAATGATTTTCCCTCCAAAACTTTAGGAGGTGTTCCTTCTACATTTTTTCAGATCTGAATATAGAATTTTCTCTCTCTCCCTCCCCCTCCCTCCCTCCCTCATTGCCATGCCTTGTTGCGCCATGAACCGGTCACCGGAGCCCCCACTGGCGACGTCCCTACCTTGACGGTCCTTTCTAGCTTCTCTCCGTCACCGTCATAGCCACAGTAGGGCCGAGAGCAACCTCCATCATCCTACATCTCTCCTCCTTGTCGCGGTCTCAAAGACCGCTGGTTGAACCGGCCTTACCCCAGGCCAATTCCCCTTGCTAATCAGCGGCCATTGGCAATTCTTAGAGGTCCCGCCGTCGCCAATCCACCCTTGGGAGTGTCCCCGACCTTGCCATAGTCAGGGATTGGTGGAACAGCCACCAGAAGTTCTCCGGTGGCCCGATCCTTCACTGACGACCAAAATTGGTCCAAACCGGACCGGTTTTTGTCCAACTCGTGAAGCAATGGTTTGACCGGCGATCCGACCCCTCCGGTGAGTCCTTGACATTTGTTTGGTGTCCCTTGAGGTTCGGGATACGATTTGGAGTTCTGATCATCGTCCGATTGCGTTTGATTTGACGAAACCACAGAAGGTAAAACTTGAATCGTGAATCCAATGAAGTGAGATCGAAATAGTCAATTGGGGCTAAGATTTGAACCTAGGATAGTGTTTTATACTTAGAATTGAAGTTATGGATGTTACGTAATGATATGTGATGAGATAATGTGGATTAAGAATGAGTTTAAGTTTGAATGTTCTTGATTTGCCTTGATTTGCAAAAGTCGTAGCTTTGTGTGTTACTTTCTGTTAAGGTTGATCTGAGGTGGTAAAAACTGTTTTTTCGGTCTTGAGATATTCTAGACATATGATTTAGGTTTGACAAACTTCAATTGATAGGTTGTAGGCCTCGAACAAACTTAGTTTGCTACCTGAATTACGCCTCGGAAATTGGTGGGAGAAGTACACTAATGGTGCCATAAGTTGAGTACGGCGTTCACTTTAGTGCCAAAAGTTTCCGTCGGATCACTTAAGTAGCCAAAAATTTTGAAAAACGATCACTTTGGTGCCATCGCAGATTTGGTTGGCCGGAAATCCGACGTGGCAGTTTTTTATTAATTTTTGACGCCGACATGGATCGCTGGAGAATACAATCAGCATACAAAGAATAAAATGATGCCGTTTACCGTTTTCCCCCAAATAAGAAACCCTAAATCCCCAATTTCGATTAGAACCGGAAGTTGAAAACCCTAAATCCCCAATTCGATCATTTCGAGTGCATACTTCGATTTTCTCCCAAAATTATCAGCTCACTCTTGCAAATGGAGAACAAAAGCTTCAACAGCGGCTCACATTCCTATAAGAAAAGCGAATTAGATGGTGAGTATTACTGTTATTGTGGGTTACCGAGTCCGAGAAGAACATCTTGGACTCGGTTGAATCCCGAGAGAAGATTCCATGGGTGCGGCAGATATAGAGAAGGCTCGAAGTGCCAATATTTCAAATGGGTTGATAGGAAATTCTCTGATCGAGCGACATAGGTGATATTGAAGTTACTTGAAAGCCGAAATCAACCTCCACCTATGTTAATAGACGAGTTGGAGGATGTCGACTCAATGCAAGCTCAAATGAAGGGTTTAACATCTCTGGTGGACCATTTGAAGAGGGAGGTTTCAAGGCTGAAAATCGAAAGAAACTTTTATCGAGCGTTGATTGTGTTCTTATTCTCTTGGGTAGTTTATTCAAATGTAAAGTGAGTAATGAGAAGAAGTTTGTATGTCTACCATAGTCAAAGACGTGGAATATGCACTTGTATTGAATTATTTATAAGTAAAATGTGTTTTTTGGTTTGCTGCAATTTTTGTATGGAGCAGAATGTTTTGTTGTTGTAATCTATGGGTAGAAATGCATGGTTGGACTTGTAATGCATTAGTTATGAGCACTTAAAAGTTTTGTTGTTTAGTTGTGTATTGTCAATATTTGTTTTGGTTAGTTTTTGCTTCAAATATAATGGTTTGCTGCATTTTTTATTTGGTAATAGTTTGCTGCATTGAAAGCTTTTAGTAATGGTTTGCTGCATTTTTTTGTTTGGTAATGGTTTGCTGCATTTTTTATTTGGTAATGGTTTGCTGCATTGAAAGCTTTTGGTAATGGTTTACTGCATTTTTTGTTTGGTAATGGTTTGCTGCATTGAAAGCTTTTGGTAATGGTTTGCTGCATTTTTTTATTTGATGATGGTTTGCTGCATTTTTTATTTGATAATGGTTCGCTGGTTTGCTGGTTTGCTAGTTTGCTAGTTTGCTGGTTTGCTGCAACTGCAAACCATGGCCGAAATTAAAGGATGGTGCCAAATTCACGATTGACAATTTCAGTGCCATAAGTTGTAAATAGCGATCACTTGAGTGCCAAGTTTTTATAAAAGTGATCATTTAAGTGCTAGTTGCGATTACAAAGTGATCACTTATGTTGCACAAGTTTTTTAAAAAAGAACATGTTAGTGCCAAATGTCACATTCCAAATGCACCTTGTTCTTGCACTTTGTTCTTGCACCAGTTGAGTTTCTGGTGTATCTTCTTACATCAGCCCAGATGCAACAAGATGTACCAGTACCCAAAGTGTTCTTGTAGCAACACATATAATCAGAACCCCACAAATTCATTATAATCCACAACTTTACCCAACAATGCTGACAGCAACAGTGCAGCAACAGCAACATTGCAGTAACAACAAAAATAAAATATACAGCAGTATAACTGACTTGCTAGCATTGTAGCCAAAACCAACACAAGAGAAAATGAATAGTCATTCTAGTACTTGCCATTAACATTGATGGATTGTTTACAAAAGAAAAGAAAAGCATGTCTAACTTCACTCCTCAATCATCGAAAGTTCAACACTCTCTTAAAAAAAAAACAATGGCATTGCAGGCAACAACTACCATTAATGATATAATATCCAGCACACTCCTAAAAAAAGAAAACATGAAAAAAGACTATGTCTAGCATCACATAAAAAGAGACCATGTCCAGCACCCTCCCATCAGTCAATATTGACAACACCTTGATCTCCTTTTCCTCTTGGAGCTTTAAATTGATTCATAATCCGAGCACTCTTTCGAACTGGATGTGCAGGTTCTTTAACTGGACTTTCTGTCACTTCATTTTCCTTTTCCTTATTTTTGATGGCGGCTATTTTTGTTCTAGCATGTGTCATGTGTTGGTCCATATCATCACTACTGCTCCCAATCGTTGGTTGAGATGGAACTGGTGCTGGGTTCTTTTTGGATGGATGTTTCATAGCTATACCCGCTGTCTTCTTCTTCTTTGGAGCACTCTTCTTTGGCTGCGCCCTTGATTCTTGAATTGGCCCACCTTGAGAGAGAAGTACCTCCAAAGTTCTCCCAGGCTACAAGAACATAGTGATATTGTCAACCAAATGAATTGAAGTACAACAAATTAAATGCATGAGGCCTATAAATCTTACATTCAAAATAGTCATTCCAGTACGTTCATCTGTGTAAATCCCATAACCATATTGCCTTAATCTTTTTCCAAGAGCCCTTATTGTTCGCTGTGGTGCATCATTTTCAGCAACAATAATCCTTGTAGCAACCTTTGCAACTTGTGCAGTTGCTCGTCTTCTCACCTGAGAAACACATAACAAATGTAAATTTTAGCCCATAAAAGACCAAACGCAGCGATGTACAACTTACAGGATATTTGTTTCTTGTTTGCTCAACAGTGGACTCAATTGTTGTTGTTGCTGTCCTGCCCATTCCAGTCCCTATCCTTGCACTTGAGCCTACAACATGGCCTTTTTCTGGCCCTTTAGTAGGCTTTACAACAATGTACTATATTAGGATTATGACCAACAACACTATCGAATAAGAACTGTAAAGTTACTAAGACAAAGATGATACTTACCTTACAGCATGGCTTTCTGTTTGCCATTCAGTAGGCATTATAACAGGGCCTTCTGTCCTCCCTTCAATAGGCCCAACAAGAAACTCTTCAGTAGGTCCTGTCCCTGGCACTGAATCAGCCATTACATCTTGCTGTTGATGCTGCTTTTTCAGCTCACAACCTTTCTTATTGTGCCATTCCTTGCGGCAATAGGAGCATTTCATCTTTGATCCAGTCCTACTCATCCTTTGACTTGATGCCTCTTCCTGCTGCATTCTTCGTCTCTTTTTTGGCCTTCCTATTTGCTTCTTCAGCAGTAAAGGTAGAGGGCTTTCATGATTTGTTGGCTCCCAAAATTTGCTGCTTTTGATAGGCTGCATCATGAATTGGTATGAAGCAAGGTATGAGATTTTTTTGTACCAATCATGTAGGTAATCATCTGGGTTTTCTCGCTTCATCTGAATAGCACAAATGGCATGGGCACAGGGAATTCCATTCAGTTGCCAAGCTCGGCATGAACACTTTCTTCTATCCAGGTTGACAACATACTTATCCTGATTTTCAATAATCTCATATCAATTATCTCCATTCCAAACTGGATGGCAGAACTTACTAGTAGCAATATTTGCATCCAATCTCTTCACAATCCTAGGGCCATAGTCTTCACTCCATTTTGTAGCCTCATCTCTTTGCCTATGCAGTCTAGTCATAACCATAACTCGAATATCATCAAGCATGCTGATGATTGGTTTGCACATGGCCTCTAAAATTCTACCATTGAAAGCTTCGCTGAGGTTGTTATCAATGATATCGCATTTGAACTCTTCGCTGAAGAAGGCCCGACACCAGTGCTTAGCTTCTGTCTGAAAGAGTGCATCAAAACTTTCCTTTGTCAGCTTCAACAATCCTTGTTTGGCTAATCTGAAATCAGCCATATTCGTACTCTTTGCTATCTGCCAGAACTATTTCTGCAGCCTATCTCCTTTGAAGTTCCTTGACCAGTTTGCATATATGTGCCTCACGCACATTCTATGCTCAGCATGTGGCATCAATTCAGCCAATGCAGGAATAAGTCCCTACAAAAATTCAAACTAATAAATACAAGTTAAGAAAAATATGCAAGTGACTAATATTAAAAGGGAGTGAATTAATTGACAATGAAATTACCTTCTGTTGGTCGCTCATGAATGCCCATCCTCTCCCATCGGTTATCTCAAGGTCAGCCATTAAATTTTTTAGGAACCAGGACCAAATATCCTTGTTCTCTATCTTTACCATCGCCCAAACTATTGGGAACATTTGATTATTGGCATCTCTCCCCACAGCAGCCAACAACTCCCCCTTGCATAAACCCTTTAGAAAGCATCCATCCAATCCTATAACTCTTCTACAATCAGCCAAGAAGCCTCGTTTGCATGCATCAAAACAAACATAAAATCTATCAAATCTAGGCCCAAGATTAGGGAGTGGCCTATCCACAACCTCTACATATACCTTACTAAATGGGTTTTGAAACATACATTCACTAGCATAATCCCATACCTGCGTATATTCTTCCTTATACCCACCCATCAATATCTTCATCACCCTCATCTTCGCTCTCTTACATTGATTCCTTGACACATTAACCCCCACTTGCTCCTTCACTAATTGTTGAAATTGAGGACTCTTGATCTCGGGTATTGCTTTGATAGTATTGAAAAAATGCTTTGATAACCACACACTTGTTACCCTGGACAAGTATGCTCATCCTGAAAGGACCTAATCTGGAATGACCCATTCTTACTAAGCGCAGCATAGAGCTTCCACGAACAATTAGGTTGTGAGCACTTAGCTCTCACAAACTCCTTCGTGTTTCTAATGAATTTAACGCTCCTCTGTTCACCAATTGAGTTCTTCACAATAGCTTCCTTGAACTGTTTGGCATCGTCAAATCTCATGCCCACCGACAAAACAGGTTTATCAACAATCGGATCATAGCAAGGGTACTTACTTTTTCTTCGAGGAGCAGGTTTTTCATCATCATTGTCAAGCTCATTTTCCGAACCAGCAACTTCATCGCCACAGCTTTCTTCATCTTCACTTCTATTACCCTCAGCTGGATCTCCATCCCTATTTACTGGCTCGGGCCTTTTGCTGAAGCTGCAAGTTTTTTTCTCAGAAATTCCCTTTGCTTTTGTCTTGACTGTGCGAGTTCATCATCATCTTCGTCACTTGGGAAATTTACTAAAGCTAAACATTCATCTTCCGATTCACTAGATAAAGCAATTTCCCATTCTAATCCAATTAAGTCTTCATCGCCCACATCTCTACCCAAATCTTCACCCAAGATTTCAGGACATCTCCCTCTTTGTTCATCTCTATCAATATGACTTATCTCCTTCTCATTTTGCCCTCCATCTAACCTAAACTCATCCCCAACCCGATTACTTGCTTGAACAGGATCCCTCACTTCTCCTCCTTCAGTGGTGGTCTGCTCATCCCCATCCCCATCCTCATCCTCATCCTCACTATAATACTCAACATATACCTTAGCTTCTTCACCGTGAAGATAATGGTAAATGATATCCTTAATACCATTATCGTCATTAAAAAATCTCAACCCATCCTTCAATTCTTTCCCAGGAACACAGTAATGTAGTTTTTGCACTTTGCATCGTAAAAAATATACCAAATCCCTTATAAAATCAATATATGATGGCTTCCAAACATTGACATAAATAATACCTTCATTTCCACCACTATATTCCCAATCTTCAGTGCCAATAACAAACTCTCCACCATAGCAAACAATGACACCTACCTGATTTGCATCCATGTCGATGCTGCACCCAATGAAAAAAAAGAAAAAGAGTCATTGTCGTTTTGTTGGAAACATATGACAGAATCGGCAACTTCACATGCAGGTCGTTGTCGTTTTGTTGTCAAGGAACAAATGCGACTAAAATCTCCCCAATTCGGTGCATTTACAGAAACAAAAGAAACCGAATTAAATAAACAAAGTGAGGTCTCCACCACCCATTTTTCAATTTAATCACATTCACATTCGGTCCCCCACAAAAGCAGTCCAATTAATTAAACAAACAAATTCGGTTCCACTACTGTTTCCATCCGAGTCAAGCCCCTCCGCACCCTGTTTTTCTATTCGGTCCCTACAACAGAAAGCGAATGAACGATGGAAGAATCAATTTTTCTATTCCGTCTCCATAAAAGTGACATTCCCACCACTTTTCCCACTACTTTCCCCCTGAGCCAAGCCCTCAATTTGCCCTCCGTGCCCTAACTTGCCCATCGGAACCCTAAATTTTTCGCAAAATTGATCCACGTAGAGAACATGACAAACCTGAACGATCGTGAACGACGGCGCAACTACAGCGATGGCCGAGTGACGGCGGGCGAGCGACGGCGGGCGAGCGAACGGCGGTGGGTGAACAACGGTGGGTGAGCAAGCTACGGCCGGCGTCGAGGAGAACCGTATACGAACCCTATTTTACTCCCTCTTCAGCGACATCGCTTTTTGCTATGGAGTAACGCGGCGTCGTTTCTTATGTGAATCCACGGTGGATGGCAAGAAACCACGTCGTTTCTTACGAAGAAAGGAAAACGGCGTCATTTTATGCTATCCACCGTGGACAATCTTAAGCCACGTCCATTTTTTTTTTTTTTAAATATAAAAGCCACGTAATTATTTTGGCCGGAATTTCTCGCCGATGGCACTAAAGTGATCGTTTTTCCTCCGATTTGGCACTTAAGTGATCCGACGGAAACTTTTGGCACCAAAGTGAGCGCCGTACACAACGTATGGTACCATTAGTGTACTTCTCCCGAAATTGGTTGATTCTGCTGTGTTTTGTGTTTTGTTTTGATGTTTTGACTTTGGTTAAGTTGTCCGTTTTCCATTTTCTTACTAATTTTTGTGCTTAGATTTTGGAGATGCTTTCTTCATGGAAGTTGGACAAAAATATCTTGATCATATCATATCTTTTTTTTTTTAATAGAATTTTTGGAGTTGATTTGGTTATGCAAAATCTTGAAAAATCGTCTTTAGGTTAGTCTATCCTATCCTAAGTCCGACATATGTTTGTTTGGAAATGAGGTCCTAAATGAGTTGATTTGGGTTCCTATCCTTCACAAGAATTGTAGTATGCATTACAAGATTTCTAACTAGACAACATTTGCGCCAAATGAGCATAGTTTACTAGGTCAATTTCGCTGTGAAGATGCATTAATGCTATTACACTTTATGAAGTCCACTGTACTGTTATGTATTGCTATTTTTGTGTAGGCTCATGTGAATCAAATTAGGCTTAAGTGTCTTCATGAAAAATTCTCATAACATTGCATTCTACAAGTAGGATTTTTCATAGGATTTTAACATGTCATTAAGTCATCAAAAATCACTCATGTTCTATGCTATACTTGTTGTGATTAAGGCTGATCACAAGCCCTTGAAAACATCTTCGTTTGAGCTCCTTAAGGGCCAAATTAGGTCATGAGATCTTTTAAACATGTCAAGAGCATATCACAAGCTTCGCATTAATGTGTGGTATGCCCCATTTGAATGTCATTTTTTTTTACTATATGAAAACCTTACATCAAGTTGATTAATCATAATTGAAATTATCTTGCATGTTGTCTATAATGATAAGTCCCCCTTCAATGTTAATGAATCCATGTGACTCTTTGCATTTCAATTTAGGGATAAATATATTAAACAAAATTTTGCAGCATTCAACCTTATGTCATGTGTGAATTTCACATTTTTTGTGCATTGTTTATGTGGTCTTGCAAGCCATTAATCGTACATCATTTTTTTGATTTGCTTGTGACTGATTTGCATGCTTTTGCTATTGTTGCTATTCCACCATGAATTCGACCTTAATTGAACTTGCCACCTCTTAGAAAATCTTAAAGCACATCTTAATATTTCCGATAGCATTAATTTTGCATCATTTGCACTTTGTTTGTTCTGTTTTCTATTTTTGTCAATTTTGTCTAGAAACTATTGATAGTAAAATTCGGAACCCCTGTTTAGCCCTTGTCAAGTCTGACCTATTTTTACTTTTTATCTTTTCTCGTTAAGGATTCTAGGGTCGGGTCCTTAACAAAGTTTGTTCGTCTTTCTTTTGTCTATATCATGGTGAAATTTTAGATTTTTAAGATTTCATTTACTAGGGTAAATCATTGTTGATCTACTATGATACCTTGCTATCCCGTTACATTTCTGATGTGATGCTATGTGTTCTTGAATTTTAATAAATTCCTACGTAGCTAACCTTAGGAAACTCTTTACATGAAAATTGTTTGCTTGATGTTATGTAATTTTCTTGGAGTCAATTATCCATGGGTTTTTTTTGTCAATTACTTTGATCTTTTCTGCCCTGTTTTGTGATTTTTGTCATGGTTTTCCGCTGTGATTTTCTTCTAGAATTTTTTAGGACAACTTGCATGCTAAATTGAATTCACTTATCTTCATGAACTTTGATCCTCACCTTTTGAACTTTATACACAAAAATTCTTGAAAAATAAAAAGAACTTTACTATGCTTTTCACACCATTCGAATATCATGAAAACATTTGAAAAGTTATGTTTTTGTCGATTCGAATTTGATTTTTTGAATTGTAAGATTGAAGTGGAAATTGATAGCTTATCAGTTGTGGAGTGTTTATTAGGCCATGCTCCGAACCCACGAACTATGGACATTATTTTACAGGATTGTAAGGCCTTGCTGGCCCAACTCAGAAGAGTCTCAGTGTCTTATGTGCCCCGGGAAGCTAATATGCATGCAGATTGGGCTGCAAAAGCCCATCGAGAAAACCTTCTTCCTAATAGCTGGCTCTATAATCCCCCCTGCCCACTATGGGTTTTATTATGTATTTATTCTGAACTTAGTTGCGTCTCAGCAACGGTTTAGTAACGAATGCTATTCTCAAAAAAGAAAAAGAAAAAAAGCTCCTCTACCCATTATCGCCCTGCTGTTTCTAACACGTTGTCGCCACCGACCTCCATCCAAACCACGGGAACGGAAGCCCGTGCCTCCGAAGCCACCTAGCCCTTGTCGTTGAGCCTCCCTGTGGTTCTTCATCGGCTGAGGCCGGGCTTGGTGCTCGCGGTGGCCATGACCTGTGCGGTCAAGGTCTCACTCATGACCTCCTCTGTCAGCTATCTTCATGGGCAGAAAGAAAGAGAGAGTGAGATATGTGGAGCAACCGACTATAACTTGTGACGAGAAACAAGGTTGGGGCTGCAGATGATGATGAGGACATGACTATGGTTACGCAACGGAGGCGCAACATGAGATTCGCCGCAGTGGTGGAGGCATGCTGGCGGTGGGATACAGAGAGGGAGGGTTGGGAAAATCTAGGAATGTTCTTTTGTGTCTTGGATGAGATCCTACTCATTACAATCTAAGAGGGAACTGGTAAATTGGGTGGAATTGAAATTTTAAACCATTTTCAAAATTAAGTATCAAAGCTATAGCATCATTTGAAGCATTCGTGATGCCTATGCTAAAGTAAAAAAATGTGCTTAATCGTATTATGCAAAAAGTAAATAGTATAGGGACAAGAGAATTTGCGTCAATACTTGTCACGAACGCAATCATTTTGCTATTCTCACATGCTTTGCTGCAGTCTTGTTCTAGCTACTCAAAACTTTTTGTACATACCTATAGCGCTTTAAGCCCACTAAACATGGTTGAATACATCAACAAAACCGAGAAATTGAGGTTTTAGTCGAAACTTTTGTTTAGTGTCAATGCGATCTTTTGACCCCTAACCAGCAAAAAAATATGGATCCAGAGTCTAGACCTAATCATGAACTGGGTGATCTGCGGACCCACTAGGCCGACACGAGCTACAAGGGCCCAAAGCCATTTTTGGCCTAATTTAAATAAGGGCATTTAGTGAGAAAGTTCGGCCTAGCCTAAGTAGGCCGGAGCTAAGTCCAACCCTGTCCGAAGATTTGTATTTAAAGATTTTTATGATAGGTGGGTTTGGGTAAAAATTTTAAGTCGGACGTTAAGATCTTGTTTAATGATCACCTCCACTCAAGTCCCCATATACTAGACCAGTAATGTGACGACAACATTATTTGGTGATTTATTTTAATTATGTGCAAGGATTGTGACCTCAATTGTTGTTTATGGCTATACTTCCACGACCCTCGTGTGCTTAAAAGTCAGGTCTCAATTCTTACAATGTAAATCTCCTTTTTTGTCGAAGTCTTACGTATGACCTTAAACAACAATTCAGGTCACAGTCCTTGCACATAATTGAATTAAATCACAAAGCAATGTTGTGATGGCATTAATGGTCCAATACATGGGACTTGATTAGATGGGTCCTGTCCGGACCGGACAAAGTCTTAAGGTTTTACCTAAATTTTACCCAATCTCGCTTGTCGATAAAATTTATATACAAATCTTCAAACATGGCCAGACGTGGCTTAGGCCTAATCAGGATGAGTCGCGCTTTCTCACTGAAATGTCCAAATCCAAACATGGCCGAAATGCTTCGAGCCTTGTTTCTCGGTTGAGGCGGCCACTGGGGCCATGATCAAGTTGAGATTTTGGACCCAATCCATTGGTTGTTAGAGTCAAAGGATCATATTCGCACTAACCAAGACATTTGACTATAAATTCAATTTCTTGGTTTTGTTGAAATATTTTAACTATTTGAGTGAGCTTGTTGATCGGAGTTCGTCAAAAATTTGAGTCGAGTTTTTGTTGTTCAAGAAAATCTCATGAGGTCATAACATTCACAATATTGGGTTAATATACTTTAAAAAAATAATTGTATGACAGTTTTTAATGTATTGTGAGACGATAGTCTATTCTAAATCACAAAAAACCTAATCACAAATAATTACAAATTATTATAAGATCTACTTTTTCAAAAATTTGTGGCTTATAATAAACTGTTATTTTTACAGTACCCTAAGGATTATTATGTTAGCAAAATCCTATACTTCAAGTGCTATAGATATTAACAGAAATGTTTTGACATACTAGGAACAAGACCTGAGCAAAGTTTGTGAGAATAGCGTAACAATTGCATTCGTGATAAGTATTTGACTCAAATTCTCTTATCCCCAAGAGCGAGGCCTAAGCAAAATTCGGAAAAGCTCGTAAATGGAATAGACGGATGATTCGGGACCAAACGTGCACCATCCCCAATCAAGAGGGTTTTGTGTAATTCCTCCCCATTTTATTATGCGTTTGTTGAGCTACTACTCTCTAAATTAAGTTTCATCAATCTACCTCCGTGTTTAAACCGTTGACCAAGTCACATCCTCTTCACCCACATTCTTATCAAGCCCTAAAGCACTCCACATGGCATCCGAGCTATCGACGATGTTGTTTCCGCATGGCGGCTGGTAAGCGTGGCTCGCATTGCACCCATTCATCGAGTTACATTGCTCTACCACTTTGGCCATCACGCTGCTTCCGCTTTTTATGGACGTTATCTTGAACATCTTCCCACAACGCGATTTGTTATCAAACCACCCTGTCGACGGAGCAACGATCCGCTCTGTGTTGTTGTGATATTGCTCATTGCACTGAGACGGGTCTCCCCCATCACCGCCTTGGCTGAATTCGTTGTTCATCAAGATGGCTCGGGTTGAGGAAGTTACTGCGGGCGAGCAAGTGAACGTAGGATAAGATGTGCCATCACATTGGAGATTGCCTGAGGGGTCGCATCCTCCGTCGTCTGACGTCAGCACGGATTGACCACCACTGCCGGTGCCGCATATCTGAGTACCTAATTTGGGATCATCGCTGCACATTCCGTTGATGCAGATCAATTGGCCTTGGCAGTCGTCGAGGGTTTGACATGGGCCATTACGTGAGGAGATGGCCGGCAAGTTGGTGCTCAATACCACCAGCAAAAGGGCAATCGACATGATCCCAACGAGCTCCATCTTCAAAATATGTGGATTTTTCTATGATGAATTGGAGTTTTGGCAAAGGAAACGATGAAGGAAGAACGTATATATAGGGAATTAACTTGGTGACCGACAAAGATTTTTTGGAAGTCCTCGTGTTGAGTGTCCTCGTCAAGTTGGCAACCTGTGCGTAAGATTTACTCAATGGTTGATGTATGCATTTTTTTAAAATTCGATTTACATATATATTATATTTAAATTTCACTAACTACACAAACTATAAAGGAAGAGGTCTATGCGTGATAATAAGTACGATTACTCACATTACTAAGCACAAAACGATTTTTAATATTTGAACTATCAATTGTGATTGTGGCTAGGGGTGAGCATCGGTCCAGGGTCAACTCTGGACTGACCTTGGACCGGCCCAACTCTGCCGGTTCTAGTCCGATTCCCAGGGAGATTGAGTTGGTCCTTGGTCCTAGAATTTCTGGACTAGCACTGTGCAGGTTGGACCGATCCGGAACTCTCAGGACCGAGGACCTCGAGTTCCGGATCGTCCAACCCGGAACCCCGACTATATATATATATATATATATATTATTTATAATTTTTTTATATAGAGAAAACCTTAAAATAAATAGCATCAACAACATTAAATAGCTCTTTAGTAAGGAGTTCAAGTAATTTTACATTATTTTCGGCGAGGCCGAGCGTCGCCAACCCCGGCGAGCCTCGGCCTCACCTTGGCTAGGCAAGCTCACCTAGCGGTGGCTTAGCGAGGCCGAGCCTCGCCGGTGGCTGGGCGAGCTCGGCCTCGCCGGATCTAGGCGAGCTCGAGCTTGCCCCGCCAAGGCGAGGCCGACCTCGTGCTGACCGGTGAGCCTCGCTGTGGCTGGGCGAGGCCGCCAGCCCTCGACGGACGATCACCGGCCATGGCCGAGGCCGGCGATCGGCCAAAGAAAAAGAAGAAGAAAAGAAGAAGAAAAGAAAGAAAAGAAAAGAATAGGAAAGAGAAAATTATTTCTCGGAAGTGTTCTAGAAACAAGAAACAAGTTTTTATTGTTTCTTGTTTCTGTTCCAATTTTGTTCCTTGGAACAGAAACAAGTCTCGGGAACAAAAACGCAAACAAACGCGTTTATGTTCTTTTTTGGTTCCTCGGAACAAAAAAACAGGAATTGTGTTCATAATCAGAAATAAAGAACACAAACAAACATGGCCTTAGTTTTTAATTTGCCAAAATCAAAATAAACAACTTCTCTGCTCACCACTTGACACTCATCTCGCTCGCTTTGGGTCATTCGTGTCGCTCGCCGCTCAATGCTTACTTGGCTTGTTGCTCCCCACTCGACATTCGATGCTCATTCAGTTTGATGCTCATCCCACTTGACCCTCACTACTTGCCTTTCTTAGCTGATCTTGCTCATCATCGAACCCATTGGGTCAGTACGGTCCTCGGTTGCCTTTCAAGGAATACACAAAATGAAATAAAAAATTATTGATTGGTCCTAGGTTGAGTTGGAAACCGTATCGAACCCATTGGGTTAGTCCGGTCCTCAATCACTTTTTTAAGGAGTACAAAAGATGAAATAAAAAATTATCGGTTGGTCTCGAGTTGACCTTGGAACCGGACCGAACCCATTGGGTCGGTCCGGTCCTCGGTCCCAAGCTTAATAGGGTCGGTCCTCGATCCCAAAAATGGAGGACCAGTACTGTGCAGGTTAGTCCTAGGGTTAGGGGGTGGACCGGCCCAACCGGACCATGCTCACCCCTAATTGTGGCTCGCATTTTATATGGTACAATATAATTGATTGGCCAAAGCGAGACAAAGATAATTATTTAAAATAATATATGTACGGTCAGTATAACATTTTCTTTTTGTTTTCCATATGCTATGTGCACACAAAACATGACTCTTTTCTAATCTTGAATGAGGGTTTAAAAAATTAAATGGGAGTTAATGCATAAGCATGTAGTAGTGACTGAGAACCAGCATAAAATCGTCTCCCACCCAGCCAAAATGGGCACTTCACACGAGAACATTGTACAAATCAAAAACTGAGGAGCCATTTTCAAATTAGATAAATAAAGGGTCGTAATGTAGGCTTATTAAAAAAAAAATATTAATTCATTTGCAGAGTATGAGTCAACCCTCCACTCGAAAACTCGAGTTTATTTGTGTGTGATCGCCCATTTGAAAGTCAAGAAGTCGACTGCCGTGGAGAAGACGGTGTTTTTGTCTCTCATATGAGACTTCACTTTATTAACATGGAAAAATGCGTGCTACATCCTTGTTCCTACGAGAAAAACTTACTAACGGCAGGAAAAATTATCCAAAAAATCCCGAATCTATTATACGATGGTTAATTTAGTTTAAAATTTTTAATTTTATCAATTTAGTCGTAAATATTTTGTCAATTTGCTAATCTAGTAATAAATATTAATTTAGTCATAAACCTTTTAACGACTTGTCAATTTAGTCATTACAGTTAATTTTGGCTGGAATTTGCTGATGTGACATCAAGTTAGCATTGATTATCTTATGTGGCATGATTGATTCTAATGTGGAAAATTTTTTGCATTTTTCTAATTTTTATGAATTTTTACTAAATTCAATCATAAGCATGAGCTTATCTCTTTTTCTAATTATTGATTAAGGGTTTTGGAAATTTATGGGAACTTATGCATAGGCATGTATGTAGTAGTGACTGAGAACCTACATAAAATCGTCCCCTACCCAGCTTAAATGGGCACTTCATACGACAAGATTGTACAAATTAAAAACTTAGGGGAGCCAATTTTAAATTAGATAAATAAAGGTACCTATTTTGGGCTTATTGAAAAAAAAAAAAACTAATTTGCGGCAACTCTTGAATGAGTTTGCCCCCCACTTGAAAGCCCAAGTTCGTCTGTGTATGATCGCCCATTTGAAACGTCAAAAAGTCGACTGCCGTGGAGAAGACGCCGTTCTCATATGAGAGTCGACTTCGTTAATATGGAAAAATTCATGCTACAACCTTGTTCTTATGAGAATATGTATTAATGTCACGTATTCATTTGTCCTAACTTAAGAGCCTGTATTGCCTACACTCAATGCATATGAGCTCAATTCATGTGTATTGTTAGATCAGGTGGGGATCACCTCGAACAATCATATATGTGATCTTGCGTTAATTTAAAAAAATTTCGCAATTTAAAGCTTGTGAGTTCATCGGAACACTTCCTTCCTCCCCCCCTTCCTCCCCCTCCACTTCCCTCTCAAGCGCTTAACCTCTATCTATGGTTTAGTCGACCTTTAGATCTTAGATCTAGGGCTCAATCGAAGCTTGGTTCGTTCCTCTGAAATCTCAGGCTTGTCGCTACCCCGTCCATTCTAAGCATGCAACAGCCTGGTGACGGGAGGAGGGGGCTAGCGACGGTACAGCGGGGGAGCCAGAGGGCCAATATAGTCTTTAATTCTAAGTAAACTGCATGAAAATTCCTGTTTCTTTCTTAAGTGTATTCGCTTGATTTATTCCCTCCGAGTCCATGCAATACTTGTTCTAAGACTTTGCAAAAGTTGTAGCGACGGAGAACGACTTGGAGGGAGACTGGACTCTCAGGTATGATGTAAAGGAGTTAATTAGAAAGAAGAAATTAATTAAATCGGGAAAATATTGAGAGAAAATTACTAGAGGTTTTAAAATTTCATCCTTCCCATCCCACAAATATTTTGAATTTGTTTCATGGTTTTTATCCCTGCAAAAATCTTTCACGAAACTTTGCGTTTTGGTTTTATTATGAGAGACTCAGGTTCTATATTGAGTTTGGACAGAGAATGTCAAATGTAGAGAAGAGTTTTATTCACCAACTTATATATACAATGCTGATAATCAACTCGACTATTGACCGCCTTTGGGCACAAATTACACTAGAATTTAATCATTGATGCAATCTGGACATCAATAGCTAGGTAATCTACATTTCAAACTCAAACTATGCCGAAATTTAATCTATGACATAGCTCGTTTTAGGTGTAAAGCTGGAATTTAATCAATAGCAATACTTCTGGATAATAAACATAATGTCATAATTTAATCAATGACGCTGGGCTTGTGGAACAATATTGAAATTCAATTGACAATGCTGGATCGGATAAAGATATACGTTGGAATTTAATCAATTACGGGAATCTGGGAAACTACAGTTAACATGCGATAAAGTAAAGATAATTGTTGTGTGTTGTTTGGGGAGCTTTCTCGATGGAAATGTTGCGGTATTTATAGGGAGTTGATGTTCCTTAGTCGGTTGCTCTTCCTTGGGCACTACTCCTCACAATTTCCATGTGTTTCATCTTTTCGGGACGACCTTATCCTTTAACAACCGTTTCCTGACCTATTAACGATATCCATGCAGCTTCCTCATCAAGCAAATAACTGTTCTCTACAACCGTTCATAATTAAGTTATTCTCACTTGAGTTCTGATGCTAATTTCACTTAGTCTTCAAATCTGGTACACTATCTTCATAGTTTGACACATGGTCATTAATTACCTCGCTGTCGACTCTAAGTTTGGCTTCTAGAATTCCATCGAGGCTCGGCTTAAGTAACCTCCGCAAAAGCTATTTGCCCCTGATTTTGTGAACCAAAATGGGGCGTTTTCGTCCAAAACTCCCCCGTAACCAGCACGTGATTCTCGGGGTAAATTTGGGTGTCAACAGAATTTTACTCTATTTTCCATCTGAACTTTCTGCCCGCATTCACAAAGAACAAAAAAAACTTCAAATGCTCAATGCAGTAGATCCAATGATCCATCTTCACTTTGCTTGCTCTGAGAGTTTGCCTTCGAGGAGGCCAACAAAGCGAGGTCAGGTAAGAAATTGGAGATATATGGAAATCCCAAGAACAACTCTTGTTTCTGCTAATACATTCGAATATATAGAAAGCGCATAATGAAAAGGAAGAGAGAGCATAAAGAGCTCGTTGTAATTCCCAACTTCATTTGCACACCCGCAAAGTCAAGCATTCGGCGAGGGAAAAACTTCCACGGTTGAAAACGCAGATCAAAATTGATTTGTCGTTCATCTCGACCTACACGAAAAGGCAGTATAGTAGTGTTTACTTTAAGGGCCCCTGACGCATCACATATGTAGAAATCAACACACACACATATACATATTATTAAAAGACAAAATACTCTTAGAGGAACTACAATCAAAGTTATAGCTTTGAGTGATTCTTTGCCTTTTTCATTCAGTTTGTCAAAAATATTGAAGACGGTGAACTTTAAGTATACACCTGACAAGACCATTCTTCGTCAATTTTTCTTTTTTTTTACAAAATTTTGATATCATCTTTCATCTTTGCTCTTAATTTTGCCGACAAGACTAGAATAGGGGCTTCTGGGGCCAATGGGGTTCAAGCACGAAGGAATGATTTTGGGATTTGGGGCTAATTTGCTGCTATTATGCAAGACTAAGAAAAGGCACCCTCTTTCTAAGCAAAGACGACATCTTACATGTAAAATAGTCGACAGTGACTGAATTGCCACGTCTGATAAATCAAACAAGACTGGGCCATGAAGACTCATTCGCACTTTCCCTCGAAAGTTTAGGATTAAATTGGTTTAATTAAAAAAATTAAAAATTAATCGATTTCCATATTGTAGATTTAGGACTAATAGCAATTATTCCTTGGAAAAGGGTAATGGTGGATGTTTCCCTCAAATACAAGTTTGTATCTTTTTTCCCAATCGTTTCAAAAGTGAGGCTATTTTTGTCCCGAAGGTGTGAGTTCGAAGATACCTATATAATTCGAGCATACATAGAAGAAAGAGAAGAAAAGATCGTAACATCAGTTTTCAAGTGGTCCAAAATCACATGGTTAGCTTTTAATGTGGTCTATTACGGGCAATTGTCCAATCAATCCTAAACATGTCTTGTGGATTTAAATTCATTTTTAAACATTTCAATTTTATTAATTTGGTCCTAAACCTTTGTGCGACGTTCATTATAGTCCTTTCATCCAATTTTCGCCCAAAATTGCTGATATTTTGATATGTCACGTAGGACGGTTGATGTAGTTTTCGTCGAAATTTGATAGAAATGATTGGGAAAAATTGTCACAAAAAGTCCTAAACCTCTTGGGGTTTTATCAATTTAGTTTTAGACATTTTAATTTTGCCAATTGAATTTTAAAATTGTTCACATTTTGCCAATTAAGACTATCTGGCCAATTTTGGCTACAAATTGCTAACGAAGACTCCGGCGAGAGTTGGTCACGACCCTTGCCCTGACCCCCAGTGGATAGAACCTGGCATTTGAGTTAGCTTATTACAATGTGTCGTGACCTAAATTTCGGGTGCACCACCTAAGTTTAGGCTAATGGACTATTAAGTCTTTAGACTTAGTTTGGGCTCTCCTAAGCCCATACCAATTTGCTGTTGGAGAAATCTTTCTGGAATATTTTGAAGTTGACAAAACGTTTCCATCAGTCTAATCTGAAGATTTGCAGACTCTACTATTTAAAGTCTGAAGACCTCTAGACTGCCAGACTCAAGACTCAAAGTCTATTCTCATTGACAGTTTGTAGTTTGTCGAAGAAGGTCTACCCAGGACTGTGTGTTCCGTTAAGGATTTGATCTTATCGACTAACGAAGATCTCTTGGCTGGATATGACATAACGGATTACTTTATTCGAATCAAGATTGATTAAAGATCCGATGATTGGCGAAGTATACTTGGAAGGTTCTACTTATGGAAACCGAGATCCTGATTGTATGGGCGAGCGGGATTGATGGGCTATCGACATGTTCCTTTAATAGCTCGAATGATCTTCCTAATTGATTCTGTCCAACGGGAAGATTGGAAGAATTCCTTTGGTAAGTGCCAACGGGTATGATGGCATAAAGGAGTATATAAGGAAGATGTTCCAGTTGTTTGAGGGTGTGCGCGATAGAAGAATTTCAAAATCTGAAGCTCCTTGTTCCTTGACAATTCATTTACTGAGCTAAATCTTGTACGCAAAAGAGAGACTATATTTTGAGATACTTTGAGGAAGTGTGGTAAAATATCTACACTGTGGAATCGAGGGAAAGCATTGCTGTAACATTTCTTTTGTTCATAGTGAAATCCAGCCGGTGGGCTGTCAGTGCGGAAGAGTGGACGTAGGCTTGGAATAAGCCGAACCACTATAAACCTTGTGTTCAATTTTCTCTTCCCTACTCTTTGTTTACTTTGATCATAAATTGTTTTGGAGAACTTCCTTTCTATTGTCTGCTTAGTATTGCTTTCGTATCTCAATAATTTTTTTTTACACCTATTCATCCCCATCTAGGTGTTAATACTAGCTATATCAATTGGTATCAGAGCCTGTGTACTCACTTTGTTTGAAGTGTTTTACTTCAGAGTTAAAGATCCATGGCTAGTATGTTAGCTCCAGGGCTGATGGAAGGGCAAAGTAATATTAGACCTCCTTACTTTGATGGAAATGATTACAACATCTGGAAAAACAAAATGAAAGCGTTCCTAAGATCGAAGGATCCTCTGGAATGGGATGTTGTAGAAAAAGGAATTACTCCTAAAGCTGCATTTGTCTCAGAGAGAGGAAAAGTAACTGTTGAGTCTAGTGAAATGACTCAGGAAGAGATAATCAAGAGACAAGCTCTTGATGCAAAAGCAATTTATTCCTTATATTGTGCTTTGTCACCTACTGAATATAACAGAATATCTTCTTGTGTTACAACAAAAGAAGTCTGGAATAGATTACATATTACTTATGAAGGAACTGATCGAGTGAAAGAGACCAGAATCAACATTCTCCTCGGTCAATACGAAGCCTTCAAAATGAAATCAGGAGAATCTATAACTGACATGTTTATTCGTTTTACAGAAATCGTGAATGGTCTTGAAAATCAAGGTCAACCAATTTCTGATCCCATGAAAGTAAACAAGCTACTGCGTGGACTCTCTAAGGATTGGAATCACATAAAGACCTCAATAAGAGAGACAAAAAATCATGCCACTATCTCGTCGATGAGTTGGTTGGAACTCTTCAGTCTTATGAAGTGGAACGAATCAATGAAGACGAAGATCCTAAAGGTAAGAAATCCATTGCATTAAAATCCAATGATGATTCGATGTTACGATTCTCCGAAGACGATATGGATGATGAGGACCTTGCTCTCATGATAAGAAGATTCAGAAAGCTGAACAGAAAAGGAAGAAGATTCAATCCAAAGAAACAGAGTTTTCAAAAGCAACAGACTAAGTCTGTTGAGGATGATGAATCAAACAAAGATGTAGTCTGCTTTGAATGTAAGAAAAATGGACACATCAAACCCAACTGTCCTCTTCTGAGGAAGAAGAAAGGAAAAACTGAAAAGTATCGAAAGGCTCTTAAAGCAGAAACCTGGAGTGATACAGAGTGTGAAGAAAGTGATGATGATTATGCCAATATATGTCCGATGGCACAATCGGATTCGATTCAAACTCCGAGACAGACTCAGATTCAGACAGTGAGTTTGAGGTAAGTAACTTTAAAATCCCTGTTAAAGTTTCTAAATACATTGATGAGATGTGTTCTAGTCTTAAGACTTCTCTTAAATGGATTTCCGAACTTAAAAAGGAAAATTCTGCACTAAAACTACAGGAAAATGCTTTGAAAGAAAAGTTGAAATGTTTAGACATGAATGCTTCTACTCTTAAAGAAAGTGAAGAAAAACTTTTAAAAGAAAATGAACTTTTAAAAAATGACATATCAAATATTTCAAAAAGATTTTCAATAGGATCTGAGAAACTTGAGAAAATTCTTTCAAACAAAGACCTTATTTCAATAAATCTGGTTTGGGAATGACTGTGGAAACCATTCCTCTAATTGATTTTCCTAAAGTGAAGGAAAGAATTAAGCAAAGACCCATAAGAGATGCTTACAAAAATGATTTTAAAAAGGTTTTTGTGAAACTAGTAGGTCGAAATGCTCTCAAATGTTCAAAGTGCAATAGCGCAGATCATTTTGAAAAGGAATGTCCTATGGTTTGGAAACCTGTTAAAAAAGTATGGGCAAAAACCGCATATCATACTAACACCAATGGACCCAAGAAAATATGGGTACCAAAGAAAGCTTGAGTCTCTTTTTAAATGCAGGTCACTATCAAGAAAATGGTAAAATGGTATCTGGATAGTGGATGCTCAAGACATATGACAGGAGATTTAAAATGCTTCGTAAAACTCGTTCAAGTAAATGGTGAATGATATTACTAGTATATTAACCTAGAGGGGGCTGAATAGGTTTAAAAACAATTTATCGATATACGAAACCAATACTAGGCAGATAATAGAACAGAAGTTCTTCGAGACAGATTATGATCAAAGTAAAAAGAGAGTAGGGAAGAGAAAATTGAACACAGGGTTTATAGTGGTTCAGCTTATTCCAAGCCTACGTCCACTCTTCCTCACCGACACCTACCGGCTGGATTTCACTATAAACAAGAGAGATGTTATAGCAATGCTTTCTCTTGATTCCACAAAGTATAGATACTCTACTACACTTCCTCAAGATATCTCAAAATATAGTCTCTCTTTTGCGTACAAGATTTCGCTCGCAATAGATAAAGAACAAGGAGCTTCGAGACTTTGAAATTCTTCTATCGTGCACCTCTTTAAACAACTAGAACATCTTCCTTATATACTCCTTTATGCCATCATACCCGTTGGCACTTACCAAAGGAATTCTTCCAATCTTCCCGTTGGACAGAATCAATTAGAAAGATTACTCGAGCTATTAAAGGAACATAACGATAGCCCATCAATCCTGCTCGCCCATACAATCAGGATTTCGGTTTCCATAAGTAGAACCTTCCAAGTATACTTCGCCAATCAACGGATCTTTAAATCAATCTTTGATGTTGACTAAAGTAATCAATTGTGTCATATCCAGTCAAGAGATATTTGTTTAAATGACAAGATCAAATCCTTAACGAAACGCACAGTCCTGGATAGACCTTCTTCGACAAGCTATAAACTGTCAGTGAGAAAAGACTTTGAGTCTTGAGTCTGACAGTCTGAAGGTCTTCAGACTTAAATGGTCAGACTTAAATGGTAGAGTTTGTAAGTTTTCAGACTTTAGATGGTAGAGTCTGCAAGACTTCAGACTTTGGATGGTAGAGTCTGCAAGACTTCAGACTAGACTGATGGAAACGTTTTGTCAGCTTCGAAATATTCCAGAAAGATTTCTCCAACAGTGGAAAAGTCTCATTTGGAGGAAACAGCAAAGGAAGAATTGTGGGGTTTGGAACTGTAAAAATTGGAAACCTCACAATAAACAATGTTTCCCTAGTGGAAGGACTCAACTACAATCTGCTCAGTATTAGTCAACTGTGTGATACTGGTTTCAAAATAAACTTTCAAGAAGGAATATGTTCAAGAACCAGTAAAGATTCTACTCAATCATTTATGGGTCGAAGACATGGAAACATCTACCTCTTGGACGTGAAACCAGATGAATCGCAATGCCTAATCTCAATACAAGACAAAGCGAGCTTATGGCACAGAAAGCTTGGGCACATCAATATGAAGTAGATAGCCAAAATTTCAGCAAAGAAGCTTGTTCGTGGTTTACCCAAATTATCATACCAAAAGTCCAATCTATGCACTCCATGCGTATTGGGAAAACAGGTAAGAAATTCCTTTAAACCAATAAATCAAGTTTCCACTAATCGTGTATTGTAGCTTCTGCACATGGATCTCTTTGGACCAACCAGAACTCAGAGCATTGGGGGTAAGAAATATTGCCTAATAATTGTGGATGACTACTCACGATTTACTTGGGTATATTTCTTGGCAAGTAAGTCTGAAACCTTCTCTTACTTTGAAAAGTTTGCTAAAAAGGTTCAAAATGAAAAATGATATGTTATCTCAAGTATAAGAACAGACCATGGAGGTGAATTTGAAAATCAAGATTTTACAAAATTCTGTGATGAATCTGGTTTTCAACATATGTTCTCCTCTCCATATACTCCAGAGCAAAATGGAGTTGTGGAAAGAAATAATAGATCGCTTCAAGAAATGGCTAGAACTCTTTTCATTGAAAGTAACATCTCTTTACGATTTTGGGTTGAAGCAGTTTTAACAGCATGTTATATTATCAATAGAGTTTTTCTAAGGCCTATTCTGAAAAGACCCCTATGAATTATTCAAAGGAAAGAAACCTATTGTTTCCTACTTTCATGTGTTTGGATGTAAATGCTTTATTTTGAAAAATGCAAATGATCGAGTTAGCAAGTTTGAGGAAAAATCAGACGAAAGCATCTTCCTTGGATATTCTACCTCAAGCAAAGCCTACAGAGTCTATAACAAGAAGACTTATTCTGTGGAGGAATCAATGAATGTCAAATTTCAGGATTCTATACAAAATGAATCTATTTAGACTCATCTTGAAGAATCTGAACCTGCTTCAGACTCTACAAAGTCTAAGGAAGCAGCTCAGACTTTGAAAGACCAGCAACAAGTGGTTATTGAAGATTCAAATGAAGGAAGTGATCATCAACCTGACGAATCAACCAGTAACTGGAAGCATAAGTCCAGTCATCCCAAAAATCTCATTATTAGCGACATTAATGAAGGAATTCGCACAAGATCCAAAAGGCGCGAAGAGTCTAGTGCTGTGGCTCTTATTTCTGAAATAGAACCCAAAAGCATAGAAAAAGCTTTATTTGATGAAAGCTGGATTGAAGCTATGCAAGAAGAACTCAGACAATTCAGCATTAATGATGTTTGGGAGTTAACTCCTAAACCAAAAGGTAAATCTATTATTGGAGCTAAATGGGTTTTCAGGAACAAGATGAACGAGAAAGGAAAAGTCATAAGAAACAAAGCAAGACTCGTGGCCAAGGGATATACGCAAGAAGAAGGGATAGACTATGACGAGACTTACGCTCTAGTAGCAAGGTTAGAAGCAATTCGATTATTACTTGCTTTTGCCTGTTATAAGGATTTCAGGTTATTCCAAATGGACGTCAAGAGTGCTTTCCTGAATGGATTTATTCATGAGGAAGTCTATGTGGAACAACCACCTGGGTTTGAAGACCCAAGGAAACTTGACTCAGTATTCAGACTGAAAAATGCGTTGTATGGTTTAAAGCAAGCACCTCGAGCTTGGTATGACAGACAAGTAAGTTTTTAATTCAAAATGGCTTTGTTAAAGGTAAAGTAGACACTACCCTGTTTATCAAAAGAGAAAGCAAAAGTTTTCTGCTTGTTCAAATATATGTTGATGATATTATTTTTGGATCCTCTAATGAAAGTTTGTGCAAGAAATTCTCTAAGTCTATGCGGATGAATTTGAAATGAGCATGATGGGTGAACTAACCTTCTTTCTTGGACTTCAAGTGAAACAATGGAAGGAAGGGACTTTTATTCATTAAGAAAAATATGCTAATGATCTTGTCAAAAAATTTGGACTGGAAAATTGCAAAAAGACTGATATACCAATGTCAAGTTCCTTGAAGATAGACAAAGATGAAGGAGGATAGAAAGTTGACCAAAAGCTATACAGGAGTATCATTGGTTCACTTCTTTATCTTACTACTTCTAGACCTGACATTTTGTTTAGTGTTTGCATTTGTGCTAGATTTCAAGCAGACCCTAAAGAATCTCATCTAAGTGCTGCAAAGCGTATTATCAAATACATTGCTTCAACTTCAAGCATAGGTCTTTGGTATCCTAAAAAGGGAGACTTTACTCTTCTTGGATACTCAGACGCAGATCTAGCTGGTTGCAGAGTTGATAGAAAGAGCACTTCAGGCACTTGTCAACTACTTGGAAGTAGGATAGTATCTTGGTTTTCAAGAAAGCAAAATACAGTAGCTCTTTCTACAGCAGAAGCAGAGTATGTAGCTCTCGGAAGTTGTTGTTCACAAATTCTGTGGATAAAACAACAGCTAAGAGACTTTGGAATTGAAGATTCATGCACGGAGATTAACTGTGACAACACTAGTGCTATTAATCTTACCAAAAATCCAATCCTTCACTCAAGAGCGAAGCATATAGAGATTCGACATCACTTCATTAGAGATCATGTTCAAAATGGAGAAATTTCGATTCAGTTTGTTGACTCAAAGAACCAACTGGCGGATATATTTACAAAGCCTCGGAGAAAAATCAATTTGAAATCATCCGTTCCGACTCAACATCCTTAAGCTTGAAGAAGTTAAAGTCTAAAGACTCTCAGACTCAGAAGGTTCTTGACTGTAAGTTATTTTATTTTCTCTCATATTAAATCTCGGAAAGGTACGATCATCTATCTATAATTGATTTTTGCTATTTTCAATTTCCGTGATAAGTGCAATTTCTCTTTTTCAAAAAGGAGTTAATATTTTAAAAATGGCAGTTATCTATTTTTTTTTTTAAAAGGCAATTATTTTTAAAAGGGCATCTTTTACTTTCCATTGCGACGCTTGGTATGCCTCCCTTCGACTGATCTATATACGGTCGGTTCCTCTTCATTCAAAAACCCTAAAAGCATCGATCTCCCTCTTCGTCTTCTTCACTTGTTTAATCTTCGAAAAGTTGTCATCTTTCTTGGGAAAGTCAAGTTTGGAATCTTTCAAGACTGCGAAAGATGTCGTCTTCAAGGAAGTCTTCGAGGATTGCAAGCAGGGGACCACGGCAAATGAGTGAGGGGCCTACTCACTTTGATCTCACCGAGGAAGAGGAGTTACCCAATCAGCAACAGAGCCCACAACATTCTCAGCAGCGTCATTCTCCACCAACTAGTCCACAGGGTGTTGGTTATCGGGAAGAGGAAGAAGTCGTTGAAAAAGCCAATCCTGTAAGAACTCAAAAGCCCTATTTTATTTATAAGCTTTACCGTGCTTTAAAGAGGACCGGTACTCCATTGAACTACATCGATGAGTTTCTTAAGGACAAGGGATATGGGAATGAGTACATCTTTTTGCGAAATATGGAGCATTTGGGAATTGCTCCTAAGGGAATGGCAGAAGAAACCCTTGCAAACATTCCAAGTGATCCGCGTTTTGGAGGACTAAATCCGATAGATGGGAATGATGATGACAAATTGTACAACCAATTTCAACCGAGAATGGGTGTTGCGGCGAAAATTCGAGGAAAAAGGACAGACTTGTTCCGATCGAAAGAACAGAGGGATCTATACTCCAAATTGTTGAAGCGTGGGGTGATAAACCCTAGGAGTGTGGATTTTGATTTCCTTGATGCTGTGAATATTAAATTGAGGGAAAAGTTCCGTCTTCTTCAACTTGAACAGTTACTTTCCGATACTTGAGAAGCCTATCTTGAACTAACGCATACTTCTATTCGAATCTTAGCTTCTTGGATGCGAATAGAATCTCTTTTAGTGTCCGAGATCAGGACTTTGTGGTGGATGTAGATATGCTAGCTGATGTGATTGGGGTTGAGAGAGGAAGATATCAACCTATCAATGTCTCTATTGCTCGTGCCACATTAGAACTTGTTAAGGACAGAAAGACAGAGGAAAGGATTTCCTACTCAAGGATGCGTGCGTTCAACATTCTGCTTCACAAGATTGTGATAAATTGCCTCAGACCGAAATCTACTTCAAAGACTGATGTTTCTAACTCAGAGGCAAAGCTGATGTATGCCATCATTACCGGGAAAAAGTTTTCTCTTCCTCACACCATTTTGTTCCACATGTATAGAGCAGTGGTGAAGGACAATGGTCAACTTCCTTATCCAGGTCTTGTGTCAAAGTTATTCAGACATTTGAATGTTCAGCCTCCACAATTTCTCTGTGTTCGATCGTGTGATAAAATGGTGGTAGGACTGAAAATGGTGTCCAAAATGCGTCGAAAGAACTCGACAAGGAGTTGGAGAAATTCAAGGAGACAACCCCGCCAAGCCTCATCAAGTCTCTTCGGCAAAAAAGGAAAGGAAAGGAGCCCATGGTTGCTTCTTCCAAAAAGAGAAGAGCTCTCATCATAGAGGATGAAGATGATGAGGATGACATCACTATTTCTGCTATGGCATTGAAGAACCTGAGTCGTTCTGTTCCAGAATCAATGGAACGACAGGAAAAAGAAGCAGAGGAGAATGAAGCAGAAGAAAAAGAAGAAGAAGAAGAAAGAGAAAATCCAGAGGAAGGAGAGCATGAGGAACACTCTTCTCCACCTGAAGGCATAGAAACAGGGGGAGATGGTGAGAAAAGAGGAACATCCTCATATCCTGCTGCTAGTGAAGGAGTCAGCCGCTCTCCAGCAGATCCAGAGGACATTCATGCCTCTCAATTTCCTGAGGAGGGACATGATGCTTCATTGCCAAATCCGCGTAACTATGTTGATGTACCATCGTCTGCCTTTACTCCATCTGATCGTGCCGACGCCAGTATGCAGACTGATAATTCAGCAGATTTTCGCAGAATTCTTGATGTTCTCTTGGAAATGCGGGGTCAGATATATGCTTTGGGAAGCGAAGTTCAAAACTTGCAGAATGCGGGACAAGCTTCTTCGCTTTGAATGATCGAGATCCAAGCTCTTGCTCTTCAGAATCAAGCAAATGCTAAGAGTGAAGAGGTAGTTCAACTGAAGGAAGATTTGAAAAAGCTAGAAGGCATCGTCCAGTCAATGGGAGATTTCCAGCTTGTTCGTGTTCCCAAGCAATCTTGACTCTATTCCATTTTCATCTCAACCTTTTTTATGATGACAAAAAGGGGGAGAGATGCGAGCTTTGAAATCTTTGAACTTAATCTTTGAGTGTGTTTGTTTTGATGTTTGACTTTGTTTAACTTTGTGTCTGGTTGTGGACTGAATTTGGGTTTTGGATTTGACTGCTTACATTAAGTACTATTGATATCTTATGAATGGCTTTACTCTCATGCAAGACTAACCTATTTTCTATGGTTGCAGATTCTAGTGTTACCATTAAGCCATTAACCTTTATGAGATATCCATATTTGCTTGAGTAATGTTTTGCGGGTCAAAGATGTTCAAATCTGCGAGGAAAGTTTTGTCACCATCAAAAAGGGGGAGATTGTTGGAGAAATCTTTCTGGAATATTTTGAAGCCGACAAAACGTTTCCATCGGTCTAGTCTCGAAGATTTGCGAGACTCTACTATTTAAAGTCCAAGACCTCTGGACTGCCGGACTCAAAACTCAAAGTCTATTCTCATTGACAGTTTGTAGTTTGTCGAAGAAGGTCTATCCGGGATCGTGTGTGTTTCCGTTAAGGATTTGATCTTATCGGCGACGAAGATCTCTTGGCTGGATATGACATAACGGATTACTTTATTCGAATCAAGATTGATTAAAGATCCGATGATTGGCGAAGTATACTTGGAAGGTTCTACTTATGGAAACCGAGATCCTGATTGTATGGGCGAGCGGGATTGATGGGCTATCGACATTTTCCTTTAATAGCTCGAATGATCTTCCTAATTGATTCTGTCCAACGGGAAGATTGGAAGAATTCCTTTGGTAAGTGCCAATGGGTATGATGGCATAAAGGAGTATATAAGGAAGATGTTCCAGTTGTTTGAGGGTGTGCGCGATAGAAGAATTTCAAAGTCTGAAGCTCCTTGTTCCTTGACAATTCATTTATTGAGCTAAATCTTGTACGCAAAAAGAGAGACTATATTTTGAGATACCTTGAGGAAGTGTGGTAAAATATCTACACTGTGGAATCGAGGGAAAGCATTGCTGTAACATCTCTTTTGTTCATAGTGAAATCCAGCCGGTGGGCTGTCAGTGCGGAAGAGTGGACGTAGGCTTGGAATAAGCCGAACCACTATAAACTTTGTGTTCAATTTTCTCTTCCCTACTCTTTGTTTACTTTGATCATAAATTGTTTTGGAGAACTTCCTTTCTATTGTCTATTTAGTATTGCTTTCGTATCTCAATAAAAAAATTTTACACCTATTCACCCCCCTCTAGGTGTTAATACTAGCTATATCATTTGCAACTTGATATTCAAATATTTAACATGCAAATGATTATTATCTAGGAGTCGCCACTAATCGATTTACGGTAGGTCGATTAAACACCTAAGTAAAATAATTGGAGGATTATTTTACTGCTACGAACCAGAGACTAAGGGTACGGGGACTTGATTACACTAGATTTCTCTAATGCCCTTTCAATACTATTATTTTTATTTTCAAAAATATTTTTGCAGGCAGCTTGAATTTATTTTAACCTAAATTACTATCATGCAATATGGTGACCACACAGGTGCTCAATCATTATTAAACACTCAATAAATCAAACAAATTACATCAAAAGAAATAAACACACAAAGCAAACAATTTTCTATTGGGTTTTCTTTTATCTCGAAATTAAAACATGCACTTTAACTACATGACTTAATGTCACTAACAAACTATTTCTAATTAAATTGACCTAACATGTAAACTAATTAACATGTACCTAATATATTTTGTATTTTTATTGAAATTCGGAATTAATAAAAACCCTAATTAAACTATCAAAAAATGAATAATTTTCTAATATGTTTTAGGGATTAATTTGAATTAAACCCTATTCTATCTTAGAAAACTATTTTTTAAGAAAATTGAGACTATCTAAATGTGCAAACATTATCTAAAATCAATCATAATCTGTTCCAAAAATTATCTAAAAATGCAATCCTAATTTACGAAACCGACATGTTCCGATGTAAGATTTTATTTTTGATTTTTGGATGTTTTTCCAAGATAAGCAATTATTAGATAAACAATATATCTAAACAATCAAAGTATTTATCAAATAAGAACTAAAATAACCGAAAAAATAATCCGTCGTCTCACGGATTAAATTAACAATTATCTTAACCCTAAACATCACAACATATAAAATTAATAATTATAATGATTTAACATTCAAAATACTATCAAAATGCCCAAAAATTAATATAATTAAAAAAATGACCTGACAAATTAATAATTACAATAATTTTGGACAAAACCCTTGCGGATAATGCCTACAAGATTCATCCGATGTTCCAATTTAAATAACTAAACTTAATAAAATAAATAAAAAATAAAAATAAAATAAACTACCTAAATTGATTTTCTCTTTTTTCCTTTTCTTTTTTCACACAAGACTTGTAGGTGGTTCGCCGGGGGTGATGAGCACGGTCGTCGGAGCTTCGGCGAGGTGGGACAATGGCGGACTAGTAGCGGTAGAGGGTGGAACAGCAGGTGCCAACGGTGTTGCTGGGTCAGCGGGCCGCTGCAGGAGTGTGGCGGCGTCGGGTTGTCGTGGGTGGTGGTCATCGGAGAGGAGTTTCGGACGGAGGTTGGCAGACGCGGCGACGGCGCTGGGTCACGGGCTGTTGGCTGCTAGGCGGCGACAGCAAGGCGATGCTCGGGCTTCTGGTTGCAAGCGAGGCAGATTCGGTGGTAGCAACAGCATCGCAGGACTTCGACTCCGAGTAGCAGGAAGTCGGGTTGAGCAGGGACGTCGATCGCTGGTCTTCGGGGTAACGGCGTCAGGCGTCGCGGATCAACAAGGCGGAGCGGCGAGGCAGAACCGGGACTGAGGCACGACGGAGCATGGAATTACTGCTTCTGGCGTTGGGCTACAGCTACGTCAATCGAAGTCGGAGGTTGGCGGAGCGTCGAGGCAGTACCAGCAAGCGGAGACCGAGTGAGGCAGCAGCGTCTGTGGCAAGATGGAGCAGAACAAAAGCGATCAGGGTTCGGCGTTCGGGGGTCACTGGCGAACGGCGGTGGCTTGCGGTGGCCGGATGTAGGCGTGGGTGGCGAGCGTAGAGAAGCCGGCACCGGCGACCGTTGGGACAGCGTCCGGTTGCAAACATAGGCAGCAAGGTGAGAAAGACGATGAATAGTAAATGTCCCTCACCCCATGCGGATTGTACTTTTCTTTTGCTTTTTTATCTCTTCCCTTTTCACTTTTTGTTTTTCTTCTTTGGTCGACCAAAAGAAAACCCTAGAAAAGCCCTCATTTCTCACCGTACACTATTGCTTTTATAGGTAAAAATAGGCGATCTTCGTAAAATATTTCATTTCCTTTTTCAATATACATGAAGATAGCCTATAACCTCATGATTACAAAAATCCTCTTATTTTTCTTATCTCCTGAATATTTCTCTACTGATTTCATCACTTAAAGATAAAATTGCAACCCGATTTTCTTAAATTCCAAAAATCTACCGTAATTTCATTTCAAATCTCAATTTAGGTAATTTTTGTCATTAAAAGAAAATGGGCTCGGGCCAATTTGCTTGCTTCGTGGGCATAGTTCGGCCTACCAAGCTAGAGCTCAGATTGTTAATTTGAACCCATTTACCACCGGTCCAATAAATAAAATGCAAAACATTCTAAATTTATATGCTATGTAATTAATATTTTTTCAGGGATAAAATTATCCATAATTTTCTATGCAATAAATAAATGATTGGATCGCCAAAATTTAGGTGTTAACACAATGTTTTAAGTGGACATCCCAATAGGACATTGTTGAATAAGTTCGATATGACCTAGATAAAATTATAGCACTTAGTGACGGGAATAATTTTTACAGAGTCTCAACCGGAAGAGCAAAGTTCAAAGAAACAAAAATCAGGAAAGAAGAAAATAACAAAACGATAGAGGCAGAGAACGGTGCCATTGGTGGTACGATTTCATGCAACCGCCGTACGGTGTTTGCGCCGCTTTATGATAGTCACAATGACCTTTTATAGCGGTGGTCGCCACATCTCTCTCTCGACTAGATTTTGATCTATGCTCGCAGAAACTAAAGTACCCGAGTAGATGAAATTATCAAATTACATTTGTGCCAATTCAATTTTAAATCTTTTAATTGTGTCAATTGAGTTATAAACATTTACATTTTGTTAATTGAGTTTATTTAGTCAATTTTGGCTGGAAATCATTGAGGTGGATGCCCACCATCTTACGTGACACAACTAGCATCGATGTGAACAATTTTTTAATAATATTTTTGAATAATTTCTTTTGACATTCTTATAAATTTTTATTATTTTTTTGGACTTAGGGCTGGCAAGGATCGTGGTTGATCCTTGCGGCATTGGGCTAAGGCATCGCAGCCCTCACCTGATGCCTTTACTGTGGCCAGTGAGGGCTTGGGTAAGGGCCGCAATGCCCTCCGCCCGATATGGGCACAATTGCGACGTTAGCAACGCTCGTCCAAACTCAACAAGGGCTACATGGGCTGAGATGCCCTCACCTATGATCGACGAGGTCATTGACCCTCAATTCAAAAAAAGTAAAGAAACGAAATGAAAAAACCAAAAAATTCATAGAAAAATTCAACAAGTTATTAAAAGTGTTAATGTCAGCGCTAGCTATACCATGTTGAGTGTCTACATCTACGATTTTAGCCAAAATTGGCTAGATAGACTCAATTGGTAAAATAAGAAATTATTTAAAACTCAATTGGCACAATTAAAATATTTATGACTGAATTAGTATAATGTAATAGGTTTATGACTTTTATAGTAATTTTCCTGAATTCTTTGGTCCGCATCGAGAAGATTAATTTGTAGGGAACCTCTAGCAATTTTCCGAAGCTAAACATACAATTAATAATAACATGGGCATTAGATGCTACGTGGGCTTGCGTTCACAATCTCACTCTTATACGAAGAGCAGTGACAAAAGTATCCACACAAAATGATCAGATACTACGGAAGCAGACTTACATCTTAGTCGCACTAATAATCAACACCTCGAGAAATGCAAGATTCACTCGAGAATTACATCGCGTAACTAGAGGACGCCAAGCAAGAGCTGGGCCACCTTCTCTGCTCATCTCCGGGGCAATTTTTCAAAAGAGGGGCTCCACGAAGTCCGTCCTTTCCCCGATGAAACAGACTTACAAAGTTGATTACTCGATCCTTACCAAAAAAAAAAGTTAATTACTCGACTCGACATGGATAGATTATTAAATGAGAGATTTGAATAAATTGGAAAGTCTAAAGTGAATATGCTACGAGGGACTACGTATTAAGTGATTCTAAGTCATTGAAGTTTTCAATGTCCGAAGGGATCCTAAGTTGGATTTTACCATCTAATTTATTTAAGTTATTAGCTGAGTTTATTTTTCTGAAAAAAATGGGGATAATTATAAAAAAAAAAGTCCTAAACCTATTAAATTTGTACGAATTTAGTTCTAAATATTTTAATTTGGTCAGTTTAGTCTAAAACATTTTGACAATTTGCTAATAAAGTCAATCCGGCCAATTTTAGCTAAAAAGCACTGACGTGGAAACCAATCGTCCTATGCTAACCATATCAAATAGGATGGCTGGCAAACATGGGTAATTTTTTAATAATTTTTCAGAATTTTATTATTTTTCCTTTTTTATCTTGTTTTCTTTTATTTTCCTTCTTTTCTTTCTTTCTTACTTTTTTTTTCTAACCATGGCAAGCGAAAATTGTTGGAGCTTCCTGGCTATTGGTAGGAGTCGTGGCCCTCACCATAGCCTTGCCACCCACGGGCAAAGGCGGTCTCTCCCATGGCCGCAATGGTCTAGGCAACAAGGCCTAACCCCTAGCCACAGTGGCTTCATCTAGATCTATGCAATGCCAGGAGAGGGCTGTGACCTTTGCAAGCAGCCGGTGCAGGCTATGCAGCCCTCGCCAAGTGGCTGACAAGCTTTGGAGACCCTTGTTTGTCATAGTGAAAAGAAGAAGAAGAAGAGAGAAGTAGGAAAAGAGATGAAAGAAACAAAGAAAAGGAAAAAGAAAAGAAAATTAAAATATTAATAAAACATTCTGGAAAAATATAATAAAATTTCTAAAAAAAGATTTACATCAGCTTTGGTCATATCACGTAGGACGCTTGGTGTCCACGTCAATAATTTTTTTATCAAAATTGGCCAAATGGACTACATATCAAAAGGTCTATGACTAAATTAATCAAATTGAAAGGTTTAAGACTAAATCGGTATGAGTGTAATAAGTTTATTAATTTTTTGGTAATTTTCTTCAAAAAAAAAAAAAACTTATCCTTTTTTTTTTAACAACTTTTATGTTAGCCGCTAGTTTCATCCCATATTTTGCTAGAACCAATGCTTTTGTAAATATTTGACAAAAATACACTTCAAATTAAAAATTCAACACTTTAACTGTCCTCCATTTATCTTCTCATCATAGGATCTCACTATCCCTCCTTCGGTAAGTAGATGCTTTTGTTGCAATTTGAAATATATAGTTTCTTGCTCCACCAAGATGTGCAAAGTGATGCGCAAGAGAAAACGTCACTTGCTATCAATGCCATCTCCAATGAAACCATCGCGCGTCACCGCGCAAACACTATTACTAGGTTCAACCACCGCCACTCTTCACTTTTATCTCCTTGTCCTTAAGCGCCCCCCCTCCCCGCACTCTCTCTCTCTCTCTCTCTCTATATTACTAATGCCTCCTCGATCCCGTGATTGGCGATGACCATGACCTCAAATCAACATTGATCCGAGCTTGCAAAAGCCCCTAATGGAATTTGGGGCTCCGAATGAGTTATTGAGTTGAGGTTGTGGTGGCTTGGGCTTGGAGCTGGAGGCAAGGAGGAGAGGTGGTGGAAGGCTAAGGCGCGGCGACGGTGCTGAGAGAGATGCGGATCCAGCAGATAGGATTTGAGGGGGAAGAGGGATGGTTGTGATGTGACGGTAGAGGTGACTAACTGAAGAATGACTTGGGGGATGGTGGTGGCATGCTATAATGGGCTCGACATGGGGTAGGAGTGGGGGCAAGTTTGTTTGTTCCTTATCTTCGTTGAGCAAAATAATTGGAGGGACGGTGAGATTTTGCCACGAGGAGATAAAGAGAGAACAGTTAAAAAGTTTAATATTTAGTTTGAAAGATATTTTGGTCAACTATATACAAAGGGGTAGTTTTAGTAATAAATGGGGTGAAAATAGCGGTTGCCATTTTTATATATCTTTCTTAATTATGCCTTAAGTTTACTAGCTCTTATTTAAACTGCTAACTTTGATTTAAATTGCTTATAATTTTTTTCCAATTAAGTAATCAAACAGTTTTTACCAACTCTCATTTCAATTAGTCACTAATATTTATCTACTTTTTCTTTAATTTGCCAAATTTTTTAATTGAACGACTTAACCAGGAAAAAAAAAGTTGGTAAGGCTTTCAAATAAAGTTCGTTAATTCATAAATTAGTTGGTCAACATAAGACTTGGTAAAAAAAAAAAAAAAAAGAAGTAAAAAGATAAGAGAAGAATAAATTTTGGTAACTAACTTAGATAATAGTTGATAACTCAAAAGTAGTTAATAACTTAACTGTAGAGATAGATTGATAAAAAAAGGCAAATGGTAATTCAATTGATTTTTTTTTTATATAAAAAAACTAAACCTTGGTAAGCAACTCGCACAAGAGTTAGTAATTCAAAATTAGTTGGTAAGTTAACTGAAGAAAAGTTGGTAAGTTATACAAAAAAGTTGATGACGGCATACAATTGTTGATAAATATATGCTATTAGTAGAAAAGATAAATAACAGATAGTAAAAGATAATAGAATTTTTCTTGTTAGAGATTAAAGAAGCTAGAAATATAAAACAAGAAGTAAACGTTGGTAACTAACTCCAATAAGAGTTGGAGTTGGTATTTAATCAGAGGAAAATTGCTAATGACTCTAATTGAAATTAGTAATTCTTAAAAAAATTTAATAAATTTTAAAAGTTGTAAGCAAGACAAAGAAAAGTAGGTAAACAATAGACCAGGTTAATAAATTAAAAAAATAAATAAAAGTTGGTAACAAACGTAAATAAGAGTAGGTTACGCAAAACTATTGGTAACTTAATTGCAGAATAATTGGTAAGTAGCACAAATGAAGGTTGCTAATTTCATATAATTGTTGGTAAATATAAGCCATTGGATGGAAAGGCAAATTAAAAGTTGATAAAAGATAAAAGAAGTTTTTTAGTTAGAGATATATGATAACTTGGTAACATAAATCAAATTGTTCACTTAATCAAAGAATAGTTGGTAACAACTCTAACCGAAGTTCATAATTTCTAAAAGTTGGTGAAATTAAAACAAAAATTGAAAAGTAAGGCAAATAAAAGTTGCTAATCAATAATAAAGTTGGTAAAGTATTAAAAAATCTAAATAAATATGTATAGGTAGATCAAAAGATAGTCGGTAATCCAAAATTAGTTGGTAATTAAGTAAGTGAAAAGTTGGCAAGTCTCTTAAATTAGAGGTTGGTAATTCCGTATGACCTTTCATAAATTTAAGACATTGATAATAAAATAAATAAGTAGAAGTTGCTAAAAAATAAGAATTTCTTTTCAAAAGATTAGAGAAGCTGGTAATTTAAATAAACCAAATAAATAACTAACTTAAATAAAATTTGATAACACAAAGCTAGTAGATAACTTAACAAGATCAAAATTGGTAATCACTCTAAGAAAGGTTGATAAATTCTAAAAAGAGTCGATAAATTTAACAGGTTGTAAGTAAGGGAAATAAAAGTTGATGCCTCAAAGGAAATTGTTAAATTCCACTTAAAAAATCGAACAATGTTATTAGTCACTCAAATTAGAGTTAGTAAACTTGAATTAGTTGGTAATTTAATCTGCAAACAGGTGAGAAGTCGTTTAAATGAAGGTTCGTATTTTCATATTATCTCTGCTAAATTTAAGGTGTTGGCAAGAATAATAAATTAAAGTTGGTGGAAAAAATAAGGGAATTCTTTTTGTTAAAGATTAGAGAAGTTGATTACATAGATAAAATCCAATAAATGTTAGTAATTAACTCAAGTAAAAGTGGGTCGTCCAAATCTAGTTAACTTAATTAGAGAAATATAGGTAATCACTCTAATTAAGGTTGGCAACTTTTAAAGGAATTGGATTTAACGGGTTGGTAAGCAAGGCTAATAAAAAATTTGATAGCTCAATAGAAAAGTTGGTAAATTTTAACAAAAAAATCAAATAAATGTTGATAGACAGCTCAAATAGGAAATGTTAAACCAAAACTAGTTAATAACCTAATGGAGTAATGGGAGAAAGCTTGATTAGATATACAAAGAAAGATTGGTACATTCATATTAGAGTTACAACTTTAAGGAATTATAAGAAAGACAAATAAAAATTAGTAAATTGATTGATAATAAAAAATGATAAATTAAAAGAAATGGACTAACACCCATTGGCAAGTAACTCAAATTAAAGTTGATTAACCCACAAATTGGTTATTTAATTTGAAAATGTTGGTAAGTTACACAAACAAAAATCAGTAAATTAATCCAAGAGTTTGTAAATTCCGGGGATTGACAAGAAAGTCCAATAAAAGTTGGTAATATGCAAACTGTCAAAAAAGTTGGCAACTTCATACAAAGTTTTGGTAAGTTAACAATAAATTACCCGAAAATTTGATAATCAATAATTTTTTTATCAACAGTTTTTTTTTTTTGGGAGAAATTTTTACTCAGTAAATAAGCTTAGTTGCATAGTCGTACTAAAAAAGTTTGCTTGGAAAAAATCATGTTAATTATTCTTGAGATCAACAAATTTTCGACGCATCTATTTACTGCTTGTAAGTAAAAGACCCTTCAAGGCCTATTGAAATGTAAAATGCTATCCCAATCCTTACATCGAGTTAAACCAAACAACATAGAAGTCGCCTTTCAAGTGAAATCCTCCTATATCCAATTTGGACTTTCTAAGTCATTTGAATCTCTCATTGGAGAGTCTATTTATTAAACCACTCCATCAGGCAATTGCACGTTGTGGATGATGAAATTGTCGTAATGTTGGTAATTTATCCAAATAAGAGTTAGTTATTTTTTTGATATAGAGTAAATGTTAATAAATCATTGAAATAATTGGTAATTTAAGATAATCTAGTAATTGTTTATTCTTCGTAAAAGTATGGGAAATGTGCATTAGAAATCCTAAAACTTGTTGCGAAAGTATAATTAAATCCTAAAACTTGTAAAAAGTATAGTTAGGTCTTAAAATTTGTCAAATTAGTGCAATCGTGTCATTTCATTAACTCAGTCCAATTTTACTAATTGAAAATGTTGACATGGTTTCTTTTAATATTTTCTCTCTCCTACGTGGCGATGATGTGGCTAATACAACCTAGTTTTGGTCTAAATTTGATTTTTTATACAATTTTTATTTAAATTAAATTAAAAATAAGCTCTTTTTTTTTTTTTTTTTTTTTTAAAGAAGAACAAGGCAAAAAAGGCTGCAAACCGTTGCCGTTGTCGCCACCGCCCACCATTACTAGGAAGGGTTGACAATGGCTGGGGAATGGTCAATGGGAGTCATCGGGCCTTAGCTAAGGGCTAGTGAGGGTTTGCAACCCCCGCTACTTGGTTCTCTCTTTTTTCTTTTTTTTTTTTTAAAGTTAGTATATTTTAAATTAATTTAAATAAAAATTATATTAAAACTTAGTTTGGCCACATAATAGAGAAAATATTAAAAAAAGCCACGTCAACATTTTCCGTTAGTCAAATTGGATGGAGTTAATGGAAGGACTCGTTTGCACTCTCATGACAAGTTTTATGACTTGATTCTACTTTTTGAAAGTTTCAGGATTTAATTGCACTTTCATAATAAGTTTTAAGACTCCTAGTGAATATATCCCTAAAAGTATTGGCAACTCACCAGCATGTTATCGGTTGAACAGATTGTTGGCTAAAATGTTTTGATAGCTATCGACGCTTTATTAGCAAGAAATTATGTGATTTCTTCCTTGGGGAACAATAGACTCATCCAATTTTACATTGAACATACACATCTTATTTTATAGGACAAAAGCAAGAGATTTTTCTAATATCCAAATGGAAAGCACGTGAGACATGTCGGAGAATAAAGTGCACAGCTTCTTTATTGCTTGTAACTCCAATGGCAATCTTCCATCATGAAGAAAGGAACTATCAGCTTCATAGCCGTTGCTGTGGCGCATGTGTCAAGAATTGGGTAAGCCAATCAGTGCTTTCAAGCAGGGAAGTCCCACCTGTGACTCACACATGTGAGGACAAATGTTAGGACAAATGTTAGAATTATTGAGCAGAATCCATCATCGAAAGAAAGTAGAGAGAGAGAGAGAGAGAGAGATTTTACTTACTAAACTGCCTATTTGTGTAGTTGGAATTGAAAAGCTCTCTTGAACCAAAGAATGGTAATCATCCTTGCAATTGACAATTTTCTGATAATCCTATCCACTACCCGAAAATAGGAGATCCTCCAAGATTTTTTAAATGTAATATGCCACAAAATCCCATGAATGTCACTGCAAAACTGGTCCCAATCCTGAGTAAAACCAAATAATAATGGAGTCACCCTCATTAGACTCATCTTTGCTCGAATTCTGATCATCTCGTTTGCCCATATCATTGGGCTCATCTCTTGGACAAACTTTCAAAAGAGGAGGCCCGCAAAGTCCATTGTTGCCACGATATATAGATTGATCATTGAGAGTGCTTAGCTGATTGCCCAATGGAATGGGACCAGATAGATTGTTGTTGGAAAGATCCAAACAACTTAGAAAGTGTAAATTGGATATGCTAGAAGGGATTTCATCCGATAGTTTGTTATTAGATAAATCTAGTGATTCTAGATACTTCAAGTTGCCAATATCTAAAGGGATTTTTCCGACTAGCCTATTTTGCGAGAGGTTTAGATTTTGAAGTCGAGCAAGCCACGTCAACCCTTCCGGTATCTGTCCGTCTAACCTGTTGCTCGAGAGATCAATGGAAAATAAATATGGGAGTGTGCTGGTGAGTTCTCTTGTTGTTCCTTTTGTGTTAAACATAATGGGAAACCCCCCCGTGGATCTAAAATACAAAGTGGAATTTTCCCACATTCTTGAGAACTTGTTGAAACAACGAGGAATGCCTCCAGAAAGGTTGTTATGATTTAGGCTCAGGTACTGGAGTTTAGCAAGATGACACAGCTGCAAAGGAATGTCACCGGTGAAGTAATTTCTCCCAAGATCGATTATCTCAAATGATCTAGTGTTATTAAACAAAGGTACTCTACCAGTGAATTGATTGTCACTAAGATCAAGGATTTCCAAATCAAGCTGTTGTAAACATTTTGGAAGCACTCCATTCAAGCCATTTTTATGTAAGCCAAGCACTTTTAATTTCTCCAAATGACATAATGAGCTTGGAATCTGACCATTTAACTTGTTGTCTCCCAATGAAATCCATTCTAAAAAAGCTTGTGACTTCCTCCAACATTGCGGAAGTCTCCCAAATAGTTGGTTCTTAGAGAGATCTAGAAAAGACAATTCATCTGACATACATAATGAATTTGGAATTTTACCACTAAGGTTATTTCCAGAAAGTGACACTTGTGTTAATAGTGGCATCTTTTTCCCAATAATTTGGGATATATTGCCTCTAAGCATATTGCCCGAGAGATCCAATTGTTCAATGCTAGAAAGAACATTAGACAACCAATGAGGAACTTCATCTGAGATACTGGCATTTGACATGTCTAATACCAAAACCTTTTTCTGCGTTCGTAGCCAGTTTGGGAATTTTGGTCCCACTTTGCAACTTGACATGAGAATCTCTTGAATTTGGAAAGGAGGAACCCAAGATGTACCAACATTAATGACAAGCTTATTTGAATACATGTTTAGCACGATCAAATTGGTAAGATTTGCAAAGTGAATTTGGGTGAGAATTCCATCCAATTGATTATTACCAATATCCATCACCTCTAGATTAGATAATAACCCAATATTTTCTGGAATCTTCCCACTCAAATTGTTGAAAGAGAGGTTCAATATTCTCATAGATGACAATTGGCCCAAAGTAGCAGAAATAGGACCAGAAATTGAGTTTTGTGAAAGATCAAGGAATACGAGATCTTTGAAATTCCCAAATTGATTGGGCAAGTGACCACTGAAATTGTTGTCACTAACATCAACAGTCTTTAGGTTACTTCATCCACTATTCAAAGCACCGTTATGGGCATTGAAAATCCTCCCACTAAATTTGTTAGAACGCAAGCTTAGCACTTGCAAATTGCAAAAATTGCTTGAGTTTTTCAAAAGTTCGCCTTCCATCCTATTTGAAGAGACATCAAGGAATTTAAGCCATTGACTATTTTCAAGGATGATAGTGGGGAATATGCCTTGGAGATCATTATCACTCAAATCAAGATGTTCGAGTTTGCTGAAGTTTTGAAACCAAGGAGGAATAGATGAACTCATGGAGTTTTGACTCAAATCAAGGAATCTAAGAGAACTAAAATTGACAGGCAAGAGGCGGAAGCATCTTCCAAATCACATCCTGTCAATATTAAAAACTCCAAGGAGGAAAGCATGTTTATAGGACTTAACCATTCTTTGGGGTTGACAAGGGAGGCATAAGACAGGTCCAAGTACTTCAAGTTAGAAAATGTTGATAGCCATCGAAGGTTCTTTGCACTTGAAGGGGACTCCATCCACCCACTAAGATCCAAGTACCTTAAATTGGAAAGGTTACTAAGTTGATTGGAAATATGTCCATAGCCTGCAGATGAGAGGTTGAGATACTCTAGCTTATGAAGAGAAGTCAAGGACTTTTGGGTTTGATGGGTTACAAAATAATTGAAACTGAGGTCTAGATACTTTAAAAACTTTAGCTCGTTTAGTGCAGGATGTATCTTACCCCCCAGGCTACAACTCTCTATACCATCACAAGGATTACGAAGATTGAGTTTGGAGACATGACCAGTCTTCTTGTTGCATTGGATTCCTTCCCACTCGCAACAACCCTCGCCGGTCCATGACCCCAGACGTCTCGAAGGATCGGTGAGATCTTGCTTGAACTTCAAAAGAGCTTCCCTCTCAGTGCCAATGCAACTTACATTTGTTAAGGCTTTGGAATGACTAAATTTCAAGGTTTGAATGACGAAGAGTGCACACAAGAGTGTAGGCATGAAGCTAGTGTAGAAGTAGGATGCCATTGTTGTTTAAACATGTACCCAAGAACTTTTATTTATAATGGCCAAGAAAACATGGCCCTTGAGGAAGATATTTTCTTCATTGACAAAAAATAAAGGCGGTCTTAACATATTTTCAAAGTCCTTTCCTCTGATCGTTAGCCACCTAAAAGTGACTAAAAAAATTTCCAAGTCATGCCTTGCAAGACCTGTCAAATGTTCAAGACATCATACATTCAAAATTGTACCGTTTCGCATGAAGAGATGCGCGAGTCATTCTCTGAATGGCAAGAGATGTGACATGTGGGTTCACCATTGACTATAGTGTAGTAGGTGACATGATTTCTTAGTCAATCTAGACTAAAAATTTTGTCCATTCATCATTTTACATTTGGCCAAAAGCAAGAAATTTCTTGTTTTTTTTATAACCAACAGGAAAAGCAAGAATAATGAGCACAAGTTCGTTATCGTTTGAAACTTCAGTAGCAATTTTCCTGTCGACTTGTCCTCGCTGTTACCAAGCATGAATCTTCACCTATATTTCATACAACAACCATGCCTTCTATTTAGGGCTGAAACGAATTTCCTGAAGATTACTTCGTTGGTGTGTTCCAATAGCATTATAGCTATACATTGAAGAAATTGTTCGGCAAAGATGCCATACAAATATTCAGTCAAAGTCATTGTGGAAAAATATGATAAGAGATAAAATGAAATATCTTTGACTCCGCGGTGACTTTTGCTCTTTTGCAATTTATACAGGTGAAAACTCAGCCAAGAAGAAACGAGACCGGGACCTTTAGAGTGCCAAAACTTAGTACATGAGGACACCTAAATGTCAAAAGTTATGAAAGTGACACTTAGGACCTGCATGGTGATGTTTCTATTTCTTCCGATTTCTGTTCTTTTGTTCCCTGGAATAAAAAAAGAATAGAAATCTGTTTGGTAACACCAACTTATTTTTCTATTCTGTAAGTAGCTGGGGAATAGATTTGTAATAGAAACAAGAAAAAAAAAAAGCAACTTCTTGTTCCTGAGAACAATATCTAGAAATAATTTTTTTTCTTTTTTATTTTTCTTTTGTTCTTCTTCCTTGTTGCGGCCATTGCCGGCCACCTTTGGCTTCCTTGGCCACCGTCAGCCGACCGCTGGTAGTCGCCGCCACCCAACCGCTAGCAACCATTGCAGCCTCCCGACCGCTGGCGATGGTCGCCGCCGCCTCTTGACCACTAGCAATTGTCACCGCCGCTCGACCATTGGCAGCTTGCCATCGCCACCGCCGCCCATCACTGCACGACTGCCCGGCAGCTGGCCGACGGCGGTTAGCGTCGGCGGCTAGTGGGCTGTGGGTGGTGATTGGGGGTGACGGTCAGTGGTCCTATGGCGGCAAGTGGCGATCATGTGGCGACAGGCGGCGGTCGGCGATCAGTGAGTAAGAAGAAAAAATAAATAAATACAAAAATTTATAAATTTTTACCAAATATATTTCTATTCTTTTTCTATTCCAAGAATAGAAATTTTGTATATTTACCAAACATCTTATTTTACTTAGAAATTGTTCCCTGGAGTAGAAATAGAAAAGAACTATTTCTGAAAAGAAATAGTGCCTCGAAATAAAAACGTTGCCATGCGCACCCTTAAGTGCCAAAATCAGATCAAAATAGATTAATTAAATGCCAACGGTGAGAAAATCCAGCCAAAATGCTGATGTAGCGATTATTCGACGAGGCAAGTGTAAAACGACGTCGTTTGCACGATGACGTTGCTAAACAAGTGCAAAAATAACATCGTTTTGTTGCTAACATGAGAATTAATGAAACTAAAGTTAAAGCTAAAAAAAAAAAAAAAAAAGGGAAGGAAGATGGAGACTGCCAAATTTAAATTTTAGTTCAATTAATATTTATTTTTATTTTTAAAAATAAAAATAAAAAACAAAAAAAAAAATGGAGGGGGAAGAGGCACAAGGGGTAGCAATGGTGGTCGAAATGGTGGGGGAAGGGTTGGCCGAGTTCATTGGGCCCTGGCCAGGGGCTAGCAACCTCAGCTAACCCTTCCCCCACCATCACCGCCCTTTCCTGGTGATGGCAGGGCCCTTGCCGTTCTGCGACCTTTTTATTTTTATTTTTAATATTTGGTTTACATTTAATTAAATTAATATTTATATTAAAATTCAAATCTGCATCAAAAGGATGTCATTTTGGCATTTCTTTGCCGAGTTAGCTTTTCGGCGAGTCACACAAGCGAGCAATACTAATAACAAATTGCCATGTAGGATTTTTGGCAGGATTTGTCGGACTTGGCACTTAACTGTCCCACTTTTTTTTTAAGAAAAAGGCACTTAAGTATTACTTTTCTAACTTTTGGCATTTAAGTGTCCAATTCTATCAAATTTTAGCACTTGGGCTATTCTTTTATCAGAAGGAAGTGTGATAAGTTTGCCTAATGATTTTATATTCTATAAAGAGTTCAATTTATTGGATGTACTCATGATTCAAAACTATCAATTTTTTGGACAATTGCGGTGCTGTTTTATGTTTATATTTCTTTACATGACAACATATCCAATGCTATGGCAACAATATATGCAAAAAATAAATACATATTAAATCACTCTGTTAACACCTAAAATTACCCTCACTGTCACGTGCAAGTCATGAGGGATGAAAACATTCAAAATCATCCTCGTTGTCACATGCGAGCTGTGATTAACATCAACCTACCCTATGTTAGTCAGGGGAACGAAGGATGGCCAAGGATTTCAAAAGCTCTTAGGCTAGATTTCAGTGGGTCTACAAGTGGATATATACGATTCAACGATAAAGTGGTTGATTGCCACGTGTACAAGCCAAAAGATGCTACTGAAGACATAGAATTTGGATAGAATTGGCGTTAGGATTTAGGCGGGAATAGTTGATGCTTAAAAGGGAGCGCAAAATCAAAGGAGTAGTTAATACCTACTGAACAAGTCATGTGAGTATTGTTGAATAGGTTAGAAGATAACAAGATATTAAAAGAATGGTTAATACTTGCTGAACAAGTCATGTGAGTATCGTTGAACAGGTCAAAAGATAACAATATATTAATAAAGCGGTTAAGCAAAGAATGTAGAGCAACTTTTAAGGAGGGAGCAACTGACCACTGACAGTTATCAAATTGGCCTATAAATATCACATGCAATGCAACAAAGAGTCCTTCTCCTTCCCCTCGGGAACAACACACAAAAATCCTTTATCTTATCCTTTAGTTATATTATCCTAACTTAGTTTAGATGTAGCTTTAGATTCTCATTGCAGATTTGATTCTAACGAGTGTCTATATCTTAGGTTGTACTCTTGATTAGATCCTAATGCTGTCCTATTGTCTAGAGTCGGCAATTAGATTGTGATGTTGTGTCCTCATATCTATTTAGGAGCAGTTTTTACTAGATGTTGTTTCTACTGGCTAGTGTCATCGATTAGATTTCGACATTATATCTTCATATCCATCTAGAAGCAGTACCTGCTAGGTGTTGTTTCTACTATTTAGCATCGTCGATTAGATTTAGATGTTGTGTCCTCATATCCATCTAGAAGTAGTACTTGTCAAGGGTTGTATTCATTGTCTAGCATCGTTGATTAGGCTTCGACGTTGTGTCCTCGAACCCAATTAAGAGTAGTGCCTTACCGATATTGTTTTCAATACTAATGTTGTCAAATTAGTTTCGGTATTGTACAAACCACTTTGATTTTAATGGGCTTTCATTAGTATGTTGAAGTGAGTTTAGATCAAACTATTGATTAGATTTCAGCATTGGTTATTCTTAATTCTAAGCTTGTATTAAGCAACTCCATTAGATTCGGGACCACATAATATATAGCTCCGTTAGCATTTGACCCCTCTATCCAATACTAGCACAGAACCTAAGTTCTCTCTAATAAAAACAAAATATAAAACTTGATGAAAGATATTTTGTTGTGGGATCCAAAATCGGCGAAACACACTATTATACTTGTTTTTGAAAAATTAAAAATAATTTGATATATATAAGAAATGCTTCTAATACTTAATTGAATATCCCAATTATCAACACCTAAATTTTCACTTGAAAGCTTTCATTCATAATAATACTAGGGATGGAATTTGTCGATATCAATAGAATTGGACCCCTAAGTCAAAACATTAGTTATGTCTAGTTCCACACTCACATTTCTTGCTGTATTTCTCTACTTTTAGATATTAGGGACATTTAGGTATAGGAATAGCATTTTGCATCAAATGTATCAAGGGATTTGCTACAAATGTAATTAGCCTAATATAAGGCCTGGCATGCAACATGAATTAGAATTCAGAGGTGAGGTGCCTAAACTCTATTTAATTTTTAGGATTGACCCCACAAGAGTGTTAGAGAGTATTGTCTCTCTCTCCTCTAGATCTTTCTTTCTCTAGATTTTTCCAGCCGTAAAATTTGACTAAAGCAAGCTATAAAATATTAAAATTATATGAGATATTTGGTGTGGGAAGTCGGTGAATGAATTGACTTTACACCCTATAAATAGGGGCCCTTGCCCATTGAGTGTACAATGTGTGAAGTGTGGGGTGTGTGAGGCATGCGTTGTGTGCAGAGAGTGCTAGGAGTGACGTGAGGAGTGCTGTATTGTGTATATGCTTTATTTGTAAGAATGAGTGGGTGAGTGATATGTGAGAAGCAAGTTAGGTGCGTGGGTCTGTGAGTGTGATAGTTTGAAGAGTTTGTAATATTGTCTATAAAAGGAGCAATTATTTTACTTGTATATCCACTTGCTTCTCAACAAGTGGTGTTAGAGCTAGGTTGTTAGGGATCGTAAAGCCAAGGAGTGGAGGACCTTGGAGTTTTGTTAGTGCACAATCTGGGATTGTGAAGTCGGTTGGTCCAGAACTAGGCTTACTTGGTATAGTGCTTGGCATTACAACCAAGTCATCATGGAAGATTTCTCGAGTTCGATGAGCGGTGTCAAGAAGCTCAACAACTCCAATTATAACAATTGGAGAACCCGCATGTAATATTACTTGCTAGGTCAAGATCTATGGGATATCATTGACAGCAGTAACACCACACCACCCATGAATGACAATGAATTAAGAAAATGAAACATCAAATCAGGTAAGGCTCTTAACATGTGACATCCTAAAATTCGAACCCTCTGAGGATAGAATGAATGTGAATTTCATCAATGCATTATTGGTTGATCTCACTTGGAATTGATAACTCTTGAGATACTAACCTTGAGGGGAAAGGCTAATGAGGGAAGAACTCATACAACTAAAGAACTTGACTTGGGAAAACGACTTGACTGTGAGACTTGCAAGAGGACGATCCTGTAGATAGCCAAGCCGATTTCAGGGACGACTAGAAGTCAATTTGCGGATAGAACATAATGGAACGACAGGTGATTCCGTTTACTATTATTGAGCCTGCGAACAATCCTAGGTCGATCCTTAGTAATCGTGTACTTTGAAATAAGAATATATCCTCTGCAATTTCATGTAGTCAAGGACGTCCATGTGTCGAGAACGTTCGAGATGGACTTTGGATGAAGCTACTTCGATGGTCGACAGTGCCAGTTAAGCCGAGTATTTGGAAAAGGGATTTTCGGACCGAAGGAAGCGAGCCCATTAAGACGTGGGCTGGGCTAGGCAAGCGTGGGCCTCAAGACCATGGTAGGACAGCCATGGTGGGCCTAAGGCAAGCAAGTGAGCCCATTGGGCCCAAACCACTATTTTTCTTCCAAGCCCATCATCAAACCTTAAACCCATTTGAGCCCAATCAATTCCCTAGCTCGTTCCTATTCATTTCCAAGCTCATTTCTTAGGTCCGCCCATCAATTTCGGCCCAAGGGTAGACTGGGAATTTGTGCAATGTCGAAATGACCAAATTGCCCCTAAAAGCTTGTGGATAAGAGCAAAAGAAGAGAGAGAAGATGGTGTCATTGCATGGGGACTTGAAGCAAGTATTGAAGGGCTTGATGGGGGCCTTGACAGCTCTCACTTCACCCTCTCTCTCTCCTCCTTGAGCTCTCCCTCGACAGAGCTCTCTCTTTCCTCGTTTTCCTTTCCTTTCAGTTTCTGCTCCTGTAGACCTTCCTGTGAAAACTAGAGTTGATTGTTGGCTTCTCGAACGAATTAGCTCCCGTTCCATCCACCATTATCTTTAGGATACCCATACTGTCCACCCTGACTTGGCCATTTGCCGGTTGGAGACGCCGTTTGACCCGCCGACTGGCTAGAAGCTCACAGCAGTCTGACCGCCTGGCCCTGTTCTGCTCCAGCTAACCTTCTTGCGAAAACTCGAGTTGTTCGTTGCTTTCCCATGAGAATTAGCCCACGCTCTACCCACCATTGTGTCGAGAAGGCCTAGACCGTACGAATGAGCCCAACCGCTCGTTGAATGGAGCCACCGTCCGCCGGCTGGAAGCAGCCCCTCGCCGAACCGCCTAGAGTGAACTATTTCGCATTTTCAGCTTGGTTTCTCCCATTCCAACCCTTCCTTCACCTAACCCAGCTACCATCCACTCCCTCTTGACCCCCTGGTGCCGTTAGTTCCTAGCCATCCTCTCGCCGGAGCTCTGGCCAAGCCGTTCAACCTCTCTCCTCCTCTACTATTCGGTTTCCAGGAGTTTCAGTGGGAGTTTGAATCTGTGGCTACTGTTCCAGCCTCGAGACTACCTTGGATCATCGTGGTTGAGGTCCCCGAGCGTAGCCACCATCGCCGCCACTACGTCCGTGTCTTTGGCTCGCTTAACGGGTGAGTTTAGCTCTTAATCCTTTGATTAGTGCCTAAACTTGCCTAGGATTGATTTAGTTAGGATTAATTATGGTTTAGGAGGTTTACTTAAGTTGTATTAGCCCTAAGATAGGTGGTTAGATGGATGGATTAGATTAGTTTAGCTCGATCTCGCTTTATTTGCTTAATGATGCTTATGTGCTTAATTAAGTATGTTTAGCTTTAATTGATTGATGGTTTGCTTTAATTAATGTTTTGGTTAATTTATGAATTTAATTCATTACTTATTTAATTCTGAAAATTTAGTGTTCACGCGCACTGTTTACGTGCACTGTTCATCCAGAATGCAAAAAGTGGTCTAATTTCATGTGTGTTGATTTTATGAAGTGAATGGATGTGTAAATGAATGGGCATCCGCATGAATTGAGTGTTGATTTGTGCAATTGTATGGTGATTGGAAACTTTTGGTATTTAATTAGAAAATCTCGGGTGTCGGGTTTTAACACCGAAAGTGGTTTTAAAGACTATCAAACCGTGGGTTTTAAAAAGGAAGGATATCAATTTTTAAGGTTCGATCTGACCGCGTACCCACACACGATTATTTTCACAGAGTATTTTTAATACGAAGAAAACATGCCAAGGTCATTATCTTAATTGAGGCATATGAGTGCAAAGCACAATGCCCTTGGCCGAAATTGAATGATCGTGTGCTGGTTAAACGAACCCATCCTTGGTGTGTGTCGGTGGACGTTACCCATATATGGGACGCCATAATCAATACCGATGTGTGTTGGGTAAAATTGTCCGTGTGGGTAGTAATAATCAATACCGATGTGTGTCGGGTAAAACTGCCTGTGCGGGTAGTAATAATCAATTGGAGCGCATAATTGATTAAGATAGATGCACCTTATTATGGGGTAAAATTGTGTGGCGTGGAATGGGATGTGTCACATCGATTTTACCTTATAATCGAAACCCGTGTGATTGATCGATGTGTGCTGTGTGGCGCTCTAATGTGCAAGAGTGTATGAGAATCATGGCATCATTGGTTTTGACTGTGCATGGGTTGAGTACATTGTTTATGGCACGCACACACGAATCGATAACGTGCAGGGTGTGGCAATGGCCAAATGAGATCGCTTGTGACGTGACTTGTATGCGATTGATGAATTGCATCATTTAATGGCCATGTACATTGCGTGTATTGTGCTGAGATTCAATATGCAAAGTATGACATACCGGGTAAGGTTGCATGCGAACCGACTATTGAGTGTTGGTTGTTGATCTTTGGTTTGTTTGTGGGGTGGTTCTGAAGAGATATCTCGAGTTGAGTTGGTATTCTAATCGGGGACTAGGGGGAGGACTCGCTGAGATTTATATCTCATTGGTTATTATATAACCATTTTCAGGTCCCTAGTGTGAGAGAAACCGAAGCTTGAAGCGAAAGGGTCAAGAGCATAGGTGGCTCAATAGTTCTTTATGAGATAGACCTTCTGTATAAGCTTGAGGTGTTAATGAAAGTGTATTTGATTTGAAACTGGTTGTCCTACTTTTCTATTACATGTTTGTTGTTGTTAGGGGACTAGTTAATTCACTCCTGCATGTGCAATAAAATAAAAAGGGTCAGCGACGAGTCCTGGGAACGTCGCAAAATTTATATCAACCACCGAGGATGTGCACGCGCTCAAGGTTCGGGGCGTGATATAACGTCCTTGTTGTAACTGTTGAAGATGAGTAATTGCAACACATAAAGAATGCAAAGACCTTGAAAGAGGCCTGGGATAACTTGGCAGCACTGTTCACAAGAACGAATGATGCCAAGTTACATCGATTAAAAAACGAGCTCCTCTCAATTTTGCAACAAAATATGATGGTAAGTCAATATTTTTCCGAAGTTAAATCTATTTGTGAAGAAATTTCAAAGTTAGATCCTTAGAATACCATCTTTGAGACAATGGCGATAAGAATAATAATTCATGGATTAAGGCTGAAGTATAACGGTATTGTTACGGCCACCTATGGATGGACAAGTGAGCTAACTCTAATAGAGTTGGAAAATATATTAGCCAACCAAGAGGCCTTAGATAGAGATATGTCCAAGGTTTCGGTTGAGGAGGATGAAAGTGCCCTCTTTAGTAATAAAAGAGGGTTCCAAGGTCAGAGTAGAAATGATGCAGGCATTAGAGATGGCAAACATAGGAAAGTCTTGGAGAATGGCAAAAGCGACTAAAAGGAATGGGACCTCAATCACAAGGAGCTCGCCGAGATTGCAACGAGAATGACAATGAAGATAAGAAAAATAGAAGGCGTGATGGATAGTGTTACCCTTGTGGCAAAATAGATCACTTTGCTAGGGTTGTTGATTCAAAAGAGTTGAAGGACATGTTGCGACATCTAAGGAAAATGATAGCGAAGAAGAGTAGGATTCCCAAGCATCATTTGCAGTAGAGAAATAAGAAGAGCTTGCAGCCTCCTCCATCATAAAGATAGAAGATGTGACAACCCTCATCATGATAAGTGATAAATTTATCAATTATGATGAAGATTGGATAGTTGATCCAAGGTGTTCAGATCACATGACTAGAAATTAAGGCAAGCTATCAAACATGTATGAGTACATCGGTGGACGAGTAGTTGTCACTATAGACAACTCAAGGTTGTTGATTACCTATGTCGGCCAAACTATGATAACATCCCTATTTAGTTTGCATCAAATTGAACTGAAGAATGTGTATCATGTGCCAGTAATAAAGAAGAATCTATTGTCGATGGCACAACTTACAACCTCAGGCAATTATGTGGTGTTCGATCCAAGAGATGTTAGGGTGTACCGTAGTTTGAAACCAACTGGTACACTAATCATGGAAGGGTGTCAATTAGAGTCTGTCTACAAGATATCAGCTCAAACGGTATACATGGACAAAATTCGAAAGAGTGAAATGCCCGATTTGTGGAATGCGCGGCTTGGGCACGTGAACTACCATAAGTTAAAAGTGATGATGATGAAAGGAATGCTAAAGGGTCTCTCTCCCCTCCCCTCCCCACCTTGAATTCCAAGAAGACATCGTCTATGCCAGATGCTAGTACGGGAAGGCACATTAGCTTCTATATGAGGAGTCCACATTTAGAGCAAAGATGCCTCTCGAGCTCGTCCACTCAGATGTATATGGACTAGTGAAGCAATCATCGATCAGAGGATCAAAGTACATGATAACATTCATTGATGACTTTTTTAGATACGTCTGGATCGATTTTATAAAAGAAAATTTTGAGGCATTAAATAAATTTAAGGAGTTTAAAGCAAAAGTAAAGAATGAAGTAGGCAAAAAAATACCATGCCTCCGCACAGATAATGGGGGAGAATATACATCGGATGACTCTACAAAATATTTTGAAAAATGGAAAATACGTCATCAATTTACCTGCCCAAATACACCTCGACAAAATGGAGTTGTCGAAAGAAGGAATCGGCATTTGGTGGAGACATGTAGGAGCATGTTGCATGCGAAAAATGTTCCACCCATGTTTTGGGCTGAATATATGAAGACAGCAGCGCATGTGATCAACAAACTACCTCAAGCAATGCTTGGCTTTACATCATCATACGAGAAGCTGTGGAAATACAAGCCCACGGTAAGTCACTTTAGAGTGTTTGGATGTATATGTTATGCATTTGTGCCAGACCATCTTCGCAACAAGTTTGATAAAAAGACAATTCGTTGCATATTCATGGGCTACAATGATCAAAGAAAAGGATGGAAGTGTTGTGACCCTATAACAGGGAGGTGTTACACTTCCAAAAATATGGCGTTGACGAACTATCATCTTGGTAGTCATCACAATCTAATCCAAAATAAGTTGAAGAAGAGGTTCATGAAAGAATTGAAGAAAATGATGAGCTTGAAATGGGCCAACCAATTGAAGAAGGGAATGATCTTGTAGCTGGAAGAGAAGAAATCAGAGCATAAAGTCCATAGCGAACTAGTGTGCATCCGAGAATTACAGAAGAGCTTCGATCAAGTTAGATGGAAGAACCTAAAGAGTGGGAACCCCAACTTAGGAGATCAATATGACAAAGAAGATCAAATCCCTAATATGCAAATGCAGCACTAATCGAAGATGTCGGAGTAGTCGAGTTGTCTACATACGAGGAAGCCTTGCAAGGCGTGGAATGAAGGAAAGCCATGAAGGAAGAGATCCAAGCACTTAGAAAGAACGAGACATGGGACCTAGTGCCAAGATTTAAAGAGGTACGTCCTATATCTTGCAAATAGGTTTACAAAGTTAAAACTCAACTAGATGGGTCGATAGAAAGATATAAGACACAGTCAGTTGCTTGAGAATTTTCTCAAAAGTATGGCCTAGATTATGATGAGAACTTTAGTCCAGTAGCAAATATTACTATAGTTCAAGTCTTACTAGCACTTGCAGCAAGCAAGTCATAGAAATTATGTCAAATGGATGCGAAAAATGCCTTTTTACCTGGAGAACTCGATCGATATTTATATATAGCATCTAGATGGTTTCAAGAGTAAGACTCATCCAAATTACGTTTGCAAGTTAAAGAAAGCCCTTTACGGCTTAAAACAAGCCTCGAGAACATAGTATGGGAATATTGCTAAATTCTTAGTACAAAATGGTTACTCAGTAGGCCAAGTAGACTTGAGCTTGTTTGTGAAGGTAGAAGATGGCAAGCTTGCAATAGTATTAATCTACGTGGATGATCTAATCATCACTGGAGATAATGAAGATGATATATGCCAAATCAGAGTCAACTTCTCAATGCTGTTTCAGATGAAAGAGTTTGGAGAATCGAAACATCTCCTGGGACTTGAGGTTGAGAAGACCAATAAATGACTATTCCTATGTTAGTAGAAGTATGCATGAGATCTCCTAGACAAGTTTGGGATGTTTGATTGCAAACCTCATTGATGGAAATATAAAGTTATGTGCAACTAAATGACAAGAATTGGAAGATTCAACTATGTATAGGCAATTGGTGGGTAGCCTTATTTACCTAACCACAACATGGCCTGATATTGCCTTCGTAGTAGGAGTAGCAAGCCGATTCATGAAGAAGCCATGAAAGCCTCACTTAGACATAGTTAAGCTCATACTAAGGTATTTGAAGGGTACATTTGATTTTGGGCTCTTGTATAAGAAAGAAGTATCACATGAAGTTGTAGGTCGTTGTGATGCTAACTTTGTTGGAGATCGTGACACACGACGATCAATTATTGGATATATGTTTAGCCTCGGATCAACAATAGTATCATGGTGCGGTAAAAAATAAGTAATTGTGTCATTGTCTATGACAGAAGCCAAGTATAGAGCAGTAGTAATGGTAGCTCAAGAGAGTACATGGCTGGTATAATTAATGGAGGATCTTCATCAATCAATAGATCACTGGACAAGGTTACATTGTGATAATCTATCAGCCTTTAGCTTAGCAAAGAATCTAGTTTCCAAGTGATGACCAAGCATGTAGAAGTGCGCTATCATTTTCTACTGGAAAAAGTATTACAAGGAGAGATAAAGATGGAGTATGCCAAAACAAATGATCAAGTTGCGAACATCTTCACCAAAGGTCTTGAAGCTGCAAAATTCAGAGAGTTTCGAAGGCAACTTGATATGATTGCGAGCTCCATGCTAAGAAAGAGTAGTCGGTGAAGGGTAGTGTTAGAGAGCAGCACCTCTCTCTCCTCTAGGTCTTTCTTTCTCTAGATTTCTCTCTCTAGATTTTTCTAGCCATAAAATTTGACTAAAGCCAACTATAAAGTATTAATATTATAAGAGATATTTGGTGTGGGAAATTGGTGAATGAACCGACTTTACACCCTATAAATTGGGGTCGTTGCCCCTTGAGTGTGCAGTGTGTGAAGTGTAGGGTGTATGAGGCATGTGTAGTGTGTAGAGGATGCTAAGAGTGACGTGAGGAGTGATGTATTGTGTATGTGCATTGTTTGTAAGAGTGAGTGGGCGAGTGACGTGTGAGAAGTAAGTTAAGAGAGTGGAGCTATGAGTGTGATAGGGTGAAAAGTTTGTAATATTGTCTATAAAATTAGTAATTATTTTACTTGTATATCCATGCTTCTTAACAAAGAGTCTCGCCTTTATAGGATTTTCAGCCACTCTCTCTTTTCCTTTCTCTAGGAAAATAACCAATTCACTCCTAAAAATATTATATGGATATCAATTTAGTTTTAAATTTATAATTTTACCAATATAGTCATAAACTTTTGTGCAAAATTCCAACGTAGTCCTTCTGACTAATCGCTTCAAAAATTACTAAAATGGCGATCTACTCAGTTGTCCATGTCAGATGGCCCGTTGTGCCATGTACAATGCCTGGAAATAACTAGACTCACATGAGCAATTTCATACTAAAATTGATCTAAATGATTATATCGGAATTTCATAGAAATGTTTAGGGTTACATTAACAAAATTGAAAAATTTAGAATTGAATTGGCATTCGCATAATAAGTTCAAATCTTGTTGCAAATCATTTGGATATAATTTCAGTTGTGACTCCAAGATTAGGGGAGTTAGCTTAAACTTCAAGATAGTGGAATTGGACACAATTCCAAGATTTTGCGAGTGCACTCAACTTAGATTGTGAGAGCTAATCTTAACTCCAAGATTGTGGGCATTGGATGAGATTCCAAGTAGTTGGCTATAATTTGAACAAAGTGGATTGCAATCCAAAGGATTGTGGAAATTTGAATCAAGAATTTCAAAACTGGAGATAGGTTGCCGACCAAATTAATCAAGCTTCGAGATTAGTACTTCGATTTCAAGATGTGGGGTATAGTGGTCGGTCGTAATTGATAAAATCTGAGTGAAGATTGGAGGTTGAATAAGATAGAGTTTGGCATATGTTTTGTTGGAATTTGACTCTACAACAAAATATCTTTTACCAGAAGTCATTATTTGATTTTTATTAGAGGAGACAGGTTCTATGGCGATTCCGGACAAGAAAAATCACGAGTAAACAAGAGAATCGATAACTTCACTTCAAATGAAACTGGACGAACATAAACTATGTTTGAATATAATCGATGACAATGCCTGAGAACATAAGCATTTTAAATGGAACCAAATGAATACAAATTATATTGGAATCTAATCAACATCAAAGCTTGAAAACGTAATGATGTAACACCATAATTTAATTGATGATGAGGCACCTGTGATATACAGTAAAGATACAAGTTGGAATTTAATCATCGACATAAATCTGGAAACTACAACTAAGAAATACACTGGAATTTAGTCAACGATGTAAGTCTCAAAATTTTAACTATAGTATCGAAAGTAAAAGAATAATTGGAAGATAACATTTTTGTTTGTTTGTATGTAGGGGAAGGGGCTCTCTAGTAGAAGAGCGCTGGTATTTGTAGTGTTCACACAATAATCGTTTAGGAGCATTCCTGTTGCAATTATAGCCATTCCTCCACATCTCCCAAAATCTTGTGTCCATGCCCTCACAATGTCATAATCTCGTCTTTGAGCAGTGTTCGCTTAAAATAGCTTTTTGATCCATTGTGTCCTCCTGCTGCCATGTCCATGATTGCTCCACAATTTCCTAGATTTTGTTGCTTCATTCACTAGTGATTTCAAATTCGAAATCTCGACACCCTCTGATTATCCAATCTTCTCTTGGCATTTCAATTATGATCTGTTGACCCTTTTAATTGATACCCTTGCCAAACATTGTCATATAGTGACAACTAATTAATGGTCATTGATTTACATCAACATCGATAACATTTCTTATGGTTGTTGACAATGGCTCGCGTGTCTAATATGTTGTTAAAATAATGTATCGGAGGAAAAATATGTAACACTTTTTGTTGTAACTAGAACAACATAAAAAGAGATAATAACATTGAGAAAGCGGATAACAAATTGATAATAACTACAAGGCCAATGTGTTTATAATTTTTACACATAAGGATGACTGATTACAAATCAAGTACAAATTTGCCAGATGCTATAAACTCATAATGGAATTAAATAAGAGGTGTTGTACCGAATATCGAATCTTCTTAAGGTGATTAATTCTTGCCAACAGTGCTAAGCAAGTTTATGGACTATGCCTTCCAAGATACAATACCTCGAATCTATTTGAATTAGTACTATGCAAACAAGACTTTGTCAAACACTTCTCAAAATTGACACACTTTGAAAACAACTTTTTAAAGAAGAATTCCTTATACAAAACTAAAGAGACTTGTCTATTTAAAGATAAAGAACTCTATTTACGTGAACCGAAGAGACATTTTAAAATTGCTGCATGAGAATTGGAGAGATGCGTCTATTAACGCATCCATTACAACCACAACACATGAACTAAAGAGACACGTGAACTTAAAGAGATGTCTCACTAATGTTGAGCCATTAATAACCTATAATTACAACAATTCCCCCACATTAATGGCTCAACTAAACATTTTTTACTCGAAGAATTCTAACTGTCACTATGGAAGTACACTGAATCAAGATAGATAGCTTTTGTTTTGAATCTTCTTTTATAAATGCCTATCGAAATTACTTAACTGGTTGATGGCCTAAGTCTTGAATAGTTAATTGTTTGTGTAAGCCTAGACAATAGACCTCACACAAAATATCTTTAAATCAAGTTTGATTTTTAGTTGCATTCATTATTTCAGCCCTAAACCTCTTGGAATTTATGTGTGTTGTAGAAAATCCATCCTTTAAAGATTTTTATAGAGTTGGTCAGCTTCACATTTATAGGCGTGTTCTTGTTAAAGGTATTTAACGATACATGATTAGGATGGTGAATTCCAAGCTATAGGAATTATAAAATGTATAGCATACCCTTAAAATGGTTTAGGAAGCACTGTTGCATTATAGGAGTGGGAGACAATATGCATACTATAGTTTCCAAAATTTGCATTGTCTTATCAAACCTAGTATGTGGGATCTCCAATTGCTAGGTTTCCACCTTACAATATTTTTATTGAGCTGAGGCTTTTAACCCCATTCTTCTCAATATGCAATTTATCAGCTCTCTCAACAAACATTTTGTCAATGAATCCACAATATTATCATTTGACTTCACAAAGTCTAAAGAAATTATTCTATTTGAGAACATCTGCCTTACGAATTATGTCTATGATGAATGTGTTTAGACTTATTAGTATATATCACATTCAATGCCCTTACAATCACTACTTGATTGTCATAGTGAATATATATTGCAGGCACATACTTTGGCCACAATGAAACATCCTCTAAACATTGTCGTAGCCACTTGGCTTTTTTAGCAACTTTATCCAAACCAACAAACTTTGCTTCCATTATGGACCACACTATTAAAGTTTTCTTTGAGAATATCCACAATACTACGACACCTTCTAGCATGAATACATATTCGCTAGTAGATTCTGATTCATCACAATCCAAAATCTAGTGGGCATCAATATAGCCTTCTAGAAAAACTGGATATTTGTCATATAACGAAACATAAGTAGAGTTCTTGTGACATAAAAAAATCCCATAGTATACCGTGACACATTTATCGTAATCTTTTTCTTATAACATAAAAAACCCTAATTTGTACTTGTCACGATGAACATAGTTTAGGGTTTTTGATATTATAAAAAAGAGTTCAGTGTAAATGTGTTAGAGTCAACATATTTTGTGATTTTTTTGTGGCTATTTCCCTCTCTTTTTAACATTTGAAGTTTTTTAGTGTATAAACTTAGATAAAATTTCAGTAGAGAGCGAAATTAATATAAGCCTCTTCCATGTTATTTTATGGAGAAATTTCAAATAAAAACCTAAAGAGAGCCATTTTCTCAAAATAGGATTTAGTGTGGACGTTATCTTAATAAGGGCTTGAGGTGATTAATTTAGTCTCAAATAAGGGCTTTAAATGGGATTTTTTTATTAAAAAAAAGGTCCACAATGAATCTTATCTCGAATGAGGGCATCAATTTATGTTTTCTTTAAATTGGGTATAAAGGGGATCTAGTCTCAAATAATTAATCGAAATGGTCAATTCAGTCTTAAAAAAGAGTTCAATGTAAAATATCATGACTCCAACATCATGGAGCCAAGAATGACAGATATGATAAAAAGGAGATGCTATGTCAATGATATTAGGAGGAAAATTGCACTTAAAAGAACCCTTGAAGATCCTAGCTTCAACTTGGGGCTTCTTCAAGGTTTCCAAGTTTGGTCAAAGTAGAAATTTTTTAAAATATTTGCCCCAAATGTCATCGGTTTGCTATTGGTATAAACTCATGAGCTGCATGTGCAAGTTGCCTGAGAAAGATTTAGGCAACCAATGAGGTCTTTTTCTTTGGGAGTTCAAGAGCAATTAATGAGGTTATGTCCTTATTTGACATTAAATCAATCACTTTAGTTTCTTATTTAAGAAAAAAAGTTCACTTTAGTCTTTTTTTTTTTTTTTTTAAGAAAATGACCTCACTTTCTTCTTTTATTTATAACTAAGTTGGTTATTTCATGCTTTCATTTGAGATAAGTTCACTATGGTCCCTTTCTTAAAAAAAAAAAGGGGGGGCCTAACTTTAATTGATTGACTCGAAATATTCAAACACTAAGAGTTTGTTTGGCAATCATTTTGCTTTTAGAAATAATTTTTACTCAGAAATAGTTTTATCTTATTCTATTGCTTAGACAAGCTTTTGAGTATTCGAACACGTTTGATAACTGTACAAAATTTCTATTTTTATAATAGAAAAAGAACATAAATGTGTTTCATATGACCCTTAATTTTTTTTATGACATATAATTTATTTTTTAATAATTTATGAATATTTTCTTTTTTAAGAAAAAAGAAAATAGCTTGATTTTAGAATTATTCTGGAAAAAAAAGAAGTAACTTTTTCAATTTCCTGATTCTATATTAAATATATTTGTGAGAACAGATTTATTCCGTAGGGTAGAAAAATTAATTGATAATATTAAACGAATTTTTATCTTATTTTTTGCTTTTAGGAACAAAAGAATAAAAATAATCAAAAAATTTTACGAAATAGACCCTGATGGGACTAGGCTGGGTCGCGGGAAAGGATTTAATTCTAATTCGTGCTTCATTGAAAGAAAAAAGAAATGAAACAGCCGCGCCTCTCTTGTCTCTTCCTTACGATCACGAGTTCGTCCGCCGTCAAGTTCCACCACCGCGCGGCCGTCGGGACCCGCCGCGATGACCGGCGAGAACTGCGTGCCGCAACCACCACAGTCTCTCTCTCTCTCTTCTCATGTCTAGTCACCGGCAAGCACATCTCCACGATTCTAGGGCCCTCAAGAGCTTCGACGCAGCGACAAGGACGACGGCGAGTCACGACGGTCTCTTCCCCATATCTTCTGTCCGGATCGGCCTCCACGAGCATTGACTGCGGCGATTCACGCCTCCGGGCCCTCCAAAAGCTTTGGACGCAGCGACGCGGTGGCGGTGCGGGACTCCCTCTCTCCCTGGTTCTTTAACATAAGTACAGTGAAGGTTTTTCTTTAACTTTTTAGCCGAAATTTATTTTTTATTTATATGTGATTTCTAACAAGTTACTCGTGTTCTTTGTTGATGTTGAACAGATTGAATCGGATCGAACGTTGGACGACAAAAACAACGTGTCGAAGGATTTGTGTTGGTGATGATTCGGGGTATGAGTCTCAAACTAGAGTTCGTTTGGTGAATTTTGGATGTTATGAGCTGAAAGAATGGTGGGATGGATGGGAACTTCTGACTCTGGTTGATACTTGATGTTGATGACTGGTTGTGCTTGGGCTCAGCTGTGTTATTATTGTGCAAATTTTACTTACTTCAATTTGTTGTTTCTGAAACGGACTCAAACTCTTCAAAATGAGAGCGTGCTATGCCAACTTCTGCAAGCCGAGCGTCTCCTCCCCCACCAAGTAATGTTATTGAGGGTTCTCCTTCATCCGAGCCACCACTTCCTCCATCAAGGCCTAGTGGAAGTAAGGCTATTAGCAGAATCAGTCTAGTGTTAGGGCTCATTGTCACTGTGGCCTGGCCCGTACAGTGTGAAGATAGCATGAACTTGAAATTCATACTATTTTGGAGATTAGTGTGACATGATGGGTTTAATTAATGAATTTCAAATGGTTATCCCAGATTTTTCTATATTTTGTGTAATTTTTAGGATCTCGCGATCGACAATCCAATCCTTTGGACAGTTTCATTGATCTTAAGTAGGATGCCGATCCTAACAAACTTTCTCATTCCAGTGGAAAATCTTTATTAAGAAGATGGGAGGTGCCGGAGGATGTTAAGAAGAGAAATTCGCCTTCTCCAAAGATGAACATAGGAATCTACAAAGAAAAACAGAGAAAACGTTTGGTGTGAGATTGGAGGAATTGAGACAGTGTTTCTATGTTTGAACTTCATTTGCTTGTTTTAATGTTGATATGTATCTAATTGTGCAAAACTATGTTAAAACTTCACAAATTGGCCTCAGTTTGTTAAATTTGTAGGTTCTTATGATACTCAATCCATTCCTCGAAGACCTGACAATCATCCTGCATAGGACTCCAATTCTGAGAGTTGTTTAAAAATGCTGCGGTTATTGGAATAACTGAAATGAAGTTAACGTTAAGATAGAAATAGTTATTATAAGGTATGCATTTCATCTATATCAAATATATCCCTGCACTTGTATCCAATGTTGGACACTCATTCCCTGAGACCTGTTGTTCGTGATTTGGAAACTTTTAAAACTCAGAAACTATGACAAGTGACCCTCGTTTGGCACCCGTATCAGAGAGGCTGTGCTTTGTAATAAAAATGTAGTGTTCTAATGATTGCCAGTGTGAAATTTTGCAAGCAGTCTGGTTTTGAGGGTCAATAATGATAAGATAACTCTTATGGACTGCACACAAAGGTATATTCTGTCATTAGTATTTATTATCGTCTTCGTCAAACACCAGAAAGGATGCGATATCACAATGTACCGTCTCACATCTTGTGATTGAGGAGATGAGGTAGGGTAAGAGCAATTCCTCAGATTTCTTATCCTTTCATAAACTGTTCCAAAATGCAGGTGAGCAGATGTAGTCTCTCAATGATGGCCATCCGTCAAGGCACAAGAATCTACTGGTCAAGATAGATCTTACTGTCTAAGGATTGTCTCAGTGAAATAATCAGAGGACTGCCTATTCCTTTCTTGACTAGGTTTTATTGTTCTCTTTAATTCAAACATTATAGATCACATTGTCTATTCTTCTTGCTATACCATCATACTTAACTATTCCAAACATCATTCTTATCAGCTTTCTTAAGTTTGCTTGAGATGGGAGAACAAGAGGAAGAATAAGTAGGCACACCACATGCGAAGCAACAAGCTCTTCTTTGTTATGAGTTTGAAAAAAACCCATCAGAATACAAGTGCCCTGCATGTTTTCTCCGCTCATATATCCTTCCTTGTGTAAATGCTCATAAACGCCGTACTGGCTGCACTGGCAAGAGGAATCAGACTCAGTTCACATTCCTCTCTCTCAATTTAATGACAATGTTCTCCTTTCTGGTAGACTCTCTCTCTCTCTCTCTCTCTCTCTCTCTCCGTGTCATGTCTAGATTATAGCTCTGTTGCTGTCTTGCAAGTATGATTATTTAGGCATAGATTTCTGTTGGTAATTCCCTGCCTTAACTGAATGGTTTCTTTTCTTTAGAGAGTTAGCTTAAGCCTAGCTTAAGCCTAAAGCTTACTTCTGTTTTCCTGTTCACTTTTTAAGAAATCTCATTTATTCTGAGTTTTATATATTCATAATTCTTTGAAATTCATGATGAACATATACTATAATTTGCTTGAGGAAGTGAAGAGGGTCACTGAATCTGCTCACAGAGGGAGAGCTAAATTAAGGGTGTATCCTTATCTTAAGTTACCCTTTCACCTCCAAAATCTCCGGCTTGCAGCTGCTAGCAGGATGTCAAAATTCTTGTCCCTTCCAAGTGGACTGTCGAACAGGGGCAGAAATCAGTCTCGGCATGAGAATGGCATGTGACATCAGAGTCTTGACCTTTGAGTGGATTATATACGCAATGCTTTCGATTTTGTAAAGACGATATTAGCTGATTCTTGTGGTAGGCTTTCTTTGCACCATATAAATGACATGAATACATTTGAACTCGAGAAAATTGGCTATATTTCAGAAAGAGGCCATCCAGAAACCCATGACTTGTGTAGAAAGAGGTTTGATGTGGTTTTTGTTTTTGGTCAATTGACGTGGGCTTATCTGTATTAATATTAGCTAATTACTTCATTCCCGATATTTCACTTACTTCTAACGTGGCAAAATTAATTTTCTAGTCATGTGCATGCACTAAAATGTAGATGACTATTGAATGTGGTTGGTCATATTGTAAATACGATGGTTCTCAGCAGATCTGATGATACATACATATATTTTTATGCATGCACCACACTCATCTTATAATATGTCTGGCAAGAAGGCAAAGGGTGCAATTTGCATAATTTTTGGCTCAAATAGTAGCTGCATGAATCAAAGCGATCCTAGAGTGGACCCTCCATCACTTTACCCCTTTTGTTGAAAATAGCCCAATGATATGGAATATTCATGTGGCGTGTGCTTTTGAGTCATCAACCGAATATTAATGTGTGGACATTTGTTACGGCGCCGTAACTAAGTTGGATGTGTGGGAAACTTCTCTTGTTACGCGTGCTTATATCACACCTTTTAGTCATTCATGTGATCATGTCCTGAGCCAGGTTAAGACAACATTGTGAACATCATCCTGGCAATTGCACTTGCAAACAGCTAAAGAAAATGGCTCAAAGAAAAGGTAAACTTTATCATGAAACGAGCTTTCAATAGTTGTTAATTAGATGACTAGTTCTAATAGCTCTCTCTCTCTCTCCCTCTCTCTCTATCTCTCATTCATTCATTATTTGTCAAATCAATTTCTATAAAAAGAAGGCAGTATTTTCCTCCACTAGTAGTGTCTTCCTCTGCTTTTTTTTAATGTTGATACGTATCAAATTGTGCAGAACTATGTCAAAACTTCACAAATTGGCCTCAGTTTGTTAAATTTGTAGGATCTAAAGAACTTTGATCCATTCCTTGAAGACCTCACAATCATTCTGCCTAGAACCCTATTCTGACAATGTTGTTTTAAAATGCTGCTATTATTGAAATAATAATGTTAAGGTAATGTTTTAGAGAATATAGAAATAGTTATTATGAGGTGTGCATATCACCTATTTCAGATATATCCGTGCAATTGTGTCCAAATATTGGACACTCATTCCCCGAGACCTGCTGTTCGTGATTTGGAAAGTTTTAAAATTCAGATAAAATGACAAGTGCCCATGTTTGCTATCCTTATCGGAGAGTTTGTGCTTTGTAATAAAAATGTAGTGTTCTGATGATTGCCAGTGTAAAATTTTGCAAGCGGTCTGGTTTTGAGGGTTAATAATGATAAGATAACTCTAATGGACTGCCTACAGGGGTATATTCTGTCATTAATATTTATTTGTTGGTTTTGCCAAACACCAGAAAGGATAGGATATCCCAATGCAAACGGTCTCACATCTTGTGATTGACGAGATGAGGTGGGGGGCTGAGAGATTCCTTGGCCCGTTATAAAAGGTTCTGAAATGCAGGTGAGTAGATCTAGCCCTCAATTATGGCCATTTGTCAAGGCCCAAGAATCCACTGGTCAAGATAACTCTTTATCAATCACACACCTCTATTTCCCATTTGATCTAATTCTTGCTTTCCAAGGAATGTCTTAGTGAAATAATCGGAGGACCACCTATTCCTTGACTAGGTTTTATTGTTCTCTTTAATTCAAATCATCATACATGACATTGTTCATTCTTCTTGCTATCCCATCATTCTTAAGTATTCCAAACACTATTCTTTTCAGCTCTCTCAAATTTGCTTGAGATGGAAGAACGCGAGTCAGAAAAAGTAAGCACATGACATGAGAAGCAACAAGATCTTTTATGTCGAGAGTTTGGATAGAACCCATCAGAATACAAGTGCCTTGCATGTTCTTTTGCTCGTGTAGCCTTCCGTGCATAAAATGCTCATAAACACCATACTGGTTGCATTGGCAAGAGGAATCAGATTCACTTCATTCCTCTCTCTCTCTACAATGCATGCGTGTGCATGTTAAAATTTTCAGCTTTGTTGCTCGAAGAATTAGCTTAAGCCTAAAGCTTACTTCTGCTCTCATGTTCACTCTTTAAGAAATCTTTCATTCATTCATAAGTTTTATATATTCATAATTTTTTGGAATTCATGATGGACATAGACTATGATTTGCTCGAGGAAGTGATTCAGGTCAATGACTCTGCTCACAGAATGGAAGTTAAATTAAATATGTATCCTTATTTCAACTTACCCTTTCACCTCCAAAGCCTTTGGCGTGCAGCTGCTAGCAGGAGAACAAAACTCTTTTTCCTTCTAGGTAGACTTTCGAAAAGGGGCGGAAATCAGTCTCGATATGAGCAAAGGTGTGACGTCAGAATCTTGACCTTTGAGTGGATTATATATGCAATGCTATCGATTATGTCAACTTGGGTTTTGGCAACATTATGAGAAAAAGTAAATGTATAAATCAACCTCCACTTGGGGTGCAGAACTGGATTCACACTGAAATTCAGTAAACTGATCAATTTTTCGTCGATGAAATGCGGGTGCTTTAATTTACTTAAAGTGATAACAATATTTTTACGTTAAAAATTGAGTCTCTACATGGCTTTACATGTCAAAATTTAGAAGGAAAACCCTCATTTTCCTTGAACATGTTTACGTATGTATCACCGGTGCAAAGTTGACTCTTCCGGGTGAGTCACACTAGTAACTTTTTCTTTCCCATTTCAAATTATTGAATGGAGGCTCATGCTTTTTCCCCCATTGTTGAATGTGGATATCTTCTATCACCTTTAATTAACCCCATTATCTCTTATGTAGCATGCTGTTGAAACTTACAACGAAACCTAATACCAAGTGTCGGGCTCATTCTTGATCTAAGCTTCTTCTTTTTTTCTTTTTTGCCTTCTTTTTGCCTTTTTTTCTTTTGGTTTCTTCCTTTTTGGTTTTTGTTCCTGTTTGGAAGAAAAATGGTATCTCTCTTCCCCCCCCTCCCAAAAAAAAAAAAAATTATATATATATATTTGGCAGATAGACAACTAGTTTTTATATGTTAATGAGTTGTATATTTCTTTTTCTTTCCTAGGAAACCAATATTCTAAATATAACCTTAGCACAAGTGAGAGTGAAGAGAATCATCTACTAGTTTTAACGAATGCATTCGGTGCATCAGTTATAGCCTTAATATATGTCATTACGTGGTGGTCCATATATATTGGCTGCTCATTTTTTATTTTATTCGATATTTGTTTGTCCAATTATTATTCATTCATCATGTCGTCATTTTAAAAGGTATTTTGAAAAAGAATTAACAATATGACGAAGTTAAGTACATTAAAAATTATAAACTTTCATCATTGTCATACAAATTGAAAAGAAAAGCTCCACTAAAACATCATTGTATGGAATATTATTTTTTCCTTGATTACATGGAATAATAGTGGAATATGAACCGTAGGTAATGTGTACATCAACCATAATATTTATTTTTTCAGTTGTTTACACCTAAAATTTGACAACCTTATTTGTATAATAGTGGAATACTAGTGGAATATGAATCGTAGGTAATGTGTAGGTAATGTGTACGTCAACCATAATATTTAATTTTTGAGTTGCTTACATCTAAAATATGATTACATGAAAGAATAGTGGAATATGAACTGTAGGTAATGTGTACATCAACCATAATATTTAATGTTTCTGGTTCTTTTTGAATCGCCTAGTGGCCATCCGTGAGGATTAATGTCAGGCATGCTTGTTCATGATATCGCTACGTGGAGGCCATGCAATTAATGTTTCTGGTTCTTTTTGAATCGCCTAGTGGCCATCCATGAGGATTAATGTCAGGCATGTTTGTTCATGATATCGCTACGTGGAGGCCATGCAAAGGGCGGCGGGACTGTAAGAGTGGATCCGGGGTTCGCCGCCGTACGCGCCGCCGAGCCATTCGCCTATGAATACGAGCAGATCGTCATCCTCAACGACTGGTACAACAAAAGCACTAATGACCAAGCCTTCTATTGGGATGGGGAGCCTGCGGTAATTAAGTTAATTTGATTTCCTCGATAATGGAAAAAAAAAAAAAAAACGCCAGCTTCACTCATTGCTCGTGGGTTTTGGTTCTCTTTTGTTGCTTGGATTGCAGTCACTACAAATTCAAGGGAAGGGAAAGTTCGATAGCTCCAAATCGGCCCCTCCAAGCTTGGATACAACGGCTCATAAGGTGACCGATCCTGCATATATGAACTGGACAATCATCCCCAGGAAAACATCGAGTGTGGCCATTCTATATGCTCTCAACTTTCAAATCGAGGTGAACTTCCATCTCCAACAAATTATTCCTCTGGCTTTTTTTCTTCCTGGCTTTCTACAATGATTTCGAAGTTTAAAAAATGAAGACTCTTCACTATTATCATTTCATATCGGATTACACACGATATCAAGTATTGGGGGAGATGATATGCTTCGGGTTTTTCTGAAGGAGAAAGAGAACTCTGACTTTTTTGATTTACTAGTGATGATTTGGTGTGCCCATTCTCTTACTCAGATTAGATTCTGACTTTTTAAAAGACTAAAATTGAAGAAATTTCTGTGATAGATTTGGAAGATGAACATGTTTTGTTTGCAAAGACTTGTGCTCGGAGCATATCTCAAGATGTTCTTTTGATTCGCAGGGTCACAACCTTACCATAGTTGAAGCAGACGGGCACCATATTCGTTGTCCAAAACATGTTCATCTACCCAGGGGAGACATACTCCGTCTTGATCAAAGCCGATCAAGATCCGCCGAGAAATTACTGGATCACGAGCAACATTGTTGGCCGGAATGCTGCTGCCACGACCCCTCCCGGTTTCAACGTGCTCAATGGCCACCCGAACCATTCAAAACGTGTCCCGCCCACAGCTCCACCTGCCGGCCCGATTCGGAGCAACGTCGCTCCACAATTGGCACGGAGCCTGGCAATCAAAGCCCAACGAGGATATGTCCGCCCAAGGCAGACCGAGCGATTGTGTTACTCATCAAGCGTAACAAGATCAACGGTTATTTCCATTGGTCCGTGAACTATGTATCGCTTACCCTCCCACGCACGCTGTACCCAATAGCTCTGGAGGAGAATCTCCACCCTGTGTTCGATCAGCCTCCACTGCCCGACCAGCAACCTGGCTTTGTGGATTACGACAGCTACCGCCTCACGAACAAAAACAGTGCCACCTCCAGCGACTCGATCTATAGACTAAAATTCAACACTACAGTGGACATCATTTTGCATAATGCAAACACTATGACGGCGAACAACAGCGAGACGCTCCCATGGCACCTTCACGGCCACAATTTCTGGGTCCTTGGGAATGGGACGGGGATATTCGACATCAACAATGATCCGAAGAAGTACAATTTGCGAACCTGATCATGAGGAACACAGTGGTGGTCCATCCTTACGGGTGGACTGCCCTGAGATTCGTGGCGAATAAGCCGGCATGTAGGCGTTCCATTGCCAGATAGTCTCATTTCTGTTAGGGCATGGGTGTCGTGTTAGAAGTATAGGTATAGAGAAGGTGGGCAAACCGGAAAAGCAAGAAGACTAGTATTTATTGAATAAACCTACTTCTGAGGAATGAAATTATCGACATTTGCTTATTTTGTTCTACTTTTTGTTTTTATTGACTAAAGCTTTCCGCCTTTCTTTTAATTCTGAGCAGAAGCAGGAAAATATGGCACCGGAAAACCTGCTGAGCAACGAAGAAAATCAAGGAGATAGCAGTTGGGAATGGGATGGCTATGTTTATGATGAACCTTCAGATTATCCTTCATGTTTTCACATTTTCGCTTCTCAAGTCAAGACTTTGAATAAGATTAATTTCTTAATCGATGATTATGCATTTGATTGCCCTTTAATATCATGCTAGAATGAAAGGTGATATGAATAAATTATTCCGATGTGCCCCTCCCTCGAATCTGTTGACTGCTTCTTAACATGATATTTCACTTTGTTTCTATTCAAGGCATTATCTCAAAGGGTTGGAAAATTAGCCCCGAATATTTTAATGATGAAATTTTGCATGTACAACGCTATAGCTATCGAACCTCCTTGATTGCATTTCATTTTTAAACACAGGATATTGCCGTCAATTTAACCCCAATATCTAAGGCTTATTAAGCATGTCCTTCCATAATGACTAAAATAGAATTTTTGAGTATCCAATTTGTCTTTTAATCAAGAGAAATGATTTGGTGACAATTTTTAATATATTATATGAGAAAAACAGTCTATTCGTGACCATAAAAAATCAAATAACAAATAAATATAAATTGTTGTGGGGCACTTTCCTTCAAGAATTCATAACTCACAGCAAAGCAAATTGTTAATCTCACCTAGTCTAAAGACTGTTATGCTAGGAAAACCCTTTAATTGATTATGAAAATGGACAGGGATCCCTCAAATTTATGATGGTAAATTCGCTTCTTGAATTTATTCTTTTAAATGGATGGTCTCATGAGAAGATGCTTACCGAACTACGTGCGACTATACTAAAGGATAAAATCATAAGGCTCTCTAAGAAACATGGGTAAGAGCGGATAAAATTTAATAAGTGAGTTCAGAACCTTACATCGTCAGCTTAGGAAGTGTTTTAAAGAGGTTACAATAGTCAACTTCATATTTTATCTTGAATTATCTGTGCTATAATGACGAGTCAGTAAAATTCTCTTTCTTGCGTGAAATAGCCTTCAACGGACATGTTTGACGGCAGTTATCAGCTATTTTTATTGATGACTTTCATTTAAATTTGAATATTATGGTTTTATTCGAGTTTCAAAAATTCTAGAAAAGTTAATATATTCATATTGTAAAAGATTTCAAGTGTTTCAAAGTATGGGCTCCATAAGGTTATAAAAAGATCCAACATTAAAAACAAAAATTACTCTAAACAGTAGTTTTACCGTTTGACTTGACAAATAATACTTATCAATCAAAAGAACTGTTTGTGCTCTGAGTATTCAACAGAGAAGTTGTCATTTTAGAAAAGTATTACTGCATGTATTCTATGATTACTTTAGGGTACTAATGCTATATAAACAGAAGAGTTCACAAAGGCTCTGTAATTTGTAACCTAGTATTGTTCTTTCTATAATAGTCACCCCTCTTACTTTTGCATGATGGAAGTCTTTAACTCCATTCATTGACCAAAGGTGATTCGGAAGTTCAGAAATGATAATATTGTTATGCACACTAAATGCCCCTCTTTCACGGCCTCTAAGTGGCCATGACTCCATGAATGCAATTAAATGCCTAATACTATCACATCTTATACTCCTTGGTTTTAACCTCGATTGTTCTTAGTTTTAGTATCCAACGAATCATGAATATTGGAAAGATAGAGAATGCAAAAAAGTGTTAAGTGACATTCTCGAAGCGTCGAAGTAGTCTCATAAAAAGATCGATGAGATGGCGATATGTTGGGACATAAATGTTGCATTTGTTGCCTTTTTACCCAAAGCATGTCCCACTAGTAGATCCACCTACCGGCCCAATTCGAAACGACATCACACGTTCAATTGGCTCAAAGCCTAGCGATCAAAGCCCAACAGTCCAAATCAGACCGAGTGATTGTGTTCCTCCACACACAAAACGAGATTGACGGTTATTTCCGTTGGTCCATGAACTTAAGGCTCTTGCACATGTAGTGCCTGATCATTCTCAAGGAGAATCTCCTCCACGTACTCAATTAGCACCTCGCTACTCTACCATGTAGCAATTAAAACCAATGCCACCTCTAGCTTGTTGAAATATACGTGAGTTGTGTTAGAAATGCCCCACATCGAAGAAATTGTATAATGTGAAATAGTTAATATATCTAAGTTGACTCATAATTTTTTAATTTAAAACTTTTGATTAAAGGTGGGTTCAATTTGATATGTTAAAAAACTCGGTCTTAGGCCCTCTCTTGACATCTCTAGGCGAAATGTATCGAGTTTTTACTACGCGTTCCCAACAAATGGTATCAAAGCTGATAATAGATTGGCAGGCACCTAATATGTTCCAGTGTTTGGTGATATCTCATGGAAGGAATCTGATGCCCAACATGTTTTTCAAGCAATGGGCATTGTGATGTAGCAATGCAAGCTTGATTTGAAAGAGACCAGGGATGAGTTGGTGCGGGCAATGTGCATGGTGATGTAGCAATGCAAGCCTGATGGCAAATTTCATGATTCGATCTAGGGAAAGAGATCAAGGATGAAGTTGGGCATTGATGGAGATGATATCTTGATGCAGAAGGAGACTTTGATTAAGGGGGAGTAGACCTACCATTGAGCTCACATGTGAGAGGAGGATTGTTGAGATGCACATGTGAGTTATGTTAATAAAGTCCAACATCGAAGAATTAGTATGATGTGGGGTTGTTAACCTTAACTCATTATCTTAACTAGACATGTTGACGGACTCAAATTTGGTCCTTTATTAGTGATCTCCATGAGCAAAGGTATTAGATTTTTGCTATGTGCTCCCAATAAAACGAAGCAGTCTATAGACTAAAGTTAAAGTCCACTATGGACATCATATTTCAAAATGCAAACATCAGCAAGACACACTCGCGGCACCTCAACAGCCATGATTTCTGGGTCCTTGGGCACAGGCCTAGAAATTTTTGACATCAACAGCAACCCGAAGAAGTACAGTAAAATGCTATCTTGAGCAATGAACTCAATTTTGCTAGGTGTTGTGTGCAAAAGGATTGAGTGCTGAAGGATTATGGTGGTGATACGAAAAAATTGTAATAGGCAACTCAATGCAACTCAAGACACACTTCCACTAAAATAGATGCAATTTAACTCACGCAACTACGACAATTTATTTTCTCCCAGGAATTACAAAACATACATGCAAACAAGCTCCTACAGGACCTCAAGTATGTCTTTCCCCCTCCCTCCTTCCCACCCCGAACCCCGAACGACGCCCGCCCCGCCCCGCCCCGCCCCACCAACCCCACCCCCCCCAAAAAAAAAAAAAAAAAAAAAAAAACCAGCCCCCTCTTTTCATTTCTTCTCCAATTCTGAAGCTCACACTTGTCTTTGTGGCTTATCTTCGAATCTTCGAAGCCTGTTTAAGTGCTCTATTTATAACTAATATTGGACAATACTCCAAAAGCTGCTAACACTGTTCAAGATACGACTATTTAGCTTCGAAAACATGCGCAGCCATCATTTTTGAATTTGGTAAAGACCTTGGCCAAGTTGGACGAAGAAAGCGCTTGCGTCGGACAGCGCCCACCCCCGGCCCCGGCGGGGCGTAAATCATGGCTTTCTTGCTTTACTTGTCTCCTATCGTTTGCCGATTTCCGATTTCATGGAGAGGCGTTGAAATTTCAGTCCAGGGTCACATCATCTTTTGGTTAGGTGGAGAGGTCGGCCGGATTGGACGAAGAAAACACTTAATTTCCTAAAGAGTCAATACTTTTTAAAAATTTTCGTATCATATAAGACACTCTTCAATATTTTTAAATATTCTTCAACATTTTCAATCAACATATATGAAAAAAATATGACATCGAATTAATTTTATCATTACTCTCCGATACTCAAGTTAGAATTTTGATATACAAGTTTTCAATAAATGATGTATCAAAATATACATATATATGAAAAAAATAATAAAAAATAATAAATTTGGAAAGAAAAAAATATCTAATCTTCTTTACTCTTTTGACTTTTACTTCTCGTAATATACAATTCACTTCTCAAGTTTTTTTTTTCCATTTCTTTTGACAAGTCTAACACACGAGTTTAGAATATAAATTACTTGTTTTTTTTTTCCTCAAAATTTTATGGATTGATGAATTTATCAAGTTGAAACAACTAATGATATCAATAATTTGTGGATCAATATTTTTAGTGTAAATTCATTTTAAACTTTTTTATTATTTATTTATTTGTGAATTTAAATCAAATTAATTTAATAGAAATAATCATAAAAATGATAATTTATTATGTATATATAAAAATATATATTTAATATACAACGTGTTGGAATTTTCTGTCTTTTTAGAAACGATATGTCGGCGTGTTGTGTCATATCGTACCGCGTGTCGCATGTTCGTGTCCGTGTTGATGTTACTTAGCCAATTTCAGCCGGCCGTGAATTACTTTCTTGATTTTGTTGTCTTCTATCGTTTGCTGATTTCATGGAGAGGTGTTGAAAATTAAGTACATATCATCTCTTAATTCAATGGAGAGCTTTGAACTCGATAGAAAGCTTGGCCGAGTTGGACGAAGAGAGCCTTGATTTCATTTAAAGAGCTCCAACAGCTCTCTGAATGGGCAGTTTGATTTTTATATGTGACTGCTTAATGGTTGTGGATCGACTTAAATATTAAAAATGGGCAGAAGTACACTCTAAGTGCCAAAACTTGACACGGAGGAACACTTAAGTATCAAAATCGGAGCAAAATGGATCACTTAAGTGTCATTCCGGCCAAAATGTCGACGTTGCAATTTTCCGGTGAAGAAAGTGCAAAACGTTACACACTGACATGGCTAGACAATACAAAAATGACATCGTTTTGGTGCTGACGTGTTAAAAAAATTAATATAAAAATTAATAAAATTAAATTTATAAAACTAAATTTATTTAAAACATTTACAAATAAGATAAAAATATTTTAAAAATTAAAAATTAAAAAAAGGGCAGGCAGCTGAGGGTTGAACCCTCACCGCCGCCGTCGAAAGGGCCCGGCCCACCCTTTTTTAAAAATTTTTAGTATTTTTTATATTTTTATTTTATTTTTAAATTTTTTAAATAAGTTTAGTTTTTAAATGTTTTAAATTTTAGTTTTTTAATATTTTTTATTTTTCGTTTTCTTTTAACTTTTAGTTTTTTAAATATTTTTATTTTATTTTTAAATGTTTTAAATAAGTTTAGTTTTTTTAAAATTTTTAGTTTTTTAATATATTTTTTAAAATATTTTTAGTTTATTTTTAATATTTTTAATTTTTATTTTTTAATATTTTTTTAGTTCTTTTAATATTTTTATTTTATTTTTAAATGTTTTAAATAAGTTTAGTTTTAAATTTAATTTAATTAATTTTTATATTAATTTTTTTACGATGTCAGCACCAAAACGATGTCGTTTTTGTATTGTTTAGCCACGTCATCATGCAAAACGTCGTGGGACGCATACTTGCAGAGAATTTACTCTCCTTCCCTGGTTCTAAGTCTAGGTCCATTCATGGTATCAGAGCCATGGTTTCGTCTTTGATATTATCCATTCCATGCGCTTGGTAGGTGAATCCAGTGCTGAGAAGATCTCTTCTCATCATGTCTACAGAACCAGAAATCCTCGAAGCACCTATTTCTCTTGCTCCATCTTCCTCGTCCTCAACCCCTCCAGAGTTTCGTGTGTCCAATACCTCTAAGATAGACTATCTTTATGAAGTCTCTCTTAGTGATGAAACAAGATTTCTGAAACCCAACTTCCTCTCATGAACCCTTATTCTGCTTTTGCCAAACCCAACGCATCATTTTCACCTATCCGCTCCATCCGCCAGCTTATTCACCAAACCCCAAAGCAAGTAAAGGAATACGTCCAGTCCTCCAAGTTCGACCAACATCCCATTCCTCTACTGAAAAGGAGTACTTCGTTACTCTTCAAATCCCTCCGGAATTTCCCAGACAATGGGCTCATCAGGGATATACTCATGTTCATTATGGCGCCGTTCGCCTTGCTCTTACCTTTCATGGCCAAAAAGGTTTGCCAGTTGTGGCAAGAATCGCGTTGTTAGATACCAGATTTTTACAATACCAGCATGCTTGCATCGGTACTGTTCAAACTACTTTGAATGCTGGAACAGTCTTTGTTACTCTATATCCAAACTTCAACATTGCTCTTTCAGACCCCCAACTACTTTCTTTCTTAAAAGTCCAAGTCCAACTTACTGGAGCTCCTCAAACTGCTGACTCTATAGCTGCAACCCTACATTACCAGATGGTCTATCGAGTGCAGAATCATGCTCTTGACCTCAACTTCAATAATGGTAATGAAGATGCATTGTTTATCTCAATGCAGAATGATCAGGCATCCTGCATCCATGTTCCCAGATAGATCCCAAAGGATACATTGGCCAAGCTCCTTCCAGAGACTTGGATTACCAACTATGAGAAGCTACACCAGCATAACAAGCCTTTCCAATCCACAGACTCGGAGTTCGTACGGAAAAAAGATGGAATTGTTTCCATCAAATTTGGCAAGGAAAATGAAGAAAGTCCGTCTATCTTCCAGACCCTCTTCATGATTGAACCATGTGTTCCTCAGTCAATTTCCGAGCCAGATCCAAAAAAGCTTGTTCGACATTTTAATAGTGATGGACATCCTATCCATTACTACAAAGATAACTATGGTCACTGTTTTTGGGATCCTTTTTGCCAATGTTCTTATTGCACAAATTCCCCTGACGAAGTAGATCCTTTTGCGAGATCTCCACCTCGGAGAAAGAAACCTAAGGATAAGGTTTACCAAAGATACTTAAACGGAGATCCCTCTGTAGATACTCTTGGTGAGTATGATAAATACCAGTTCATGGTTTCTTATGCACTACCTCCACCACCAGAATTGAGCACTACAACCCAAGTTTCACCAGATCCACCAAAATCTCCTCCCCCATCTCCTCCTTTGAAAAGACAAGCTCTTTCCCCGTTTTATAAGCCAATCTTAAAATGGGCTAAGAAACATTCTTACCCACTCGAGGCTCCAGCAGAAACACCTCCCACTTCTTCTATCACCATGTTCCAAGAAACAGACTTTCCCCCTCTTGTCAAAGAAAGTTCTAAACTCTCGTTCCCTGCCACAGAAGAGTTCATTGATCCACAAGGCACACATTCCTAAGATATCTACCCCCACTGATGTGGACGAACATGGGAGACAAAGAAAGACTCCTGCTGCTGAAGCTGTTCTAAATTGGCAATCAGAGACTTTGTTAGCACAAAACAATGCCTTCAAGGCAATTGATTCCAAGATCGGAAATGTGCAACAAGATCTTCAAAGGTATAATGAAAGTACCAAAAGATACTTGTCTCGAATTCCGAAAAAGGCTTCACGCCCGGAATCGAACAACATCTGGGGTATCATTATCTTGAAAATCCAAAGCCTGAAATAGAAAAGCTCAAGAGGCAAATCCAGCTTCTTGAAGAAGGAAGGTTTAGACCTTTCGATCCATTGGCACCTCCGGTTAGAACCGGATATTTACCTCCACCACCACAAACGTCTATCTTTGCCACTATCCCAGAAGATCCCTACAGAAGGGAACCAGATATGGCAGAAATACGAAATCGCCTCAAAGCCTTGCAGAAGGAAAAAGGGAAAGAAAAGATGCCACCCACAAAATCAGGTTCACTTGTTATAAGAGAAAGGCCAGATCAGATGATGTTATCAAATCCATTAGAATCTTTTCTAAAGGATCTAGGTACCCAGGAACATGATCCTAATACTCAACAGCCTGATCCTGCCATTCCAGAAAAACAGTCCCTACTTCCAGTCGAGCAAATTACTCCTGAGACTGAATCAGATTCAGCATCTTATTCATCTTCTCCATCTCTCTCTATTCCTACAGCTGATTCTCTCCCCATTGGGCCAGTAACTTCAGCAATATTTATGGCTGATCCTCCAGATGAAGAAATGGAATCAAACTATTCTGACCCAGATAATGGTCAAACTAGTAATCCTGCTCGCCATGTATCCATGGCATCAAAACAATTCTTCACCATTGATGATATTCCTTATCACAAATGGCCAGAAAGACTTGAAGAATTTCATACTTGGTTGAATACTCAGTCCATCACCAATCATGATATGAATGATGTCTTGTACAACTTTGTTACAAGATTCACAGGAACCCTCAAACTCTGGTGGCAATCAATTTCAGAACAAGACCAGATTCATTTTCTGATGTCCCCAAATTTCAGCCATACCATTACTCTCTTGTATCATGTCTTTGTGGGAAAACCCATTGATCTCATAGAGATAAAAAGAAGAGAATTTTTCGAAAGAAGATGCTGCTCCTTGCAAAGGAAACATCTCGATAAGCATTATCGAGTGATGCTTCAACTTTTTTATCAGGTTGGAGCAGATCCAAATCTAAAGCATGTTTTCCTTACTTCCATCCCTAAAGAACTATCCCAGATGGTTGAAAGATCTTTCTTTGGAAAACAAAGAAGAGTGCAAGATATTCCATTGGGAGAAATACAGCAAGAAGTTCATCTATGCCTCGAAGAATTATGCTTAAAGCGCCAGATGGTCCGCACCTACATCACAGATGACAAACGCCTTGAATCAGCCTGTTCTCGCCAGAAGTTAAAAATCAAATGCTCCAGGCAAGACTGTGATGGTACTTGTGGCAAGTATTCCAAGAAGAAGAAACATTTCAAGAAGTTCCGGATAAAGAAATCCAGACATGGCTCTAAGCATTTTCCGAAAAAAGAAGAAATGTCGATACCTACGCAAAAGAAAGGATCGCACAGGCCACAAGAAATCAAACCGTTGCTACATTTGCAATCAGAAAGGACATTTTGCCAAAAATTGTCCTCAAGCAAAAAAAGGTCGAATCATTTAATTCATCACATTGAGAATGAAACAGGAATTTCTCTTGAAAATGATGATATTGAATCATTATTCTCTGTTGATGAAGAACCATCTAAACAAACTCTTTGTGTCATCACCACTTACCAAACTTCCAGTGAGACTGAATCAGACTCAGAGTCTGAAGATATTTTTCATATATCATCCTCATCCTCAGAACCACACCTTGACATATTTTCAAGCCAAACTCACTATCCCCATTTCCCAATAAAAATCCTCACCTCAAAGTTTTCCAAACCCATCACTGTTATTGCTCTCATTGACACAGGAGCAAGTTGTTCAATACTGGACACCAAAGTTCTTCCTGAAGAATTCTGGACTCCTTATATCCGATATTTCAACTCGGTTTCTGGAGATACTTTCTCCACAAATGTCAGAACCACTCCTGTAACTGTCCAGTTCTTTCCTCAGTGTTCCATAACCGCAAAGATCTTCGGATCAAACCTCCCCAATAAAGATCTGATAATTGGGTGGGACATCATGACTCAAATCTCTCAGCTTCGCATTATTCCTGGAAAAGGTCTTAGGTATAAAGATCAATTCTCTGAGTTCGTCAATATTCAGAGACTCTTTTCCATTCAAATGAGTCTATTAGATCCAATCATGCAAAAATTGTTAGAATCTTGTTCGGAATCCCATTCAGAATTTGCTCAAAAGTGTTCCCATCCTTTATGGAAAAACCCAGAATTCTTTGTCCGCCTTCCTTTAAAAAGAATGAAGATATAAATCCAACTAAGGCGAGTCATGTGGGAATGAAGCTAGAACATCTGACTTTAGCCCAAAGGGAATGCTCAGAACTTTTACAACAAGGCCTTATTGAAATCTCTGATTCTCAATGGGCCTGCGAAGCCTTTTATGTCAATAAGCGTGCCGAGCAAAACAGGGGAAAAATGAGATTGGTAATCAACTATCAACCTCTCAATCTTTTTCTCCAAGATGATAAGTTCCCTTTGCCATCCAGAGATTCTCTCTTTACTGGTTTAACCAAAGCCCACATTTATTCCAAATTTGACCTTAAAGCCGGATTCTGGCAATTGGGCATCCATCCTGAAGACAAATCCAAAACAGGATTCTGCATCCCGAATCAGCACTTCCAATGGAAAGTACTTCCTTTTGGTCTAAAGGTGGCACCATCCCTTTTCCAAAAGGCCATGTGTCATATATTCCAACCAATCTTGTCAAGTGCAGCAATATACATTGACGATATTCTGCTCTACAGTCCTGACGAACAGTCACACTGTCAACTCCTTGAGCAGTTTGCAGAAATTGTGAAGAAACATGGCATCATGCTTTCTCAAAGAAAGATGAATATTGCTCAAATAGAAATCGAATTTCTTGGTATGCACCTCAATAAAGGGACATACTATCCAGGGCCACATATTGCTCAAGAATTATTGAAGTTCCCTGAGGATAATCTCACCACAAAACAAGTTCAGCAATTTCTTGGGATAATCAATTATCTCAGGGTTTTTGTCCCAAATATTGCAAAGCTTCTGATCCCTTTGCAATCCATGCTAAAGAAAAACTCCCCAACTTGGGGAAAAATCCAGACTAAAGCAGTCGCTGAGCTCAAAGAGATCATGCAGAATCTCCCACCATTGCAAATACCATCAATAGGGAAAATGATCCTTCAAACTGACGCTAGTGATGAATACTGGGCAGCCATCCTCTTTGAAGAAATTGATGGTAAGAGACACCCTTGTGCTTACAAAAGTGGAAAATTTTCCCAAATCGAAATGCATTACCATTCCACTTTCAAAGAGATCTTAGCAGTCAAAAATGGCATAAAAAAGTTTGAATTTCATCTCATTGGCCACCATTTCCTGGTAGAATTAGACATGGCATCTTTCCCTCAGATGACCAAGTTTAAACAGAAGCAGATTCCAAATTCTCAGTTGCTTCGATGGGCTGAATGGTTTTCAAAATACTCTTTTGAAACCAAACATATTCCTGGAAAGAAAAATGTGCTTGCTGACTTTCTCTCTAGACCAAAAGCACCAGCCGAAATCAACATGTATATCAAGAGGCCTGCCTTCCATATGCTCAATTATGGAGTGAAATACAAGGTTGAGAAGATCAAGGATTTGTCCAGCTAGAAATATCCCTAGGAGATTATTCAACACATCCAGAATGATAATCTTGCTGAAAACCTGGAAAATCTCATGTGGCAATGCCACACAGATCTATTCAGATTCAATGGAGGTTCGATTCTTTATCCTTTTGGGTTAAATTCAAATTATCCATTCATTCATCCCCTTATCTGGAAAGAAGATGATTTCCCTGATCAACTCAAGACGTTATTATGGTACTTAACCAATAAGTACTTAATAGCTATTGAAATTCCAACCAGACGATTTGTTGCCAACCTCACCAGGATATTCTTACTCGGGAAAAATGTTGAAAAAGAAAGTGATAAGAATCTCTTAGACTTTCTAAATTGGTTCTATCATCCTAATCACTAGAAACAACTTTTGGAAAAAGAACTGAGAACCACGACTCCAAATCCTGAGGTCTATACTATCCTGTTTTTCCGACGTCCATGGCATTTTTTCACAAACAATGGCACCATTGTCCACACCGCACAGGAAATAGGAACCACATCCTACAGACCCGATCTGAATTGCAGAAAAGCTCGGATTCACAAATCTTATCCAAAATCTGTTCGATTTGAGGAACACCAGTACCGTGAACTCCAGAGAATCTTGTGCCAAGAAAACAAAACTATTCCTGAAAATGTTTGGAATAATGTACCCACCACGTGGGACCATTATGACCTCGAACCAGAAGCCAAGGAAGCACTAGAACAATACAGACAGGCTGCATCGTCCCAAGATCATGAAATGACAGGAACAGATGATATTGTCCAATCCACTCAGGACCCCTATGCTCGCTTTGGAGGTCCTCTGTCCCAGGATCCCTATGAACTAGGACCTTCGTCCCTATTCCAAAACATGGATACATCCTTTTATGCACAGCCATCCAACTGGCCTCAACCAAGCATTCCTGCCGACACTCGGGAAATTGGCAACACAAACTGGGCTGAGGAAGAAGCATCCCATTGGGCTCATGAAGAAGCATCCTCATCACGAAGGCTGAGCCAAATCCTCACACCAGAAGACCTTGAAGCTCTTGAACAAAAATATGAAGCACATCTCCTAGAAGACAGCTCAGATGAATCAGTCTGTAGCCACAATGCTCGTGACGGAAGAGACCGCTGAAAAGCCGTTGTCCGTACAAATTCACTGTAGCAGCACTGTTCACTTTTACTGTAGCATTAGGCTAGGGAAAGTACTGTTCACAGTACAGCTACTGTTCATAGTGTGCTAATAATTCCCTCCCGGAAGTTTCCGGTGCCTCTGTCTATTTCGGACCCATGTTTGGTCCTTGCTTGTTGGTTTGTGACCTCTTATTGTCTATATAAGGCAAGGAGGGTGTAATGTGTTGGGCAGAGTCCCTTGAAGTAAAGTGAGTGTTTATGCAAATTCTCTCTATGGCCTTCTAAAACTCCTCTTCTTCTCCAGCCTGGTAGGATCCTCCAAGAAATGCAGCTTGGGTAGATTAGAAACGTTTCCATCCTGAAATTTTTGGGTGTCTCTAGGCTCTGAACTAAAGGGCTGAGTGGTTTTCTGCTAAAAGGCAGTCCCTGAAGGGTTCGAACGGGAGTTGTTCACCCACTGTGGGACGCATACTTGCAGAAAATTTACTACCGGAAAATCGCCACGTCGACATTTTGGCCGAATTTTGGCCGGAGTGGCACTTACGTGATCCATTTTGTTTTAATTTTTGCACTTAAGTGTCACTTTCCAAACTTTTGGCATTTAAGTGTCCCTCCGTGCCAAGTTTTGGCACCCCAGGTGTCCGTACCTCCCAAAAATGACATTTTTTTTTTGTTTAGTTATAGATGAGTTAAAAATGAATAATGTAGGAGATGGTGAAGAATCTAAAGCAGCTTAACCATATTAGGGATGATGAAAATAAGTTGCATTACGTAAAGGAGAAGTCTCTCTCTCTCTCTCTCTCTCTCTCTCTCTCTCCCTTTTCCTTTTCATATTACATTTTACTTGTTTATGTCTGCTAAATTTATTCCTTAATTCCATTGTATTTTCACGTCACTTGATGCTGCCTATATTCAGATAAAATAATGCAGGAGATGGTGTGTCTGATTGATCAAGCCTCTCAGGTGGTGGATAGTGAGGGTGGTTGATGGGTTTTTCTGGGGACGGAGGTAGGTTGGAAAATAGTATTACAATTTGGTAAATCATGTTTTGGCGAGAGATGCATCTTGAAATCAGTGAGAATGGTAATGATAGGTTTTGAAATGTGAGGAGAATATTTGATATAGGAAGTCAAGCTAAAAATTATTTTTGTAATTTTCCCTTGAAAATAACTTTTCAAATCCTTTTACTTTCTTGATCTGTTTTGCCTATAATTTACTATCATCATTTTATGGCATATAAGCATTTCAAGCAGGCTGTCTATCCGAAACTAGGGTAATTGTTCAAAAAGTCATATATCTATTGTACAATAATAAATTCAGTCATAAACTTTTCAATTTAACCAATTTAATTTTAAATATTTTAATAATTTGTCAATGTAGTCATTCCGACCAATTTCAGTCATAAAATTATTGATGTGGACATTTTCTGTCCTACGTGATATGACCAACACCGACGTAAATGATTATTTGTAATTTTTTAAAATTTCTTACGGATTTTACTTTTTTCTTTTTTTTTCTATTTTCCTCCGCTAGTAGTACAAAAAAAAAAAAGAATTGTGACCTTTGATATCCATCATTAAAAAATTCAAAAAGTCCAAAAGAAATTGTAAAAATCGTTAACGTTAGCACCAATTATACCACATAGGACAACGTCTATGTAATCAATTTCTAACAAAAATTGACCGAAATTACTATATTGGCAAATCGTCAAAAAATTTATTACTAAATTAGCCAAATTGAAATTTTGGGATGGAATTAGCAGTCATATGATAAGTTTAGAATTTTTTGAACAATTTTCCAATCCAAAACTACTCATAGTTACTGATAAAAATAACGCGATATAAACTGCTTTCTTGGTGAATTTACTGCTAACGTATTCATGTTTTTTGCTTGTGGGTTCAGAACCAATTACAACAATCATTCCCTGCAAAAATCAGAAAACAAGGATTGTAAACCCTTTTACAACCCACTTGTTTTGGTCTTTCATTTGTAAACCCATTATGGACGGCCTGGGAAATTTGATGTGACCCATTTATAATCAATTTCAATAATTTTGGGTTATTCAATGAGTTGTGGACCCATTTTCACTGGTCTACCTCGGCTTAACATTTTCTCAATTGTTTTTTTTTTTTTTTTTTTTGGTAAGGAACATTTTTCTCAATTGTTTTTGGGTAAAGAAAAAAAAACATTTTCTCAATTGTTTTTTTGGTAAAGAACATTTTCTCAATTGTTAATATATGCTTTTATCAAAAATTTGATTTCTATATATACATCTATATTAACTTTAAATTTCATTTGATATGCAAACCATTAAGGAAAGGGTTTATGCAAACTATCTTGCATGCATGAAGACAAGTGCAATTACTCACTTTTTTTTTTTGGTCGAAGCGATTACTCACATTACTAAGCACAAAATGATTCTATAATATTTGAACTATCAATTGTGATTTTTGCTCGCATTTTATACGGTCCAATGCCATTGATTGGCCAAAGTGAAGCAAAGATAATTGTTTAAAATAACGTATTTTTTGAATTCATCATGGTTAATATCACCTCTTTTTTTTTTTCGTTTTATGCTATGTGAACACAAAACATGTCTCTTTGCTAATTGTTGATTAAGGGTTTAGGAAATTAAATGGGAACTTATGCATAAGCATGTATGTAGTAGTGACTGAGAAGCTACATAAAATCGTCCGCTACCCAGCTTAATTGCGCACTTCATACGATAAGATTTTACAAATTAAAAACTTTGAGAATCCAATTTCAAATTAGAAAAGTAAAGGGACCTATTGTAGGCTTTTTCTTTTGAAAAAGAAAATAATTTGCGGAGTACGGACCTGGCAACTGTTGAATGAGTCTGCCCGCACTTGAAAACTCAAGTTCATCAGAGTACGATCGCCCATTTGAAACGTCAGGAAGTCGACTGCCGTGGAGAAGACGCCATAGACTCTTATATGAGATTTGACTTTGTCAACTTGGAAACTTCATGCTACATCCATGTTCCTACGACATAACCTTACCAACTTCACATGCTCAGTCATTGGAAAAATTATCAGAAAAACTTTAAATATATTATATTTTTGTCAATTTAGTCATAATATTTTTGATAATTTACTAATTCAATCTTAAACATTTCAATTGTGCTAATTTAATTTTAAATTTTCTGATGATTTGTTAATTTAATTTTAAACATATTGATAATTTATCAATTCAGTCTTTCGATTAATTTTAACCAAATGTCGCTAATATAGTGGTTCAATCAGCACCTATAGGATGGCTGGCAAGTACTAAAGCGGACAACTTTTGCAATTTTTTTTTTAAAATTTTTCTTCCTTATTTTATTTTCTTTTTTCCAATTTTGGGCTAAGGAGGGCCAGCAATCCTCACCTGATTTGGCTGAGGGCGTCACGGCTGATCTGGCGAGGGCTGCACTCGCGGGCCCTAGGCGAGGCTGTCCTCGCTAGATTTGGCCAAAGGTCACACGCGGGAGGCCCGCAGCCTCACCCACAACCCTCGCCAGCAGAGATCTTAGGCCTTAATCGAAGCTCGGTTCGTTCCCCAAGATATCAGGCTTGCCGCTGCCTCATCCACTCTAGTGTGCAGCAGCTTGATGACGAGAGGAGGGGGCTAGCGTTGGTGCAGTGCGGGCAATTTTCAGAAAAATAATTCTTAGAAACTGCTTGAAAACTCGTATATTGTCACACAAGTTCCTGCCTGTATTGGCTTGATTTAGTAGACTAAGTCCATGCAATACTTGTTTTAAGACTTTGCAAAAGTCAATGGTAGGTTAGTGACGGAGGACGATTCGAGGGAGACTTAACTCCAAAGGTGTGGTGATGAGTCATGTATGATCTGGCATTGGTTAGATATACAAAGGTAGATTGCTACATTCATATAAGAGTTACAAATTTAAGGCACCGTAAGAAAGACAAATAAAAGTTAGTAAATTAATTGATAACAAAAGTTGATGAATCAAAAGAAATAGACTAATACGCGTTTGTAAGTAGTTCAAATTAGAGTTTTTTTTTTTTTTTTAGGCTTAAATTAGAGTTAGTTATCCCACAAATTGGTTATTTAATCTGAAAAAATTGGTAAGTTACACAAATTAAAATTAATAAATTAAATTAAAAGTTAGTAAGTTCCCGTCATTGGCAAGAAAGTCAAATAAAAGTTAGTAACTTCACAGAAAGTGTTAGTAAGTTACTAACAAGTTACCAAAAAATTAAGTGATTGGTAATTTATTTTTCAACAGTTTTTTTTTTCTTTTTGTGGGAGAAGAATTTACTTACTAAATAAGCTACTATTTGCATAGTCAAAGTAAAAAAAGTTGCTCAAACAAAAGGATAGTAATTATGTTAGCTTTATGCCCTAAAGCAACCATGTAATAGTTACATGTTAAGAATTTAAGTTGCATTATTTATTTAATGGCTAAGAAATATTTGTTCATCGTCCCATTTATACCAAAGAATCCATAAAATTAGTTGGAACTGAACATATTTTTAAGGTATTAAGAAGGTGTGACAAGTTTACAGTTAAACTGAATCTTTAAACGATTCCCAAATGATGAATCATTGAAAGAATATTAATGATCCTGTTGATAACGGTGTGTTCTTAAGCTTAAACATTGAGTATTGGATACCTCAATGGATGATGAGTCACAAGTAATTGAGTATTGTGATATCCGAGCTAAAACACGGGTGTTGATCTCGGAAAAGTTCACTGAACATGATATTTATAGAACGATTAGTGACAAGGAAGCTTTAAGTGTGGTTAATGACTAATTGTTCGTGCTTTGGTCTTATGTAAAATCCTTAGATTTGACGCACGATGCCAACTTGTATGTTGGATGGTCGTGGTTCACGAGTATACACATTGATGCTTCATTGAACCATCTCTATACTTGATGGTCACAATTTGTTCACGTATGAAGGCACATGCATGCACAATATGGAATATGTCTTCTTATTATATATATATGTAGATATACAAGACTGAATATTGATGTCCTATGCAATCATATTGTGACATTGTATTGAAATCCTTAGCCGGGGTTGTAACTAAGAATGAATAGTTCATGTCTCGAATAAGTACATGTCAGTTAGATTTGGAATATAGTCTAATCTGTGGTTTGACAAACAATTCCATGGCCTTTGTTTGATTGGGACATAGTGAGACAGAATGATTGAATTGCATGGTTGTCAGAGCTAACATGCTCATTATTTTCTTGAAATATTTATACTATCTAGGTAGCCATGACATATTGTTAAATGTCACTCGTGGTTTGTAGGAATGGGAGATTGATCCGGACAATTGGTTCTCTTAGTTGTGCTAATGTGTTAGTATAAGTCCTACTACCAGCTTAGTGATGATCCTAAGGATGTCACACTCCATAACTAATACAGAATGATGTTTGAAAGGGAGAGACAATATTGCAAATGTGTTTACAATTGAGACAATCAAATTAAGTCGGGCTAAAAATCTAAGTTCTGAAACGGTTCAAGACTTTATGGCCAAATCAAATATTTGAAATGGGTTTCAAACTTTACAGCCGAATAAAGAAATTGAAGCAAGTTCAGATTCAACGACCGAATTAATAATCTGAAATGAGTTCAAATTCGAAAGCCGCGTTAATGATCTGAGGTGAGTTTAGAATCAATTGCCACATTAATGATTTGAAGTGAGTTCATAATCATTGGCATCACTAATGATCTGAAATAAGTTCAGAATTAATAGCCAAATTAATGTTCTAAAATTGTTTCAAAGTTAAAGGCTAAATTAAAGATTGTCACATTAATGATTTAAAACAGTTTCAAGATCAATGGGAAATTCAATGATATGAAATGGTTTTAAATTCAAATGACTAAATTAATGTTTTTAAACAGTTTCAAATTTAGCAGTCAAATTAAAGTTTTGTAACGATTACAAAGTTAATGCCCAAAATGAGGTCTTGTATGGTTACAAATTAAAGCCCGTAATAATACTCTCTAATGGTTATAGAATTAATGCTTGAATTAATGCTTTGAAACGGTTTTAGAACTTACATCTAGATTCAAAGTTTGAAGTGAGCTCACACGTTACAGCCGAATTAATGCTCTGAAATGGTTTTTGAGTTCATGACTCAAATTCAATTAAATAAAATGTGATATATGACTGATTATAAGAATGGTTGATTGAGAGAGGATCAAGAGTTGGTTGAGTGATGATAGGGATAAATCAAATAGTCACACATGAGAGCAACTGCTAGCATAATTATCGTGGTGATGTATCTCAAGTTTCTCTCTTTTGTTCAATGCGATTTGGTGGTGTGTTTGAACCAGAAGCCCGATATTTGTGGGGCTAGAATTGAAGAACATCATAATCGGAGTACATACAAACTAGTGCCATAAGAGATTGGACATTCGTAGTCAAAATCTGTGGAACGTCAGAACCAACGCTATGAGGACACCAAGCATTTGCGATCTAGATTTTAACCAGATTAGAAGAATGTCATAACCAACATTACAAGAAGATCAAATATTCGTAGTCAAAATCTGAAGAACATCAAAACTAATGCTGCAAGGACATCAAACATTTGTGGTTAGAATCTAAAGAATGTCATAACCAAACTTTTTAAGCACGGAATAAGGGTAATGTGATTAGCCTCCTTCTCATTTCTATGTGCTTTTTATTAAAATGCACAAACAATATTTTAGAAATACGTGTATGGGCATTTTTACTTCAATTGCGAATTATTTTGATTCAAATTCACCTATGCACATATTCTTGTTTTTGAAAGAAAATCCCAATAAAATATTTTTGACATCAACAACCTTTCGATGCCTCTATTTACTACCCGAAAGTAAAACACCAGCCAAGACATATTAAATTGCAAAATGCTAGATAATCCCAATAGTCCTTCCACATAACCCAATCCCTATGTTGAGTCGAACCAAACAACATTGAAGTCACCTTTCAAGTGAAATTTACCTAACATATCCAATTTGGACTTTCTAAGTCATTTGGATAGTTTATCTAACCCCATTCTATTGGGCAAGCATCTGTGCATTGTGGATGATGAATTAGTTTACACTAAACATTGGTAATTCATGCAAATAAGAGTGGGTAATTTTCTATAATAGTTAGTAAATGTTGATAAATCATTGAAATAGTTGATAATTTAAGACAACCTAGTAATTGTTTATTCTTTCGTAAAAATGTTTTGGTAACTTACCAATGTGTTATCAATTAAAGAAATTGTTGGCTAAAGTTTTGTTACTAACGTGTGTTGATAGTTATCCGCGCTTTTCACAAGTTTTCAGCTTAAAACAATGTAATTTTACCCTTGGGAACAGTAGACTCATCCAATTTTGGCTCACATAGTCAACTTGTTTAACATTGACACATACTTCTTATTTTATAGGACAAAAGCAAGAGAATTGTTTGATATCCAAATGGAGAAAGCAAGTGAAAAATGTTGGAGAATTATGATCACGACTTCTTTATTACTTGAAGCTTCAATAACAATCTTCCATCACAAAGAAAGGAACTATCAGCTTCACATCAGTTGCAGTGGCGCATGTGTCCAATATTGGGTAAGCCAATATGCGCTTTTAATCAAGGAAGTGTTACCTGTGACTGCCAAATGTAAGTACAAGTGCTAAAATTATATAGAAACATCTATCAAGAAAATATATGAGTTTGAGGAAAAGAAAATAAGGAGAGAGAGAGAGAGAGAGAGAGAGAGAGAGAGAGAGAGAGAGAGAGAGAGAGAGAGAGAGAGAGAGAGATCTTACTTACTAAATAAACAATTACTTTCGTAGTTGGAATTGGAAAGCTCTCTTGAACCAAAGCATGGTAATCATCCTCACATTTGACAATTTTTCAATAATCCTATCCACTACCCGAAAATAGGAGATACTCCAAGATTTTTTAAAATGTAATATGGTGCAAAATCCCATAAATGCCACAACAAAACCTGGTCCCAATCCTGAGTAAAACCAAACAATAATGGAGCCATCTTCATTAGCCTTATCTTCGCTCAATTTGTGATCATCTCCTTTACCCACATCAAGCTCATCTCCAGGACAAACTTTCAAAAGAAGATGTCCGCAGAGTCCATCATTACCGAGATAAATAGATTGATCGTCTAGAGTGCCCAGACGATTGCGTAATGGAATAGGACCAGATAAATTGTTGTAGGAAAGATCCAAATGACTTAAAAAGTCTAAATTGGATATACTAGGAGGAATTTCACCAGATAGCTTGTTATTGGATAAATCAAGTGATTCTAAATCTTTCAAGTTGCCAATATCTGAAGGAATTTCTCCAACCAGCTTATTTTGAGAGAGGTTCAAATTTTGAAGTCGAGTAAGCATCATTAACCCTTCTGGTATTTGTCCATCTAATGCATTGCTTGAGAGGTCAATAGAAAATAAATATGGGATTGTGCCAGTGAATTCAATGCTTGTTCCTTCCGTATCAACCATAGTGAGAAACCTCCCCATGGATCTAAAATACAAAGTGGAATTTGCCCACATTCGCGAGAAGTTGTTGAAACAACAAGGAATGCCTCCAGAAAAGTGGTTATGCTTTAAGCTTAAGTATTGGAGATTAGCAAGATGACACAATTGCAAAGGAATGTTACCAGTTAAGTGATTTCTCCCAAGATCAATTATCTCAAATGATTTAGGGTTGCCAAACAGAGGTATTTTACCAGTGAATTGATTGTCACCAAGATCAAGGATTACCAAATCAAGCTTTAGTAAACATTTTGGAAGCACTCCGTCCAAGCCATTTTCATGTAGCCCTAGAACTTTTAATTGCTTTAAATGGCATAGCGACCCTGGAAGTTGACCAATTAACTTGTTGTCTCCCAATGAAATCCATTCCAAAAAAGCTTGTGACTTCCTCCAACATCGCGGAAGTCTCCCCGATAGTTGGTTCTTAGAGAGATCCAAAAAAGACAATTCATCTGACATGCATAATGAATTTGGAATTTCACCACTGAGATTATTTCCAAAAAGTGACACTTGTGTTAATAGTGGCATATTTTTCCCAATAATTCGGGAAATATTGCCTCTGAGCATATTAATCGAGAGATCCAACTGTTCAATGCTCAATAGAACATTAGATAGCCAATGGGGAACTTCATCTGAGATGCTGGCATTTGACATGTCTAATGCTGAAAGTTTTTTCTGCGTTCGAAGCCAGTTTGGGAATTTTGGTCCCACTTTACAACTCGACATGAGAATCTCTTGAATTTGGAATGGAGGAACCCACGAAGCACTAATATTTATGACAAGCCCAGTTGAATAAATTTTCAACACAGTCAAACTAGTGAGATTTGCAAAGTGAATTTGGCTGACAATTCCATCCAATTGATTATTACCAATATCCATCACCTCTAGATTGGATAATAACCCAATATTTTCTGGAATCTTCCCACTCAAATTGTTGAAAGAGAGGTTCAACATTCTCAGAGATGACAGTTGGCCCATAGCAGCAGGAATAGGACCCGAAATCGAGTTTTGTGAAAGATCAAGGAATATGAGATCTTTGAAATTCCCAAATTGATTGGATAGGTGACCACTGAAACTGTTGTCATTTACATCAACAGTCTTTAGGTTACTTCGTTCACAATTCAAAGTACCATCTTGGGCATTGAAAATCCTCCCACTAAATTTGTTAGAACGCAAGCTTAGCACTTGCAGATTGCAAAAACTGCTCGAGTTTTTCAAAAGTTCACCTTCCATCCTATTTGTAGAGACATCAAGGAATTTAAGCCATTGACTATTTTCAAGGATGATAGTGGGGAATATGCCTTGGAGATCATTATCACTTAAATCAAGATGTTCGAGTTTGCTAAAGTTTTGAAACCAAGGAGGAATAGATGAATTCATGGAGTTCTGACTCAAATCAAGGAATTTAAGAGAAGTAAAATTGATAGGCAGAGAGGCAGAAGCATCTTCCAACTCGCATCCCCTCAATATTAAAAACTCCAAGGAGGAAAGCATGTTTATAGGAGCTAACCATCCTTTGGGGTTGAGAAGGGGGACATATGACAAGTCCAAGTACTTTAGGTAAGAAAATGTCGACAGCCATCGGAGGTTCTCTGTTCCTAAAGAAGGCTTCAACCAAATCCACCCACTAAGATCCAAGTACCTTAAGTTGGAAAGGTTACTAAGTTGATTGGAAATATGTCCATAGCCTGCAAATGAGAGGTTGAAATACTCTAGCTTCTGAAGAGAAGTAAAGGACTCTTGGGTTTTTTGGATTGTGAAATTGTTGAAACTAAGGTCTAAATACTTCAAATACTTCAACTCGTTTAGAGCAGGATGTATCTCACCTCCTAGGTTGCAGTTCTCTAGGCCATCACAGGGATTATGAAGATCGAGCTTCAAGACATGGCCAGTCTTCTCGCTGCATTCAACTCCTTCCCACTTGCAACAACTCTCACCAGTCCACGACTTTAGACGTCTCGAAGGATCAATGAGATCCTGCTTCAACTTCAGAAGAGCTTCCCTCTCAATGCCAAGGCAGCTTACATTTGTTAAGGTTTTGGAATGACTGAATTTCAAGGCTTGAATGACAAAGAGTGCACACAAGAGTGTAGGCACAAAGCTATTGTAAACATATGATGTCATTGTTGTTTAAACATGTAGGTAAGAACTTCCATTTATAGCGGCCAGAAAAATATTTCCCATATATATATTGATTCACAAAAAAAGGAGGGCTTAAATATAATTTCAAAGTCCTTTTCTCTGATCACTAACCACCAAAAGGAGACCCAAAATTTCTAAGTCGTACCTTCACCACCAAAAGAAGACCCAAAATTTCTAAGTCGTGCCTTCACCACCGAAAGGAGACTCAAAATTTCTAAGTCGTGCCTTACAAGACCCGTGAGTGATCAAGACATCATATTTTTAAAAGAGTGCACACAAGAGTGTAGGCACAAAGCTATTGTAGACATACGATGTCATTGTTGTTTAAACATGTAGGTAAGAACTTCCATTTATAGCGGCAGAAAAATATTTCCCTTAAGGAAGATGAAATATATATATATATTCACAAAAAAAGGAGGGCTTAAATATATTTTCAAAATCCTTTTCTCTGATCACTAACCACCAAAAGGAGACCCAAAATTTCTAAGTCGTGCCTTCACCACCAAAAGGAGACTCAAAATTTCTAAGTCGTGCCTTACAAGACCCGTGAGTGATCAAGACATCATATTTTTAAAATATACTTTTTGGCATACAAAGAAGCACCACTTCGGTAATATGGGACCCTGAAATATTTTTGTCATGACTCGGGGGCAACAGTTTAAGATTTTGATGTGATCCCTCTTATTTTTTTTTTCGATTTTGCTCCCGTGATCAAAGCTGTGTAAATTAAAGTGGGTATTTGTCTATGAATCTGTACAGATATTCCATTCATTCATTTCATGAACCAAGATCTTATCGTGACGCTCATTTTGAATAAGCCTAATAGATTCATTTCATCGCCTCTTAAGGCAACGGGATCTTCAAGTAGTGACCATTTGGGATGAGTCCATGAATTCTTTATGAGCTCTTCCTCTTAAATATGGAACTTGGGGGGCTAGAAAATGTTATATGTTGGCAATGAGCCATGAAAGTAAACATCGGACGACGCCAAAGCTATCTTAATTTCCTTTTCAGCGAAATTTCCCGTAGTGTTAGGATTAAAGCTTTCGTAGTGGATCGAGGCCCATGTGATATTCACCTTTTTCTTTTGGCAAAGTTTCTAGTTTTCAGACCAACGAGGAACTGATTTGGTGTTTATTTCCTTTTAGAAAAAAGATTATTCTTTCTTCCTTTTTAAGATTTGCATTCGCCTATATTGCTCGTTATATCATTCAACATCCAACATAATAAACACGCATATGACTAACACATCATATATGTTTCAAATATTTTCATTGTTCCAATGGACGAAAATAACGATTTCTTATTGTTCTCTAAAGTGCATGTGTTGGTGAAACTGATGACAGGTCATTGCCGGAAATTGAGTGTGCACACTAAAACGAATTATGAAGAAAGACAACTGATATATGCTAATATGCATAAATGTTGCATGTTATACAGATCACGTAGACGGAATTTATCTCAATCATTAATTATATAGGTCTCATAACAAATTTTAGTGGTCCAGATGAACTTGGTCCCCACAATATGGAATATGCTCTGAATGGGTTCACAATTGACAATCGTGCGGTAGGTGACACGACTTCTTAGTCAATGTGGACTGGAATTTTTGGCTCATAAAAGTTGGGCTATTCATCATTGTACATTAAAAATATGCTCTTATTTTATAGGAGATGTGCGAGAGAAATATTTCTATTTGATGACCAAACGAAAAGAAAGAGAAGAACTCTGGGAGAATATGGAACACGACATGTGAAAGTGAATAAAGTTGGGCCATTCATCCATCTACATTAAACATATACGTCTTATTTTACAGGATAAAAAGCAGAACTGTTGAACAAGTCAAAGATACAATAAGATACAATATTCTCCTTTCAAGATATGATCTTGATCTTTTCCTCATTTTCAGCACAAGATACGATCCTTTCCTCATCTTCAGAACAAGATGAATATTTCTTGGGCGGTGCTATTTTGACCTTCTAAATGACTAAATCTACTCCCATTTACACTAAAAAGACAAAATTGACATCAATCTTTTTTTTTTTTTTTTTTGAACTGCAATTGACATCAATCTTTCAATTGTAGTTTTAAGTAAAGGCCCAGCTCCTTATTTTTTCTATTTTTTTTTTCTTTTCAATGTAGGATAGTTACCATGATTAAGCATTTCATGTGTTTCTTTTTTTTTTTTTTTTTTTTTTTTTTTGCGTATTAAAGAAAAATGAATTCTCAAGTATTCCTACCTAGGAAACACCGACACTTTCTTAGAGCCTTTATATTGTGTTTGACACCCCCAACATGTGTCTGACACTCTCCGACACTCAGTCAATATGTGGCGGAGAATCCGACACCTAATCAACTTTCCTGACACTCGAGTCGGAATTTTGACATGTGAGTTTCCAACATGTGATTCCGACACGCAAGATTAATTTTAAAAATTTTCATTACATGAGTAGTCAAAATGCATATGTGTGAACAAATTAAAAACAATAATAAAAATAATAAATGGGAAAATTAGAAAAATTTAGTCTTGTCTTCTCTTCTCTTCTGAGTCTCATTTTCCATGATACACAATTCATCCTCAAGTTTTTTGCTCTTCCAATACGTTTAACACATGAGTCCAGAATATGAATTACTTGTTTTTTCTCCAAGTTTTATGAATTATTGGAATGGAGTTGAATTTGTCAAATTGAAACAATAAAATATTTTAATAAATGGTGAATTAATGTTTTTAGTGTAAATTCATTCTAGACTCTTTTATTATTTATTTATTTGTGAATTTGAATTAAAGAAACTGAAAATTTTGCCTATAATACCAGTGAGGGAAAATAAAAACAGAATTTGTGGTAGGTATACTATCCCACACGCACGGTCCTTCCTTGGCCTCAGAACAGGGACTGCCTATTAGCCACCAAATTCATTTTCATTTTTTGACTCATATCATAGAAAATTTTAGGGTAGCAGAATTTTGGTGCACATGTTCCATATTATGGCAAGTGCAAAGCATACTACCAAGATTAATCAGAACATTCCTAATTTTAAAGAATCATACCATGTAGAAAGGAAAAGGGGAGAGAGGTTTTTAGGTATTCATAGTAAATTACACAATATTATTTCTGGAAAGGATGCGTTCTGCCCCTTAACATTTACAAACACTCCCTTATATAAGCAAACACTAAAGACAATTTTACAGATTCTTAATGGTCAACAATGGCCAATTATTTGACTCTTACACTGGCAGACGAAGATCTTGCTTCCAGCATACTCTTATCTTACATCTTTCATTTCTGCTACAGTTCAAAATAGTGCCAAATAGTGTCAAATAGTGCTTAATAGTGTTTCTAGGCCAAATTTTCTTTCTCTTCACGTGTTTGCTTCAAACTTTCTTTTTCCTTTGGTGCTTTAGTCTTCTTCTCGTGGAGGCTTTTTCATATTGCTTCAGAGATCGTACTTATGGATTAGCTCATCATCGTCCATGCTGTCAGAGTCATCCCTATCTTTTTGCCTCTTGTACTCTTTCATGAGTTTTTCAACTTCGAGAGCTTCGAGGTGGTGAGTGTTTGTGACTTCTAGGGGCTGGTTAGAGCTGGATGCAATATCAGTAATACTTTTCCGTAGATTATTTTTATATTGTTGCCTAAATGCTTCGAGGAGCTTCTCTATTTCTTTAATTTGTGAAGAACCTTATGTATTTAATTCGAATGGCCTTTGTCTTTTGGATGACTGATGAGAGCTTATCGAAATATTAGTGGAGCTAGCTGGGATAACAAGCTAGGGTAGATATCCAAGCTAGCGTGATGGACTTTCTTTGTTAAGACTTACTTTGAGTGCAAGTTCCATGATCAAAAGGCTTGTGATAGTGGTCCTTCCCATGGGTCTCGTGCTGAGGCTAGATCTTGTGAACTTGCTGGTGAATCAGAAGTGTCCAGTACATCCATTCCATAGTATTTTCTTAAGCAAGCATCAATCGTTGGACGGGTTGCGCTATAGTCATCACTCAATCCCAAGAAACAGGGTCATCTCTTGTTAGCCATGCTTCTGGTGGAATAACTTGATTGTGTTGGCACAATATCAATTACACTTCTCTATATTGTCAAGGATAAGATGAAATTCTACAAGAAAGTGTAAAAATCTCATTTGGAACAAGTTGGGGTTTATAGTGGATACTCCAACATTTGCTGGAGATTTACACATATCTCCATCGGGTCGGATAAATACCCATGGCCTAAAAAATAAAATGATTATATAAAGCTCTGGTTAGGCCTGCATACTCTAAGTTGGGCTTGTAAAATATTTTTCTATTCACCTAATGGTTTGAACCAACTAAGCATTTTCCCAAGATATTTATACTTAGCTTCTCCTTGAATGATTCTGCTAATAATAAAAGGCATCTGGGTTGTCGGAAACTCAATGACAATGGTATAAAGATTAAACAAGTACTAATAAAATCATTTGAATTTTTGTGGGCATTTCTCTTTTGAGAAGAAAGTGAGATGATGAATAAATAGATAGTTTGGATGCAGTCCATCTGGCCTAAGGAGAAGACCACCATATTCACTAAAAATATGGAAATGATATTGTCACATAGGTCTTCGAAGATTTTCAACAAGAACATTGTCTTGGATCAGCCAAGGGATTTTTTATGGATATGAATACGAAGGCCATTTGGGTTTTATCTCTCAGGTCTTAAAATCGCCTCTTGGATGGACATGGTAGGTGCAAATTCTTTTGGTTTGGATAGAAAATCAGCAAGTACATTCTTTTTTCTTGTAATATGTTTGGTTTCAAAAGAATATGTTGACAACCATTTTACCCACCTAAGAAGCTATGGATGCGGAATTTGTTTTTGCTTGAACTTCAGCATTTGAGAGAATGAGGACATGTCCATCTCCATAAGGAAATAATGTCCTATAAGATGGAATTCAAACTTCTTAATGCCATATTTTACTGCTAGGATTTCTTTGAACGTAGAGTGGTAATGCATTTCCGTTTGAGTGAATCTTCCACTCTTATGTCCACAAACTTGTCGCTTTCCATCAATTTCTTCAAGAAGAACAGTAGCCCAGTATTCATCACTAGCATCTATTTGTAAATCTTTTTTCCCATAGAAGCGATTGCAAAGGAGAAAGATGCTGTAGAATTTCTTTAAGCCTGCATATAGACTTAGTTTGTTGTGGTCCCCATGGAGGAGCATCCTTCTTGAGCATTTGTTGCAATGGACTTACAAACCCTGTGATTTTTGGGATAAAATCGTAAAGCTAAGTTACAATTCCAAGGAATTGTTGAACCTACTTGTGGGAAAGATTTTTATTAGGGAACTTTTGCAATTCTTCAACAATATGAGGAACAAGATAATAAGTTACATCTTTACGATGCATCCCAAAAATACAATTTCTTTTTGGGCAGTGATCATCTTTTTCTAGGATAACATGATGCGATGTTTTCGCACCAAGTCTGCAAATTGGGCTAATAATTTACAATGAGAATCCTCATCTGGACAATAAAGGAGGATATCGTCAATGTAAATTTGAGCATTGGCCACGATAGGCTAGAAGATTCTGCATATAACCTTCTAAAATAGCAAAGGAGCTATTTTAAGGCTAAAAGGGAGTACTGTCCATTGGAAATGTTGATTCAGAATACAAAACCTAGTTTTATACTTGTCTTCATGATAAATTCCCAATTGTCAAAATCCAACTTTAAGATTGAACTTGGATTATACTTTGACTTGGGTGAGGCTGGAGAATAAAGAACTCCAATGTGGTGGAGAAAATTTTTCATCTTGCAAGAATTGATTGAGAGGCTAATAATTGATAACCAATCTTATTTTTCCTATGTTTTGCTCTGCTCGCTTGTTGACATAGAATGCTTCACAAGCCCATTGAGAATTTGAGGGCTCAATTAATCCTTGATGAAGCAAATCCGAGCATTCCTTTTGTGCTAAAACCAAATGTTTTGGATTCATTCCATAGTGACTAGCTTTGGTGGGATTGACATCCTCGTTTTCTTGAAAGGAAGATCAATGAAGAAATCATGATTTTTCCATAAAAGGTTGGAGCATTTTTTGACAAAGTCTGAGTGAGAATCTATACAAGCCCAAGGAGGGTTTGTAGAATTGGATCTAAGATGCTCATCTGAATAGTAAAAAATCTTTGGATGTCTACAAATTCTTGAAACTACCCTTTGAATTGTAGCCCACTAGGCACGATTCTAAGTTTAAGAATTTGTGTAAAAATATCCTAACCGATAATGATATCTTTGATCTTGGTAATAACATAATAATAGGGAAAGAATTGTATGGTGATGGGTTTACTTTGTACTCTTGTAGCAAAGGTATCTCTAAAGGCAGAGTTAAAATACTAAGTGTATGACGTTCAATATTTTTTTGGAAGTATCTTTGTATCAAGAATAGAAGCGCTGGCTCCAGTGTCGATGAGGGAAATAAGAGAAATAGGCTTATCATACTTAGATGAGTATATTTTTACAAAGACATATGGAAGGATAAAAGGAGTGTATGCACAAAGATCTTGGACTGTAGGGGGTTCAGATAAGAAGAATACCTATTCTTCGGGTTCTTCTGACAAGCTTTCAATGTCACTAGTATGTGACCACATATGGATAGCACATACATTGTGCTTGGTTGGTTCATCTTCTAGGGAGAAAACCGATTCAACATCATCATTGCGGAGTGATACTCCAATTTGCTTCTCTATCTTCTGGATTAAATGGGAGTTTCTTTCTTCGGCTTTTGCAAAATTCTTGGCAAAAATGCCATTTCTTGTTGCAAATGTAACACCTGTCGGATTTTCTACGCCTTCCAGAAGAGCTTCATTTAGAGCGTTTTTTTCACAAGAATTGCCATTTGTGCCTTTTCTTCTTATGTCCTAAGGAGAATCTTTTGAAGTGTCTTCATTTTTTGCATTGATCTCCACAAGAAGGCTTATCACAAGAGTCTTTCTTTGAACGCTTGATTCTTAACTCAGGCTTTTGACAAGCCTAGTCAAGTTCCTTATTGCTCTTGAGATAACATCTGAAACCTTTCTTCAAATGCACAGATCATCAAGAGTAAGGTGTATCTCCTACTGGAGTTCTCCAAGAGGTACATTGGCTGTTATCTTCTGCTTATTTTGAATGGATGTTTCCATAATTTGACCAATCTCCCTTGGAATGAAGGCCAAAAATACCTACTTCAGGTTAGGATCAGCTCCAAGAACATAGAATAGTTTAAGCATTTCTTGGAAATGCCTATTGAGATGCTTTCTTCGTAAATAGAAGCACTTTCTTTCAAGAAATTCTCTTTTTCTAAACTCAAGGAGATCTTCTGATTTACCAATAAAGAATCGGTGGATAATCCATATTACATAATGAAAATCCGTTTAAAGTAGAAATATCATTTAATCCTGATCAGAAATAGTTCTCCACCAATTTTTTAAGCTTCCAGTGAATCTGCTCACAAACTCGGTCAATATGTCGTACCGATGTTCAACATAAAGTGTTTTGGTGTTGAGCTAAGCATGGAATTCTTGCAATCTATCTAGCCATTTGGAATATGGAATGTCATCGAGTATGGAGTAGTATTTTTAAGTAAAAAACTTCTATTTAGGATTTGAGTCATGAGGGGGTACTACTTCTAGCTCGGATGAATTTGATTCCATCTCTGCCCATGAAGATAGCAGGCACACGGGATACTAGTGTTTGTGGTTTAGAGGTTGAAGTATTTTCAGGGGATAGGGAATCCGAATCTCAGGCTGATTCAAAGGTATTTTGATTGGCTGAATCAAATGCAACAATAGTTAGTATTCCTTATCTGCTTTGATCTCGCACAAAAGCCTCAAGTGGATTTGAAACCATATGAGCAAAGGGAGGTTCCTAAAAAGGTTCAAGAGCTTGCTTCTTTTCTTCACTAATTTTTCTTTACTTTTCTATCTCTCTAATACGATTTTGAAGTGTAACAATATACTTTTGATCTTGCTTTGGAGCTTTGTCAACAATCAAAGCAATTGATGTAGCCTTAAAGGGCCTGCTTCCATTAAAATCATTTGCCAAGGCTGAGAAAGTGGATCTAGAGGATGAACAAATTTTCCATCTTGCAAAAGCTTGATTTGTCTCCTTATTTTTTCCATTTCAGCCCTCTAGTTTTCCAAATAATAATGAGAGACATATCTATCGGATTCCATATGTTGGAATTTCTTCTGGAATGTCTCAAGCAATTTATTTTTTACCAAAGCCGTTTGATCAACCTTTTGATCAACATGATCAAGACAAGCTTGGACAGTTGAAAGCTTGGTGTCAATTGTCTTGAGAACATTATTTTGGGCCAAAGCATCTTCAGACTGCTAATTCAGGACAACTTAAGTGGCCATAACTTTCTTTTGTCTTCCATAGTTGTCAATATCTCTAGGATTCAAGATCTTAGGGATATGATAGAACCGATTGTGAGCATATATAAATTCTTCTAGTGTCGAAAATGGGACACTAGAATGAGATCTTTCCAAAGGTGGAAAGTTTGAGGGTTGGAACATACAAACAGATGGAAGGACAAGTGGTGATTCTAGTTTTGGGAAACATGAGGGCTGAGGTGCCTGGGGTACTTCTAGAGGAAAGGAATTCTTTTTAGCCCAATTGTGGATGAGTTTATAGACGGATGAGACAACTGGCTTTTGGGATGAGGGTTTCTTTCTGGGTGGTGACTGAGGAGTTGAAGGAGGTTCACATGGTTCAAGGATTTTTGGAGGAGGGTGTGATCAAGGTGGTTCGTGCAAGATCATGAATTGATATTTTCTTCCATCTTCACCAAGATGTCCGATAGTGGGGTCTCTGTCAAGGTACCTCTAGTAAAGTTTATCTTTTGACCGTTTCTTTCTTTTGGATGGCCTATCATCTTCTTCTTCATCTGGAGGATTTGTACAAAGGGAACATTAACAATCAAGATCCCAAAGGCGGTATCATGTATAAGGGTCTTTATAGTAGTGAATAGGACGTGCCTCCGAATCAAAGGACTCAATCATGGATTATGGATCTAGATGGACATCATCAGTTGAAACATTAGCTGCACAGAGTTGCATCATAAGAATAATGGAAAAAACAGAAGAAACGGGTTCTTCCTTTTCCTTACTAAATTTGATGACAACCATGCCATCTTTTTTCTTAGTAAACTGGGACTCTATGGATTGGATAGGCCTGGAGTTTAGGTGTATTTTTTCATAGTTAGTTACCCACATGTCTAGGAGTAACTTCACTAATTGATCTCAAGGGATCTGTCTAAGAACATGGATATAAGAGGTTTGGTCATTATCCATTGACAAAAACAAGGCATCTTTAGAACCAAGAAGGTTGAGGTTAATGGCATGGTACTGGACCCGATAAACCATTTGATAATGCAAGGTAGTAGCAATAGAATCTAGAGTCTGAGGTGCTCTGGTAATTTGTAACTGAATCGTAAGGGCTGAGAGAAGTCATGGGTTCGAAAGAGCCATATTGAAATTGGGAAATAGTGTAACAAACATTGTCCCTACATTGAGGGTGGTTTGAATGATACCAATGCAAGCATGCTAGTAGTCCAAAAAGTGAGTGTCTAAAAGAGCCACTCAAACAACCATGGGTAAGACCTTCCTTCCGTGAAAGGATAAAGCAAGTCTAATGGCACCAAAGTGAAGGTGCGTATAACCCTGTTGTATCCATTGTCATGGAAAGTTAGAAGGGATTTGAAGGGTGACAAAGTGTTCCTGCTAAGTAGTTAGAATAAGATGCAGGTCGAATTTCAAGGATTGGACATACTCTTTAACTTCTTTAGGAGTATGCTTAATAAGCTACTTGATACAATGGAAAGGTGAAAAAGAGGACAGTTTAGCAAAAGTAGAATACGGATTTATAAGTAGAAGGTGAGTCTAAGAAATTTTGCTATCTTCATTGAGATAGGAGACCTCATAAAGATAGTCAATTTTTGAGACATTGGAGGTGCGGCGTTTAAGAGTAGGACTAAGAGAAACAGGAGCATTTACAGTGGAAGGTGTAGAAATTTCGGTGGATTCAGTCATGGTAAGGAAATTCTCTCCCTTTCTGCATTAAATATTCAACTTCAAACTAGAAATGAGCAATATGGTTTTCAAAGTACTCCTTTGAGACCAAACATATTACACGAAAAAAGAATGTACTTGCTAATTTTCTATCTAGACCAAAAGAATTTACAGCTACCATGTCCATAAATATTTATGCAATAAGATATCCAAGATGTGGTTTCAAGTCCTGAGAGATAAAGCACAAATGGCCTTCATATTCATATCCACTGAAATCCCTGGGTTAATCCAAGACAATAATCTTGTTGAAAATCTTGGAAGATTTATGTGGCAATATTATTTCCATAATTTCAATGAATATGGTGGTCTTCTCCTTAGGCCAAATAGACCACATCTAAACTATCCATTTATTTATCCTCTCACTTTCTTCCTGAAGAAAAATTCCCAGAAAAATCAAATGGTTTTATTGGTATTTGTTTAATCTTGATACCATTGCCATTGAGTTTTCGACATCCACGATGCCTCTTATAAATATCTTGGGGAAATGTTTAGTTGGTTCAAACTATTGGGTGCATGGAAAAATATTTTTCAAGCCCAATTCAGAGCATGTAGGCCTGACCTAGAGCTTTATAAAATCATTTTATTGTTCAGGCCATGGCTATTTGTTTGACCCAGTAGAGATATTGGAGTATCCACATATAAACCCCAACCTATTCCGAATGAGAATTTTACAACACTTCCTTATAGAATTTCATCTTATTCTCAATGGTATTGAAAGGATATTGTACCGACGCAATCAAATTATTCCACCAGGAGCATGGCCAACAGAAGATGACCCTATTTCTTGGGATCATAGTAATGACTATCACACAACTTGTCCAGCGATCGATGCTTGCCTAAGAAAATACTACGGAATGGATGTATTGGACACTTCTAATTCGCCAGTAAGTTCATAGGATTCAACCTCATCATTATCACAAGGGCAATAGGGAGGACCACTGTCACAAGACCCTTTTGATCATGGTGAATTGCAGCTTGCACTCAAACTAGGTCATGACAAAAAAGGTCCATCACTCCAGCTTGGATATTTACGCCAACCCAACACCCAACTAGTTCTACTGATGTTTCGACAAGCTCTCATCAATCATCCAAAAGACAAAGGCCATATGAATTAAATATGGAAGGTGCTCTACAAATTGAAGAAGTAGAGAAGCTCCTTGAAGCACTTAGCCAACAGTATAAAGATAATCCGAGGAAAAGTATTACTAATATTCTATCTAGCTCTAACCAACCCCTAGAAGCCATAAACACTCACCACCACGAAGCTCTCAAAGTTGAAAGACTCATCAGAGAGTACAGGAGACAAAAAGATGGGGACAACTCCGACAGCTCAAATGATAATGAACCAATCCATAAGTACGATCTTTAAAGCAACGTGAAAAAGAAAGTCTGAAGCAAACACATGAAGAAAAAGAAAATTTGGCCTAGAAACACTATTCGGCACTATTTGGCACTATGCATGTACTATTTGGCACTATATGGAACTGTAGCAGAAACGAAATATGTAAGATAAGAGTATGCTAGAGCAAGATCTTCGTCTATTAAGAGTATGCTAGAAACAAGATCTTTGTCTATCAGTGTAAGAGTCAAATAATTGGCCATTGTTGGCCACTAAGAGTTTGTAAAATTATCTTCAATGTTTGCCTATATAAGGGAGTGTTTGTAAATGTTAAGGGGTAGAATGCACCCTCTCCAAAAATAATATTATCTGGTTTGTTATGAATCCCTAAAAACCTCTCTCTCCTCTTCCTTTATGCTTGGTATGATTCTTTAAAACTAAGAATATCTTGATCAATCCTGGCGGTATGCTCTACACTTACCACAATGTGAAACCCGTGCACCAGAATTCTACTATCGTAAAATCTTCTATAATATAAGTCAAAAAACAAAAAAGAATTTGGTGACTAATAAATAGAGTCCTTATTCTGAGGCCGTGTGTGTAGGATAGCATATCTGCCACAAATTCTGTTTTTGTTTTCCCTGACTGGTATCATAGGCAAATTTTCTAAAAATGATAATTTATTATGCATATATAAAAATATACATTTAATATACGTGTCCCAATGTGTTGGAATTATCTATTTTTTGAGAAACGACATGTTGATGTGTCGTGTCACATTGTGTCGCATGTTAGTGTCAATGCCTCTTAGATTCCTACCACATTTTAAATTATTTGTGTAAAATTATCTTGTTAACAATATGGAAAAAAGATATTCTTTGATATAGAATAAAACTGAAAAGTCTCTTCTTCATCATTAATCTTATAACAACCTATCTATTTTTTGTTCCTACCATATCAAAAGCTCACTTTCTTGGTAAGTTTTTTTTTTATTAATTTCATTAATCAAGTCTCTTTATTACTTCAAAAAATTTATATTTTTTCTTACTATATTGGTGAGATACTTTTATACAATGGATGCAAGACGCTAGAGGAATATCTAAGAATACATTAAAATATTATGCACAATGAGATATTTTGATATATTTTTGTAAACACGTCATTGATGATATTCATTTTTGCCAATCCAAATTAATGATATTTCACTTGCATTTAAAAAAAAAAAAATCTTACTTTATGCAATGTTTTGATTTAATTAAATTTCATCTACTTAACAATTTATCCATAAAATTAATCGACAATACAGATAAGAAGTGGCAAAAGACCTCTTCAAGTGCCATAACTTGGCACAAAGGGATACTTAAGTATCATAACTTACAAAAGTGACACTTAAGTGCTACATTTGAAGAGAAATGGATCATTTAAGTGCCACTCCGGCCAAAATGCTAACGTACGCAATTTCTAACGAAATAAGTGCAAAACGACGCCGTTTTGCATGCTGACGTGGCCAAATAATGCGAAAACGACGTCGTTTTGGTGCTGATGTGGTAAAATAATATAAAAATTAAGTAAATTTATTTAAAATATTTAAAAATAAAAATTTTTAATATTAAAATAATAATAATAAATAAATAAGGGGGAGGCGACGAGGGCTCAACCCTCGCCCACTGTCGCCGCCTCCCCGCCGCCGCCAGGAAGGGCTGGCGACGGAGGGGGGTGGCAGGGCCCGGCGACCTCGGCCGACCGGCGACGAGGGTCAGTGGCCCTCGCCCGGCTAGGCCAAGGGCCGCCGAGCCTCGCCCGATCTGGGCGAGGGCTGCGAGCCCTCACCATAGATCTGAGCGAGGGTCATGGCCCTCGCCTGGCCGGGCCAAGGGCCGCTGACCCTCGCCTCAATCTGGGCGAGGGCTCGCGAGCCCTCGATCTCGGCCGACCCTCCCCCCTCCGTCGTCGACCCTTCTCGACGGCGATGGTTGAGCTGCCTCCCCCCTTTTCTCTTAATTTTTTTAATTTTTTTAATTTTTTATTATTAATTTTTGTATTTTTAAATATTTTAAATAAATTTAATTTAATTTAATTTAATTAATTTTTATATTATTTTTTTTTACCATGTCAGCACCAAAACGACGCCGTTTTGCACTAGAATTACTTCTTCTTCTTTTTTGTTTTTGTTTTTTGTTTTTTTTAATAACCAACTAGAAAGAAAGATAAAAATATCGGAAATGAGCACTTCTTTATTATTTTAAGCTTTAGTGGCAATCTTATAAAGAAAGAAGGAACTATAATTCTATAGCAGTTGCAATGGTGCATGTCTCCGAAATTGAATAACTTAGAATGAGAGTGTCAATACCCGTTTTTATCACATGCCATCTTAAGAGGTGTTTAAGGATAAATGTAGCATAAGTGTATTAATACGAGATTTTTTGTGATACATAAATTAGTTTGCAATAAATGTAATACAAATATATTAACTTGGAGTTTTTGATGATATTTAGAAAAAGTCTACGCATGATATAATCTTGAGTTCAACTGATGCATTAGGTCATACCTCCGCGGATTCCAAACAGCCATTATCTTCAATTTCCTCCTCCCTGAAGCGGACACAATGTGCATTCGAGTTATCATTTCTGACAGAGCATCGTAAATCTGATCTGGGAGTGATGGCTCTTCCATCTTTGACAACTTCAAAATCACAACTCTGTGATGAAAGGAAGACGTGTATGACGGGATGTTCTAAGATGACATCTGCCAACAGTTGCCTAAGAGGAGGGGTCCTCATATCCAACTCCTTGAAAGGTGATTTGGACCCTGAATTAGCAAAATGTAGAGATGAACCCACTAGGCTGAACATTAACGGCTGACAAGTCTGATAGGCAGCATGCAAGATCGATGGTCATTTCAAAATTAACTTCCAAAATATATCTGAGGCACCCCTCCATCAACGAAAAAGATAAATAGCATGACCAAACGAAAAGAAAAACTAAAGTTCATGAGCACGCTTGAAGAAGGGAAGATTACCTTTGGATATTAAGGGAAAAAAATCTAAGATTTCTCCAACTGTTCATCACAAAATTGCTTTAGCTGATGATTCCGCGGACCAGGTTACAGATGTTTCTCAATGACGGTACAAAGGGTTGTGTTCTCATGTATTCTGCCACAGAAACCATCCTCAACCACAACACGATATCATCGCTTTCTTCCCAGGACTGGACAGTCAGCACAAATTGGATCTCATCATTGGAGGTGAACATAGGTACTGCACATCAGCTTTCATAAAAATTAAATTACACACGACTCACCCATGGTCACAAACAACCACATCTGTCGAGTGAAAGCACCATTCAATTGTCCATGATATAAACTCTCTCCTGAAACAATTAGAAAAGCATAGTTTACAGATCAGAAACTCATATAATTCCAAAATTAGATTCCCAATCGAAATCTTCATATGAAAGGCAAAAAAAAAAGTCTAAAAAAAGGCTCATAAAGGTAGAAACAATTAGTAAAAGCATGAGATTGCAAGGGTCAACTAAACGGAAAAATTGCTTAAAAATCAATGAAAAATGTGTCCAGAAAAAGGGTGACATTTACAGACTCTTCAAATCTGTCTACCAAAGCGTGACCAAAAAGCCAACACTTGACAAGTCTTGCAATTCCTGATCTCACGGCAAGAAACTAACTTAGCAAACGAGATCAAAAGCTAAACTAGCAGGTTAGACAAGTTCAATCATGCTCGTTTAAGAAAAAGTTCCTCATTAATAGTTCAAAAAGCGAAGAAAAAAGCAATTCCTGATAGCATTTTCTCAGTTAAAAGCTTTATCCAATACTTTTAGCAGCTGCAATGGTGATCCAGATATAAACCATACATCTATGATTCAGAGACAAAGGCGATGTTATGGAGACTCTTACCCTCCAAAAATGCCTCTTTTATCATCAGATGGCTTGATTATTTATTTAAGGAGAAATAAAGATGAGAATCAGATCACATCATCACAGGTAGAGTAAACCCTGACAGTGAAATCTCTAAACCCCTGGAGCAAAATCAGATTTTAAAGATAAATCTGAAATGCGTTCAGAAAGTCCCTAGCTGACCTAATGTTGTATACCCCAGCCAAGAGAATGGCGCCACACCCAAAAAGAAGAAGAAGAAGAAGAAGAAGAATGCATAGAGCCTATCACGAGACTTTGCTACACCTAATGTGCCGACCTTAGTATCTCATCTTTACAAAATTGATAGGATCGTAAATGTAATCCACTCTAAGGTCAAGATTCTGATGTCCCACCTTTCCTCATATCGAGACTGATTTCTGCCCCTTTTTGACAGCCCACCTGGAAGATACAAAAGGTTTGTTCTCCTATTAGCAGCTGCACGACGGAGGTTTTGGAGGTGAAAAGGCAACTTAAAATAAAGACACACTTAATTTAGCTCTCGTTCTGTGGGCAGATTCAGTGACCCTCTTCACTTCCTAGAAAAATTATAGTTTATGTCAATCATGAATTTCAAAGATTTGTGAATATGTAAAACTTGAGAATAAATGAAGTATGTTTTACAGAGAAAACATGAAAACACAAGTAAGCTCTGGCTTAAGTTAATTTTCTGAGGAAAGGAAACCATTCAGATAAAGCAGGGCAATTACCAACAGAAATCTATGCCTGAATAATCGTACTCACCAGACAGCAACAAAGCTAGAATCTAGACATGCACGCATGTGCAGTGTAGAGAGAGAGTGAGAGAGAGTATACCAGAGGAGATACCATTGTCATTGAAATGAGAGGGAGAGGACTGAACTGACTCTGGTTCCTCTTGCCAAGGCAGCCAGTGCAGTGTTTATGAGCCTTTACACACAAAAGCCAACCTGAGCAGAAAGAACATGCAAGGCACTGGCATTTTGATGGGTTCTATTCACACTCTTGACATAGAAGAGCTTGTTGCTTCGCATATGGGGTGCCCTAGTTTTTCTTCCTCTTCTTCTTCTATCTCGAGCAAATATGAGAGAGCTGAGAAGAATAGAATTTGGAATTTTTAAGAATGATGGGATAACAAGAAGATGCATGATGATTTCAATACAAAAGAACAATAAAACCTAGTCAAGAATGGAGTAGGATTTCACTGAAAGGTACATGACAGATGAAGATCTATCTTGATCAGTGGATTCCCGGTCCTTGACGAATGGCCATCATTCAGGGACTATATTTAGTCACCTGCATTCCAGATATTTTATGATTGGACAAGGAATCTAAGAATCTCGCATACCCTACCTCATCTCGTCAATCACAAGATAAGATACAATTCATTGGGATGTCCTATCCTTTCTCCTGTTTGGTGAAAAGAACAAATAAATATTAATGGCAAAGTACAACTTCATGTGAAGTCCATAAGAATCATCTCATCATTATCAACTCTTTAAACTAGACCACTTGCAAAATTTCACACTAGCAATCATTCAAACACCACATTTTTATTACAAAGAGCAACCTCTCCAATATGGGTGCCAAACATGGGCACTTGTCATAGTATCTGACTTTTCGAAGTTTCCAAATCACAGACAACAGTTCTCAAGGCGAGTTCCCAAAATTTGGATACAAGGGCACGGATAGCACACCTGATGATAAATATTTCTATATTCTCTAAAGCATAATCTTAACATTAACTTCGTTTCCGTCAATCCAATAATCGCAGCAATTTGAAACAACATTGGCAGAATCGGGGTCCTAGGCAGGATCATTGTGAGGTCTTCGGGGAATGGATAAAGGATCATTGTGAGGTCTTCGGGGAATGGATAAAGGATCATAAGATCCTACAAATTTAAGAAACTGAAGCCAATTTGTGAAATTTTAACATAGTTTTGCACAATTAGATACCTATCCGCGTTAAAACAGTAAATGAAGTTCAAACATCTGAATTCCTGCACACCCCCAAAACAAACGTTTTCTTTGTTTTTTCTTTGTGGACTCCTCTGTTTGTCTTTGGAGTAGGCCAATTTTCTCCTCTTAACATCGTCCGGCACCTCCGGGCTTTTAAATAAAGATTTTTCCCTGAAAAAAGAAAGGTTGTTAGGATTGGCATCCTAATTGGGAACGAATTAAGGTGTCTAAAGGATAGGATCGTGGATTGTGAGATCCTTAAAATTACACAAATAACAAAAAAATCTGAAATAACCATTTGAAATTCATTAATTATAAACATTCTGCGACATTAATACTCCAAAATAGTGTGGATTTTAAGTTTATGATATTTTTATACCATATCGGCGGGCCCACCGTGACATTGAGCCCTAACGCTAGACTGATTCTGCTAATAGCCTTACTTCAGCTAGGCCTCGATGTAGGAAGAGGTGGTTTGGGTGAAGGACACGGGAACTCACCTGATCAGCAACAAAACAATAGGTACGTGTTTCTCCTGCCAAAATGGGGCCATTTGTTTCACAACACCACGGAGCCCCAATCTGCAATTTAATGTAACCCAGGAATGATCGTCTCATGAACTGGTCATGACAATCTTCATCGAACACTTGACCGCGAGACTTTCATGACATTGTTTCTATGTGATTAGCTATATACTCTTCCGTTGGACACCACGCCAATGGATAGCGAGATTCTCCTTCAGCAAGCTGTCGGTAACTTTCACGACAATGGTATCTCCCCATTGCGCCCGACTGATCGGTCCCGGGTCTTGTTGAAGTCCAACTCGGGCTTCACATCCCTGTGGAAGGAAAGCAATCCGTCCTCTGGCCTTCGCCGATGCCATAATGGCCAAAACAGAGAGAAGTAATCCAATCAATATATTCATCTTCCGCCGTTACAGGATCGGAACTGCACACAGATGAAAATTGGTCGTGGGGTTGAACGTCGACAACCACAATGAAGATGAAAGAAGAAGTCAGTATGGTAACGGGGGGGTGGTTTAGAGCAGTAATCAAACAGAGCTTTTTGTGTGTTGCAGTTGCAGCTGCTGCCCTGCTTTTATGTTTCTAGGAGGATGCGTACGGTGGTGGTTTTTCACCTAAGGTGGCGTGCGTCTTTTTCTATATCTAATTACAATTTGACATCCGACCCAAAAGCCAAAAAAAAAAAGAAGTTATAATTCGACACATATATATACTGACCTGAAATTAAATAAAACAAATTAAAAATCTGATTCTCTCCCTCTTTTTTCCTTCATCACAGCCACCACTCCGCCGTAACCTCCATCCACGAGCCTTCCAACCCGCCGCGGCTGTCCCGCCCAGCATGGTGAGTCGCCTCCCAACGCCTTCGCTGCAGCAGATCCGATCTGGCCGGCTAGATCTGCAGCCGCCATGGCAACGACCCGGGCGGGGAAGGACGGCATTGGTCTGAGACGGATTTTTTGAAAAAAAAAAATTTAAATGGCTTAGGGGATGGCTCGAATCTGGGACGGTGGTTTCGATGCATATAGTATTATTCGATTCTCCTCACAAGCACATGGAACGTATTCCCCGCCGGTGATTTCACGCATGTAAAAAAGAACAAATCAATTGACTATCTTCACCTTGCCCTTGCCTCAACAGGAGAAGCACGAGATGGACAAATGACAATGACTTGTCGGCACTTCTGATGTCGTTCTCGTTCTTACGCGGGGGCTGGAGAGTGCATTTACCAAATTTTGTCCTGTTCTCGTCCCGCAATTTAGCCCGGAAATACATATATAACTATCCTTAATTTACAGTAAGAGCAATTATCTTCCTTTTATTATAAAAAAAATAAATAAATAAATAACATACGATTGATAACTATTATGGTGTTCAATTCTAAAAAAATTTATAGATTACAACAAGCTATTATTCCAATGGTATCTCAAAAATCATTATGTTAGTAAATCCCATTTAATTATCATCATCACAAATTAACAATTATTAATCTACATGCTTGCGGAAAGGGAAAGATACTCTCTTCGAGCTTTAGATTAGGGGCATCATTTTTTTTTTCCTTTCCCAGGAGAAGAGGTCCAATCAACTCTGCATTTTTTTTTAACTTTTTACCGCCTTCGGTGGGTGGAATATTTTTTACTGAGCACCCAATCTTCCAACAACAAACATATCAGCCGCAGCATCCACTTTCCTCTCATATATGCAGAAAGAGCTAAATTTGATTGGATCTGATCTTGTTATGGTCTTTTAGAGCCCTTTTCCCTTGACGTGCTGAGGAAGCTCGCACGCCTTGCTGGCACCTTCTTTGAACCGTACGCCCTTCTTGCCCATGAACGGAGGGGAAACTTGGATCGACCCACGCAGTCCGGCCTCTCTTTGCAATATGGAATGCGAATAGTACGGGTATGTTCCGAGCTGCATGAAGTACAGTGTCAGTGTCCATACACATCGTGTATTCAACATTTTGAAGGGCTCTGAGCTTAGGAAATCGCATGACATCATTCGAGACTCTTTGTACCGTATATACGGGACTCACCCGTTCGGTGGCCAATTGGTACCTATGAGTCTTTCCGGGCAGAATGGGTCCCTGCGCTCCTCCCATCTGCAAAAGCCAAAAGCAAAAAATTGCCATGAATCGGAGAAAGTAGTGTGGGCAGTTGCATGGTACCAAGTCACGAGGTGACGTGGGAGACATAGTTTGTGATTGGTCCATGAACGAGAACTGGACAACGTAGTTTTGATCGACGGCTTTGCTATGTATACATACCTGGCGAACTCCCTCCCACTGGATCGCGAGGTTCTCCTTTCCCAATCTGTTGGTGACATCGATGATGAGCCTGTCTCCTTGATGCGCCAATATGGTCGGCCCGGGAGTTCGCCCATTTATGGTGATGGACAGCTTCTTGTAGCCCTCCGGCGATCGGTACTCGTACCTCACTACCCACTCGTAGCGTCGTCCTGCACCCTCGGCCAAACCCATGGCTACAAAAAGACAAAGCAACACTGCAAGTGGCGCGCTCATCTTCTGTGCATTGCTCCCAGTCTGTGTTGTGATTTTGGAATTTATAGGAGAGAGAGTGAGGGAAAGCCCAAACCTAGATTTGGAATTTATTCACGTTAATCACTTGTTTTATTTTTATCATATGAGGAATCTCACTATCATCCCATTAAGGGATGTTTTCCTTCCTAATTTTCAAAGAAACCGGCTAAGCAATTTAACCGGTATCCTTGGGAAATTGATTGGCAGGGAAGGCACCATCTCTTTATTAACAGGGACGGGTGCCGTTACCCAAGCATTTTTCTAATTTCTTTTCGATTTTTTCCTTTGCCGACGGAATGAATTTTGTTCGATCTGACACTCGGGTACGTAGTGACGAAGGAAGGCATTGGAAGAAGACTCTTTATCCTCCGTTACAGATAGGAATGCTATGTGATCACCTTGGAAGCTACAAATAATCCTGAGTGTGGGATACGTCATCTCTGATTCCATTTCTATAACCCAATCAGTCCCCATAGAAAAAAAAAAGATATCTATAAAGATGATAAAGGCGCGGTCTTTTTTTTTTTTTCTTTTTTCTTCCTTTTTTATTCTGTCATGAGGAGTAACTATATTAAACTTGGTCCACGTAAATCAACACCATCATAGTCATGGAATGTGTAGACCCGTCATAATTCCATGGCGGTGATAATATTAATTGTTTACATAGACTTAACTTTTGGGGACTCAAATATATTTTTCACTACAAAATTTAGAGACTTATTGGGTAATTTTCTCTAGGGTTGGTAATGCACCAATCAAATGAGAAGCATGCCGTTAACAGTAGCAAAACTTAAGGGATATTTTGCCGATAAGTGACGTGATATCGAATCGAAACAATCATATCAAAAGCAGTAACAAAAGGTAAGTAAGAAATAACGTATGGAAAGTAACCCAATTCGATGTCGAGTGAAGAGTGTTACATTGCCCGTTATTAAGCTTCAAGATAGGACCCGTTGAGCTAACGATTGAAGTTAAATGTGCCTATTTTTATATGCTAAATGATGCATGTTTCCTATATCTAAAACACCAACTTATTCTACATGTGCTTTTGTCGAACATGTCTCTAATGTGCAAACCTAAACAGTAAAGAATGTCATGCCATGAATGGTTTTTTTTTTTCTTTTCTTCTCTTCCAAAAGCAACTCGAGAATCATGCGCAATGTAATCACGAAATTATACACGATGATGTGATCTCAAAAATGACGTAGAGATAAGCAATTAGTGAAGTGTGGAATATAGATTTCATAGGTAACAACACTATGATCATCCTACATAACTTTCTGTTCTGAGACACACGAAGAATATTATATCTGCAAGCAAACAGATTAAGCAGAGCTAGCTCGATCAACCACTGCATTAGAGCGAGATCATTTGAAGTTCTCGGGCCAAAGGAAAGGAGCTTCACCCTGCGACTTTATTCTTCATTAGCTGGCAGCACGAAAGTAGACCTTGTTTTGATCAATATTCCTAACTTTGAAGACGTCCATTGCCCGGCATTTGAAGGCACCTCCTTTTATGGGTCAAACTGGTTTAAAGAGCGAATGTTTCACCTTCTCCAGCAGAATAAAAACAAAGCCTTTGTGCCCAAGTGATGAAAGAAAATCATCAACGTCCATTGCCCGACAATACACGGACCGGTGGTCTTACATCCTCCAATCGGGTTGGATTCCATAACGTGCTTAAACTCGAGACAGAAGACAATCCTAAGGAAAAAAAAAGGTCAGAAACATCAAAGTAGAAAATTTGTGCACACAGGCAACTCTTAAAACTTAACTGGAGAAGAAACAACCTGGTTTATGTGACGGCTATGCATGGCGATAGGATGAAGAGCTACGATTAATCGGCGACTCTCCGGCAAAGTCTTAGTAATTCAGCATGATGATTCAGCAACGGTGTCGCAAGGCAACCAGTATGTTACGTTTCCGGGATAGCAGCCGCAACGCGAGATAAGTCTAGCACGTACATCTATGGGTCGATTCAAGTTGGTGGGTGATGAGGTGAGCGCCCAGGATGCTCTTTCACTTGCCCTTTTTTTTTTCAATTTAGTCCAATACTAAAATTCAAGACATATTTCAATAAGGAAAATTCATCTTAAGGCATTTATTTTCCCCGTCCTTGACGCGAACATTCTTTTCCATGGACAGCAAATGCGGTTAAAATGAATGGAATCAGAACGTTACCTAGATTTTCCTTTAGTTCAAGCCAACTACATGTTTAAAAAACACATATTGGGTCACAACACTAGAACAGACATGTTTCAGAATAATGTCCATATAGTCTTGTAGATTATGTCCATCGCATCATCGATCGGATGGTCACGATGGCCGGCCTATGACTAAATCCAAAGAAACTAGGTCATCTTTCGCTAATTGTTGCTGTCCAATATGAGTTATAAATGGGGAGAGAAATTCACTTTCACACTTGGGAGTGACGTAATAATATGCTTCGAGTTGGCCACTAATCTTCCTAGCGCTTCGCGTTTGAACATTCAACGAATGAAAATTATTAAGACATCAGGTGTTCGCTTTCTCCTTAATTTCCTACAATTTGATCACGCCACAAAAAATTATACAAATAGTGTTTTTGTTCATCCTTGTCTCATATAAAAACATATGTCTATATAGACACAACACGTCAAAAGTGTTTGATGCAACACCTTATGTACGCTAAAACAAAGTAAAATAAGATGGGGAAGATTTGGGAGTGGGTTTTTTTTTTTTTTTTTTTTCAGTGCTACTTTATTGCTAATCTTACTTTCGGGAGTGGTGTTGGGTTGGTAATTGACAGAAATTGAAGCAGAATGGAGAGGAAAATTGTAATTTTGTACTTCTGTGTAATAATTTGTACATGTAAACTGGTCTATTTATAATACTAGAGAAAAGTGTAAGACGGCAAAGAAATGTAAAGAAACATACATTGATTACATAATGATTCTATGTCTTATTTTACCATGCTAATTACCGATTAATTGAATCAATTATTGATACTCAGAATCGATATCTCCTAAGATATCAAACCATATTTCCAACACTCTATCATGCCCCAACTTGCTCCGGGCTCACAGCAACCCACGCCATTGCTTTCCACTTAAGTCATTTACTTGTGACGTCTCAGGACGTATTGCCGACCCATTCATTTTATCTTTTGATTTTCCACAAGTGGAAGCAGAATAAACATCTCCCAACCATTAACAAACAATTGGGATAGTATAAGGCATACATCAGAACACACTTTTATATATATGCTTCTACCATCAAACATAATCTTTCCTTACATCAAAAGCTTAGCCATTTACACGTCCGCATAGCGGATTCTATCATACTTGTCCAAGCATCAAGGATGGGGTTAACCTAACACCTCTATTCTACAAGGATGACCTCACAAAGTGGTATCCCCTATGCGTCTAGTACATGTCCATCTTAAGGTACTTTGGCTTGGGCTCGGATAGCCATGATTAGGGCCTGAAAAAGTTAAACAACGAGGAGTGAGATAAACTCAGCGAGTGAACTTTCTAGACCTCGCGTAGGGAAGCCATTCACCTTAGAAATGCCCTAAACATGCAAGTTATCTATCGATGGCAGATTAATAGCAAAGCATCTCGTGCTTTGCCCTAACTATAAATAGGAATGATCATTTTACCTTCTTAAGCCATCATTATAAAGCACGTAAACAATTCTTATGACACTTTCCATATTCATGAGTCAAACACAAGAGCGTGCAACATATTATAATCATGCACCCATGCCATGCAATGATCTATAATTGCTTTTATATATATCTCAAGTCACACGTGTGCCGACTATAGCATCGCTTCCCACAATATGCATTCATGCACTTTACACACGTAGCACCTCGAGAATCACATGGCATCCCATACTATCATGTAACCCTTGAGACCATGTTTTCAGATTATTATGGCCTCTCAAGGCCCAAGGCCAACCCGAAGGTTCACAATCATCAGGCATAACCAGGCATCATCTCGCCCCATCGAGCACAACATCGTCCCATGTAAAACGCATTAGAACGGTCATTCATTTAAAGAGCTTTATTCCGAAATCCATCCACAAATGGCATTCCTTTGACTTGGTGTCATCCGAACTTAATCGGGCATCATCCCATGTAAAATGCATAAGGACAGGTTCACACCCCACATAAAATGCATTAGGGTCTTTATATGATCACACGAGCACATCATCACTCACGTCCATTGTTATCTTTCTCATTAACTAAGTATGAATGTCTCAATGGCGTGCCAAGCAAAGTGTGTTTCATGATTTATCGAAAGTACATCAATAAAATATGCCGAGCACGAAATGAGAATTTGTGGCTTGACCCATTATGTTGAGCACCAGCGTAAGTCCAATCTGGTTCGGAAACGATACGTTTCAATATTACACCAAGATCAAGAAAGGACCAATCCGACGTGACATGATCACCGACCTAGTACCAGACTTAGCTCGGGAACGATATGTCTCAACATCACATCAAGACCAAGAAAAGACTGGCCCGTCTTGACATGATCACTAATCTAGTACTAAACTTGGTTTGGGAATAATACGTCTCAATATTGTCGATCTCGGGAGAGAGACTTGACCTGGCATGCTTCCTTGCACATCCAACAACCATCATATATCTCGTCTTGGAGGCTCGGGGTGTTCTCACGCATCGACCATGGACAATGAACATAACATTTGTATGACAACTACTTCCAATGAACACATATAATACATTGCCATCATAATCTATCCAATACTTAGTTAAATAACACACTTAACACATATAACTCATATGACACGTCAAACACATACAACACATAATACAAATCTAACACATAAAACATATATAACACGTAACACATATAATCCACATAGCACATATAACACATAATAGTCTATCACCCTACTATGGCATATTACAACAACATATCACTTTACTTAACATAACCAAATAACTTATCGGCCTAAACATGATAACCTATCATCAAAACCTGATAACTAATCATCTAACATCCGATAACTTATCGTCAAAAGTCCGATAACCTATCACCCTAAACATAATAACTTATCCTCAAGAACCCGATAACCTATTGATAAAAACTTGATAAGTTATCGTCAAAAGTCTGATAACCTATCAAGATAACCTATGAGAACCTAATGATCACTTATCACATAAAACCTAATTATCACATCAACAAAGTATTATTTAACCTTAATCTCACTCTAAACTACTTCCAAAATGCAACAACAATCAATCATAATCAAGGGCTAGAAAGCCACTCACAAACGATCTGAGCTTTGAAACACGTCGGGGGAAGGAGCGACAAGACCGGATAGCAGCTGTGGGCTACTGGTCGCATGTCTACAAGGTGCAAGGAAGCTGGACGGTGGCTAGACGGCAGTCCGGCAACGGCTTAGCAGTGGTCCAGCGGCAGCTCGATGTCAACACGGCCTTCGAGCTTAGTGAGGGACCAAACCGAAGAAGAAATGAGCAAGAGAGAGCTGTTGTGGGGGCTGGACAGCAGCCTCCTCAGCTTCAAAGCTCGATCACAGCGACAGAAACGGCGTGCAAAGGACGATACGACATTGAGGTTCAAAGGATGGTCGCCGACAATGAAAAATAAGAGGAAAATGAAGAGAAAAGCTTTTAAAAGAGATGCAAATGGGTGAGGGAAGGTTCGGCTATGGCAAGGAGAAAAAGAGTGTAAGCTTCAAACATTCAAGTGAGAAAATGAGAGAAAGTGAGGGGGAGAGGGAGAGGTTACCGCTAGTGAGGGGAAAGAGAAAGAGAGAGAGATGAAGGAAAATCTTGCCCATTAATGCCCACCAAATTCACATCTTCTTAGACTCATATCAATCAATCAAGGTGCCCACTCTTGCTTGTATTGCCCCCTCCATATCCAATTTCCCACTTAGCCTTTTTGTCCTTAGTCCAATGGAAGGACATTTTAGTCATTTCACCAAGATTGCACACTATTCACATACTTGAGTGCAATAAATGCTAAGATCTTGCAATGATGGCTCCAGACTTGGGAAGCAAGAAGAGATCCTAGCCCTTCATTTGCCAAGATCATTATCCAAGATCAAAGGTCAAGATTGTTTCTTTACTTTCCCAATTATTGAAATGATGAAATTCCTAAAGTTGGGAAGCAAGGGTTGATCTCAACCATGCAATTGCCTAAGCTTGTCCCTCAAGCTTGGGCATGTGGCCCTCTCCTTCTAATGTGAAGAATAGTTTCAAGCAATTTTCGAAATAAATGTCATTACCTTATCAAACGGATTCGAAAAATTATAAAAATCAAATATATTGTAGAAAAGACTTTAAATAACATTTTTCATGAAGGAATCCAAGCCTAATTTGTTTTTTATAAAGAGCAACAAACTACCAAAAACAACAAAAAATCTCATCCGTTGAACAGTTCCAATGACTGTAAAAGAAAACCCATTTCGACATCCAAATCTTCATAAAACACTTTGAAATTATGTTGTCGACACAAATATCCTCTACAACTTTGTTAAGGAAGCATGTTCAAATTCCAAAGGAACAAATTTATAAAAAATCGAGAAGACAAATAGGTCACTATTTTTACTGCATTAGATAGTTTTCACATAGTAAAAGAATAGGCTTTTGTACCAACCATTTCACCTCAGAAAAATTTAAAATTAAAGTATGTTGTAGATCTAGATGTTTTGAACAACTTTCATGAGGAAGTTTTGCGAGATTCGAAATGTAGAAAGCCCTATAAAATTAGAAAACAGTGAAGGTCCAACAGTATGCACACTATTCACACACATAGGGCTTGGGTTTGGGCTTAACTCATCCAATTTGGGCCTAACTCAGGCGTGTAGCCTATTGAGTTTCCAATTTCTAGCCCTATTTCACTTATCCAAGAATTTAGGTTTATCGATAATTAAGGAATTTGATAACGCAATGTCCAGTGGTGGTCTCTTAATCCTCTCAAGTTTGATATCCTTAATCGGACTAGAATTTGCGGTTGAAATCTATAAAATGCAACTTTAGCATAATTAAAACCAACGGATGACCTTTAGAGATTTCGTGAGTTCGACTCGTGATTGATTCGATATTAATTCACGTTTGAGTCTTTTCAATTCATGGATGACCCTCAATTGTCATGTAATCGTGTGAGGCCAATTGCTTACTCTGAAGCACTCGATCGTTTGGAATTGGTTTAAGGTTGTTCGTAGTTAATATAGTAATTGTGCGGAATCACCCACAATCTAATTGTATACTATCATCGAATCGATTTACAACCGTTCCTAGATTGGTTTGAAATGACTTAAGATAGTCTCTCATCAATCCTTAAAGTTGAATTGTCAATCCATTATTGAGTTTTCTAGTTGTGCACATCAAAATCATAAATTACCTTTCCCAATAGGTTTAACACTCTTGAATGGTTCACGAACCAATTCAAAGTTCAATTATGCTAATTGCACATTGGTAAAAGGAAACCTTTTTATTGTATCTTGAATAGGGTCGAATTTTGAGGATGCCATACACTCCTTCTCAAGCTAGTGGCCTATATATGTCGAGGACTCCTAGCTTCATCAATAGGTATGCATGTTGTCTTTGGAACAATGGCTTGGTAAAGATGTTTGCTGGTTGCTCTGTAATTCCAATTCCTCTCACTATGATGATCTCTTCTCAAATCTTGTCTCGAGTGAAATGACAATCAACCTCTTTATGCTTAGTCCTCTCATGAAAGACTGGATTAGCTGCTAACTTGAGTGCAACATCATTGTCAAAGAATAATTCGCTTGGTCCATCGACTTGCACTCCAAGATTTGAAAGTAGTTCTCGTATCCTAATTATTTTGCAAATAGTCTTTGTCATAGCCCAACACTCTGATTCTATTTATGATAGTGATACTATTGACTGCTTATTCATTTCCATGAGATAAGTGATTTTCCCAATTTGATACAAAAACCAGTGATGGACCTTATTGTCATCGGACAAGTAGCATAATCTGTATCACAGTACGCTATCATTTTCATGTCGTAATCTCGAGATAGAATAATGCCGAGTCCTGGGCATCCCCTTAAGTATTTCATGACTTTCAACGCTACATTCATATGAGACTGTTTCGGCTTGTGCATGAACTAGCTGAGTATTTGCATTGCATAACATATATCTGGTCTTGTCATTGTGAGATAAATCAATTTTTCAACAAGCCGTTGATATATTGATGGATCTTTAAGTAATGGATCCTTGGATCCTCAATAGATGAAGACAAGCTTGCATCATATTCATGTGTTGTCAACTTTGCATTTTGTTCAATTAGTATAACCGCGGATTTACATCCCAACAAACCTGCTTTGAATACTATTTCCAGAATGAAATTTCGTTGGCTAAGACATATTCCTTTGTCAAATCGAGCTATCTCAATGCCAAGGAAATACCTGGGAGGCCCCAAGTCTTTGATGTGAAAAGTAGAGTGTAGGCAGTTTTTGAATTTTGCAATAGCTTGCTCATTATTCCCCATGATAAGAAAGTCATCAACATATATTAAGAGATAAATTGATGACATACCTTCAATCCAGATGAACATGGCATAATCATGTCTAGAATGCTAAAATCCCACGTCAGTTAGTGCAACAATGAACTTGGCATACCATTGCCTAGAAGCCTGTTTAGGTCCATATAGGGATTTACGGAGACGACATACATGAGTCTCCCCCTGTCTACATAATCCTTGTGGAAGTTTCATGTAAATTTCTTCATCCAAGTCCTCGTGTAGAAAAGCATTATGGACATCCATTTGATGTAGCGACCAATTGCGAAAAGCAGCAATGGATAAGAAAGAGCGAACAGTGACTTCTTTGGCCACGGGAGAGAATGTCTCATGATAATCAAAACCTTCCCGTTGCGTGAATCCTTTTGCAACTAAACGAGCCTTATATCACTCAATAGAGCCATCTAACTTGAATTTAATTTTATAAATCCATTTGTAGTCAATAAGTTTTCGTCTTACAGGTAGTGGTACAATATCCCAAGTATGGTTTTCATTTAGGGCCTTTAGTTTGGCCTTTGTAGCATCCTACCATCTAAGATCACATGCCACCTCAAAAAAAGAAGACAGTTCTTGTTCTTCGAAATTCAACTAATGCAGCACATGTGTTCTGGCAATAGCTGACTAAACGAAACATAAGAAGATACAGGGTATTGTGTACCTGAAAAATCTAGTGTAGGACATATAGAATCTTTTGTCCATGTAGGAGGTCAAGTAGGACGTCCAGAACGTCGAGGCTGCTCAATTCTTGTCTTTGCTAGTATTGTGAGAGATGACCTCTAATGAATCATTAGCGAAGAAGTCACTAAGGAATTTGATGAAGAATCATCCCCAAATGAGAAAGCTGGTGAGTCAATGATTTGGTTTGAATCACCTATTGTCACCAACAAATGTTGTTATGGTGTAATGAGTACATACTAAGGTTGGACAAATAAACCCTCTCCTGACAAGAAAGGTCGATGATTGGATTCTGAGTTTGAGGATGACGATGCAATTTCTTGAAATGGGAAAACGTCTTCATGAAAAATAACATCTCTACTCACAACGAAATGCCTTGTAAAATCTCCATGACTCAGTAGCCATTCTACAGAGGAGTATATCCAATAAAAATACATTAAATAACACGAGCATCCATTTTACCTTGAGGCGCCGGAGTCGCCACATAACACAAACACCCAAAAACTCAAAGATGATCAATTATTGGCTGCTTTCTATAAAGCAATTCAAAAAGAGTCCATCCATTGAGAATTCTAGTTGGCATGCGATTGATCAAGTAAGCTACCGTGACCATACAACCACCCTAAAAATTTTAAGGAATAGAAGCTTGATATTTGAGGGCTCAAGCTACTTCTAAGAGGTGGCGATTTTTCCGCTTAACAATCGCATTTTGTTGGGGTGTCTAAGTGCATGAACTCTCATGAAGAATTCCTCAAGAAGATAGGAAAAAGGCATATTCCGTAGAAAAGAACTCACGTCCATTATCGGTGCGAATCCTTTTGGACAGGTTTGTTGAATTGATTTTTTTGTGAGAGATAGAAAATTCAACAGTGTAGATAAGATTTGAGTCTTGGATTGCATAAGGAAAACACAAGTAGCACGAGTATAATCATCAACAATGGTCAAGAAAAACTGAGACCCATCACGATGTGAAGCATGATAGGGTCTCTACATATCTATATGAAGTAAGGAAAAAGCACTAGTGGCTCTAGATGTGCTAACTATAAAATTTGTCTGAGACTGTTTTGCTAATGAGCATATTGGACATTTAGAACAAGGGAAACGCGCAGTATGATCCAAGCGTTAATGAAAAATAAGATTTTTATTACTAGTAACGGCATTACAAGAAATGCTTTTATTGAATGAATCAAAGTCTTTTTGGAGATTGGTAAAAAAATACAGCCCTTCTACAACATTACCTAAGCCTATCAGTTTGCTAGTCAAAAGGTCCTAAAATAAGCAATTATCGAAATTGAATATGGCATGACAAGAATTATCTTCGCAAGCTTTTGAGATTGACAAGAGATTGAACTCAAAATCAAGAATAAATAGGACATTTTTTAGAATAACATCTAAACTGAGGTGGACAGTGCCAATTTTGGTGACATGAGTGATATTTCCATTAGGCATACGTATAGATACTAAGGAATGTGGCCTCTTTTGAACACTAGAAAATAACTGCCCATTACAAACTATGTGCTCACTGGCACCTGAATTAATTATCCATGCATCAACTGATATTGAGTTCATCTTATATAGAGAATTACTTGAGGAAACTTGCAGCCTTATCATTAGTTGTCCACTGATTCAATACCTTCATAATATTTTGGTACTGATCTTGGGTAATTATTTGTTTGCCCTATCAGTCCTCCATGCCGAAACTTGGTAAGCAGTAATTTCTTTTTCTTTTTTGTCCTCATCACTTGGCTTTCCATGCAATTTCCAGCACATGTCAATAGTATGATAAGGGCGTTTACAATATTCACAATATTTATCCTTATTTTTTGAATTTTGCCCATTAGCCTTCATGGATGACATGGCACTTCGTGGGCTGCCGAATGTTCTATATGCTGATGCTGATGTGGCTAGATACGAGCCGTTTGATTCAGTTGGGTTGGCAAACAAATAAGGACCGTCCAATTTTCTCTAATGTGGGCCGTTGGATTCAGGCATGTAGCTCAACAAATAGTAGTGTCAGATCTCCTTCCATCCTAGCTATTCATTCTCAAATTAGGGTTTCCATCGACCCCAGCAGCGGTAGATCATCCTCCCCCTCTTTGCCTAAAGCCTTCGTTCTCTCCAGCGAACCCATGACCTCCATGGACACCGTGCTGCGTCTCTACAAAACTAAGGCTCATTTGGAGGGCAACAAGGGCAACTCCTTTGCCCGCTCTACCATGCTCGGTCATGGCTTCCCGCTGGCTTTCCTTTTGGACCACCAGTTGGTAGATCTAGCCAAGCGATGACATCAAGTCCAACACCAAGATCTACGATCGAAAAGGTGAGTATGTGTCTTTCAAGATCAGTAAAAAAATGGTCACTTTCTCCCTCTTCTTGATTGCTTGGTACTGCTACAGTGTGGTCTTAGGCCCCTCGAGGCGTTCTTCAATTACCTTGAGCTCATTCCAAAGAGTAGAAAGCCGATTGAAGCAAGCAGAAATCCGATAGGTTCCCGAGCTTCAATTCCGAGATGGCTTGAGTGATGGCAAAGAGTTTCATCAGATTGAGCCGCCCATACATCTCTCGAATGTTCGACCAAATCATGCTCGAGTCCTCGGTAGATGGAAGCTAGACCCATTAAATGGGTGGGTTGGGTCATAAATGGTCCGACCCAAATCAACCTATTTAACCCGTTTATGACCTATTTATTGCAGTAAAATTTTTTTGACCCATACCCCACTCGACCCATACTCGACTCATACTCAACTCATTTAAAGAAACCTAAAAAAACTTATATATTTTTAAAAAATGATATTGCTAAAATGGTTTTATACAACACAAATTTAATGGACAATTTTTATAATTTTTAAAATAATTATTTTAAAAATCGAATTTTAATTATTTTTATTTTTATTTTTTAGAATATATAATATTTAATTTTCTTTTTCTTTTTCTCTTTTCTTTTTTCTTTTTTCTTCTTCTTCTTCTTTGGCTGGCCGCCGACCACGATAACAGCCGACAGCTAGCCATAGGCGAGCCTCGAGCCTCGAGCTCGCCCGGCTTGCCGACACCCGGCCGAGCTCAAGGCTCGCTAGATCGGCGAGGCTCGAGCCTCGCCAAACATCGGCGAGGCCTCCGCCTCGCTAGATCAGGCCACCTCGAGCTCACCAAATCGGTGAGGCTCGAGCCTCATCCGACACCGCGAGTTCGAGTCTCGCCAGATCGGTGAGGCTTAGGCCTCGCCTGACGCCGGCGAGGCTCGGGCCTCCACCTCACCAGATCCGGCGAGCTCGAGCTCGCCTGACACCAATGAGCTCGAGGCTTGACAAATTGGCGAGGCTCAAGCCTTGCCCGACGTCAACGAGCTCGAGTCTTGCCAGATTGGTGAGGCTCGAGCCTCGCCGGACGTCAGTGAGGCCTCCGCCTCACCAGATCCGACGAGCTTGAGCTCGCCTGGCCAGTCGCCGTCGGGCCACCGAAAGAAGGAAGAAGAAAGAAAGAAAAAAACGAGGAAAGAAAAAAGAAAAAGGAAAAGAGAATTAAAATAAAAATAATAATTATAATTTCGATTTTTTTTTTTAAAAAAAAAAAAACATTTTTGTAAAGTTAATGAGGGAATAGGGAGATTGTGTGATTTTGGTTGAAAATGGGTTCTAAATCCAACCCACTTAAGACCCACCTATCTTAAGTCTTTAATTATTAAACCCATTTAACTAGTCTCTTCAAAAAACAAGTGACCCATAGATGACCCATTTATGATTTAAATAGATCATATATGGGTATAAGACCCATTTTGCCACCTTTAGTTATGAGTAAAGAGAGAGAGGGAGACGGGCGCCAAGCGCCGGGCCAAAGAGGGGGCCGGCCTAGGCCCATTCAAGAATTGAAGTAAGGTCATTTTTTGAGAAATTTGTTTTTATCTCAAATGAGAGATGAAATAATCAACTTATTATTAAACAAAAGTATAAAGTGAGGCATTTTCCTAAAAGGTAAACTAAAGGGAACCTTGTTCTTTTCAAAATAAGAAATTGAAGTGACCAATTTAATCTCTAATAAGGACATAATCTCATTGGTCCCCTCCCCCGGTGGAAGAAAAAGACCTCATCTATTACCCAAATCTTTGTTAGCCAACTTGGCATGCAGCTCATGAGCTTATACCGGTAGCAAAGCGGCAAAATTTAGGGCAAATTTTTTAAAATTTTTCTACTTTGACCAAATTTGGAAACCTTGGAGAAGCCCCAAATTGAAGTGCAATTTTTCTCCTAATATCATTGACGTAGCTTCTCCTTTTTGATCATATCCATCATTCTTGGCTCCATGATGTTGGAGTCAGAATAAGCACACGAGTCGCACATGCAGGCCAATCGGTGAGCTTGGGCACTTATTTGAGACTAAATTGACCATTTCAAGCCATTATTTGAGACTAGATCCCCTTTATGCCCCTTTTTAAGAAGACAGGAACAAAATTGATGCCCTCATTTGAGACAAGATTCGTTGTGAGCCTATTACTGTTACTACTACTAGTATTAGTATTGGTATTAGTATTAGTATTAGTATTAGTATTAGTATTAGTATTATTATTATTATTATTATTATTATTATTATTATTATTATTATTATTATTATTATTATTATTATTATTATTATTATTATTATTATTATTATTATTATTATTATTATTATTATTATTATTATTATTATTATTATTATTATTATTATTATTATTATTATTATTATTATTATTATTATTATTATTATTATTATTATTATTATTATTATTATTATTATTATTATTAAGAAAACGATCCCATTTGAAACCCTTATTTGAGACTAAATTGATCACTTTGTGCCCTTATTAAGATAAGATCAACACTAGATCCTATTTTAAGAAAATGGTTCCTTTAGGCTTTTTTTATTTTTTTTTTTTGAAAATTTCCCATAAAATAACATGGAAGAGGCTTATATTAATTTTAACTTTCTACTAAAATTTTATCTAAGTTTATATGATAAAAAAAATCTTCAAATGTTAGAAAGAAAAGGGAAAAGGCCACAAAGAAAAAAAATCCTAAACTATGCGCACTATAATACATTTATATTGGTCTTTGTTGTCACGTCAAAAATCTTCAAAGGCTGGAATTCAACATCCTAATATGTATGGTAGGATACCTTTAATAGAAATGCATCTATATTCATGGAGCTGATTGAATCTATGAAAATTTTTAAAGGCTGGATTTTATAAAGAACTCATGATTTCGAGAGGTATAGGGCCGAAGGAACGAACACAACCGAGAACCAATCTTGATTTGGAGGTTCTCTATGTGAGAACTATTATCTAGGCTTACACAAACAATTAGTGATTTAAGGCTTAGGGTGCGTTTGGGAAGATTTTTAGAGAAAGTTTTTGAGAAAATACAAAGGCCTTTGAGTTAAAGGAAATTTTCAAAATGCAAATTATGTTTTGTAAATCGTATTTGTAAAAGTCCATTACGAAGTACTTTTGAGTAAAATAGTGTTTGGACAAATTAAATTTGTAAAATACTTTTGTTATTAAAAAATGAAAAAAAAAAGAGTTGGCTAGCCAAGGGCTTGGCCGGCGAAGAGTTAACAGTTGCTGGCGAAGGGTAGGTGATCCGACGAGGGGCAAGCGGTGCAACAAAGGGCAGGCATTCGGCTAGGGTCACCGTGCAGAGGACACGGTGCGGCGAGGGTCGCAGTGACCTGGATCACACTATCTAGTCGCAATTTGGGTCACTACGACTAGATCGAGCGACCTCAGCGACCTCCATGCGAAGATCACGATGTGGCGGCTCGCACATCCCAAATCTTGCAATCTGGGTCGTGGGGACCCTCGTCGAAAGGTCGTGCGACTTGTTGCGCCATGACCCTCGCAGGAAGGTTGCACGACCTGCTGCACCGCGACCTTCGTGTGGAGGTCGCCAAGGCCGCTCGATCTAGTCACAGCAACCCAAATTGCGACGAGATCGCAAGATTTGGGTCACTACAACCCTCGTCGATTGGTCGCACGACTTGCCACACCGTGACCTTCATGCAAAGGTTGCCAAGGCCGCGCAACCAGATCTGGGTCGCCGTGACCCTCGCCGCGCCACGTCCTCTGCGCGGCGACCCTCATCGAAGGGTCGCGGGACCCTAGCTGGACCACTTGCCCTTCGCCGCACCGCCTACCCTTTTCTGGTGACCACGTGTAGATGTTGGTCATGTTCAGTAGAGAGAAAGGAAAAAAGATGAAGATGATGAACAATTATTGGGCGTAAAATCGGAAAAACAAAATATTAGCAAGGACAATTTCGGGAGAATATTTTCACTAGCCTTGAAGGCCAGCATGCCGAGAAAGCCCAAGGCAGCCCCTTACCTGCCTTGGGCTTTCAACCTTTTGAAGGCTTGCATTTGGCAAGGGCAGGTAAAAAGAAAATTGCCAAACACCAAGCATTTGGCCCAAAGGCCTTTACACACCCAAGGGGCTTTGAGAAGGCAATTCCCAAACACACTCTTAGTCCATCGACTAGTTAAATCAGTCAAATAGGCTTTTACAAAAGAAGATTTAAAGTGAAAACTACCTATCTTGATGCGCTATACTTTCACAATAATACTTAGAGTTCTTCGAGTAAAAAATGTTCAATTAAGATATTAATATGGGAGATTGTTGCAATTATAGGTTATTAATGGCTCAAGTAACGTCCGTTAAGTTCACGTGTCTCTTTAGTTCATTTGCTACAGCCTTAAAGGATGTGTTAGTGGATGTGTTAATGGACGCGTCTCTTTAGTTCTCATGCAATAGCTTTAAGATGTCCCTTCAGTTCACATAAATAGAGTTCTTTGTCTTTAAATACACAAGTTTCTTTAGTTGTGAATAAGGAATTCTTCTTAAGAAAGTTGTCATCTAATTGTGCCAATTTCAAGAAGTATTTGACAAAGTTGTATTTGTATAATACTAATTCAATGGGTTCGAGGTATTGTACTTTAGGAGGCATAGTTCATGAACTTGTTTAGCACCATTGGCAAGAAATAATCATCTTAAAGAAATTTAGTATCCTATACAACACCTCTTATTTAATTCCTTTACGAATTTATAGCATCTAGCAAATCTATATTTGTTTTGTAATAAGCCATCCTTACTTTTAAAGATTATATATACATTGGATTGGTTATTATTTTTAATTTGTTATCTGCTTTCTCAATTTTATTAGCTCTATTTATGTTTTCTAGTTACAATGAACAATGTTACATGGTTTTCCTCCAATACGTTATTTTAACAAAATATTAAACACACAAACCATTGTCAATGACCAAAAGCGATGTTATTGATATTGATGTACATTGATGACCTTTAATTATCTGTTGATATATGACAGGAGATGGTTGGCAATTGTCGACAAGGGCATTAGTTCAAAGGGTTCAATAGATCATTAACTAAAATGCCAAGAGAAGGCTGAATACCCAAAGGGCATCATGGTACACTAGTGGGATTTCGAGTTTGAAACCACTAGTAAATGAAGCAACAAAATCTAAGAAATTATGGAGTAAGAATGGACGTGGCAATAGCTTGACATTGTTGCAATTTACCCCTCGAGAGAGAGAATAGGTTTAGGGATATTGCTTAAAAGATAAGCCTATGACCCTTGATTAGGCAGGGGCTCCCCCAAGCCCATACCTCACGTGACATTAGGGCATTCAACTTGTTGCTATAAGAATTTTTTAATGAGAAGTTACCATTAGTCTATTTAGATCAATTAGACAACAAGTGAGACATCGGAGTATGCATGACTTCCTATTGCAACTAAAGAATCTAGAGTCAACAACTTGGTTAATCAATTAGTGTTCTTTCGGTACCTAAACTTATTCACTTCAAAACTGATTTTTGTCAAGCAGTGTGAATTGATTTTTGATTTATTCATTAACATATGAGATGATCATGTGGGTGCGCAATAATTAAAATAACAATTAATAGCCAAGAAAGCATTAAATAAGTTACAAGAAAAAAACAAGCATCTAGCACTGAATAAATAAATGCCAATACTAAGTGGGCCAAAGGGAAGCTAAAATCAATATAATTAAAGCACTCGATCAATTGATAATTCGCCCATGAGAGGAAACATTAAAATCCTTCCAAGCCCTAAGTGTTGTTCAAATTGAACACAATTTTTCTTATCAATGATTTGCCCATAATTTTAAGAGAAGGTTATCCCAAAAGACTATTTTTAAGCATTCCCAAGAGTTCTAATTTTGTGGAATTTTTTGGATTATTTTTTGAAATTTTTTATTTTTTAAATATTTATGCATTTTTTTGAATTTTTTGAATTTTTAAATCTTATAAAAAATTTCTGAATTTTTGAATTTTTATATATTTTGATATATTTCTTATATTATAATTTATTATTATAATTTTTTAATTTTTTTATCGTTTTCCTTTCTAATTAATTATTTTTTAATTTGTTATTATTATATTTGGATAAAGGGGGTTCAGATCGGGTAAACAGGATCCGACCCACGTACTCAACCCACTTATCGGATTCCACCGCTTCAAATTAAACCCACTTCTTAAAATATTTTTCTTTTTATATTATTAATTTTTTAAATCTTTTCTTTTTTTCTTTTATTCCCTAATTCTTCTTCTTCGTCACGCCTCAACTCCTCTACACCTCTGACCAAAAAAAAGAAAAAAGAAAACTCCTTTGCACCTGAGGTTCCCTTCACCACGCCAATGCCTTCACAGAAGCCTCCATGGATGAACTCAACACTCACATGAGCTTTAGTTTCACCGACTACCTCTCGCCGATCAGCTACTCCAAATAGCGCTAAGCCGCTATCAACCACTAAGGCCTTGTTTGTTAATGTTCTTTATTTTTGTTTAAGAACAAAATTTCTATTTTTTTGTTCTAGGGAACAAAAAAAGAACAGAAACGCGTTTGTTTGCGTTTTTGTTCCAAATCTATTTTTTTGTTCCCAGGAACACATTTGGAATAGAAACAAGAAAAACGTGTTTTTTGATTCTGGAACAATTTTTAAGAACAAATTTCTCTCTCCTGTCTTTTTTTCTTCTCTTTTTTTTCTTCTTATCTTTTTCCCTTTTCTTTGGCCGTTCGCCGACCTAAGCCATGGCCGTCGACCGGCCGTCGAGGGCCGGCGACCTCGCTGGAGTGTCACTGGCCCCTAGCGAGGCTTGCCAGCCTGTTAGTGGCCCGGCGAGGCCAAGCCTCGCCGACGCGGGGCAAGGCTGGGCGAGCTGAGGCTCGCTGGGGGCCGGCAAGCCTCGCTGTGGCTAGGCAAGGCCGCCAGCCCTCGTCGGCCGGTCGCCGGCCATGGCCGAGGTTGATGACCTGTCAAAAGAAGAAAAAAAGAAAAAAAGAAAAAAGAAAGAAAGAAAATAAAAAGAAAATAAAAATATTAAAAAATTAAAAGAAACAAAAAAAGAATACAAATTTACCAAACGTGTTTCTGTTTATTTTTTATTCCCGGAACAAGTTTACCAAACGCATTTTTTTATTCAAAAATTGTTCCCTAGAACATAAACATTTTTTTCTATTTTTGTTCCCTGGAACAATTTTTAAATAGAAATGTTGCCAAACGCGCCCTAATTGGCCGGAGATCATAACCATTGTTAGAGTAGCTCTGGCGAAGGATTTTCAAGCTCTAAAATCTCATATGACAAAAATCTAACGATTCAAGTCTGACATCAGCATCAGCAAGCAACACAATGAAGAGGAATAAACTTGAGCGAAGATGATACCATAGAAATGAATCTCATAAAAACCATTTCAGAATCTCGCTTAGACATTTTATCAAACATGTGGAGTGCACTTCTGAGATGAATGGTTCCCAACCCAAAGCAACGCTCGCACTTGCATCGACGACCATGACACACAACAGGTAAGGATAGTAAGGCAAAGTGTGAGGGCGATATGGGCTAGAGCTCGTGTGAGTCGAATGCCCGCAAGCTTTGGCCGTCTTGCCTCGAAACAGGGCAAGAAATAGGACACGAATAAAGGACTTACCAGCTCGACTCGATGGCGTTGACTAGAAAGGGTCGTCTATGGGGCTCGGGACACGGTTGAGGCATCGGTTAAAGTTCTCTTCCCTCGCTCAGACTCTTTCTCTCTCTTGAGCAGCTCTCTTCGTCTCCCTCTCTCTCTGGTTTTTCTCTTGGCCTATGAATCCCCCTCCTCGAGCACCCTTTAAGCTCGTCTCTCCCTCTCTCTCTCTCTCGGCACAACACTAGCTACTGGTCAGGTCGATCGTACTATGACATTTCCTCAACGTCCTTCGCTTGTACACCGTCCTTTGTCTTGCTTGTCCTTGCATTGGCTATTGGTCAACCTGCATCCAAACGAGTGGAGAGAAAGAGAAGAAAAGAAAAAGAAAAAGAGGGTTCGGCAGGCTAGCCCTAGTTCGACCCTATTTCATTTTCGAATTTTTTGTAAGAATTATTGTGACCCACATGATATGATTTATTATATGGTTTAATAATTATTGAAATGCTATAAAATAAATAATTATTGGTTACGAGAAGTTGCGACTCTAATAAAATGAAAGGGGATATTGCTTTGATGGAATGCACCCTTTCAACGAACGTACAAATAGAGTCCGGTCCTCTCTCCACCCAAAAAAAATGAACAACAATAACATAAAAGAACTTGGTATTCTCTCCTCCATCGATAGAATATATTAAAGAATAGTGGGTTAAGGGAGAGAAATCAGATTTCTTCATTTGGTTCGTGTTCTTTGGTTTTCCACAACAATTATCATCAAAAGGGTAATGCTATGGATAAAGGTATGTCTTCATCTATTTGTGAAAATCATGAAAATCAAATATCACTGTTTATTATTTGAATTTCCACATCAAAGTTTTAATATGTATTGTCCAACAATTGGTATTAGAGCATGGTTTATGATTTCATGATTTTTCCGTTTATAGAAATATTATGATTTATGTATGATGATTCGTTGAACGATCCTGTTCGTACTATTTGTTGTTGTTAAAATGTTTTCGAATGGTTATCTCGAAGAAAATCCGAATGATGGAACGTTTTCATGGAGAAAAAATGACTAAAAATGGCGAAGAAAAGTTACTGTGCGCGAAGGAGGAAGGCGCGTGGGATCCACATGCGCGCTGTAGTTGCAAGCGTGTGGAACCCACGCACCACGCGTAGTCAGGCGCGCGCAACTGCTACACGCGTGGGATACACACGCGCGCCAACTGCTTGCGCGTGGGGCCCACGCGTGCGGAACTGCGTGCGGGGCACACGCCCGACCTGACGTCCCCACGCGGCCTTTTACGTTTTTGCCCCTATGCCATTTTTAAAATTCTCATTTCTTCCTTCTCGCATTTTATTTACTGTTCTGCCCCTGTTTAATTTATAATTGCGATTCTGCCATTAGTGATTATTTACCATTTTGCCCCTGGGTTATAAATTTATGATTCTGCCCTTATGGAATTATGATTTTACGATTCAGCCCTTATGCTTTGATTACGATTTTATCCTTGTGTGTAATTTGGTAAATATTTGTATTTTACAATGTTAAAAATTCATATTATGAATGGTTTGTTAGTCACCAAAGTAGCCAAACCTTGAAGTCTTTTGAATTTTTGATATTGTAAATTGTTTTATTCAATTACCCATGATTAATTGATGCTATTTATGAAATTGATATGTTTCATATCATTATTGGTGTTATGGGTATATTGAAGTTCATTTATTATAAGAACTTAGGGATTAACCCAAAGGTTAATTATTATCTTTTAATTCATGAACATGATAGTTGATAATTAATATGGCTTGTTAAATTTGTTTGTATATCCAAAGATAGCAAATAAATTTTAATAAGATATATTTACAATTACCAAATAAAAGTTATTAGCATCATTATGGTTTGTATATATTTGTATATCATAGGATCGCCCAAAGGAGAACTATGATGTACATGTGAAGTTTAGTTTGAATCTGATTAGGTGATATTCTCAAGGCATTAATGTATGAGTATTTTCTTGCATATTTGCAGTATCTGTACCTGTTTCACTCCATTCACATGCTTCGTTTGTTCCCTTATTCAATGGGATAAATTTTCCTGATTGGAGTGAACAAGTCCAGTTTCACTTAGGTGTCCTGGATCTTGATTTAGCGCTTCAAGCTGAGAAGCCAGCTGCTATTACTGATGAAAGTAGCGATGATGAAAAGTCTTTCCATAAAACTTGGGAAAGATCGAACAGACTGAGCTTAATGTTCATGCGAATGACAGTTGCAAACAATTTAAAGACTTCTCTTCCTAAGACTAACAATGCTAAGGAATTTATGGAATTTGTAAAAGAGCGTTCTCAAACTACTGATAAGTCACTTGCTGGTACATTGATGAGCACACTGACCACCATGAAATATGATGGTTCACGTACCATGCATGAGCATATATTTGAGATGACAAATTTAGCAGCAAAGTTAAGGACTTTAGGAATGAACGTGGATGAGTACTTTTTAGTACAGTTTATACTTAATTCCTTACCTCATGAGCAATATGGGCCATTTCAAATGAATTACAACACTATAAAGGATAAGTGGAATGTGAATGAATTGGCTAGTATGCTAGTTCAATAGGAAACAAGGATTAAGAATCAAAAGGCTCATTCTATTCATCTCTCAAGTCATCAAGAGGTTCAAAAGAATTTCAAGAGGAAATGTGGAAGGAGCATGAAAAAAGGATTATACGTCCTGAATGACTCTTCAAAGGCTTCTCAAATCCACAAGAAGGAACACAATCTTATTAAGTGTCATTTTTGCAACAAAATTGGACACTTGAAGAAAGATTGTCTGGAACGTAAGGCTTAGTTCGAAAAGAAATGTAAACCTTGTGCTTTAGTATGTTTCAAATCAAACTTCACTGAAGTTCCTCATAATACATGGTGGATTGATTCTGGTGCAACCACTCATGTGGCAAATACGATGCAAGGATTTCTTACAATCTAAACCATAAAGCCAAATGAAAGTTATGTGGTTAGGGGAAATAGAAACAAAGCTCTAGATGAAGGCATTGGCACTTATCATTTGATCTTAGATACTGAGCATTATTTGGATTTGTTTCGAACCCTTTATGTACCTACATTTTCTCGCAATTTAGTTTCTTTGCCAAGACTTGATGTAGCGGGATTTTATTGTAAGTTTGGTTCTGAATCCTTCAGTTTATTAAAGAGTGATACTCTTATTGGAACTGAAACTTTATGTGATAGTCTCTACAAATTTAGACTTAATGATACTTTTGTTGAGACGTTAATGACCTTGCATCATAATGTTGGCACTAAACAAAGTTTGGTGGGTGAAAATTCTGCTTACTTGGGGCATAAACGTTTGGGTCATATATCCAAGGAAATAATGCAAAGATTAGTGAAGAATGAAATTCTTCCAAATTTGGATTTTACTGACCTTAGAGTGTGTATTGATTGTATTAAAGGTAAACAAATAAAGCACACTAAGAAAGATGCGATAAGAAGCACAGAGCTTCTTGAAATTATACATACCGACATATGTGGTCCATTTGATGTTCCATCTTTTGGTAAGGAAAGCTACTTCATCACCTTTATTGATGATTTTTCATGTTATAGTTACATTTATCTATTGCATGATAAGTCTCAATCAGTGAATGCACTTGAAGTGTATATTAAAGAGGTTGAGAGGCAATTAGATAAAAAGGTGAAATAGTAAGATCAGACAAAGGCGGTGAATATTATGGAAAGTATAATAAGTCGGGACAATGTCCAGGTCCATTTGCTAAATTCCTTGAAAGACATGGCATTTGTACTCAATACACAATGCTAGGTATACCATAACAAAATGGTGTAGCAGAAAGGCGTAATCGTACTTTAATGGAAATGGTTAGGAGTATGACGAGTCATTCATCTTTACCCTTATCTTTGTGGATGTATGCTTTAAAGACTTCTGTGTATTTATTAAATAGGGTTCCTAGTAAGGCAGTTCCAAAGATTCCTTTTGAACTGTGGATGGGAAGAAAACCTAGTTTACAACACCTGCATGTTTGGGGTTGTCAAGCAGAAGTAAGAATTTACAATCCACATGAAAGGAAATTGGATTCAAGAACGACCAGTGGTTATTTCATTGGTTATGCAGAGAAATCCAAAGGGTATAAATTTTATTGTCATAATCATAGTACAAGAATTATTGAATTTGGAAATGCTAAGTTCATTGAGAATGGTGACATCAGTGAGAGTGAAAGAGTGCGTGATGCTTGCATTCAAGAAGTAAGGGTAAAAGTTCCTATACCCAAAACTTCTAAAGTTGTTGTTCCTGATATTATAGTACAACCTGATAATAATCAAGAACAACAAATTAATGAACAAACACTCCATAATGAAGATGTCAACATTGAACCTCCAATAGCTTAGTCACAAGAAATAGCATTAAGAAGATCTCAAAGAGAAAAAATGTTGGCTATTTCTAATGACTATATGGTTTATCTACAAGAGTCAGAAATTGACCTAGGAATTGGAAATGATCCAGATTCATATTCCTAAGCCATGGAATGTGAAAATTCTAATGAATGGTTTAATGTCATGGAAGAAGAGTTAAAATCCATGCATCAAAATCAAGTTTGGGATATTGTTGAATTGCCTAAAGGATGTAAAAAGGTCGGGTGTAAATGGGTGTTTAAGACCAAGTGCGACTCAAAAGGCAATATTGAACGACATAAAGCCAAACTTGTTGCAAAGGCTTTGGTGGCTCATTATGACTTGGAGTTACACTAAATGAATGTAAAGACCGCCTTTCTTAATGGGAATTTAGAAGAAGAGGTTTATATGGACCAACCCAAAGGCTTTTCAATTAAAGGAAATGAACATATGTTATGTAAATTAAAGAAGTCAATATATGGACTTAAACAAGCTTCCCGACAATGGTATCTTAAGTTTAACGATACCATAACTTCATTTGGATTTAAGGAAAACACCGTTGATCGGTGTATATATATGAAGATTAGTGGGAGCAAGTTTATTTTTCTAGTTCTGTATGTTGATGATATTTTGTTTGCTGCTAATGATCTTGGTTTGTTACATGAAACCGAGAAGTTTCTCTCTAAGAATTTTGAAATGAAGGATATGGGAGAGGCAACATATGTGATAGGAATAGAAATATTCCGTGATAGATCACAAGGATTATTAAGATTGTCTCAGAAAGTCTACATTGAGAAAATTTTAGAGAGATTTAATATGAGTAAATGTTCAGCAGGAATAGTTCCAATTCAGAAAGGTGACAAATTTAGCCTTATGCAATGTTTGAAAAGTGAATTGGAACGAGAACAAATGAAAAATATTCCTTATGCATCTATTGTGGGGAGCTTAATGTATGCACAAACTTGCACCAGACCCGGACATCGTTTTTGTCGAAATGCTGGGTAGGTATCAAAGTAATCATGGAATGGATCATTGGAAAGCTGCAAAGAAAGTTCTTAGATACTTGCAAGGAACGAAGAATCATATGCTCACTTATAAAAGATCCGATCATCTCGAGGTGATTGGATATTCAGATTCAAACTTAGCCGGATGTACCGATACAAGAAAATCAACGTTTGGTTACTTGTTTCTTCTGGTTGGAGGGGCAATTTCATGGAAGAGTGCGAAGCAGTCAGTTATTGTTGCATCCACCATGGAAGCTGAATTTGTGGCATGCTTTGAGGCCACTATTCATGGATTATGGCTACGGAATTTTATTTCAAAGCTTGTGATTGTCGACAGTATTGCCAAGCCGCTGAAATTTTATTGTGATAACTCTGCAGCAGTTTTCTTCTCTAAGAACGACAAGTATTCTAAGGGTGCTAAGCATATGGAGATCAAATACTTGTCCGTCAAAGAAGAAGTTCAGAAACAAAGAGTGTCAATTGAGCACATTAGCACCAATCTTATGATAGCAATCCCTTAACAAAAGGACTGCCGCCCAAAACATTTAATGAGCATGTTGAAAAGATGGGCATTATTGGATGTCATTAATGTTTGTATTATGATTGTGTTGAGTTTATATATTTGACACATTGAGCTCACTTACGTGTTTCTAATATTTCATGTTTTCTATTTAATATACATTATGGTAATAGATGAATGTTAAACAGGATAGTTTCTAAAGAAACATTATGGTTGGACTATTACTGTACTTCTCATTTATGGATCATGTTAAGTAAAGTGCTATAGTTGTAGTATATAGAAAGGACTATGTCGATTAATGACATACAACCGCTATGACTCACATTAGTTTTCTTTACTTAATTGTGATTATTATGTGATTGCCAATTTAATGAAATTTTATAGCATAATGTTATTGTGCACATTATAGTCTTTATTAAATCATGAAAGGAAAATCATATGGGCCAAGTGGGAGAATGTAAGAATTATTGTGACCCACATGATATGATTTATTTTATGGTTTAATAATTATTGAAATGCTATAAAATAAATAATTATTGGTTACGAGAAATTGCGACTCTAATAAAATAAAATGGTATATCGCTTTGATGGAATGCACATTTTCAACGAACGTACAAATAGGGTCCAGTCCTCTCTCCGCCCAAAAAAAATGAACAACAATAACAGAAAAGAACTTGGTATTCTCTCCTCCATTGATAGAATACATTAAAGAATAGTAGGTTAAGGGAGAGAAATCAGATTTCTTCATTTGGTTCGTGTTCTTCGGTTTTCCACAACGATTATCATCAAAAGGATAACGCTATGGATAAAGGTATGTCTTCATCTATTTGTGAAAATCATGAAGATCAAAGATCACTGTTTATTATTTGAATTTCCGCATCAAAGTTTTAATATGTATTGTCTAACATTTTTTAGTAAAAATTTTTAAGAATAATTTTTTTTAGAAATCTTTAATAATTAATACTAGTAATGCCAATGTTCTTAAAGTTTATATGTGATGCAATTTTCTATGCAATTAATGAATCATTAAACAAGTCATCAAAATTTAGGTGTCTATAGACACGACGGATCAAAACGTGATTTTAAGGGAGCAACTGCTTGAAGATGAGATCATGGCATTGTGAGAGCATGGACACAGGATTTTAGGTGATGCGGAGGCATGGTTATTGTTAGATGGGTTCACTCCCATATGGAGGAAGCCTAATGAAATGCAAGCCCAATGGCTTCAACCCAAATGATAAGTCCTATTGAAAAATAAGGTTTCTCGTTATCTTTTAAGTGGTAACCACAAATAATGTTATTAGAGTTGCAGAAACAAGAAGGAAAGATAACAAAAAAATCCAGGTTTAAGACAGTATCTGATTTACGCCAAGCTAGTATTGGAGGTTAATTCGTGGTTCGATTGAGCCAAAACTTTTTCAACATGTTTGTGGCACACTCTTCTCAAATCTAAACGGTTTGATTTTTCTTTAAAGCTCCCTACATAAAGTTTTTTGTAGGTTGAACAAAGCCTGCATTTTTTTATAAGTTTATCATTGATTTCTTGTGAGATATATGTGTATTGTCAAGAATGATGTTCTTGAGGTCTCTACTACTATGTACCTTTAGTATTTACTAAAAAAGAGCTTTGTTCACCTAGTTTTGTTGTAGTGAAGATTTTTGGGTGGACTCAAGTTTCGCAGTTTTTTATCTCCTCATGTTGAGGAAGTTTTCTTCCACATGAAAATCATCTTGTGTTTGCGTACTTGGTATTTATATCGTTCTACTATATGAGAGATTGTTTTGTTCTATTATGCTAATCCGATATCGTTCGGTTGTTACTATTCTCTTATCAAAATGGTATTAGAACTTTGGTTATTCCTAGATTTTTTTTTCCTAGTGTTAAACGATGGAAACGAATACGAGTAGAATGATTATATTGAATGGTTCAAATTATCATATTTGAATGGGAAGATGGAAGACCTTTTATATATGAAGTATTATTATTTGCTCATATTTACTAAAGAGAAATATGAGAATAAAACTAACGCTGATTGGTCCATATTTCATCGTCAAGTGTATGGTTATATTAAGCAATGAGTGAATGATAATGTTTTGGAACACATCATTGAGGAAACTCATATACGCAGTTTGTGGAATAAGCTCAAACAATTATATGCTCAAAAGACTAGAAATGACAAGTTATTTCTAATAAAATAGATTATGACTTTGAAATATCAAGATGGTACTTGTTTGATTGATCATTTAAATTATTTTCAAGGAATTGTAAATCAGTTGGCTGCGATAGGAATCAAGTTGAATGATGGCATACGGGCATTATGATTGCTTGGTACTTTGCTAGACTCATGGGAGACATTTTGAACGTCTTTGTCTAATTCAATCCCAGATGATACAATTATCATAAATTTGACCAAGAGTAGTTTTTTGAATGAAGAGATAAGATAGAAGACACATGGATCATCATCTTTACATTCTGATGCCTTGATTGTTGAGAAAATGTGAAGAAGTGAGTCTTGAGGTATGAAAAATAGAGATAAAAGCATAAGTAAATACAATAAATTTGCTAATGTTCAGTATTATTATTGCATTAGAAGTGACATATTTAGAGGTATTCCCATCAATTCAAAAGGCAAAATAGAAAGAGAAAAGTAAAGAGAAGAAAAGTGATAATGACAGCAATGACAATCATTTTATTGCACTTAAAGAAAACTTTCTTATTGTATTTGATGGTAATGCGGTAAATCTATATGTCATGAGATTAGTTGGGTAATTGATAGTAGTGCATCTATTCTACTACATCTCGTAGGGATTTTTTTACATCGTACAAGTCAAGTGACTCTGGATCTATGAAAACAGGAAACAATGGGCTGGCTTAACTTCTAGGCATTGGTGATGTGTTCCTAGAAACCAATAATGGCACAAGGTTAGTATTGAATAATGTTAAGCATATGCCTGATATTCGTTTGAATATTATTTTCACAGGTAAGCTGGATGATGAGTGGTATTGCAACACGTTAGTGATGGTCGATGGAAGCTTACTAAAGGTTCTATTGTTGTGGCAACAGACAGAAAAATGTTCCTTGTTGTATATTATGCAGACAAAGTTGTCCACAGACAAAATTGATGTAGTAGACAATGAAGAAACAACTGAGTTATGGCACAAGAGGCTTAGTCACATTCGTGAGAAGGGTTTGTCAATACTGGCCAAGAAGAAGTTCCTTTCAAGAATGAAAAGTTCAATGCTGAAGGAATTTCTAATTATTTAGCAGGAAAATAAAATGAAGTTGCATTCAAAAGCTTTCCTACTTCAAGAAAGTCATGTATACTTGTTTAGTACATTCTAATCTTGTGGTCCAATGAAGAAAAAATCACTTGGTAGCTCTCTTTATTTTGTTACTTTCATAGATGATTTTTGAAGGAAAATTTGGGTTTATACCTTGAAACGTAAAGATCAAGTATTATATGCTTCTAAGCAGTTTTAAGCTTTAGTTGAGAGACGGACTGGAAAGAGTTGAAATGTATTAGAATTAATAATAAGGAAGAGTATATTGAACCTTTTGATGAATATTGTAGACAATAGGGTATTTGACATTAAAGGACATCTCCCAATACACCTCAGTTAAATGACTTAGTTGAGTGAATGAACATGACACTGGTTGAAAGGGTAAGATGTTTACTTTCATAAGGATCTTTTTGGGGGTCAGGCTTTAAATACGATTGCACATGTATTAAATCTTACTCCATGCGTTCCTTTACAATTTGATGTTCCTAATAGAGTTTCAACAAGCAAAGATGTTTTTTTTATGATTATTTGCATCTTTGGGTACAAGGCATTTGCATATGTTCTTCAAAGATAAGAGGTCTAAATTTAATGTAAAAACACGACAGTGCATATTTATTGGCTAGAAGTTCTATGATCTAGCTGAGATGAAAGTTATAAGAAATAGAGATGTTGTGTTTATGGAAGATAAGACAATACAGGATATTGAGAAATCAAAAATGATTTCAGTGCCACAAGTTAGTGATGATTTGATTAACTTGGACCTACTTCCTTACATACGTATTCCTGTAGAAGTAGCAAAAAATGAATGTCCCGGATAATGGATAAGTTTCTGAATATGTTGAAACAAATGATACTGTTCATGGACCAAAGGGTCCATTAGATGTTCCACCGGATGTTCCAATTCAAAGATCTGTTGGAGACTGACAACCTTCCACCAGATATTCATAAGATGAGTATATGTTATTCACTGATGCAAGTGAACCAAAGTGTTATGCACAAGCAATAGAAGATGAGTGCAAAAAAAAATGGATTGATGCTATGGATGATGAAATACAGTTACTTTATGATAATTATTCTTTTGAGCTGGTAAAGTTGCCTAAAGGCAAAAGAGCTTTGAAGAACACGTGAGTATATAAGTTGAAGCAAGATGAATGTACTTCACAACCACAATACAAAGCTAAATTGGTTTAAAGGGATTCGATCAAAGAAAGGGTGTTGACTTTGACGATATATATTTTCTTCGGTGATGAAAATGTCATCTATTTGTGTGGTACTAGGTTTGGTGGCTAGGCTAGACTTGAAAATTGAGCAAATTGATGTCAAAATAGTCTTCTTACATTGTGACTTGGAGGAAGAGATATAGATGAAACAACCAAAAGGTTTCAAAGTGAAAGGAAAAGAGGACTATGTGTGCAAGCTGCAAAAGAGTCTCTATAGCCTAAAGTAAGCACCGAAACAGTAGTACAAAAAGTTTATATTAGTTATGATGAAACAAGGCTATAAAAAGACTTCCATGGATAACTGTGTGTTTATCCAAAAACATTTTGATGACGACTTTATTATTCTCTTACTTTATGTTGATGATATGCTTATTGTTAGTAGGAATGCTTCATAAATTGAGTTGTTGAAAAAATAGTTGAGCAAGTCTTTTACCATGAAAGACTTGGGCCTGGCGAAAAAGATTCTTTACATTAGAATTACTCAAGACAAAGATGCTAGGAAGTTGTTTTTGTTGTAAGAAAAATATATCAAGAAGATTCTTTAGAAATTTTACATGGACAAGGCTAAACTTTACTCCTCTTGCTACCTACTTTAAGTAAAATCCCGCAACTAAGAAAGAGAAAAAATATATGGAAAGTGTTCCATATGCCTCGGTTGTAGGAAACTTGATATATGCGATAGTATGTACATGTCTAGACTTGATGCATGCCGTTGGCATTGTTAATCATTATTTATCAAATCCAGATAGAATGGATCATGAGGTATTTTTCAAAGACCTTCTAATTTGAAACTCAGTTTCGGGATCGAGAAACTTAAGTTAGTTGAATATACAGATTCTAACTTGGCAAGAGATATTAATACACATAAATCTACTTTTGGTTATTTGATTTCTTTTACCAACGGGGCTATGTCATGGAAATCAAGATTGCGTAAGTGTGTTGCACCTTCTACAATCAAAGCCGAATTTATTACGAACGACCGAAGCTAGTAAAGAAATGCTATGATTGAAGAAGTTCTTCGAAGAACTTAGGTTCAAGCAAAAGAGGTATGCATTATTTTGTGATAATCAAAGGGTGATTTATCTTGGTAAGAATTTATCTTTTCATTCTAGGTCGAAATACATTGATGTTAGATATCATTTAATAAGAAAAATTATAGATGTGAAGTTGTTGGAACTTGAGAAAATACATACGAACCATAATGGTTAAGATATGATGACAAAGACTCTACTAAAGGAGAAGCTTAAACATTACCGATTGATAGCCGAGATGGTAAATCCCTCCACATCATCATGAGGGGGATAATTATAACTGTAGGAAAAATGCTCCCAGATGGTTATGGCATGAACACTATAAATACCAGTGCTCGTCTATTGGAGAGCCCTCCGCCCCGGCAGCACATAAACAACCAAATATGTTATCTTTCAATTATCTTTTAATTCATGCACTGTAGTTATAGTTTCCTAGACTCACATCATCAATTAAATTCTAGTTTTTTTTTTCTTAATTGTAGTTTCATCGATTAAATTCTAACATGTTTCTTTGCGTTTTCAGGCTTTGTTATCGATTAAATTCTGGTATAGTTCATATTCCTTTGGTTCGGTTTGAAATGATTACATTCTCGGGCTTTGTCATCAATTATATTCTAGCACAATTTGTGTTTGCCTAGTGTCATTTGAACTGAAGTTATCAATTCTTTTGTCCACTCATGATATTTCCTGTCCGAAGTCGTCATAGAACTTGTCTCCTCTAATAAAAATCAAAGAACAATTTTCGTTAAAAGATATTTTGTTGTACAGTTAAATTCCAGTGAAACATATGCCAAACTCTATCTTATTCAATCCCAATCCCCGCTTAGATTTTATCAATTATGACTAACCACTATACTCCTCATCTTGAAATAAAAGTACTCATCTCCAAGCTTGATTACTTTGGCCGGCAACCTCTCTCCAGTTTTGAAATTCTTGATTTAAGTTTCATGTAAATTTCAGCCAAACTTCCATGATCCTTCGAATTGCCTTCCACTTTGTCCAAATTATGGCCAACTGCCACAAATCTTGGAATGTCATCCAATTCCAACAACCTTGGAGTTAAGACCGGCTCTCACAATACAAGTTGCATGCAATCCCAAAATCTCCCAAAATCTTGGAATTGTGTCCAATTCCACCATCTTCAAGTTTAAGCTAACTCCCCCGATCTTGAGTCAAAGCCAAAATTATATCCAAATGATTTACAACCTTCAGCCAATGTAAGGAAAATGTGGGTTGGGAGGGGGGCGTTTACAATTACCAAATAAGATCTCATTATATTGTACAAACGCCAATTCAATTCTAAATTTTCCAATTTTGTTAACGTAACCCTAAAAATTTTTATGAAATACCAAGGTAGTCATATTGATCAATTTTGGCATGAAATTGCTCATGTGGGTCCAGTCATCTCCAAGCATTGTACGTGGCATGGTGGGTGATTTGACATGGACAACTAAGTAGATTGCCATGTCAACAATTTCTAAGGCAATTGATTGGAAGGACTACGTTGCCAAAATTTTATGACTATATTGGCAAAATTTAAAAGTCTAGGACTAAATTGGTATCCGTGCAATTGGTTTATAAGTGAATTAGTTATTTTTCCAGGGAAAGGGAAAGAGATAGTGGCCGAAAATCCTGTAGAGGTGGGACTCAATTGGGGTTGATCCTAAAAATTCAATAGAGTTTAGGCACCTCACCTCTGAATTCTAGTTCGTCTAGCATGCCGAGCCTTATATCGGGCTGATAATATTTGTAACCAAGCCCCTAATTCATTTGATGCTAAATGCTATTTCTATACCTAAAATGTCCATAATATCTAAAAGTAGAGAAATACAGCAAGAAGGGCGCAGAACTAGACAGAATTGATGTTTTGATTTAGGGATCCAACTCTATTGATGTCGACAAATTCAATCCCTAATTTTCTTATGAAAGAAAGCCTTCAAGCGAAAATTTTGGTGTTGACAATTGGGATAGTAAATTAAGTATAATAAGCATTTATTATATATATCAAATTATTTTTAATTTTTCAAAAACAATTATAAGCATTTATTATATATATCAAATCATTCATATCGACATTAGCCCTAAACAAAAGGCATGGTTGTTGTAAGAAATACAAGAGAAGATTCTTGCTATATCAACATCATACCTAAGTAGAAGGCATGGTCGTTGTAAGAAAAACAAGTGAAGATAAGCATGAGGACAAATCAAAAGAAAGTTAGTCTTCATTCATTTCGCGAAAAATGTGGCGTTTCTGAGAAATATCTTTTTAGAAAACCATTTTCTAAAAAATGATAATATATTCTGTTGTATGGCTAAAACTTGAAAATGAACTAGAAAATATTTTCCACCATTTGGTATGGAAAATTAGATTTGATTTTCTTCCATACACTCTTTTTAATATTTTATTATATTTTATTTTTAAAACGATTTTTTTTTCTTTTTATTTCTTTTTTTCCTTTTTTTATTGTTTTCTTTTATTTTTCTTTTCCTCCTTTGTCTTCTTTAGTTGGTCATAAGCCATGATGACGGTTGGCAATTGGCCAAAGTGAGGCTCACTTAAGCCTGTGGCAAGGCGCACGCTCGTCGATTTGCCGAGCGGCTAGCTCAAGCTCACTGATCTGGCGAGCCTCGAGCTTGTCTATGGCTAGTTGCTAGCCGTTGTTGTGGCCTATGACTTGCTGAGAATGAAGTAAAACACAGAAAAAGAAAAAGAATTAAAATTTCAATTTAAAAAAAAAAAATGGGGCTACTAAGAGTGTGAGATAAGAGAGAGAGAGAGTAAGGAAAATGTTTTCCCCTACTTGAAAAGCGGAAATCATTTTTCCCTATTTCAGAAGACTTTTTCTATTGACAGAAAATATTTTCCCCGACTAGTTTTTTCCCATAAAACAAATGCCGTAAAATTCGAAAAATATTTTCTTCAAAGTTGTTTTCCACCAAACGAACGGAGTTTTAAATATTTGTTTTCTTTCATTATCTCGGGAGAAAGCTGAATCTCCTACACATCTTTAAGTTTTTGAAGAAGACTCGTATTTTTTTTTTCTCTATTACCCATGGCACCCAACACTTTCTCTTCGTTGGTGAAAATCGGTAGGCATGCCAAAATGACTTTAACGAATATCGACGAGCTCCAAAACGATCCGAACATTAGACGATTGGAGACGCGCGCCTCTCAAGACGATACCACTGCTATGAAATTACGGTTCCTCCTTTCTTCCTGACGACAGAAAATTGCTCTTGAAGTTTCAGGTAATAACAAACTTGTGCTCATTATTCTCCAACATTTCATTCTTTCCAGTTGGTTATAAAAAACAAAGAAAGAAATCTCTTGCTTTTGACCTAATATAAAATGATGACCAAAATTTTAAGTCTAGATTGACTAAGAAGTCATGTCACCTGCTACACTATAGTCAAGTGTGAACCCATAAATCACATCTCTTGCCATTCAAAAAATTTTCCAGTATGAGATAAAGATTACGTAGACAAGTCCATCTCGACCATTTAACATCGTCATGAGACCCACATTATTATTTATTCAAGTAAGCGGTCTACATGATCTATGGCACATTACCATATATCATCATCTTTAATTATAATTTATCATTGTGCGTATCTACTCAATTTGCTGCATTGGCATGTCATCAGATTCACCAGCACATGCACATTAGAGAACAGCAAGAAATTTCTATTCTTCTCCCTTGGAACAGAGAAAACTTTAATATTCGAAACATATATGTGTTTCTTAAGTTGGATTTTGAGTGATAGTAATAATAATGAGCAATATAGGCAAATGCAAATCTTAAAAGGAAGAAAGAAGAACCTCGTCGATCTTAAAACTGGAAACTTTGCGAAAAAAGCAACGAAACATAGGCCTCGATCAACTACGACAGCTTTAATCCTTGACTTTAGAAATTTTCGCTGAAAAGGAAATCAAGACAGCTTTGTACAAACGCCAATTCAATTCTAAATTTTTCAATCTTGTTAATGTAACCCTAAACAATTTTATGAAATACCAAGGTAGTCATATTGATCAATTTTGGCATGAAATTGCTCACGTGGGTCCAGTCATCTCCAAGCATTGTACGTGACATGGTGGGTGATTTGACGTGGACAACTAAGTAGATTTCCATGTCAGCAATCTCTAAGGCAATTGATTGGAAGGACTACGTTGCCAAAAGTTTGACTATATTGGCAAAATTAAAAAGTCTAAGACTAAATTGGTATCCGTGCAATTGGTTTGTAAGTGAATTGGTTATTTTTCCAGGGAAAGGGAAAGAGATAGTGGCCAAAAATCCTGTAGAGGTGGTACTCAATTGGGGTTGATCCTAAAAATTCAATAGAGTTTAGGCACCTCACCTCTGAATTCTGGTTCGTCTAGCATGCCGAGCCTTATATCGGGCTAATAATATTTGTAACCAAGCCCCTAATTCATTTGATGCTAAATGCTATTTCTATACCTAAATGTCCATAATATCTAAAAGTAGAGAAATACAGCAAGAAGGGCGCAAAACTAGACAGAACTGATGTTTTGATTTAGGGATCCAACTCTATTGATGTCGACAAATTCAATCCCTAATTTTCTTATGAAAGAAAGCCTTCAAGCAAAAATTTTGGTGTTGACAATTGGGATAGTAAATAAGTATAATAAGCATTTATTATATATATCAAATTATTTTTAATTTTTCAAAAACAATTATAAGAATGATTTAACATGCATTAGTATTTTTTTAGATATTATTACTATAGGTTTGGATATGTTGTCATGTAAAGAAAGACAAATATAAAACGCCACCGCAATTGTCCAAGAAATTGATGGTTTTGAATCATGAGTACTTCCATATAGAATATAAAATTTTTAGGCGACCTTAGCACACCTTCTTCTTGGCCAAGTTTTCACCTGTATGAATTGCAAAAGAACAAAAGCCATTGCCGAGTCAAAGGTATATCATTTTATATCTGGTCATATTTTTCCACAAGGACTTTGACTGAACATTTGTATGGCATCTTGGCTGAACAATCTCTTAAATGTACAGCTAGAATGCTAATGGAACCCACCACCGAAGTAATCTTTAGGAAATTCGTTTCAGCTACATCGCATATTCGTGTTGAAAACCGATCATTCATATCGACATTAGCCCTAAACAAAAGGCATGGTTGTTGTAAGAAATACAAGAGAAGATTCTTGCTATATCAACATCATCCCTAAGTAGAAGGCATGGTCGTTGTAAGAAAAACAAGTGAAGATTCATGCTTATAAAGCATGAGGACAAGTCAAAAGAAAGTTAGTCTTCACTCATTTCACGAAAAATGTGGCGTTTCTGAAAAATATGTTTTTAGAAAGCCATTTTCTAAAACATGATAATATTTTCTGTTGTACGACTAAAACTTGAAAATGAACTAGAAAATATTTTCCACCATTTGGTATGGAAAATTGGATTTGATTTTCTTCCATACACTCTTTTTAATATTTTATTTTATTTTATTTTTTAAAACGAATTTTTAGTTTTTTCTCTTTTCTTTCTTTTTTTCCTTTTTCTTTTTATTGTTTTCTTTTATTTTTTCATTTTCCTCCTTCGTCTTCTTTAGTTGGTCATCAGCTAAGACGACGGTTGGCAATCAGCCAAAGTGAGGCTGACTTGAGCCCGTGGCAAGGCGCATGCTCGTCGATTTGCCGAGCGGCCAACTCAAGCTCATTGATCTGGCGAGCCTCGAGTTTGTCTATGGCTGGTCGCTAGCCGTTGTTGTGGCCTATGACTTGCCAAGAATGAAGTAAAAAAAAGAAAAAGAAAAAGAATTAAAAGTTCAATTTAAAAAGAAAAAGAAGAAAATGGGGCTACTAAGGGTGTGAGATAAGAGAGAGAGTAAGGATAATGTTTTCCCCTACTTGAAAAGCGGAAATCATTTTTCCCTATTTCAGAAGACTTTTTCTGTTGATGGAACATATTTTTACCGACTAGTTCATTTTCCATAAAACAAATGCCGTAAAATTCGAAAAATATTTTCTTCAAAGTTGTTTTCCACCAAATGAACGGAGTTTTAAATATTTGTTTTCTTTCATTATCCCGGGAGAAAGCTGAATCTCCTACACATCTTTAAGTTTTTGAAGAAGACTCGTATTTTTTTTTTCTCTGTTACCCATGGCACCCAACACTTTCTCTTCGTTGGTGAAAATCGACAGGCATGCCAAAATGACGTTAACGAATATCGACGAGCTCCAAAACGATCCGAACATTAGACGATTGGAGACGCGCGCCTCTCAAGACGATACCACTGCTATGAAATTACGGTTCCTCCTTTCTTCCTGACGACAGAAAATTGCTCTTGAAGTTTCAGGTAATAACAAACTTGTGCTCATTATTCTCCAACATTTCATTCTTTCCAGTTGGTTATAAAAAACAAAGAAAGAAATCTCTTGCTTTTGACCTAATATAAAATGATGACCAAAATTTTAAGTCTAGATTGACTAAGAAGTCATGTCACCTGCTACACTATAGTCAAGTGTGAACCCATAAATCACATCTCTTGCCATTCAGAAAATTTTCCAGTATGAGATAAAGATTACGTAGACAAGTCCATCTCGACCATTTAACATCGTCATGAGACCCACATTATTATTTATTCAGGTAAGCGGTCTACATGATCTATGGCACATTACCATATATCATCATCTTTAATTATAATTTATCATTGTGCGTATCTACTCAATTTGCTGCATTGGCATGTCATCAGATTCACGAGCACATGCACATTAGAGAACAGCAAGAAATTTCTATTCTTCTCCCTTGGAACAGAGAAAACTTTAATATTCGAAACATATATGTGTTTCTTAAGTTGGATTTTGAGTGATAGTAATAATAATGAGCAATATAGGCAAATGCAAATCTTAAAAGGAAGAAAGAAGAACCTCGTTGATCTTAAAACTGGAAACTTTGCGAAAAAAACAACGGAACATAGGCCTCGATCAACTACGACAGCTTTAATCCTTGACTTTAGAAATTTTCGCTGAAAAGGAAATTAAGACAGCTTTGGCATCGTCCAATGTTTATTTTCATGGCTCATTGCCAACATAAGATAATTTCTAGCCCCCTCAAGTTCCATACCAAAGAGAAACAGCTCATAAAGCATTCGTACTCATCTCAAATGGTCTCTACTTGAGGATCATTTTGCCTAAAGACAAATACCCACTTTCACTTACACAGCATCAATCTTGAGAGCAAAAAAGAAAAGAAAACAAAGGGAATACATCAAAATCTGAAACCGCTGCCTCCGTATCATGACTCACGCATTTTTTTATTTTTTATTTTTTTGGTTTCGGGGTCTCGAACGTGACTCACGCATTTCAGGATCCCATCTCTTCTTGCGAAAAAAGTATCTTTTTGAACATATGATGTCTTGATCATTTGACGGGTCTTGCAAGGCATGACTTGGAAATTTTGAGTCACTTTGAGGTGGCCAACGATAAGTGATAGTGACTTTAAAAATATGTTAAGATCTCCTTTCTTTTTTGTGAATAAAAAGATAATATTTTCCTTAGGGGACCTGTTTTTTTGGCCGTTATAAATGGAAGTTCTCGGGTACTTGTTGAAACAAAAACAATGGCATCTTACTTCTATACTAACTTCGTGCCTACACTCTTGTGTGCACTCTTGCTCATTCAAACCTTGGAATTTGGTCATTCCAAAGCCTTAACAAATGTAAGATGCATTGCCACTGAGAGGGAAGCTCTTTTGAAGTTTAAGCAGAATCTCACTGATCCTTCGAGACGTTTGGGGTCGTGGACCGGCGAGGGTTGTTGCAAGTGGGAAGGAGTCAAATGCAGCGAGAAGACTGGTCATGTCTCAAAGCTCAATCTTCGTAATCCCTGTGATGACCTAGAGAGTTGCAACCTGGGAGGTAAGATACATCCTGCTCTAAATGAGCTGAAGTTTTTGAAGTATCTAGACCTCAGTTTCAACGATTTCGTAACCCATAGAACCCAAAAGTTCTTAACTTCTCTTCATAAGCTGGAGTATCTCAACCTCTCATTTGCTGGCCATGGACAAATTTCCAATCAACTCAGCAACCTTTCCAGCTTAAGATACTTGGATCTTAATGGGTGGAACTTGCGGGAGCCCTCTTTAAGTACAGAGAAACTTCAATCACTATCAACATTTTCTAACTTGAAGTACTTGGACCTGTCTTATACCTCCCTTATCAACCCCAAAGAGTGGTTAAGTTCTATAAATATGCTTTCCTCCTTAGAGTGTTTACTATTGAGGGGATGTGATTTGGAAGATTCCTCGGCTTCTTTGCCTGTCAATTTCACTACTCTTAGATTCCTTGATTTGAGTCAAAACTCCATAAATTCATCTATTCCTCCTTGGTTTCAAAACTTCAGCAAACTCGAATATCTTGACTTAAGTGATAATGATCTCCAAGGCATATTCCCCACTTTCATCCTTGAAAATAATCAATGGCTTAGATTCCTTGGTGTCTCTTCAAATAGGATGGAAGGTCAACTTTTGAAAAACTCAAGCATTTTTTGCAATTTGCAAGTACTCATGTTGAGTTCTAACAAATTTAGTGGGAGGATTTTTGACACCAAAGACGGTGCTTTGAATTGTAGACAAAGCAACCTGAAGATTGTTGATATTTACAACAACAATTTTAGTGGTTACCTACCCAATCAATTCGGGAATCTCAAAGATCTTGAACTCCTTGATCTTTCACAAAACTCGATTTCTGGTCCTATTCCCGATACTATGGGCCAACTATTATCTTTGACAATGTTGAACCTCTCTTTTAACAAATTGAGTGGGAATATTCCAGAAAGTGTTGGGCAAATATCCAATCTTATGGTGATGGATATTAGTAATAATCAATTGGATGGAATTGTCAACCAACTTCACTTTGCAAATCTTACCAATTTGATCGTGTTGAACATCTATTCGAATAGGCTTGTCATAAATGTTAGTGCATCTTGGGTTCCTCCTTTCCAAATTCAAGAGATTCTCATGTCAAGTTGCAAAGTGGGACCAAAATTTCCAAACTGGCTTCGAACGCAAAAAGAAGTTTCAATTTTAGTCATGTCAAATGCCAGCATCTCGATGAAGTTCCTCATTGGTTATCTAATGTTCTATCTAGCATTGAACAGTTGGATCTCTCAAACAATCTGCTCAGAGGCGACATTTCCCGAATTATTGGGAAAGAGATGCCAATGTTAACACAAGTGTCACTTTCTAGAAATAACCTTAGTGGTAAAATTCCAAATTCATTATGCATGTCAAATCAATTGTCTTTTCTGGATCTCTCTAAGAACCAACTGTTTGGGAGACTTCCGCGATGTTGGAGTAAGTCACTAGCTTTTTTGGAATGGATTTCATTGGGAGACAACAAGTTAAATGGTCAAATTCCAAAGTCACTGTGTCATTTGGAGCAATTAAAAGTTCTCGGTTTACCTGAAAATGGCTTGGACGGAGTGCTTCCAAAATGTTTACTAAAGCTTGATTTGACAATCCTCGATCTTAGTGACAATCAATTCACTGGTAGAATACCTTTGTTTGGTAACCCTAGATCATTTGAGATAATCGATCTTGGGAGAAATTACTTCACCGGTGACATTCCTTTACAGTTGTGTCATCTTGCTAATCTCCAGTACTTGAGCCTACATCATAACAACTTTTCCGGAGGCATTCCTCGTTGTTTCAACAACTTCTCGCGAATGTGGGCCAATTCCACTTTGTATTTCAGATCCATGGGGGGGTTTCCCGTTATGGTTGATATAAGAGGAATAAGCATAGAATTCACTAGCACGCTCCCATATTTATTTTCCATTGACCTCTCGAGCAACGGATTAGACGGAAAAATACCAGAAGGGCTAACGTGTCTTGCTCGACTTCAAAATTTGAACCTCTCTCAAAATAAGCTGGTTGGAAAAATCCCTTTTGATATTGGCAATTTGAAATATTTAGAATCACTAGATTTATCCGATAACAAGCTATCGGATGAAATCCCTCATAGCATATCCAATTTAGACTTTCTAAGTCATTTGGATCTTTCCAACAACAATTTATCCGGTCTTATTCCATCGGGCAATCAACTAAGCACTCTCGACGATCAATCTATATATCGCGGCAACAATGGACTTTGCGGACCTCCTCTTTTGAAAGTTTGTCCAAGAGATGAGCTCGATGATAGAGACAAACGAGATTATCACAATTCAATCAAAGATGAGTCTAATGAAGGTGACTCCATTATTATTAGGTTTTACTCCGGACTGGGACTAGGTTTTGCGGTGACATTCATGGGATTTTGCGGCATATTATATTTCAAAAAGTCTTGGAGGATCTCTTATTTTCTAGTGGTGGATAGGATTATTAGAAAATTGTCTATTGTGAGGATGATTACCATTCTATGGTTCAAGAGAACTTTTCAATTCCAACTACGCAAGTAAGCAGTTATTTAGTAAGTAAAATCTCCCTCTCTCTCTCCCACCCTCCCAACCTCCCTCCCTCTCCCTGCCCCTATAATTTCTTTTCCTCATACTCATTTGTTTTGATGATAGATTTGCTAAACAATTCTATTGTTTGTCCTCACGTGTGAGTCACAGGTGTGACTTCGCTGCTTGAAAGCATAGATTGGCTTACCCAATTCCAAACGCAAGTGCCGCGGCAATTGCTATGAAGCTGGTAGTTCCTTTTTCATGATGGAAGATTGCTTTTGAAGACTCAAGTAATAAAGAAGTTGTGCTCATTATTCTCCAACGTGTCTCACTTGCTTTCCATTTGGATATTAAAAAAATCTCTTGCTTTTGTCCTATAAAATAAGATGTATATGTTTAATGTAAAATTGGATGAGTCTATTGTTCCCTAGGGTACAAATCACATTGTTTTATATTAATAAAGCATCAATAGCTATCAATTCATTTTAGCCTGCAATTTGTTTAGTCGATAATACGCTGGTAAGTTACAAATACTTTTACAATATGTTCACTGGAAGTCTTAAAACATATCACAAAAGTGCAATTGAGTTCTAAAACTTTCAAAAAGTGCAATCAAAACCTAAAAATTGTCATGAAAGTGCAAACCAATACTTCCATTAATTTCGTCCAATTTGGTTAACAAAAAATGCTAACATGACTCTTTTTTAATATTTTCTCTCTTACATAGTGATTATGTCCGCTAAAACGGTGTCATTTTAGTCCAAATATAATTTTTAATACAAATTTTATTTAAATTAAATTAAAAAATAAACTTAATTTTAAAAAAAAAAATAGAGAGAACCAGGCAAACCCTAGCAGGCCCTTAGCTGAGGCCTAGCGACCCAACCGACCATTCCCCCACCATCACAAACCCTTCCTAGAAATGATGGGCAGCCGCCACCACAAGGATTTGTAGCCCTTGTTGCATGATGCTTCTTTTTCTTTTTCTTTTTTTAAAGCTTATTTTTATTTAATTTAAATAAAAATTGTGTTAAAATAAGATTTAGACCAAAACTACATCATTTTAGCCACGTCATCGCCATGTAAGAGAGGGAAAATATTTTAAAAAGCCACATCAGCATTTTCCGTCAGCCAAATTGGATAGAGGTAACAAAATGACTTGATTCCACAAATTTAATAAGTTTTATGACTTAATTGCACTTTCTGCAATAATTAGAATTTAATGGAACTTTCATGATAAGTTTTAAGACTTCCAATGCACATATCCTATACTTTTATGAAGAATAAACAGTTACTAAATTGTCTTAAATTACCAATTGAATGATATTCTAACATTCATGCTCTATTATAATAATTACCAACTTTTATTTACATAAATTATCAACACTACGACAATTTTATCATCCACAACGTGTAGATAATTGCCTGATGGAGCAGTTTAATAGATAGACTCTCGAACGAGAGTTCAAATGACTTAGAAAGTCTAAATTGGTTATGCTAGGGGGACTGGGTTTGCATAAGCATCATGGGGATTTTGTAGCATTTTACATTTCAATAGGTCTTGAAGGGTCTTTTACTTCTAGGCAATAAATAAATTCATCAAAAAGTTGTTGATCTCTAGAATAATTACCATGATTTTGTTCAAGGAAACTTGTTGATAATAACTATGCAATTGTGCTTATTTAGTCAGTAAAAATTTCTCTCATAGAAAAAATTGTTGATAAAAAAAATACCGATCATCAAATTTTCAAATAATTTATTGGTAACTCACCAATACTTTATATGAAGTTAACAACTTTTTTGACAATTTGCATATTACCAACTTTTATTTGACTTTCTTGTCAATGCCTAGAATTTACCAACTCTTGGATTGATTTCCTAATTTTTATTTACATAACTTACAACCTTTTTCAGGTTAAATAACCAATTTGTGGGTTAACCAACTCTAATTTGAGTTACTAACCAATGTGTTTTAATCTATTTGTTTTAATTTATCATTTTTATGATCAATTAATATACTAATTTTTATTTGTCTTTCTTGTAATGCCTTAAAGTTGTAACTCTTATATGAATGTAACGATCTTTCTTTGTATAACTGACCAAGTTTTCTCCCATTAGATTATTAACTAGTTTTGGTTTAACATTTCTTATTTGAGCTGCCTATCTACATTTATTTAATTTAAAAAAAAATCACCAACTTTTCTATTAAGCTATCAATTTTTATTTTCCTTACTTACCGGCCCGTTCAATCCAATTCCTTACAGCTTTTGGCAATCTAGATAAAATTGTCATATCCTGCATTTGGTGTCTACTCAAGATAAGATAAGGTCGGATATAAGAGGGATATAGACTTGATAACCTTATTCTATGGGGAACATGGGATAAGGATAGATAAGATTTGTCAATATTCATAGTAGGAAAGTTACTTTTTCTCGAATAACAAACTTATTAAATTAAAAAACATTAAAATTATATTTCAATATACATATATATGAATTTTGATATAAGAAATTCAAAATAAAAAAGATAACAATTTAGTTTTTAAATTATTTTTATTTATATATTCGAATTTATTCTATATTATAATTAATATATAAATATAAAAATTATATTTATGTTTATAGTCATTACATATTTTATATATATTGGTATAGTTTACTATTTAATAAAATTTTATTAGAGAATGATGGAAGGGGAAGAAAGAAATAAAAAGAAAATAATAATAAAATGAGAGGAAAATAAAATAAAAAAGGAAATAAAAATAAAGTAAGAAAGAGTATCATGAGACATTTTACCATATCATTTCGGAAAATTTTTTGTTCATTTATAATGATATGCCATTCATACCTATTGACATCTAATATTTAGTTGGCATGTCGATAAAGATAAAAACTCGAGATTAGGGTTTTTGATCGCCATGGAACTCGTTTCTCAAACCAGAAGTGTCATTTCTTATTTCTTTTTCTTTGACCAATAATATTTAGGTAATTTCATACTCGGTTTACCAAAAACCCGAAAAGTCAAACGGTTGACTTTTTGGTTAACCCTTTGACCGAAAATCAACCTTGGGTCAAAATTTGGTTTTTGCTTAAAAGATTCCTTTCAATTTTAATTTCACTTTAACCACAAAAATTTTGACAAAAATTCAAAACTCGATCATAAAATCAACATTTTAGCAAAAGTCAATCAGGTCAAACCTTCAACCAAAAAATTGGAAAACGTGAAAACCCCAAAGCACTTTATTTTGGCTTCAATTTGACTTTAACATAAAAAATTTTGTGAAAATCAATTAAGAACCTCATGTTTTGAATTTTTTGGTTTCGATTCGATATCGGCCAAAAATAAAATTACTTTCATTTTATTTGTATTTTGGTTTTATTCCTTTCACAACATTTGATCTAGAGATCGTCGTGCATTCTCTCGTTCGACCAATTTCATGATTTGACGAGCCGAGATGAAAATTGTCATTTTTAACCTTAATCGGGAGTCCAAGTCTATTCTTCATGAATTGTGAGCCAACACTCCCATTCGACTCATTTTCTTGAAACAAATCCAAATTCAGGGTCAATTTTGGCGAATTCACTTGAGAACTCTCCAATTTGATGGATTTAACTTACTTTGATTTGAGAAATCCAAGCTAAGAAGCTTTAATTGATGCAATTTAAGTTAACTCATTATAGACTAAGGTTTAGTTTCCTAAATTGAGGTTCAACTTCAACATTAGCCTTCGATTCAATTTTGGCATAAAGGTGGTACCATTATTTCTATGTCATTTCAATGCAATAGGCCATCATGAACATGGATATTTAATCAATTGATGCCTCACTATATTAATTGAATTCATTTTCAACCAATTTGCATTTTTGAGATAGGCAATTGTGTAAATTTGCTTATTTTGTCTCCTAATTGAGTAGAGCTTCCTTTCAATTGAGTCCCTAGAGGACTAAATTGCACAAAAGAAAAGAATAAGACCAAATCAGCCAAGACTAGTTCGGACAAGCCCGACCGATTCAACTGATTCCAACGGAAAGTGACCGGTTCAGCCACTTCCCGATGGAAACTCGACGGCCAGTGGCCAAAACGAAGTGGCTCGTCCCATGGCCAACCTACCCATGCCTTATTTTCTGCATTTGCAAAATTGCCCTCGAATTGTGCGAAATTACGAAAATACCCCCTGATTATCCTTTAATCACACGAACGTTCATAACCGTTCATCCTTGATGCATTACAACCCTTACGATAGATATCTGCTTATTTCTTAATCTTACTTAAAAGGCTAATAAATTTTGTCAAGCTAAGGAAACCAATCCCTAGCCCTTGGATCCAAGGGCTAGAATTGGCTCTTACAAGGAAGTATAAATAGATTTTTCCCTCCAAAAATAAAGGGAAGCCACATTTTTATAGAAAATTATATTTGAAAACTCTCTCTCTCTCTCTCTCTCTCTCTCTCGCACGCGCACGCGCACGTAATCGTCTAACCGCCCTTCCCTCTTCGTCGTGCCATCCACTAGTTATCGAAGCTCCAACCGGCAACGCTCCACCCTCGATGACATCCAACACCTCCTCCTCGATCCTGTAGACACCATCGCCGCCTCTATCCTTTGTCGGAGCCTCTTGCCTAGACCAGTCTTGATCAAGTCTAGAGAAGTTGGTGACGTCCCCGGTGGCTGTTCTTGCCTTGATCAGCGACCAGCCGGTCATCCTAGCATCCCCAATTGATCTGGCAACCTCTATCGACGAGTCTATGAGCAGGTGGTGGTTAGAGATCCATCTAACAGCCATCGGAAAGCCTCATTGCTGGTGAGCTTCTAGCCGACTTCCTTCTTGCGCTCAATTCATCACCGGCACTGATCGATGCCTATTTTGACGCCATCCGGCACCTCCGACGTCCTTAACCTTCGTCGGACCTCCCTTGAGGTCTAATGCTTCTTAGTTGAAACTCAATCAAGCTTGATTCACACGAAAACCTCAAAAGATAGTGATCTTCTATCTTGAGCTCAATGAAGCGAGGTTGCTTTAGGCAACCAAGGCTAGAGCTCGATTTAGGTCGTAATCTAATATGTTTATTGATAAACTTGGAAGCCTAGGATGCTTAGGATTGATAGATGATAGGCTAGGATGGATTTCATATGATTGATAGCTTGGATTGATCGAAAATGCAATTCAAATGCCTTGAATGACCTGATTATTGATTGTCTGGGTTTGAGCTGCTAAACGTGATCTTTGTCTCAAGGTCCCCATGAAACTCATAGTATATTCCATGGGCTTTTCAACGATATGAAGATTATGCCAATCGACCTATGTTTGCTTGGTCAATTGCTTGCTTGAAATTTGATTTTAATTCTATGATGTTGCTGCAACTTTGTATGATTGGACGACCTGATTTACCTGGGGAATTTATATGATTTTTTGTGGTTTGAATTATGCCCAAAGGTCTTCATGAGTTTGAACCATAACGTTCAGGCCTAATCAAATATAATATTGTGGAATTTTCTCATGTCATATAGATAGGATTAAGCATGATTGTTTCTGGCCTTTGCTGCTATTTCTACTGCTGATCTGACCTCTTAGAGGAATGTTCTCGATTGAGCTTGTTAATGGACCAATTTGTCGATGATTCCTTCTAGACAATTGTAAGAGACATCCTAAGCTTTAAAATGACATATGGCATGCTCGAATCAGCCATCATTTACTATGTTTAACATTTTTTCTAAATTGAGCTTGAATATGGATATTATGTTGAACTAGAGTTGCTTGTCATGCTTCTGTGAGTCTGACTGTTTCCCATTTTTGTATGATTTTTTAGGTACTGATTTTTGCGTTGAGTCCTTGAATGAAAGTTTTCTATAATATCCATGTTTACAATATATAAAAATTTGATATTATTAGAGCATCAATTGATAGGGTCGATTGGCAATAGAACTCTGTCACTCCTACTGTCCTGTTCTGTTCCTAATTAAATTGTTCATGTTCTAGGATTTTTAGATATTCATATGTTAGGACACTTGAGATGCTTCCTTCATGAAAATTGTTCTTCACATGCTGATTTATCTGGCATAAAAAATTCTAGGATGAGATGATCATCTGTTATGCTTTTATTAGGCCTACATTGAATGTGATGTTTTTGTGATTGATGATTTGGTTGATGCGCATGCTTGCATTCTTGAATTTTTAGAAAATTATGCATGTTGAATCTGATAATGTTGTCTACTTGAGAATTGATTGTAACATGCTAAACTTCATTGTCACAAATTTTTGCAAAATAAAAAATGATTTGATATTATTAACAGCCATCCCAAAGTTGCAGGGCATTCTGGAATTTTGATTTTCTGACATGATTTTGGACTTATTCAAAGTTTTAGTAGTTCATGTGATACTCACATGAAAAAATGTTCTTCATCAAGGTTGTTTGCCATTACTCAAAATATGATTTGATATGAATTTCATCAAAGTATTGGTTCGTATTTAGAACATCTGTTTTGCTTAATCAGTTGTGCACAAGATGCGCCCAAACTCGTCTTGATGGCTAAATATGTTTTGTGACTCCATGAAGTTGTGTCCCATTTTCGTCAAATCTTTTAAAATGATATTTGATTATTATCCGCAAAAATAGTTTTCAGTATCACATGAATTACATATCTACTGCCTAGGTGGTCATGAATATGTTGGAAATATATCTAGAGAAAGCAAACTATTTGTTGTAATCAGAACATCAATGTAAAGAAGATGATAACAACTTTATAATATCATTCATTTTACCAATCTTGGAGAAGAAGAAAATAAGATATCACTGGAAAAATAACATAAAATTAGAGGTGAGGTACGGATATCCGAATCTCCTTAAGGCAATTAGTTCCTGCCAATGGTGCTCCGTAGATTCACGAACTATGCCTCCCAAGATACAACACATCGAACTTGTTTGGATTAGCACTATGCAAACAGGATTCAGTCAAACCATTCAATTGAACCAACACACTCAGAAAAATCAGGAGAGTAGAAAAGTATATCAAAGCCTTTTTTGGAATCGAGTCGGGAAAACCAAAACCCCTAATAAAGCTCTATGTTCCTATCTATTTATAGAGCTTTTTAATTCATGTACAGAAGAGATACATGAATTAAATAGACCCATGTATCCACAAAATTCATGAATCACGAGATACGTGAATCCAAGAGATTCATGAATTCAGAGACACATGAATTCAAGAAATTCGTAAACTCAATAAATACATGAACTAAAGGATACGTGAATCTAGGAAATTCATGAATTCTATAGATACATGAACAGAAAACTACAGGAAATTCATGAATCCAAAAAGAGATACGTGAATAGAAAATACGTATCTTAATTTATTGGCTTTTGTTGATCCATTAACCATAATTATAATCATAATTATAACAGAATATACATGATGCATGAACATTTAAAAGGTGCATGTATTTAGATAAGCGATCCTTCATTGGTTCACTCATTTGTTTGATTGATTAAGAATCAATTTCATATGGCCTGAATGCTTGTCATTTTATATGCTTTGCATGTGATTGTTAGATGCGATACATGACAACACGGGTTACCTTGGGATTTATATCACCTAGAACTTGATATAGGGACTTCACGACTTTAATCACCATTTGCAAACACAATCAAACCCTGTCTTTTGTAATATGCATTCATTCCCCGATTTATGTCTCGGGTTTTTTATATGCATTGTATGAATGCCCAACGAGTTATTGGTCTTTATTGTATTTTAGACTTGTTTAGACTTTACTTACTTTCCTTAAACTTCTTTGAATGTTTCTTTTCCTGCAGCCCACGTGTGATCATTCTTTTTGCTATGAAAACACATGAAAATGTAAAGAGACATACATGAACACATTAGGTAACACAATGACTATTAGGTATCGAGAGGGCGCTAATAAATACTTTAGCGTAATCCAAGTCCCCGAGTCTAATATCTAGTTGTGTAGAAATTGAGAAATCACTCCTAATCCTCAATTGGGCATTCTAGCCGGCCCCCAAAAACGAGGCTAGTAGTGACTCCTAAATATTATTTAGGTTGTCTAAAACGACTTTAAAAAATGAATCCATCGTGTAGGGCATGAGCTTTTAAAAGCTTGCGACTGTAATTTAGCATACTCGAAGAGTTGAAGCCAAAAGATGAAGTGATGCCATCTTTAGTGGATTTATCTTTGAGAGGGCTATGATGGTTGAAATACCCTTAAACTCACATTTACGTCTAGTTTCCTTTCGACCTTCAAATCATTGTTTAAGATGTGCTATGGCGTCAAGATCAAGTCATAATAATTCCGCTATCACATAAGGTGCGAGCTTAGGAGAACTCACGGGCATGATTGAGCAAACTCATGACCACGATCGAGCAAACTCATGTGGTTGATCCCAAAAGATACGGTGATGACATCTTTTGGAGTAATGTACCGTGAGGGAGCTCTCATAGTCAAATACCTAAAAATCCTACCTTTGCACTGTCCCTCGAGGATCCGCGGGTGCCAAGGTCAAGTCGCAACAATACCAAACAATATACGTAATATAATGTTAATATATCCACTTTATTACTACAATCACCAAACAATAGATAGAAAATAACAAAATTTCTGAATTTCATATCCTATCATACTATCTTAGTTAGTAATCAAGACGACCGAAAGTAGCCTAAAAGTTACCAACTTTAACTGGAGTGATTACCTATGTTTCTCTAATTAAGTTTACTAGCTTTGTATTACCCACTTTTACTTGAGTTAATTACTAACATTTATCAAATTTTATCTATGTAATTAACTTCTTTTATCTTTAACAAAAAGAATTCTCTTATTTTTCCACCAACTTTTATTTTTATTCTTGCTAACACCCTAATTTTAACAAAAATAATATGAATACACGAACCTTCATTTAAACGACTTCCCAACTTTTTGCATAATAAATTACTAACTCATTTGAGTTGACTACTAACATTGTTCGATTTTTAAAATGAAATTTACCAATTTCCTTTGTGGCATCAACTTTTATTTCCCTTACTTATAAACCCGTTAAATTTATTAACTCATTTTAGGATTTATCAACCTCAATTAGAGTGATTACCAAATTTTATCCTGTTAAGTTATCAACTAGCTTTGCGTTACTAATTTTTTTTTTAGTTAGTTATTTATTTGGTTTTCTTTAAATTACTAACTTCTGTAATCTTTAAAAAAAAAAAAAGTATCTTATTTTTTAGCAACTTTTATTATTTATTTTTTAACAATGTCTTAAATTTATGAAAGGTCATACGAAATTACCAACCTCTAATTTAAGAGACTTGCCAACTTGTCAGTTATTTAATCACCAACTAATTTTGGATTATTAACTGTCTTTTTAGCTACCTATAAATATTTGTTTGGACTTTCTTTATAATTTACCAAATTTATTATTGATTACCAACTTTTATTTGCCTTACTTACCAATTTTTGTTTTAATTTTACCAACTTCTTTTAGAAATTATGAACTTCAGTTAGAGTTGTTACCAACTATTATTTGATTAAGTTAACGATTAAATTTATGTTGCCAACCTTTATTCAAGTTAGTTACCATTATTATTTTTTATAGTTACCAAGTTTATCTTATATCTCTAACTAGAAAACTTCTTTTATCTTTTATCAACTTTTATTTTTCCTTTCTTATCCAATGGCTTATATTTATCAACAATAAAATGAAATTAGAAACTTTCATTTGTGCTACTTAGAAACTGTTCTACAACTAAGTTGCCAATAGGTTTTGGGTAGCCTACTCTTATTTACATTTCTATCAATTCTTATTTATTTATTTTTAATTTTCTAACTCGTTTTATCATTTACCTACTTTTCTTTGTCTTGCCTACAACTTTTAAATTTATTAACTACTTTTAAGAATTACTAATTTCAAGTAGAGCCATTACCATTTTTTCTCTGATCAAATACCAACTCCAACTCTTATTGGAGTTAGTTACCAATGTTTATTTGTTGTTTCATATTTCTAGCTTCTCTAATCTCTTATGAGAAAAATTTGATAATCCTTTACTATATGTTATTTATCTTTCCTGCTAATAGTGGATATTCATCAACCATTAGATGCAATCATCAACTTTTTGTATAACTCACCAACTTTTCTTTGGTTAACTTACCAAATAATTTTGAATTACTAACTTTCGTATGAGTAGCTTTCTAAGGTTTACTTTTATTTTTTATAAAAAAATAACTTTTTCATTGAATTACCATTTGCCTTTTTTATCGATCTTTTTCTACAATTAAGTTATTAACTATTTCTAAGTTGTCAACTATTATTCAAGTTAGTTACCAAAATCTATTCTTCTCTTATCTTTGTACTTCTTATTTTTACCATGTCTTATGTTGACCAACTATTTTATGAATTGAGGAACATTAATTGAGGGCCTTACCAACTCTTTTTTTCCTGAAGTTCAATAAAAAAAGTTGGCAAATTAAAAAAAAAAAAGCAAATAAATATTAGTGACTAATTGAAATGAGAGTTGATGAAGAATTGCTTGATTACTTAATTGGAAAAAAATTATAAGCGATTTAAATTAAAGTTAGTAGTTTTATATAAGAGCTAGTAAATTTAAGGCATAATTAAGAAATATGTATAAAAATGGCAACCACTATATCCACCCCTTTTATTACTGAAACTACCTCTTTGTATATAGTTGACAAAAATATCTTGTTAACTAAATATTGAACTTTTTAATTGTTCGCTCATTATCTCTTCTTGGCAAGATCTCACTCTCCTCCAAGTATTTTGATCAACTAAGATAAGGAAATAGGTTCTTGAGAGAAAATTTCATTGATTTTACTATCTCCCTAAGACTCTCTTGATATTTCAAAGCTTCAAACGAACTTGTCCCCGTTCCTACCCCATGTCGAGCCCATCATAGCATGTCACCTTCATCCCTCACGTCATTCTTCGATTAGTCACCTCAACTGTCACGTCACAACCATCCCTCTTCTCCCTTGAATCCTATTTGCTGGTTCTGCATCTCTCTCAGCACCATCGCTACGTCAACGCCTTGGCCTTCAACCACCTGTCTTCCCTGCCTCCAGCTCCAAGCTCAAGCCACTAAAACCTCAACTCAAGAGCTCATTCGAAGCCCCAAATTGAATTAGGGACTTTTAGAGGCTTGGATCAATGTTGATTTGATGTCACGGCCATCATCAAGCACAGGGCCGAGGAGGCATTAGCGAGCCATATAGAGGCGGGGGGAGGAGTCCAAACAAACAGAGTGAAAGATGGGGGTACATAAGGACAAGGAGATAAAAGTGAAGAGTGGCATTGGTCGAATCTAGTAACGGTCTTTGTGCGGTGACCCACGATGGTTTTGCTGGAGGTGGCATCGATAGCAAGTGACAATTTCTCTTATGCATATCTTTGCTCATCTTGGTCGAGCAAACAACAACATATTTCAAGTTGCAATAAAAGCATCAACTTAATGAAGGAGGGATAGTGAGATCCTATCATGAGAAGGTAAATGGAGAATAGTTAAAGTGTTGCATTTTAATTTGAAAGGTATTTTTGTCAATTACTTACAAAAGCATTAGTGTTAGCAAAATATGTGATGGAAATAGTGGCTACCATAAAAATTGGTATAAATTGGGAGAATTTTTTTTTTGGGAAAATTATCAAAAAAATCATCTTTTTTATTACACTTATGCTAATTTAGTGTCAAGACTTCCAATTTGGTCAATTTAGTCCTAAATCTTTTGCTAATTTGCCAATGTAATACATCCGGTCTATATTGATTAGAAATCATTAATGTGGACGCCAAGCGTCCTACATAATACGACTAGCGCTAATGTGAACTATTGTGGCCATGGACGAGGCCTCCTTTGCCCATGGCTAGCATGGCTATGGCAAGGGCCACGGCTCTTGCCAACAGCCAGCGAGCTCTAGTGACCTTGGCTTGCCATGGTGAAAAAAGAAAGAAAAGAAGGAAAAGAAAAAAGATAAGGAAAAAAAACTAAAAAATTCTGAAAAATAATTAAAAATAGTCCATGTCCACCGGCCATGTCATGTAGGATGGGCAGCTTCCACATTAGTTATTTTCAGCAAAATTTGATTGGATGAACTACATTCACAAATTGTCAAAAGGTTTTAGAGTAAACTGACTAAATTGAAATGTTTATGACAGAATTAGCACAAGTATAATGAATTTATGAATTTTTTGTAACTATCCCTATTTCTTTAGAAAAGATAAACTTGGCTAGTAACTTAAATAAGAGTCAGTAACCTAAAATTAGCTGGTAAAATCCAACATAGAATCCCTTCAAACACTGAAAACTTTAATGACTTAGAATCGCTTGATTTGAAGTCCCTTATAGCATATCCAATTTATACTTTCTAAGTCATTCGAATCTATCATTTAATAATCTATCCATATTGAGTCGAGCAATCAACTTTGTAAGTCAGTTTTATTGTCAAAAGGATGGACTCTGTGGAGTCCGCTCTTTTGAAAAATTGCCCCGGAGATGAGCAGGATTAATAATGGCAGAGAAGATGGCCCAGCTCTTGCTTGGCGTCTTCCGGTTACTCGATGTAATTCTCAAATGAATTTTGCATTTCTATAGGTGTTGATTATTAGTGCAACCAGATTTGGATCTGCTAACTGAGCGTCTTATCATTTTGTGTGGATATAATCACTGTTTATCGGATGAGATCGAGATTGTGTGCGCGAGCCACACATAGCATCTAATGCCTATGTCATTATTAATAGTTTGTTTAGCTTTTGACAATTCCTAGAGGTTCCCCACAAAATATTCTTCTCAATGCAGACCAAAAAAGTATTAATATTATTGTATTTATATCAATTCAATTATAAACTTTTCAAATATGCCAATTGAGTCTTAAACATTTTCTCATTTTTCCAATTTTGTCCATCTAACCAATACTACATAGATGATGGCCAACTTACGTGGTTTAACTAGCGCTGAAGTGAACATTTTTAATAATTTTTAATATTGATTGAATTTTCTTACAATTTTTTTATGTTTTCTTTTGTTTTTTTTTTTTTCATTTATTCTCTTTACTTTTATTTTTTTGATTGAGGGTCAACAACTTGCTGACCATAGGTAAGGGCGTCATAGCCCTTGCCGAGTTTGGGCAAGGGTCGCTAGCGTCGTAGCCTCGCCCTAATCGGGGGAGGTTGTTGTGGCCCTTGCCCAGGCCCTCACCATCAACAAGGGTTAAGGGTTGACCGGCGATCCTTGCTGGCACTAAATAAAAATGTTCACGTCAGTGCCAGTTTAACACGTTGGATGGTCGATGTCCAAATCAGTAATTTCTAGCCAAGTCCCTTGCTTAGTGCTTGCAAGGGTGGACTTGCGATCCTAGCAGACCCAAGTTAAAAAAAAAAAAAAACAAGTAAGGAAAAGGAAAGAAATAGATTAAAAAAACAATAAAAATTGTAAGAATTTCAAAATTTCATTCAAAAGTGTTATTAAAAAAATATTCATGTTAGTCTAGGTCGTGTCACGTAAGATAATCGGCATACAAGTCAGTAATTTCCTGCCAAAATTAGTCAGATAGACTATTGGCAAAATGTGAAGATTTATTACTCAATTGGTACAATTGAAAGATTTATGACTAAATTGGCTGACTGTAATATTTAGGACATTTTTGGTAATTGCACCAAGAAAACTAATCATATGCTACAGCCTATAGACATTTACCTAATTAATGTAGCTTTTTTTTTATTGATCACGAATGGTGGCAATGAAGCTAGTTTCATAGTTGCATTGATGTTTCTTCGCAATATTGAAGGTGCTTTTGTCATAGGTTAATAGTTCTTTGGCCGTGGAATAATCCATATAGGTCTAGCGAGCGGAATACACTAGGCCAGCCTTCCTTCTATGGTTGTTCTAGAGAACAATATAGTGAATAGGTTCCTTATACAAGATTGTACCACGCATAGCTAGCTCGAGTTTCTACTTCATTGAGCAAAATCACTTTAGGCTCAACAATTAGTTTCGGCCTACCATGACCTTATCAAGAGAACAAGATTGGTTCTTGACGAGTTTGTGCACAAGAGGCCAACTCAGCTTTTAGAACTCTGTAGAGATATAATCGTTCGATTTTATAACTCCTAGCACTAACCACTCTTACGCCACTCTCATGAACCATATGTATTCATCCCTTTTTTCATCACTCGCTCTTCACACAATAACCCCAAGCTCCATTCACAAGTGTCACAAGTATAGGAGAATCATGGACCGTGAAATTCACCCACACTTAATTATGCAATGCCCTCGTTGTGGTCAGTTTTATCGCTTCCCTGCATTTCCTTAACCATTGATGCGCCGCTTTTGGATCATACATCGAATGGTAATGCTCACCTAACAAAACTAGCCGCTCCATTGATAGCTTCTTTCAATCGTAGCTAGTCCGACCCCTATCTATCACTTACGCTTTTTCTAACAAGTATGGTATTTTTCGCCAACTGCACCTTTGGCATTACCCTCTTTTGCCTATGAAGCATCTTGACCCCAGCAAACCAATGGAGGTTCTTTCCTTGTTGAAAATGTGGTAGCAGACCTCTTATTTGTTGACACAAGTCGACACGTCAGTAAAAGGTGAAAACTCAATATTAGGATTTTCAATCGCAATAGAACCCGTTTCTCAAACAAAAACTGTCATTTTCATTTCTTTTTCTTTGACTTAAAATTTGCAAGTAATTTCCTAGTTATTTTCACACAAAAAAAAAACCCAAAAGATTAAAAAGTTGACTTTTGAATTGACTTTTTAGTCAACGCCGGCTCAAAATTTGGCTTTTTGCATAAAAAGTTCCTAATTAGTCTTAATATCTCTTTGGCCACAATAGTTTTCAAAAAAATTCAAAGTTTTGATCACAAAATTAACCATCTAGTGAGAAATCACCATGTCAATCCTTCGACAAAAAAAAAAATTGAAAATATTGAAAATATTGAAAAATCATATCATTTTAGCTTTAATTTGACTTTGGCATCAAAAATTTTATAAAAATTAATTAAGAACCTCATTTTCTGAATTTTTCTATTTTAGGTTCAAAATTAACCAAAAATAAAATTTCTTTCATTCTAGTCATATATTAGCTTTGCTTTCTTCACAATGTTTGATCTAGAGGTCATCTTAAATTCACTCATGCGGCCAATTCTGAGATTTGACATGTCAAGATAAATTGTCATTTTTAGCCCTAATTAGGGGTTCAAATTGATTCTTCATGACTTGCAAGTTTACACTTTGAATTAACTTAGCTGAATCAAAATCTGAGGTCAATTTTGGCAAATTCACTTGGGAAATTTTCAATTTGACAGATTTAGCTTGCTTGAAATTTGGAAAGTTATGCTAATAAACTTCAACTGGTGCAGTTCAAGTTGACTCATCTAAACTAAGGTTTAATTTGATGGGTTAAGGTTCAATTTCATCATTGACCCTCAATCTAATTTTGACATAAAGTTCATACTATCATTTCAGTGTCATTTTGGATGCATTAAGCCATTATTTACATGGGTAATTGTATCTAATCTTTATATTATTATATCAATAAGATTCAATTTCAATTGATTTGGTTTTTCACGACGGGAATTACATGAATTACACAAATTGGCAAGAAAATCTAAATTTGCACACCCATTGTGTTTAAGCATAATATTGGGGTGATTAAACCAATTAAAATCAATTAAGATGTTTGTGGATCAGTGATTTTGAACCGTTCCTCTTCAAATTAGTCCATTTTCATTCTAATTGGACAGGACTTGATTACGTAAAATTTTGAAAAGAGCCAGCCAAAGAAAACCAAAACCAACCGAACCAATCCAAACCAATTTAGATGGGTCCAACGGCTTGACCTATTTCCAGCGATCCATCGATGGCCGAACCACTACCAACCAGCCCAAGGTCGATTGACTTTCCCATGCCCCTTCTCTTACAAAATTTATAGAAATAACCTTGGTGAATTTACTAAAATGTCCCTAGGTGCCATGTCACTAATACTAATCATTAGGATTAAGTCAATTAGGTGACTTGCTTAGTGACTAAGCATTAAATCTAAGCCATTTATCAATAATTAACCCTTGATCAAGAAAGAATAATTTGAGCCATTGGATCAATCTAAGGGCCCAAATTTGGTCTCGGGGATAAGTACAATTTTCCCTCCAAAACCAAGAAGGTTGGATCATTTTTCCAGATCTCTCTCTCTCTCTCTCTCTCTCTCTCTCTCTCAGCCAGCCAACTCATTCTTGCCACTGTACACAATCATGTTGGCACCCATCCAACACCCACCCGTGTCTGTGACCCAGCGCAAGATCTCCTTAGTTCAATTGCAAGCCTCGCTCGCCAACCTACTAGCCTGAGAGCCCTGAACCGACACTCCTTTCTCTTGGTCTTGAAGACAAGCCTGCACACTAGTGAGTCCTTCGGCATTTTGATGGCCATTTTGGTGATCCACCGGCCTTTTTAGCCTCCATAAGCGGTGTGATCGTGATTCCCAACCATTCCTAGAGCTAGCTGCAACTCGATTTGATTCAAGTCAATCACTTCCTAAACTCTTAAACTCTTTTGATTGATTTTAGTTTGATGACTTCATGCTTAGATCTAACTCGAAGTTTGATTATGTAAACTAGATCTTCAAGGAGATATTCTAGTCAATCCTCAAAGTTCATAGGTGGTTGGCCTAGCTCAATTAAGATCGAAGAACAATTGTAACAAGGTAAAAGGTAATCTCTCTTAGATCGTGTGTTGACACCTTAAAAAAAAAAATTAATTATTGCATGTAGATTATCTAGGTGTTTAATATAGTTTTTAATGGAATATGTTTTTCCTAAAAAAAAAAAGAAGAAGAAGAAGAAGAAGAGAGTTGGGGCCGATGATTTGAATGTGACTAGCCAAGCCCAGGAGATCATATTGTAATTAAAACGGCAAGTTGGGGCCAAAATGCAATTTCCAAAAGTTGAGGGACCAATTTGCAAAATTTGCAAAATTTTGCCCGAACCCTTAAATCATTATCTTGGTCCCCAATTGAGTTGAAATTGAACTTGAGTCAAGTATAATTAATCGAATCGGCCAAAAAGGACTTAATTGCATTGAATTTGGCATTTTCGGGCAAGAAAATGGCCAACTTTGAGGAACTTTCTTGCAAAATTGGGTGGAGACAATTGCGAAAAATGGTCAATATCTTAAACTACTATACATGAGCTTTCTAATTGATCAAAAAACGCAGCCAAATTATTGGATTAAAGCACTCAAATCAGCAGCCAAAACTCAGTCCACGAGTTGGTCTTAATTCGGAGTTGCTGAGTAAGCAATTTGGTGGCCCCACCATATCCTCCTCAGCTGCCCAACCAGCCCGATCTTCGCACGTGATGGAAGACCGTATATAGTAGTCCAAGTGGACGAAAATTTACTAGGGATAAGCTGCTGACAGCACCGGAAAATCGCAGCAAAATCCGCATACTCAACCGCTGCATAATTGAAAAAAATTGGCTAAGTCAGAGAGTGGGTGGACTAGCTCAATTGGCAGGCTTGGTAGGGGGGCAAAAAGCCGACGAAAAGATTGATGAATTCAGTGGATAAGATCTATGAAGCGTGCTCTTTTGAGGGATAAGAGGTAGAAGACAAGAAGCACGAGAGGCAGCTCGGGATCGTACCCAAAAAAAACACCCTCAGAAGCAACTCCAGAAAGGAGAGAACCCAGAAATTCCAGATGAACCTTTAGAGAGAAAAGTGAGATTTTCACACACCTACGGTCAAAATTAGCCAAAACCTTCAACTAGAGATTGAAACTTCACTCAAATATATTTCCATCCATAGGTCACATGTCCAAAATGGAGATCGGGAAGACCTCCTAAAGCCCCCCGAAAAGATACCCTCCTGGCGGGCAAGGGGAGTCCTAAGATTTTTTTCCAAGTGTTGAGCCCGATTGGTCATGAGTGAGGAAAAGCGAGTGCCTTCGAAAAACATGAGAGACAAATGAGAAAATCCATGACTCACAAGACAAACTATAATACATATAGTTTGGGTTGATATGAACTTGACCAACAAAGAAGGTTTGAAAGTCTAATTTTGGAAGTCAACGAAAACCTTCGTTGTCACTTTTTCTTCTGCAGATCTCACTTTCAGCTTGAAGGAACCAATTTCCATGTGCTTCCAGAGGACAATTTCTTGGTTTCCTTGGCCAATAGTCACTTTAAAGAGAAACTAGGAAGCAAGGTAAGCATCCTAGATATATTTTTTGTTCGAGTTTGAACATGTTTTGATCATGAAAAATCAAGAAGAAAACTAGTCCGGAGAACTAATTTCTGAAGCTAAAATTTTTGTTAAGTGTTTAAAACCTCTTCAATGCCTCTACATGCTTGACTTGTTACTCCCTTTGCATTTTTTTTTTTTCTTCGTCGTTGTGACTTTGATGAATGTTACATGGGAGTACAAATGATGCATAGGACAACCCGGTTTAGTCTTTAAATCTCCTTGTGAACCATGAAACCATCTATAACATGAGCCAAAAACCACATTGAGACATGGTTGGCCAGCATAGATCATGCATGTATGCTTCTTGGAGAGTTCATTTTGATGCGTCCGGTTGATCGTTTTCGGTGATGTTTGTTGCATTGAAAAGTAAGTGTTACCTATTTTCATCTGGATGGAGTAATATTTCATATAGATGTTGCACGTGATGGTTGTCGGGGCTTCAATCTGGGCATTTGACATGGCTGTTTGACTTGGGTTCATCACCAGATTTGCAAAGCGGCTCCAACCTGCATATTGGAGGCCGTTTTTAGTTCGGTTTTTGCATGTTCTAGGCTGTGATTTCTAGCTAAACTTGTTCCTTGCATGTGGTAGTATAATCTTGATACTTTAATTCCGCATGAGATTGCTTATGGGTCGAGATTGAAGGCCACGAACATGGCCCGAGGAAGCCATTTTGAGGTGATTTGATGCAAGCCAAGTATTCGATAAAATGTTGGAATCAAGTTTCAACCTTGAAACAATCGATTTAAGCTCTATTATTGTAATATTCATGTGTTGTGTTTTTCAATGTTAGTATATATTGGTTTAGGGAATTATTATTATTATTATTAAAAAAAAAATCAAAAAAAATCAAAAAAAAATTTCAAAAAAAAAGTATATAAATGATAAATGGCATCAAATTAAGGAAAAATGACATATATGAAATTTTATTAATTTTATAAGTTCATTTTCCTAATTTAATGCTATTTTGATATTTTATAATCATTTTTGTAAATAATCTATTTTCCATAGATTAAATTTATTTAGAGTAGTTTCATGTATTTAGAGTAATATCATGCATTTTTAAATTCTCATTTTGCTCATGGGGGTCCTGTCCCGGGGCATGATAACAAGGCCATGTAATATTATTTGCCCGACTTGTATCGGGTTTACCTTTTCCGCGTTTCTTTTCAAGTTATTTCAATTTCTTGGATGTTTACTTGCACGGCACTTTTCATTAATTTGAGTGTAAATTTCTCTTCTAAATTATGTTAGGATTAGTCTAGACATTAAAAAAAAAAAAAACTACAAAAACATTTGCATGGACACTTAGTGGTATCATAAAAATTATAATTAGTAATCAAGATTGTGTGGTCATTTAGATAAACAACCTTCCAAGTTAGTGGTACCGCAAGGGCGCTAATAGAAACATTGGCGTAAACAAGTCCCCGTTCCTAGAAATCTCTGGTTGCGTAGGAATCGAGACAACACTCTCGTGTCTTAATTGGTTTCTAGCCGACCCTAATAGGCTAGTGGCGACTCCTAGAATTACATAGATTGTTAAGAACTAAAATTCAAAATCCAATGTCGCGCGAGGTATGGGCTTGGGAGAGCTCGCGCCTAATTTAGGACCATTGGTCCGCCTCTTTAGGCAAATACCCCTAAACTTTCTTCTTTTTCCTCGGACGGAAAAAAAAAAAGAGAGGTCGTGACAGCTTGGCGACTCCGCTGGGGATTTTGAATTTTAGTTCTTAACAATCTATGTAATTCTAGGAGTCGCCACTAGCCTATTAGGGTCGGCTAGAAACCAATCAAGACACGAGAGTGTTGTCTCGATTCCTACGCAACCAGAGATTTCTAGGAACGGGGACTTGTTTACGCCAATGTTTCTATTAGCGCCCTTGCGGTACCACTAACTTGGAAGGTTGTTTATCTAAATGACCACACAATCTTGATTACTAATTATAATTTTTATGATACCACTAAGTGTCCATGCAAATGTTTTTGTAGTTTTTTTTTTTTTTTTAATGTCTAGACTAATCCTAACATAATTTAGAAGAGAAATTTACACTCAAATTAATGAAAAGTGCCGTGCAAGTAAATATCCAAGAAATTGAAATAACTTGAAAAGAAACGCGAAAAGGTAAACCCGATACAAGTCGGGCAAATAATATTACATGGCCTTGTTATCATGCCCCGGGACAGGACCCCCATGAGCAAAATGAGAATTTAAAAATGCATGATATTACTCTAAATACATGAAACTACTCTAAATAAATTTAATCTATGGAAAATAGATTATTTACAAAAATGATTATAAAATATCAAAATAGCATTAAATTAGGAAAATGAACTTATAAAATTAATAAAATTTCATATATGTCATTTTTCCTTAATTTGATGCCATTTATCATTTATATACTTTTTTTGAAATTTTTTTTTTGAATTTTTTTGGATTTTTTTTTTTAATAATAATAATAATAATTCCCTAAACCAATATATACTAACATTGAACAACACAACACATGAATATTACAATAATAGAGCTTAAATCGATTGTTTCAAGGTTGAAACTTGATTCCAACATTTTATCGAATACTTGGCTTGCATCAAATCACCTCAAAATGGCTTCCTCGGGCCATGTTCGTGGCCTTCAATCTCGACCCATAAGCAATCTCATGCGGAATTAAAGTATCAAGATTATACTACCACATGCAAGGAACAAGTTTAGCTAGAAATCACAGCCTAGAACATGCAAAAACCGAACTAAAAACGGCCTCCAATATGCAGGTTGGAGCCGCTTTGCAAATCTGGTGATGAACCCAAGTCAAACAGCCATGTCAAATGCCCAGATTGAAGCCCCGACAACCATCACGTGCAACATCTATATGAAATATTACTCCATCCAGATGAAAATAGGTAACACTTACTTTTCAATGCAACAAACATCACCGAAAACGATCAACCGGACGCATCAAAATGAACTCTCCAAGAAGCATACATGCATGATCTATGCTGGCCAACCATGTCTCAATGTGGTTTTTGGCTCATGTTATAGATGGTTTCATGGTTCACAAGGAGATTTAAAGACTAAACCGGGTTGTCCTATGCATCATTTGTACTCCCATGTAACATTCATCAAAGTCACAACGACGAAGAAAAAAAAATGCAAAGGGAGTAACAAGTCAAGCATGTAGAGGCATTGAAGAGGTTTTAAACACTTAACAAAAATTTTAGCTTCAGAAATCAGTTCTCCGGACTAGTTTTCTTCTTGATTTTTCATGATCAAAACATGTTCAAACTCGAACAAAAAATACATCTAGGATGCTTACCTTGCTTCCTAGTTTCTCTTTAAAGTGACTATTGGCCAAGGAAACCAAGAAATTGTCCTCTGGAAGCACGTGGAAATTGGTTCCTTCAAGCTGAAAGTGAGATCTGCAGAAGAAAAGTGACAACGAAGGTTTTCGTTGACTTCCAAAATTAGACTTCCAAACCTTCTTTGTTGGTCAAGTTCATATCAACCCAAACTATATGTATTATAGTTTGTCTTGTGAGTCATGGATTTCCTCATTTGTCTCTCAAGTTTCTCGAAGGCACTCGCTTTTCCTCACTCATGACCAATCAGGCTCAACACTTGGAAAAAATCTTAGGACTCCCTTGCCCGCCAGGAGGGTATCTTTTCGGGGGGCTTTAGGAGGTCTTCCCGATCTCCATTTTGGACATGTGACCTATGGATGGAAATATATTTGAGTGAAGTTTCAATCTCTAGTTGAAGGTTTTGGCTAATTTTGACCGTAGGTGTGTGAAAATCTCACTTTTCTCTCTAAAGGTTCATCTGGAATTTCTGGGTTCTCTCCTTTCTGGAGTTGCTTCTGAGGGTGTTTTTTTTGGGTACGATCCCGAGCTGCCTCTCGTGCTTCTTGTCTTCTACCTCTTATCCCTCAAAAGAGCACGCTTCATAGATCTTATCCACTGAATTCATCAATCTTTTCGTCGGCTTTTTGCCCCCCTACCAAGCCTGCCAATTGAGCTAGTCCACCCACTCTCTGACTTAGCCAATTTTTTTCAATTATGCAGCGGTTGAGTATGCGGATTTTGCTGCGATTTTCCGGTGCTGTCAGCAGCTTATCCCTGGTAAATTTTCGTCCACTTGGACTACTATATACGGTCTTCCATCACGTGCGAAGATCGGGCTGGTTGGGCAGCTGAGGAGGATATGGTGGGGCCACCAAATTGCTTACTCAGCAACTCCGAATTAAGACCAACTCGTGGACTGAGTTTTGGCTGCTGATTTGAGTGCTTTAATCCAATAATTTGGCTGCGTTTTTTGATCAATTAGAAAGCTCATGTATAGTAGTTTAAGATATTGACCATTTTTCGCAATTGTCTCCACCCAATTTTGAAAGAAAGTCCCTCAAAGTTGGCCATTTTCTTGCCCGAAAATGCCAAATTCAATGCAATTAAGTCCTTTTTGGCCGATTCGATTAATTATACTTGACTCAAGTTCAATTTCAACTCAATTGGGGACCAAGATAATGATTTAAGGGTTCGGGCAAAATTTTGCAAATTTTGCAAATTGGTCCCTCAACTTTTGGAAATTGCATTTTGGCCCCAACTTGCCGTTTTAATTACAATATGATCTCCTGGGCTTGGCTAGTCACATTCAAATCATCGGCCCCAACTCTCTTCTTCTTCTTCTTCTTCTTCTTTTTTTTAGGAAAAACATATTCCATTAAAAACTATATTAAACACCTGGATAATCTACATGCAATAATTAATTTTTTTTTTTAAGGTGTCAACATCGTGAATTTGAGGAAACGAGGTTTTAACAGGATACTGGGGCTAGGATTAGTACTAAGGTTGCGATTTGTGTTTCTATGATCTATATAAATATTTGAAGATGATCGTTGATGGTTTGATGAAATTTGATAATGATACTAGAGCTCGATGATGCTTCGATAATATTTCTGGAAATTTAAAATTCTAATGATTGACGACCGGAAATGAGCCGTTAGATGAGGTTTCGATTTTGATGCCTCATGAGATTTAAACTAGAATTGATAAGCTTTTCAACAACATATCATATGCCTGATTTGAGTATCATTTGTCTTATCAAAAGTTCATCATAACATTGTGATTGTTGTTTCTGGAAAATTGTAGCTAATTTTGGACTGATTTGATGAATGTCTAGAAACAAGCTAGAAAATAATCTCATGTAATTTTGACGCCTACGTATGATTCGAAGATGATTTCAAGATCTTTCAAACAACATATCATGTGCATGATTCGGACTTTGTTTGGCTTGTCGAATACTCTTCACAAGATCAATGTTTAATTTGCATTTCTGATGTTCTGCTGGAAAATTGATCACAATATTTGATTCTATATCATATAAAAATCTCATGAAATTTTTAAATCATTTAGTTAGGTTAATCGCTTGCTAATTGTTCATAATTTGTAAAGTTAAGTTTCGAATTAGACATCATTATTAAATGTCTTCAAATGAGCTGGAAATTGATTTCAATTGTATTCAAGATCTTTTAAGATTCATAAGAGATTTCATAAATAAGAAATAAATAATTACACCTAGTGTCGCGACCATATTTTTTGGGTGCACCACCTAGGGTTTGGCTAATGGATTACTAAGCCTAAACTTAACTCGGGCTCTCCCGAGCCCATACCAATTCATGACTTAGTTAAAATTTCTTAACATGCAAATGGATTTATCTAGGAGTCGCCACTAATCAGTTTATGATAAATCGATTAGACACCTAAGTAAAATAAAGGGAGAATTATTTTACTCCTACGAACCAGAGACTTTGGGTATGGGGACTTGGTTACACCAGACCTCTCTAATGCCCTTTCGGTACCATTTCTTTTATTTTCAAAAATGTTTTTGCACGCAGCTTGGATTGATTTTAAATCTATTTCTCTAACATATGAGGTGTTCATGCGAGTGCGCAAACCACCAATTTAACATTCAAGAAAAGCAATGAATAAATTGCAAGACTTACCTCATAGCAACGAAAGTATCTACGTTGTTAGATCACAAATCACATCAACAGTCCTAAATATGATTTCTAATTAACACGTAATTTCTTTTTTTGTTTTCATTTATTTAATGAGAGTCATGCAATGCATGCTACTAAATTAACATGAAATGATATGACATAGCAATATGATCTACCCATATGACATAAAATGCAGTCTATACTAAAGAATGAAATTGATTTATTCTAAAGACTTCTTTTTTTTTTGGTATTTTCCATGAAATTCAAAATTAAGAAAAATGTGAAAATTATCTGGCTAAATTAAGATTTTATCCAACTTATATTAAGAATTAGGTCAGGCTGAACCCTAATTTAAACCAAGATATTATCTTAACTTAACAATCTCTAACCTAAGATGCAATCTATTTAAAAAAAATCAATCTAAAATTAAAATGAAATATGCAATTTTATTCTAATATGCAATGACGTACAAAAAATGCCATAATTCTACATGACATATGCACGATGATTTTTTTGTGTTTTTTTTTATTTTTTTATAAAATTCGAAATTTAAAATTACCAAATAATTAAACATACAACTTAAATTAAACAAAAACTAACATCCTAAATGAATGCAATTTTTTGGATTTTTCTATTTAACAAAATAAAATTGATTCAACTAACATGACGGCAAATCAGATAAGATAAGATCGATATCCACAAATTGGTGAACCATATATCGCGCATGAGATCGTGTTTGCCAATTTTTAAAATAAATCGCGAATCGAATCTCAGGCGTGAGATCAGATTGACGATTTTGCAAGCGATTGCGAGTCAGATTTCAGGCGCGAAAATCGGACTTTCAATCCAAAATTTCAGAGGCAATTTCATGTCGAGGAATCTCAATCTTGCATTAAGGAATAATTATACTAAAAGATCAAGTAAACTAAAAAATAATAAAATATAATAAATAGAACACTACCTAATGTGATTTTCTTTTTTTTTTTTTCTTGCTTCTTCACCCACGACTAGGCAGCTTCGGTGGGTCGCCGGGGGTTGGATCACCGGTGTCGAATCTCCGGCGCGGGGGGTTCCGGTGAGGGATTCGGTGGCTGGCGAGAAAGGCTCGAGATCTGCTGTAGGACAGCGATAAGGAGGCGTTGGGCAGAGGGACAGCCGCGGCTACGTCGCGGCTGGGAGCGGAGAGCTGCTCGTGGCCACAGGAGAGAGGAATCGAGATCTGCCGACGTCACGAAGCTGGTGTCAGGGTCGGTGGCAGGTGGACTGGCAATGAACAAACCAGGAGCAGCATCAAGGTCGTCGCAGATCGGCATAACGGCAGCTTCGCCAGCAGAGCAGAGCCAAGTCGTCAGAGCAGAGGCGGAACAAGGGCGTCGTGGCTGGTGCAGTGGGTCGCTCGAATGAGACTTGAATCGGCACAACAACGGCTTCGGGGGGCGGAGCAGAGGCACTGGGCTGGCACAGAGCAGCAGCGAGCAGGTGTCTGATCCGGCGGAAGCCACGTCGCGGCTGGGGGCTCGACAGTAACTGGCGCGGCACGAGCAGAGGACGTGCAAGCCGATGCAGGAGCTCGCGCGGTGCAAGGATCAACGACCGGCTCAGATCTGCCGATGCTGCTCAAGCGGGCAGATGGGTGCAGCAGCGGTGTGAGCAGCGAGCGGTGGTGCGGTGGCCTGGCGCTGGCACGGTGATGCGAGGAGACTAGCGGCGCGGAGGTGGCAGACCGGCGGTGACGATTGGCGCAGCGGAGACCGGCGATGCAGGGGCTCAGCGGTGTGGATGACGCCCGAGCCAAGGGACCTCCGAAGAAGATGAACAGTAGGGGTCTTTTTTCTGCTGTCCTTCGCACGTCACTCTTGTTCCCTCTCTCTGTTGCGACGCTTTTCCCTTTTTCCAACAAAAGCCAAAAACTTTGACTTTTTCTCCACAAACCCTAAAGAAACGATGGAAATTTTTCTCCTCTGGCCTGAATTTTTTTACCTTCGAATCGAGAGAAAAAGCCCCAATGTGGCCGTGTATTTCTATTGTGTGGCCCCTGACTGGCACCACAATCAGCGGTTTGTCATGCAATGCAAGGGTCAACACTTAGGAAAGGCTTCACATGTCTTTCTCCAAAAGACGAGGGGATGACCTGCAACACAAAAATTACGAGGAAAGAAAGTCCTCGTTATAAGCCTAGCAGCAAGACCTCACCTGCCAACGTGAATGGCATGCACAGAAAAAGAAAGTGATCTTTTTATTCCTTTTTTTATTTGCTCTTTATGTGCCCCTCTTTCTCTTCGTTGGTGGGCTTCATAAGAACGGTGATTCGCCGGTACTGCAACTTCTCGGTTTGGAATGGTCAGGCTCGAGCTTGGACAGCAGCTCGCCGTTATTGCTAGAGATTCCGCGATGACTTAACAGGCCGTATGGATGTGGCTCACGTCGGGGAATGACAGCTCGGATTCGAAGGAACGTTACAGCTGCAACAGGATCGCCATGGCTCATGGGGGTGGAACTCGACGTCAAGGCAACGCGGGTAGCAGCTCCACGACAGTGAGCAGCAGCAGAGGGTCGACAACGAAGGGTTTGGGCGCGGTGCAGTGGGCAACGATATGGCAACGGCATGGCGTTGGCAAGGGTGGCGCGTCTTGGTGCACTCGGAACAAAGAATGATGAAGTGCAACAAGCCTGGACGTTTGCGAATCCCGTATCTTCGTAGAATGGTGGCTAGCAAGCAAATTGGACGATCACATGGCTGAGGTAGGTCAAGCACCGAAGAAGAAGACCATCCTTCGTTCTTTCTCTCTCGTCTCGATTATCACGTGTGTTTACCTTCTGAGATTCTGAATTGCCGTCCCCCTCAAGACGTCCCATTAAAGAAGATTGAGCTCCAAGACAAAAATTGAACTTCCACTTTCCTTTACTGAATTATGCACGATTCCCCTCTATTTCTTTCCACCTTTGACCATGCAAAAAATATTCTCCTTTCAGGCCATATGTAAGCCATCCGCATCCTTTTCTTTCCTTTATTTCTCTTCTTTCCTACAAACAAGAGAATCGGTCGCTGCAATATTCGAAGAATTATGGCCATATGAAATATTATGCTGATGATAGCCTAATTAATTTCCAAGTTGAGCACAATGTAATTTTCAGTTATGGACTCAGTTCAATTAATCCCATTTCATGGACTCAAACATGGTACTTGGGCCCCAAACTATACCTGCACTGATCCAATTATTTCAATAAGCTCAGAACTATTCGCTCAAGCTCATCTACCTAAATCCACCTTTCGCCAGTTCAATTTATATGCAAAATGCAATTAATACTCCTAAAAACTATATGCAATTTAGTATTTTTGTTTAGGGGTTAAAATTAATCCCTAATTTTTAATGCAATAAATAAATGACTGGGTCGCCAAAATTTAGGTGTTAACACCTAGTTTACATGAATCGGCCTTCATTTATTAGGTCTAACAATTTTTACAAAACTGAACTGGAATTTGGAAATGATTAGTGCTCTGTTTCAATGTTTTATTTTTGTGACCTTTGCTTTTTGTTGATTTTCTCTGATTTTTTGTGGTTCGATTCTTAATTAGGTGTCTTAATGATAGTTGCTTAGGACATATAGATCTATGATATATAAACATTTCGTGATGATTGAAGTTCATTACTTAGGCCAATTATGTCTTGAACTTCCGTGCTCATCCCTGCAATTTTGTTCTGTTGATTAACTTGCATTGACTCTTCGATTTTTATAACATCATGTATTCAGAATATGGAATTAGTTTTTCCATGAAATTTTCTTGCTACATCCTTTTGAACAATATATAAAATTTTCATAAAGATCGGACAATATTAGAATAGGTCGAGCATGTTTAAACCAAACTTGCTTGTTGTTGAGATTTGTCTGTCCTGAATAACATATGCTTGTTCTATGATTTTTATAAATTCACATGACTAGAGTTGGCCTTACATGTCTTCATGAAAGTAGTAGGACATTGTATGAACAATGTTTTTTAGAAATTTCAAATTGAGTGGATTACTTTTGGATGATGTAAATGACAGTGAGGCTAATACGTTTGCTTCTGTGATGTTCTGTTTCCAGAATGATATGCTCGAATTTTTTATTTTTAGAAATTCATGCATGTTGAGTATGCTGATGATGTCTTCATGAGTTTTGTTTGAGATACGTTGAACTTCATTATAAAAAAATTTCAAAAATTATCAAGCATGTTTGTTATATTTGCCGACCGCATCAAAATTGTAGGGCTTGTTAGAACCCTATTTTCCAGAATTGATATGTGTGCACAACTTAAGTTTTACGATTGCATACTTCGCGAAAGTTTTAAAAGACTTTTCAATCTTTGATTTGGCTTTGGTTTTTGTTCAATTCGAAATCCTTTAGGGTATTAACTAGTGAGCTTGATCTGAGTGTTGTTAATTCTGCACCTAAGTTCTGATTAAACATCTGAAAGTATTTCGTAATTTTAACAAATTTAATGACCTTTTCTTGAAATTTTCAAAATACGAAAGCTTTGGACATCTATCTAAGCTTTCTTTTGATATCAATTTTGTCAAAATCGAGTCATGTTCAATGGTTCAAAGAACCCGATCGGTGTGTTGACATTATTTGCACCCAAATTCTTGAATTTATTTCTCAAGAACATTGAACATGTCTCAAAATTCCAATAAATTTGATGTTCATGCATATTATCATTTGAAGATTGAAAATTTCTTTTAAAGGACCAAATTGCAATTTTTTTAAAAATTTTGTGTCCTTGATTGCAATTTCTTAAAACTTAATTCATTGATTGCAAATTTTTAGAAGTCTAACCTTAGGTTTCCTTTTCTTCATGTTCATTTTGTATGCATATACGATTGATTGCCGTTGCCTTGAATGAATAAGTGACCTATTTTGATTCACTTTCTTTGGATGTTTGAGTGAGAACCAAGGTCTCATGGCCTAAGTACATGGAATTTTATTATGTTTGCATGTGATTTCTAGGTAAATAATTTAGGGCCAATGCATCTACATGAGTAAACCAAAGGGACACACTTAGACCCAATTTCTAGGAGCCGACTAATCTTGATCGCCGCTTATGAACATAGAGGATGGCCAAGTATCGACGACTATAATTAATCAAATAGGTGTCATAGGATGGCTTGTGATGCATGCAAATCAAAGGCTGATCACGAGGCCATATTTGACTAGTTGAATGCATTTGTTCAATTCTTTGTATTAATTGTTCTTGTATGAGTTCATGTGTTCATGATTACATGTACAATGTATGTTATGTAATTCCACATGCTAATCTAGCATTAGAATAAGATTATAATAGGCCCTAAAGGTAATTCTTAGACGTGGTAGCCAAAAGAACTTGAAGATGGCGATATGGTCAATGTCCAATCCGATCTTTGTTCTTTTGTATCAATTCATTTCCCAACATATGTCTTGGGTTCTCTTTTTGTGTCGGATAAACATCCGATGAGTTGCGAATTTTCTTTTCTTACCTTTTAGAACTCTCTTTCGTATTATTCTTTTAATTCCTGTAGGTGTTTACTTTCGAGTATTGCAATTTCAATTACTTGATTGCTTTTTCTTTTCATTTTGGCAATTAACCTAGAAATTGCATGAATGAATCATCCATGTGTGTTCACTTAGTCTTGAGATTCAAATTGTATGAAAATGTAAAAAGACCAATTGACCACGTTAGGTAGCAACCATACTCACATGTATCGAAAGGACACTAATAGAAATCTTAACATAACCCAAATCCCCAATCCCAAGAAATCTTTGGTTCAATGGAAATCAACGGTGGTCTCCCAACCCTTGATTCGATTTCTAGCCCCCCTCCAAAAAAAGGCTAGTGGCGACTCCTAAATCCATATTTTATGTTGTTTAAACAACTTTAAAATAAACTACCGCCACGCAAGATACAAATTTGGGATGTCCATATTCTTGATTGATGGACCTCCTAGATGAACATTAAAGATGACTCTTTCGAACCATCTTTATGTGATGCACCTTGAGGACTGTCTCTTAAACAAGTGTCTTTAAACATATTCCTTGGGATCAAAGACTTGGAGGGGTAGGTCACGACATTTTTAAGATTGGGTTTGAAAGACTCATGACTGAATGGAAAAAACTGCAATAGGTTTGAGACCTTTTAGATAATTTTCCCAATCTTTTTGGCCAATTATAAATGAAAATTGCTAATTTGGAAATCTAGTTATCTCTGGTTGTCCCATGTGGCACACCGCCACATTAGAAATTTTAGGCAAAATTGGCTGGAATAACTACAATGGAACTTCACACAAAATTTTAGGACTAAATTGAGAATTTGAAAAGTTTAAGAATAAATTGACATACATACAATATGTTTAGGACTAATTAGACAATTTTCCCACAATATACCACATTAAAAGCTAACCATGTGATTTTGAACCACTTAAAAGCTAATCTTTCAGAACCACTGAGGACTACCCAGCCTATCCAACGAATATACTGTTGGCGGGCTCATAAGATTGTATTCCTTATTTTAACGTGCTAGTGCCTACACACCCCAGGCCCCCAATTCCCCCTAATTATTTGTCATGACCTAGACTTAGAACTAGGGAAGGAGAGTAAATTCTATGCAAGTATGCGTCCCACAGTGGGTGAACAACTCCCGTTCAAACCCTTCAGGGACTGCCTTTTAGCAAAAAACCACTCAGCCCTTTAGTTCAGAGCCTAGAGACACCCAAAAATTCCAGGATGGAAACGTTTCTAATCTACCCAAGCTGCATTTCTCGGAGGATCCTACCAGGCTGGAGAAGAAGAGGAGTTTTAGAAAGCCATAAAGAGAATTTGCATAAAACACTCACTTTACTTCGAGAGACTCTGCCCAACACATTACACCCTCCTTGCCTTATATAGACAATAAGAGGTCGCCAACAAACAAGCAAGGACCAAACATGGGTCCGAAACAAACAAAGGCACCGGAAACTTCCAGGAGGGAATTATTCGCACACTATGAACAGTAACTGTACTGTGAACAGTACTTTCCCTAGCCTAGTGCTACAGTAAAAGTTAACAATGATTTTGCTACAGTGAAAATTGTACGGACAACGGCTTTTCAGCGGTCTCGTCCGTCACAAGCATTGTGGCTACAGACTGAGTCATCTGAGTTGTCTTCTAGGAGATGTGCTTCATATTTTTGTTCAAGGGCTTCAAGGTCTTCAGGTGAAAGGATTTGGCTCAGCCTTCGTGATGAGGATGCTTCTTCATGAGCCCAATGGGATGCTTCTTCTTCAGCCCAGTTTGTGTTGTCAATTTCCCGAGTGTCGGCAGGAATGCTTGGTTGAGGCCGGTTGGATGGCTGTGCATAAAATGATGTATCCATGCTTTGGAATAGGGACGAAGGTCCTAGTTCGTAGGGATCCTGGGACAGAGGACCTCCAAAGTGTGCATAGGGGTCCTGAGTGGGTTGACCAATATCATCTGTTCCTGTCATTTAATGATCTTGAGACGATGCAGCTTGTCTGTATTGTTCAAGTGCTTCATTGGCTTTTGGTTCGAGGTCATAATGATCCCACGTAGTGGGTACATTATTCCAAACATTTTCAGGAATAGTTTTGTTTTCTTGGCACAAGATTCTCTGGAGTTCACGGTATTGGTGTTCATCAAATCTAACAGATTTTGGATAAGATTTGTGAATTCGAGCTTTTCTGCAATTCAGATGGGGTTTGTAGGATGTGGTTCCTATTTCCTGTGCGGTGTCGATGATGGTGCCACTATTTGTGAAAAAATGCCATAGACGTCGGAAAAACAGAATAGTATGGACTTCAGGATTTGGAGTCGTGGTTCTCAGTTCCTTTTCCAAGAGTTGTTTCCAGTGATTAGGATGATAGAACCAATTTAGAAAGTCTAAGAGATTCTTATCACTTTCTTTTTCAACATTTTTCCGAGTAAAAATATCCTGGTGAGGTTGGCAACAAATCGTCTGGTTGGAATTTCAATAGCTATTAAGTACTTATTGGTTAAGTACCATAATAACGTCTTGAGTTGATCGGGAAATCATCTTCTTTCCGGATAAGGGGATGAATAAATGGATAATTCGAATTTAACCCAAAAAGATAAAGAATCGAACCTCCATTGAATCTGAATAGATCTGTGTGGCATTGCCACATGAGATTTTCCAAGTTTTCAGCAAGATTATCATTCTGGATGTGTTGAATAATCTCCTAGGGATATTTCCAGCTGGACAAATCCTTGATCTTCTCAACCTTGTATTTCACTCCATAATTGAGCATATGGAAGGCAAGCCTCTTGATATACATGTTGATTTCGGCTGGTGCCTTTGGTCTAGAGAGGAAGTCAGCAAGCACATTTTTCTTTCCAGGAATATGTTTGGTTTCAAAAGAGTATTTCGAAAACCATTCAGCCCATCGAAGCAACTAAGAATTTGGAATCTGCTTATGTTTAAATTTGGTCATCTAAGGGAATGATGCCATGTCTAATTCTACTAGGAAGTGGTGGCCAATGAGATGAAACTCAAACTTTTTTATGCCATTTTTTACTGCTAAGATTTCTTTGAAAGTGAAATGGTAATGCATTTCGGCTTGGGAAAATTTTCCACTTTTGTAAGCACAAGGGTGTCTCTTACCATCAATTTCTTCAAAGAGGATGGCTGCCCAGTATTCATCACTGGCGTCAGTTTGAATGATCCTTTTCCCTGTTGATGGTATTTGCAATGGTGGGAGATTATGCATGATCTCCTTAAGCTCAGCGACTGCTTTAGTCTGGGTTTTTCCCCAAGTTGGGGGGTTCTTCTTTAGTATGGATTGCAAAGGGATCAGAAGCTTTGCAATATTTGGGACAAAACCCCGAGATAATTGATTATCCCAAGAAATTGCTGAACTTGTTTTGTGGTGAAGTTATCCTCAGGGAATTTCAATAATTCTTGAGCAATATGTGGCCCTGGATAGTATGTCCCTTTGTTGAGGTGCATACCAATGAATTCAATTTCCGTTTGGGCAATATTCATCTTTCTTTGAGAAAGCATGATACCATGTTTCTTCACAATTTCTGCAAACTACTCAAGGAGTTGATAGTGTGACTGTTCGTCAGGACTGTAGAGCAGAATATCGTCAATGTATACCTCTGAGGGATACCGAGGTCCACATGAGATCTTAGATGAAGCAATTCAAAGTCATACTTAGGACCGTTCTTTCTTCTATATGTATGCTCGAAACACATAAGTATCTTTCAACTTATACCTTCAAGATAAAATAACCTCGCTTTTGAACTGACCAAGAAAAAACTTGTATTTGAGGGACTAAAACATCCATTGTTACCATTTTCCAAGGAAAAAGTGCATAAAATCAATCCAACACCTATTATATGGAAATCAATTAAGTTTTAAATCTTTTAATTGAACAAATTTAATCCTAAATTTTGAGGGAAAGTGCAATTGAGTCTTCTTGGTCAAGTCTCGCATGGTTCATCTGATATAGCAATTCAGTTTCCATCAATCGGTCTACATGTAAAGATGTTGTTTTTGCTTAGAAAAACGGTGTCTTTTCTTAGTCTTGCATAATAGCAGCAAATTAGCCCCATATCCCAAAATCATTCCCTCGTGCTTGTACCTAATTCCCCCGAGAAGCCCCTATACTAGTCTTGGCGGCAAGATTGAGAGCAAAGATGAAGATCTCAAAATTTTGTAACAAAAATGACAAAGACTGGTCTTGTCAGGTGGGTACTAAAATTGATCGTCTTCCATATTTTTGACAAACTGAATGAAAAAGGCAAAAAAATACTCAAAGACATAACTTTGATTGTGGTTCCTCTAAGAGTGTGATGTCTTCTAATAGTATATTTGTGGCGATATCTACATATGCGATGCATTGGGACCCCTTAATGTAAACACTTTTATATTGCCTTTTCGTGTAAGGTCGAGATGAACATCAAATCAATTTTGATCTGCGTTTTCAACCGTGGAAATTTTGTCCCTTACCGAATGCTCGACTTTGTTGGTGTCCAAATGAATTTGGAAATTACACCGAGCTCTTTATGCTCACTCTTCCTTTTCGTTATGCACTTTCTATATATTCGAATGTATTAGCAGAAAAGAAGAGTTGTTCTTGGGATTTATATGTATCTCCAATTTATTACCTTACCTGGCTTTGTTGGCCTCGCCACAGGCAATCCTCTCAGAGCAAGCAAAGTGAAGAAGGATCATTGGATCTTTGTGAGAGTGGACAGAAAGTTCGGATGGAAAATGGAGTAAAATTCAAAATATTTATGAGATGGAAAGGATGAAATTTTAAAACCTCTGGTAATTTCCTCTCAATATTTCCCAGATTTAATTAATTTCTTCTTTCGAATTAACTCCTTTACATCATACTTGAGAGTCCAATCTTCCTCCAAGTCGTTCTCCGTCGCTACAACTTTTGCAAAGTCTTGGAACAAGTATTGCATGGACTTGAGGGAATAAATCAAGCGAATACATTTAAGAAAGAAACGGGAATTTTCATGCGGTTTTCCTAGAATTAAAGACTATCTTGGCCCTCTAGCTTCCCCGCTGCACCGTCGCCTAGCCCCCTCCTCCCGCGACAAGCCTGAAATTTTAGAGGAACGAACCAAGCTTCGATTGATCCCTAGATCTAAGATTTAAAGGTCAACTTAACCTTAGATCGAGGCTGAGCGCTTGACCCGAGGAGTGTTCTGACGAACTTACAAGCATCTAAATTGCGAAAAAAAATTTGAATTGACATTGGCTCACATATATGATTGTTTGAGGTAGTCCCACCTCATCTAACGATACATGTGAGTTGAGCTATACATGTGAGTTGAGCTCATGTGCACTGAGTGTCGACAATGCAGGCTCTTAAGTTAGGACAAATGAACATGTGACGTTAGTAGGTTTGTCTCATAAGAACAAGGATATTGCGTGAATTTTTCCATATTAACGAAGTCAAGTCTCATATGAGAACGGCGTCTTCTCCACGGCAGTCGACTTTTTGACGTTTCGAATGGGCGATCATACACAGACGAACTTGGGTTTTCAAGTGGGAGTAAACTCATTCAAGAGTTGCCCAGATTAGTTTTTTTTTTTCTTTAATACCCAAAATAGGTCCCTTTATTTATCTAATTTAAAATTGGCTTCCTAAGTTTTTAATTTGTACAATCTTGTCGTATGAAGTGCCCATTTAAGCTGCGTAGGGGACGATTTTATATAGGTTCTCAGTCATTACTCCATTCATGCTTATGCATATGTTCCCATAAATTTCCTAAACCGTTAATCAATAATTAGAAAAAGAGACATGCTTATGCTTATGATTGAATTTAGTAAAAATTCATACAAATTTTTAAAAAATACAAAAAATTGTTCACGTCAAGATCGGTCATGCCACGTAGAACGATTAGCACCGACTAGACTGTCACGTCAGCGAATTCCGATCAAAATTGACTGTAGCGACTAAATTGACAAATCATCAAAAGGTTTAGGACCAAATTGGCATTTATAACTAAATTAGCAAATTGTCCAAATGTTTATGATTAAATTGGCCAAATTAAGGGGTTTAGACTAAATTGGCCAAATTATGACAGATTCAGTGACAAATTCTGGACTTTTTGGATAATTTATCCAATGTTAGTAAATTTATCTCGTGGGTAGGAACAAGGATGTAGCACGCATTTTTCCATGTTAACAAAGTCAAGTCTCATATGAGAGACAAAAACAGCGTCTTCTCTACGGCAGTCGACTTCTTGACGTTTCCAATGGCCGATCATACATAGATGAACTCAAGTTTTCAAGTGGGTGGCGGACTCATCCAACAATTGCCAAGTCCATGATACTCTGCAAATGAATTAATCTTTTTTGGATAAGCCCACATTAGGACCCTTTAATTATCTAATTTGAAAATGGCTCCTCTAAGTTTGTGATTTGTACAATCTTGTCATGTGAAGTGCCCATTTAAGCTGGTGGGGTACGATTTTATGCTGGTTCTCAGTCACTACTACATGCTTATGCATTAATTCCCATTTAATTTCCCAAATCCTCATACAAGATTAGAAAAGAGACATGTTTTGTGTGCACATAGCATAAAGAAAACGAAAATAAAAGGTTATACTGACTATACATATATTATTTTAAATAATTATCCTTGTTTCGCTTTGGCCAATCAACGGTAGCGGACCATAAAAAATGTGAGCCAAAATCACGATTGATAATTCAAATATTATTAGATTCGTTTTGCGCTCAGTAATGTGAGTAATTGTACTTGTCATCACGCATGCAAGATAGTTTGCATAAACCTTTTCCTTCATAGTTTGTGTATTCGATGAAATTTAAAATAATATATATGTAAATCAAAATTTTTAAAAGTGTATATATTAACAATTGAGTAAATCTACCCAACCACAAGCAGCTGCATTAGTTGAGAGTCTCTCCTTCATCGCCGAGGTCGAGAGTTGGAAACCCGCGTTTGCTAATGCGTTGTAAGTGAGGAGCCGTAGTGCTGGGGTCCTGTGCTAATCTCCCCCGAGGTACTGACGTTGGTCCGAATGCGCCACTGGGCCCCACTAGGGCATTGTGACCCCGTAAGGGGGCTCAAGAAGAACCCTCGGTTATTAAAGAAAAAAAAACAATTGAGTAAATCTTACGCACAGGTTGGCGACTTGACGAGGGCACTCAACATGAGGACCTCCAAAAAATCTCTGTCCCTGTCACCAAGTTATTTCGCTACACATACGTTCTAACTCCATCGTTTTCTTTGCCAAAAGTCCAATTCATCGTAGAAAAATCCTACATATTTTGAAGATGGAGCACGTTGGGATGATGTCGATTGCCCTTTTGCTGGTGGTCTTGAGCACCAATTCGCATGCCATCTCCTCATGTAATGGCCCATGTCAAACCCTCGGCGACTGCCAAGGCCAATTAATCTGCATCAACGGAATGTGCAGCGACGACCCCAATTTAGGGCGGTGGTCAATCTGTGCCAACATCCGACGATGGAGGAATGCGACTCCTCAGGCAATCTCCAGTGCGACGGCATGTCTTATCCTACGTTCACTTGCTCGCCCCCGGTAACTTCCTCGACCCGTGCCATCCTGACGAACAACGATTTCAGCCAAGGCGGTGATGGGGGAGCCCCATCTCGGTGCGATGAGCAATATCACAAGAACACAGAGCGAATCATCGCTCTATCGACGGGGTGCTTTGATAACCAATCACGTTGCGGGAAGATGATCCAGATAACGTCTAATAAGACCGGAAGCAGCGTGACGGCCAAAGTGGTGGACCAATGTGACTCGATGAATGGGTGCTATGAGAGCCATGCTTACCAGCCGCCCTGCCAAAACAAAATCGTCGATGGCTTGGACGCCGTAAGGAGTGCTTTAGGGCTTGATAAGAATGTAGGTGATGAGGATGTGACTTGGTCAACGGCGTTAACCAGGGAGTGAGATTGATGAAACTTAATTTAGAGAGTACTAGCTCTCCAACAGATGCATAATAAGATGAAGAGAAATTACACAAAACCCTAATGATTGGGCATAGTACACGTTTGGCTCCAAACCATCCATCGACTATTATACATTACCTTTTTGAGCATTCGATTTTTATCGAAAATTAGGATATTCGCTTGGTGTCTTGGGAGAGATCCTAGTTATGACGATTAAGAGCGAACGGGTGAATTGATTGGTTTTGAAATTTTAAACAATTTCCAAACTTAAGTATCATCATTCTAACAACATTTAAAGCATCGGTGATGCTATGCTAAAATAACAAATGCACTTTATTATAGTATGCAAAAAGTAAATGGTTAGGGATAAGAGAATTTGAGTCAAATAGTTATCACGAATGCAGTTGTTTTGCTATTCTTTCGAACCTTATGTATTGTTCTTAGCTACACAAAACATTTCTATTAATATCTGTTAATATCTATAGCTCTTTAGTCATATATATATATAAATAGAGAGAGAGACCCATCATTGTGAATATTAAGACTCCGGTGGATTCTCTTAAACAACAAACTTGACTCTAAAATTATTTGACGAACTCCGATTGATAAGCTCACTCAAAACAGTCAAATACTTCAACAAAACCAAGCAATTGATGTATGACTTTCACAAGACTTGTGCGCTTAAAAGTTAGGTCTCAATTGTTACAATGTAATCTCTGCTTTTCTTTTATTATTTTTTCCAGTCTTACGTATGTTCCCAAGGAAAATCCTTGGAATTAAGGTCATACAAAAGACCGGCAAAAAAAAAGGAGATTACATTGTAAAAATTGAGACCTAATTTTAAGCACATAAGGATTGGGAAAGTAATGCCATAAGCAATAATTCCGGCGACATTGCTTGCACGTAATTGAAATAAATCACCAAATAATGTTGTCATGGAATTAATGGTTTAATATATGGGGACTTGAGTAGAGGTGATCATTGGATAGATTTGGATTGGACGAGATCTTAAGTTCAGACCTAAATTTTTATGGTTTATATACAAATCTTCAGGCTGGGCTGGACTTTCTCATTAAATGCCCATATTCAAACTCGGCCAACTGGCCCATGTAACTCGAGTCTAGCCTAGCAGGTCCATGGATCGTCGGCCCCATGATTAGGTATAGACATAGAATTGAAATAGCAAACAATGCATCCACTTCCTCTTGATTGTCATAACTAGAATCTCAACTGAGACCTAAGGTAAAGATTCCTAGATAATCCCAACCCCCTCTCTATTTCCCACCTCCTGAATGCTTCTGCCACTGCCGCAAACCTCATGTTGTGCCTCCGTCACATTCACGCGATCATGAGCGACCTTGACCCCAAGGGTTATGGCCACCGCGAGCAGCCACCCAGCCTCAACTGATGAAGAACTATGCGAAGGCTCAACTACAAGGGTTAGGTGGCTTATGAGGCACGGGCTAACGTGGACACCAGTTGTATTATGTAACACAATCGGCGCCGACTTAAACATTTTCAAATAACATTTTGACACTTCTTTATTTTTTTTTATTTTTTATTGTTTTTTTACCTTTTTTTTTTTTTATTTTGTTTTTGAAGTGATGGCTGGTGAGGGTCAACAACCTTCGCTAGCTCTAGGCAAGGGATCATGCATCCTCGCTTTAGCTGATGAGGTTGGCGAGGCGAGGGTGTCGTGGCCCTCACCCAGAGCCGGCAAGGGTCGGCCAGTGAGCTCTCGTTGGTGATCACTCCAAAAACCAAAATGTAATAGTAAAGAAAAGGAAAAAATCATTAAAAAAATCAAAATATCATCAAAAATGTCCACATCAGCATCGATCATGCTATATAGAATGGTCAGCGTCCATGTTATCAATTTGTGATTAAAATTGACTAGATTAACTCAATTGACAAATTTTCAAAAGGTTTAACTAATTGGCAAAATTGCAATAAGTGTAGGACTTTTAAGCAAATTTCCCATCCTTTGTATGAAAGTTATATGTTCTCTCTGAGGAGTCGCTAAAATAGATGAAAGAAAAAGAATCAAAAAGCTTGTTGACTTCCCCATATTTTCCAATCAAAATTTAAAATATTATTTAGGTTTTAAAATATTTGAAAAGATTATATGTCACTCTACACATCAACATTTCCATGTTGTGAAAATTTCAAATATTTTAGGTTAAATGCATGCATTACAAGGTTTAAATTAAAAAAAAAAAAAAAAAAAAAAAAAGTAATAGTAAAAGTCAATTGAGACATGTCCTAAACTATTAAGGATTTATATTAATTATCAAGAGATGTAAATAACAAAACTATCTTGAGAACAAAACAATTGTTGATTCCATATTTTTGCCTAAAGATCTCTAATACATTTTATAAAAATTATCGATTGAATTCAATGATAATGAAAAAAATCTTACTCCTAAACAAAAATATCGATATTGTATATCCTTGCATTCGCATTTTTACTACATTTAGATGATAGAGACATTATTTATTTAGGAATAACATGTCCGCCTCAAATGAAACAGAGGCCCAGTTATGAATTTCATTGGCCCGACAAAGGAAATAAGCTTGAATTGAGAAGAAATGGGCCTTGAGGTCATTTGAATTTTCAAGACCAACCCCACATGAGCCTGGACCCTATGGAGATTTCTACCACTTCCTCTCTTCTTTTCGCTTGGAGGAAAAAATGCATGTGCAGTATTAGGAAAGTAAAAAACACGAAGGAAGGGAATTCTGCTGATTACAAGAGAGGAAAGATAAGAAAAAAAATCATATCGTATGAATACACAGATTGGCAATATGTATTCATACGAAAGGACTCTCACTCACGCACACTCAGGCAAGAAGACACTCAGCAAAAGCATGAAACCATGAAGTCAAAGAAAGGAGTACAAACAAGAAGAAAATCGTGGAGTGAGCTGCTTGGCTGAACGTGGGGAATTGGGGGAAAAAGCACAAGTGGAACTCACGCACAAGAGCACCCAGCGAACGACTGACGATCGACCAAAGGGGAACACGGTCGAAATCAGAACACACCCGATCCCAGTCTCGAAGGAATTTCGGCCTGCGTTCGCCCCGATTTGCCACGTAAAAACCTGAATTTTTTGTTTCCAATCTTTTGATTAATTTAATTGCATGAGCCTACTAACGATTTGCTTTGATCTTGTCCGAGTATTTGTCCGTGAATCAAGTACGATTCAGGAACTTTATAAGGCCGAAAGTCTTAGTTCTATTAAGAATAGTTATATAAGTATTTCTCTTTATTGAATTTCAGCACGCATAGCATCTTGATGTTCGTGTTTTGGCAGATTTTCTAATGTCTATTTTGCAGATACAGGAAAACCGAGAGATCAAAAAGTGTATCGGAAAATTTCTACCCATACCCTTTTCTTGTATTGATTTTAGGTGTTCCTTCTCATCGTGGATGTTAAGATGGTTTTATTGCGTACAAAAATGATGAAACGATAAGAAAAATATTTAGGTGTTTCTTGCATTATATGAATTAGATAAGTTTAGTTTTTATTATTAATTTCATCTTGTCATACTTAAAATTTATTTCTCATCACTTAGATTAAGGAATATATGTTTATTAATTTAATGCCCATTTATTTCTATTCATAGTTCGAGGATCCGTCGGGACTTTTATAATAAGATATCAAGTAATGTTGCTCGATACGGCTTGGGATGTTTACTTTTCATGTTTTACTTGCTTTATCATGATTTCATTTTACTTTTATTTTAAAAGGTCGTAAAACAATTTATAAAAGAGGAAAATATAATGATTACAGTTATTAGATGAATCTAGAATAACTAAGCTTTCGAGCCCACGAGACTCTGATTTGCAGAAATAAGATGGGCTCTTGCATGAGTGAAAGTGGCCCATTGACATAATGAATACAAGTGCCCATGTTTGGCACCCATATTGGAGTGATTGTTCTTTGTAATAAAAATGTGGTGTTTGAATGGTTGCTAATGTCAAATTTTGCGAGTGGTCTGGTTTAGAGGGTTAATAACGATAAGATGATTCTTACGGACTTCACGCAAAGGCGAACTTTGTCATTAACATTTACTTCTTGTTTTTGCCAAACACCAGAAGGATAGGACATCCCAATGAATTGTCTCATATCTTGTGATTGACGAGATGAGGTAGGGTATTCAAGATTCCTTAGATTCCTCGTCCTATGATAAAATTTCTGAAATGCATGTGGCTAAATATAGTCCCTGAATGATGGCCATTCGTCAAGGACCGGAAATCCACTGATCAAGATAGATCTTCATCTATCATGTACCTTTTAATGAAATAACCAGAGGATCACCTATTCCATTCTTGACTAGGTTTTGTTGTTCTTTTGTGTTGAAATCATCATACATCTTCTTATTATCCCATTATTCTTAAAAATTCCAAAATCTATTCTTCTCAGCTCTCTCATATTTGCTTGAGATACAAGAAGAGGAAGAAAAACTAGGCAACCCACATGCGAAGCAACGAGCTCTTCTACGTCAAGAGTGCGAAAAGAACCCATCAAAATACCAGTGCCTTGCATGTTCTTTCTGCTCAGGCAACCTTCCATGTGTAAAGGCTTGTAAACACCATACTGGCTGCATTGGCAAGAGGAACCAGACTCAGTTCATTCCTCTCTCTATCTCAATTTAATGATAATGTTATCCCCTCTGGTATAGTCTCTCCCTCTCCCCACACTGCACATGCTTGCATGTCTAGATTGTAGCTTTGTTACTGTCTTGTGAGTATGATTATTCAGGCATAGATTTCTGTCGGTAATTGCCCTGCTTTGAATGGTTTCCTTTCCTCAGAAAATTAACTTAAGCCAGAGCTTACTTCTGTTTTCATGTTTTCTCTGTAAAACTTATTTCATTTATTCTTGAGTTTTATATATTCATAAATCTTTGAAATTCATGATGGACATAAATTATAATTTTCTATAGGAAGTGAAGACAGTCACTGAATCTGCTCACAGAACAAGAGCTAGATCAAGTGTGTCTTTATTTTAAGTTGCCTTTTCACCTCCAAAACTCCGGGGTGCAGCTGCTAATTGGAAAACAAACCTCTTGTTCCTTACAAGTGGACTGTCGAAAAGGGGCACAAATCTGTCTCGATATGAGGAAAGGTGTGACATCAGAGTCTTGACCTTAGAGTGGATTACATATACGATCCTATCAATTTCGGGTGTGGGGCCATTCTCTTGGCTGGGGTATACAACATAAGGCCAACTAGGGTCTTTCTGAAGTCATTTCAGATTTATCTTTAAAATTTGACTTTGCTCCAGGGGTTTAGAGATTTCACTGTCAGTGTTTACCTGTGATGTTGTGATCTGATTCTCATCTTTATTTCTCCTAAATAAATAATTAAGCCATCTGATGATAAAAGAGGCATTCTTGAAGGGTAAGATCAGCTCTTCTATCTCTATAACATCACCTTTGTTTCTGAATCATAGATATATGGGTTTATATCTGGATGCCATTGCAGCTGCTAGAAGTATTTTGGATAGAGCATTTAACTGAGAAAATGCTATCAGGAATTACTTTTTTCTTCGCTTTTTGAACTATTAATGAGGAACATTTTCTTAAATGAGCGTGATTGAACTCGTCTAACCTGCTAATTTAGCTTTTTATCTCATTTGCTAAGTTATTTTCTTGCCGGGAGATTAGGAAATGCAGGACTTGTCAGATGTTGGCTCTTTGGTCATGCTTTGGATAGACAGATTTAAAGAGTCCGTAAATGTCATCTTCTTTCTGGACACGCTTTTCATTGATTTTTAGGCATTTTTTCCGTCTTCTTGACCCCATGCTTTTGGTTATTCTTTCCGCCTTTATGAGCCCTTTTTTTGACCTATTTTTCCAATGGAGATTTCTGTCGGGAATCTAATTTGGGAATTATTTGAGTTTTTGATCAGTAAACTCCTTTTATAATTTTTTTCAGGAAAAAAATTATTTCAGGGACAATTGAATGGCGCTTCCACTCAGCAGAGGTGGTTTTTTTCTTTTCTTTATTTTTCATTTTCCTTCTTCCTCCTTCCGCCTAGCCTCAACCACGGTCACACCACATAAGACGGCCAACGTCCGTGTCAGAAATTTCCCGCTAAAATTGATTGGATGGATTTAATTAATAAAACGTTAATAAGTATAGGACTCAATTGGTAAAATTAAAAAGTTTAAAATTAAATTAATTAAAGTGCAATGGATTTAGAATTTTTTAGGCAATTTTCCTACCAAAGCCCCCACGAACAAAATGGCATACATATCTTACCAAAAAAAAACAAAAGGGCATACATAAAGTAGATTCATAATAGAAGGTCGAGCTACATGGGTCCTGGCTTTATGAACTAATGTGTTGAGTAGCTAGTGGCAAGAGAGGGAGCCGATGTGTTCAGTTAAAAAAATTTCACTTCACTTGTTCGTTTCTCAGTAGTTAGCTGGTCCTGTTCCATTCTCTCTCCCTCTCTCCCTCTCTCTCTCTCTCTCTCTCTCTCTCTCTCCCTCTCCCCCCCCCAACCTCGTTCCCTTTATAAATGCCCTTGCGGCTCGCCGTGCATCCGTATCATCATCTCTCTCCGTGCATCCGTATCATCATCTCACTCTCTCTCTCTCTCTAAAGGGCTCGCCGTGCATCCGTATCATCATCTCTCTCTCTCTTCGATATGGATGTGCAAAAGACGGGTGCTTTTTTCGCACTGTTTCTTTGCATTTTGGTGACCGTGCCGTCGGCGGCGGAAGGGAGGGCACGACTCTACCAGTGGGTAGCGAAGTACGAGCTCACGCCGCCCGTGGGCTACCCGAAGCGTTCCGTCACCGTCAACGGACACACTCCTGGCCCGACCATACTGGCTTTTCGAGGTGACATGCTCATCATCGAGGTCACCAACGGGTTGGGGAAGGAGGACCTCGGGATCCAGTTCGACAGAGTGAGACCGGTAAGTAACGGAGACATCAAAAAGCATGTCTCGAAGTTGGGCAGTCCATGTGGGGGCGGTGATGATGATGATGTTGTTGGTTTTGCAGATTGGCAAGGATTGGACGGAACCCATTCGGCCCGGAAGGACTTTTTCCTATCGGTTCTTCGTTGATCAGGTGAGTCCCAATACAAATACAACGATTATACGCTACCAAATTCGGTTCTTCGTTCTTTCTTCACGACCTCTCCGCCCCACCTCCACAAGCTCCCGATTCTTGCGTCGGGTCGCCTCCGACGGGTACCGCGTCGCCCCGAAGGTCGGTGCGTTCAAAACGATGCGGCCGGCGCCGGGGTCTTTTCTGGCGGCGCGAGCGAGGGTCCTCGGTGCGTTCACCTGGTAACCCTCCCTCTGGGGGTCGGAGGCGATTAAGAGAGGAGAGGGAGGGTCAGGTTCGGGGTCGGGGTCGGGGTCGGGGTTGGGGTAAGGAGGCGAGCGTGATGGTGCAAGTCTGGGAGTTCGCGAACCCATGGCGGCGGGAGGAATGGAGACCCGGCTATAAATCCGGGAGGTCCCGGGGCTCCGAGCCTGCCGGGGTGACTTCTGCGAGAGGGTGCTGTTGTGGGTGGCGGAGCGCGCAGAGAGAGAGAGAGAGAAAGGGGGGGCGGAGATGGCGGTTTTCTCCTTGACGTTGCGATTTTCTTCTTCATCGGCGGGGGTGGTTGTGGGTAGAGTCCAGTTCTCCGATCTCCATTTTCAGCGTCCGCCATCGTCTCCGACCGGCCCACTTCGAGACCTCCATCGCCACCCACTTTCTCCGCCGTCAACCCTTCTATTGCACTCATCTTCAGCGATCTTTTACGAACACTGACACTATACTTTTATGGCAGGTCGGAGACTGCCCATACCACGCTCGTTCCAGATTACAAGAAGTGGCCGGACTACGCGGGTTGATTCGGGTCTCGCCAGCATACGTGGGCAACAAAGGCGTACCGATCGAACAGGGCGCCGACCAGGCAGGCAAGCTTGCTGGGCACGCCATGGGGAGTGGCAAGGCAAAGGACTCTAAGAGGCCATGACAAGAGCGGGCCCACTAGAAATTGACTTCCTGTGAGGATGTCGACAGCATTTTTCTAGACTATTTGCTTACTGATCCTAGATACATGACGCTAGGACAGTGATTACATCGTGTTCCTGATCGGCAATTCTATGATATAAACCATTTAGATTTGGCTAATAATGACTCCTCTGTGTGAATTCTAATTCCCTATCCTTTTATTGTATCCTTAGAGGAAAATTTGGTTGATTTTTCTGTCGTTGTATGATATGCATAATCTAAGTAAAAGTAGGTTTTATAAGTAGTGTATACTAATTTCTAAATTTAATTAGAGGAGGAGTTGCTGAGGGATATGGGATTATTGTTTTTCTCCTAAAATGAGATAGAATAAAACTTCCCTAAGATAGATATTGTGGCAACGAGGATATATTTGTATGGACAAGCCTGACTCGCTTAGATTATGACCCAGAGCTTGCATAGCCCCTGACATTAATCACGTATTTCGTAGTTTCGAATTTTTTAGGCTCGTTTTTGCTCTTATGAGAAAATCCCGAATTCGAAAGCTTGCTCGGTCTTTTGCATGCCGACGATAAAGGCAAAAGAACGATACAAGCACGAAAAGGCCACGTCCTCTGTGAGAGAGAGAGAGAGAATAGGGCAAAACGAGAGCGGGGTTGTGGCAGGTGGGTCCCACGTCATTATCGCATTAGAAAACAGCCACTAGCTCAAAGCTCTACATACCGCTACCAATCACCAGCCTTTCTCTCACTTTTGTTATGCCTTTCAAGCGATAATCGACGGTCCATTCGAAGGAGCAAGAGATGAGCGAGAGGAGTGATTGCAGGGAAGCGTTCTAGATCGGGGCGAATTTTCTACTTTGCCAACTCCTGATGCTAACTATGTGGCCACCCTTCCAATATGAAAGGAAGAGGTGGAGGGTTCGAATCCCCACCTTCTCAGGGGGGTCGGAGTGGAGACGATTAAGTTTCAGAGCGAGTTTCGACTCTTACGCCATACAAGGAGTCTGGGCAAAAGTCTCAAAGTGAGTGTCAGAGTAAAAATCGAGTAAAATCGACAAAAAAAAAAAAAAAAACTCCTAATTCTCACTTGCCCGGGCCCCACGCTGGGTCCCCGGTAGTTGCGTTGCGCCGGCCGATATACTGTGATTGGCTCTGTGTGCATGTACGAATCGAATTGATTAAGGAATTGGAACCGTGGGAGTTCTTAGCTAGATTATATTGGGATTTTAAAATTACAGCATAATTATATAATTTTTGTACGTCGCTCACCTGAATAGACGTGATATAAATATCATATTTTAAAGGAAAACAAGTCATAAATTTCAATTAATCACTTAAATATCATGACTTTTTAAAAAAGTTTAGTTAAGTACGAGATATTTGACACAATATTGCAGTTTTTAAAAAGTTACAATACAAGAAATCAATTAAAAAGTTCTTTAAGACTTAAGTGAGAACTTGACATAATTTATATTGTACGAAAGTTATAGAACTTTTAATGTTACTTTCTCTTGGATTTTTTTTTTTTTTTTTTTTTTTTTTTTTTGGGGGGGAGCGGAGGCAGATTAATGGATTATTGCTATTGTGAACATGATTAAATGCACCCCTCTGGTCCAAAATGTCCAAACGACAATTCACACCGTGAGAGAGTCGGTTTGTGATTTATACCCAAAAGAAGAAAGAAAAAGTCAGACCGCCACAAAGTTGGACTTTTGCTGAGTGATGTGGAGTTTACTGTTCCCTGGAGAACATTAAACCATTCGATCACCAAAGCGGAATCGAAGTTACCAAGTATTTTTAACTGACCGAAACATTCATCGGATCAATTACACATATGCAAGGCCCCGGTCCAGACTCCGTAGCAAAATTCTGTGTTTGATGGTACAGTTGGCCTATACGACTAAATAACATATCATGTACGATGAAGGCCATGAAAAATCTTAAATTTGTTAATTGTGACATTTTTATCAAAAAAAAAACAATTGTAATATCAAAAAATTTTAACTTGTACCCATCTGACACATTTATCTTGAACTTTCTCGATTGTGACACGTTTATCTTAGACTTTTAAACCCTGAACTTATTTTCATATGACGCATTTACCATAAATTTTGATTTAACCCGAAGTTAAAATCCAAACTTATATCTATGTGACATATTTACCTCAAAAATTTGCTATCACAGAAAAAAAAATTGGAGTTTTTAGTATCACAAAAAAAAAAAAAAATTGCCACACAACTATAAATTTGGGATTTCTGGTGACACTAAAAAAAAAATTGGATAAATGTGTCACACAATGCAAATTTTGGGATTTTTGGTGTCACAAAAAAAATTAAGATAAATGTATCTTAATTGGCAAGTTTAAAGTTTTTGGTAGCTTCTACCCTATAGTTTAATATAATCGATTTGTGTCCAACAAAGTGCATCCTTTGTCCTATTGACAACGTGCTTAAAACCGTGGTATATTTTAATGCCTACTATTAGTAGTTCTTCTTCTTTCATTCATCCTCATCGTTGCGGTCTACAATCGCCGCACAAACTCCATCCCTTCGATCAATTTTCATATGTTGTGTGCAGTTTGGCTCTTGTAAGCACGAAAGATAAGTCGATTAATCACATTGTTGCTGTGTATTGTCGCGATGATGGCATTGGCAGAGGCTATAGTGCGTTGCTACAAGTGGGAAGTGAAGTAAGAGTTCACGTCACCGGACTGCTACAAGCAGCTAGTCAATCACCATCAATGGAAGGTCCCCCCCCGCGCCACAACCATGCAAGGCCAGCGTGTTTTCCCTATGGCGTCGTACTATTCATTGCTAACGTAATTCCATTTATTTCCTTATGTCCCACACTCATATTTTTTTTGTCTTGTTTTATCTTACATTTATTATGTGTTGTGCGTTTGCCCATCCCCTTCCTCATTCACGTATCCCCATCTAGCTCCCAAGCGACATTCTCCTTCTCACACGTGGGTAGGGTGGCCACTGGGGCCATTATTTTATTTACTTGAAGCGATAGAATTTCTCTTTCATTCCTTTTTTTTTTATGACTCGGGAACCACCGTATAGCCAATAGCCGGCGACGCAAACTTTCATTCTTTTGGAGTGTTCTAGAATAGAAATTCTCACATTATACGAGGAAAATTCACTCGTCCCCACCTTTGACATTGGGAAAAGTGCCCAATCCAAACACTCATGCTCATATCCAAAAAACGCACGCATGCCACCTTAGCTTATTAGAAATTCTTGCTGATGAGAGAACGGCAGAATGGTAACAATTCGAACAATATCGAATTAATGTAGCGGAATAAAATAATCTCCATTCTTATGTAAACCTAATAGGAATCGATATAGTAGAGTAAAATAAATACCAAGCATACGAACACAAGACGATTTTTTTTACGTGGAAAATCTTCTCGATGTAAGGAGATAAAAAACCACGGGATCGGAGTCCACCAGAAAATCTTCATTATCAACAAAATTGGGTGAACAATATTCTTCTCTAGCAAATACTAGAGGTACATAGCAGCAAAGACCTCAAGAACATAATTATTGACAATACATATGAATTTCACCAAAGATCAAGGATAAATCTGACCAAAAACGCAGGTTTTGATCAATCCATGAAGAACCTGATGTAAGGAGCTTCAAACGAAAACCACACCATTCAGATTCAAGAAAATTGCGCCACAAACATGCTGACAAAATTTCAGCTCAATCAAACCACAAATTGACCTCCGATGCCAACTTGATGTAAATCAGACTTTGCCCAAACCCTAGATTTTCTGCTTTCTCTTTTTCTCTTGTTACTATGTCTTTCTTGCGGTTACAACTTTAAAGATAGTAAAAAACCCTATTTCTCCATATGACTTATCATATGGGCTCAAGCCCTTTTTGGGCTTACAACTTATTTGGCTTCCTCTACATAGGAGTGAACCCAGCTAACAAATCTTCCCCTCATGACAATGTGGAGGGATTCACCATCACTACTATCAATTGGCAATGTTCAAGCTTCTCTCTTGGTAGAGTCTTTGTCATCATATCAGAGCCATTATGATCCATATGAATTTTTTCAAGTTCCAACAACTTTTCATCTAGAACATTCCTTATCCAATGATATTTAACATTAATATGTTTCGATCTAGAATGAAAAGATGAATTCTTACCAAGATGAATTGTGCTTTAATTATCACAAAATAACGCATACCTCTTTTACTTGAACCCAAGTTCTTCTAAAAACTTCTTCATCCATAACATCTTTTTACTAACTTCAGTCGCTGCAATAAATTTAGCTTCGGTTGTAGAAAGTGCAACACACTTTTGCAATCTTGACTTCCATGACACAGCTCCACCCGCAAAAGAAATCAAATAACCAGAAGTAGATTTACGAGTATCAATATCTCCTGCTAAATCGAAATCTGTGTATCCAACTAACTCAAGTTTCCCAATCCCGAAACTGAGTTTCAAATTCGAAGTTCCCCAAAGATACCTCATAATCCACTTCACTGCATTCCAGTGCTCTCTGCCTGGATTTGACAAATAGTGACTAACAATGCCAACTGCGTGCGCCAAATCTAGGCATGTACATACCATCGCATACATTAAAGGTGTTTAGTAACATTTCTATTCAAAAATTGTTCCCGAGAATATAAATAGAAAAAACTATTTATGTTCCGGAGAACAATTTTTGAACAAAAGAACGCGTTTAGTAACTACACAAAATTTATATTCCTGGAATAGAAAAAGAATAAAAACACGTTTGGTAAACTTGTGTATTTTTTTTTTTTGTTTCTTTTAGTTTTTTAATATTTTTATTATATTTTTCATTTTTTTCTTTTCTTTTTCCGTTTTTCTTTTTTCATTTTTCTTTTTCTCTTTGGCGGGTCGTCGGCCACCACCGTGGCCGGCGACCAGCCGAGCGACGTCCGGCAAGCTCGGCGGGCCTCGCCCGCAAGACTTGGCCTCACCCGGGCAGCGCGAGGTCGGCCTCGCCCTGGCCTAACGAGGCCCAACCTCAAGCCAACTAGGGAGGCCAAGCCTCGCCGTGTTGGAGAAAACTTCCCGACTTGTTTAGAAGCTGACAAAACATTTCCATCAATCTAGTTTGAAGATTAGAAGACTCTTTCGTCAAAGTCTGAAGACCGTCAGACCGTTAGACTCAAGACTTAAAGTTTGCCCTCATTGACTATTTCTAGACCGTCGAAGAAAAGACTTATCCAGATTCGTATAAGGATTTGATTCTAGCGGTTAAAGAAGATCTCACGGCTAGAGATAGCATCTCAAGATCTCTTATTCGTTTTTAAATTAAATTGGGTAAGTTTGATCCATTGATTAGCAAATCATACATGGAAGGTTCTACTTATGGAAACTTAGATTCCGGTTGTATGGGCGAGCAGGATCGGTGGGCTATCCTCACATTCCTTTGGTAACTCGAGATCTTCCAAATTGATTCTATCCAACGGGAATATTGGAAGGAACTCTTTTGGAAGGTGCCAACAGTTATGAAGGCATGGAGGAGTATTTAAGAAAGACGTTCTAGTTACTCGAGTGAGTGCACGATAGAAAATTTTAAAAATCTGAATCTCCTTGTTCTTTGTTGATTCATTTGTTAAGCGAAAGTTTGTACTCAAAAGAGAGACTAGATATTTGTGAAGCCTTCAGGAAGTATAGTAAACTCTCTACACTATGGAATCAAGGACGTGATACTGTAACGACTCTTTTGACTCATAGTGAAATCCAGCCGGTGGGCTGTCAGTGCGGGAGAGTGGACATAGGTTTGGATTAAGCCAAACCACTATAAAACTTCGTGTTGTTTTTCTCTTCCCTGATCTATTTAATTCAGTTCGTAACTTTATTTGCATAAGTGTGATTTCCTTGCAGAATCTATTGTGTACCAGACTCAGGTCAAAAGTAAGATCTTATCTTATATTTTGCAAAATTTGGTTTAAGCACATATTCACCCCCTCTAGGTGCACATACTAGCACTTTCAATTGGTATCAGAGTTTGTGTACTCATTTCATTGAAGTGTTTTTACTTCAGAGTTAAAGATCTATGGCTAGTATGTTGGCTCCAGGTTTGGTTGAAGAGCAAAGCAACACCAGACCACCTTATTTCAATGGAAAGGAATACAACATATGGAAAAACAAGATTAAAGCATTCCTAAGATCGAAAGACCCTCTAGAATGGGATGTGGTAGACAAAGGAATCATTCCTAAAGCTCCAACAGTCTCAGAAAGAGGAAAAGACGTTGCAAAGCTAAAGAAGTCTGAGATAGGCTGCACATTACCTATGAAGGAACAGATCGAGTGAAAGAAACCAGAATCAATATTCTGCTCAGTCAATATGAAGCCTTCAAGATGAAGCCAAGAAAATCTATCACTGACATGTTTAGTCGTTTTATAGAAATTGTGAATGGTCTTGAATATCAAGGTCAACCAATCTCAGGACCTATGAAGGTTAACAAATTGTTGCGTGGACTTTCCAAAGATTGGAATCACATAAAGACGTCAACAAGGGAAACTCAAAGAATCATGCCACTCTCCGTTGATGAATTGATTGGCACACTTCAATCTTATGAAGTGGAGCAAATTAATGAGGAAGAAGATCCCAAAGGTAAAAAGTCTATTGCTTTAAAATCTAATGATGATTCTGATGTTACAGATTTTGAAGACGATATGGATGATGAAGAATTTGCCCTCATGATAAGAAGATTCAGAAAGCTAAACAGAAAGGGAAAGAGATTCAATTGGAAGAAACAAAGTTCTCAAAAGTTTCAAAATAAATCTGCTGAGGATGATGAATCCAATAAAGACGTTTGTTTTGAATGCAAGAAAAAGGGACACATCAAACCCAACTGCCTCTTGCTGAAGAGAAAGAAAGGAAAAGCTGAAAAATACAGAAAGGCACTCAAAGCAGAAACTTGGAGTGATATCGAATGCGAAAAAAGTGATGATGATTGTGCTAATATTTGTTTAATGGCAAAATCAGAATCGATTCGACTTTGAGACAGATTCGGACTCGGATAGTGAAATCGAGGTAAGTAACTTAAAAATTCCTACTAAAGTCTCTAAATATATTGATGAACTGTGTCTTAGTATCAAAACCTATCTTAAGAGCATTTCCGAACTAAAAAGGGAAAATTCGACACTAAGGCAACAAGAGTTTGTTTGGAAAGAAAAGTTCAAAAATTTAGATAAAAATTTTATTACTTTGAAAGAAAATGCAGATCTATTTCAAAAGAAAATATTTTTTTAAAAATTGATATTTCAAATATCTCAAAAAGGTTTTCTATAGGGTCTAAGAAATTAGAAAAGATTCTTTCAGCACAAAGACCTTACTTTAACAAATCAGGTTTGGGAATGACTTTTGAAACCATTCCTCTAATCGATTTTCCAAAAGTAAAAGAAAGAATCAAACAAAGACCTACAAAAGAATTTTATAAAAATCATTTTCAAAAATTCTTTGTAAAACCCGTTGGCCGTAGTGCTCTTAAATGTTCTAAGTGCAACAGCTCAGAACACTTTGAGAAAGAATATCCTATGGTTTGTAGGCCTATCAAGAAAGATTGGGCAAAGACCGTATATTACACTAACTCAATTGGACCCAAGAAAGTGTGGGTACCAAAGAAAGCTTGAGTTTCTTTTTTGAATGTAGGTCACTATCAAGAAAAATGTTAAATGGTACTTAGATAGTGGATGTTCAAGGCATATGACGTTGGAGAAATCTTTCTGGAGTATTTTGAAGCTAACAAAATGTTTCCTTCAGTCTAGTCTGAAGATTTGCAGACTCTACTGTTTAAAGTCTGAAGACCTTCGGACTGCCAGACTCAAGACTCAAAGTCTATTCACATTGATAGTTTGTAGTTTGTCGAAGAAGGTCTATCTAGGACTGTGTGTTTCGTTAAGGATTTGATCTTATCAACTAACGAAGATCTCTTGGTTGGATATGACACAATGGATTACTTTAGTCAAATCAAGATTGATTAAAGATCCATTGATTGGCGAAGTATACTTGGAAGGTTCTACTTATGGAAACCGAAATCCTGATTGTATGGGCGAGCAGGATTGATGGGCTATCGTCATGTTCCTTTAATAGCTTGAATAATCTTTCTAATTGATTCTGTCCAACAGGAAGATTGGAAGAATTCCTTTGGTAAGTGCCAACGGGTATGATGGCATAAAGGAGTATATAAGGAAGATGTTCCAGTTGTTTTGAAGTGTGCGAGATAGAAGTATTTCAAAGTCTGAAGCTCCTTGTTCCTTGTCAATTCATTTACTGAGTGACATTTTGTACGCAAAAGAGAAACTATAGTTTGAGATACCTTGAGGAAGTGTGGTAGAGTATCTACACTGTGGAATCAAGAGAAAGCATTGCTGTAACATCTCTTTTGTTCATAGTGAAATCCAGCCGATGGGCTGTCAGTGAGGAAGAGTGGACGTAGGCTTGGAACAAGCTGAACCACTATAAACCTTGTGTTCAATTTTCTCTTCCATGCTCTCTGTTTACTTTGATCATAATCTGTCTTGAAGAACTTCTTTTATATTGCTTGCCTAGTATTGCTTTCGTATCTCGATAAATTATTTTAAAACCTATTCACCCCCCCTCTAGGTGTTTATACTAGTCATATCATATGACAGGAGATTCAAGATATTTTATAAAACTTAAGTAAGTGAATGGTGGAAAAGTGTCTTTTGGTGGAAACAGTAAAGGAAAAATTGTTAGTTGTGGAACAGTAAAGATTGGAAATCTCACAATAAACAATATTTCCTTAGTAGAAGGACTCAATTACAACTTGTTGAGCATCAGTCAACTCTACGACACAGGCTTCAGAATTAACTTTCAAGAAGGAACATGTTCGAGGACTAGTAAAGACTTCACTCAGACTTTCACAGGACGAAGATATAGGAATATTTATCTTCTGGATATCAATCCAAAAAAATCTCAATGTCTAATCTCAATTCAAGATGAAGCAAATCTCTGGCATCGGAAATTGGTCATATCAATATGAAGCAAATTGCCAAAATCTCCTCAAAAAAGCTTGTTCGTGGACTACCCAACCCGACATATCAAAAGTCTGAATTATGCACACCATGTGGTGTTGGGAAAACAGGTTAGAAGTTCTCTTAAACCAATAAATCAAGTTTCCACTAATCATGTTTTGCAGCTCCTACATATGGATCTCTTTGAACCTACTAGAACTCAAAGCATTAGTGGAAAGAAATATTGTCTAGTAATTATGGATGATTACTCACGATTCACTTGGGTATACTTTCTTTCAAGTAAGTCTGAAACTTTCTCTTATTTTGAAAAGTTTGCTAAGAAAGTACAGAATGAGAAAGGGTATGTTATTTCAAGCATACGGACAGACCATGGAAGTGAGTTTAAAAATCAAGACTTTGCTAAACTCTGTGATGAATCTGGTTTTCAGCATATGTTCTCCTCTCCATACACTCCCAAACAAAATGGAGTTGTGGAAAGGAAGAATATATCGTTGCAAGAAATAACTAGAACTCTTTTAATTGAAAGCAACATTTCTTCTCGTTTTTGGGCTGAAGCTGTCTCTACAGCATGTTATGTTATTAATAGAGTTTTCCCAAGGCCAATTCTGGAGAAAACTCCCTATGAGTTGTTCAAAAGAAAAAAGCCAATCGTTTCCTATTTTCATATGTTTGGTTGTAAATGTTTTATATTGAAAAATGCAAATGATCGAATTGATAAGTTTGAAGAAAAATCAGACGAATGAATCTTCCTTGGATATTCAACCACCAGCAAAGCTTATAGAGTATACAACAAGAAGACTGAATTTGTGGAAGAATCAATGAATGTCAAATTTCAAGATCAATCGATTCATACTCAATCTAAAGAATCCGAACCTGCTCCAGACCTTACAAAGTCTACTTCCTATGAAGCAGCTTAGACTTCAGAAGGACAACAACGAACAAATACTGAAGAATCAAATGAAGAAGAAGTTCAGCAATCTGTCAGACCAATCAACAACTGGAAGTACAAGTCTAGTCATCCTAAAGAACTCATTATTGGTAACATTGATGAAGGGATTCATACAAGATCCAAAAGGCATGAAGAGTCTAGTGCTGTGGCTCTTATTTCTGAAATAGAACCCAAAAGCATAGAAGAATCTTTAACTGATGAAAGCTGGATTGAAGCTATCCAAGAATAACTCAGGCAGTTCAGAATCAATGACGTTTGGGAATTAACTCATAAACCAAAAGGTAAATCTGTTATAGGAGCTACATGGGGTCTCAGGAACAAAATGGACGAGAAAGGAAAGGTTATAAGAAACAAAGCAAAACTCGTGGCCAAAGGATATACGCAAGAAGAATGGATTGATTATGATGAGACTTACGCACCAGTAGCAAGGTTAGAAGCAATTAAATTATTACTTGCTTTTGCTTGTCATAAGAATTTCAAGTTATTCCAAATGGACTTCAAAAGTGCATCTCTGAATGGATTTATCCAAGAGGAAGTCTACGTAGAACAACCTTCCGGTTTTGAAGACCCAAAGAAACCATACTCTGTTTTCAAACTGAAAAAGGCGTTGTATGGCTTAAAATAAGCTCCTCGAGCTTGGTATGACAAATTAAGTAAATTTCTAATACAAAATGGCTTTGTCAAAGGTAAAGTGGATACTACTCTATTTATTAAAAAGGAAAATAAAAACTTTCTACTTGTTCAAATCTACGTTGATGATATCATTTTTGGATCACCTAACAAAACTCTGTGCAAGAAATTCTCTAAGTCTATGCAGGATGAGTTCGAGATGAGCATGATGGGTGAACTATCCTTCTTTCTTGAACTACAAGTAAAACAACTAAAGGAAGGAATTTTCATTTACCGAGAAAAATATGCAAAAGAACTTGTCAAAAAGTTTGGTTTGGAGAATTGTAAAAAGACTAATATACCTATGTCAAGTTCTTCGAAGCTGGACAAAGATGAAGGAGGAAAGAAAGTTGACCAGAAGTTATACAGAAGTATTATTGATTCACTTCTTTATCTTACTGCTTCTAGACCTGACATTTTGTTTAGTATTTGCATTTGTGCCAGATTTCAAACAGATCCCAAAGAATCTCATCTAAGTGCTGCGAAACACATCATCAAATATGTTGTCACAACATCTAAATTAGGTATGTGGTATCCTAAAGAATGAGACTTTACTCTCCTTGGATACTCAGACACAGATCTGGCAGGATGTAGAGTTGATAGAAAGAGTACTTCCAGTACTTGTCAATTACTTGAAAACAGGACAGTATCTTGGTTTTCGATGAAGCAAAGTACAGTAGCTCTTTCAACGGCAGAAGTAGAATATGTGGCTCTTGAAAGTTGTTGTTCTCAAATCTTATGGATAAAACAACAACTAAGAGACTTTGGAATCAAATACTCATGCACCGAGATCAAATGTGATAACACCAGCGCAATTAATCTCACCAAGAATCCAATTCTTCATTCAAGAGCAAAGCATATAGAGATTCGACATCACTTTATTAGAGATCACGTTCAAAATGGAGAAATCTCAATTCAATTTATTGACTCAAAGAATCAGCTGACGGATATTTTCACAAAGTCACTGGAGAAAAATTATTTGAATCTCTTCGATCCAAACTTAATATCCTAAAGTCTAAAGAAGCAAAGACTCAGGGATAAAAGTCTAAGACGCTCAGATTCAGAAATTCAAGGATCAAGATTGTAAGTCATTTCAATTCTAGCAATATATTTTCGGATAAAATCTCGAAAAGGTACGATTGTTTATTAATTAATAACTTATTGATGTTATCTTCCCAAGTTCATTGAAATTATGGAAATTATTTTCGAAAAGGAAGTTATCTTTTTGAAATGACAGTTATCCATTTTTCAAAAAGGCAGTTAATTTTAAAAAGGAATTTCTCTTCCAACGATTTGTATACCTCGTTTCGCTTGCTTTATATACTGTTTGTCTTCTTCACGAACCCTAAAGGCAAAGAACTTCACTTTTTACTTTCTCTCTCGAGTTTAATCTTTAAAGTTTTCATCTTTCTCGTGAATCGAGTTTGGAAACCCTCTCAAAGACCGTGACAATGTCGTATATAAAAGTCTTAAAAAGTTGATCTAAATTGCAAAGACCTTTTATATTATTTTATTTTGCATAGAAGCATAAGAAGATTATCTAAAGGGATAATAAGTGTATTAAAAGTCTTACAAATTTTCAAGAAAGTTTAATTTAATCCTACAACTTTGAAAAAGTGCAATTAAATCCAAAAACTTATCACGAAAGTGCAATTTAGTTATAAAATTTTCAAAAAGCGTTATCAAGTTCTTAAACTTGTCAAATTGGTTTAATCTTATCCTCCCGTCAATTGCATTCTTTGAAATTTTGAGGACTTGATCACACTTTACGAAAATTTTAGGATTTTCAATACACTTATCTCTTAAATAATATAAATGAGCTTTGAATCTTGCTATTTTATTGTATTGCCTTTCTAATTTCTTTTGGGGGAGTTAACAAAAATATAAGAAAGGCATGTTTGGTAATTGGCTAAACAGTGTGTTGATACCTAAATTTTGGCAATCCGGTCATTTATTTATTGCATTGAAAATTAGGGGGTAATTTTATTCCTGAAAAAATATTAATTGCATAGCATATAAATTTAGGTGCATTTATTTTTAATTTACATTTTTTGCATTTATTTATTGGACCAATGGCAAATAGGTTCGAATTAGTGGTTCTGAGCTTTAACTTGGCAAGTCGGACTAAGCTCACGAAGCGAACAAATTAGCCCAAGCCCGTTTTTTTTTTTAATGACAAAATGTTATCTAAATTGAGATTTGATATGATATTACGATGTATTTTTGGAATTTAAAAAAATCGCATTGCAATCTTATCTTTAGCAATAGATGATAAAATCAGTGGAGAATATTCAGGAGATGAGGAAAATAAAAGGATTTTTGTGATTGGGAGGTTATAGGCAATCTTCGTGAGATGAAATATTCACAAAAGATTGCATTTGTTTTGCCTATAAAAGGGTGTGTACGGAGGTCGATCAAGGGAGGGCTTCTCTTCGTCGAAAAAAGAACAGAAAAAGTCAAAAAGTGAAGAGAGAGGGTATGTGCAGTGAGGGAAGAGAGAACGGGCCAGAAGGAGAAAAGGGAACAGGTCAGGGGAAAAAGGTGTTCAACCAGCAAGGAAAAAAGAGAAAAAAAAAAAAGCAAAAAAGGGCCCCTACTGCTCATCTTCTTCAAAGGTTCCTCTGCCGAACCGACGCTTACACTACCAGCCTCCGCTGCACCAATCGTCACCACCGCATCCCACCGGGCATCTCGCCGCGACATCCAGCACCGCCGTCCATTGATCGTCACTACCACTCGGCCCCCTTGCGATTCCAACAGCGACGCCACAGCAACCCACGAGCCCTGCGCCCGAGCTTCGCTCCTGCAGCTAGCTCTGACCACCGCAACCTCCAACCGGTGACCCGACGCTGCAAACCAAGCTGATCCGCCCTTGTCCATTGCCGTTCGGCCCTCTGTTCCACCCGATGAAGCTGCTGCTGTGCTAATCCGAGTCTCACCTGAGCTGCTTCTACCGCTCCAGATCCGAACGCCGATCCACCATACGCCCATCCGACACCCCGCCGTGCCGATCTGCGATGACCCCGACTCTGCTCCCGGTTCATTCATCGTTGATCCGCCTACGGTCAGCCCTTCTGCCAGACAGCTCCACCCACGACACCCTGCTCCGCCCTTGCCATCAAGCTATCTAGCCTCTATTTCGGCTCCCCTCGCTGCAGATCCGCTTGCTGCTACCTGCGCCGTCAAGCTCCGCCACCTGCTGTCGCCGGAGCTTCCCCTTGCCAGACCTCCGATCAGTTACCCTTGGCTGGGCACCACACAAGCACAAGCGCTGCTTTGGAAAAGAGAAGGAAAAAACAAAAGAAAAAAAGAAAATTAATTTATTTACCTTATTTTTATTTATTATTTTTCTTTGTTATTTTGTTTTTTTAGTAGAATGTATGATTAAGATTCCAACATGAAATAACCCCTCAAATTAGGGATTAACAGTCTGATTTTCGCGCCCGAAATCCAACTCACAATCTCTTGCAAAATCATCAATCCAATCTCACGCACAAGATTCGATTCACGATTTAGTTTAAAATTGCCTAACCCGGTCTCATGCGCGAGATATGGATCGCCAATTTGTGAATATCAATCCTATCTTATCCGATTTGCCGTCGTGTTGGTTGAATCAATATTATTTTCGTAAAAAAAAATCCAAAAAAAAAATATTTGAGTTAGGATTAGGTTTGTTTTAGAATATTTCATGTTATCTTGCATATTTAGAATATGGATTTTATTTCAATTTTTTAAATAAAATCCAAAAAAAAAATGCGTTCATTTAGGATGTTAGTCTTTTTTTTAAATCTAAATTGCATGTTTAATTATGTGTCAATTTTAATTTCGAATTTTATAAAGAAAAAACATAAAAAATCATCATGCATATGTCATGTAGAATTAGGGCATTCTTTGTACGTCACTACATGTTAGGATTGCATATTATAGGTTTAGATAATTTATCCTAGATAGATTGCATGATTTTTGTTAGGAAAATCATGCACACGTCATATAGAATTAGGTTTATGAAATGCACGTCATTTAGTGATTGTTGCTAGGTCCATTTAATTAGAAATTGATCGTCATTAGAATTAAGTCATTAGATTAATTTAGATTGCACATTTAATTATTGCATTTTTTAACTCATGTCATATAGCTTAAGCTATACTACTATGTCATATCATCTCATGTTATATTAGAAGCATTGCATTTTATATAGATTAATTCTCATTAAATTAGTGAAAACAAAAATTGAGTGATTGTGTGTTAATTAAAAATCATATCTAGGATCGTTGATGTGAATTCCAATCTAACATTGTAGATACTTTCGTTGCTATGAGGCAAGTTCTGCATTTTATTTGCTTTCTTGTGTTAAATTGGCGGTGTACGCACCCGTGTAATCATCTCACATATTAGGGAAGTGAATTAAAATTAATTCAAGCTACCTGCAAAACATTTTTTTCAAAATAAAAAGAGAAATGTACCGAAAGGGCATTAGAAAAGTCTAGTGTCACCAAGTATGCCCCTAATGTTTAAGGTATTAAATGTTCTTGCAGGATGGGAGGTATAAAGGGAAGTGATTGCTAACCATTGTCTTGCAGGTTGGAGTTGGAAATGTATGGTTTACTTTCACATATGAAGTATTGCTTGATATAAACTGTTGTGCATGCTTATGCATTTACACTACACTTTTGCACACACAACCTGCCGCCAGACCTGGGCCACATAGGATCATCTAGGATGGTATTGAGATGGATACCACTTCGACCGCATGCCCGCGGTATGAGTCGCCCCATCTCAATCCTGAAGTTTCTTTTTTGGTGTCAAGAGTACCCACCTCGATTCGCATGCCCACGACCCAGGTTAGCTCTTTGACCAAGCCAGAGTCATGAGGACCCGACTTAGTCCGCACGCCCGCGGCTAGTCTGATCATCCTTGTGGCTTCACTTTATTAAGCCTGTCTAGAGTAGAAATCGAGCCTCACATCTCATGTGCATGTCTATGTGATTGCCATTGATTTTTCTTGGTGAGTGACAACGGATCCCTCACGTTCGTCCATTATTACATGATTAAGAGCTAGAATGGCCGATCAAGCTGAAATGCGTGATCGTATCTCCACTATGGAAGACCAACTCCAACGGTTAATCACCTCTATGCAGCTTCTAACAACTCAGATCCAGTCCCTCCAAGAGAATCCGACTCCTGCACCTACTCTCCCCGAGATAGTAGTTTCGAAGTAGATAAACAAGGCCCAAGTGGGTGATGACAACATGCCTCAACTAGAAGATGACCCACCGTTAATCACCGCCGAAAATGCCAAGCTTGATAATGTCCCCAAGACGGAGCAAGATGAATGCTTTGCAAAACTCGAGGAGAAAGTGAAGCAATTGCAAGGATCACAAAGCTCACTCCCATTCAACTTGTTAGTTTATGAGAATGTCAAGATGCCAAAGAAGTTCAAAATGCCGGAGTTCGAAAAATACGATGGTACTTCTTGCCCAAAAGCTCATTTGCAGATGTACCACATACACATGACCCAATATGTCAAGAATGAGCCCTTCATGATCCAATCATTTCATGCAAGTTTGACTGGGCCCGCACTGAGCTGGTATGTGATGAAGAATGTGAACCTTCTCGACACTTGGAATGAAGTGGTTGACGCACTCCTCAAGCAGTATAAGTTCAACATGGACATTGCACCTTCCTGAGAAGATCTTGAGAGGATGGAGAAAAAGAGGAGCGAGTTGTTCAAAGAGTATGCCATGAGATGGCGAAATCTGGCTGCTCAAATCAGTCCTAAGCCTACTAACAAAGAGTTGATATAGTTGTTCATCAAGACTCTCCCGTCTGAGTTCCGTAACCGAATAGCCAGCACATACGTTGAGAACTCCAATCAACTTATTCCTGTGGGAGAACAAATTGAGATGGGGATAACGGAATGATGGTTTACTGAGTCATCCAATAAAAGGTTTTCTACCAAGAAGGAGAAGGAAGCTGTTGTAGATGTGAATGTGACTTATAGACAAAAAAAGTACTAATCGCACCCCGGCTATCCAAAAGGCAACAACAAACTATTGGCCGTCAATCATTTGCCCAAGCAAGTAATAGAAGGCAGTTCACTCCTCACCCTGGATCTCCATCCCAAGTGTTGGCAATCCTCCGGAAGAAAAGTTTGCTTACTAGCGAGCCAAAGCGGCCTAATCGCGAAAACATTCGTGGTTATGACTCGACAATAAAGTGTGACTATCATAGTGGTGAATTAGGACATTCAACTGATGAATGTTTTACCCTCAAGCACTAGATCCAAAACCTCTTGGATACAAAAGCGTTCTCTTTCAGCGATAATCAGAAAAATCCTCTGCTCAGCCATGACGGAGGCACAAATGCTGTCACTGAGTGAAGAAGTTCTTATCTTCACACTCCTCTACAAAGGAGTCTTTTTATGCTTTCTAGGATTTCCTGATTTGTCAATTATCACTTTTGTTTCTAGGGTTTGCTTGTTTGCATTTTCCATTCCAATAATGTAATTCATCTTACTCTATTCAATGAAATTACAATTTTATTTCCAATTTTGAGAGCATGACGGGGTACACCAAACCAGTCCAATGACGATATCCAACCATGAAAAGAAAATACCATCCACAGAGAAATCTTGAGGGTTGGACTTTCTCATGCTTCCTCCCAAAAAAATTTTCCAAAACAAAAGCATTTCACTGCTAAAAAAAAAAAAAAAAAAAAAAAGCATTTTCCCAAAGCTTGTAGTAGATTAAACCTATTTGTTTGTCTAACTCATTTACTTCTTGTCTCAAAGCATAGTTCTATAACTTGTTATGACAAAGGACATCTGAAAATAGCGTATCAAGATTCAATGATCATAAACTTGACTCATGATCAACAGGCTTAGAGTGCCCTTGCAATGAAAAAACAGATTTGGGACAAGTAAAAGAGGACATCATTCTCCGGTGGAAGATCCTGGGGGCAAGTTTGCTCCAAATTATAGCAGTCCATATGTGGTAAAGAAAGTACTTCCTAGAGGTGCCTTGATCCTAGCAAAATTGGATGATCGTGAGTTTTCCACTCCAGTCAATTCCGATATTGTCAAAAAATATTACCCATGATAGAATTTGTCATGGTCATGTTTTGAACTACAAGCATTTCTTTATGATGAATTGCAAATTCAATTTGTTACAAATCTTGCATGTGTTACATGATGAATTGTGTGAGATAAATTGAATGTGTCAAATGGGATACTTTGGAATGACGAAAGGCAAGCCTTACTCCATACACTGTTTCATACACTAATCCCCACCATTTCAAGCTATCCCTCTCATCGACCCGGTGTGCTTCCGTAACCTGGTGTCCTTTTTCATTGACTCGATGTGTTTTCGTAGCCTGATGTCCCTTTTAATAGACCCAGCGTACTTCCGTAGCCCAGAGTTCTTGACCTAGCATGCTTTCGTAACCTAGAGTCCCTTTTATAGAACCGGCGTGCTTTCGTAGCCCAAAGTGGCTTTATCGACCCGGCGTGCTTTCGTAACCCGATACCTATTTTTATTGACCTGGCGTGCTTTCGTAGCCCAAAGTCCCTTTTATCGAACCAGCATACTTCCGTAGCCCAGATTTCTTTTATCGACCTAGCGTGCTTTCGTAGCCCAGAGTCATTTTCATCGACATGGCGTGAGTCCCCCTGTCAAATTGGCATGCTTTCGTAGCTCGAAGTTCCTCCAATCGACATTCGATTGAGTTGTCCCCTAGAGATTTTCCTCTAGATTCAGTCTAATTAAGGCGATCGAAAAAAAGGTTCGGGTCCTAGCGAAGCAGAACCTCAGTTTAGGTGACCGTAGAAAGGTACAGATCCTGGAAATTGATTTCCTATTTAGGCGACCATAGAAAGATACGGGTCCTGGAAAAGCAATTTCCCCATTCAGGCAACCATAGAAAGGTACGGGTCCTAAACATAATCAAACACTGCCATGCTGAGCGACTGTAGAAAGGTACGCGTCCTAGGAAAGCAGTTTTCTTACAAAATCTTGCTACCATACTAGGTGACCGTAGAAAGGTACGGGTCTTGGACATGTAACAACAACTATCTTGAATTACTCTACCATCCTTGAAGGTAAGATATTCCAGGTAGGTTCCTTTGACATCTCAGTCTGGATCTGGATGTCTTACTTAATTTCGTTAAACATTTCACTTTGGATGTGGATGTTTTTCAATCTTTCTCGTTATACCTTAGTCCAGATCTAGGTATTTAGAGTTTCAAAATCTTGACATATCAGTCTGAATCTGGATGTCTTAATTCTTTTCGTTAAACATTTCATTCTGGATATGAATGTTTTTCGATCTTTTCCGTTATACCTTAGTTTGAATCTAGGTATTTCGATAAACATTAGACTCTTCAAGAAACCTAAGTGAAAACTAGGTACTTGTAGAGTAAATGTACCTCAGGATGCTCTACCGCATTGATTGGTAAGTAACTGTAGGTACATTCTTCCCTTTCGCATCATGCATTTGCATTAGCATTTCCATGCATCATATAAATTACATTTTAAAATGAAATTCATTTTTCAACAAAAAAAAAAAATCATTCAATGCATGTGCATGGTCAAAATTTAGATTTCAATTTGTCTTTAAAGGCAATTTCTACGAGCTCACCGTCAAAGAGAGGCAGTTGTTGACACCTAAATTTTGGCGATCCGATCATTTATTTATTACATAGAAAATTATGGGGTAATTTTATCCCTGAAAAAAATATTAATTGCATAGCATATAAATTTAGGTGATTTATTTTTAATTTGCATTTTTTGCATTTACTTATTGGACTGATGGCAGATCGATTCGAATTAGTAGTTCTAAGCTTTAAATTGGTAGGTCAGACTAAGCCCACGAAGCGAGCAAATTGGCCCAAGCCCGTTTTTTTTTTTTTAATGACAAAAAATTATCTAAATGGAGATTTGATACGATATTACGATGGATTTTTGGAATTGAAAAAAATCGCATTGCAATCTTATCTTCAGCAATAGGCGATAAAATCAATGCATAATATTTAGGAGATGAGGAAAATAAAAGGATTTTTATGATCGGGAGATTATAGGCAATCTTCGTGAGATGAAATGTTCACAAAAGATTGCATTTGTTTTGCCTATAAATGGGTGTGTACAGAGGTCGATCAAGAGAGGGCTTCTCTTCATCAAAAAAAGAACAGAAAAAGTCAAAATGTGAAAAGAGAGAAAAGAGAAAGGGTACATGCGGCGAGGGAAAAGAGAACAAGCCAGAAAGAGAAAAGGGAACAAGTTAGGGGGAAAAGGTGTTCAACTAGCCAGGAAAAAAGAGGAAAAAAAAAGAAGCAAAAAATGGCCTCTACTGCTCATCTTCTTCGGAGGTTCCTTTGTCGGACCGACGCTTGCACTGTCAGCCTCCGTTGCACCAATTGTCACCACCGCGTCCGGCCGAGCAACTCGCCGTGACAATCGGCACCGCCGTCCACTAATCATCACTGCCGCTCGGCCCCCTTGCGATTCCGGCAACGACGCCACAGCAACCCGCAAGCCCTGCGCCCGAGCTCCACTCCTACGGCTAATCTGACCATCGCGACCTCCAACCGGTGACCCGACGCTACAAACCAAGCTGATCCGCCCCTGTCCGTTGCCGTTCGGTCCTTTGTTCCGCCCGACGAAGCTGCTGCTGTGCTGATCCGAGTCTCACCCGAGCTGCTTCCACCGCTCCAGATCCGGACGCCGATCCACCATACGCCCGTCCAACACCCTGCCGTGCCGATCTACGATGACCCTGACTCTGCTCCTGGTTCATTCGTTGCTGGTCTGCTTATGGTTAGCCCTTCTGCCCGACAGCTCCACCCACGACGCCCTGCTCCACCCCTGCCATCGAGCTGTCCAACCTCTGTTTCGGGTCCCTCACTGCAGATCCGCTTGCTGCTGCCTACGCCGCCGAGCTTCGCCACCTGCTGTCGCCGGAGCTCCCCCTGCTGGACCTCCGATCAGCCACCCTTGGCTGGGCACCACGCGAGCACAAGCGCTGCTTTGGAAAAGAGAAGGAAAAAACAAAAGAAAAAAAAAAAAAGAAAATTAATTTATTTACCTTATTTTTATTTATTATTTTTCTTTGTTATTTTGTTTTTTTAGTAGAATGTATGATTGAGATTCCGACAAAAAATAGCCCTCAAATTAGGGATTGATAGTCCGATTTTCACGTCCGAAATCCGACTCACAATCTCTTACAAAATCGACAACCCAATATCACGCCTGAGATTCGATTCGCGATTTAGTTTAAAATTGCCTAACCCAATCTCATGCGCGAGATATGATTCGCCAATTTGTGAATATCAATCCTGTCTTATCTTATTTGCCTTAGTGTTGGTTGAATCAATTTTATTTTCGTAAAAAAGAATCCAAAAAAATATTTGAGTTAGGATTAGGTTTGTTTTAGAATATTTCATGTTATCTTACATATTTAGAATATGGATTTTCTTTCGATTTTTTAAATAAAAAATCCAAAAAAAAATGCGTTCATTTAGGATGTTAGTTTTTTTTTTAAATCTAAATTGCATGTTTAATTATGTGTCAATTTTAATTTCGAATTAAAAAAAAACATAAAAAATCATCATGCATATGTCATGTAGAATTATGGCATTCTTTGCACATCACTGCATGTTAGGACTACATATTATAGGTTTAGATAATTTCTCCTAGATAGATTGCATGATTTTTGTTAGGAAAATCATGCACACGTCATGTAGAATTAAGTTCATGAAATGCACGTCATTTAGTGATTGTTGCTAGGTCCATTTAATTAGAAATTGATCGTCATTAGAATTAAGTCATTAGATTAATTTAGATTGCACATTTAATTATTGAATTTTTTTTACTCATGTCATATAGTTTAGGCTATACTATTATGTCATATCATCTTATGTTAGATTAGAAGTATTGCATTGCATATAGATTAGATTCTCATTAAATTAGTGAAAACAAAAATTAAGTAATTGCGTGTTAATTAAAAATCATATCTAGGATCGTTGATGTGAATACCGATCTAACATTGCAAATGCTTTTATTGCTATAAGGCAAGTTCTGCATTTTATTTGCTTTCTTGAGTGTTAAATTGGCGGTGTGCGCACATGTTAAAGAAGTTAATTAAAATTAATTCAAGCTGCCTGCAAAATATTTTTTCAAAATAAAAAGAGAAATGTATCGAAAGGGCATTAGAAAAGTCTAGTAATTACCAAGTCTCCGTACTCAAAATCTCTGGTTCGTAGAAGTAAAATAATTCTCTCATTATTTTACTTAGGTGTCTAATCGACCTATTATAAACTAATTAGTGGCGACTCCTTTTTGTCATACACCCCCTAAATCAACCCCATCCAAATCCACCAATCCAGTCCGCACGGCAAGACTGGTGATTTCATGAGCTTTCAGTCTATTCAAGCTTTGAACTGAGAGTAGACAAGATGCATGTACATTATTGCTATGAGCCGTCAAAATTCCAGGAAAGTGAAATTTCAAGAAAGCAAATCCTTCATTAATCGATGGTGTGGAGCATGCGGCCCCATTTTTGATACGAGGATAATTAACATAAACTCAACCTTTATATGTTGATACCGAGATCAAGTCATGATCTTGCGTTGTGTCTTAATTGTTCTGTGCCTTGTCATATAAATTTCATTTTATGTACATCTTGGAAAGATTCACCGCATGATGCATCATATGAAAAAGGATTAACAAAAACACTAGTTTTATAATTTTCCTTGGCAGGATCAAGTTGTAGCGTTATGTGTCTTTGAATATTTGAGTATTTATATATATATATATATATATATATATATATATATATATATTTTTACTTTATAATTACGTAAAAGAAAGTGAGAAATACCAAAGACAAGGCATGAAAATCTAGATTGTTCAATTTTTTTTTCCAACGACATTCAATCAACGGTGATGAAGGGTTAATTTAATTTTTTTATTTTTTTTTAAAGAGAGGAGGATATTGGTTGTATACCATAAAAAAATCATACAAGTTTCAAACTTATGCAAATAAAGGAGAAAGCGGATACCCTAATATCTTAATAATTTTGTTCATTGAATGGTCAAACTCCTAAGTCTAGAAGCAAGCAACTTGAAGCATATCATGCCCCTCAGTCATTCATGATCTGGGTTGGGCCGGTCCACCCCTTAATCCTAGGATCAACTTGCATATTTATGAGCAACATTTTCTTAAACGAGCACAATTGAACTTGTCTAACCTGCTAATTTAGCTTTTGATCTCATTTGCTAAGTTATTTTCTTGCCGTGAGATTAGGAGTGCAGGGCTTGTCAGGTGCTGGCTTTTTGGGGTCACGCTTTGGATAGACAGATTTAAAGAGTCCGTAAATGTCAACTTTTATCTGGACACGTTTTTCATTGATTTTTAAGCAATTTTTCTGTCTGCTTGACCTTCGCAATCCCATGCTTTTGGTTTTTCTTCCCGCCTTTATGAGCCCTTTTTTTAGACGTTTTTTTAATAGGAACATTTCTCTTGGGAATCTAAATTTGAAATTATTTTTGGTTTCTCATCTGTAAAAGCTCTGCCTGTCTAATTGTTTCAGGAGAAATTTTATTTCATGGATAATTGAATGGTGCTTTCACTCGACAGATGTGGTTGTTTGTGACCATTGGTGAGTCCTGTGTAAGTCCTGTGCAATTTAATCTTGATGAAAGCTGATGTGCAGTACCTATGTTCACCTCCAATGATGAGAACCAATTTGTGCGACTGTCCATATGGGGAAGAAAGCAATGATATCATGTTTTGTGGTTGAGGATGGTTTCTGTAGCAGAATACACGAGGACACAACCCTTTGTACCTTCATTGAGAAACATCTGAAAGCCGGTCCATGGAATCATCAGCTAAAGCAATTTTGTGATGAATAGTTGGAGAAATCTTAGATTTTTTTCCCCTTAAAATCACCTTTCAAGGAGTTGGATATGAGGACCCTTCCTCTTAGGCAATTTTTGGCAAATGTTGTCATCTTAGAATGTCCTGTTGTAGACGTCTTCCTTTCATCACAGAGTGGTGATTTTGAAGTTGTCAAAGATGGCAAATGGTGTGCGCTTCGGGGAGTAGGAAATTGAAGATAACGGCTGTTTCATATCCGCGGATGTATCCTGATGCAACAGTTGAACTCACGTCCAAACTCTCAATTTTTCCATTAGAATTAGGGGTGTCAATAACCGAACCGAAAACTAAACCGAACCGAAAACCGAACCAAAAAATTCGGTTTTTTCAATTCGGTTTTCATTCAGATCGGTTTTCATTAAAAACCAAAATTTTTCGGTTCGGTTCGGTTCGGTTTTTATTGGTTAACTGAACCAAACCAATAGACCGAAAAATAGAACCATTAACCAAACCGGCAAAAGGCCAACCCTATTTCTCTCCCGTCTCCTCTCGTCTTGAAGGTGCAACGGCGACTGTGACTGCAACGGCGACAGGGACGGTGACAGCAGCAGGGACGACGATGGCAACGGCAACAAGGACGGCAACGGCGACAAATCGAAATAGCAATGGCAATGTTACTGCACTTTCTTCCGTTTCCGTTGGAAGCTCCAGCGGCAGGTTGCACGATCGGAAGCTAAAAGAAGAAGAAGGCGGACGGGACAGCGATGGAGGGAGACGTGCTCGCCAAGTCGCTGAACGATCTCTTCCTCAACCTCTCCACAATGGTCAAATCCGAACTCCAGGTACCTTGATCTCGTTCCCTCATCCTCATCTCAAATTCCTCGAGGTTTTCTGCTCCGTGCGACGAATGAATCCACCCTAGAGATTTCTATTGTAATTATGGTTATAATTATGGTTAATGGATCAACGAAAGCCAATAAATTAATATACGTTTTTTCTATTTACGTATCTCTTTGGATTCATGAATTTCCTCAACTTTTACGTTCACATATCTATTGAATTCATGAATTTCCTAGATTCATGTATCTTTTAGTTCATGTATTTATAGAGTTCATGAATCTCTTGAATTCACGTATCTCTATATTCATGAATCTCTTGAATTCATGTATCTCTTGATTCATGAATTTCGTGGATACATGCGTCTATTTAATTCATGTATCTCTTCTGTACATGAACTAAAAATCTTTATAAATAGATGGGAGCATAGAGCTTCATTACGGTTTTTCGGTTTTGGTTTTCCCGACTCGATTCCAAAAAAAGCTTTGATATACTTTTCTACTCTCCTGATTTTTCTGAGTGTGCTGGTTCAATTGAACGGTTCGACTGAGTCATGTTTACATAGTGCTAATCCAAACAAATTCAAGGTGTTGTAACTTGGGAGACATAGTTCGTGAATCTGCGGAGCACCATTGACAGGAACTAATTGCCTTAAAGAGATTCGGATATCCATACCTCACCTCCAATTTTATGTTATTTTTCAGTGATATCTTATTTTCTTCTTCTCCAAGATTGATAAAAGGAAGGATATTATAAAGTTGTTATGATCTTCTTTACATTGATGTTCTGACTACAACAAACGGTTTGCTTTCTCTGGATTAATTTCCAAAAATTTCCGCAATCGATCGATGGGGTTATTTGATCTGACAAATGATGGAATTGGATGATGGTGTCTTGCATCGGTCGATCGGGTGATCCAGGGCGTGAACAATCAGCTAGAGTTGGTGGAGAAGATGAACCAGTGAGTGGCGGAGGAGTACGTGGGGTTCGGCGACGTGGCGTCGAGGCTAAGAGTGTTCGTGGAGCAGCTGAAGTCCAAGAGCAGGGGCTTCGACGAGTACATGCGACAGATTGAGGTGATTGAAGAGCAAGTGACACACTTCAAGTCTGAAAACCAAAAGTTGAAAATCGAAAAACCGAACCAAACCGAACTAAACTGAACCAAAATTTAGGTTCGGTTCGGAACATTTTTCTAACGGTTCGATTCGATTCGATTTTTCAAAAAAATCAAACCGAACCGAACCGTTGACACCCCTTTCAGAATACAAAACCATCGAGCGACCCCTCAGGAGGACATGCATGTATCTTGACTAAGCGAACCACGCTAGACGTGGCGAGGCCAAGGGCGGCCCTCATTTGAGGCAAGCAATCTATGCTAGCCAAGGTCTAACGGTGGCTCGCAGAGGGAAAAAGGGAAAATGAAGAAAAAGAGAGAAAAGGGGGAAAAAAAGAGAGAGAGAAAAGATATATAAAATTTGAAAAAAAATATTAAAAATTATTCATGTCAACACCGATCGTATTATGTAATCGTAGGCATTCATGTTAAGAATTTTCGGCTAAAATTGATTGGATTGATTTAATTGATAAAATACTTGAAGATTTAGAATTCAATTAATATCAAAATATTTAAAATTAAATCGATAAAAGTATAATAAATTAAAAAAAAAAATTAAGATAATTTTCCCATCAAAGTCTCCACAAACAAAAAGGGCATACAAAGAATCTTCCTGATTCTCAAACAATCAGCCGTCAACCGCCCCATCATCACCGTCGTAAGTGCCTGCGAAGTTTCGTGATTACTGGTTGGAAAAAAAAAATGAACGCTTAAATAACGTTTGCAATTTCCAGCGTGACTGGTAATAACACGCTAATTTTAGTATCTTTTGCACATCATAATCGCGAGATAGTCAATGCCTTTCCTCTTGTCATAACTCCAGCTTGGATATCGAAATATTTACACTTATATCGAGCCTTAAAGGTATTATAAACAATGTCCACGGTGACAACGGTACACCAATTTTTGTTTTATTTTTTTGGCCTCACGAAAACCTCCAAAGTCAAAGGAGTTTTGCTATGGAGTCTGGACCAGAACCATGCGTACGTGTAATTGATACAATGAATCTATCGGCCAGTTAAAAATAATTGGTAAATTCGATCCTTCCCCAACCCGTTGGTGACCTCGATGATGAGCATGTCTCCTCGATTCGCCGAAACGGTCGGCGCGGGGTGTCCGTTGATGGTGATGGACAGCTTCCGGTAGCCCACGGGCAGCGTGAGCTCGTACTTCGCTACCCACCGGGAGCGGCGCGCCGTGCCCTCGGACGAAGGCATGGTTGCCAAAATGCAAAGAAACACTGCAAGTAAAGTACTCATCTTTTGCGAAATCTAAATTGGGGAGAGAGAGAGAGATTTGGAACTTGATGAAATAGCAGAGGATGTGGAGGGCATTTATAATGGAGAGGGAGGGAAATTGGAACCGACTCGCCATGTGTAATGTGGCCAGAAGCCCACAGCTAACAAGGTTGCGTGTCTGATTCAACATTCGGTTTCGAAGAGAGATTGGTTTTACATCATAACCAATAGGAGTCAAAGAATCCAGGAAACGCTGGGGATGAATTCCCCGGAATGACTACTACTTAAAGACGATTTGCTTTTCAACTGAGTTGGTGATTTGGAGACTTATTAAGTAGTGGCCCCTGCTATGCACCTATTCAGGGTGGCACAACTTAAACCACGTATCAACATGGTACACCAAAACATATTGATTCCGCCTCTTGCCAGTAACTACTCAACACATTAGTTCGTAAAACCCAGACCAACGTAGCTCAACCTTCTCTTATAAATCTACTTCATGTGTTTCCAAAAAGGGTCACGAAATTTTCCCCATCTCTAGCTAACTTTGCACGCCAGTGATACTCATAACTTATGAACCAATCAAAGAGAGGCACTATGGTATAGATATGCCCCTTGCTTGGCTGTTACAGCGGATAAGCCTCCCATCGAGCTGCCATTGAGTTGTTCGCTTTTCATTTACAAGTGGGGGACATAAGTGTTGTAATATAATATGGAAATTGACAAGATTTTGCAATTAAATTAACACAAAATCACCAAAAATATCAAATATAAATATGGTTTGATTCAAGTATCGGTACTTACTCTATGTAGAGAGTTAACGGTAAATAATGTACTAATAATCGGAGAATTAGAGTTATAATCATTCACATGCTTGAGTGTTTTCACACTTAAATTAAGTCTAAACACACAATGCAATTAATGAAGCATGTGTTGGACAATCCATATTTTCTTGATTTGATTTATTAATGAATATGGTTAATGCCATAAAAAATTCTAAATCATGTCCACCGTGACATAAATACTTCAAAAAAAAATTTTGTCTAAAAATCCTAAATTTGCTCACTGTGACATAAGTACTTCAAATTTTTTTCTTCTAAAACCCTAGATTTGCCCATCACGACACAAATATCTCAATCTTTTTATTGTCATAAAAAATTCTGAACTTATATTAGTATGATCAATAAACTCTTTATAGAGCTAAAATATGGAGCATCTTTTTTTAGTATTTATTGCAATGAACACATGAACTCTATGATCATAAATTGCTTAGTAGAATGGATGGAAGAAAAAGGATGAGAGTTTAGGTAAAAGCAGAATATGAATTGATAAGTGGAAGTTGAGTTTATGAAATTGTGGTTTTCTTTGTAGCATAAAAAAAGTATGGATAATCCTTTGTCTGTTGGGGTCCGTTCCCTTGTTGTTTGTTGCTGGTTTTTTGTTGTGCGGGCTACCGTTGTTTTGGTGGCTCTTTCTCTTCTCGTCTTTGTTGTTGGCCGCTGGTTGGCTCTTTCTTTACTGCCTTATCTCTTTCTCTTGCAGCTTCTTTTTCCCCCCAATACCTTTCCACTCGTTTGGCATGTTGTCTTAATGAGTGTAAGCTTTTTGGTGCCTAAGTTCCCCTGTTGTACAGCTGAATAGCTTCTTGGTTCTATTATTCAATATATACCTTACCTTTATCATAAAATAAAATAAATAAAAAGTTATGGATATTTGTGTTTTTAATGCGGGTAAAGTTTGATTTTATTTTTTTGGAATTTTTCCTAATGAATATCGCCAAAAATAAAGGTTTTATTGGCGGTTTAATAAACGTGAGGAAGAATATTAAAAGAATGGAGAAAAGGGACAAATCCCAAAAGGGGGGGTGGCGCAAGTTATCCTAAGCACGTACCACGAAGAGTCTCGAACTTAGCAAAATTCCAATCCCCCTTTTTTTAATGACTTTTAGATTTGCCAGTCCAAACCTACCATCTCTTTTCTTCTCCCTCTCTGTCCTATTTTTTCAATTATTATTATGTCAGAATAGCGAATATTCCCTTAATTGGACCACTTCAAATTCCGGGGCCCTTCTCCCTTCGACTTCTTAAGGCGCGATTCATGACTAACGAAACGAAAAAAGTTTCGCATTTACGGCGCGCACCGTTTGCGACTCTGTAGGAGGAAATCAAAAGAAATCAGCTTGGGTGAATCTATGCCGAAGAGGAAGCCCGGGAACCTGCAGTCTCGGCACTTCGGTTGGCCCATCGAGCGAAAGAAAACCGCGCCGTGACCCACCCCTGCTACGACGCGAATTGTAAAGTACAAATTATTCAATTTCACCAGAGCCAAGGGGGGGGGCCGCCACCGACTAAATTCGACTGACAAAAGGCTTATGACTCCACTTTGGATCCACCTGGGTGGCAATCATGACACCCGAAAAGGCTGATCCTCTCTCTCTCTCTCTCAACCTCGGGCTAATCGAAAAGACAAAGAAAGGCTGATCCTCTCTCTTCTCTCTCTCTCTCTCCCTCTCTACGTCAGGATGGCGACACCTGACAAGAAAAAGCATCGAAAGGGAAAAGAAAGGCAACCAGATCCAGCCCCCTCTCTCTCTCTCTCCCCCCCCTCTAGCTAGGGATGGCGACACCCGAAACGCCGAAAGAGAGAATCGAAAAAGAAAAAGAAAGGGAGCAATACCGTTGTGTGATGCATGCAATGTCGGGGTGGGGGTGGGGGTGGGAAGACTTTTCTTGGTGGGTTGCCTCTCTCGTGTCGTGGGATTTGGCAGTTGCTGTTCTAGAACGATCGGGTGCATCGAAAACAGAGCGGTAGAAAATCTTTGCTTCTAGATACATCAGGCTAGAACGCATTGTGTTGCTAATCCGTAACACTATGATATTAATGATATAGATTTGGCTAATAATGAGTCCTCTACGTTGATTCTAATTCCCTATTCTTCTTCTTCTTCTTTTATCCCTTTGACCGAATTCTAATGTCCTTTTCTAGTTTCCTTTTATCTAGTCGCCCGCCATTGCCGAGCCCGATGACCCGCTAGAGGAGGAAGAAGAAAAATAAAAGAAAAAAAAATAGTTTGTTTTAGAAATTATTCTCAAGAGTGAAGAAGTAATTTTTTTTCTACTCCTTATTTTTGTTTTATATATATTATCTGACTATTGATCTGTTCTCGGGAATTAAAAAGAAAATTAATTAACCTTACCAAACAGATTCTTTTTTTGCTCTAAGGAATAAAAGAATATAAATCGTAAAGAAAAAGAATAGAATTAATGAAGAATTGATCAATTACCAAACAAGGTCTTACTCAATAAGTCTTTAAATTTGTTATGATGATATATTTGAGTCCCAAATTTTAAGTATAAACTAATGTCTTCTTAACCTCTTGACCTTACTCGCCAAAAAAAAAAAAAACTCTTGACCTTGGAATTATGGGGGATCTACACATTCAATGACTATTACGATGTTGATATACATAGACCAATTTCGCATAATTACTTTTTCAAAAGAGTATAAAAAGGAAAAAAAAAAATGACCTCACAATTATCATCTTCACAATTTTATTTTTGGGTCGAACATCTTCAAATGTCCATAACCTGTGACTTCTTTTAAGGGGGATAGATAGGGGCAATGGATACGAAAGAGATGTCGGATCTCACACAGGAGTCTTGGTAATTGAGACAACAAGTGGAATCATTCGTTGATTTTTAGGCATTAACATTGTTAAATTAATGTCTCAAATTTGGATTTAAATAACGATTTATTAAATCAAATTTATTGATAAATATTTCCCGAGTAAAAGAAAATTCGTTGAACTCTTCAAGATTTACAAAAAAAGGAAATATAAAATAAATGGAAGCAAAGTTTCTTCTTTGTTGTGGAAGCCTGCAGAATTTGAAACCGTGAAGATGAAGTCCACGCGCGTAGCTAAAATGTGGTGAGCTCGAGTCAAACTTTGACCTAGGTACATGTATAAAAGCATATAAAAGCAGGTCTTCTTTTCCTTTTCTCAGATGCCCGAAACCCTACGAAACGGAAAAGGAAGGCTTCACCTTTATATGCACTTCCTCTGCACGTGAAGAATGGAAATTGGTGGGTCAAGATCAAACTTTTGACCTTGGCCACACACATATACATATAAAAAGCGCACATCTCAATAAAGTTTTTATCTTTCGGCTGCTACACCCCTACAAAGCCGCACATCCACAATCTTCTTTGAAGAGATATGTGAATATGCGGACAAAATACGAACGCTAGAGTTTCCATTTTTGGCATATGTATAGCGTTTCCTTTAAAACTTGAACGTACGATAATTTTATATCGTGAGTTTATGTTCAAGTGAGTTATTTATTTATAAATACTTTGAATTTTTAGTTAAATTTAGGCGTGAAAAACATTTAAACATTAGTAATTGTAAACTGCGATTTTTCGATTTTAGTAAATTATTTGTTGCCAGCTCTCTTCGTAAACGTAAGTATCGATATTCAGATCGAATCACGTAAATTTTTAATATCCTTATTTTTCTCATGTGATATAAATTATAATATCTTATCATTTTCACGTATTATATCCTAATAGACATCACTCTTCCATGGGTAAAGAATCAGGTTTTCAAAAAGCCGCAAGCAACCTCTCGATCATTGTCCAGTCGTCGATGAACTAATATCGATGAAAAGTCTCTCGTGCACGATTATTTTTGCCACGATATCTTTTCAACACTTGTGATGGGATGCCTTCTTTTTTTTTTTGTTTTTTTTTTTTATGTTCCTAGGTCGGTAAACGTAAAAGACATGTCCTTCGGCTTTACAAGGCTAGAAAGAAAAGCAAATAAAAGAAAAGCAAAGGGCAAGAAAATAGGGACAAACTAGTTGTCAGACATTGGGCACGCCACTTTAATCTGTCTGCAGAACCATTAAGTCAGTCCCATCCAAATCCATCAATCCAGTTCGCACGACAAGACTGGTGATTTCATTGAGCTTTCAGTCTATTCAAGCTTTGAATGAGGGTAGATACGATGCATGTGCATTATTGCTATGAGCCTTTCAAAATCCCAAAAAAGTGAAATTTCAAGAAACTTCGATTAGCGATTGTAGGAATGAGTCCATTGGAGATGGATTTCTAGAAGGGAAAGAGAGTCTAAACAACACAAGATCATCATGTAAATTCGGGATAAAATTAAGATGGTTTCAGTAAGTTCCATAGGGCATTATAACCAGACGAAAGAAAGTAGGTTATATAAACAGCAACTTACGGGTTAGGATTTAAGTGTCTATCATGAAGCTTCCACCAGCAGACTCAACTTTGCCGTGAGCAGAAAGAAGACTGCAATATTCACATATCCTTTTTGTTCTTTCTTTTCTTAACAAGTTGGCACCAGTTATTTCCTAAGTGCACATGCATTCAAACAACATTTCGTGAGGTATTACCGTGCGAAGTCATTCTATTTTTACCTAGCCGGTCACAAACCAAAATATAATGAAACTCAATAAGACAGATACTTCGTATTTTCTACGTCATGATTACCCATAAAACAAATCTATCCAATACTTTTTTTAGAGTGTGGGAAGGGGGATAGGTTTCTTTTTTGGGGCAATCTTCACTTTGTGAAAGCTTGCTAGCTCAGCTTGCAATCGTTCATGCTTTTTGCTTTACATCCGATCCTTTTCTTTCTCTTTGTTTATTAATTTAGAGAGAGAGAGAGAGAGAGAGAGAGAGTGAGTGAGTGAGAGCGTGTGAGAGTGCGAATGGTGCTGTTGGAGAGGCTATGTAACCCTAGCCTGCCCTCATCGTTAAAGCTCGCATTATTTGATGCGACAACGATCGACTGCCTGAAGAAAGTGATTGGACTCACTGCTTGGACACAGACGTATCCTCCTCTTCTCGGTATATTAAGATTTATGTACAAAATAAACGCTTCAATTTTTTGGGGAGGAAAAGGAGTAAATGATGGCTCCGTCAATGTCGGGAGATCGACAAAGCCGTATTCACTTTTTGTACTGACGACAAAGCCGTATTCACCACACATTTTTTGATTGAAACCGAATAACTTATTTGTCATCTTTCAAGCTTGCGGCATTAGAAACCACTTCGCTGCGATGGGATGAACAAGCAAATCCCACCATTTTTTTTTTCCTTTTAAGAAATAGAGAAAAAAGAAAGAAAGTAAAATCAAATTAATGCCAGATAAATCTCATCATCCCAAGACATTTTGTAATCTCAATTGCCCAAGAACCCAATGCCCGTGCCTAGCTTGCTAGTGCCCTGACCGGTGTTTACAAAGGCCAAATCTAGGTCCATTGAGGTCAAGCCCAAGGCTCTAGTGCCGAGCTTTATCTATTGAAGCCAGGCCCCGAACCCTAGCACTTAAGACCTAGTCCCCAACAACCAGACCTGATTCTATCAAGTTTGTGCCCTAGACCTTGGCACCCATGGCTTAGTCCATTGAGACCGAGTTCAACATCAATGGACTGGGGTGCAAGCACTAAGGGACCCGAACACGAGCATAGGGGGCCCGAGCATAGGCTTTGGGAATCTCAACCCTAACCTTAATGGGGAGCTAAGGTTTGAGGCCTAAACCTTGTAAAAGCCGAGCACAACGTCTCAAGCACAGGCACCGGTGTCCTGAGCCCGACCTTGATGGACTCGGGGGTTCTGGGCTTGGCCTAGAGGGACTCGTGCTTGCAAAGGGCTAGAGCCCTAGGTGTTGGGTTCCTAAGCCTGAGCTTGGACGTTGGAGTTCTAAGCACGGGCACTCAAGTCCCAAGCCCTACCTTGATGGACCCAAGCTTGCTTTCGGTGCACCTCAGTAGATCCGACCCCAAACTCTAGTCCCAGCCCTGCTGCCAAGGTCTTGGGATTGAACGTTGAGGTTTTTCTATCCAAACGCAGGACAAGTGCCAATATCTAATCATATTTTAGAAAATAATTTTCAATTTTTTAAGGAAAAATTATTTTCCTGAATTTAAGTATTAGTTTTCCGTTGACTCGTTTTCACGATCCAAATGTTGGAATGAGAAAAATGTTTTTACGGTATGTCTTAGTATACCTAGCATTATTCATATCCTTGTTATGAACTTGATAGAATAGATTTGGATAGACCTATAGACGTGATTGAAATGCAGATACAATAGTTTTGGTAGGGCGCCACAACCACAAATGGTGCTTTCAAGATTTGCAAGGACTAGAAAAGTCGAGTACATCGCTTGCTAATGAGAGCATCGTCAACAAACCCAAAGATATGTCCTTTTTAGCTTTGCATCTGCCCAAGAATCATCTGTTGGCACTCTGATCCTTCAAGGCCATGCACAAGCTCCACAGAGTGATTGGCCTCGCCAATCCAGGCACAGGCGTCCCTCACTTTAGGTTGGCGACCTCTACTGGCCATTCACAAGGTTCGGTAGTGGCCGGCAGAGGGAAAAAGAAAAGAAAAGAGAGGAAAAGATAAGGAAAAAAGGAAAATTAATTAAAAAAATACATTAAAATTCAAAAATAAAAATAAAATATTATTTAAAAATATTTATGTTAGAACTAGCTTTACCACATAGGACTGTCAGTGTCCATTTCAGCAATTTCCGGCTAAAATTGGCCGAATAGAGTCAATCGGCATAAAATGAAAACGTTTAGAACTCGATTAGCAAAACTAAATGTTTAGAATTGAATTGACAAAAATGCAATAGGTTTATGACTTTTTATGACAATTTTCCCCTTGAACTATAGGGGGGTTTATTCATCTCTTGGCTTTTTAAACACATATTTAAGCAAACTAGAGTGGAACCGGTTCACTATATTTAGAAAGCTTCTTTTTTTGCATTATAATAGAAATGATCGTAGCTCCTCCCCTTTCCGTTGGTAGTAGGGATGCGGATGAAGATGTCGATTTCTGGACTAATCGTTCGTTGGGACAGATTAACATCTTCCCCTCATCATTTAAGGGCACCTAGTACGCTTTCTTTACTTCTCTTCCTTTCCTCACTAAGCTCGGGCCTCATTCACCATCATTCCGTGCCTTAGTGTTGTATACTTTAACGTCAATTAAATCCCGTTGAAATGTATATCTATCGGTCTTTGTGTACCCTGTAATATTTCCTATTCAGAATCACCATAGAGTCCGTCTCCTCTTAATAAAACCGAAGAATAACTTCCAATGAAAAGTATTTCATCGCTGAGGCAAGTTCTAGCGAACCACTAATCAAAGAAAATCTCTATTATTATTTATCAGGCGTGTCCAGCATCTCAAATTTTTTGTTTGTCTTGGCTGTTCAAAATGGTTTACGGTCCCTTGTTACCTTGAGCGACTAGAGTGGCTACAGAGCCTCTTTTTTTTTTTTTTTTTTTTTTTCACTCTTTTCGGGTCGAATAGAGAGAAGTTTGTTAGGGCGTGATCAACTGCGCTCTGTTTAAGCTTGAGAAAGAAGACGAGTAAAATGAAAGGGAGAGAAGAGGCTCTGGGCCTTTTTTCTTAATTCGGACGGGCTTCTTTTATATGGGCTTTTTTTGTCCTCCAGGGCTCAGTTTTCTTATGCGCCTGGTAAGAAGATGGAGTGAAGGCGAGTCTGGGCCGCAACTGGGCTTGCATGGATGGACGGAGTTCAGCGGACCGGAATGGGTTTATTGATTTATTTTCTTCTTTTATTTTTTATTTTTTTTTTTTACTAGTATCTATTTATTTATTGTATTTTCCATATTTACAAAAAATATTGCTTGAATTGTGGATGGGTCATTCTAGGTCGGATTATTTTTAAACTGATCCGTTACTTTGACGGGCCTGGTCAAATATAGCTGAAATTGCAGCACTCTCATTCTTCCGCTTGGATGAGCTTTCTTTTTAGATTTTTTTCACATGACTATTTCTAGGTGGAACTCAATTTTGGAATTATTTTGTGAGTTTCTCATCTATAGACTGTACTTGTCTAATTGTCTCAAGAAAAAATTTATTTCAAGAATAATTGGACAGTGCTTTCACTCGACAAATATGGTTTTTTGTCACCATAGTGAGTCATGTGTAGTTTTAATCTTGATGAAGTTGATGTGCTAGGAGGACATGACCCATGGACGTAATTGAGAAACATCCAAAGCCTAGTCTATGGAACCATCAGCTAAAGCAATTTTGTGATGAACAAATGGACATTCTCATATTCATACATACATACATATATATATAAAGGCAATCCTCCCTTCTGCAAGCATGTTCGGGAACTCTTTACTCTTTCTTTTTGCTTGGTAAAGCTATGAATCATTCTCTTCAATTGAGGGGTGCATCAGATCAATTTTGTATGTCAATCTTTGAAAATGACTGGCCATCTTACATGCTGCTTATCAGACTTCTCAGCCGTGAAATGTTCGGCCTAGTGAGTTCATTTCTACATATGGCGCCTTTCAAGGAGTTGGATATAGCGACCCCTCTTAGGCAACTGTTAGCAAATGTCGTCATCTTAGAACATCCTGTAATACACGTCTTCCTTCCATCACACGGTTGTGATTTTGAAATTGTTAAAGACGGGAGAGCCATCGCCCCCAAATCAGATCTGCAATGTTCTGTCTAAAATAATAAGTCTAATTGAATGGCGTCCGCTCCAGGGAGTAGGAAATTAAAGATAATGGCTGCTTGGAAGCGCAGGTGTGACCAAATGTGGCAATTGAACTCAAGTCCAAAATGTCAGTTTTTCCATCAAAATATAGAAGCATCCAAGTGGTGTCGCAACCCTCCCAACGGGGTAGAAAGACAAGTTTAAGAGTTTGTGCCAAGATGAGACTAAAGATCTCGAAATTGGCATGAATTCTCTCAAACCCTTACCTCACGCAACCCTGAACTTTTCATTGTAGTAATTTATTCTATGAGATTTCATGTGAAATAGGGATGCCACTAGCTTATTAGAATCAATAAAAAACCAAGCGAGGTATAAGAAAATACCTCACTACCTATGCAATCAAAGATCTTAGGGTTGGGGACTTTGTTACACTAGTTATTCAACTAATGCTTTTTTGGTACCTAAACTCGATCATTTGTCAACTAGGGTGTCCACACGGTCCTCTTAGCTTATTATGAATCTTAAAGTTCTCATCCACTAAACGTCCATGCGGTGTTTTTCTATTTATTATGGTCCTAAAATGTTACTTAACCAATCTACCAAAACAAGCAAATCACAACAAAAAAAAAAAATAATGCGAAGGTATCACAACCAATTCATCAAGCACAGTAATAAAAGGACAAGTAAAAAATATAGTACACTAAAGTAATCTAATAGAATCTAATTTATTTTCTAAAAGGCTAATCTACCTAAACCTAAACCATATCAAAAGCACTATCCGAAGTGGATGTATATCACCTAAATGTCAAAAAAACTAAATCTGATACCAAAATTTACAAGCTAATTAATAACTATTTTTCTAATTTTTTTTTCCAGTTTATTTTCGTTTTTAATTTTTTTTTTTACTATTTTTAATTTTATATTCTAGAAAATTGGGACTCGGGCCCGGCCCCTAGGCTTGGTCCGTGCATGGGATCAAATTTGGACTCCGAAGGACGAGGGCCGAAATCTTGGGTTTAGTCCACATGCAAATAGTCAAATTTGGGGGCTTCACAAGGATAACCTCAAAATGGATTTATTAGTCAAGCCCTTTTCGATTAAAATTCACAAGCCCAAATTTAAATGTAACCCCGCTTAGCCCATGTCCTTCTTTGGCAAAATAAGTCTAGAACCCACATTTTAACCCGTATTTAATTATGCAAATCATAGATTTAAAAACAGACTTAATGGTCCAAAAAATAATTGCCTAACAACTTTTTTTTTTTGGTCGGTAATTGCCTAATAACTTAATACATCTTAAATGGGTTGAGGACCTACTCATTTCAAACCTATATGAAAAATAGAGAACTTTTTCACCAGTCTTCTAATAGTACATAAAGTGCCTAATTTGTCTTGTGGAGTTGGATATGTCAAGACAATTTTATAATTTTTTATTTTTTTCTAAATTCTCTAATTTTTTTAATTTTTATTTAATATTCTTTTTTTCTTTTTTTTTTTTTTTTTTTTCCCTATGAAGTTCGAGGGTTGGCTAGGAACCCTTGTTGGTCATAGGGTAGGGTCATGGCCCTTGTTTAGATGGCCACTAGATGAGGGCCCAACCCTCACTCGTGACTAGTGATGGTCACTGAGCCCCGCTGGACTTAGAAGAAAAAAAAAATTGAAAGAAAGAAAGGAAAAAAAATAATAAAAATCAATTTTAAAATATTAAAAAATTTCATATCAGCACCAATCATGCCACATAGAATAATTAGCATCCACATTAATGATTTTTAGTCAAAGTTGGTGAGAATGACTAAATTGACAAACCATTAAAAAGTTAAGGACTAAATTGGAAATTTGAAAAATTTGAGACTAAATTAGCATTAGTGTAATATGTTTAGGATTTTTCTGGTGATTTTCCCATATGTTTTGTCACACCACATGCATACTTTTCCAATTCTTTATGTGCATTTCAATCTTTATGTTTTTTTATTTCATGTTTTTTTTTTAATGTTATTTGCTAACAAATTTTATTTAGTCAATCTCTTTTTTAATTTGATAAAACAAGTAACATATTCTTATGAGCTTAAAGTAGGTTAAATGTTTTGGTACATATATGGATATGTTTTAGTAATATGTCGAGTCGGGTCGGATTTGAGTCGCTAAAATTGTATTACATAAAAGTGAGTCAATATAGGTTAATTGGGTCAATTTTAATTGGATCATTTTTCGACTTGACAATCTACCCATATGACTAGGCTAAATCTTTTTGAACCCATTACCTATTATAACCACTCAATAAACCCACTTTCCATTATCCTGACATTAAGCCCATGCCATCCATTGCGATCATAACTAGCCCATCGTTATACTCCTTTTCATTGTTTTATCCCTTCCCCATTTTCTTATCGTCGTCTTCCTTTGCAGACTATGGAATTTGAGCAATGGTCATAGAACATCCAGGCTCCAACAATCAATCAACACCTAACATGCAGCAATCAAAGATCAGCCATGTGCATATCAATGACCTTCACTCATTTACCTCGTCCGATACAGGCCGTGTTCTCTCTACGACAGAGTAAGGCATTTTGTAGTTGAGTTTTGGCTTTGCCTTGGAATAGGAGTGGGCAAGTGTAGTTTGATTTCACATCCAATTCATACGTGTTCTTTGCTTATAGTTTGAACTCTGATTCCCATCCCTCTTTAAGGTCATGCTTTCGTGTTTATTAAATGTAAAGTACAATTTTTTTATCCCTTCACCAAAAAAAAAAAAATTATCCCTAGGGTATGAGCTCAAAGACCTACCTACCCGAGAGCCCATAGACTGTCTTATAAATCTCATGAACCAACGGAGTCACAGCCATTAGCCAGTGTGGGTGGCCGACACCTAGAGTATTGTCTATGCAATTGGCAAGATTTAAACAAGTGACTTACAACTTCTAAATAGAAATCTCTCAACACCTTATCAATTGGGTCAATCCTAGATTATATCAATATTTTCTTTATTACTATTACTAACATAAATCCATTTATCTTCTTCATAAAGATTGAGAATCATTAGATAAGCTTATAACGTGAGTGAAATTTTGTAACGTGAACACTAGTAACGAGGACATGGACTCAAGTAAATAGCATCCCTAAAATGCTTATAATCACGCAACATTCTTTTTGCATATCTTGGATTTGTGGATCACTAAATTTGTCTGGTTCTAAGTTAAGCTGATCACACTACAACAAATAATGGGTGTAAATTTGAGCTTTGCTTGCCTATAAATTAGCAAGGAGGCAAGTCCACCTTCCTATAATTAACCTGATGAGCTACACTACATACGCGAGGCAAAAGTACATCACAAATTCCAAAACTTGGCCCGGATGAACAAATAAGTGCCAATACTTCTAAAGAGTACACTTAAATCCCTTTTTTAAAAAAAAATTAGACATTTAAGTGCTAATTCCAGTAAGACCTACTGAAAATTCGACTTGACATCATTTTAATAATAAAACTGATTTATGGGGCTTGCCAAGAATATCCACTTACCAATTTATCCTAAAACGACATCGTTTTATCTTAAATTTGGATATTAATATAAATATTAATTAAATTAAGTTTTTTTGGTAAAGAATATTAATTAAATTAAGTTAGAAAACAAAAAAAAAAAAAAAAAAAAAAAGGAGGCATCATTCAGCGAGGATCTCCATAACTCTTGCCATTGGCACCCCACCATCGCCTAAAAGGGGCAGTGACGGTTCTGATGATGGTGGGGCGAGGGTCAGCAAGAGTGGCCAATGGCGGTCAACCCTAGCCGACCACAAGCGAGAGGCCCTCGCCCAGATCTAGGGTGAGGGGTTGCAGCCCTCTTCCAAATCTAGCAAGGGTCACTAGCTCTCGTCCAAAAGGGCCAAGGGTCGTTGTTGGCTGTGGTGGACCCTTGGCCCAACCATAACGGCGGCCAAGGCTTTGGTAGAGTCCACTTTCCATTTTTTTTTTCTTAATTTTCTCCCATACTATCGAAACCACCGGGATGGGAAGGAGGAGGTGAAGAGTTTTATTTTTCACCTTCTCAGGATTAGGGTAGGGAAGAGTTAGAGTACGACACAAAAAAAAAACTGTGTTGACCATCTATTGCTCTCCGGTTCGTGAGATTATGCTATTTGGCTTTTGCAAATTGGAAAGGCTGTGAAATGAGACTATATGGCAATGGAATGCCCAAACGCCCGGATTATCAACTACACACCTTAAGGCGGTCCACCCATAACGATGGGTCGCCACCGTGTTTTTCGTGATCGGGTTTGCCAAAATGTACTTCTTCATGTCGTTGTCGATGTCAAATTTCCCAATACGGCAATACCGTACCCAACCAAGGACCCAAATATCTTGGCCGTAGAGGTGCCACGGATTTGTCTCGCTGTTGTTCTCGGTCAGAGCAATGGAAAATACCAAACGGAAATATATGTCGATAGTGTTATGCTTGACGAGGAACACAATCACTTGACCCGTTTTAGACGGCAAAGTGTGTACATATCCTTGGTTTCTTTAATCGTTAGGCACTGGGCCAATCAAGATGCGATGTCGTTTCAAATTGGGCTGGCATTAGGATCCATGGGCGAGACTTGCTTCAAGTAGTCCAGGTAGTACTTGAGGATGGCTAGACCAGGAGGTCTTCTGGCCGTGGCGTTACAGCCAACGACGTTGGTCGTGATCCAATAACTTCTCGATTTTTCTTGGTCGAATTTGATATAAACGGAGTAGGTCTCGCCAGAGTAGATGAACAAATTTTGAGCCGCAATTGGCTCAATAAAGTATCCATTTGCCTCAACAATTGTCATGTTGCGACCCGGCAAAACGAAGTTGCATTTGTCATATGATTCAAGCAGTAAATTCCAAAGTACCAAGTCTTCACGTCCGTTCTATATGAAGAGCATGTTAACCTTATTATTTTTGGATTGAGGTCCTCAGCATAAAAAAATGAATGTTCCCTTTGACCTTTCTAATCTATTTCCTAAAACTCTTCGAATTTAATATCTTTGCCTAATAGGCTAATATAGAGAAAGTCATAAAGAACAGCTTATTATCACATATGTATCAATTTGAGATTTTTTGTAGGCAAAAATTTAATTTAGGATAAATTTATCACATATTACCAATTTAGGGTTTTTTATGATATTAACCTTAATATATATCCATTTTGTATTAACTGATCAAATTACTCTCCTCCAATCACAAGATTTGGTTCAAATATTCTAACTAACATTACTTCACATTCTCTCTTTCAATAAAAATAATTTATCATCTCTCTCATTCACATACCGCCTTTATTGGATATGCATAGTCTAAGCAAAACCCAGGTTTCAAAGTCAAAAAGATATCTTTCCTGTATGTGAGCATGATGGAACTGACCAAATTTGGGGGTGGGGACCAGGACACGATTTTCGAAGGTTTGACCGAGGCTAATTTGCATACTATTTTGGAGTTTTTCAAAGCGATAACCTTTTCTTATAAAAAAATCTTTTGGTGAAACAATCCGGTACATTTATAATAAATTTACTCTAAATAACCATAAAAAAAATCTCAAACTAATATATTTGTGATATATTTATCCAAAAGTAACTTGTTTGACTGCCAAAAACTCTAAATTTGTACATTTATGATATATATACTTTCCATTAAATTGGATTAATACCATAAAAAATCATAAAATAGTACAATTGTGATAAACAAAGTAGAATTCAAAACCGATATACCTATCAATCGTCACGCATCATTCAACTCGACTGTAAAATTTAACGATGTACTATAAAAGATAAATTTGTCATAAATATATCAGTTTTTTGTAAATTTATTAAAAGTGTACCGATCGAGATTTTTAATTGTCGAAAAATTAATCTTGGATATACTTATTATATCTATATTAATTTGTAGTTTTTTAGATATCAATGCTTGAAAAACTTAAAAAACAAGGCCCACGCTAGAAAGCGGCGACAAGTCAAACGACGACTTTCCTATTCTCTCCCCCTTTTGGCAATTCAAACGAACTTCTCTTATGGAAAGATGACGACGGCGGTCGATGCATTGATTGTTCGTGCAGAACGCAACAGTTGCGGCCCTGCGGGGAATCTAATGATTTGGATCACGATTGCATCCACTCGTGGCTGTCATGCCAACCACGTGTCTCATCTTCCAGGACGACACGTTCCCCAATACCGGAAAAACCCACGCTCCCACCCGTGCGGCTACCCGACCCGGACCCGGCACTCGACCCCCTGCGGACGGGAGGAGATGTTGGAAAGGGCCACTGGGTCCCGGCGCTTAGCTGGTGCTGTTCCATTCTCTCTCTCCCTCTCTCTCCTCCACCCCCCTCTCCTTTTCCCCTTCCCTTTATAAATGCCATTGCGGCTCGCGACGCGCATCCGTATCATCAATCTCTCTCTCTCTCTCTCTCTCTCTCCCCTCCGTCCCTCGCTCCTTCCCTCGTTCCCTCTCCTTCTCTTGGAGAATATGGATGCCCAAAAGATGAGTGCTTTATTTGCAGTATTTCTTTGCATTTTGGTGACCGTGCCTTCGGCGGCGGAGGGCAGGGCACGACTCCACCAGTGGGTAGCGAAGTACGAGTTCACGCCGCCCGTGGGCTACCGGAAGCTTTCCATCACCGTCAACGGACACACTCCTAGCCCGCCCATACCGGCTTATCGAGGAGACATGCTCATCATCGAGATCACCAACGGGTTGGAAAAGGAGGACCTCGCGATCCAGTTCGACAGAGTGAGACCGGTAAGTATCGACGACATCAAAAGCATGTCTCGAAGGTGGTCAGTTCATGTGGGGGCGGTGATGATGATGATGTTGTTGATTTTGCAGATTGGCAAGCGTTGGATGGACCCCATTCGGCCGGGAAGGACTTTTGCTTATCGGTTCTTCGTTGATCAGGTGAGTCCCAATACAAATACAACGATTATACGCTCTTCTTCACGACCTCTCCGTCCACCTCCGCAATCTCCCGATTCTCGTCTGCTTCCACGGGAGCGCATTTTGCGTCGGGTCCGCCTTCTCCTCCCCTGCTACGTCAACCGCCTCGTCGCCGATGCCAGGGTCGTCGCCTCCGACGAGTACCGCGTCGCCCCAGAGGCCGCCCTCCCCGCCACGTGCGACTGCTGGGCCTCGCCGCCGTGGCTCGCCTCCCACATGCCGCCTCACGGCATCCCCGGCGGCGGCGGACCCTTGGCTCGCCGACCGCGCCGACTTCGGTCGGTTCTACGGTCCCGCCAGCCGTTCGGTTCTGATGGCCGCAACGCGAATTTTCTCGACATGATGGATAAACGTTTCAAGCTTTTCCTATCATATCATGGTGCTTTATGCGGACAACTACGACGCGCAGACGCGGATACAATTTCCACGCAAAAAGACAAGCAGAAAGACGCAAGAAAAAGGGGAGAGTGAGAGATATGATGCGAACCTATGTAGTACGGACACTTTTCGAAAGTCTTCGTGTCGTGTCCGACACTCGACACGCGTGTCTGACACGCTCCGACATGTCCCGACACGCGGTCAACGAGTATCGAAAAATCCGACACGTGATCAACTCTCTCCGACATGCTTTCCGACACGCGAGTCCAAAATTCCGACACGCAATTTCGACACGCACGAGGTCAATTTTAAAAATTTCTAATACTTGAGGGGTCAAAATATAAATATATACAAAAGAAGTAATAAAAGAAGTAATAAAATTGCTATAAATATACACACACGGGTTAATTTTTATTTTTTTTCAGTTTTGTTTTTTTAGAATTGTTTTAGTTTTTTAAAAGTCTTTTACTATGAAAGAAGTAATAAAAAAATGCTATATATGATAAATAAATAAATTTAAAAATATCATTTTAGCATTTTTCTTTAAACAATGTTTTTTTCTCTAAGTTTTATGTATTATTGTAACAAATTAAAATAACGAATGATATTATTTAATATTTTTCGTGTAAATTAATTCTAGGCTATTTTTATTATTATTTATTTATGTATTTATATATAAAAATATATTTAATATATAACGTGTCGGAACGTGTCGAAATTCTCTATTTTTAAGAAATAACGTGTCGGCGTGTCGTGTCGTGTCGTATCACGTGTCGCGTGTGCGTGTCGGTGCTACATAGATGTGAACTCGCTAACCTTCCCGATGTTCTCGAGCAGGTATGGCGCCCTAATAACTTTTTCTTTCCATTCAAATTATTTAACGAAGGCTGACACGTTTCCCACTCCTTTGTCGATTGCGGACATCTTCAACCACCTTTAATTAATCACATTATTCCTTGCGAATCCAACTTAGCATACGATCGATACTAGAAAATTTTTTTATTTACAATTCTACTCATGCAACGAAAACTAATATCAATAGTGGGGCCGTTCTTGATTTAAGCTTTTTTTCTTACCATTTTTTTTTTTTTGTTCGGTTTCTTCCTTTATGCTTTTGTTCCAGTTTGGAACGTTAATTAATCTATTATTACCAAAAAAAAAAAATTATTTGGCAAATAGACAACTAGTTATCATGTTAACGAGTTGCATATTTCTTTTTCTTTTCATAAGAAACCATTATTCTAAATATAAAGTTAGCATCTAGTTTCAACGAATTCATTTGGTTCAATTATAACTTGAATGTACGTCATTAAGTATAGTTCATATATTTTAGCTGCTCAAATTTTAATTTATTCCGTCAATTTTATTGTCCAGTTTTGATTTATTTTTCTTATCACTTTAAAGGATATTTTTTATAAAAAAAAATTAACAATATGAAAAATTTAACTACATTAAAAATTAGAAAACATGGGTCATTTTCGTACAAATTGATAAAACATTATTAAATGAATTACTATATTTGCCTTTATTATATGGAATAATAATGGAACATGAATTGTGGTAATGTGTACATCAGCCATAAAAAATTCAATTTTTGAGTAAATTCCCATGAATTTGCACTGGACATCGACATTTGAAAAAAAATCAAGATCACAATGAGAATTTGGGGAAATAAAGAGAACAACATGTAAATAAAATGATTGACGCTCGCTCAGATTACGATAATCAATCAAATGCTCACGCAAGTGGACAGTGGAAATTGGGTTCAGGAAAGAGAAAGAAGGAAAAATTAAAAATGCGGAGGGTGCGAAAGAAGCGGCTTTAGGGTAAAAAAAAGAAAAAAAAGTGTTTTTAGATTCCAAAGCAGCAGGCAGGCACTATCTGTGGTACGTAATGTAGTTGCATCAACCGACCTTCAAAGTCCAATCGCCAATTTCGCTGTACTTTTGACGTGCGTTGCCGAGAAAATATTCGATTTGACGTGCGTTGCTGAGAAAATATTCGATGTGACGCGGGGACCAACGGCCCACAAATTTTGAATTTGCGGCTCCCAATTGCGAGAAAAAGATGCTGCATTCCGATCATCAATTGAGAGTGAGTCGATCAGAAGGAGGACACTAGAGAGTACATACCCGCCTTTCTTCAGAAAGCGATCGAAGCGACGCGTCGATTACTCGCACCATTTTTCTGTGCGTCGGCGACAGTGGCAGCCGTGGAGGCTACATTTCAACCCTTCCGCTGGGAGGTGAAGAGCGAGCTGGACATCCACGGGAGGCTGGTCATCCCCATTAATGGAAGGACCGCCGGCCCGCTCATCCAGGTGCAACAAGGAGACATCATCGGCTTGCACGTTACCAGTAGCTTGGTGAAGGAGAGCCTCACCATCGTTCGGCACAGACTCCCACAGGTGCGTAGCCGACCGCGTAGAAACGATGTCATGAAGGTCTTGAGGTCAAGTGTGTGATGGCAATTTCATAAGAAGTTTATGAGATGATGATTCGTGGGTTAAATTGCAGATTGGAAGTCCGTGGTGCGACGGAACAAATGGCCCAATTTGGCAGGAGAAACATGTTTCCATCATATTGTTGCTGAACGGGTAAGTTTTCATTATATACGACAAAATATCATCGAATGGCATTTTGTCAATCGGTTAATGTGTAGATCGAAAGGGGCAGCTCTAGATGAAGTTTATATTTTGTACCTTATGTCGGGTGGTGGTTCCAATTTCTCTCCCTCTCTCCCCATTATAAATGCCCTCCCCACCCGCTGCTGTATCATGAAAAAATTCCAAATCTCTCTCTCTCTTCCTCTTCAATTTGGATTTTGCAAATAAATGGACAGCCCCCGCCAAACTACGAATTTGTCTCTATTCTCTCAACGTCACCGATCCCTCTCAGTATTGGTAAAACATGGCTTCGAATTGGTTAGAACAATAAAGTCGGATTTTTAGATTAATCAAGTCGAACTTATCGCAACCTATCCCTCGAGGGAGGAATAGGTTAGACAGATTCACGGCCAATGATTAGGTATGGGTTCTCCTAAACCCATACTTCGCGCGACGTTGGAGTGTTCATAGGAATTTTGTAATAAAGAGTCGTCACTAGCCTATTGGGGTCGGTTAGAAACCAAGTGAAACATGTGAATATACCTCACTTCTTACGCAACTAGAGAATTTAGATTCGAGGACTTGATTACACTACCAATTAGTGCCATTTTGGTTTCTAATATTTTTCATTTTTTAAAAGAGATGTTTTTGTCAGGCAATCTGGATTGATTTTATACCTATCTATATGAGCGCACAATCATATAATAATCGGCAATCAAAGAAAGCATTAAATGCATATCATGGGATAGTAAAGATTTAGCACTAGAGAAAAGATAAATACTAATCTTAACTAGACTAAAGGGAAGCCAAAATCAATATACCAATACTGTACGATCATGGCCATTTGTCCCTAAGGACAATTGAAATTCTAAGGTAAAACCCTAAAGGCTTAGTCACACTTAGGCATAATTCTAAATTAAAATACTTACATTTTCAGAAAATAGCCCAAGAGATTAATTTTTATTTTTATTTTATTTTTTTGGTAAGGCCAAGAGATTAATTTTGACCTTCTTTTTGAAGATTTTTTTAATTAATTATTTCTTTAAGAATTTTTTTCGGATTTTTCGGATTTTTTATGAAAGAAAAAAAATTAATTTTCCCAAAAACTGGATTTTACAATATTTTTGAAACTTTTCCTTTTTTAAAAATTTCGATTTTTTTAATGTTTTCTGAGTTTTTTAAAAACTTTCGGGAAAGTCTTTGAATTTTTATTATTTTTTCGAATTTTTTTTTTTTTTGAAATTTTTATTATATTTTTAATATTTAATAATATTTTATTCGGTAAAAGGGGTCCTGACCGGGTAAACCCAATCCGGCCCCTTGACCCGACCCAATTGGATTAAAAAGGAAAGCTTTTTTTAAAATTTGTCTTTTCCTCAGTTCGTCCTTTTCCTGCACATTCTGCTGCTGGTCCTTCTCGAAGCCAATTTTTGCCAGGTTATGGTTTTCTATTTTTTTATTTTTTTGGTTTTGCTTTTTTGCTTTTTTTTTTTTTTTAATTCTTTATTCTTTTTTACTTTATTTCGCCCTTCCCCCTGCACGCGTTCGACCCAGCTTCGTCCTCAACCTCTCGCCCCTCCTTCAACGAAGCCGAAGGTCCACAAAAAACTAGAATATCAACCTTGACCTTTGCTTCTTTTTCAGACCCCAAAAAAAAAAAACCTTGCTTCTTTGATGGCCAAAAAAACAATAAAAATTCCAAGCACTAAAAGAATCTAAGCTAAATAAAATGATGTAGGTATTTTGGTCAGATATTTCGTCGAACACGCAGAGGGCATCGGCCAAACAGAAGTTTCGCATTTATTGGAGACACGAAATTATACCAAAATCAGCGAGCGGTTTGAATTTGTAGCGGAAACAACGGATGCTCAGTGTGAACAAAATAACCGCAAGCATCGGATGCAAAGAAGACCAAATATGGGCATCTAGCCTGGGCATTTCATCAAGTATATGGCGTGCACTAAAGAAACAAGAGATTTTTGCCTCGACCGAGACTCAAACGCGAGCCTAGTTCCTAATCGAACATGCCAGCGAACATCTAGACATCCACGGTGAACGGCGTTGCTTCTCATTCGATGGGCGCATTACCCCGGTCCTAGTAGAGATAACCGCTCAGGAAGCCTCTATATTTGTCGCGAAAAAAAGTAACATTTGACTTTTGAGTGAGTTCTCAAAAGTTGGTATACGCAAACTAACATCATCCTAGTCGTGGATTTCTGGGGGCCTGATATGGGAAGAGTCGTTGGAACGGGCCACTGGGTCCCGGCGCTTAGCTGGTCCTGTTCCATTCTCTCTCTATCTAAAGTGCATCATCTCCATCTCTCTCTCTATCTCCATCTCCATCTCCATCTCCATCTCCATCTCTCTCTATCTCTAACGGACTCGCCGTGCATCCGTATCATCATATTCCAAATCTCTCTTTCTCTCTCTCTCCGTCTCCCCCTCCCACCCTCCCTCGTTTCCTCTTTGACATGAATGCCCAAAAGATGAGTGCTTTACTTGCAGTATTTCTTTGCACTCTAGTGACCGTGCCTTCGGCGGCGGAGGGCAGGGCACGACTCTACCAGTGGGTAGCGAAGTACGAGTTCACGCCGCCCGTGGGCTACCCGAAGCTTTCCGTCACCGTCAACGGACACACTCCTGGCCCGACCATACCGGCTTATCGAGGAGACATGCTCATCATCGAGGTCACCAACGGGTTGGGGAAGGAGGACCTCGCGATCCTGTTCGACAGAGTGAGACCGGTAAGTATCGAAGACATCAAAAAGCATGTCTCGAAGGGTGGTCAGTCCATGTGGGGGCGGTGATGATGATGATGTTGTTGGTTTTGCAGATTGGCAAGGGTTGGACGGAACCCATTCGGCCCGGAAGGACTTTTTCCTATCGGTTCTTCGTTGATCAGGTGAGTCCCAATACAAATACAACGATTATACGTCCCAAATTCGGTTCTTCGTTCTTTCTTCACGACCTCTCCGCCCCACCTCCACAAGCTCCCGATTCTCCTCTGCTTCCACGTCGGCGCTTTTTGCGTCGGGTCCGCCTTCTCCTTCCCCGTCCACTGCTACGTCAACCGCCTCGTCGCGGATGCCGGGGTCGTCGCCTCCGACGAGTACCGCGTCGCCCCGGAGGAGGCCCTCCCCACCACGTGCGACTGTTGGGCCGCGCCGCCGTGGGTCGCCTCCCACATACCTCCTCACGGCATCCCCGTCAACGGACCCTTGGCTCGCCGACCGCGCCGAGTTCGGTCGGCTCTACGTCGCCGACGATAGCGCCGGGGCCGACATCGCCCAAAACGATGAGGCCGGCGCCGGGGTCTTCTCTGGCGGCGCGAGCGAGGGTCCTCGGTGCGTTCACCTGGTAGCTCTCCCTCTCGGGGTCGGAGGCGATTAAGAGAGAGGAGGGAGGGCCGGGGTCGGGGTAGGGAGGCGAGGGTGATGGTGCAGGTCTGGGTCGCGGTAGGGAGGCGAGCGTGATGGTGCAGGTCTGGGAGTTCGCGAACCCATGGCGGCGGGAGGAATGGAGGACCCGGCTATAAATCCGGGAGGACCCAGGGTTCCGAGCCTGCCGGGGTGGGTTCTGCGAGAGGGTGCTGTTGTGGGTGGCGGAGCGCGCAGAGAGAGAGAGAGAAAGGGGGGCGGAGATGGCGGTTTTCTCCTTGACCTTGCGATCTTCTTCTTCATCGGCGGCGGTGGTTGTGGCCCTTGTGGGTAGAGTCCAGTTCTCCGGCGTCCGCCATCCTCTCCGACCGGCCCACTTCGAGACCTCCATCGCCCCCTGCGCTCTCCGCCGTCAACCCTTCTCTTGCCGTCATCTCTAGCGATCTTTTACGAACACTGACACTGTACTTTTATGGCAGGTCGGAGACTGCCCATACCACGCTCGTTCCAGATTACAAGAAGTGGCCGGACTGCGCGGGTTGATTCGAGTCTTGCCAGCATACGTTGACAACAAAGGCGTACCGACCGAAGAGGGCGCCGACCAGGCAGGCAAGCTTGCTGGGCACGCCAAGGGAAGTGGTGAGATCAACGGCACTAAAAGCCCATAACAAGATCAGCCCCACTCGAAATTAACTTGTTTGAATGTCGAGAGCAGTTTTCTTACTGATTTGATTGTTGTTCGACGATCGATCGATCGATCGGGTTCGAAAAAGCGGCAGCAGAAAATGTTTCCCTATCCTATCATCGTAATTTGAGATTTGCTTGTCGTGTTTTTTCTTTTTCCTTCCTTTTTTGCACCACTTCCCACATTGATTTCGAAGTGTCTCTCGAACATGAAAAATCTTCTTGACGAGAATCTTTATGACTACCTTATACACGTATCAGTTTCATTCTACTCAATCTAATCATGGCTAATCGGGGCGCCAAATTGGCTCTGGCGGTCCAAGAAAGAGGTAGGTCCAAGACAACAATCTCGATGAGGGGCCAGCCAATCACTAAATTGTCCAGCTTTTGGAATCTCCCTTTTGGGCACTTCTTATGCTACCCAAAAGGTTGTAGACAGATAATACGTATCCATTTGGTTTTGACTGATCAAATGACCCTTCGATCAAAAAGATTTGGTTCAATTCATTGTAATTAGCATTAGCTCACTGTCTGCTGTTTTAATAAAAATAATTCATCATCTCTCTTGTTCACATTCCATATTCGAGGTAAGCTTTTAAAACTAAATGCACTTATCCCCATATCCTTTTGAATCAATAAAAAATGATATGCATAATCTAGGTAAAACTCGGGCTCATAAGTAGTGTCTACTAATTTCTATATTTAACGAGATAGAATAACTTACCTAAAAATAGTTATTGTGGCAACGGGGGTATATTTGTATGAACATGCCCCGCTCACTCAGATTGTGACGATAAAGGCAAAACAACGATACAAGCAGAATAAGGTCATATCCTCACAGAGAGAGAGAGAGAGAGAGAGAGAGAGAGAGAGAGAGAGAGAGAGAGAGAGAGAGAGGAGCACGAGATGAGCGAGAGGATGAAAGGAGGGCCCCGCCTCCACCCCGGTGGGGTTGGTGGCTGACGATGGAACGTGCCTGGGGCCCCACGCTTGCTCCCGGTCGTTGCGCTGCGTTGCGTTGCGCCGACCGATATACTGCAATTGGCTCTCTGTGCATGTGCGAACCGGATTGGATAAGGAATTGGAACCGTGGGAGTCCTCAGCTGGATTATATTGGGATTTTAAAATAATTACAGCATAATTATGTAATTTCTATATGACGCTTACTTAAATAGACACGATATTAATATCATAGTTTAAAAGAAAGTGTGCCATAAATTTCAATTAATCACTTGAATACTATAATTTTTTCGTAATGTCTAGTTAAGTATCGGAAATCGATATGATATGATAATTTTCAAAAAATTATAATATTCAAATGATCGATTAAAAAATTATATAACACTCACGTGAGTGCTGGACATAATTTATACTGTACAAGAGTCATGAGACTTACAATGTCCTTTCTCTTTGATTTTTTTTAGGGGCAATTAACTGATTATTGCTATTGTCAACATGGTCCAAAATCCAAACGACATTAGAAAGTGGCGCGACAATTGTGACCGTGAAAAAGTCAGTCTGCGATTTAAACCCTAAAGAACAAAGAAAAAGTCAGACCACCACAAAGCTGGACTTTTGCCGAGTGATGTGGAGTCTACTAATCCCTAGAGAACATCAAACAATTCGACTTAGGTGGGTAGGGTGGCCATTGGGGCCATTATTTCATTTTCTTCAACCGATAGAATTTCTCTTTCATTTTTTTAGGGCCTCCTAGAACAGAAATTCTCACTTCATACGAGGAAAGTTTCACTCGTCCGCACCTTTGAACTCGGGAAAAGCGCCCAATCCAAACACTCATGCTCATGTCCAAAAAACACACGCATGCCTCCTCAGCTGATTAATTCGATTGCTTTCATCTGTGGGGTGCAGTTCGGTATAAGTGCAAACCGACTCATTTAAACTCCGTGTATTTTCATCTGCTGTGCTGTGTGCGGTTCGGTTCCTGCAACCGCGAAAGATGAGAAGATTGATTGGATTGCTTCTCTATGTTGCGGTGATGATGGCATCGCGACATGTGTCCATGAAGTCCCACCTATAAGAAACTTTTGAAACTCGGATCGAGAATCTTACAAAAATGTCTAACAGATGGAACTTAACAAACACGTGTCCCGACGCACTGAATGGAGTGCCTTATTAATGAGTTGGTAAAACATCATTACCTAATATTTTCCTATCGTTCAGCAGGAAGCTGATGGCATGCCATGAAGCCAAATATTGATGGCATGCCATGAAGCCAAATATTCATTAATTAGCTTTACATCCACGGTCACGAGTGCAAAAGACCCAATTGCCATGAGACATGTTGAATACTCTGCGAACATCTTAAATCAATTAATTGAGTTGTATCTTTTGTTTTGCACAAGTGACCCTAATTTGAAGAAATTTACATGACTGGGGTGATTTGAAAAGATAAGATCAATTTTTTTAGCTCAAAATCCCTGACGCCTCAATCAAGTGCATCAGACTTGGTGGTTGAGCATGCAATTTAGTGCTTGAATGACTTAAGTTGCTAGAGAATAGGAAGAGAAGAATATTAAGACATGTGGAAGAACAGAGAACGAGAAAGTAGGGTCAATAAAGAATCTAAATTCAATCGTAGATTAACGTGTGAAAAAATGGATGAATCACATTGTAATTATCTCAAATACAGGGAGAATTGTCCAAAAGGTCCTAAACCTATTGCAGTTTTGCCAATTAAGTCTTAAACCTTTTAACTTTATCAATTGAGTCCTAAATCTTTTCACTTCTTACCGATTCAATCTATCCAGCCAATTTTGGCCGGAAAATGCTAACGTGAACGCCGGCGGTACCACGTAGGACTGCCGGACCGACATAGATAATTTTTAATAATATTTTAATATTTTTAAATTTTTTTGAATTTTTTTTCCTTTTTTTTTTTTTCTTTTCGGCTTTTTCCGTGGCCAGCTACCGGCCACAAGCGACGGCCGACCACCGGCTATGGCCGGCCGGCTGGCCTCGCTCGCCACGGGCGAGGCCCGATCGGGCGACGGCAACCCCCGGTGAGGGCGCCCGGCCCCACGAGCCGACCTCGCCGGATCGGCAAGGGGAGCCCTCACCAAGGGTCGCCCTCGCCCGGGCGAGCGTTAGCCTCGCGGTGGCCAGCCATCGCCCGCCCGGCCAAGGGCGAGGCCAACGCTCGCCTAGGTGAGGGCGACCCCCGGTGAGGGCTCCCCTCGCCGAATCTAGGGAGGTCGGCTCTTGCCAAGGCCGGGCGCCCTCACCGGGGTCGCCCTCACCCAGCTAGCTATGGCCGGTGGCCAGCCACCAGAAAAAGCCAAAAAGAAAAAAAAAAAGGAAAAAGGAAAAAAAAAACAGAAAATTTAAAAATTTAAAAATATTTAAAAATATTATTAAAAATTATCCACGTTAGCGCCGACAGTCCTACGTGGCACCGCCGGCGTCCACGTCAGCATTTTCCAGCCAAAATTGGCCGGATGGACTGAATCGGCAAAAAGTGAAAAATGTTTAGGACTTAATTGGCAAAATTAAAAAGGTTTAGGGCTCAATTAGCAAAAATGCAATAGGTTTAGAACTTTTTGGACAATTTTCCCTTCAAATACATCTATGTACAACTTAATCCATGGGTCAACGACCAAATTATAAAAGTTGATATAAATTGCAAAGGCCTTTTATATTATTTTGTTTTGCATAGAAGCATAAGAACATTACCTAAAGGGATAATAAATGCATTAAAATTTTTAACAATTATCATGAAAGTGTAATTTAATCCTACAACTTTTAAAAAGTGCAACTAAATCCAAAAATTTGTCACAAAAGTGCAAATGCAATTTAGTCTAAAATTTTCAAAAAGTGTTATCAAATTCTTAAACTTGTCAAATTGGTTTAATCATATCCTTTCGTCGATTGCATTTTTTGAAATTTTGAGGATTTGATCATACTTTTTAAAAATTTTAGAACTTTCAATGCACTTATCTCTTAACTAAAATAAATGAGCTTTGAATCCTGCTATTTTTATTGTATTGCTCCTGTGTCCACCAACTTCCTTTTGGGGGAGTTGACAAAATGAAATAAGAGTCTGTCTGTAACCAGTTAAACAATACCTGACCTAATCGGAAATAAAAAAATTAGCTGACGTTACCAAACAAATTTTTGTTCATTTTGTATTTCAAAGAACAAAAGAAATAGTCAAAAAAAGAAAAAGAACATAATTAGTGAAAAATTGACCGGCTACCAAATAGAGCCTTACTCAATAAGTCTTTAAATTTGTAATGATAATATATTTGTGTCCCAAAATTTAAGTGAAAACTAATATCATCTTTGCCTGGGAATTCCCGGGGGGGTCTACACATTCAATGACTATTACGATGTTGATATACGAAGACCAATTTCGTATGATTACTTTCTCGAGACAGTATAAAAAAGAAAAAAAGTGACCTCACAATTATCATCTTCACAATTTTATTTTTTCGGTCGAACATCTTCAAATGTCCATAACCTGTGACTTTTTTTAGTGGGGACTGATAGGGGTAATAGATACGGAAGAAGAGATGTCGGATCTCACACAGGAGTCTTGGTAGTTGAGTCAACAAGTGGAATAATTCGTTGATTTTTTTAGGCATTGACATCGCTCTTCCATGGGTAAATAATCGGGTTTTCAAAACGCCGCAAGCAACCTAAAGTCTCTCATTCATGGTTATTTTCGGCAAGATATCTTTTCAACACTTGTGATGGGATGTCTTTTTTTTTTTTTTTTTTTGTTTTTAAGTTCCTAGGTCGGTAAACTTAAAAGACACGTCCATCGGCTTCACAAGGCTAGAAAGAAAAGCAAAGGGCAAGAAAATAGGAACAAACTAGTTGTAAGTAATCGCACACGCCATTTTAATCTGTCCGCAGAACCATTAAGTCAGCCTCATCCAAATCAGCCAATTCAGTTTTTTTTTTTCTTTTGGTCAAAACCAATCTAGTTCCTAGGGGTGTGTAACCGGACCGGGTATACCCGGTTCCCGGACCGGCCCACCCGGAAAACAGGGTTGGGAACTGGTTCCCATTGAAACCGGTCCGGGAACAGGTTCCCAAAATTCGAAACCGGTTTAAACCGGTCCGGGAACAGCGTCCAAGAGATTACCCACCCGGAAACCGATTCCCGGACCGGTTTTGTAAGTAGAGATCTAAAACCCTTTTTTTCTCCCGATTTCTATTCTTACTCTCGCAATCACACAATGTGTTTCCTCTTGGCTCTCTCAAACACGCACGGCACTCCTCTTTTGTCATTCCTCTTCCTCACTTGCTTCCCTCCCTCACCGGCTCCCTCTTGCACCGTCTAATGGACGGACGGTGTTCATCGCCGCCAAATTCTTGTGTATCACATGGATTGACTCGCCTAATTTTTCTTTTGTATGAGGAGTTACGCTTGTATAAATGAGTAGTTTCATGTAGTAGTTGTGGGAATAAGACTAATATTAGACCCATGTTTGTTGCTAATTCTTTGCCTTATGATTTTATTTATTATAATTAGCCCTATGGATCCTTAATTTTTCGTTTAGTCGAAAAGTTCATGTATTAATTTATTACCAGTGCTTAATGTTTCAATATAAATTAGGAGGATTACATTATTTTCTCGCTTATTAATATAAAATTCGAAGTCGTATAGGATATCGGGAGATTGCAAAACAGGTTCAAGTGGAAACAGGATTGACCCTGGAACCGGATCGGAAAAACAGGGTGGGTCGGGTAAAGGGTCCAGTACAAACAAGGTCGGGTATAGGGTTCAGAAAATGGGAACCGGTTATAACAGGGTTGGGTACAGGGTTCAGGTCTAGACTCTACCCACCCTAGACCCGATCACCCCTACTAATTCCGGTAAGGCCTACCGAAAATTCGACTTGACATCATTTTAATAATAAAACTAATTTACGGGGCTTGCCATAATATCCACTTAGCAATTTATCCTAAAACGACATCATTTTATCTTAAATTTGGATATTAATATAAATATTAATTAAATTAAGTTAGAAAACTAATTTTTTTTTAAAAAAAAAAAAAAAAAAGGAGGCATCATTCAGCAAGGGCCTCCATAACTATTGCCACTGCCACCCCACCATCGCCTGAAAGGGTTGGTGACGGTTCCAATGATGGTGGGGCGAGGGTCAGCAAGGGTGGCCAATGGTTGTCGACCCTAGTCGACCACAGGCGAGAGGCCCTCGTCCAGATTTAGGGTGAGGGGTTGCAGCCCTCTTCCAAATCTGGCGAGGGTCACTGGCTGCTATTTGGCTTTTGCAAATTGGAAAGGCTGTGATGTAGGGACCCATTCTGCTCGGAAATACTTTCAGACGTCGATTGGTTGCTAGTCGAGTGAGTCCCATACACACGGTACAAAGATTATCGAATGGTTTCATGGGATTTCCTACACTCAAAGCTCTTGTAAATTTTGAGTTCCTGGGCAATTCACTTTATTTGATGAATGACGTAATACTCTATGTAGATCGGAACCTTCCGGTGCTACGCGCCGTCCAACGAAGAGAGGCCAGACATAATGGGTGGATACGGGTTTTGCGCCCGTCAGACAACGATGAGGCTAGCAAGTTGCCTTCCGAGGAAAATTCGAAAGGGCCATAATATGATTTGACCCACTCAAATTAATTCTTGTGCATTAAATAATTTTATCACAATATGTATTAGTTTGAGATTTTTGGTGATTAAAAAAATAATTTAGAGTAAATTTATCACAAATATCTCAATTTGGGATTTTTGTTTGGCCAAAAATTTTGTTTAAGATAAATTTATCACAAATGTACTAATTTACGAGATTTTTTATGGTCAAAAAATTAGTTTGAAATGAATTTACTACAAATGTAGTAGTTTGATTTTTTCGTGATATTAATCATTTTTTAAAAATTTCACAACATTAGAATTAGTGGAGATGTCTAATAAGTAATTATTTGTAAGCGAGGTGCTCAACCTAGAAATCTAATTTCATCATATGTGTCTGGATGCTGCTCGGGGGACCAAACCAGTATTATCATAAGTTCGGGTAATGATTCGATCCACTAGAATTTAGGGACAAGAGGTCAATGCAATTTGCCAATCACTGTATGGCAACGGAACACCCCACCCATGCCCACATAGAAATGAGACTATATGGCAATGGAACGCCCAAACGCCCGGATTATCAACTACAAACCTTAAGGCGGTCCACCCATAATGATGGGTCACCACCGTGTTTTTCGTGATCGGGTTTGCCAAAATGTACTTCTTCAGGTCGTTGTCGATGTCAAATTTCCCAATACGGCAATACCGTACCCAAGGACCCAAATATCTTGGCCGTAGAGGTGCCACGGATGTGTCTCGCTGTTGTTCTCGGTCAGAGCAATGGAAAATACCAACGGAAATATATGTCGATAGTGTTATGCTTGACGAGGAACACAATCACTTGACCCGTTTTAGACGGCAAAGTGTGTCCGTATCCTTGGTTTCTTTAATCGTTAGGCACTGGGCCAATCAAGATGCGATGTCGTTTCAAATTGGGCTGGCATTAGGATCCATGGGCGAGACTTGCTTCAATTAGTCCAGGTCGTAATTGAGGATGGCTAGACCAGGTCTTGTGGCCGTGGCGTTACAGCCAACGATGTTGGTCGTGATCCAATAACTTCTCGATTTTTCTTGGTCGAATTTGATATAAACGGAGTAGGTCTCGCCAAAGTAGATGAACAAATTTTGAGCCGCAATTGGCTCGATAAAGTATCCGTTTGCCTCAACAATTGTCATGTTGTGACCCGGCAAAACGAAGTTGCATTTGTCATATGATTCAAGCAGTAAATTCCAAAGTACAAGTCTTCACATCCGTTCTATATGAAGAGCATGTTAACCTTATTAATTTTGGATTGAGGTCCTCAGCATAAAAAATGAATGTTCCCTTTGACCTTTCTAATCTATTTCCTAAAACTCTTCAAATTTAATATCTTTGCCTAATAGGCTAATATAGAGAAAGTCATAAAGAACAACTTTTTATCACATGTGTATTGATTTGAGATTTTTTGTGAGCAAAAATTTAATTTGGGATAAATTTATCACATATTATCAATTTAGGGTTTTTTGTGATATTAACCTTAATATATATCCGTTTTGTATTAACTGATCAAATTACTCTCCTCCAATTACAAGATTTGGTTCAAATATTCTAATTAACATTACTTCACATTCTCTCTTTCAATAAAAATAATTTATCATCTGCCTTTATTGGATATGCAGAGTCTAAGCAAAACCCAGGTTTCAAAGTCAAAAAGATATATTTCCTATATGTCAGCTCCAATCTGACCAGATTTGGGGGTGGGGACCGGGACACGATTTTTGAAGGTTTGACCGAGGCTAATTTGGTGAATGCACTCAAAAGATTTTTTTATAAAAAAAAAAAAAGGCTATTGCTTTGAAAAACTCCAAAATAGCGAAATTTTCCCCAAATTAATGTTTATGATCACGAAAAATCATAACTTGATACATTTATTTATCCTAAATGACCACAAAAAAACCTCCAAATTGATATGTTTGCGATAAATTTATCCCGAAGTAACTTGTTTGATCGTCAAAAACTCTAAACTTGTACATTTATGACATATAATACATTCCATTAAATTTGATTAATACCATAAAAATCATAAAAATTATACAATTCGTTTAAAATCCCAAACCGATACACTTGTTAATTATTACGCATCATTCAACTCGACTGTAAAATTTAACGATACTAATAAAAGGTAAATTTATCACAAATATATTAGTTTGGGGTAAATTTATTAAAAATGTGCCGATCGAGATTTTTAATGATCGAAAAATTAATTTTGGATATACTTATCATATCTATATTAATTTGAAACTTTCCAGGATATCAATATTTGAAAAACTTAAAAAATAAGGCCCCCGCTTGAAAGTGGCGACAAGTCAAACGACAACTTTCCTATTCTCTCCCCCTTTTGGTAATTCAAACGAACTTCTCTTTATGGAAAGATGACGACGGCGGTCGATTCATTGATTGTTCGTGCGAACGCGACAGTTACGGGGAATCTAATGATTTGGATCACGAGTGCATCCACTCGTGGCTGTCATGCCAACCACGTGTCTCATCTTCCAGGACGACACGTGCCCCGAAACCGGAAAGGCCCACTCCCCCACCCGTGCTGCTACCCGACCCGGACCCGGCACTCGACCCCCTGCGGACCGTCTGAAATAAATTTTTTTTTAAAAAAATTATTTAAAAATTTGCTCAGACAACCGCTATCATCTCTCTCTCTCTCATCCTTGGGCGAGGTCGAGATCCCCGGCTGTGATTGGGCTCCGTCTTGCCCCCGCCGTCGCCATGGCGGCTGCAGATCTAGCCGGCCAGATCGGATCTGCCGCGGCGGAAGGCGTTGAGGAGGGGGACTCGCCGAGCTGGGCGCGGCGGCGACGGCGGGGCGGAGGGCTCGTGGATGGAGGTTACGGCGGAGCGGTGGGTGTGATGAAGGAGATAAGAGGGAGAAAAAGATCAGATTTTTAATCTGTTTTGTTTGATTTCAGGTCAGTACGTATGTTTCGAATTATAATTTTTTTTGCCTTTTTGGTCGTATGTCAAACTGAAATTAGATGTAGAAAAAGACGCACGCCATCTTAGCTGGAGAACCGCCACCGCATGCATCCTCCTTGAAACATAAAAGCAGGGCAGCAACTGCAACATACATTCGTGTGAGTTTGGCTCCTGTAACGGCGAAAGATGAACATACTAATTGGATTGCTTCTCTGTGTTTCGGCAATTATGGCATCTGCGGGGGCCACATTGCTTTTCCTTCCACTGGGATGTGAAGCTCGAATTGGACTTCAACAAGAAGCTGGTCATCACCATCAGTGGAACGACTGTGGGACCGATCATTCGGGTCGTGAAAGTTACCAACAGCTTAGTGAAGGAGAATCCCGCAACCCATTGGGGTGGAATCTGACGGGTATGTAGGTAATCGCATGGAAACAATGCTGTGAAAGTCAAGTGTTCGATGAAGATTGTCATAACCAGTTTATGAGACGATGATTGATTCTTGGGTTACATTAAATTGCAGATTGGAACTCCGTGGCGTGGCGGAACAAATGGCCCCATTTTGGCAGGAGAAATACGTACCTATCGTTTTGTTGCTGATCAGGTGAGTTCCCATATATACTACGAAATATCACTGAGTAATATCATGGAACTCCCCCACCAGGTGATGTTGTTGTTGAGGGTTCTCCTTCACCCAAACCAACTCTTCCTACATCCAGGCCTAGTGGAAGTAAGGCTATTAGCAAAATCAGTGTAGTGTTAGGGCTCAGTGTCACTGTGGCCTCGCCCATATGGTATAAAGATATCATAAACTGGAAATTCACACTATTTTGGAGTGGAGTCTTAATGTTGCAGAATGTTTATAATTAATGAATTTCAAATGGTTATCCCATATTTTTCTATTGTTTGTGTAATTTTTAGGATCTCGTGATCTACAATCCTATCCTTTAGACAGCTTCATTCGTTCCTAAGTAGGATGCCAATCCTAACAACCTTTCTCCTTCCAGTGAAAAATCTTTATTAAAAGCCAGGAGGTACCGGACGATGTTTTCCTTTTCTGGCCTACACCAAAGACAAACAGAGGAGTCCACAAAACCTTACCAAAAAAAAAAAAAAAAAAAACAGAGTTCACAAAGAAAACATTTGATGTGGGAGCACAGGAATTCAGGCAGCATTTCAATGTTTGAACTTCATTTGCTTGTTTTAATATCGATGGGTCTCTAATTGTGCAAAACTATGTTAAAATTTTATAAATTGGCCTCAGTGTGTTAAATTTGTAGGATCTTATGACCCTCTATCCATTCCTCAAAGACCTCACAATCATCCTGCCTAGGACTCCAATTCTGCCAATGCTGTTTGGAAATGCTGCGATTATCAGAACAACTGAAATGGAGTTAATGTTAAGATTATGCTTTAGTGAATAATGTTTATTATCAGGTGTGCTATCCGTGCACTTGTATCTAAATTTTGGAAACTTGCCTTGAGAACTGTTGTTTGTGATTTGGAAACTTTGAAAAGTCAGATACTATGACAAGTGCCCATGTTTGGCACCCATATTGGAGTGATTGTTCTTTGTAATGAAAATGTGGTGTTTGAATGGTTGCTAATGTCAAATTTTGCGAGTGGTCTGGTTTAGAGGGTTAATAATGATAAGATAATTCTTATGGACTTCATGCAAAGGCATACTTTGTCATTAACATTTGCTTCTTGTTTTCGCCAAACACCGAAGGATAGGACATCCCAATGAATTGTCTCGTATCTTGTGATTGACGAGATGAGGTAGGGTATTCAAGATTCCTTAGATTCCTTGTCCTATGATTAAATTTCTGAAATGCTTGTGGCTAAATATAGTCCCTGAATGATGGCCATTCGTCAAGGACCGGAAATCCACCGATCAAGACAGATCTTCATCTGTCATGTACCTTTTAATGAAATAACCAGAGGATCGCCTATTCCGTTCTTGACTAGGTTTTATTGTTCTTTTGTATTGAAATCATCATACATCTTCTTATTATCCCATTATTCTTAAAAATTCCAAAATCTATTCTTCTCAGCTCTCTCATATTTGCTTGAGATACAAGAAGAGGAAGAAAAACTAGGCAACCCATACGCGAAGCAACAAGCTCTTCTATGTCAAGAGTGCGAAAAGAACCCATCAAAATACCAGTGCCTTGCATGTTCTTTCTGCTCAGGCAACCTTCCATGTGTAAAGGCTTATAAACACCATACTGGCTGCATTGGCAAGAGGAACCAGACTCAGTTCATTCCTCTCTCTGTCTCAATTTAAGGACAATGTTATCCCCTCTGGTATACTCTCTCTCTCTCTCTCTCTCTCTCTCTCTCTCTCCCCACACTGAACATGCGTGCATGTCTAGATTGTAGCTTTGTTGCTGTCTTGTGAGTATGATTATTCAGGCATAGATTTCTGTCAGTAATCGCCCTGCTTTATCTGAATGGTTTCCTTTCCTCAGAAAATTAACTTAAGCCAGAGCTTACTTCTGTTTTCATGTTTTCTCTGTAAAACTTATTTCATTTATTCATGAGTTTTATATATTCATAAATCTTTGAAATTCATGATGGACATAAACTATAATTTTCTATAGGAAGTGAAGACAGTCACTGAATCTGCTCACAGAACAAGAGCTAGATTAAGTGTGTCTTTATTTTAAGTTGCCTTTTCACCTCCAAAACTCCGGGGTGCAGCTGCTAATTGGAAAACAAACCTCTTGTTCCTTACAAGTGGGCTGTCGAAAAGGGGCAGAAATCAGTCTCGATATGAGGAAAGGTGTGACATCAGAGTCTTGACCTTAGAGTGGATTACATATACGATCCTATCAATTTCGGGTGTGGGGCCATTCTCTTGGCTGGGGTATACAACATAAGGCCAGCTAGGGTCTTGAAGTCATTTAAGATTCATCTTTAAAATTTGACTTTGCTCCAGGGGTTTAGAGATTTCACTGTCAGTGTATACCTGTGATGATGTGATCTGATTCTCATCTTTATTTCTCCTTAGATAAATAATCAAATCATCTGATGATAAAAGATGCATTCTTGAAGGGTAAGATCAGCTCTTCTATCTCTATAACATCACCTTTGTCTCTGAATCATAGATATATGGGTTTATATCTGGATCACCATTGCAGCTGCTAAAAGTATTTTAGATAGAGCATTTAACTGAGAAAATGCTATAGCGAATTGCTTCTTTCTTTGCTTTTTGAAATATTTATGAGGAACATTTTCTTAAACGAGCACAATTGAACTTGTCTAACCTGCTAATTTAGCTTTTGATCTCATTTGCTAAGTTATTTTCTTGCCGGGAGATTAGGAAATGCAGGACTTGTCAGATGTTGGCTTTTTGGTCATGCTTTGGATAGACAGATTTAAAGAGTCCGTAAATGTCATCTTCTTTCTGGACACGCTTTTCTTTGATTTTTAGGCGTTTTTTCCGTCTTCTTGATCCCATGCTTTTCGTTATTCTTTCCGCCTTTATGAGCCCTTTTTTTGACCTTTTTTTCCAATGAAGATTTCTGTCGGAAATCTTATTTTGGAATTATTTGAGTTTCTGATCTGTAAACTCTGCTTTTATAATTTTTTTCAGGAGAAAAATTTTCATGGACAATTGAATGGCCTTCCACTCAACAGAGGTGGTTTTTTCTTTTCTTTATTTTTCATTTTCCTTCTTCCTCCTTCCACCAAGCCTCAACGACAGTCACGCCACTTAAGATGGCCAACGTCTGTGTCAGAAATTTCCCGCTAAAATTGACCGAATGGATTTAATTAGTAAAATGTTAATAAGTATAGGACTCAATTGGTAAAATTAAATTAAAATTAAATTGATTGAAATGCAATAAATTTAGATTTTTTATAATAAACAAAGTAGATTTATAATAGTTGAGCTACATGGATCCATGGACGAACTAATGTGTTGAGTAGTTAGTGGCAAGAGACGGAGCCGATGTGTTTGGTTAAAAAAATTTCACTCCACTTGTTCGTTTCTCGGTGTGATGTTGGCTTGAGTGGATTCAACGTATTCTAAGTCTTAGTGTGCTATGTTAATACATGGTTTTGTCAACTAGAACCACGAAGAAGACTTGTTTCTCCCTCATATATAATACTCCGATTTGATATCATGTCACTTCTCGGCAAAAATATCCCTTAAGTTGTGCCACGGTGAACGGCGGTGAACGGCATTGCTTCTCATTCGATGGGCGCATTACGCATTACCCCGGTCCTAGTAGAGATAACCGCTCAGGAAGCCTCTATATTTGTCGCTAAAAAAAGTAACATTTGAGATTCTCAAAAGTTGGTCTACGCAAACTAACATCATCCTAGTCGTGGATTCCTGGGGGCCTGACATGGGAAGAGTTGTTGGAACAGGCCACTGGGTCCCGGCGGCTCGCCGTGCATCCGTATCATCATCTCATCTCTCTCTCTCTCTCTCTAATCATCATCTCGGTCTTTTTTCGGCGCCGTGCATCCGCACCATCATCTCATCATCATCTCGGTTTGGGGTAGGTTGATTAGAAATCTCTCTCTCTCTCTCTTACACTAATTAATCACTAATGCCCTTTCGGTACCTAATCTTGTTTAAACTCTGCAATTTGGGAAAGAAAAATATTTTTGAGTCTTTTTCTAAATTTTTGACATAAAAGGGAGTTTTTGGCCTTTTTGGTATTTTTGGAAAATACAAGGGCTTTTTCTGCTTTTTCATGAATTTTTTTGTGCATCCGTATCATCATCTCTTTTATTTATTTATTTGAAACTCTCTCTCTCTCTTGGTTCCGATATGGATGTGCAAAAGACGGGTGCTTTTTTCGCACTGTTTCTTTTCATTTTGGTGACCGTGCCGTCGGCGGCGGAAGGGAGGGCACGACCCTACCAGTGGGTAGCGAAGTACGAGCTCACGCCGCCCGTGGGCTACCGGAAGCTTTCCGTCACCGTCAACGGACACACTCCTGGCCCGACCATACTGGCTTTTCGGCGCCCGAGGTGACATGCTCATCATCAAGGTCACCAACGGGTTGGGGTTTTTGTTAAGGAAAAAAAGAGGACCTCGGGGCTCGATCCTGTTCGACAGAGGATGAGACCGGTTTCTTTTCATTTTGGTGACCGTGCCGTCGGCGGCGGAAGTATCGAAGACATCAAAATGCTCATCATCAAGGTCACCAACGCATGTCTCGAAGGGTGGTCAGTCCATGTGGGGGGGCGGTGATGATGATGATGTTGTTGGTTTTGCAGATTGGCAAGGGTTGGACGGAACCCATTCGGCCCGGAAGGACTTTTTCCTATCAGTTCTTCGTTGATCAGGTGTGTCCCAATACAAATACACGACCTCTCCGCCCCACCTCCGCAATCTCCCGATTCTCCTCTGCTTCCACGTCCCCGCTTTTTGCGTCGGGTCCGCCTTCTCCTTCCCCGTCCACTGCTACGTCAACCGCCTCGTCGCCGATGTCGGGGTAGCCGCCTCCGACGAGTACCGCGTCGCCCCGGAGGCCGCCCTCCCCGCCACGTGCGACTGCTGGGCCGCGCCGCCGGGGGTCGCCTCCCACATGCCGCCTCACGGTATCCCCGGAGGCGGACCCTTGGCTCGCCGACCGCGCAGAGTTCGGTCGGCTCTACGTCACCGACGATAGCGCCGGGGCCGACATCGCCCAAAACGATGCGGCCGGCGCCGGGGTCTTCTCTGGCGGCGCGAGGGAGGGTCCTCGGTGCGTTCACCTGGTAACCCTCCCTCTTGGGGTCGGAGGCGATTAAGAGAGAGGAGGGAGGGTCAGGGTTGGGGTCGGGGTCGGGGTCGGGGTAGGGAGGCGAGCGTGATGGTGCAGGTCTGGGAGTTCGCGAACCCATGGCGGCGGGAGGAATGGAGGAGCCGCCTATAAATCCGAGAGGTCCCGGGGCTCCGACCCTGCCGGGGTGGGTTCTGCGAGAGGGTGCTGTTGTGGGTGGCGGAGCGCGCAGAGAGAGAGAGAGAGAGAAAGTGGGGCGGAGATGGCGGTTTTCTCCTTGACGTTGCGATCTTCTTCTTCATCGGCGGGGGTGGTTGTGGGTAGAGTCCAGTTCTCCGATCTCCATTTTCAGCGTCCGCCATCCTCTCCGACCGGCCTACTTCGAGACTTCCACAGCCCCCTGCTCTCTCCGCCGTCAAACCTTCTCTTGCCCTCATCTCCAGCGATCTTTTACGAACACTGACACTATACTTTTATGGCAGGTCGGAGACTGCCCATACCACGCTCGTTCCAGATTACAAGAAGTGGCCGGACTGCGCGGGTTGATTCGAGTCTTGCCGGCATACGTTGGCAACAAGGGCGTACCGACCGAACAGGGCGCCGACCAGGCAGGCAAGCTTGCTGGGCACGCCAAGGGGAGTGGCAAGACAAAGGACTCAAAGAGGCCATGACAAGAGCGGGCCCACTAGAATTTGATGTCGACAGCAGTTTTCTAGACTGATTTGCTTACTGATCCTAGATACATGAAGCTAGGACAGTGATTACATCGTGTTCCTAATCGTAAATTCTATGATATTATCCATTTAGATTTGGCTAATAATGACTCCTCTGTGTGGATTCTAATTCCCTATCCTTTTATTGTATCCCAAGAGAAAAACTCGAAAACTGTCGGTTGATTTTAATTCCCTATCCTTTTATTGTATCCCAAGAGAAAAACTCGTTGTATATAATATGCATAATCTAAGTAAAAGTAGCTTTCATAAGTAGTGTATATTAATTTCTATATTTAATTAGAGGAGGAGTTGCTGAGGGATATGGGATTATTATTTTTCTCCTAAAATGAGATAGAATAAAACTCACCTAAGATAGATATTGTGGCAACGGGGATATATTTGTATGGACAAGCCTGACTCGCTTAGATTGTGACCCAGAGCTTGCATAGCCTGTGACACTAATCGCATATTTCGTAGTTTCGGATGTTTTAGGTTCGTTTTTGCTCTGATGAGAAAATGCCCGAATTCGAAAGCTTGCTCGGACTTTTGCATGCCGACGATAAAGGCAAAAGAACGATACAAGCACGAAAAGGCCACGTCCTCCTCTGTGAGAGAGAGAATATGGCAAAAAACGAGGGCGGGGGTTGTAGCAGGTGGGTCCCACGTGTCATTATCGCATTAGAACACAACCACTAGCTCAAAAGCTCTACATGCCGCACCAATCACCAGCCTTTCTCTCACTTTTGTTGGGCCTTTCAAGCGATAATCGACGGTTCATTCGAAGGAGCGAGAGACGAGCGAGAGGAGTGATTGAAGGGAGGCGAATTTTTTGGCTTTACCAACTCCCGATGCTCACGTGCCCGGGCTCCACGCTGGGTCCCCGGTCGTTAAGTTGCGCCGGCCGATATACTGCGACTGTCTCCTTGTGCATGTGCGAATCGGATTGGACAAGGAATTCTAACCGTGGGAGTTCTTAGCTGGATTATATTGGGATTATTATGGTTGTAGAGCTTTAAAATATGATATTAATGTCGTGTCCATTCAAGTAAACGACGTACAAAAATTATATAATTAGGAGTTGAGTTTAATGTTATTGACACTGTTTGAAAAAATTATAATATTATAAATAATATACAGTTAGGATTGATGCAAATTGGACCGACCTTAGACTTCCAGTACCTACCAACCCATACAATGCTGATTCAGAGATCCTAAGACTAAGAACTGACCCAGTCCTCTTGAGAACTGGATTAGGATCGGTAGAATTGGGTTATTCTAAGGTCGGTTCAGGATTGATTCTAAATCGATGCTCACCATTAGTTAAATGCGAACGAAATTCCTCTCAAAGCTCATATATCTCCACTTAGGAGATTGGACAGCAAAGCATACCAGATATGATTAAATCCCTTTAAAATTGGTCATAGCCCAGCTATCGTGATCATTCGCTCTTCATAGATTTCTCTAGCTATTTTCTTACGAAGTTTTGTTATAGCATCTATAATTGCCTCTGGTTTAGGCGGACAGCCTGGCAAATAGACATCTACAGGAATTAGCTTATCGACTCCCCGAACAATACTATACGAATCGGTACTGAACATCCCCCCTGTAATTGTACATGCTCGATGCAAAACGTCAGCCATATTAATTGACTAATGGACTTGGCCAAATTTTCAATTTGTACAAGCTTAGTCCAATTAATCCAATTAAATTCAGAACTATCCGCTGCTGGTCCAAAAGACACGCAAATATGTGGGCCTATTGTTATTAATGCAAATGCTCCCATATCTACATGCAATTTAACTTAATATTTTTGTTAGGAACGGGGTTGAGCCCTAATTTTCTATGTAATCAATTACTAAATAGGACATCAAAATTTAAATGTCAACAAATGACGAGCAAGTAACTCAACGGCAATGAGATGGAAGAGTCATCTGCTATTAGAGACAAACGCAGGACATATCTATATAATCATGTCTCTATTTAATGAGTTATAAGTTAGGAGTATTATCGACACTTCATAACCCTTTTTTAAAACACATAACATAAAGTAAATTTATGAACTGTGTTGATCCGTGGTTTTATGAACTAATGCGTCTAGCCACTGGCAAGAGGCAAATCTGCTGCGTTTAGTTAACAAAATTTCCCTTAAACTTTTTCGTTTCTCAGTGTTATGTTGAGTTGAGTGGATTCAACGTATTCAAAGGCTCAGTATAATCAATTATTAGAGGAGAGGTGAAACTACATTGATAGGTGATTTTATTAACTAGAAGTGATAACCCCGTCGGAGACTTGATTATATGTTTATCTATCGATCCCTAATGTTTCTCCCTCCTATATAATACTCCAGTTTGATATTATGTCCAGTTACCGGCAAGATATCCTTAAGTTTTGCCACCGTTAAGAGTAAAAGAGCGCTAAAATACTGGGAGAGACATTGCGAGCGTTAGGGATTTGCTGTGAGTGGCGAAACAAGAACTTTTTCCTATAACGACGAGATGGGGCCCGTTACTCCCCTCCACTACTTCTCTCTCCCTTCATTTCCTGGACGGTTTTGCCCTCCTCCTGCATCTATCCAATACTTTCTCACTCACTCTCATCAAATTTTCTCTCTCTCTGCGTTCAATTTGGGTGCGCAAAAAAGATGGGTCCTTTGGCCGGCGGCGGAAAAGATGTCTGATGAGCACAACCGACTCTTTTTATCCCCCGCTTACTCCCCTCCACTACTTCTCTCTCCCTTCCTTTCCTGGACGGTTTTGCCCTCCTCCTGCATCTACCCAATACTTTCTCACTCACTCTCGTCAAATTTTCTCTCTCTCTCTTCAATTTGGATAACATGAATAAATTAGAAGTTTAATGATGATATTACATGTTAGACTAAAGTTGAGAAGTCATATTAGATATTGTAATAAAGTTGAGCGATCATTTGTATCGATTATCTTAAAAATAAGAAATCAGCCATGCTCGATTTATCTGAATCCCCAATCTAAAATTTAATACGTGAAAATCATCAATTTTTTATGGCCAAAATTTAATAATCAACACCAATTATGCAAACTACGGTTTCGCACGTGTAAAGTAGTCAAAATCTGACAAAAAGATGGCTCCTGCGAATTGTTTCAATTCTCTCGACGTCACCGGTCCTCCATTCCCTCCTCGTGAAAATCTCTCCTCCGCAGCTCCTTTCCACTGATGACTGCACGTCGCTTTTCATCCCTCTCTCTCTCTCTCTCTCTCTCTCTCTCTCTCTCCACCGCTTGTCCTGCGCATCTCTCTCTCTCTCTCTCTCTCTCCACCGCTTGTCCTGAGCATCTCTCTCTCTCTCTCTCTCTCTCTCTCCACCGCTTGTCCTGCGCACCCATTCTCTCTCTTCCTCGCTCTCTGCCGCTTCCTCTCTCTAGCTCATGTAATCATTGACAGGGAGAGACAGCGATAGAGAGAGAGAGAGAGAGTGACGGCGACGCGGGGAAATAGAATTCCTCAAAGGTTTCGAGTTGACAGCATTATAGTAATAACACAAACGGATAAATAATCCTCCACTTGGGCTGCAGAACTGGATTTGTACTAAAAAAATTCAGTAGTATTGATTTTCTCCCGGTGCACTTTATTCCTACCGAGGCTTCCCTCAGCTTTCTTTGAATAGCTTTTCGAAAACACAGAACGTACATTTATAATAGTAGGTCAAGCTACGTTGGTCCGTCCGTGGTTTTATGAACTAATGTGTTGAGTAGTCACCGGCTAGAGGCGGAACTAACGTGTTCAGTTAGAAAAGCTTCTCTCCACTTCTTTGTTTCTCAGTATCATGTCGAGTTGAGTGGATTCGACATATTCTGAGTCTTGGTGTACCATGTTGATATGCGGTTTAAGTCGTGACACCGTTCATGGCATGCTTACTAATCCTAGTAGAGATGACTACTCACAACATCATTCTAGCCAATGGTGTAGCAGGGGGCTCGTATGGAAGGAGATGTCGAATTACGCACGCAACCTTATTCGTGCCACTGGGCGTGCCAGTTCTAGAAAGGGCTTGTAAACTTCACACATCATTACGATTCGATTCCAATTTCCCTCCGTCCCTCCATTATTATAAACGCCTTCTCTTTCCCTCCGTCTCTCCATTATTATAAACGCCCTCTCCATCCGCTAGCTGTCCCATGTAATTCCACATCATCACTATTGGGTTCCAACTTCCCTTCCTGTCTCCATTATAAACGCCCTCTCCATCCGCTGGCTGTACAATAAAATTCCAAATCTCTCTCTCTCTCTGCCTCTTTCATATGGATGCGCAAAAGATGGCTCCATTACTTGCAGGGTTGCTTTGCATTCTGGTACTGACGACCATGCCTTTGGGGGCGGAGGACACGGCACGACGCTACAGGTGGGTAGCGAAGTACGAGCTCATGCCGCCGGGGGGCTACCGGAAGCTGTCCGTCACCATAAACGGACGAACCCCCGCCCGACCATATCGGCTTATCAAGGAGACCTACTCGTCATCGAGGTCACCAACGGGTTGGGGAGGGAGGACCTCGCCATCCAGATCGACGGAGTGAGACCAGTAAGTAACGAAGACATCTAAAATTTCGAGTTTCATGGGGGGAATAACCCTCTGTAGATGGATATGCTCCGTGTACGAACACTGACATTATATACTTTTATGGCAGCTCGGAGATTGCCCGTACCGCGCTCGTTCCAAATTGCAAGAAGTGGCCGGACTGCACGGTTTGATTCGAGTCTTGCCGCGGGACGAGGGCAAGAAGGGCGTAGGGTTCGAAGATCCTCGGCCCGTCAAGGGAAGTGGTGAGATCAAGGATTCTGAAAGGCCATGATGATGACAAGATGAGACCCACTCCAATTTAATTATGTTTGAATGTCGAGTGCAGTTTTCTGACTGATTTCCTTCGTGTTGTTTTGCTGTTTTGCGAATAAACGGTTCATCCTTTCCAAATTCAAGAAATTCTCTTGTCAAGTTGCAAAGTGGGACCAGAATTCCCAAACTGGCTTCGAAGGCAGAAAAAGGTTTCCATATTATTCTAGCATTAAACAATTGGATCTCTCGGACAATATGTTATATTAAGAACATATTATGTTATAAGAAGATGAGACCCACTCGAATTTAATTATGTTTGCATGTCGAGAGCAGTTTCTTGACTGATTTGCTTCCTGTTGTTTTGCGAACAAGCGGGTGCTCCTTAAAAGCGGCGGTAGAAAATCTTTGGTACCGCGGAGGGGGTAAAAAGTGAAAAAAAAAAATGGGGACAAATTCCTTCTAGATACATAGGGCTGGAACAGGGATTGCATTAGGTTTATGATCCGTAATGCTATGACATTAACCACTTAGATTTGGCTAATAATGACCGCCCTGCGTTGATTCTAATTCCCTATCCTATTATTGTATTCTGAGAAGATAAAAAGCTTTGATGGAACCACCACCCGTGGTGGCCGCGATGGTTTCGTGCTTTCTCCCCCACCGAGGGGAGAGGGGTTCAAAACTCCGCGTCCCTATTGCGCGCAACCCACCCGCGGCTGGGTCTATGGTGGTGGCCTAGTTTGCCCCGGGTTTACCCAGCTAGCTACCGGCTGTTCGAGGGTTCCCGGGTCACCAAAAAAGAAAAAAAAAAAAAAAAAAAAACTTTGATGGAAGCTAGAGATTAGTCACCAGCACAACATATACAATCGCTCAATCTACTCTCGGCTTCAAAATTGAGCTAGACTTTCATCAGCTATAAATTAGTTCTCCGTTGTTCTCTCTTTTTCATATCACTCCCCACGTCGATTTCAAAGTTTTGAACGTGAAAAATCTCCACCGCTAACATTTTATTTTTGATTTAAAACCACAAGAATGTGTTAGACTCTCTTGCAACGTTGCATACGAGAATCTTTATGATGACCTTATACACATATCAGTTTCCTTCTACTTAACAAGTGAAATTTTTTGGTTGGAATATTTGAAAATTTCAGAATATTAGAATTTTTATAGATAAGATAGATCCATCGGATCATATCTTCATGTACCAAATCCAAATTTGATGCGCCAAACTGGATGTGGTGATCCAAGAAAAGGGAGGCCGCCCGAGATGGCAATCTCAATGAGGGGCCGGCCTGCTTCGCGTTATTTCCACGACTTTTTAAGATGACACATACCCATTTTGTATTAACTGATCAAATTGTCTTCAATCAAAAAGATTCAGTTCAATACATTATTTTAACATTAGCTCACTGTCTCTCTTCCAATAAAAAATGATTCATCATCTCTCCCGTTCACATGGAATGAAATATCAAATCAAGATATAGATGGATCTCTATTTTTTTCTCTATCCACGGAGATACCTATCTATATGGATAGAAATCCATCTATAAATCGATCTAGACATCTTCTATCTAGATAGATTTGTCTCTACGAGTGACACCGCCGATCTTTATATGTTTTGGCCACATCCGTTTCCACTCCAAAGAGGGAGGTTTGAATCTTTTAAACTAATGTTGTGAGGGATGTGACCTATGTTAGGTCCACAAGATACCACAGCTTTTGGTGTGTCATGATTCACCTCCAAATAATGAGTAGGTTGTTGGATCCTCTTGATTCTTCTCTTCATAATAAACCAATGAGGGAATTTGGAGCAATTCACCATATTGGTGTTAATTTTCTAATATAGATGAAATTCTTATCCCCATATCCTATTGAGTCAATATAAAAAATTATATGCATACCCTAAGTAAAACTAGGCTTCAAAGTAAAACAATTAAAAAAAAATCTTTCCTTTTTGTAAGCATGAATTTAATAATTGTTAATTTGTGACGATGATCCGAGCCTTATTAAATTGGCCAATTTGATAAATGCACCCCTCCTGTCCAAGAATCAAAACAACATTAGAAAGTGGCATGACAATTCAGACCTTGACAACGTAGTTTCTGGTATGCTGGGAAAGGGACGGACCCTTTAGGGGTTGGCAAAGCTTAGAGGGAATAGACTCAATCTCAAAATCTTGATAGTTGGGACAAGGGAAGCAATTAATATCTCCCTTCACTTGTTCTTTGCGCGCCCCAGTCTTTCAGGGGGGAAGCCAGGGGCCATCCGAAGTAAAGAGTTGGGACAAGGGAAGCAATCAATATCGGCGAGGAAAGCTTAGAGGGAATAAACTCAATCTCGAAATCTTGATAGTTGCGACAAGGGAAGCAATTTTATTTTTTTTTTAGTGGACGGATAGTTGAAAAGAGGTGTAATTGGAGGGCCAGTATGAAAATGAGCCACAACAGGTAGTAGAGCTTGTAAACCACAAAGAAAATTTCTGGAATGAACCTCTTCTTCGTAATATTTTCAAAGAGGACACTATGAAGGAAATTTTGGCTATTCCTCTTATAATCCATTCTACTCAAGACAAACTAGCGTGGACATATTCATCAACAGGGAATTACTCATTGAAAAGTGACTACAGCTATATAAGACTTACCGAGACTATCCGAAAAGCTCCAATGGCCTCCTCGTCTTTCTCAGCTCCTCGAGCTTTATGTAATAAGATCTGAAAAATGCAAACAATCCCTAAAATTAAATTCTTCCTTTGGAATACATGTCAGAATAGTCTGCCCACAATGGAGAACTTACACAAGCCAAAAATCATACCAGATCCTTACTGCTCCAGGTGGAATCCAAAATTTTAAAATTTCATCACTCTTTGAAAATTTTATGACTTATACTTGTTCTTTACCTAAAGTAAAGGAGCTTTGAATCCTGCTATTTTTATTATATTGCTTCAAGGTCCCTTTCGTGTCCACCGACTTTCTCATGGGGGGATTTGACAAGAATAGAATAATAGACCCTTCTTCTTTTTTTAATAATAGACCCATTTGGCTGATACAATAGCTATCAAATTCGCAAAGGTATAAATTCATGGATATTTTTATTGTTCGAGCAAAAGTTCATTATTATTATTGGGTCGTGCGAAAAATATGATTATTTTTCTCGAATTTCTCCAATAAAAATGATTTCTTGCATTTAATTTTTTTGACATTTGGTCTTTCAAGGACAGACTAGCGATATTAGCACATCATGAGTTCGCGGAGCAGGATCTCAGCAGATATCGACAAAAATGTGGAAGAAAGAAAAGAAAAGATCATACTTTGTCTTTAAAGTTGTCCACAATCACATGGTTTCGCTTTGATCGAAATAGATTGAAATCGATGTTTAAGAAACTGACTGATGCAACAAAAACTGAACTCATGTTCACCCAAATTAATTTCACCAGCATTTCATACACCGATATCTAACGCCAACCCAGTGAAACATGTCTCTAAGCATGAGAATTCAGTCAAGTAGCATTAAAAAACTAGTCACAGAGACAGATCCTACAGACCTATAAATCAACTGGATGTTATAATTGTCAAGACAGAAGCACGCAGCTGGGCGCACCAACAACTGAGGATGCCTACTGAAGATACTGTTTTGAGAGTCCGCAACACATTACAAAAGGGAAGCAGTAAATCCCATAGAGTGAAAGATAAAGTTCTAGACACGTCCGTCCCACAGGCACTCAGAACTAGCTCTATCACCTTTCAATAGGATCTCGACTTCTTTTGGAGGGTTCAAACCGAGTTTCTGAGCACGCTCCCAGCGAGACAATCGAGTCATTCCAAGACATGGTCCATAAGCCATGTTCATGTCAAACTGTCTCAGCACTTCTTCTGCTTGGTCTTGATCATCTGCAAAGTCATGGGCCACCCACTTTAGTGAATAAAAAGAGTGCTACACTTTCTTGGGCAGAAGAAGAAATTGTCAAACATTAAGTTGTTTTCTCATAAGCCACCTTCACACTGTTTTATGACACTTTCTACCAAGCGAGTTTCAGTTTGTAAATTATCATACTTCTATCTGGATTTTCCCCAGAGAACCAGTAGAGTACGATTTAGTAAACCAGGCACAAGTCCACAGGACCACATAACATTATGACAAAACTAGCATTATAGATGAAATATGAGAGAGAGAGAGAGAGAGAGAGAAACCTTTCAGGTCAATGGAGCCATGGGATATGAGGGCAGGCGGTTGAGTCACATTAGAACCGACAGTTGAGGCATTAGTCGGTGATCTTTTGGAAGAGCCCTTCTTACTGGAAGTGGACTTTGTGTTCTTCTTCTGCTTGAAGAAACCTTTCATGTTCGCTGATCTAGTTGCCATCCTTCAATGCTAAACTGCTGCAGAGAAAAGTGAAATGATGATGACGAATTGCAAAAGATGCAGGAAAGAGCTGTTATATTAATGCCATAGGCCCGAAATCCAAGAAAGAACTACTATTACATGGCAATTTAAGGGGAAACAAATCAAAATTGAATTTCAATCAGTGAAGGCTCTCTACAAAGTGGGATTTTAAGATCAAGTAGTAAAATGCCAATTTTAGTCAATTATGCAGAGAAACTTCCAAATTGCATTGCACAAATTGCATCAGCTGGACAACGCAGATGAGATTGAGCCAGCATCTTTCCAAAATATGAAAAACTTTCCAGAACTGGATAAATGTTTGAAATGTAATTCTTATTTTAGCTCTACTACTTGACCAACATTAGTTCATATCTTTTCTTTTGAAAACGAGTACACAAAGTTGGTGCAGTACAACCATTAAAAATAGCAGGCTTGCTTTGTCAACAAGGTGTAGGCAAGAATTTCAAGGGAAGTAATACTTCTTAGTAAGTGGACTAACAGGCAGTAGTTTCATAAAGCTCCTACTCATAGGACTGATTAATTTCATAACCAAATAAAAAATAACAATAGGAAGCCAAGAAAACATCTATTCTGACAGGAATCTCTACTAGAAACACAGCATGAAGCTGAAAACCACGCCAGCACTAGCATCAAAGTAGATGGTCGACATACAAGGGATAAGTTCGCAGCACTTCCAACTAGATTCACTTCAATACTCTGGAAGGCTTCTCCAGAACAAAACAGAAAACATGCTGTCAAATTCAAGCCGAGACAGATGATGATCCTACCAAGAAAGTCAAAACTACATTGGTCAATACTCAGGCATTCACAATCTGTAGAAGACCATAGGCAGGATAAAAGGTCCACCATAGAGATCAACAAAACATAGAATTTGAAATCAAATGATTGGCCAACGACAAGAAAGAAATAACATAATAAATTTGAACTATTTGCCAAAAGCAAACCTGCAGTAGTTGTTCATTTTCAGGCGTAAAGCAACGTCAAACCAAAATACCCAACAAGCGTTAGCTCTCCCACGACGGGAAAAATCATCTGACTACATAGAACTTGGCCTTGCCCAATCAACCTATAACTACTGAAGGAAAACTATAGCCGAGTTGCGAAAAGCACCACAACGCGAACCTCAAAAGGACAACCCCAGGAAAACAGACCCACACCCATCAAAATATATCATGCCAACAATCAAAGCAGACCGAACCCACTTCAGAAAATGCAACAAAAGCCAAGAGAGACGCGCACGATGCACCAAATTCGAAGCATCAGGAATCAAACGACGCGCGAGGACACAAATTTTTCAAGCCGCACAACATTCTTTAACTCCACACGCACGCAGAGAGTGAAGGAGAGAGAGGGGTTCGGCGATCGATTACCGGAAGCGCTGATGCAAAGACAAGCCTTCGAGGGGAGAGAGAGAGAGAGAGGCTTTGAGCGGAAGAAACTGGAACTCGGGAGAGCCCTAATTCAAAATTTCAAATTGCAAGGCGTGCAGAAGACGGTGTTTTTGGGTTTTTCTCGATTAATATACTCTTTGCGATGATTTTCTTCTTCTTCTTCTTCTTTTATATTCGTTGGCTCGGCCAATCAATATATTTGGCTTTTGTAATTACTATTTCAGCCCTTCACAATCCCCATCAATTAGGGGATTTAGCATTTTTAGTGTTAAGGCTAATTATTTTGTTACTTGTTTAAATAGTTGCAATTGTTTCAAATCTATTTTATCATATTAATCTTCTATTTTGATGGGATTGTTGGAATTATTATGACGAGTTCGCCAATCTTATATGTTCAAATCATAAAAGATGGGACAATTCTTCATTTCTTCTTATTAATAAGATCACACAAATCAATCATAAAACGACACGTGATAAATCTCAACACTCACGATGATACCCATCGTAAATGTTATATTTACCCTCTCGTGACAATGTCTCTCTTAGCATACCACTTATCAGCAACACAATTTAGGACGGTCGCAAAAATATGCCTTAAGACGCGTAAATACAAATTACCAGCCCAACATATCACTTTGTTATTTTACGGCAGCGGGATCCCCTCTCGTGATCTTTTATAATGTCATTAAATAATAATGCAAGTGTGGAAAAGCATGGTTGTCATGAGGACTACCATGATGTGTAGATAAACCTGAGTGAAGCCCAATCTCAAACCTTGACTTTCACAAGTCCAACGTCAGAGACGACGAGAGGACTCTCTGTCTTGGTTCCAAGTCTTGAGTTCTGGACATACTGGTAATGGAAAGAACACCAAGGTACTTTATGCCCTAATAATACATAGCATTATTTTGGAAGTTTTCACTCATTAACAGCAGAGATTCATAGAATTTTTCTCATTGGACCTGAAACAAAAGGTTCAAAGAAAATCAATAGAATCGAGCTGTCGTAACCCCTCAAGAGGAATTCCGACGTAGCACGACAAGACTCTTGAGATAAAAAGAAATGTTCCAGAGAATCCACTTCAATAGATCCTCATGCACAACCCCGGCCTAGAAAGTCCCAACACCTAGGTATCTGCACAAAACCTAACTAAATAATACCCCATGCTCGTTCAACAATTTAAACATTTCTACCAACTGAAAACTTGAAGCCAGCGGAGTCCCTACTGCCTGCCAGTTCTCCTCTGTGCTGCTAATTTGGCTGCAACTTGTTCCTCGGACAATGGCAAGTAGTATATCCGGGGAGAGGCTTTGGTCTTCTTGAAGAGAACATCTAGAGTGACAATGGTAGGGTCGACTTTCTCAGAAAGTGGAGGCGGCGGCGGCGGCGGGAGGGGTAGCCGATCCCTTTCTTGTGAAGCCTTTGCCTGTGGGTGTGGAAGAGGTGGTGGTGGAGGCAGGTGCTGCTGCCTAAGAGGCAGTTGGCGGGGAGAAGGCTGGGGCTGCACCGTAGGTGGAGCAACAGCAGTCGGACCAATATTAAGAGGTGTGGTCGGAGCTGAATCCTGTGGAGGTGCCGGTTTAGGTGTTGGAGGAGCCTCCAGCCGTGCTTTTACTTCTTGGGGGTCAACAAACTCAGCCACAAGTTGACGTCCACCGTTCGGGGGCCATTGAAGGTTATACACAGCATTTCGCGTCTCAGTGGCTTCTTCAACAGAGGAATACTGATCAACAAAAAAAGAAATTAACACAAGAAATCCATAAGGTTCACTCTACTCTGCCACTCAAAGTGCATAAACGTGAATCCTTAACCACACAGAGAGAATAAGTGAGATCTTACCGTAACGTAGCAGTGGGTCTTAATCTGGTCCATCCAGAAGCTGGTAACTGAACCAGTTTTTCCCAATAGCTCTTGGACAGCTTTCAGGGTAAAGGGACGCAAAAACCGATCGATTCTGAGGGAAGTAGTTGGAGGTTTTTGTGGTGGTGGAACTGTCCCCAAAAATTAAAAAATAATAATAAATAAATAAATAACTTTAAGCATGATAAACTAACTTAAACAGTGTCAATATAGTGAAATAACAGATATTTACCAGTACGTTCCTTAGGCGTGTCATCAGTAACTGCAGAGTTAGATCTAGAGAAGGTAGGCCTAAGAGAATGGGCCTGGGCTCCGTCCCTAGGTGTTGTTACAGGTGTAACATTTGAACGCTGTGGTTCAACATCTTTGAGGCTCTCAGATTTCCACCTACGCTGCCTCTTTGCAGGATCAGTACTTCCGTTGCCACCTTGATCTGAAAAAAGCAGGTTATCAAATCAAAATGATCTACAAAGCTTGATCTTTATCAAGCATATTGTTTTATCGTATGGCTTTAACAGTACGCATGTGACAAGACAAACAGCTTCCGAGCTTTTGGATGATAACCTTAATAAAAATATTGAAATTCAAGCACGCGCGCATGCAAAAAGGAAAAAAAGAAAAAAAAACTTTGCAGCCAAAGACTAAGTACGCAAACATAAACAGCAGAAAAGAAGAAATTAAAATTGATACTTAGCAACTAAATCAAACAAGATCTGCATTGTTATACAAGTTGAAACACATCAAGACAATAGACAAGTTACTCACGAGCGAGTGTCCACCAAGCATCAAGAATTTATTAAGTACTTTCCGATACAGTCTCCACCTTAGTGTGATGATTACAAAAACTGATTCTTATAAAGCAGTATCACAATGGTATGAGAACTCTCACTTTTTAAAAACTCCAAAAAACATCTCCATCAGCAATCAACTATCCACTCTAAACCCTATATTGATTAAAATATTCTTGATTGCTCCAGAAACAGCCATTTTCTTGATTAATTACATTACCAATTTGCATCTCCTTTATCTTCATGAGTAGTCAAGTCCCTAATATTTTCCTCTACGAGTTGGTCCCTCCTTCTCTCTCTTGATCAATTATATCTTACTCGATATTGTTAGATGAGCAAGTGTTTGGACACTAATTTTTTGCAAAAAAGTAGTAGAATCCACTTAAGCAACTACTGATCAATTTATTGCGATGCTCATCAGCAAGCTGACTTGCACAGAAACCTAAACTGGGAAGTCTCAATAATAGAAAAAAGTACAACGCAAACTCAAACTGCCCAGAGATAAATCTCTCTAATAAACAAAAACCTTGTTCAGATTCGGAAATCTGAAGACGCTAGATATACTGTCCGAAAAATCTACCAGATTGGTGCAAGAATGTCAGGCAAGTGACATGGTTAATCAAGGAATGTACAGACAAGCATGAGAGAAATTGCTTCATCAAAGCACGTTGAAAACTTTTTCTTCAAAAAAGGCATACCAAGAATCTTTCTCTTCTCTGCAAGCAGAGGCTGGCCATTTCTCTCCACACTGACATCCTTCATGTCAGCATCACCCATGATATCAACAGGGCTTTCCTCCTTAACAGGTGTGACTTCCTTTTTCTCACTTCCACCTCCAACTTCATCAGAGACAGGCTTCGAATCAATGTGCTTACTATCCAACACGTCTTCATCCAGTGAATCATCACCTGAACTTCGATCTAAATTTAACTTTTCCGAGTCCCCCACATCCGTAATCTCATTGATTTTGTTCATGTCTGCATTTGCAGCATCAATGTCTTCTTTAACCTCAACAGCTATCTTGTTCTCAGGTGGCTCTTCAACATCCATAAGATGTGATTCGCCACCAACTGGGACAACATTGCTAGACGATGGTTCCACTTCCACCATCTCCGGCTTAACATCTAGCTCTAATTTTACATTATCAGCAATTATATTATCCTTAGATTCATTCTTTTCATTAATTGACACAGAATCAGCAGAAATAGAATCAGATCTTACTTGAAACCCTAAAGAAGGGCTGACCTCAGATACCTGGTTAGTTGGGGCAGGTGAATCAAGGACGACATCCTCTTGCGGAGCCTTCAAATGCTCACTCTCCAGCTCGATCTCTGAATTTCTGTTCTCCTCCTTTGTCTCAAGATTTTGCAGATCTTGGTCACTTGATGTCACATCAGGCATACTGGTCACGGTGATTGGAATGCTTGCTTCAACAATAGTAGGAACAACCGGCTCCTCCGCTTTCCCCAAAACTGGTTCCTCCTCCCCTTTGTCCAAATTACCAACATTTGTACTTTCCCCTTCTGGAGCAGGTGGATCTAGGACTGGAAAACTGTCATTGATGTCAATCTGAACTTTAGCATCAACCTCTCTCTGATTTCCATCATCACCAGCATTAGAAACCAATTCGTCATTATTTTTATCACCATCATTCACACTTTTTGCACTTTGAAATGCAACAGGATCTGTTCCATCTTCAGTACTAATTCCAGGCTGTGGATCTGACCTAAATTCAGTTTCCACTTGCTTCTCTTTTTCAGCATTTTCCCTTTCAATATTAACTGCTTCAGCCAAGCGCCTTACCAAGTCATCCTTCAGACCTCTTGTAGTCAACTTCCGTCTCTTAAGCTCTTCCTTCAACTCTGTAACCTTCCACTGGTCAATAGGCCGGTTGCCAAGAATCGGATATGATGACATCTTCTAGAATTGCAAATTTTTCTTTTTTCTAGATATGACTGACCATTCACAACCTATCAAATTAGCAACATGCAAAATTAGTCACTATCTCATCAGATTCCAGAAGTAAGATGACATAATTTAACAACATTTGTCCTTACTCAACATCCTCTAATGCAACATGAAAAAAGGCAAACAAAACATGCAATTGAAGCTGTTCTCCAGTTAAGTACAACATTCTAGCTTACGCAGTAGAGTAGTAAAAGAGTCCATTTCTTCAACTCAATATGTCAGCTCCTCCTCATGATTAGCGCCACTAACCTTAGTAAGATTGCCAAATAATCCAAATTGGAATGTCTAAGGGCAATTGATAAATAGGTATTCCACGGACCAAAATGCAAAGAACATGAAGCCATACAAGATCATTCTTACGCTACATTACACAAGTTAATATTCACACTAGCTAGTCCAAATCAGAAATAAGAGTATTATCAGCGCATCTACACCGCCAACAATGAAACGGAATCTCCATACATGCCAAAATCAAGTTAGATACAAATGTCCCAAAATGCAGAGGCTTTGATGCAACTAAACAGTTTAGGCATCCAGTAAAAAGGACATACTAGCCCCTACAGAGAGAGAGAGAGAGAGAGAGAGAGAGAGAGAGAGAGAGAGAGAGAGTAGTAAAAATAACAATACCCACTAACTAATATTACAAAAGAAAGCAAGTAATAACAACTAAGCTAAATTAATTCATTCCCAAAGCCAAAACTGCAGATTTGTGAGTAATAAATCATGACTAAAAATTTCCTATAAAAAAATTTTCCAATGGCACATCCCAAAATACGCCCGATGCGTCCAAATAAAATACACAGAGTAGACATACGAGCCACAGAGAAAAGAAATGCAAAAATTTCCATATTGCCTATGTAAGCATCAAAAATATGTGTATCATTACATTTCAGATTACATTTTCTGTACCAAGTTACTCAAAATAAAGTATACATTAGCACCCAGAGAAAAAGCTCAAAACTTTAAAGGCTCAAACATAAAACCACGGAAAACGATGAATGATAAGCCCGTCGACACTGATAACCAGACATGGTGGGTAAAAATTCAGCCCAGAACTTGCTTTCGCAAGAATTTCTTAAGATGGCACTCAATCATCACAAAATTCCCATCTGAAATTTTCCCAGAATCCTTGCACCGAAGCAAACAAACAAACAATGATCCAATACCATCTTCACAGGAAAAGAAAATAGCGAAACCACGAAAACACACCATGCACAACAAAGACATTCACACATTCACCCTAGAGAGTGAAAAATGTCAAAAAGAATAACGACCCGTAAACAGTGACCCACAACTTACAAGAAAGTCCGCCCCGGAGTCGACAAATTCAATGACGCGAAACCCTAATTGAGCAGCAGAAAACCCGCCTATCACCAAAATCCAACGGAGAAATCGCAAAACCCAGGCAACAGCGCCACTCAATCGGAGCCCAGGCGAGAGAGTATCGAGCCTCCGACCTCAATCCCCGAGCTCTCCCACTCCCCCACCAAACCCTTCCGCTGGCCTGTAAACAGAAAACACAACACTCTAAAACCAGGCAGGGGGAAAAACGCAGCAGAGAAAAACGCACAGCACGAGAGGCGAGCGAGGGGGGGATCGGAATCTGCCGCGGGAAGCGGCGGCGGATCGTCGGCGGCGAGCGGCGGAGGAAATGGCGGATTTTTTTTTACGGCGATTGCGGACGCATTTTTTTTTTTTGGGGAGGACGATTTCTAGGGTTTGTTCTGTTGTGGTTTTTTGCGAGTTTCGCTTATGGAGGAGCGAAAAGAGAGGGCGATCCGAAAGCTGACGGTAATCTTTTGGACCCGGAATGCCCAGATTGCCCTTTTCCTATTGGGTAAGTGATGCCTCTTTCTGTACTTTCTCTGGGCATAATGGTAATTTGATAATTTCCATTTTTTTCCTGGCCGTGGATGGTAAAGAAGCTTTTTTTGGGTAGCGAGAAAAGGAAATGGAAATAAGTATTTTCGTGTCATAAAAAATCATCTGGAATCTACTTGCTGTGAAATTGATTACCCTTTGCACTTAGGAACTTAGGATAAGGATCATAAATCAATATCCGTGATGGTGAGATCTACAACCCAAACTAACTTCGTGTTATTTTTGGTTTAATGATAAGCGGATTCCATATCAAGAATCTAGAAATTTATCTAATCAGAGTTGGTTCTTGATTTTTGGGATTAGGAATTGAACCGGCCAAGTTTAAAGTTGATCTGAGGACCAAGCTTGATGTAAAGCAATATAACTATTATTTTATGAAAACAAAGGTTGAGAGATTGATGGAATTTCCACTCTTCTCATGTTCAAAACCTTTTTTCCAGCATATCCATCATTTCTAACAAAAATAAGGAAAAGCTAAAAACCAATTCTCAAGTAAAAATGGTGTATTTGTTTCATTGAAAAATTTATGACAAAGGAAAATATATTTCATGAAAATCATTTCCAAGAAAAATTGTTAGTTTTTATTTGTTTGATAATTTAAGGGAAGTGATATCCTTCTTATTTGGAGAGAATGTCATTTTCCCTAATCTAAACCTTGTTGTTCTTAATGCATGAAAAAAATTTTCTATAAGGTAATTACTTTTCCGTTGTCCAAATATTGGAAAATCGGAATATAATTTCTAAAAAGGACCCTTGAAATTTATGGTTTAAAATTAGGAATCAAACTGGTCAAAGCTGCCCAAATTTTTGCCTAGGAACATAGGCATGAGCCGACCTAAAATTGGTTAGGTACGATTGCAACTAACTTGCTTGCTTACTACCCCTATTAGATGGATTTGTTTCACATAAAAATACAACGGATCATTTCTAAGAAAAATGACTAATTTTCTTTTACACGATAGTTGCAACTTAACAATCTTTTGTGTTAGCTCACTTGCGAAGATAATTTTCAAATTGCGCAGAGCTACTAAAAAAGCTAGTTTATATTGCCCATCTCAGACTTAAAATAACGACAGGCACAATTTTTATTTTTTACTAAAAAAGTGTAATCTGAAAAAGTGAAATGACATGACAACTGCTTATCTCAGCATATTCAAAGACAGCTCTCGGGCATTTCTCTTTAACAACACGAAACATATGACTGAGGGACCAAATCACGAAAGCAATGAGGTTGTCTACTTCTCAATTAAGGTTCCGTTTATTTGGCGATAAATAAATAATTTAAATTATGGTTTCTCTTATATTATTCATAAATAGGAGTGAACGAAAAAAATTTCTTCATTTATAAAAAAAATTTGGCATAAATTTAATCGATAATGCAGACACTTTTCATTAATTTATTATTTTAAGCAATGTAAACGATCATATGTAAAAAATATGTCTTAAATTATTTATCTTTTGTGAATAAGACGCATGACATGAAATTTTCCCAGCAAAGAAAGACGTTGCGTGGACCTGTGGGCCGAGCATTTCTATCGAGATTCCGCACAAGCAGAATAAATATAAAAATAAAAAACCCACAGAAAAATGCTAGACCGAAACAGAGATATGCTTAGAGCAATAACAAAATAAATAAATAAACAAATAAACCTTATATAACTAGTCGCATTCGATTTCCCAGAAAATGTAGCAAATCCTTCATAGTCACACAACTCATGCTTTCGTAATGGGACTTTTGGGTTTTTATTTATAGATGCAAGCTGGTCGAGTCGAGTCGCGAAATTCGAGCAACTCAATTCATCTCAAATCCGAGTGACTCGACGAATAGACTCGGATCCAAAGTTTTTTTTTTTTTTTTTTTTTTGAGCGAGTCTCGGATCCAAAGTTTAGAGATACCTGAATCTAGTAGCTTCCAAGCTTTGTCCAACATGAGAAGGTGGCATCTTGATTATCTATTTATCAATGGAATATATTAGCGACTTATTAGTTTATCTTTGCGTTTGGTAACGTTTACGTTCAAAAATTATTCCCAAAACTGCATTCTAATAATTTTTTAATAAAAGAACACATTTGGTAATCTGCATAAAATTTATGTTCCTAGAATAGAAAAAGAACAAAAACACATTTGGTAAACTTATATAATTTTTTTTGTTTCTTTTAATTTTTTAATCTTTTTTTCTTTTTTTCTTTCTTCCTTTTGGCTAGTCGCCGGCCTCGGCCATGGCCGGCGACCAGCCAACGAGGGCCGGCAACCTCGCCTAGCCAAGGTGAGGCCGAGCTCGTCGGGGGCCGGCGATGCTCCAACGAGGTCGCCGGCTCTCAACAACCATGGTCGAGGCCGACGACCAACCAAAGAAAAAAGAAGAAGAAAAAGGAGAAAAAAAAGAAGAAGTGTTTCTCGAAATTGTTTATGAGAACAAAAAATAAGTTTTTTCTACTTCTTTTTACATTTTTCAAATCATTCAGGAGAATAAAAATATAAACAAACACGTTTCTATTCTTTTTTTATTTCAGGGAACAAAAACACAATTAAACAAACAGGGCCTTAGTAACCCTGGTTGAAAAACACCCTACTAACAAATGATGCTATGATTCACCCGATGTACTTTCGGAATATGGGTTCGTTGTGAAGACTTTGAGCTTATAATAAATTCACCTGTAAATTGAGTGATCGAGATAATTGAAGGTCGAGTGAGTCAAATAACTTGATATGGCTTAAGAGGTGTGCCAATGCCCGGCATAATCGAGCTAAGTCGAATCAACTCTTAATTACTCAAGCTTGAGCCCAAGCGCATGCCGATGATGTAGTTTCCAAGCATCGTATTATAACACAATACTCATTGACTAGGATTATTGTCCAAAATGTTCTAAACCTATTATACGACAGTTAATTCAGTTCTAAACATTTTAATTGTGCTTATTTAATCCTAATTTATTTTTATTTTTATGATTTCCCTATTCATTCTCAACCCTATTATTTGCTATATTGACATATTATCAAATGATTTATGACTAAATTAGCACAATTATTAGCACAATATTTTGGCGGAAAATGTGACGTTTTTGGAAAAGTCATTTTTTATAAAAAAAAGGACAATATTTTCCAATATTCGACTAAAAGCAGAAAATATTTTCCACCGTTTGGTATTTGATTTGATTTCCCTTCGTACACTTCTTTTGATTATTTTTTTTTATTTTTTTTTGAAAAAATTCGAATTTTAAATTATTTTTATTTTTTTCCTTCTTTTTTCTCTTCTTTCTTTTTCTTTTCCTCAATCGGCACCAACCACAACGATGGTTGGTGAGATTCACCATAGGGCAAGGCTCGGGCTTCGCCGCTCTCTAGCTAATCTAGGAGGCCAAAGCCTCATGCCCTTTAGCAAAGCTTGAGCACCACTAATCTAGGAGGACCGAGTGACGCTTGAGCATCGCCAACCCAATGGTGACTCTTGAGCATTACCAATCTGCGAGGCCCAAGCCTCACTGTCGTCTAGCAAGCTTGAGCTCACCAATGGCCGGTCGCCAGCGACCAGCCAAATAAAAAGAAAAGGAAAAAGAAATTAAAAATTCATATTTAAAAAAGTAAAATAAAATAAAATAAAAATAATTAAAATGAGTGATGTATGCTTTTAAGAAAGCGAAAGATAGTTTCCTCAAGTTGATGGTATTTTTTTCCATCGTCGGAAAATCCAAAAAACGTTTTTTTGGAAGTTATTTGAAACAAATGGAGACTAAAAATCGTCACTACATTTAAGATAAAATCAACACAATTGATGTAGAATTAAATCAGCCTCCACACAATAGATTTAGGACTTTTCGTACAATTCCACCTTTTCAGCCCGAACCTCTTCCGATCTTCCGAATGAATCAGTCTGAGACCGCAGCCCCCACAAGGTCAAAGCATTTTAGTATGGATAGCTTCTCTGTATAGGTGTGTGAAAAAAGGTCGAAATCCATTCAATCCTCTCTCTACTCTCAATAGCAAAGTGCCTTACATGGGTGCACAAGAGACGGAAAAGGAGAATTCACAATGTGTTTTGGACAAGAAATTTTTGCAAGATTTCTTCACCTGAGCAGAACTCCTACTCACTCCCATGCCTTTTCTTTTCTCTATCGAGCGCACTCGCCGGCAGATGCACAGAAGTTTCGAACAACCTGCGCAAATAACTGCTGCGTGGCAGGGAGCAGCTCAACATGGTCCGCTAGTAGAATACTAAATGGCTGCCTTCACTCCATCTGCAAGCTTCATACCAGTAAATACAGAACCATAATGAAAGCTACAATACTCGACCAGTTCAAGCACAGAAACGTCCCGCCATGACATGAAAGCCAATCCTACTGAACCCGCAAATTAATACTTCTTCATATACAGAGCAGAAGCCGCCCAAAAACGTGAAAAGAAAGTCGGAAGACTGTTGCAGTGAAAGCACGGACGGACCATAGTCAACAACAGCTACTCGCTCTCGTCTTCACTGTCCTCGAGGACTAAATGATTCATATTCCTCTCAAGAGGTGGAAGCCCGTCTTCAGAATCGCACGAGTCCTTGTCCTCGTCCTTGTCATGGGATTCCGTGGCTGTCCCTGTGGAGGCAGAGTGAACACAGCTAGATTATGAGATCATATTCAAATGATTGACAGGGTAGTTCTTCGCAACTAGCAAAGAAAGAAGCACTGGATCATTGTTAACCCCTTGACTCCCCTCTATCAACGGACTATGTGAAACAAATTGAGAAAAACTAATGAATCTCTCATCTTCCTCTTGTTTCAGTGTGCAACATCTCCTTGTCATGCAATTCCCAAAAGCATCCATATGATATAAAAGGGATGCAAAAGCCATTTGCTCCCACAAACAAGTGAGAGATGTGGACTAGAGTATCCATCTATATATAAATGGAAAGTAACCAACCTTATTAATCTCAAGCTCATCTTTATGTATAACTCTATTATAATCAAGTCAAGCTCAAGTATTTGGAATTTTTATTCAAGTTGAGCTCAAGCCTAATTTTTTATACTTGACCGAACTCGAGCTTGGCACTATATCGACTTGACTTGATTACACCCTTAATCTCCACTGACAGTCCACTGGCGATCCAGAGGACTGAGCTGTTTGCTTCATGATGCTGTGAATCTAGGGCTAAAACGTATGAACTCAAATTGTCATCATCTAGAAGTCAACAGCGAAATAAATTTTCAGAAAGCAGCACATACTGATAAGCATTACGGCTGACATGTACTCTAGAAGGCTGTGTGATAGAAAAAAAATGATACACAAATCAAAATTTCAGCATATGGTGAACAATCTTAAGAGTCATCTGACAAGGTCAGATAGAACTCTTCAATAGTTGCTGAACTTGTCAGGTCCATGCAAAGTAACCTTTCACATAATCAACTCCTTTTTGGTGAGCAAACATAGCAGTACTAGCTCAGCCAGAATATACAGGGTTCAAAGTTTCTCATATATTCTTCATGATTCCTCATTAGTAATGCCATAAAATTTGTACCATAACATAGTAATAATTTGCTCGCATGACTCCTCTAATATGGCTCTCAAGTGACAAATAGAAGGCAGAGTTTTAAATCAACAAAGGAGAATACCCTCTATGTCAGCTGGGACCTTCGGAATTTCATTCTGTTGGGAAAGCCATGAATTTTGGACCGAAATAATATCAGCACCACTTTCACATTGAGAGTATGCTTTGAGAAGTTCCCTGCATTAAAATAAACCCCCAAGCTGGTTATAAAATTGGATATGAAGGCAACATGCAATTAATGCACCATATCAGCAGGATCTCCCCTCAAAAAGTTATTAATGCACCATTCTTTTTCGATAATCTAACAACTAAGCCTTTCTTCCTCAGAATTTGTGACAGGCCAAGCTGGCTTTCTGTCAGTGTCTCAACAATCTCAATGATTCCACTGTGATTGTGTAAATGATGGAAGAGACATAATCCTATTATTATGCTTAAAAGAATCCCCACACATTTAGCCTAACCAACGACAGCACAACCTAATACCCAGCATCTATGTTTTCGAAATCAGACTGGAGTAAGACCATGTGAGGATTCATGAGTCCACTGATGGAGCCATCGGCCCAATAATATTTTTTTTTAGGGGCTAAAGATACCTAAAGGCTCCTGACCAAACTGGCATCTGCTCCAGGTGACATAATCTCACTCATTGGCTTCTTAAGGGGATAAGTTCAATTCCCTTCTCCTTTCATTTGCAAATTTGTGAGTGTGTACACATATAGAATAAGTAAATATGCCTCGTTACTAAGAGAATGCTCTGGACTGAAGCCTTGATAGTTCGTAGACTATTTCTTAACTGTTGAAAAAAGCAGGGGTTCAGGTGTTTTTCTTCACAAGCTCTCTTAAGTTTTACCAAAGCCTTGTCTGGCTGATCAGCCAACTACCTCAACAGGGTCCAGTGCTCTCTTAAGTTTTAGCAAATCCTTGTCTAGCTGATCAGCCAACCATGTCAACAGGGTCTGGTGGTCCACTTGATTCACTAGGATCCTGAAGAAGCAAATTCGTCTGGACTCAAATGTGGGTTCGAAGCCCAACTGGTTGGAATGGCTGGACCCATCCAGTACTAGAAGAAGACCCAAGAATATAGATCCACAATAAGATTGCCACAGGGAATAATGCGTCCACAGAAATCATCACCTCTTTTAAAGATCCCTTCCACCCACCCCACATGCATACAAAAAAAAAAAAGAAGACAAGAGCGGACGGATGAAAATAGAGGAACAAAAATAAACCTCCATGCAATCACCCATGAGAGAGAGAGAGTCCAGTACCTATTTAGAGAAAGAAAAGCATGACCCCACTTGAACTTTCCCAGCAACAAATTTGCAGTTTCCTCTTCTCCACTGTGAATGAACATGAGAGGATGAAACAAGCACCTACCCTTGTGAAATTTATCACTTCTACAGATTGAGAGAAAAAACTGAACAGTGAAATACTGCTGAAACTTAAATTTCCACAGACAAATATAGTATGGCAACCTCCCACTAGGAATAAACACAGATTAAAGAACTCGAAAATGGTATGCTACTGGCCAAAGGTAAAAGTCTATTTGAAAAAGGAATGAATCGTTCTCTTCTTAAAGTCTAAACTAGTGGGCAACCAAATTTAAACCCAACAACTTGGAAACTGTTTAGCTTGATTGATAGGAATCTGCACAGACATATTCCATCATAAAAAGGGTTCAAGTATTACTGATAAGTCTCTGATCTAATGAAGGTAAACTTCTAGTCCACCTTTGAGCATCCCACATACTCAAGCACAAACTGGAGTTAGTCGTTTCACCAAGCCAACATAAGTTCGACTAGTCTAATAGTTCCTCTATGGGAAAATCAGGAATTTATTCCTGCTCGGCAACTTCAAACACATGCAATTTCAAAGTTATCAATGACATTAATATCAACACAATGCACAGACTACTCCAGTGGCCATATGGCAATCATGTGCCCTTGTGAAATCATTCTCGAGACTGTTTTCAGAAAGATCAACACCAACTTTCAGCTCTTAGTACACGAGTGTTTAAGAGATGGTACGAGGATCCAAACCATGGCATTTATAGTATATCGCTATCATTATCGATGGTATAGATATAGCAAAAGGAGAGGAAAAACGTTTCCTTTGAGAAGAATGTAAATACCATATTATGAGAGCGGCAGACAATGCCTCAACACAAGATAGCTGACACGGTCGACCATAATTTACTGGATTAGCTGCTACAAGCCATGGCACTGCAGTTACAATTGATATGTTACTTTCAGGAAAGGAGTATGATATGACAGATGAATTTAATGAGGCTTGCATGAGATGTGAATTACTGCGAGGAAACCAAACCTCAATAGAAGAAAATCAACCTTGAGGATAAGTTAAATCATCAAGAGAAGGTTAAATTTTTTCTAGGGTAAAGTGTGAACAATACTTTTGATGTTATAACTACAGCAGATAGTTGCATCTATTTTAGCAGTTTCACAACATTTAATAAGTTAACTTGATTCACAGCTAGAAAACAGATTACCTCACTAACTGCCTTTCTAAAACATTCACACATTAATTACAGACTGCAGATCCTTGAGAAAGAAACATCTGTGAATACTTTGCTAATTGCTAGTTCACGTGGTTCCAGCCTTTATACAAGTCGACTTAAACTTTACCCATTAAATAAACTCATACAGTCTCGATTCAGACAGCACTTGACTAAGCATAAATTTGAAGAAGATATTAATGTCTAGTATATTCAACAATTCCTTTCCTTGTCAACTATTGTTGATCTTCAATGGTGAAGATTGACAAGGGCTTACCATGAAAAGCAACAAATTCATGGGGAAGAAGTCAACACATTGCTAAAAGAGATGAAAACAATACATGAGATGCCCAAACATTCAGATAAATCCATGGAGAATATGTGCTCCAACACCAAAATCCACAAGTCTGTATAGACTGCATCTACTGTATGACATGTGACTAATCAGAAAATAAAATTGACAAGCGAAGGACCATACAAAGGCGTGGAGAAGAACACCGCAGTTTTATGAATGGTACATCACTCAAGCGTGCCCACGAACAGTCAACAACAGCCAATCCTTTCCTCTTGATTAAGTCGTAGTCTTCTTTTGAGACACACTGTTTCCCAACAGGACTGTACGAAACATAGTAAAAGAGTCAGTGCATCTGTCCAGGATAAGATACAGCTTTTATGAATGCAAGCATAGGATGGTTCCAAATTATACATTCCAAGAAGTGCTTTTGCTTGTTAGTGGCTCCAAGACTTGAACGAAGCATGCTAGAAGCTTCGATTTTTTAGACATGCCAGCTACAAAAGATCAAAGACATTGATCTAGCCAAATTATCTAAACATTTGATTTAAAAATTAAATTAGCTACATTTGGTTAGAACATATTAAACAGCAGCTCCATAAGCATATGTGACACCTACAAGACAAAAGGTATGATAAAGCACACGTGAACTGTTAATGAGTGTATGAGGTTAAAAGGTATTCTTGTCTTTCTGTACTACCATTATATGTTCTATATAGAGTAGGATGCCACAATGGATGAAAGATTTCTCACTCTCTCTTCTCTCTACTCTTCACTTTTCTCTTGTTCTTTTCTTTTTTGACATAGCAACAGAGAATTCAAAAGAGAAACTGAAGGCTCGTTCATACACTCATGAACATATAATGGTTGAACAAAAAGACAAGAACACCCCAAAACACTCATAAAAATGAACCATTAGAAAGATCCTTAAATACCTCAAAGCAATGCCACCAAACCCACTATTCACGCGCAGCTCCTGCAAGGGTTTTTTCATCAATCAAATCACTGACATTTAATAAATAGTTTATCTCACAGGACTTCACAAGGTATTAAGCATCATCGTTAAATCATAAGTAATTGTGCAAATAGCATCTTACCAATTATAATATGTCCAACTAAATCATATACCATTATTGTGGATTTGCAGGGAAAAAAGCACCTATTCGGCATATTGCCTCTATGTCAGACAATTTTAGTTGTTTCTTTCTGCTAGTTTTATATCAGTGACTCTGAAAATCAATAGGTGATTGTTCTATAAAATTCCTGGCTAGTTCAGTCAAAACAAGACAGATAAAATCATAACTCAAGAGACAAATTCTACTTAAGCACTTATAAAGCAGCGAAAATATATTCCACCTCAAGCAATATTGGACCTCAAAAGAGCAGCTTAAATACATCAATAGATTGCAATCTCAAGGTTCTAGCAACTACAGCTATCCCTCTCTGGATGGGCTAGTTTGAAAGAAAAGAAGGCTCTTTGATTTGGGTGCTAGGTTGAGATGATTAAGAAAGAAGGTGCAAAGAATGGTCTGAAATTTCATCTCAATCTTGCGGAGGTAATGCTTCACTGCTCCCAAGTCCCAGAAAGGGCTCCATACCTCCAACAACCCAACTACCAAGCTCTAATGAACTAACTGATCCAAAGCAAGCAAAAGAAGCTAACTGTGAGCTCTACCAAATCTTCTGAACCAAGGAAGGGGCAGAAACTCCTCATCGATGGACTGAACACCCTTTTAGTCAGAGAAGGAAGATGCCAGTGGACAAATACGCTAGATATTGATTCCATTCAAGGAAAAAGGAATGGTACATATTAACTTTTCTATATACATAAACGTATTCAGTGGATTTATCAGAGACTATTTTCCTTCAAATATTATTAACTTATTTGGTTTTTGGGCTGGTTTATTTGCTGACATGTATTAGATGTTCAAAAGGCACTTTTACACAATTCATCATTCCCAAATTTCTTCTAAGTAGTGTGGACTCATTTGGTTTTGGGGCTCGTTTAATTTGCTGACATTCAATAAACTGCATTAAATGTTCAAAAGTCACTTTTGCCAAACATATTATCAATAGTATGGTCACTCTGAATGCAGCTTGAAGTTTTTTTTCATGGAAAGGAAAAGGCATTGTAGCAACAATATGCATAGAGAAGAATAAACTGGACAACACTTTAGAAGCAGATACTTTCTTTTATCAAGCCAAATCTCGAAAGTTTCCGTCCCGTGCACCTTTTTGCATCACATTGCCCAAAATCCTGAGGAAGAAGTACCACAAGACTAATGAGTCAAACTACACAAATATCCAGCAAGATAATACATTGAAATTGTATACCTATGGAGCTCTTTTTTATCATTTTCAGAGCATATTAATCCATGATTGTTCATTAAAATAATCGATCATGGAATTCAGTGAAACACTTATCCTAATAGGCAACAACGATACCAACGAGAATTATGCTCCTTAACGACTAAATAATTTAATCCAGATAAGATAATCCTCATTCGTAAATTTGACTATAGAAGGTCTGGATCAAGAAATGCCTCAGAGGAGAGAGTTTTATCTTTACCCATGTAAGAGAAGTACGATATACCTCTGCTAAGGAGATACTTTTATGACAAGATAGGTACAAAAAAACAAAGGGGCACAGCAAAAATCACAAGGGCCAAGTTGCTTTTCAATCACCACTTCTCGCGCCACATTCGTAAGCCACACAGGCCATGTTCTATCAATAAAACTGAAAGGAATCCACTACTGGATGCTATGATAACCGAATAAAATTAAGAGCTAAACGAATTTCCACAGGTGCCGCTAATTTTTTCCCAAAATTCATACCCAGTAGTGGTGACTATTTCTAAACGATTCGAAGGGTATAGAAAAGGCATACCCACATGGCAAGCTGAATTCTGGGCACTGTACTCTCCTCCTCCTCCTCCTTACCAGCTGCAAAAGGAAGAATCTCGTTAGGACTCAATACAGAACAACAACAATTCGAGATCACCAAAGCATTCCATCAAGCACTTGGTGCGCGACTGCAATCAAACCGTTAAGAAAGACAGGGAGGAGCTAACCTGGGTCACTCGGCAGAGACTCATCTTCCCTGCAAAAAAAGAGACTAAACCAGTGAAAAAAACAGCCCAAAAGACAAAGACCCAGCGCCAGGAAAGGCAGAACAAAAAGGGATGAGAGCTCGAGTGGCTCCAGAGAGCAGATGAATTGCCTCGCGGCTTGATGGGTCTTGCTGGATTGGCCTCCTCGGTGATTGTGGTGGTCCTTGAATCGTCCGGTCCTGCCTTTGCCCATGATCAGAGGAAAGAAGGTGGGAGAAAGCGCTACTGTTGCGTTGGTTTTCGACCGCCTCTGCTGCGAACTGCGTTGAACAGCAGGAGCGCCGGTCTAAGAAGGCGTCCTGTCCGGGCCCTTTGCGTTCTCGGGTCGGCCAAAGTCGGGTCGCCTAAACGGGGCGACTCGGCCCGTGTCCATACCGGTGATGGGAGGAGCACCGGTCCATGTCAATCCAAGGACCGGACCGAACCGGGGCAATTCAAGGCCAGTTCCAAAAACCGGTGTTTTGAGAAAAAAAAAAGAAGATGCTAATCATGAACATCAACGTGAAGAAAATAGGGAAAATTCAAAATAAAAATTTAGAGTGCTCTTATTTCTTCCAATAAAAACTCGAAGTGGATATTGTTTCGAATAAAGACATTAAATGGTGAAATTATCTCAAATAAGGGCTTAAAGTAAAACTCGTTTCAAATGAGGGTTTAAAATGATTATATCAATTTCAAAAATGAGCCTTTCCTCTCTCAGGCTGAAGGGCTAGCAAGGGCATTGACGGTGATGGCCGAGGGAGGGAAGGGAAGACGAAAATTGAAAAGAAAAAAAAGGAAAAAAAAATAAGAAAGGAATTTTTTTAAAATATGATTACAATTTTTTTTTACTAAAATACTCTTTCTCCAATGATCGAAATAGTCATTGGCCGGTTAAAAGCCCTTATTTGAGATGATTTGCCCACTTCATGCTCTTATTTAAAATAAAGTTAACTTTGGACCATTATTTAAGAAAATGAAGGCATTTCGAGTTCTTATTTAGAATTTTTAAAAAAAAAAATATATTTTGTAGAGAAATAGGGTAACACTAATATTTTGTTAGTTCTCATAAGGGGGTTGGTTCGATTCTCACTTTTTTTCTTTCATATAAGTATACTGAAAATCCTAATACTTGTCACAAAAATATAATTAAATCCTAAAATTTTCAAAAAGTACAATTAAATTATAAAATTTATCACGAAAGTACGATTGAATCTTAAAATTTTTCAAAGAATGCAATCAAATCCAAAAACTTGTCAAGTTTATATAATCAAATTCTAAAATTTATTAGCATTTTCCGTTGTCAAGTGAGACGGAAATAATTAAATAAATTGATTATACAAAACTAATAAATTTTAGAAATTGACTATACTTTTTGAAATTTTTAAAAATTTAATTACACTTTTATTACAAGTTTTATGACTTCTCATGCATTTATTATTTTTGACTATTTAACCGGGAGTCCCAGAGTTGGTTTCCGGTTTCTAGATCGAGATCAATCCACCGCGGAAACCGGCTCTGCCCGACCCGGCCGGGCCCGGCCCGATCCTGCCCAGCCGTGCTCGCTAGTGAAGGGCTTCGCCGAGAATCATCCCCTCCCCCTTCCTCTCTTTCCTTCTCTACTGCGATTACAACGATCCGCCATTGACGAACAACAACACTACCGTCGAACCGAATGAAACGATTCGACTGAAGAAGAGATGATCCGGTAAGACGCGATTTTCCGACGATACTATCCGAAACCGAGAGAGAGTGTTCCGCCGGATTATTTTTCTCCCTTTTCCTTTTGCTGTGCTTTTGAACTTCCAGCGCGAAACGCATCATCTCGCGTCGTCCGTTCTCCGTGAAGTCTCTAGGGTTTTTCCTTCTTATTATACGTCGGTCGCCGCTTGAGGTTCCGGCGAGGCGAACTCGCGGCGGCATTTGCTGAATTCGGGCGCTTACGGTGGTGAATTCGCAGGTCGATTCTGGAATTGCCCGCCCGCCAATCCTTCAGAAGGATCCCGAGGCGAATCGCTGGTCAGGTATTACGGCACCTGTTGATTGAGCTTCGTGAAAGCTACTTTTCTTATACCATTTCCTTTGGCTTTCGTGTTCAGTTTGACTGTGCATGTCGACGGTTCAGGTCGTCTTGTTTTGGTTTTCAATGCCATTGTATTGCTTGATTATCAATCCCGTTTCACTAGATTCTAGGATGTGGAGAACTTGGTTTATAGGAATTTTAAGACAATTCTGTAATTTTCACTTTAATTCTGGATGCAGTGCATTTCTTTTTTGTTTAAAGATTGGGAACTCCATTGCAAGGATCTCCACGTTTTAAAATATCTCTGTTCATGGTGTGCGAGAAATCTTTTTTTTTTTTTTTTTTTTGTTGGTATACGAGAGCCTTAGACAAGTGCATGAGGAATCATTTTTGTTGAGCATCACATCTTTTTATAGTGCTTAATTTATGATGGTTATATTTCGGCAGAGGTCCTTATATATTTCTTCAAGAAGGGAACTTTCAACTGCTTCTCCACAAAATGGATCAACTGGGAAACCAGGAAAAGCACCTGAGTCTGGAAGTTCGTTACCAAAGTTCATTTTGGGAGGTGTTGCCGTCAGCGCTGCTTTCGTGGCGGCTTATCAATCTGGCTACTTAGATCAGATGCTTGGTAAAGAGAAGCATGATTCTCTCGAGACCTCTAGGATTGGTCTTGATTTTAAAAATCAGGGTGCAAGTTCTCAAGATGCTAAATCCGTCCATCATTTCAAAGAGGAAGAAGTTTTAACGGATAGTGAAGTGCCTAAAGATTTGAGTCCTCAAACGGGTGATGGGGGGAAGGATGAAATTCAGCCAGTTGCTCCTCAATCCGATGCTTTAAATGAGACTAAGATTGATATTGAGTCTTCCTCACAAGATAAATCTGAAGTCACACCTGGAGAAAGTAACACATTGAACCAACATAAAGACTTGCCCACAGGTGATGCGGTTTCTAATGTTGAAAGCACAGATTCTGCAATATCATCTGAAGGCAGTCCTGATGCACAAAGCCCGACGATTAACATAAATAAGCTACCAGATGAAGAAGTTAAAGTTGGGGAATTATCCGGCCAGGCTACTTCAGTAACCAATCTTGATGAGGCAAAAGTAATGCCTCATCAGGATCTTGTAGCAGAAGAGAGACAGGAGGTGCTTTGTCATTGCTCACTAAGCACACCGTCATATGTTGCATTTATCTTTTGTTTGGATTGCTAGGTTTTTAGTTCAGTGATGGTATCTGCTATAAATAGTATATTGCCTAATTTCATCTTGTAGTGGTTTTTTTCATCTTCTGTTAGTAGCTGCATGAAGTAGTAGGATAGCTCATTCTACTTCTCTCATTTAGATGCCATCTTACTTTGTGCTTTCTACCATATCTTCTCTACGCCTTTCATAATAATGCCTGGAAAGCTGAGAGACTGAGATTGCATGACTACTATCACCCCGGTGCTTTATAACCTTGGTTAGACCATGTTTTGCTATGTATATAGGAGTTCTTCTGTTATTCACATCTGCCATCAGAGTATAATGCGGTATATCTAGGGGGAGAGAGAGAAAGAGTGGAAAGGAGTTGGCAGCAGAGTGGTGTTTTAAGCCTTGAAGACATTGGGAAAGCCTAACTTGTCTGACAGTGCTTCCTTTTAGTTTGATGATGTTGGTTAGGTACTTTAAAAAAGGCCAATTTCCAGGGATGTCACCGTGAAATGTTCATTTATTTTTATATTCTTAAATTAATCTATACTTGCAATTTTCTTGAGAGCAGTGGACAGCGAAGTTGCTTTTTTATTGCTTTAAGGATAGAAGTTGATTAATTTGGAATTCCTCTTTCTTTTACATGTTCTTTTCTAGGATGTATCTGGTCATTTTATCGAAACACCAGTTTCTCTTCTTGAATCATATCATCTTGAGGATAAATCCAAAGAGGGACCTCCCTCTTCTCTTGATAGAGACATTGACCTTGAGGTACTGTATTTTTTTTTTCTTTGTGTTTGTTTAATCCAGGCTGATTTTATGGAAGTCCATGGTGGACTTATCTTTCCTACAAAATTTTACTGTGGACTGACCTTTGTTCCCTGACTTCAAGGCTTTTGCTAGTGCAATTGAGGAGTCAAATGATGGTGCAGCTACCAAAGATGGAAAACTGATTCTTGATTTCTTACAAGCAATTCATGCAGCTGAAAAGAGACAAGCTGAGTTAGATGCTCGTCAATTTGCTGAAGAAAAGAGAAAAATGAAGGTAAGCACAAACCCCTGTGACTAGAGACTTGGTGCTATTTTTTTTCCCCTTACAGACATAAACATTTTATATAACAAAAATTTATAAATATTATCCTCTCTTGTTCTTATTTACTCAACTTTTAAAGAACTGGTGAGTCTATTGAATCATTAAACTTTTTGGGTGCTTCAGGAGAAGCACGAGAAGGAATTGAAAGATGCAATTGCTAGAGACCTTATGCATGCAGAAGAGGCTGCATTACTAGATAAGGTGGTTCTTGTTTCCTTGTTTGAGTCTTCATATAGTATTTTGATTCCATATCCTCATCAAATCTTGGAGTGCATAAGGCAGTGTTTTCAGGAATGTCATGAATTTTCATACTTGTACTGCTTGAATATCATTATCAAATAATTTGCTTCAAAGTCATGTGGGGGGGTTGGGCGTACAACTGTTTGAAGTAGTTTGTTCCCTGTTCAAACCTCAAGTCTGTGAATCGTGAGGTAATATAAGTCTCATTGATGGCTCACTACATCTGATGAGATCATTATGTTCCTGAATTTGGGTGATGATATCAGTATGTCCTATCCTATGCTGGGTGAGCGGTATATTGCAAGCCAGATTGGATAACCTCTTTCTGATCAGCATTTGGGTGATGTCTTTCAGACTGAATAATCTCAGATGAGGCCAGATATAGCCAATGTATAGAATCTGGCCTTGAAGGGCTCGAAAGTAGATAGCCTATCTGGAAAAAGAAATTAATAATAAAACCGAATGTAAGTACTGGCCTTTTGACCAGTTCTCTGGTGTTATCAACAATTGTCATCCATTGTCACTGTCAAAGTCACCGTATCTCTGATCTGAGCAGGGCTAAGTCCTGGGCAAGCGACAATGATTTGGTTGAGTACATGGATTGCGCCTGAATGTGTTACTCTCCCTTCTCTTGATCCCACATTCTCTTTCTCATGGATGATCTGGTAGGGCAAAGTCATGGCTGCAATTTGCTCTTGACAACGCAGTGGCTGCAACTTAGACTAGAGTATACAGACCAAGTTGCAGCAGCTGAGATGGCCAACTTGTGTCAATTACTTTGGGTTCTGGTGTTTAATTCATAGATTTGTTAATACCTACCCTTCACAATCCTATGCTATCCTAATTCCTATCTGGAGTTTTACATAGACCAATTCAGCCCTCCTTGGGGTGAGATGCTTCACTTACAAGTTGGTATCCCCCTTGTTGCTTTATTATGAAAGTTACCTGGGAAATTTAAAAAATAGTGTTCCTATATCTTTGTATTTGTCCATTATGTATGTACATTAAACTCAATTATAAATGAGATAACACTAATTGTTACAGCCTTAAATTCTTTGTGGCCTTTCTTAATTTTGTTCTTTTGACCTCCCGCCGGAATTTGTGGTACTTGTTAATTTGTGGCAGCAATACTGAGTAATTAAATGCATTTCTTTTTATTTTGGTTCATCAGATCGATGAAGTGCAAGTGAGTTTGAGAGGGTGATGTAGTGTATAATCATTTCAGTACATAGGACTCACTTTTGCTGCTGTGACAATCTCCGGTTGTGCAGGAACTGAAAAGAGAGAGGGCAAAAGCAGCAGCTGCTTTGGCAGCTCTTCAGCAGAAGTTGGAAGAGACACACAGATTGGAACTAGAGCTAAAGGTGCAACCTGGCCTTTTCCCGTTAAAAGTCTTCTTGTCATTAGCAAATGTCAAACTCAAATTGCTGGTTTAAAATATTACAGGAGAGTGAAGCAGAAATGAAACTGAAAAAAGCGGAGGAATTGGCAAAAGCAGAAACGGTTTCTGCAATTGCACGTGAGAAGGCTGCTCAGATTGAGAAAATGACAGAAGCGAATCTCCATGTATGAATTAATTGTTTTGTAAATTTGAGAAATTTATTTGCATTTCATTTGCAAGGCATAACTTTGATGTATAGTGTTTAAAAAGAACATCACTATAGCACTGAAGAAAGTGTTCTTATATGGCAACATGTTAGGTAACACCTAGAGATATTCCATTGCAAAAGCATCTTGTTAAAGGATGTTTTGTGCACTTCTGGGTATAAGGGAAGAGCATGCATGCTATATGTGAGGAATCATTTGTGCATTGTGCGCTGATAAGCCTGGCTCTTGGAATATGATATGTTGTAGGGCTTATGTCTTGATACAATAGCTGAAAAGCTAAATGCTGGTAATTTTCCCAGTGCAAATTTCCGGAATCAGGACGTGCAGAAGCAACTTGATATAACTAGCCTTTGAGTAGCGATGATGTAAGAAAACTGGAAGGTACCTGATCTTTTCGGTGGAAGAAGGATTGGCAATTAATTCAGTGGACAATCATTGGAAAGCAGTTCTATATTCTTAAATGACCTCTACATTCAGGAAAGTTAGAGAAATTTCGAGGGCAACTTAGGACACTACGCAAGATTCTTACTTTTCAGGCTATTAATATCTTCATTCTAATCGAGCTGCAATAAATTAGTAAGTCTGGCCTGTTTGGTTTAAGTTTTAATTAGCCTCGTAATTGTTAGCTGTGGTTAAAGAAAATTGGAGAAAGATGTAGGAAAATCGAATTGACTTAAACACATTATGCAGTAGCATTGCTTATATTGTTAGCTGGGCATGCTTTTTTCCTCTCCAATTAACCTCCTGGAGTAGAAAACAGGCCCTTGTACAATCATCTATCGGCCCAAATGCAGTTGTTTACCCTTTGAACCTTTCAATGGATCGGTATGCTTGGACCTGAAAATTAGTAAAAAATTGGAAGTGATAAATATAGCTGCCTTTGGTCTGAGAAGCCCCTTCTATGATTGTTTTTTTCCATCCTTGCTTTTGTCTTCTATTCCTCATTTCCTGGTCTTATTGTTGTGAGGGCATTCTTGTTGTATCCTTCAGAGAACTGGACTTAGACATTATCATGTAGAAAAGCAAACTAGTTGTTTTCCTGGCCGTTGACCTTACTTATTGGATGTGATGCTTACGCATGCATAACAATCATATTTTAACAATATTCTGCTGAGGTCTGGCTTTCTTCATGTGGGGCCTTACAGCAAGCCATTTTAGTTTTATTGAGTTCAGCATATATCCATCTTCCTGGTATATGAGGGTTGTGCAGTTCTTAGTTTAACCTTTTAAATGCTTTGCATGAGAAAGCTCTACTGTCAAAAGCATGGTTGAACCTATATATCTCTGGTTACGTGCGTAGAATTCTTCATATGTTACCATCCCCATTTATCAATAAATAGCCATTTTATGTCATTAGTGTTCTTTCCCTTCCTTTTTTTAATACATTTCTTATAAACTGGAACGCTCTCTTTCAAAAAGCACTAATTTTATGTAAATGAAATGACATTGATGTATGTCTATTTTGATTTGTAGATAAATGCCTTATGCATGGCATTTTATGCTCGATCTGAAGAGGCTCGGCAGAGTCATTCTGTTCATAAGCTCGCTTTGGTAATGGTTCTTTTCGTTTGTCTCCCGCCTAGTTTTTTCCTCCACCTCTATATTCTTTTGGCTTTGGATATCAGGTTCCATTGACGTGGTTTTGAATTTTCTAGTCTGCATATTTATGTCTGCCTACCTGTATTATTATTCAGGGAGCACTCGCGCTGGAAGATGCTCTTTCCAAAGGGCTGCCTATTAAGGCAGAAATAGAAGCTTTGCAAACTTATCTTGACGGTATAGACAAAGATTCAGTTTTGGATTTGGTCTTATCATCTCTTCCGGAAGAAACAGTTTTCCATGGCACTGATACTGTACTGCAATTGAACCATCAGGTGAGATATTTCTCTTACCATAAAGATTTTGAAATTGATGGGTTTATCAATTTTGTAATTCTTCAGAACTTAATGCTGTCCAACCTCTTGTGAATTTTCTTTAAGAAGATTGCATTGATGAAAAAGCTAATAACCTGTCCTTACTTCTGCTTTTAGGGGCCACTTGGTCTAATGATTACATCCATGTTTGTTGGACTCCCTATGTGTTTTCTTTTTTATTAACCGTTAGGCTGGTTAAAGGGAGCATAATAATAGCTAGGGGGATCGGTTAGAGAGTTCCACTGTTAATATGCTTGAACTGTGCTGTTTTCCTAAATTTTTACAGCAAATATGGTGCTCCTTTTCTTGAAGTTCAAATTATCTTGTTCATTCAGCACATAGTTCTTCCTTGGCACTTTTGCTTGGTACAGAACCTGTGCACTGTAGAGGGTTCAGTAAAGTCTCACCATATTTGACTAAAACCAGCTTTACCCGTGAGATGCCCCTCCCTTTGCTTCTTTAATAATGATATTGGCTTCACTCAATGAAATGCTTCTAGAGGGAAGAAAAAGAAGGGTTCTGCTTTGGTGGTCTCTTCTCTATTAAGAAAATGTGACCATTGGTTTCTCCAGAGAAATGTATGAGATTTATCATTTTGAGTCTCTGAAGTATCTTTCAACTGCCTTGATTACTTTTACTAAAATGACTCTTAAGATTTTAAAGATATAAAGCGAAAACATGGTTCTCAAAGTTTCAACTTTGACGTAAGGATGATCATTATTTGAATCGTGAATAGAACTGTGTTGCAATACTTACAGGAGTTTTCTTATTTCCAAGCTCTAAGATGTCTTTGTTTCTCAGTTACTAATCCAAACAGTGAGTGGAAAGGATAGTTTTGAAATTTTTCCCCCTTAAGAGGAGAAACATACTTCTATAGCGGTGCCTCAAGTTGCTTACCGAGGCCCCTCTTATCTCCTTGAATTGTTTTCTTAGTTCTCTCATAGTTCTGGAGTTCTTTCAGAGTGTATCATCCTCCTAAAGGCTAGAGTTTTTACATAGCAACATGATGTTTAGCTGTTGAGAACTTGGATACTGATGATATGTTGAGATTAATCTATAAAGTCATGCTAGATATGGAGACACAAATGCATTTGCATTCAAGTATTCATGTGAATTTGCTTCCTTTGGTGAAGGTAATCACTAATTGTTTTTAACACCCTGCTTCCAATAGTTTGATACATTAAAAGGGACGCTCCGACACTTCAGCTTTATTCCACCTGGAGGTGGTGGCATCTTGGCTCATTCTTTAGCACGTGTTGCTTCGTGGTTGAAGGTCAGGAAAAAGAAATCTACATTCAACAATTTTCCTTAATTAATTTTCAAATCAGCATGATGTCTGCTTTTATTGTAAGAGGTTGCTCACAAAATTAGGCTATTTATGAGTGTCATTTTCAAAAAATGCATACATTATTAATGAAACTCCATTCTATCAAAACTAGTTTTAACTCCTGTTAGTGCTTTATATCTGTGATGTTCTCCAGAGACACATTATGCAATAAAACTAGGAAATATATGTTGCGGATGTGCAAACTTAGCAACCATTGGGAAGATAAGTTAATTCTATGGAGTATTGGGCTGCAGCATTAGATTCACTGACAGGTATATCTTCCACTTTGCTATAGGTCAAAGAAGGTGGCCGTTCTGATGATGGGATCGAATCCATCATTAGTAGAGTAGAGAGCTTCTTGGCAGAAGGGAAACTTGCCGAAGCAGCAGATGCTCTTGAGGAAGGTCTACAAGGAAGCCAAGCAGCCGAGATAGTCCGTGTGTGGGTCAAGCAGGCAAGGAATAGGGCAATTGCCGAGCAAGCCCTAACTCTGCTTCAGTCATTTGCCACTTCAGTTAGCCTCACTTAAACTGCAATAACCCAATCTCACTTGAGGCATGTCCCATAATATCTGCGGACCCCATAAAGATACATCGAGGGAAATTGAGCAATGTCCTGAAATAGGACTGAGTGAATTTTTTAACACCATAACTTTGGCTACTGAACCTGAACAAATCTGTTCAGTGTGGCAAGCCATTTTCGTTATTCCGTCTGAACGGCAGAATATCTTAACAATTAACGAGGAATTGCTTTGAGGTTGTCCTACTTCGATTGTCCGTAGTCTTTTTGAATAGGGAAATCTTCTCCTAAATTTGGATAGAAGTTCCTTTTCCCCAAGGATCTCGTATGTTCCTTGGCGGTTGGCAGACGGAGTCTTGTATCTGTACATTGATTTTGTGCAGCCAGTCTGTTATATTCCAGTGTGAAACTGAATAAGACCCACTAAACTTTTGGTCTGGAAATCATTCTGTCCTCTTTCCAACGTATTCCTTCGTCTTGCGTTCATTTCTTTCCAAGCCCCGATTTGATAAATTCTTTCATCTAGTCATTGTTCTGTAATGGCCATCGATGAATACAGCGATGTAATCGTAATTGGCATGTACTGAATGAGTGAAATTGGCGAGTCAAGTTTCTAGTGTGTCAGTGTGCTGATTTCTCTTGGGCGTGTTCGCTTTTTATCCTCGATCGTTGTCCCATTTTAAGGATCTTGACCCCAATAGATATCAAATGACGGAATGGTAGTTGGTTATTCCTTGTCGGTCGTGGCAGACTCATTTTCCGACGTCTCAGAATGCCTAATAATTCTCCCATCTCCCTGTCGTGGTGCACGTGCTTTGAAGTTCAAATGCATGTGGGAATAAAACTAAAAAGAAAGAAAACGCCAAAAATGACTAAATAATGATTGTTCCACATCTTGACAAATGGGTTTTGATGGTGAGTCTTCTTGAGGTCCACTGAAGAGGTACTGATTTGTATCCTTGATTTGGGTGATTAAGATGAGTATCATCATTAGTGAAAACGTAAACTTGAACAAAAGAGTCAAATGGACCTTGAGTGCTTACAATTAAGCTAGCTCAGTAATTTAAACATGAGATGATGTTAGCGGTATGTGACAAACTCGGCCTTACACCAGCCCTGCAGAAAAGTGACATTTGATTAGTGCGAATGTAAAGCCATCCAAGATTAAAATCGAACCAAATCAAAGTCGTGACAAAGAACTGATGTCATCAAGATTTTCCAATCATATTCGATCTTATTAGGTTGGTCTGGTTTTATGCATTCGTTTTTGTGCTTTTGATTTCGATTCTTTCGTCGATATTGTAAGGATTTAATAACACTTGCTGGTGGGGGTTGCCTTCCTGATAATGACTTGTTTGGATCACTGAAAGCGAAGTCCCAGCTTCGAAGGCGTGATTTTAGATGGGAATATTCTCGGACCGTATCCTTTCGGAAGCACTAACAGCCTCATGTGACTGCGCTTTGTTTTCATTCTCTAATGAGATAACTGCAGCTAAGTGATTTATATGCAATTAAGGAAATACATAGAACCAATCCCGCTTTTGATTTAATGACCACTTACATATCTGTATTTTCAATAAGACCATTCTCGTATCTTTAAGCAAAACCCCACATTGAAAAGATCAAATGGTCCATTCTCATGAACTCGCTCTAACATCTCGTTTAGGATTTGGATGGTTTGTCTATAAGTTAGTTCTAAATGCTTTTGTGGGTCGTGCACAGACTTGGGATTTATGTGAAGTTGTAAAGAGATCTTCATGGTAAAACTTATATGTGTTTTTAAATATTTTCAAAAGGAAGAACATATAATCATTGGATAAAAGGTAAGATACATTTTTTTAATATTTTTCTTGCAACATGTGCATGCATTTATATGCACATCGCAACATTAGTTTGGAGGGTTGGAAGTTATAGCGATGCGTTTGAGAATCTCCGTAATTTTTATCGTTTTGTGTACCTGTAGTTATATTTTAAAACTTTTGTCAAATATTCAATCCAAATCCTTTTATCATGTCGCGCCTAACAACACGTGGCAACATTAATGTTTCAATGTACAGGAAACTGTTAATTTTTTTCCCTTCCACGGAGGGCATTAATTAAACATGTACTGTAAGTATTGTAACTTAATTGTATTAGGTAAAAGTTTTAGGGTTAGATTGCAATATAGATTTGAAAACTCTTTTGATAACCCCTCTCATCGATTTTTTAAATTTATTCATTGATTGATCTGTGTGCAAATAATAAATAACCGCAAGTGCTACTATTACTAAAAAAAAATTAAAAAAATGATTATCAATATGCCCTTCCAAAGTTCCAACTAACGGCACACCTGTTATTTTACAGGCCGGAAAATGATGCATTGCCTTTCCATTATTTTCGGAATTTTTAACAATAAAAAATCTCTTCGACGGTCCTAATCATGCACGGTGAGCAATCACTTCTCATGAAATACTTTTCTATAATTAAAAAATTAGACTGAGAACATGGGGATTGAAGGGCTACAACTCAACTAACTCCAGCTCCATTTCCATGTTCCTTTCAAATTGGACAATTTTTTTTTTCATTTATCTATAGGCATATGGTTGGGCAGAGTCTCAATCGTTGTCAATTGGGCCCCACTTAAAACCACATATGAGCATAAAAACTTTATGAAAGAAAAGTATTTAATATTCACCTTCTTGATTTCAACTCACGAGCACCTTAAAAATTATCCTGTAGATGTGGAAAATTAAATTTGAATGATTAAATCCGATAATATCCGCACGAGATATGTTATTTTCAATGGTTTAGATTCAATTCGATACATATATCGCCCTCATTTAGTAATTTCTCGGGAGTATGTAGGTTAACCAATGTGTTGGATGTTCTAGAAATTGATAAAATGGAAAAATGGGGTAGAGGAAAGATATCTATCCATAGTCCATGCTTGTCCCTCTCTAAGCTCACATCACATGTGATCTCAGCTCAGTACCTGCTACTTTGCCAATATTAAAGAAGTAGTCATGCTAAGGGTTGAATAGTGTATGGCAAAACCTGATAACAATCAATGGCAAAGGTCATCTTCAAATTAAACAAAGTCAAATCGTAGGCAAAAAATAACTATTATTACCTACAGTTTTCACTAGTATATAGTGACATATACACAAAATGTCAGCAATACAACTACCAACTTTTGCTCTTACCACTTTCGAAAAATCTGCGCAACATTGTCATTTGTTCCAAGCAATTTCATGGGAAATAAATATTACTTAAAAGGCCTCGAAATATATTGGTGTTTCTCACTGTACACTTGGCTACTCAATCATAAACAATATTTTTGCAAAAAACCCTAATACACTGATTCTCCTCCAATCTCTGTCCCACCGCAACCACAACATGCTTCATGCCGCCATCCGCCTCGCAGCAAAATCAATTTCTATTATGAAAATCCATGGACCCACTTATTAGAATTCCTCTCTACTTTTAATCAAGTCACTCTAGTATGTACGGTTCATCTTTTGTGCGACGTGACAATCGTTTTCCCTAATTAAATTAGGATATTCACAAGAAAAATACCTTTTTTTAACCCGAAATAAAGAAATCATGCGAAGCAATAACCTCTAAAGTTTACAAGCACCCTTCGAATTCGGATCAAAGGCCATGGTATGAGAGCTGCTTTTTTTTTTTCAGTTAAACAAGAAAATGGGTTTTCAAGGAATTAAAATTAAAATTGCTAAAAATTAGAATCACCTAAAGCATTAGGTGTTATCCTACTGTCCTGACCTTCTGGTTTGTCTTTTGGTCATTAAAAAATATCTGCATGCACATTGTTTTTCAGCCAACCAAGCAACCTCTAAGCCGACTTTTTCTCCAGCGGCTTGGCGGCTTCGATGGATGCCGAAGCCGCTTTCCCCCAACAATTCTTTTCGATTTTCGAATAATAATTTTAATTATTGATAGTTGACGGTGAGGGTTGGTTTACCGTTGACTCGAGCCTTCGCGTTATGCGAGCGAGAGCAGTAATTTTGGATATTCTCAATTTAGTTAAAAAAGGAAACATGAATCGATTACGATCCGTCCAGAATGAATTTAGATTCGACTTTTTAAGTGGGGGAGGCAGGGGCAACCAGTTGGCCCAGCCCGCCACTGCTTAATATTTTTGTTTAGATTCGATACGGATACTGAGTTTGAATTAAAAATAATCAATTATATGATAAGTTCTAGACTTGAATCTGAAATTTACTATATTAGATCGGTTCCTAAATTTTGAATTTTAGAACTTGTCATAATAAAATCGATTTTTGGTTTTTAAAATATAGAACCTACTTTGTTTGTCTTGAAATCGGATAATGTGAGGAACAAAACGGCTCGGAGTAATATGGCCTACAAAACAAGCAAAAGTATAAAGTAATAGAGAAGTTAAGTGTATTTAAGAAAAATCATTTTGTTTCCAATTGCATGAACACATGTTATAATTGCCAATTCCTAGGTGGGTGGGATTAGCTTCTAGAATTTAAAACCTAATCGCAAAGTATTGATTTCAAATTTTTAGAATTGGGAATTGGACCTATTACCATGACCAATTCAATTTGGATTCCGAATAGAATCAAACCAGGTCACATCGCTTTAGTTTGATTTAGAGCTATAGACACCCATAATTTGATCTCTTGCCTTTGGCTATTGAGTGACAAATTTGGGTGTTGAGGAGTCCACGTGTTAGGCTTTCGTGTCCAAGTGTGTGGACTTGAATCGAGTCTAGGGGGTTTGAGCCCTAGGATCCTAATCACAAGGAATTTGATTTTGTAGCACAAGGGCAACTTATTAGCAAATTGGCATCCCAAATCCGTGCGTTGAGCTAAGCTCCATCCCTCAAAGTCTTTTACCCAATTGTTAGGTTCCAAATTTCGTCAATTATGCTAAATTTTCCAGAAATATACTCCAATTCAGAAATCAATTTTTCTTTTTCGGCTTTATTAATATAATGATCATAGAGGTACCGCGAAAATAACAGTCTATTATGAATCATAAATTTTTGAAAAAATGTATCTAATAATAATTTATAATTATATGTGATTTGATTTTTTGCGATTTATAACATTCCTTTATTTTCATAATGATTATTTTCTTATAAAAAAATTCATTCATCGTCTGACATCATTTTCGGCTCACTCATTCTTCTCGAAAACCCTTTCTTTTTCCAGGGAGCCGGCTTTGTGAACCAGCTGGCAAGCACGAGTCATGGCTTGCTCAAAAGCGGAAAGAAGCGCGAGCCACTGGAGAGCCGAGCCAAAACTGGAGCCGCCAGCTGCTCAGCTCCTGTGAAGCAGCGTGAATTGTCGGTGGTCGACTGGAAACCATCAACAAGCACACGCCCACTCTCTCTCTCTCTGGCACATACAGCATGGATTAAAAATCGAAGCTTTAATCGGGTATAACATATTTGGTTGGAAAATGGAGACAAACACCGCGGTCCCTCTCCATCTCCCTTGCTCCCATTATTATCCCTCCACCTCTTGATGCTCCCTTCACTTCTACGTCAACACCCTTTTTCACAACTCCCTCTTTCTCTCTCTACAAGGTGTTCTCTCCATCCCTCGCTTCGTCTCTGCATTCGTTGCGCTCTTTGCATTGATGGGCATTCTTGTTTTCTGCTAATGTTCTTCCTTGTTGGGTTCTCTCTCCTTTCTTTGCTTCGCATTCATTGGGGGAGAGTGTGCGTGGGGTGCGTGTGGGTGTGTTGGGGGGTGTTTTGGATTCCAGCTGATTCTCCAAGTCGGACCCATTTGACTAAATGGGTTCGCGGCTTTGCTCAGATTCGATCTGGGGAATTGGGTTCCGTGGCTCTGTTTGGGTGTTGTCGTTTGTGGGGAACTGTGGTTGAGGGGATTGTGGTGAATGTGTTTGAGATGGGCCTCTCGTGATCTATGTCGTGTTGCTTGGTTTTGCTCTAGCTTACGGTAGTTGACTGGTTTTCGAGCATTTTCGATTCGAGTGTCGAGTTCGACAGATTCAGAGCCCCGGATCGTGGGTTTTTATGGGTCTTTGGTTCTGATGGAGGTTGCTTTTTGCTGTACTGAAGTTGAGGTGGCTGATCTTGATGCTGCGTGAGGCTGAATTTCTCTGCGTTTTGCTGAATTGCAGGGGATCTTGATGCTTTGACTGTGGCTTAGAGGGTAGATCTGGGGAGCTGGGGCGGGATCTGGGTGGATCCTCGTTTCAGTGTAAGTTCTTGAAGTGTAGCAAAGCTGGCGGCCACACTGGCTTGGAGGTTCCCTGCCAGCAATGGCAGTGGCCACGGTGCTAATGATCTGGTAATTGCTGCATCTGCTGCTTAAATTCCGACAGCTAGTCATTGAACCGGTCAAAAAAAATAAAAGAGTTTCTTTATTCAGTCGGGGTGTATCCTGGTATTGGATTTGCCATTAATTTACTTCCCTCTCTCCTTATTGCTTATCTAAATTTTGATTGGATCTCTAGTTCTTTTGCTGTGTAATTTTGGTAAATGCTGCTTTCCCAGTGCTTTTGCAGCTGAGCTTCATTTTCTGGTGATTATGAAGGTTGTTTGCAATTTTGAGCTTCTTGAGTATCTGAATTATAAGTTTGATGAACTGCAGTAAACTCGTTAGTTTTCCTGCTTATCAATAATGAGTTTTGTAGTGGAACTGAAGACTTTATTTCACATTCAAGTAGCTGTGCCTATGCAATCTTTAAAACTAGCTTCAAAAGGAAGTAAATATGGAATGCAAAATTCAAGATCCTGGTACACTTTGGATTGATATGCATCCCTACTCCCTAGAAAGACAGTGGGAGAAATTTTTACTGACTGGATGTAGAACTTCTTCACTTTTCTACAGCTTATGGTCTTTCTGACATTCTCCATGTTGGATCACCCTTCTTTTCTATTAGTTCATGCCAGCCAAATTTTTGGTACCTCTAATGTGCATCTTCACCTTTGCAGGAAAGAAATGGGAATGGCAAACTTCAAGACTCAGAGCCCCCAACTCCACATTCAGTTATGAAGATGAATTTAAGGTTAGTAAATCTTTTGAATTGTAGCTATGTACTTTTTTTCATCCTGCAGGAATATACCCAGGTGCCTCTTTGTCATTTGGGTCATGATGTTTTGATGCTGATTGCTGTGCTTATAAAAATGGAAATTTTTTCCTAAGAGTATTTTGTGCATCAACCATGTATTGTTTTTGGGAGCAATTTTCCAGAAAAAAAACTTATGCTGTTTTGACATGCCATTCTGGCATGTATTTAGAAAGCTGCATTGATTTATGACAGAAATGCATAACTTCCTTGAATGCCATGATGATTTTGCTGTTTGGTTTAGTTGTTCTGATCTTGAAGATTCTTAACTGAGATTCACATGTGACCATGAACATGAGACTTGATAACTCACCAAAGATCAATTCCATACGACATGTTACTGGCAAATGATCTGAACAATGCGGAGTGAGATAGCTTAAATTAAGTGAATATTTGGTCAATGAGGATTAAGGAGAATTTCCCTTATTAATGGGTACATTGTGTTAGAACCATGTAAATAGCTCTGTATATCTAAGTTAAGCATGCATTAGATCAGAGATGAATGGTCGTAAGCTTCAAATTTCACATTCAGCTTCTACTGATATGGTCATTTGCAGCCCATTGGATGATAGCATTGTTTTGATACTGTGTATGTGTATTAATCAAGAAAAATATGGCCTGCTGTGGCGCTGCTCCAAATGCCTTTTCATGTCTTAAGAAGTTTTGCCTTTCAAAGACGGGTGTGTGGAATGATGATTTAGACCCATATGAGAGAGCTGTTCCATTGAGGAAAGAAAGATATGCAAGCGTTATAATTTTTATGTTCATCTGTACTAAGTCTCACTGCAATATTTTGGATTCTGAAGGACATCCAGGCTGTTCACTGACCAACCGTATAAAAATTCAATACACAGATGTATACCCATGGGCCATGGCAACCCTGATATGGAGGGTCCATTGAATGAGTTGCTCTTAAAATGTAAAGAAATCGGTTAGATAGGAAATGAATGGATTGGACAATACAATGGTAGATACGCTATGTCTAAAATTAGCTGTACCATTTTGTATGCCTTCCATGATTTTTCCTTTTTTCTGTGAGGTGGTTGCATTTACTTTTTGCATTTTATGCTTCCAACCTGTGCAAGCTAAGACAAATAAACTGCTCATAAAAAATTTTACTTACCAAGTTCAGCAAAATGCTCACAATGCTCTCCCACTGTCTATTGCATCATGGTGGTTGGATACAGGAGCTTTCTCCATTCCCACTAAGTGGCAGTTCATTGTCCTGTGTTGTCTCCCATTCTTGGTTTAATGTGCGATTTCATACCCAAGAAGTAAATTTGCTCAGATTTGGTTCTGCCTTTTCCTTTCCTCCCCTGGAAAACAAAAGTCATCATGTTGTTAAGTTCCTTTGAAGGGTTAATTTGCCAGCTTTGCTTTATTATATATTTAGCCTGCACTTAATGGTCGTTATGTAGCTCCTAGTTACGTAACTTGTGTTCTCTATTATCTTGCAGGGACCGCAGTAGTAGCATGGAGGATCCAGATGGAACATTGGCAAGTGTTGCTCAGTGCATTGAGCAGTTGCGGCAAAGTACTTCTTCTGCTCAAGAGAAAGAGCATTCTCTGAGGCAGTTGCTGGAACTTATTGATACCCGTGAAAATGCTTTCAGTGCTGTTGGATCTCATTCTCAGGCCGTCCCAGTGCTTGTTTCGCTTCTCCGTTCAGGATCCGTGGAAGTAAAGATACAAGCTGCTAATGTTCTGGGATCTCTTTGCAAAGAGAATGACCTGAGGGTAAAAGTTCTTTTAGGAGGATGTATTCCTCCATTGCTTGGTCTCCTCAAGTCCAGCTCTGCTGAAGGTCAAACTGCTGCTGCGAAGACTATATATGCTGTTTCTCAAGGTGGCTCTAAGGATCATGTTGGATCGAAAATTTTCTCGACTGAAGGGGTCGTGCCGGTGCTTTGGAAGCAACTACGGAAAGCTGGAAACTTAGTGGATGGCTTATTGACCGGAGCTTTACGGAGCCTGTCCAGTAGCACAGAAGGATTCTGGTCTGCTACGATACAAGCTGGAGGAGAGGATACCCTAGTGAAGTTGCTTATAGATGGACACTCGACTACTCAGGCAAATGTGTGCTTTCTTCTTGCCTGCATGATGATGGAAGATGCATCTGTTTGTTCTAATGTCTTGGCTGCAGACACCACCAAACATCTTCTCAAGTTATTGGGACCAGGAAATGAAGCTTCCATAAGAGCAGAAGCTGCAAATGCTCTCAAGTCTCTTTCTGCTCAATGCAAAGAAGCAAGACAGAAAATCGCCAGTACTAACGGGATTCCTGCACTGATAAATGCTACAATTGCTCCGTCGAAGGAGTTCATGCAAGGTGAGTACGCCCAAGCACTGCAGGAGAATGCAATGTGTGCACTCGCTAATATTTCTGGTGGTTTGTCATATGTCATCTCAAGCCTTGGTCAAAGCCTTGAATCATGCGCTTCCCCAGCCCAGGTTGCTGATACATTGGGAGCTTTAGCTTCAGCTCTCATGATATATGACAGTAAAGCAGAGTCAACACGAGCGTCAGATCCTATGGTTATTGAGCAGACGCTAATTAAGCAGTTCAAACCACGCCTACCATTTCTTGTGCAGGAACGCACAATTGAGGCCCTTGCCAGTTTGTACAGCAATCCCATTCTCTCGCTTAATCTGGCAAATTCTGATGCCAAGCGTCTGCTTGTTGGTTTGATCACCATGGCAACCAATGAAGTGCAGGATGAACTCACACGAGCTCTTCTTACACTTTGCAACAATGAAGGCAGTTTGTGGCGTGCTCTTCAGGGACGTGAAGGTGTTCAGTTGTTGATTTCTCTTCTCGGTCTTTCTTCAGAGCAGCAGCAAGAATGTGCAGTTGCATTACTTTCTCTTCTGTCTAATGAGAACGACGAAAGTAAATGGGCGATCACAGCAGCTGGTGGCATACCCCACTTGTTCAAATATTGGAGATAGGATCTGTCAAAGCGAAGGAAGACTCAGCACTGATCCTGAGGAATCTTTGCAATCATAGTGAAGATATCCGTGAATGTGTGGAAAGTGCAGATGCTGTCCCTGCTTTACTGTGGCTATTAAAGAATGGAAGCACAAATGGAAAAGAAATTGCAGCTAAGACCTTAAACCATTTAATCCACAAATCTGATACGGCAACCATCAGCCAGCTCACTGCATTACTCACCAGCGACCTGCCTGAATCTAAAGTGTACGTTTTGGATGCACTGCGGAGCATGCTTTCTGTTGCTCCCCTTGGCGATATCCTGCGAGAGGGTAGTGCTGCAAATGATGCTATTGAGACCATGATTAAACTATTGAGCTCTAGCAAAGAAGAAACTCAAGCCAAGTCTGCATCGGCCTTAGCTGGAATCTTTTGTCAAAGGAAGGACTTGCGTGAAAGCAGTATTGCGGTGAAGGCCCTTATGTCTGTGTTAAAGCTACTGAATGTTGAATCTCAAAATATTCTCATGGAGTCCTCCTGTTGCCTTGCTGCAATTTTTCTGTCGATTAAGGTGAACAAGGATGTAGCTGCTATTGCCAAAGAAGCTCTCTCGCCCTTGGTTGTGTTAGCAAACTCCACCGAGCTGGATGTTGTGGAGCAAGCAACATGCGCCTTGGCCAATCTTATATTAGATAGTGAAATGTCGGAGACAGCAATTCCTGAAGAAATTATTTCCCCTGCTACCAGGGTCCTGTGTGAAGGCACGTTCGCTGGAAAGACCCATGCTGCTGCTGCAATTGCAAGGCTGCTTCATACTCGTCAAGTTGATTCTGCCTTGACTGACTATGTGAATCACTCGGGAATAGTTCTTGCATTGGTTTCTTTTCTAGAATCTACTAACAACGATCCAACTGCTACTTCAGAGGCACTGGAATGCACTTGCACTTCTATCGAGATCAGGATCCAGTGGGCACATAAAACCTACATGGGCTGTTCTAGCTGAATTTCCAAACAGCATAACCCCTATAGTTGCGTCAATTGCCAATGCAGAACCTTTGCTGCAGGACAAAGCTATTGAAGTACTATCACGACTTTGTCGTGATCAGTTCCTTGTTCTGGGTGATGCAGTTGCCAGCGCCAGTGGCTGTGTGTCATCAGTAGCAAGAAGGATAATAAACTCGAAAAGCAGGAGAGTTAAAATTGGAGGAACTGCATTACTTATTTGTGCTGCCAAGGTTAATTACCAGAGAGTGATAGAGGATCTAAACCGGTCTAATTCTTGCACTTATCTGATTCAATCTCTGGTCACCCTTGCCAGTTCTGCTGAATCTTCTCCTCTGATAGGCCAGACAATTGATGATAAGGAGGCCTTGATCCTCTTCAGACATCATAAAGAGGAAACAGGGAGTGTTGAATCTGATGCAGGCAGTGTGACGGTGATTTATGGTGTAAACTTGGCAATATGGCTACTCTCTGTGCTTGCCAGTCATGATGAAAAAATTAAGACTGTGATCATGGAGGCTGGAGCCATTGAGGTGCTCACTGACAAAATCACGCATTACTACTCACTCTATTCCCAGGTATGATTTTCTTTTTCCCAAAATTCTTTTGCTGAAATGGTAATTATAAGTTTGTTGATATGAATGACAATGATGCAGATTGAAGATAAGGAGGACAGTAGCATATGGATATGTGCTTTGCTTCTGGCAATTTTGTTCCAAGATAGAGATATCATAAGAGCGAATGCAACTATGAAATCAATTCCAGCTCTGGCAAATTTATTGAAGACTGAAGAGCCAGCAAACAGATACTTTGCTGCCCAAGCAATGTGCAGCCTTGTCTGCAATGGAAGCAGGGGAACTCTGCTTTCTGTGGCAAATTCGGGTGCAGTAAATACGGGTGCAGCAGGTGGGCTTATTTCATTACTCGGTTGTGCTCACGTTGATATATTTGATCTCTTGGAATTGTCAGAAGAGTTTGCTCTAGTGCACTATCCAGACCAAGTTGCTCTTGAGAGGTTATTCAGAGTTGAGGACATTAGGGTGGGGGCAACTTCTCGAAAAGCCATCCCTGCCCTTGTGGACTTGCTGAAGCCGATTCCTGATCGTCCAGATGCACCCTTCCTGGCACTTGGGCTTCTGACTCAGCTTGCAAAAGACTGTTCCTCGAACAAGATACTGATGGTTGAAGCAGGTGCTCTGGAAGCCCTGACCAAGTACCTTTCACTGGGCCCACAGGATGTGACTGAAGAAGCTGCTACTGACCTACTGGGAATCTTATTTAGCACTCCTGAAATAAGGAAGCATGAATCTGCGTTTGGTGCTGTGAGTCAATTAGTAGCAGTTTTACGTTTAGGTGGAAGAGCTGCACGGTATAGTGCTTCTAAAGCTCTGGAAAGCCTTTTTTCTGCTGACCATATTAGAAATGCTGAAACTTCAAGGCAAGCTGTTCAACCTCTGGTCGAGGTTCTTAGCACTGGTTTAGAGAAGGAACAGCATGCTGCTATTGCTGCATTGGTTAGATTATTGAGTGAGAACCCGTCAAGAGCTCTAGCTGTTGCAGATGTTGAAATGAACGCAGTGGATGTCCTTTGCAGGATCCTTTCTTCAAATTGTTCAATGGAGCTGAAGGGAGATGCAGCTGAGTTGTGCTGTGTTCTTTTTGGAAACACAAGAATCAGGTCGACCATGGCTGCAGCTCGCTGTGTTGAGCCTTTGGTCTCTCTCCTTGTCACTGAATTTAGTCCTGCTCAGCATTCGGTTGTTCGTGCGTTGGAAAAACTTGTTGAAGATGAGCAGCTGGCAGAATTAGTTGCTGCACATGGTGCAGTTGTTCCACTTGTTGGCCTTCTCTATGGCAGGAATTACTTGCTTCATGAAGCTATATCAAGGGCTCTCGTGAAGTTGGGAAAAGACAGACCTGCTTGTAAGATGGAAATGGTGAAAGCGGGAGTTATAGAAGGCATACTTGATATCCTCCATGAAGCACCGGATTTTCTTTGTGCTGCTTTTGCAGAATTGCTTCGGATCTTGACCAACAATGCCGGCATTGCCAAAGGAGCATCTGCAGCTAAAGTGGTGGAACCCCTTTTTCATCTTTTGACAAGAGCGGAGTTTGGGCCAGATGGCCAGCATAGTGCATTGCAAGTTCTTGTCAATATTTTGGAGCATCCCCAGTGCCGATCTGAGTACCACCTTAGTTCCCACCAGGCTATTGAGCCTCTCATCCCTTTACTTGATTCTACAGCTCCAGCTGTCCAGCAATTGGCAGCTGAGCTTCTGTCCCATCTGCTTTCAGGAGAACATCTCCAGAAGGACTCAGTAATGCAGCAGGTAATCGGTCCCCTTGTACGAGTACTCGGTTCTGGGATACATACGTTGCAGCAGAGGGCTGTAAGGGCCCTAGAAAGAATTGCACTCGCATGGCCGAATGAAATTGCAAAAGAAGGTGGCGTTGCAGAGCTTTCCAAAGTGATATTGCAAACTGACCCTTTGCTTCCCCATGCTTTGTGGGAATCTGCATCTTCTGTTTTAGCCAGTATTCTACAGTTTAGTTCTGAGTTCTATCTGGAGGTACCTATCGCGGTGTTGGTAAGGTTACTCCATTCTGGCTCAGAAAGCACAGTAGTAGGTGCTTTGAATGCTCTCCTGGTTTTGGAGAGTGATGATTCAACTAGTGCCGAAGCAATGGCTGAAAGTGGCGCAGTAGAGGCTCTTTTGGAACTCATTAGGTCTCATCAGTGTGAGGAAACGGCAGCAAGACTGCTGGAAGTATTGCTGAACAATGTTAAGATCCGAGAAACAAAAGTTACCAAATCTGCAATCGTGCCTTTATCGCAGTACCTTCTTGATCCACAAACGCAAGCCCAGCAGGCCAGACTACTTGCTACTCTTGCCCTTGGTGACATATTTCAGAATGAAGGTCTTGCTAGAAGTGCAGATGCTGTTTCAGCTTGTCGTGCCTTAGTAAATGTGCTTGAAGACCAACCTACCGAAGAAATGAAAGTTGTCGCTATATGTGCTTTACAGAATCTTGTTATGTACAGTAGATCAAACAAAAGGGCAGTTGCAGAGGCTGGCGGTGTTCAAGTTGTATTAGATTTGATTGGTTCAAGTGATCCAGAGACTTCTGTCCAAGCTGCAATGTTTATTAAGCTTCTATTCTCCAATCATACCATTCAGGAGTATGCCTCAAGTGAAACAGTCAGAGCTATCACTGGTGAGACTTCTTCGTATCTGATTTAGGATTCATAGGTTTTATCTTTTGGAATTCGAGAAGCACAAGCATATGCACATAATAAGGCACTTTATTATTGTCATTGCTGGTTTTTTTCCCCTCAAAATTCAAATCATCCATCTTAGATATTGCAACTTCCTGTGTCATTTTTTGACATTTGTGATTTTTAACAAGATTGCAATGATGATTTCCCTGTTTTGTGAGTCAATCCATGTGGCAATTTTGGCAGCGGAGATCATGTGCTGCGGTGCAAATAATATTGCTGTAGGTACTAAATTGTGAAGGACAAGGACATGCTAACTTCAACCTGTTCTAAATCACTATTTTATAACTATGACAGAGAATCTATCATCAGAAGTTTCCTTATGCAATTGCGAAATGATAGAATATCTGTTGAGTCATCCTAGGGCATGAACATGTATATATCGCATGTTCAGAGAAAAGGTTCTCTCTCTTTTATTTGACGGCAAGAGTCCAACTAATTGGAGCTCAGCGATGTGTTGAATAGCATAGTGGACAGTTCAAGTTATTGTATAGCCAATTTACCACATTGATTTAGTGCTGCATTATTCTGACCAAGTCCATGCGCTTCAGGTTGGAAAAACAGTTGCACTGTGCTAGTAATTTCTTCGTCTGTGTTGCTATTTATGGCCTTGCTTCTATTCTGTTATCTTTTCACCTCTTTAATGATTATCCTCTCACCTTGCAGCTGCCATTGAGAAGGATCTGTGGGCAACTGGAACTGTCAATGAAGAGTATCTAAAGGCTCTGAATGCATTCTTTGGCAATTTTCCACGTTTACGAGCCACCGAGCCTGCAACACTTAGTATTCCTCATCTGGTTACCTCCCTAAAGACAGGTTCTGAGGCAACTCAAGAAGCTGCTCTAGATGCACTTTTCCTGCTACGGCAAGCCTGGTCAGCATGCCCAGCTGAGGTTTCAAGAGCTCAATCGGTAGCCGCGGCAGATGCAATTCCCGTGCTGCAATACTTGATTCAGTCTGGCCCGCCTAGGTTTCAGGAAAAGGCTGAATTTCTGTTGCAGTGTCTGCCAGGGACATTGGTAGTCATAATCAAGCGTGGCAATAATATGAAGCAGTCTGTTGGTAACCCTAGCGTTTACTGCAAGCTCACACTTGGCAACACACCACCCAGGCAAACTAAGGTTAGCTGGATATACTATATCAGTTGCTTCTTGTATTATGGTATGAACAACAAATTGTTGAAACTCGCTGTAAACTACCAACTACCTTGCAAGTGGTTTGGGTGGAAGCTGCAAGTCCAAATAGAATTTGTTTAGCCAGAGCCTATCTCCATTTCGCATATGATAGTACTAATATCCATCTTACAGTATGAGCCCTGTTGGACTTAAGCAGCAAGGAATTGTTGTAGGACACAAAAGTCGTTCAAAACAAAATTGTGGTGAATCACTGCCACGTTTTTACTTTGAACTGTATAGACTTAGGTTTTTGTCATGCTGTCCTTGAGCTGGTGCTTGACAGTTGAAATCACTCGTGCATTCATGAATTGGATGTTGACTTGATCTTGTTCAAACTTGCTGAACAGGAGAACTTTTTTAGTCTTCAACCTCAATATAATGCTTGCGATTTTGGATGCCATTTAATCTGCAAACTACTGCCAAAATAAATGGGACAATTAAGTAAATACTTTTTTCATTTATCTGGTCGGGGAACTGTGAGATTTTTAAGTTCCTAAAGGTTAGCTATACCTTTCTCTCCTTCCAGGACATGAAGTTCTTCTCTCTTCCAATTCTTCCATCTAAAATTTCATCATTAGTCATGTCATTGTGTCTAATTGCCCTATTTTTAGTGATGCCTCAGTTTTTTCACTGGTGCTAATTTGGTGTCCTTGCAAATCTCTTCTTTGTAATCAGGTTGTTGCCACTGGTCCAAATCCGGAGTGGGAAGAAAGCTTCTCATGGTCCTTTGAAAGTCCTCCCAAAGGCCAGAAGCTTCATATTTCCTGCAAGAACAAAAGCAAAATGGGAAAGGTAACTTAATTGTGGCTGTTATATCTGATGACAGGAATGTGAAAAGCTCTAAATCTCGATTCAATTGCTAATTACTCATGGCTGTTGTTCTCTGTCTCGATGCAGAGTTCTTTTGGGAAAGTGACAATTCAGATCGATCGGGTCGTGATGCTGGGGGCTGTTGCTGGGGAGTACACTTTGTTGCCAGAGAGCAAAAGCGGCCCCTCGAGGAATTTGGAGATCGAGTTCCAGTGGTCGAACAAGTGATGTTTATGCCGCGGAACTCGCCATTCTTCTCCGAAGCGAGTCTCGGAGAGGACCCGCGTTCGAGAAAGGAATTCTTTTACGTAAGATTTTTGTCTGGAGTACTTATGATGTCATTGTATATACGTTGCTGGAGTGGGGGCCTTTTTCAGAGTTTTCCTAGTGATTGTTTCTGTGTAACATAGTCAAAGACAAGTCAGTGTATTCTTTTGTAACTTGATGTATTCTTTTTTCCTTTCTGGGTGAACATAATGAACAGAAGGATCGATTTCCCGATAAGGGACGGAGATAATAAACCATATTTACTTGTATATCTCGATGATACTCCGACAAGCGACTAGTATGCAATGAGGCCGCTTCTTGTCGGCCTTGTCGATGATGTTCTCAGCTGATCCATGGTCCTGCAAATCTCGTGTTTTCGCGACTACTTTTTCATGACCGGAGATAACATCTTAGGGTTCGAGACCTGTTTCTGAGACTGAAATCATCGTAAGTTTCGACGAATTGGTCGTGGTAGTTTGGTTTAGAAAATGTGCTAGTGTCTAAATCAAATGATGCAAAGGCAGGGAAAATCAAGTTCTTGAGGTCCCATTGATTGGGGAGTCATCCTTTTGCTTCCTTTTTTGCCTTCAATATGCTTGCAATTCACGACTTCTGCACAAGGACAGCGGTTTCTACTGATCTAGTAAAAACAGGCCATGGCCCATCAGTTGGGACATGGAGGCTGGAGCTCATTTGATGGAAAAAATGAAATTATGAGTTCTGAACATTCAAATACTTAATTTTTAAGAATTGAAAATGGAAAAATAATTATTTGATAATAGCTGAAAATCTAGCATGGTATATATTATTACTTTCTCACCAAACATTTACTTATGGATATTACTGACGGATTTTTCTCCACATCTTTAGAATTCATTTTAAATTTGCGTTAATATTTTTTTGAGCCTTTATAGCATACATCGGCGACGGAAAGCTTTCTTTTCAAAAGCGGATTGTGATTGTGGCATGTGTACAATATTCTATAGACACCTTCTCAAGTGCTTTCTTTTCAAAAGCGGATTGTGATTGTGGCGTGTGTACGATATTCTATAGACAACTTCTTAAGTGCACACGTCAGGAGATGTCGCATATAAACTAGTGGAGTCGATCAATACCATACAATTTTTTTGGATAAAAGGTAAGAGATATATTGATTTTTAACCAAGAAGCTATACAATTGTAGTACAGCAAGGGAGCTCGGCACCAAAAACTTACACTCATGATAACAAATAGGTCAAAACGAGTGGAATGGTGTCAGAGAAAGAAGAAACACAACCAGCAAAAGAACAAGAACAAAACAGCCAAAACAACGGCAAAGAAGCAGCCAAACAAAGGCCACCAACAAAAAGAGAGGAGGGAAAACCAGCCAACTAAGCAGAGGCAACCCTCACGACAGCCAAGTCACGAATAGACTAGAAAGACCACACTGCAGAATAGGGTCACAATACCATACTAAGTTTTCATTTTCATTACAATCTAGAAATATTTCTCTCTTTCCACATATATGTAAATAATCTCTTCATATTGTGTTAATAATTTCTACCCACTAATTAATATTCCAAAAATATTATAATTTTTTTAAATGTCGATGTTTTGTATTGATGTAATGAAAAATTATCCAAAAAGTCTTAAACCTATTTCACTTTTGCCTATTCAATTATAAATCTTATAATTATGCCAATTGAAATCTAAATCTTTTCACACCATGTCAATTGAGTCTATGTAACCTATTTTGGTCGAAATCGCAGACATAGACAAATTTTAATATATATATATATATATATATATATATTTTTGAATTTTGTTATTAATTCTTTCTTTTCTTTGTTCTTGTTTTTCTTTGTACAACTTGGACCAACTTGGACCAATGAGGGCATCGTGTTCCTTGCTTAGATTCAAACTAGGGCCGACACCCTTGCCTATTGGTTAGCAAGGGCCATGACGCCCTCACCTAATTTGGGTGAGGGCTCGGATGCCCTTTCCGGCTAGAGTAGTAAAAAGAAATAAACACAAGAAAAAAAATTTGAATAAAACATTAAGATATTATTAAAAATTGTCTGCGATGGCATTACATAGGACATACGATGTCCACATTAGTAATTTTGGACCAAAATTGGTTAGATATATTTAATTGGCATAATTAAAAGATTTATAGTTAAATCAGTAAAAGTGCAATAATTTCAAAAAAATTTGGACAATTTTTCCTTTTGTCTTTCTATACTGATATAGTAAGAGATAGGCTTAAGGGAGATGCTTTGAAATTTGCCATTTGGCAAATTGTTTTAATATGAAAGTGTAAAAGATAATCTTGAATCCCACCAGGTAGATGAATCGGGACAAATAATGAAAAAGCCAAAACAAAATACCTTACCGTCAAAATGCGAAAAATGAAAGTATTTCCATACAACAAAAATCTAAATGATAAATTTACAAATGTCAATTAAAATTTGGCTCAAAAATAAAAATATTAATTAAAAATTGAACTGTTTAACTGTTACTATCAAATATTAACAGAAAATCCATTTCTCGATTGCAAACAATCAAAGTGTTAGATCAATTTTAGATATACTAAAGGTTTGAATATCAGTTGAGATATATTTAAATTATATTCCATATTTGTTGGAAATCAAGACATTCCACCCATAAAATATTAATTAAACTAATTGAGATGATGATATCATATTATAAATCACATTTTATTACTTATATTTAATATTCAATTAGTTAATGGATCAGAATCAGAATCACTATGCTCAAACATCAATTTATATATTAAGCCATAGTAGCAATGATGCATTAACGAGTAATTAATTTATTATTATGACTAATTTTAGAGTCGACCAGATGCATCATACATAATTCAATTATTGCAATTATAAAATGAGTACATTATTAATAGCATCGTTGTTTTAAATCTAATGATTTGTGTTGTTAAGTATATTTTATTTCCATTAATGTTATCTAACACGAATATAGTGGAGGAGAGGAAAGAAGCACGTCTAATTTAATAATTATGATTTATGGCTATTAATATATATAGATGGCTATTACTACTAGCTCGTAGATCTATGACAGATGTAATTACGGGTCATCAATGCTATAATCTAATATTAAAGCAATTGCCAGAAATTGTTTTCCACATGCGAGCTCTAATCAATACCTTTTGGAAATGTAATTCATACACTTCGCCTTCTTTCCCGTCGAAGAAAAGTGGCGAGAGACGGTGTGAAATTTTGACGGGACTACTATTAACTGTTTAAAAAGTTTAAGTTATTAAATGAAAATGTAATTTAATATTTAATTACTCTAACGAGAAATGCAATGACAAACGGTGTGAGATTTTGATGAGATCACTATCAACAGTTCTAAAAATTTAAAGCTTCTTACTGGTGTAAGATTTTGGTAGGACTACTATCAACTGTTTTAAAAGTTTAAGCTTTTAAATGAAGACATAATTTAATATTTACTTACCGTAATGAGAAAATTGGCGAGAGAGATAGTGTGAGATTTTGGTGTGACCACTACCAAAAGTTTAAGTCTTTAATGAAGGTGTGGTTGAGTATTTAATTACTCGAATACTCTCCCCATGCTTAGTTTGACATTTTTGCTTAGTACTAAGGGCGACATATTTAATCGAGGAGGCAAATGGGGCCTAAAAAGATTCGAACTTAGGATCTTCAACTTTAATATCATGTGAGATTTGGTGGGATAATTGTTAACTAATCTAAAAGCACAAGCTATTATTTAATTATTTAATTATTTTAACACTCGCATTCTTAAGATGTTTCTCTAGAGATTTCATATCCTTTCACGGAAAGCTTTGTCTATGCATGTTCTCGACCTCAGCTCGTAGTGCCTTCATTGCCCTTGATACGAGTTTCTCCGAGCTTGATTGTCAGGCTCGTGGAATTTAGATCAGTCAAAATGGGTCATAAAACACATTTTTTATTAATGCATATATGATGGGTTGAGTTTTTAGTAAATGGATGATAAATGGGTTTGGTAAATCTAAAATAACGTGTGTGTTAAATGGGTTTATAACTTATTAGACTAAACCCACTTCTCTCTTTGTTTTCTCTCGCCCCCACTCGTTCTCACACTATCTCACTCTATACACTTATCTCAATTTAGCTATAAGTTTTCCTAAATTGTGTTAAATATAGAATTGGTTTTTCGATTGGGCCAAATATGTGTTATTAGATTCGTACTGCATGATTGGACCTCGTCACTCATTTAACAAGTCGAGTGGGATTTGAATTGGTGACCATTCAAAGCAAATCAACTTTCAATTTATTCAATGTGGACTTTCAATTTTTGCCCAATGTGCAATGTCATTTTAAATTTTTAATTTGTTCGATGTGATTTTGATGTTTAAATTAATCCCTAAATAATTTGAAAACGTTGAATATTATTCTTCCATTAATTCAAGCTTAGTAATAACATTAAATATTATCATATAGTCTAGGGATTAGATTGTACATGTATCAAAAGTTCAAAGATTAAATTAAACAAATTAAAAGTTTAGGAACAGTAGCGCATATTGAGCTAAAATTTAGAAATCATGATGAGTAAATTAAAAATTTAAAAATTATATTATATATTCACGAATAATTTGCGTCATTTTCGAATAATGTTTAGACTCGTAAAGCAAACCTGGGAGAAAGGGGGCGGCCGGAGGGGGACCACCTACGTGTCGCTTCTTCACAACGCCACCCTCGAACCCGTGAATGGACTCGATTGCCCCTACCCAGGCTACCCTCCCTAATCACGCGCCCCCTTCAAAAAAGACGCCCCTCGATTTATATATATATATATATAAAAAAAATAATTCGCCGTCAGTTACTGTTTAAAAATAAAATAAAATAATTCGCCGTCAGTTACTGTTCAAAATAAAATTAAAAACCGGGAGAAAAATCCACGTGGCCCGGTGGCTCGCATTCCGATACCCATGACACGCGCCCCGCTCACGGACCCCAGAAAGCCCCCCCGACGGTGCGCACTGCGCACCCCCTTCCTTCTTCTTCCTTATTCATCTTTTCCATCGTCGTCTTCTTCATCAGCTCACTCCCCCAAGCTCCCACCTTTACCTCCATTTCCACCATTTCCACCCACCACTGCTCTCCCTGCTCAACCCATCGCCCCTCTCTCTCTCTCTCTCTTCTTTCTCTCTCTAGATTCCCCCATTGCCGCCGTTCGCGCCTGCCCGGCTGTCCACCGGAGCTCGGGGAAACCCTAGATCTCGCCGCGCACGTCGTCGGCGGCGCCGGCGTCGCCGCAGCAATGGCCACCCTCCTCCTGCCGGTCTCGCTCCTGCTGTCCTGCCTCGCCGTCGAGGCGGCCGCCGCGGCCACCTTCTCCTCGCGCCTGATCCACCGGTTCTCCGACGAGGTCAGGTCGCTCCGGGCGGGGGCCGCGAACGGCTCCGGCGCCGCCGCGGCCCCTTGGCCGGAGAAGAGGAGCGTGGAGTACTACCAGGTCCTCGTGGCCAGCGACCTCCGACGGCAGAACATGAAGCTCGGCGCGCGCCACCAGCTGCTCTTCCCTTCCGAAGGGAGCAAGACGATGTCGCTGGGGAATGAGTTCGGATGGTCAGATTCGGCGCGCCTTGTCTTTGAATTTTGCGGTTTCTTTGATTGTTATTTACTGAGGAACGTCTCTTTCTTCTCTCTCCGCTCGTGATTGTGTAGAAGCCTTAGCTTTCCTTGTGTGGTTGACTGATTAGTCTGCTCCAAGAGACGACGACCCAGTCAATGGACCATGGTCGTGGCCATGAATATATATTTAAACTCCTTGGCATTATTATAAAGGTGACGGTATCGGCATAATTTGAGCTGCGCTTTTGGTTTATTCGCTATTTCTCTTGATTCTTGGATTAGCTTCCTTTAACGTTATCCTAATTTGTGTGTGGGGTTTGGAATCTCCGGTCGAGAGATTATTTTGGGATTGATTTTGCTTTTCAGGGCCCAAAAAGGGGAAGTTAGATGAGACGCCGAATAGCTTGTTAAGATTTATCTGTGAATCTTTCCATGGAAAAACTTAGTCCTAACTCCTGGTCTGGAAATTTTTCTGGGAAATGTGTAGGCGCTTCGAACCACGGGAATTAGATTGCAGGGCAATTTTAACGTAGCATAGCATGAGGATTGAGGAACAAAGAAGACAAATTGAGGATGCCCATCTAAGGGACTTTTACAATTTGAAAAATGCCCATGTTGATATCAGCTGTTGAGTTTTTCTTTTTGGCTTTGGTGTTTAAGCAGATGCTTAACCTGCCTGCTGCGTCTGTGCTTATGGTTGCCTCTCCTTTATATTCTGGGCACTGAACGCTCGTGTAGCCATTTGATGTGATTTATATCAGTCTCAGATGAGACAGTCCCTTGTGACCCTTATTGTTCATGCATCTCAGTGTGGCTTCCACTTTTCAGGCTACACTACTCCTGGATCGACGTCGGTAGCCCAAGTGTTTCTTTCCTTGTTGCACTGGATGCTGGGAGTGATCTTCTTTGGCTTCCATGTGAATGTGTACAATGTGCTCCTCTGTCCGCCAGCTACTATAGCAGTCTGGTAGTTCTTCCCCTTACTTGATACATTTGTTTTCCGCCACTGTCTTTGGCCTGCTTTTTTTTTCTATCAACTCGTGGTCTTTATGGTTATTATTAGTGTAGGCGCTATGCGAACTATATCCTGTGCAGATGTCAGCATGTCCTTATTTTGTTTGCAGTAGCCATGAATAATACCTATCAGGAAAGAGTACGCTTTTCTCTGTGTAGTAATTGCTTTGCCCTTGAGTAGTAGGCTTTACGTTAGGAAAAAGACAAGTTCTTGAAAGTAGTTAGGAAGCTGCTCTCCGTACTGTTGAGGTAAGATATGAACTTCAGGCAAAGGATCAAATATCGGAACCCTCTTGATTTTATAACGATACTCATAAACTCAAGATAGCTGGAAGTAAATAGAAGAATATATCAAGAACATCGGAAGGAGAAAAATGAAGACTTTACAGGGTCTTATGCTATTATTAGGCAAACTTTGATTTAAGAAGCATGACAGTAATGTAGTTAACACATGCTACAGCTCACCAGCCACAAGCAGTGCTATTTGTGTGGTTCTCTGTTGAATATTTGCTTTCATGGAGTCGTGAGATAGTGAAGTTCCGGTCTTAAGTTCGTAATAGTTTTAGCACTTATTTCCGATGATTGATTGGCAGGTGCTCCCTTGTATTTGGTGCAATCTATTGTGCAGGATAGAGATTTGAATGAATACAATCCATCTGGCTCCAGCAGTAGCAAGCACATAACTTGCAGCCATCGGCTATGTGAATCGGGCCCAAGCTGTAAAAGTCCTGGAGAATCATGTCCATACACTGTTAACTACTACACTGAGAATACATCAACTTCTGGATTACTGGTGGAAGATATACTACATCTTGCCTCAGGCAGTGGTCAGGCATTAAATAGTTCTGTATCGGCTCCAGTCGTTATAGGGTGTGTTTCTTTTGCTGATTTTCCTCTTTTAGCAGTTAATTTTCTGTTTCTATTAATGTTTGCGCTGTCTCTGGTAGCAATTAAATGTGACTCTGGCATGGCCTAATTAGTTATGACGTTTTTTCACATGCTTTTGAACTCAGATGTGGTATGAAACAGAGTGGGGGTTACTTGGATGGTGTTGCTCCTGATGGTCTGATGGGGTTGGGACTTGGAGAAATTTCTGTTCCATCTTTTCTTGCTAAAGGAGGATTGGTCCCCAACTCATTTTCATTGTGCTTTGATGAAGATGATTCTGGGACAATTCTCTTTGGGGACCAGGGTCCAGCCAATCAGAAATATACAGCTTTTCTACCTTCAAATGGAAAATAGTGCGTAACAGAATCTTCTCTTGATGTTCGGCTAGTAAATAATATACACTTAAAGATCATGTTGATGTTTCGTTTGTGATATTTCTCATGATTAACTCATCATCTTGGTTCAGTGAGACATACATTGTTGGGGTTGAGGCATGTTGCATTGGAAACTCTTGTCTCAAGCAAACAAGTTTCAGTGCTCTGGTAGATAGTGGCACGTCATTCACATTTCTTCCCAATGGAGTTTTTGAAACTATTGCCCAAGAGGTACTTTACATCAATACTATTTCTGTGTGATTATGTGAAGTTCAATATGTAATTTCAATGTCTTTTAATAGTTTGACAGACGAGTAAATGTAACACGCTCTAGCATTAAAGGAGTACCTTGGAAGTATTGCTACAAACCCAGGTGAATGTGCTTGGGGATGAGTTGTAAATGCTGCTTCCCCCCTCTTAAGTATGTCTCTGTAGATTGACATTCTACTTGTTTCGACAGTACGAAGGAGAAGCCAAAAGTTCCCTCTCTCACGCTTGTTTTTCCGCTAAACAAGAGCTTTGTCGTCTTTGATCCTGTTTTCAAGATCTATGGCATGGAGGTATGTATTGTTTGATTTCTGCGATGGTAGGCTGTCTAAACTAGCTTCGCAATATATCACATGTTCATTGAACATGACCAATAAAAAGATTATGTTCATCCAATAAGTTTTGGCTACGTGAGGTGAAAGTTGGTGGCTGATCAATTGGGGCTTTACTTTCTGCAACACCAAGATCACTCATGAAAGTCTTGTTGCACTGCAAAGAGTTGATGCCCATTCATCATATTTCACTCTATGGTTTGTAGGTTACTGGTTACCCCACCTTTCTGCTGGAAGAAGGCCGGTTATGTGTCTTGATGGATGTAGGATTGCTTTGGTAGGATGCAATGAGTACAAGTTAAGACATTGAAAGGGTCTTTTTTAACAAATGCCTTAGTGGCACTTGTTAAGTATGTTGAATGAAGAAAGTTTTAATTTTCAAAATACTGATTACATACTTCATTGGTATAGTTATGCATTGAAAACTATAATCGTTTTGTCAGTAGTCACTTATCAAGTTCTTGTACTCAGTTTGCAAATTTCCATGTTGAAAATGTGAGATTAACAGTCCTTTTGGGAAGTGTTTTTGGGATACACAACAAAGCTTGTTAAAATGATGCCTATGGGAAGTGTAGATGGTGAAATGTATTAGTAAAGCACATTGGTTGCAAAATTAGTGTTTCGATTTCTGTGTATCTTGCATGTACGGAGTGCTTCATCATCTCCTTACAGCAGAACTGCAGTTCTTGGTTTCTGTTGAGATAAGATCTCAAATTCAATTGTTTCTGTGGGTTGTAGGGGCTGGTGGGATTCTGTTTAGCCATACAGGCAACTGATATAGATATCGGAACAATTGGACGTAAGTGTTCCCTCTGCTTATGCTAATCTTTCTCATACTTTGCATGCTGTCATTCACTTATAAGATATCCATGCAGAGAACTTTATGAGGGGATACCGCATGGTGTTTGACCGAGAAAATTTAAAGTTAGGCTGGTCACGCTCAAACTGTAAGTTCTCTGGCTCTTTTCATTCATCATCTTCTTTTCATTGCCCCATCACTTGTTTGGCTAGCATGTGTTGCTACTACCAGTTTTGTAAACTCAGGTCTTCTTTTTGCCACCCCTCTTTCTCTTATACAATGTGATACTTCTATTCAAATCCACATTCTTGCTGGTTAGGTTTACACTGCTTATATAAATTACTACTTAAAACTTGCATAAAATCCATTTGAACTTGTGCAGGCCAAGATATAGATGATGATCGGAGCATGCCTCTAACACCGAATGCAAGATCCCCAAACCCGTTACCCACAACTGAGCAACAGAGCGCTCCCGGAGGAGGGCATGCGGTGGCGCCTGCTGTGGCTGGGAGAGCCGTCTCCAAACCATCGGCTGCTTCAGAGAAGCTCATATCATCCCGCCTAAGTTTAATCAGTTTAATGCCGCTTTTGCTGCTCTTGCACTTTCTTGCCACTTTCCTGCACATAAACGAACCCTTTTCTCTCATACACCGAAGCTCGCTTCGCTGATGGTGGGGTTGGTCTTACATGTAAATTTTCCTCAGTTTTGTAAGGGAGTTAGTCGGGATGGGGGAGCTTGTCGGTGTCGACCATTGCCCGTCAGGTTTTTGTGTTTCTTCTGGGCTGGTGGTTGATAATGTTATTGTATATTTGTCACGTCTTATAAATATTCCCGTGTCTTCTTCTCTCTCCCGTGCCTTCCATATTGTCCTCATTCGCTATAATTTTGAATGGAGTGTGGTTTTATTCCGCGTCTGTTTGTGGGACTCCAGTCGTGCTCGGGTCGTTCTGGTGGAGGCCTGGAACTGAAGAAAATGGTAATGGTGGTTGGAGGACAGAAGCACAGGTTGACCCACATTCTAATCATTTGCTTAACTGGGTTCTCTGGGGACAGAAGCAGACAGCCGATAATGGTTTTTAAAATTTTTCGACGTGTCTACTTTTCTGCGCAGGATGTCATTAGAGCTTTGTCAGATACCGTCTCGTGATTTCCTCAGACAAAACTCCCATGATGGCAGTGCCCAAGTTGCCCTCCCATCTAAAAAATATCAAGCACAAACCCTAGCGTCAAGATTCCCCATCAACCTAGTTCCCAGAAGCTCCAACGTCCACAAAGCCTATGTCAATGTATCCAAGGAGGCAAGGATACAAGAAGCATGGACAATAAGTTGATGTTGAACCTAGGAGCTCAGTTTCTACACTGTCTAGCACTGCTCTATTGCCTCGTCCTGTCTTCAAAATGTGCGCTCAAGGAGAACACGAACGTCCTTTTGGAATGGTGGATCTCGGTGCTTTGCATCGTCCCCTTTTCCCTGTAATTATTGATAATCAGATATACAAGTACAATCCGGAACGATGGGCCTCTTAATTAATATACAATGATGTTTGAATCACGGGTCAGGACAAACTTTACGAGAAATCGCTTTCGTATTGTGCTGGTTCAGTTTGCCACTACTCGCGTCCTAGTTTCAGGCTTTATTTTTTGTCAATCCACTTGCATTATACAATTGTACGTGTTACTTTCCCACTTCGTATGCATGCGTCAAAGTGTATGCTATAATGCTACAATAAGGTGAGCAATTATTGGGTCGCAATGAGGGAAGTGCACTGCATGATTGAAGAAAGGGCGCCGACCCAACATTAAAAGAAATCTACGCCATCTTCCAAAAGCTTTTTCGCCTTTTGTACAAGACACACAAGCCTCCAAGCACAAAAGAGCAACGCGTACTAGAAAGTGTCGTGGGGAATATGGATCTTCCCTCGTGGTTTTGCTTTTGGGCGTTGCACGTATTGAAGTAGAAACAAAGTTGCAGTGGGAGGAGAACATTGTTTTGTGCTCTCTTTGTTGATGGAAAGCAGCTGTAGAAGTTGCCAAAGGCACCCGTCTTCATGCTCTTCACTTACCTTTTTCCCTTTGTCGCTCTAAAATTCTTAAATCGGAAATTCGACCAGACCGAACGAGGGTAATAATGTTGAGGTGCACTTGCAAGGACGTTAGGCAAAAGAATTATATGATATCGAATAGTTAATGTATCGAGCAATTGCAATTCATTGACTCGCACTTTCGAATGAAAGTAGGTCTATGTAAATATGCCGCGACTTAGATTTGAGCTCTTTATTGATGATTTTTGAAAGTAAGGTATTGGAATTTGGTTGTATGTCCTAACAAAGAAAGCATTGAAATTTGAGACTGCCACATCACGTGAGAATGGGATTATTGGTGGAGAATGTCAGATTTCGAATCGGTCTACTCGGAGTTATCACATCTTGTTAGATTGATAGCTCTCATCATGTTTTTTTTCCCCAATTCCTAATAGAAGAAAATCAGTCTTTTAAACAAAAAATTATAAATCTGAACATCACTCATTTTATATTTAGTCAAGTTTACACGTAGATAATGTACATAACCCATAAATTGTTAATCTATCAATCAAAAGTATGATAGGAGGAAATTTCGTGAAAAAATGAAAAATATAGCCCTTTGGAATATTCTTTTTGGGGAAAATGAAATATTAGATAAGCAACATGACCAATGAAGGAAGATGACATGTTAAAAGGGTGGCATGCATCAGACTCTCTCTATCACTTTATTTCCCATTCTATTCTTGTTCTCTATGGGCAAAAGATAAAGCATGATTATAACTGCATTCTTTTGGTACCCATAGGGAGAGACGGCATAGAGTTACAGCTTTTTTCTCTTGTATGCATTTTCTGATTTTTTTTTCTATAGATTGTCTTGACATTTGAAATTTTTATTTATTTGATTGATTTGGAGATATAAGTCTTGAATATTTTGTAAATATGCTACAAGCCGTACATCATATATCATATTGGCTGATGTGGTGGGCGTTTCGAATTGGATAGCATAGAACCGGGCTTTGTAAATCATAATGGGATAAGTGCACTGAAAGTACTAACAACTTATTACGGAAGTATAGTTGAGTCCAAAAAATGTTAAAAAGTGTAAGTTCTTAAACTTGTCACGAAAATATAATTGAATCTTAAAATTTTAAAAAAGAACAATTAAGTCTTAATACTTGTCAAGTTGATACAATCAAATTCTTCCATTAGTTCCATCTTATTTAGCTAATGATAAATGCTGACAAGTTTTAGGACTTGATTGTATTTTTAAAAATTTTATTACTTAATTGTATTTTTATGATGAATTTTAGGATTTCAAGTACACTTATTCCAATTATGACAATTGAGTTGCAATTAGACAACTCCATCCTGTTATATGTGGACAATCCCAAAGAAATGGTAAAGAAAAGGGATATGCCCCTTGATTTTTGGTATTGCAAGTTTTATACATTATGGTATTTCGACTGGACTTACGTAGAGATAGTAATAAGAATAAATAATAATGAGTATGAATTATTAGTAGAAAAGTTGTGTACATTCCTTGCCTTTTGTGAAGCCCTTCAAAGTCACTTTTTGAATGCTGAATTTTGCTGCCATAAATCAGCCTTTATCTTAAGCTCAGAGAAATAAGATACATCAACTTGCTCCAGCTGGAAAGGTTTTGCATCTTCCCAATTTTACTCACAATGCCATGCGCTGTACTTGGTGCAGGTTCACTGAATTTTAGGACTGCCAATGTGATTCTGCCAGAACTCAAATTGATATTTTCCAATGATAGATTAGGAGTAAAGATACCATCAAATAAAGCTGATGAAGCTTATGTATATATATGGCAACTTGCCATATGCAGCACGTTATTTACTATTTATCTTGACAAATCTTAACCGTTGGATATTGAACTATCTTGAAAAGAGATTTGACAATTCCTTTGTCGTCAGTCTTTCATTGATGGAAGTATGGTGGGTTCCATATGTTGACAATTCCTTCATTTTAATTCAAATACGACACATCATTTGTCGTGTCATGAAAAGTGAAATTTAAATGTACAATAACTTTACTGAATATATACACACCGCACGACATGTTAAGTACATTTAATAAATGATTTTTTTCCATATTATCAGTACATATAAATCAGTTTAGATAGTATAACATGTACATTGATGCAATTAACTTCTTAATATATTCAATTGAAGATGCTTGAATGTGTACATGTAAATGAGCTAAATCAACCCGCTTACTTGACAACTAGGTTGGCACAAACACGACTAAATTCAATCCCAACGTTTTTGTGATCATTATTGTTTGAGGGATTAATATACCGATACAAAGATAATAATATAATATTAATGGAAAAAAGGCGAAAAGAGGAATTAAATGGTCACTGCACAAGCTGGGTGCAGCGTGATTTCATAAATTAACTTTAGAATTCCATTTTTGGTTGCTGAAGATCTGCAAAATCTCATTCATGTCTGATATTTTCCTCATCTGAGTAAAAAGTACAAAAGAGAGGGAGCAATGAATTCACTGTCGTAGCAGGTGAAAGGTGAAGTTTATGGGTCGCCTCTCCTCTGCACTTTTTGCATCAATCACATTAAGAAGATATTCCTCAGACTGATCTCGCCCATGGGTTTGTTCTATAAAAAGGGAAAAAAAGTATTTTATGCATTGATTAATTATACAGTTGATATAATACATAATCGAATTAATTACATTGTTTGTGGTATATCCATCTTGAATAACTGTAGTTTTAAATTTTAAAAACTTATATTTATGATTAATTTGTTTTTCTACATCTTATAATTGCATGATGCATCCGATGCACAAAATATATTCTCAATAAAAAGAGAAGCCTTGCATAACTGTTCCTAGCATTTTCCCTTTTGGATAAACTAATTTGAATTAGAAGTACCTCAGCTTTCTCTTATTTCTGAATTTCCCCTCTTTTACAACATGCAATTTACACCTCAAAGTATGGAAAAGTCACACACACACACACACACACGCACACACACTATACGTATAGAACGTGTAAAATGCATACCTTTTTTTTTAGCTTTCAGGGTGCAAAGTGTAGAATCTTGAAACTAAACAGTAAAATATAAATGGGGAATTACATAAACTAAAGGGAAAAATGGGGATGGCTTGTTTAATTTTTTATTGACTACAATATAGATTATTGCACTACGGATTGTGTGGTGGAAGCACATATATCATGTCCTTTTCTAGGGTAATATCTTTGGAGAGGGCCTCACTGTTGTTAAACAGTTTCTATATGTGTCAAGTTAAATCAAGGACGTGATTTAATTTTAAATAATAAACGTGAAATATTTTTTTATTTTCATGATGAAAATGGAACAGCTTATTGGATGGAGTGGTGGGTTCGGTGGGTAATTATTTAATTCATAACACAAATATTATTCTTGGTGGTGGGGATCAACCACGCAACGACAGCTACGTGACGATTACACATCCATATAATTTTCTTGTCCATATAATGAAAAAAAGCATATTATTGGACGTGAAGAGGGATACCCAAGATTCAGCAGACGACAAACCCAAAACTCCAAAAATCACCCACATAATTAAATTTGGTTTCTTTAAACTTACAAGCAAGAGCTTGATTTTTTGCTAAAGAATGACTTCACATTCAACATCTAATTACTATTTTACGTAATGTGATTTCTAATTAAGATCACAAATTGATACTCCGAGTTCCTCTTTCGCTTATTAAGTCACAGGTTTCAACTATCTTCTTTCGTTCTTTTAAAGTCAAATTTTGCTTTTGGCAAAAGCACGTATGGATAGAGAAATTCTTGTATAAGCCCGAAGCATATGAGTCTATTTCATTTTAACCATTGGATATTGTGAATTTCACGCGAGACTCATATGTTTTGATAATTGGGATGAAGCGATCCAACATATACCGAAAGCATGCGATGCTTGCTCTATATGAATATAATAACATTATGTGAGGGCCCATATGCAAGCTAATGCACACTTGAAAAGAACAGGAGAGCATATATATAGAAATTTATAGGAGGAGCCTAGGAAGCTTCAAAATTTCAAACCTAAGAGACGTTGGCAAGATTTAATATTCCAGCTGTTTTCGTTTGGCAAATTCCCACCAAGAAAGTTGATGGACGCGAATGTTGAACCTTAAAGCAATTTAATAACAAGAATGGAAGGATTCAAGCTCCTTTATTCTATGTAGTGTTCTTATCCTGCAAAAAAAGGAATGATATATACCTAACTGGTCCACGCCAAATAATCTCCACTAGGAGATTTTCAAACCTAGGATTTTCCCCTACCACTTCCATAAAAAAGGGCCCTTGTGAACTTTTTGCAAATTCGCCGCTGAATGATCGGTCGAGTCGTAATTAGGAGTAATTGAAGTTATTACGATGCGATCCATGAGGCTTTTCACGGAATTCGATTTGTCATCAAACTCTACTTCTCCGTTCTCCTGTTCTTCCACATGCCTCCATATTCTTCTCGTCCGGTTTTCTAACAACTCAAATCATTCAATCACCGAATTGCAGGATTGGCCTCCAAGGTTGATGGGTCCAGCGCTTTCAGCTTAGAAACTTGGGATGTCGTCTGATCAAATCACACAAATTACATGTAAATCATTCTGAATTGAGGTTATCTATAAAGGCCTAAAAATCTGAACGCAGTTCATGGGTTTCTTGATAGTCGAATCTACGTGCTCGCGGCCATGTTTAGATTATGCATAGTGTAAGCTAAATTTCATGAACTTGGCATGTATATATATATTGGTCTCTGAGGACGTTTGCTTGGTGGGGCCATTAGCTTCCCATGGAGCCACCCACCGACTTGGTCGGAACAAAATACGGACGGCCCCGCCCATCGGAGGGGCGCCACCTGCTCCAACTCGGCTCCTCGAGCGATCTCCGCCGTCGATCGGATCCACGTGGCGCGCATCCCACGTGCTCTTTGCCTTTGGGGGGACATTTCAAGCTCGGGTCGCTTTCCGTCCTTTATCGTAAAGTGGAATAAATTAGTGTGTTCATCAGGAGGAGGGCGCTCCATTATTAAGCAGAGTGTTGGGGAGCCAGTCCCTTTCCATGAACGTTGCTCTAGGAACCTAATCTCCCTGGTGTCCAGCTTTCCTCCTTTTGACTTGAAGGGATAAGAATGGGGGAGGAAAAATGAAAAATTAATTGCATTCTCCAATTCAGTGCAAACGTTTTCATAAGGGAAAGTAGCACACAAAATCTCAAGTTATGCTCGTTATGACACTAAGACTCAATTTTTTTTTTTAATCGCAAAAATTCCTAGACTTATATCAACGTAACAATAGCATCCTCCGTCACAATTCTCTTAATCCTAGTGGCAACTTATGTGGATCCAATGGCAAGCAAACTAGTTGGCGTGGCTTTTGTCAAGCCAAAATGACATTGGTTCTCTTCATCATTTTCACCCATGTTAGATTTTTTGCACGACACAAAAGATCGCATAGATTCAGCAAATGAGGTGGATTTTTTCCATGGAGAAATGACATTGTTTTGGCTTCTCTAAAACAACATTGAATTCAAAAAGGAAGATTGTTTGCATGTGCCACTATGTAGGTTTAACGGCCAAGTATATTTATTATACCGGTACAAGTTTGAGAGCTTTTTTAGGTACAAAAAGGAATTTGGAGCCTTGATATTACAATTTACATGGTTTAGAGTTTCTGGTGATATTTTTACATTCTTATGAATACATCCAACTCATTCAACATTGCTTAACTATGAAATCAATCCATTGAGATTGACTCAATCACGATGAGTGCTGGACATGTACGATAGAAAAAAGTACGAGACTATTTGGTGAATTTCATCATAATAATTTTAACAGTTTCCCAGTAGATACCATACCATAGCTTTTGTAAATTATTTGACAAATATCTCACGGTAACTTTTTAGAAAATTTCTTCGCCTGACCTTTTAAGCTAATGCAACACGCTAATCGTTCAGCCACGACCATACCAAACTGGATCTAAGTAGGAAAAAAAAGAGGAAAAGGTAAGTAGCATGTGAATATGATGCAAGGGCACCATCCAAGAAGGTCCAACGGCACGTTTCAAATATTCTTGCTTGCCTCCGAAGGACGAATTACCGGGTGCAAAGCTTTCCTCCCTAAGCAATGCCCCATCTTTCTTAACACAAAAAATTAGTATAAATCAAATCTCATCAAGAATATCGTTTGATGAGATGATGGATATTTTAAGACAGCATTGTCTGATGCGACCAGCAGATATCGAGGTCCCATAATTCGTCTGTTCCCTCCTGTTCGTGGGTCCCGACTCCAGAATGCTTTGCTGCATCGAAGCGACTATATAAGCGTGTCCTCGGTCCTAAGGAACTTCCTCATACTCGCAGATAAACAAAGAGGAGAGGAGAGCACAGCCTTTGAAGCAGTCTTTCTTGGTTTTGTTGCAAGGCAAGAAAAGAATTTTTTGGAGGGAAGTTTGTTTATTCTTTGTGATTTCTCTCGAAGGGCTTTCTTGAAATCCCCACCCCACTTTGACCTACAGAACCCATCAACATCTTCGCCTGAACTTCTCTTTTGTACGAGGCTTTCAGCTTCAGCACAGAGAGAGAGAGAGAGAGAGAGAGAGATGGGTGTTGCAGGGACTTTGGAGTACTTGTCTGACTTGATGAGCAGTGGGCACAAGCACAAGAGGAGGAAGCAGTTGCAGATGGTGGAGCTGAAGGTGAGGATGGACTGTGATGGCTGTGAGCTCAAGGTCAGGAAGGCCCTCTCTTCTTTAGACGGTGAGTTTCAGATTAATATCGGTCCTTCTTGAACGTTTGGTTGAAAAGAGAACATGAAAAGACAGATTCACATTTAGTGACTGAATTTCCCATTAGTTTAAACTTTAGGAGAGTCTCTCTGTTCCTAGCATTTTTCCTTCTTCAACTGAACTGAATTTTTGCATCCCAAAAGCCATAAAAAGGTTTTTCAAGAACATGATTTGTTCGACATAGAAATTGTCCACTCAAGGGGGGTGTTCGATGGTGATTGCAGGAGTGAAGACGGTGGAGATAAACAGGAAGCAGCAGAAGGTGACGGTGAGCGGGTACGTCGACCAGAACAAGGTGCTGAAGAGGGCCAAGTCGACGGGGAAGAAGGCGGAGATATGGCCCTACATACCCTACAGCGTGGTGGCTCACCAGCCGTACATCGCCCAGTCCTACGACAAGAAGGCCCCTCCCGGCCACGTGAGGAAGGTCGAACCCACCGCCACCAGCGCCATCGTGACCCGGCACGAGGACCCTTACATGACCCTCTTCAGCGACGACAACCCCAATGCTTGCTCCATCATGTAGGACTCGGGGCCCAAGTTTGTTATGTACATGTTTTGCAAGGTTGTCGAACTCGAAGCAATAGTAAGAGCAACGGTTCTCGCGGTTTGGTTCGCGGTCAATCATGTGAGGAGGAGGAGCGTACAGCTCCCAATTTGAATTTCGGGTTGGTGTATAGGTACTGAGATTTTGGTAAAGTGGGAGGAATATTGAGTTGATTAGGGTCAAAATTATTGTTGTGTATGCATCTTTGTTATTGGCAACTTTCAGAATCTAGAGTGTTTAGTCAGTGTTGTGCCCTTTTGTAGGCTAGCTGAGTTTTGTAACTTTCTTTTCCTCTACTTTCTCAATGCCCATGTTGTCATATACGTATTGTATGGATCTCTTGCTCTTTTGGGTCATGTAATGTGGCGATGAATAGTCTATGCAATGTAAGCTTTGCTTGTGTTTTTCCTTTTTCCCTGTTGTCGTTTATTGCATGATGTGATGTTACGTTTCCAAGTTCATGATTGAGATGACTTTGATTTCGTCCCACAGCTGGACCTGGCCATTATAGGAATAGAGCAAGCTGGATGCAACATGGTGATCCTGAGTAGGTTGCTATGTTTAGTTCTGACCCAAATCACAAAATCAAACCAGATCTGGCTTACGTTTTGCAGCGCCAAGTACTGGTTCTTCCGTAGAAAGAGACTCGAGAAATAATCACCTGGAGTCCTCACTCGATTATTTGAATAAATTTAAATAGACTTACCAAAAAGAAAGAGATTTAAATAGATTACTAACCGATGGATTCGACATTCGGACATTCACGATAATCAAAATTTATCAATTGTGACTTGCTGTGCGACATGTACACAAGGCCAGATATTCAATTGGATCATTGTTTTAAGACTTTTGTACTTGACTATAAACAAGTCTCAAATGCGCTTGAAAGCATCATTGTTTTAAGACATTCGTAATGCGCCTGAAAGCGTTAACTCTTATCAAGTCTTAAATGCGCCTGAAAGCGACAAGGCAGACGTTATAAATCAAATTCCAAAAGCAGGATAATATGGAAGATTGGAATGGTTCGAATTATTTCAAACTCATTTGGTTCCAAATGGGAGCTAGAGGAAAAGCAGAAAAAGGGCACATTCTCTACGTCCCACCAAACCAAACACAAGAATCAATCAACTTTCTTTTGCCCTTCAGCTTTCTCTCTTTTGAGGACCCTTGGTTGGAGCCAAAGAAAGCGTAAAGACTAGTCACTGTGAAGACAGCAGAGATTCATGAGAAGTTGTCCAGTAAATCTCAAGATCCACTCTCTTAAGTCTCAAACCCCCTTTTGACAAAATGGCACAAAATCAGAACTTTTAACAGCACTTAACATCCAAAAAGACTCCCGGCAATTAGTTTTAAACCTAGACGATGCTCGTACTTGCCAAAGTTCTCGCCACAATGTCTCATATGTCCCCAACAGGTCAAAATCTTTTTGAGAAAAGCTGAAAATGACAAAAATCTACGTAAGTTGCATCTGTGTGCATAGGCAGGCGCATACTATACAAATGCACTATGGCTAAGTGAATGCTTAATACCACCTCAAACCCTGCCACTTAAGCTAGCAGAGATGGGGTCAACCGTCACCATGGAAATATATCAATGTAACATGAAGCTTCCATCTTAACACTTATGTGTCAATACATCCAGAGTGCAGAAGCTGTTTCGCTACAAACCTCAAGTTGCTCTACGTGTGAGTAGATGTACCACATACTAAAGTATCCACCGGTATGACAATTGCCCCATTCAAGGCAACGAAGAGATGGAGGTCAGTGGCTCCAAGCCAGCCCAGAAACATATTAGCAGGGATCTTCATATTTCTCTTCTGGGCAGAAGCGACAGGTTAGAGACATAGGCTCTATGTTCATGTGAAACAAATTGTCTCGTTCACATTTCTTATCATCATGGGACAGATTTCGTTCTTTACTTCCAAAATGAAACCTAATCACAAGCAAGCAAGCAAGCGATATCAAAATGGTTGGCAAAATAATAATGTGCAACATGCTATTTCTTTCCCTAAGGCCTTTGAAAAATAATATCTTTATTATAAAAGATTTAACAAATCAGTCATCCAGTCAGGCAATAAGTTTAAAAATTCAAGGGAAGTAGCTTGATGGATATTCAGGACTTATGACCAATGAAATTAAATGCAGGGCCAATTTTTTTTTTTGTTGGTCTTTCTCTATTCTTACTCTAACATTCACTTTCAGACTTTTGCCTTGCCTCCTTACAGGGCGTGGGAGTCAAAACCCACTCTTGAAACTAAATCGTCTCCACCCCAACCCCCTGAGAAGGTGGGGATTCGAACCCCCACCTCCCCCTTCCATGTTGGAAGGGTGGCCACTGGGGTGCCCCAGTGGTTAAATACAAGGCCAATTAAACCATCACATCCTCTCACGTTCATTCACGGGTTAGAGCCCTCCAGTGAATCCAGAGTCTTTGTGGAGAATGAACTCAGCATCAAATCCTAAATGTCACGTATGACTCCATACAAAGATCTCCACATCACCGAAGATCACTCGTGGGGCTTTTCATGTCACCATGCCACTGAATTCGTTAAATGTCAATGTTTTCAATAATTATTTTTAAACAGGAAAGGCCATTGCATGCAGATGGAAAAAATAAACCGATTAGCAGCTCTTTTCTGTCTTTTGGTTTTTAAATTAAGAACAGTCTTGTAGAACTAAAATCCACAATTGCAGCTTTTTTTCGTCTTCCAACTAAAATGAAAAGAAGCTTCTATTTCTTTCAGAATTTTCTTGTCCTAAAATATGAAAAAGCAGAAATTTTGACATATAAAAAACAATAGACCAAGCACGCTTTTAGGATCAGGAAACCGGAAAAGAAAACTAGTTTCCAGTACAAATGAAAACTTGAACACTTCACTTACTTTGATCATTTGAATTGAACCGAGCAGTAGTTAACAATCGACAGGCAATTAGCCGACGAAAGGCTAATTGCCTGGCAAGAAGAGGATTTCTAATAAATGAGACACCCCTCGAGTGCAAGTACAGCTGACAATTCGGTTTGGTGTGTCATAATCGTGTTTGCAATTTGCGTCGGCCTAAAACATCTTAATTTTGATTCCACGTACTTAATAATTGAAATACGATGGAAAAGCATTATTTCACGTTAACATATAAAGTTAAGCGTGTTGGGTCATGTCATGATCGGTTGTTCCCTTTGTAATTGGTATAATACCATGTGTCGTGCAAATGGGTCGTGTCTGGCATTGCTAGCCTTAAATGCAAGTTAGAATACAGTTGCTCGAACTATTGCCTAGCTCTTCCACCCCAGCATCGTTTGTTGCATAGACCTCGATTAGCCATTTCTCACAAATGGTACAATTCCTGAAATGGCTAAGTTGACGTCCTTAAATTTTGGCTCTTGATGACTACATAGGAAAAGCTATAAGTTGTACTAATAATCCAAATATATTAAATCTCAAGGTTCCTTCAACGATAGCGTTGGGGGTTTCATTTAGTGGGAGGGACTTGATAGCAAGAAGAAAAGGATTACTTACCTCAACACACCTTCAACGTCCTCATATTTACTTTATAATGCAGGGGACTTCGACCTCACTTTGCATTTCCCGAGTAGATACCCACCAAATTTATGTCATAGACGAGAGTCGCATTGGCAGGTATATTGCAGTCACCTATCCAAAAAATTAACACTTTGAGCTTCCAGTTGGATGAGTTTATACCAATGCATGGGTTTTTTGGGCATATACTCAAGCATAAGATACCTAAAGAGAGGTGTTTTGATTTTGACACAAGCATTTGTTTTAGAAAAGAATACACTAGTCAAAAGCTAGTTGTGCAAGGTGTTAACATACAATGGCCAGTAATGCTGTTTTCATGAGAAAAACATAGAGGCACGGGGTGGGATTCCCTCAAACAGAAAGAATATCAAAACAGAGAAGATGCAAACAATACTAAAACAATTCCCTGTCCAATAATACTCTTCTTTGACCACATAAGCTGACTTTCGCTTCTTGAAGGAAAATATCTTTAAGCTTTTGTGTAACTAAATGATGTAATGCTTAGTCTGTAAGTATTTGCAAAGTCACCTGAAAAGCATCCTGCAGGTTCTGGCCCATATGCCAACTGTGGAGGAATCTGAAGCTTACGTTTACCACCTATGGAAATTTGGCAGGGTTATATTATTGTATAAACCAAAAAAAAAAAAAAAAAAGAGTACAAAATTTGAAGAAGATTATATATTGCTTTCAATGTCTTACCGACTTGCATTGGTGGCACCCCAGCACCTCCTAGTATCCCCTGGTCAAGTCCTCTAATTACCTGGGCATCCAAAGCAGAACACAGAGCTTCTTATCTGACTTGCTATTTCTCTCAAGGCACACAACATCACTACTCTAAAATTTCAGAGGCATTTTTTCTGTTAAAGAGCAACTACAATTAGGCACAGAAGGCTAGCCCAGAAACGAAGACATAATTTTTGTGCTTCTCTTGTCCCTATCCCCCTGCCATGTTCGTCCTAGTAATGAATCATAACATTATCACTTACATTAAAAGATATGACCACATAATTTGGCAAACAAGTTCCAGCACTAGTGGTTGATTGCTTAAAAGAAAATATATAGTTTTGCTCTCTTTGCAAGTACAAATTAACAAGACAAACTTTGGTTTTCATGAGGCAAGTGCATATCATCAAGAAATATTGGACATGTTAAAATATACCATCTAAATATAGAAATTGTGCATCGACTTGCCACACTCACGAATTGATGTAAAGATATCTGAGGATGCCTTGGATAATTCATTAAGTGGACAGGAATATCTTTTTGCAACATCTACGAAGGAATCTCTTCAACTGTATGAAGGAAGAAGATTTTATCAAACTGAAGCAACAAGATGCTCCAAAGAGGGAGAGTGGGTTTGGATTTGTCATCAATGTGACACCAGAATCCACGTACAGGAGAAGCATGAATTGCAAAGAAAAGAAAAAAAATAGACTTCTGGAGCTTGAGATGGCATTTGAAGATATTGCATTGGAATGTGTCCTTATTATCTAACCGACAGCCAATCTTGGACATTATAGATTATATGTCCAGAAAAACTTTCTTTTCTCCTGCAGGCTGTGACTTCACATCTCCAACCACCTTGTATTCATTACATGTAAAGCACAGTACACCCTATATGAAGTTGCTCAAGCAACCCTCTGAGTTTGAATTATGTTATCATGTAGAGGACAACCTGCTCAATAACAGTAAGAAGATGCAGCAATGGATTGATGGTAAGAGAACAGCACAATGAAAATTTTTGTTGTCAAGTGAGCATTGCTAAAGAACTTCGCCTTGAACTTAAACCAACTAAGCAGTCACTTCATCAACCTATTGATGACCAGTGATCTAAACCTAAAAGAAGCTCAACAAATAAAAAGAAAAATCTCATACCTTTCCAACACCAACGCGCATAGTAAGATACCTAGCACGTTTGTAGCTGCTATCAAAGACTCTGCCATCTGCAAATCGTGCAGTGTAGTGAATCTGCACAATAAACAAAGATGGCATTATGGAGGAAGACCTTGGGCATAGAGTAACTTCTTATCTGCCTTAAGGCAATAGAAGGAAACATAACAACTTGTAAACTAAGAAACTGAGTCCTTTCAGAACATGTTAAATCGACGGAAGATTGTTTACATAAATAATGCTGATCATGATTTTGAGATTACACACTGCCTGGATTTTTACAAAGGGTTTGGCAGATTAAAATCACTCAAAGTTGGCCTTATCCCCATAGTATGAACCATGAACAGAAAAAAATTCAAGAGATCGTCCCATCACCATTGGCATGCCCTTGAAGGTCCAGCATTCTTCATTGATCGTATTCTGTATCTTTATAGAGCACAACTATCGTCCTAAAACACAAAATCTTCTAACTGACACTTGGTGTGTCCTGTATCACGCCTATCATAAATTAGTCTGTTGTGGAATCCTGTGAAGACCTATTCCCCAAAGCTAGTAACTTTTGAGCTCATAACATAACTTACTCGCAACTACTGCTTTCTTTTCTCGTGTCAATATGCTTTTCACATCTCCACAGAAGTCTATGGATATACATATGAAATGGGCACAAAGACTAGCCACGCGCACTGAGGGGTCAACCGCTTTTCAACCCGAAAGATGGAAAGATTCTGCGGTAATCGCAAGTAATTATACACCAAATGAAATGAAGGAATGGCTTAATTCACCTCTCTCTCTCTCTCTCAATTATGAATTCTGTTTTCCATTCTCTCCCAATCTCACTAACAGGTGGGAAGAGAGTCGTAAAAGAACCCAAAATGGCATCCATCTTGCAGACAATTACACTACTCAAAGAGAAGCAAGTACATTCTAATCTCGATGTTGCGATAATTCCATCCAATATCAACAAATTACGCAACGGCTTCTCGAAAAAATAGAACATATTTGACCTTTCAACTGTAATGCAGATACAAACCAAGCCTAACAGAGACAACAGAGTCAATTCAGTTCACTCACATTGACAAGCTCGCCACGAGGGACCTCCACGCCCGAACCGACCGCGACGTCGCAGAAGCCAAGCCCGGAGCGAGCGAAGCTGAGCTCGCACGTGGGCTCGCCAACGGTGGCGTAGTACTCGACCCGGGTGGCGTCGGCATCTAGCGGGCTCAGGCCCAGAACGGACGCCGCCAAAAACCCAACTCCCACGTTCAGCGCGAACGACTTCGCCGCCGTGGAGCTCGAGTTCGAGCGCATCCTCGCGTTGGTGGCAAGCGAGGAACAAGAACGAGAGAAGCAAGGAGGAAAGGAGGGAGGAGAAGAAGAAGAAGACGGGGGAAGCTTGGAAAGGGGGGAGGGCTTGGGACTGAGGGCATGCAAAGGGTTGTGGGGTTTTGGAGTGGTGAGCGTCAAAGTGGAGATCGCCATTGTTGCTCGCTCTTGGTTGGGCTGTGAAGAAGGAGAAGAAGCGATGAAGAAGAAGATGATGATGCTATCTGAAGAGTGGGGAGGAGTTTGTATGGTTTTTGTTGGGCCTTTTTGCCAAATGGCAAGTGGGACCTTTGGAATTTTGGATAATATTTCTTATTTTTTTTTGAATTAGTCTTATTATATTCTTATTCTAATTTTCACCCTCAGAATTTTTACTTTACATTCTTTTAGGACATGGAAATCGAAACTCTTATTCAAAGCTAAATTGTTATATGAAAATGGTGGGTACTAGGATCGGTTCATCTATTTAGTTTATGCACCTTTTTAAGTTGTGAATTTTTTATTTTTTATTTTTTGATAATTATGGATATCCAAACCTTAACTTGATTAAATTCCAATAAATTTATAAAGTATGAGAATATTGTGATTTGAATACGAAATTTGCCCTTTTAAAATTGAGAGACCATGATCGTTCAACTATTTGTAGAAGAGTTTTAAGTTGGAAAAAAATCAAGATAAATGTGCGGGCTGAGCTGAGGATTACATCAACCTAAAAAATATCTTTACTTTATGTTTAGTTCCCTGGATTTTGTTTAAAATGTACTTATAAGTGACTAATACGATTTTCAATGCGTTTATTATTCTAGTGAAGTGAATAATCGGTGCTTAAAATTGAAAGTGTTCCTTATACATTATGTTTTGCAAGTGTCATAAATTAAGGGTAACGGTTGACAAGCTACTATTTTCTTCCTTTTCTTTTGTTCAATTAAAGCACGCTCATTATGTATAATTTTTGAGAAAATTTCAAATAAGGGCATGAAGTATTGTTTTCTTCCCCTCTCTCTCCCTCCTCTTCCTTCTTATCCTCTCCTATTCACTCTTGCTCATTGAATCCAAACCCTCCGTTTCTGATTCGAAATCGAAATCCTTAGAGCTCGAATCATTCGCACCTGACTCGCTACTGTGCCGTCCCTGTGACCTCATACTCTTGGTCTTATCACGTTTCCCATGTTCCCTCTCCTCAATCTCCTCCACATCCAAGCTCCCTCTGTTTCTCTTGCTCTTTCTACTGGATTTGCCTTCTTTGCTCCCCGAGTCAGAGCTTTCTCTTGATTTCTTGCTGACCTCGGAACTCTCGTGCATTGTCCTTTCGATCTTGGGAGCTTCTCGGGATTTTGTTTGAGATTTTCTCTAGGGTTTTCTCTCTTCTTCCTTGAACAAATAAATTGAGTCAATTATAAGTCTAAACACTAACATGTAAAGAATGATCATGCGGGTTCACAATAAACAATAGAACACTCAATAGCTCAAAACAATAAATAAATTGCTAGAAATAGGGCAAACCTCAATGTATTAGGCAAAGCATATCTTCACTATGATTAATTTCCCAATATCTACACGATGTTAATTGAAAAATGCATGCATGGCCTAAACATGATTTCTAAATTCAATGGCATTTAGTTCTTTTTGGGTTTTTCTAATGGATGCAATTTTTAATCTAAATTATGTCTATGCCAATTCTAATTTGAATTAATGACAATTTTTTTTTGGTAATTTATATGCAACCTAATTATAATGACAAGTAAAGAAACTATGAATTAACCTAACATGACATGCAATGACATAAAAATTGTGACGTGGATACCATGATGATGTGGAATTGATGATACAGACATTATGACGACATGGGAATGTGATGACATGGCAACAATGATGTGTCAAAGATGACATGGCAGCGATGATGTAGCAATGATGATGACATGACACTTACGACATAGCAATGATTCAACTAATTCTATATGATTTATTCATGTTATTTTCATGAATTTCTTTTAAACTAGAATAGGAAATTACCTAAGACATGTGATTACCTAATTTAAATTAGTAAATAATTTATATTAAATCCTATTCTAAATTAGGAAATTTTCTAATCAACTACGTGATTCCCAGATATGCAATTGTAAATTAGGAATGTAATCTATCTAAAATGCAACGCAAAATATTTGGTATTTTTGAAAATAGGAAAGTTTCTTGAATTAATAACATATAATAGATGAACCCAAACAATCAAATATTTGCCACGTTCAAAAATAGGACATAATGATAATCGGGGTCCGATCTTAAGTTTACAAGATTTAAACCTCGGCTTTTGTGCACAACTCAAAAAGGAAATTTCCCAATTGGGGTACATCTAAAAATTTATTCGAAATCAAGGTTAGAATCACAATAATCATGATTTAGTGACTGAAAATGAAGAAATCAGAGGAATTGTATTGTATTATTATGATTTGTATGCATGTACATAAGCCTATTTATAGTGAAAAAAGAAAAATATGAAAATAGGAAAAAAAAATACAAGATTACGTTTTCTTATTCTACTAAATTAGTTAGTCTATAATCAAAATCCATATCATAAACAATTCCCTTCATATCTCCAATACTCCCCCTCCAGCTGGTGGCTTGTACATACCAAAGAAGTCTAACTTGCTCAGTAGATATGTATGTTGTCTTTGACACAATGGTTTGGTAAAAATGTTTGTAGGCTGTTCCACAGTTCCACTTCCTCTTATTACAAGTATACCTTTTTGGATCTTCTCTTGAATAAAATGACAATCAACCTCTATATGCTTTGTCGTTCATGAAAGACTGGATCTGTTGCTTGTCACAAAAGAGCCTTTTTGATCCATCAGCTTGTACTCTAAGTTTCGGGTGTAAATTTCGTATCTAAACTATTTCATAAATAGTTTTGACCATGACTCGATATTCTAATTCGGCTGACAATGAGACAGTTGATTATTTCTTTATCTTCCATCAAATCAATGATCTCCCTAGTTTGATGCAAAAACCAGTAATATATCTTATAGTCATTGAATAATAAGTTGTCATCTTCATATTGCAATCTCGAGATAAAAGTGTACCAAGTCTTGGACATCCTTTCAAGTACTTTATGACCTTTAGTGCTCCATTCATATCAGACTGCTTCAGGATATGTATGAATTGACTGAGTATCTGCATTGCATGACATATATTAGGTCTTGTCATAGTGAGGTATATTAGTTTTGCAACGAACCTAATGGATTTTTGAGCAATGAGTCTTCATTAGATGATGAACTCACATCATATTTATGTGTCATTAGCTTAACATTTACTCAATTGGTATAACAACTAGCTTACACCCTAACAGTTTTGCTTATGAGATAATCTCCAAAACGAATTTCTGTTGGCCGAGATAGATTCCTTTGTTGGATCAAGCCATCTCAATGCCAACAAAATAGTTGGGAGATCCTAATCCTTTTTGTGAAAAGTAGAGTGCATATATTTTTTGAATTTTTGAATGGAAAATTCATCATTTCTCATGATAAGTATATCATTAGCATATATTAATAAATAAATTGATTATGCACCTCTAGTCCAAGTAAATAGAGCATAATCATGTTTGAAGTGCTAGAAGCTTGCACCTATGAGTGCATTAGTAAATTTGGCATACCATTATCGAGAATCCTACTTAAGTCCATATAGGGATTTACGGAGACAACATACTAAAGAATCCCCCCATCTTGGCAAGTCCTGTGAAAGTTTCACATAGATTTCTTCATCTAGATCCCATGTAGAAAAGCATTGTGGACATTCATTTGATGTAGTTGCCAATTGCGAAAAGTAGCAATGGATAAAAAAGAACGAACGATTGTCTCCTTGGTGATTGGAAAAAAGGTCTCGTAATAATCAAAACCTTTTGGTTGTGTAAAATTGCTTAGCAACTGAGCAAGCCTTGTAACGTTCAATAGAGCCATTTGCTTTGTATTTGATCTTGTATACTCATTTGCATCCAATGAGTTTACAATGTGGGGGTAATAGAACAATGTCACAAGTATGATTTGCATAAGGGCATTTAACTCAACCTTTGCAACATGTTGCCAGTGTCGATCACACTACTTCTATATAAGAAAACGGTTCCTCTTCCTCGAATATACAAATAATACAACATGTGTTCTGGTGATAGTCGAATAAATGAGACATATGAGGATATTGGAAAATATGTACTTGGAGAATCCAATGCAAGATATATCGAATCCTTGGTCCATGTGGGGGCGAACATGATGTCCGAGTGTCGAGGTTGCATAGTAATTTTCTATTTAGGGGATATTGAAAAAGATCCGTCAATAAGAGGTGGTGGAGATGCCACTGGTGAAATAAACGAATGATTCTCCTTAAATGATAATGTTGGAGATCCATTGCTTGATCCATGGAATCATGATTGACTGACACAAGTGGGTTTGGGGCAATGAAGATGCATGGGGTGTCACAGATAGATCATCTTTAGATCATCTTCGATTTCGACTCTTATATCGATCCTAACTAGTAGACCACAAAATTGGCTACAGGACCAGTCGACTGGCCCATGGACTGACCAGTGGACCTAGTCACGAGCCCCTTTCACTCAATAAAGGGGAGCTCGAGCTTGATTTTGCTGATTGAGCCCGTTTGCATCCGGCTCCATTTGGTCATGGCTCATACATGAACCTCGGGTCAAATAAGGTAGTCGGTCACGATTAAACTCGATTAACACCCACCCAATGAGATGGCCTTCTAACTTAGATATTTTCCCATGGGTGTAGTTATTACTTTTGGAAGCTAGTAATTAATGACAAGCCATTAATGAAAGGGATGACTCATAAGTTTAGGTGTTATAGTCATCATGACAAGTCACTAGTGAAAGAAGATGACTCATAAGCTTAGGTGTATAGTCATCATGATAGGCCATTAATGAATGAGGTGAATCACATGTCCATGTGTCCCTAAAGAACTTAGCCTATGATTCCACTACTTTGAGACTTGGAAGATAAGTTCTTCCCAACCTTAAATGCTTGGCGAATCATTGGTCTAGAATAATTAATGAAGGATGATCTCAGAAGACCATTAGGGGTGCCATCTCTCCTCCATAGACTTGCCACCTTCAGTTTCATAGGTTTTGACTTCCCAATTTTTTGAAATTGCTGGACCTTTCCTGCTTTTCAATTTTATAGAGCTCTTTGTGGTTTGAATTTGTAGAAACTTTCTTGATAAAAGTTCTTCAAAACATTTTAACCTATAACATATTTTAATTCCATATTTTTCTGAAAGGAAATGGTTGGGATGAGGGCCTGACCATTTATTAGTTGGAACTTGCCTAGTGTAGTAAAATCAGTGACTAGGTTGCCCTCTCCATTTTTTTATAAAATTTTTACTTTTGAATTTGGACGTATTTCCTTCATAAAAGTTTTAAAGGACATCTATGTCTACAACATATGAAAATTTCAAAGAGTTTCGTGAAGGCTTAGATTTTGAAATGAGTCTTTCTCTCCAACCATTGAATCTACTCGACGGACGAATTTTTGGGTTGTGTTCAGTGATTTACTGCTCTTTCCACAAAATGAATTTGTCCAAGCTTCCTTCATGAAAAATGTTGTTGATCTTCTCTACAACATATTAAAATTTTATAGTTTATCAAGCCCGTTTGATAAGGTATCGGTGCCAATTTCGTGAATTGCTTAAAACTATTTTTCACCCTAGGATAAGAGGGTCACATGCCCAACTTGGAAGGAAAGGGGGTTGCATGCCCAACTTGAGAAGCAAGCCAATCTAGAGATTTCTTGACTTGAAGATAAGAATGCATCAAATGCTCTTGGACCTTAGTGCATTAATGCTAGGTTGAGTCATAAGGCTTAGGTGTCCCCTAATTAATATAGTCATCATTACTATTCATCATTACAAAGATGACTCAACCCCAAATGGCTCAATAAGAGAAAAAGCAAATGTCCTCCTCTAGGAACAAGACATGCCACTCATCTTTTTAACCTTGCCACCTTATCAACCTAGACTTGCCACCTAAAGAAATCCTATTGGTCTATTTGGAAGGGTAATGATGAGAGGTTTGCCTATAAATAGAGGCAATCCTACTATCACCACACACACACTACCCAATCTCTTCTCCTTCACTTGCTCTCTCTCTCTCTCTCATGCTCTCTCATTGTCGCTCCTTCTCCCCCTCTCGGCCTTGCTTGCCCACCACCTCATTAGACGACCTTCTCTTAGTAAAACCACCTATAATTTATCGAGGTTTATCGAAAGTAAGTAGAATGTCTAACTCTTGGCTAGGACAATAGCCTATGTCGTCTTGTTTAGTGGTGTGCTCACCTGTGTAAGCCGTGTGAATGTTTTTTTGTATGGTTTGTTCATGTTTGCATACTCACTTGAATGAGCACGCCTTTGGGCCATGTATGAGTAGATTAAGAAGAAAAGTAAGAACCGGCTTGTGTGATGCATTTTTATGATGCACTTAAAGAGGAAAAAACGCTTGTCACCACATAGCGTTGGTGTTGATGCCTCGTTCATTGAATGGGATGCCTTTGTTGAGTTAAGATGCCTAGGTTTGAGCTCGGATGCCTTGGGTAAGCTAGCTCTGAGATGCTCTGGTTGAGCTAAGATGCTTGGATTGAGTTGGGATGTCCTGATTGAGTCATGAAGCCCAGCAAGAAGCTGGAAGCCCCGGTTGAGCCAGAAGGGCCTGGTTGAGCCAGGACAACGGTAAATTAATTTGCATGAGTGCCTGTTATGCATAAATATGATATATTGATATGTTTCTTGATAAGTCAGAGGTAAGTATGCATTGAAGCATGTTGTGATGGACATCTGCATGTAATCAAGAGGTGTAACAATAAGTTTACCATTTATCTGTTATCTACATTGTATTGCGAGTGTTGTACCTATTGGATTTTGATGATGAGATGTCCTCTAGTAAAGAATTAGAGATTTTACTTACTGAGTCCATAACTCATTCCGTTGTTTTTTCAGAATTGTAGGTATGGAAGAGTTGCAGTTTCGATAGAGGAACTAAGGTTTACCCTGGCCTTTTTGAGCATAGAAAATGTAATGGTTGTAAATATAATGACTCATGACAAAATGACTTGTAAATATAACTGATGTAATTGTGTACTCATAAGTGGTTGTTTTCCTGACTGTTTGTTATTCTCTAGGTGTTGTATGTACACTTTTGCATGTGCTTAAATTAAAGATTAAAAAGAAACGAGATGGCGATGCGCCTAAGATGTCGTGAAAATAACCCCTGTTGCCGAAGACCCTGGAGATGGAGTTGGGGTTGTTACAGGTGATTGGCATGAAGATGTCATCTCTCAGAATATGAACACATTTTCATGGAAAACGATGTCTCGGCTAAAAAAGCAATAGCTCGAGGATATCTCTATGACTTAATAACCTTTCTGTAGAGTGAGATATCCCATGCAAACACATTGAAGAGCATGGGGATCCATTTTATCTCGAGCGCCCACAATTGTTACATACATAAGCACAAAAAAACTCTCAATCTCGGGTTCTTTTTTTCTTTCCAAAAAGCATCTTAAAAGGAGTTTGACCTTCACAGATTCGAGTTGGCGTGCAATAATATACTGCCGTGACCACACAATCTCCCCAAAATGTTTTAGGAATCGAAGCTTGGTATTTTAGAGTTCGAGCTACTTCCAAGAGTGTTGATGTTCGCACCTAATAATCCCTTTTTGTCTGGGAATGTAGGTGCGGGAGCTTTTGTGGATTATCCCTTGAGAGGATAGAAAAGAATTGCATTCACCAGTGATAAACTCACGCCCATTATCTGTCCGAATTTGTTGGATAGATTTGTCAAACTAATTTTTAACCAAGGAAGGGAACTTTGATGGATGAGAAAAAGTTGGGACTCTTGGATTGCATAAGAAATACCAAAGTGGCACATGTATAATCATCAACAATGGTGAGGAAAACAAGGGATCCATTATGATGTTGAGTATGATGGAGACCCTAGATATCCATATGAATCAAGAAAAAGTACAAGTAGCTCGAGATGTATTGATCGAGGGTGATAATTGTGATTGCTTAGCCAAAGGATACTTTGGACATTTTGGATGAGGAAAATGAGTAGCATGGCCACGTTGATGAGAAATAAGATTTTTATTACTAGTAGTAGCATTACGAGAGATTCCCTTATTCAACAAATTAAAATCTTACAAAAAACTAGTCCAAAAATATAGTCCTCATTCGATACTACCAACGTCCATTGGTTTGCCTATCAAATAGTCTTGAAAGAAGCAATTTTCAAAATTGAATATGACATGACAAGAATTATCCTCACGGGTTTTGGAAGCAAATTTGAGATTGAACTCAAAATCAGGGAGGATGAGATGAACGGTGCCAATTTTATTGACATAAGCATTATTTTTGTGATATCCCGAAATTTGACCCATTTCGAAATATATAAAATAGTTGTTTTATCAATGCATTGATAGTGATTTATTATGAATTGATCACTCATGAGTCAATTAATTTATTGGGTGAGGTCATAAAGGATTAAAATTCGAAAGATTAGAGAATTTAATAAGGGATAAACCACTCGACCATAATGATCGACAAAGGTCAATTCTACACTATTACGAGTCCATCAATGATCGGATATAAATCGATTCGATAGAAGTACGTAATTGGTTTGCAGGGACTCCGCACAATTACGATACTCGCGTCAAACGACAATAAACCGATTCTCTATTGATTGTGTACTTAGGGTACATAACTGAATTCTTGCGATTACGTGACAACTGAGTGTCGTCCATGATTTGAAGAGACACAAATGTGGATCGAAAATTATCGATCATGGGTTAATCGGGTAAAAACCTTAAAAGCTGCCTGATAGTTTAGATCGTACTAAAGTCGCATTTGCTTGATTTTAACCATGAAATTAAATTCAATTTCGGGAATCAAACTTTTGAGGATTTAAAACTAACCTATTTGATGTTGCCTCATTTATTTGCGATTTATTGGCAAGCTTTAAGGTTTTGGATAATGACTAATCAGTCAAGAATTGGAAGCTGTAAAGGGAAGTCGAGCCAAGTGAATGCTAATGGGCCTCATGCCCATGTTGTTTGGCCATGAGGGCTTAAGTGGGCCAAGCCAAATGCACCAAGCCCATTTCAAGCCCAATTCAAGCAAACGGGCCCAAGGGTGAATTTGGAAATTTTGGTCAAAAAGTGTGTGAAATAACCAAAATGCTCTTTTAGAAGCTTGCATATATGGACTATATGACAAAATGTGGCACCCCCCCAATCCGTTAGGGTCGCCACACTTCTTTCCTTATCCTGGATGTCCTATATTCTAATACCAATGTATTTCGACAAATCCGTGAGTTTGGGGGGTCTATTAAATTTTTCATTGGTCCCTGCGCAACTTATATGGTGGAAGCGGATCCATCAACTCCCTTTCCTTCACACTGAAAGAATGTACACTAAATACACACATAAATATTAACTGGGCACTTTTTTATTTACACATATACGGGATGGACATTGGTAGTTGGTACATCAAAAAGCCGTAGTTTCCTATACTCGGCTATGTTCCAAAATTTAACCGACATCTCCAACAGTTATTTATATATAGTCCATCATCCAATGTCGGCGTCCAAAAAAATCCCTGCTTTCCTCACATCCTAGGTCACTTCACACCACTCGATCCCCTGTTGTCATCCTCTGGTGGCGGTGGCAGCGGCCCCTGAGTACGTCCGTTCTTATCGACATATAGAATGACAAATTCCTGACGCGCGGGACTTGAGGGAAGGCCAGTATCGATCATCAGTGTCACCCTCACTCGAACAAAAGTCAGTCCCAGCAAGTCAGGATCTTGATACTTCGTTTGTTCCCATTGTAAATCAACAAGGATCCCATAGAACGTACTAGGAGGTGCGAGCAGCAAAGACATCTTTCTTACTTTGAAATATGTTGGTCCCACAAGGGGTGAGTATGACTACTTAGCAGTTAAAGCTCTACTAAACTATATTATGTAAAACTATCGTTATCTAATTTCATGCAAAATAACAAAACAAATAAATAGGTATGCATTCAATCAATAGAACTTCCTATCAAAATGGCGTAACTTAGCAGAACAATTAGCTTTAGAATTCAATTGATTTTTATCAACTACCACCATCTTCCGGAGGACCGGTGTTTGCATCCCTCTAGGCATATCGCACCTAACCTGGCATCACGAAGGCCTCCGGTTCCATATTTTAGTCACTGGGCATCCAGAGTGTGTTACGTTACATCTCTAGGCATCTCGCATCCCACCTGACATCACGAGGAATCGCCGGGGCTCACCATGTCAATGATGTCTCCTACCCTCCGGAATGTGTATCGTCATACTTCCGGGCATCCCGACTCTCCCGAGAAACCTCTAGGGCTCACCGGTCCCCAGGCATCCAGAGGCATCGCCACTACGATCCTCCAGGCAACCTGACACCCGGGGCATCGTCGTCCCGAGGATTTGACGGCAGCAATTAACACATCAATTATGGTGCAGTAATTAAATCATTTCAATGCCAAAACGTTTCTCGAATCACTAATATGGAGAATCCCTTGGGTTTTTCCCGAAAATCCCACTTTCACCGATACTCTTCTAACGTTTTCGAATCCACATGTAAAACCTTGAATGGTATTCACACTTCATGGCTCGAGATAAAACAATTTATCAAAACTATAAGTAAATTTGAAATCAGCACATCGGTAAATCCAAATCTCAATCTCGACTTCAATGTTTTAGAATGATTTATATAAAAAGTTCGGAATTTTGAAGGCACCACATACTTCTTAAAACATTTGAGAGTGGTGCCATGATACATAAAATTTTTAATTCAAATCGGGAGATTTCTAAAACGGTTTACAAGCAAAATTCTCAAAGTATCATAACCACAAAATTGATGTGTACCCGAAGTCCAAAACCACAATCACTCATAGAAATATGAAGATTTCTCAATTTTCCTGACCCCAATCAATTCGGTCATCCTGTAAGCCACCATCCAACACCAGAATATAAACCATCCAATCTAACAACACACTTCCTCAAGGAAATGCGGACCCCTAGAGTGCCATAACTTTACAGAAAGGGACACTTAAGTGTTATAACTTAGGAAATGTACATTTAAGTACTAAAATCGGAGCAAAATAGCTCACTTGAGTGCCAATCCAGCCAAATTGCATACGTAGCATTTTTCTGGCGAAGTGAGTGCAAAACGACCCCGTTTTGCACGGCGACGTGGCCAAATAATGCAAAAAGGCATCATTTTGGGCTGATATGGTAAAAAATAATATAAAAAATAATTAAATTAAATTTAAAATTAAATTTAGTTAAAATATTTAAAAATAATAATTTTAAAATTTAAAATTTAAAAAAAAATTAAAAAAAAAAAAAAAAAAAAAGAGAAAATGGTGGGTTCGGCGGTCCCGGTTGACCTTCCCCCACCTTTTGGCGACGGTGGGGAGGCAGTGGCGGCGATGGCTTAGCCCTTAGCCGTCGGCTGCCTTCCTCCTCCATTTTTTTTAATAAATAAATATAAATTATATTATTATTTTGTTTTAAATTAAATTTAATTAATTTTTATATTATATTAAAATTCAAATTATGCTAAAACAACGTCGTTTTGGCTGATTTAAGGGTTCAATTTTGGCCAACACCTGAAACAACGTCGTTTTGGGTGAAATAGAGTTGACTCAGCTATCCGACGAGCCACCTTGGCGAGAAATATTAATATTTAAATACCACGTATGATTTCCGGCTGGCTTCGCCGGAGGTGGCACTCAGGTGTCCCACTTTTCTTCAAATGTGGCACTTAAGTGTACATTTCGTAAGTTATGGCACTTAAGTGTCCCTTTGGGTAAAGTTATGGCACTTGTAGTGTACTTTTCTCCTTCCTCAAGCAACAACAACAATACACTATATAGGTTAGTAGATTTCCACTTGCCTTAGGTCTGACGGCGTCGATGGTAAGTGAGCGGGGAGTTATGGGCACGGCCGAGGCAAATCTGAAAGCTCGCGGATCACTAGGTCCGACTTGGTGGCAGCAAAGCCCGAGTGAGCAGCGTTGGCGGCATGCTACGAGAAGGGAAGACGGTGACAGTGGCGTGTGAACGGTAGCCGGCTTGGGTGAAAAGGTGTCTAAATTTGGACTGAGAATTCTTTGGGCTTGCACTGGATAAAGGAAGTGTTGAGGGTGGTAAAATGCTAAGGGAGAAACCCACTTTTCCTTAGTTGGTTCGTATGTTGACTATTTCAGTTAACAAGTACAACTCCGGTGGTAGCGAGAGAAGGGGACAAGTGGAGGATGCGTGGCCACTCTGTGGCTCTCCTTTCCTCAATTTAAAAGAGTGGCTAAAACGCTACATGCAGCATCGCAGCTGTCCCAAGCTCTCTCTCTCGTCTTGCTGGACATTGAGGATGGAGGCTACGCGGCTGTTTAGTCAAGCAATTCTCTTGGTTGACCGGCCGAAATAAAAAGGGAAAGAAGTGGAGTTGTTCTTTAGTGATCACTAGCCCTCACGTTGGCATGCATGGCTTTAGACGTAAACCAGCCCCATGCATGATCAAATCTTCCCTTTGTTAGCTGCCTAAAGAGGAAACACGCATGGAGGATTTGAGGTCTCTGGCTTTCATGCAAATGAGGAGATGGGCAACTCATAAGGGCCGATCCTTGAGTGTTCCTCCATTGGCGTATTTGGGTTGGCAGGGTCGAAAATTATGGTCGTCTAATGAGAGGGACGGCTGAAGTTAGTGTGATAGGTAACTCGCCGACATACCATTTGGAACGAACCTTGGTCTCGCTAGAAATGTTACGTAGGGAAAATCTTCAACGAGACTATAATTTATTCGATGATCGGATCGTTACCAAACATAATGCCTTGGTTTGGTGATGATGACGAAACGACGTCCGCAAATGGTGCCAATGATGCAGTCTGACGATACTTCCATCGACCTATCAGAGTCTGTTACATACTCGAGGCCCGGCGAAATCCAGATATCACACAAAATAGGAGAATGGGTGAAGGAGAGGGATTTGGGGATTATTGTTGAACTTTTCATGATGAATTTTTGGGGAAAATCTTCAAATCTCTCTCTCTCTCTCTCCCCTCATTCTTTCCCTCACGTGGCCGTAGCCCCCTCCCCTCTATTTTCCTCCTCCTCTTCTTCTTCTCCTTCTTATTCTTCTTCCATTTCCTCACCTTAGCCACCCTTTTTGCCGCCACCTTTGCTACTGTTAACTACCGCTATCCACTTACGCCGTCATGCCGTCTATGCCGCCATCTCTCAAGTCGCTGGATTGCCACCAAGCCACAAGCCACCACCCAAGCCCAAGCTTGGCTGTGAGCTTGAATCACAACCACCGCACGAGGGTGTCGTTGTTAGACTGAGAGACTCGTGTTTTCTTCGCTGTCGCGCCATTGTCGTCGTGAGTTTGCCACTGCTGGAAAACCGTGAGTTGACTCCTAATCTTTGATTAGAAAGTTAATTGTGTTTAAGGATTGGTTTAGTTTATGGATAATGGTAAGTGTTAGTTAATGATAATTTAGCATTAATCGTGGTTAAGGATGGATTAGATTAATGCTAATTGAAATTAGTCTTAATTAAGGACAATAAGCTTAATTAATCATGGTTAGCTTAATTAATTATGATTAGCTTAATCAGGTGTAATCAGCTTAATTAATGGCAGTTAGATTAATTAACGATAGTTAGTCATAATTAATCGTAGTTAGTTTAATTAATCATAGTTAATTTAATCAATCACGATTAGTCCTAATTAATGACGATTAATGCAAATTTAATGATGGATTAGTCGTTCAACAGAATTTTTTACCTGACTTATTGGATGAAATTATGCATAATTTTTGTTGTTAGAGTTTGTTATGCCATGATATTGATTATCCAATTTATAAGCCTTAATTATTATTTTCAAAGTAAGGTTTTATGGGCATTCAAATGGCAATTCATGAGGTATCATGTTCAATTGCCGTGTTTTATGTGTCAATTGGGACAATGGGGTTTCAAAATGAAAGTGTGCAAAATTTAGCGGGTTGATTTTAAGTATGTAACACATGCAATTATTTTACTGCAATTTTTTAAGTGTAAAAATTGCCGAAATTTATTGTTTAGTTACTAACTTTTTTGCATTGGGCTAATTGATGGCAAATAAAATTGACTTGAGTGTTAGCGTGCTTGACTGGTCACTTAATTGAACCTATCACCTAATGAGAGTTTGGGGACGATGCCCGATGTTTATAGGATGCCCGACGGGGATTTGAATGTCGAGTGACCAATGCTATGATGGAATGCTGTCCCGATGCATATAAGTATGCAAGACGATGCCATGCCTAATAGGGTAGGATGATGCCCGATCATGACAGAAGATCACCAACTCTTATGTTGGCCGTGGCCTGAGGGTTGTCATAATTGGAATACATATGAATGCAATGTGCATACATATGTATGATATGTGTTCTAATTATCTATTAAGCTTGTTGCATTACTATCTGCATGTGTGAATTACTAGCATGTAGGATTGTGTCAAGGCGAACTAAGGATTTGTGATGCTGCATGTTTAGGCTGCCTTTGAGACAAATCGGCGTGCTAATCAAGGTATAGGTCGTTAACTCGTTGAGATTTTATCTCACCTGTCATTCTTTATTGTTTTTCAAGGCCGTAGTGTGGAGAACGGTTATGTGAGGTTGTGGTGGGTGCGAAATGCATCAATTTTTAGCTGGCCCTACCGTTAGTGAAGTTTATGTTAACTTTAATCCTTAAATGTTTTTGTGAGGTTTGGTAGAAAGTGGCTCTAGCAAGGCTTGTAATTAATAAACTTCCTTAGGTTAACAGTATATAAATAAAAGTAATGCTTTTGGGAAATGGTATTGTGTTTTCCTTACTATCCTTGTTGTGTTAATTAACTATGTAATTATAAAATGCTTCTGCTTATGTTTTATCAAAAGGTAAAAGAATGGGTCTACGATGCATCTTGGGACGTTGCAATTAATCAATTATTGAGGGATGTTTGCTTGCTTGGGGCTTTGGGGCGTGACATTCTCATGTAAGTGGTATTAGACCCTGATCAATGTCTAGAGTGATAAGGTATGGTAGGTTTTAGGATAGTTAGTTAGGAAAAACATTTCCTTATACACGTGTTTGTGCTTGATTAATTTTTTTGTACAAGTTGCTCAGATTTCTCATTTTTTATTGGAATTGGAAAGAAGGTTTCTATAAAGATATTGCAAAATAAACGATCCTAACCAAAAGGCCCCTTGGAGAAGGGCCATAGCGACTCTGACTAGTGCTAAAGGAGGGCATTGCCTTGAATAGGTGCCAGATGATGGGCAATGACTTGGGCTAGTGCTAGAGGGTGAGTATCGGCACAAGCTAGTGCTAGAGAAAGGGTGCCAGGTGATCCCAAGGTAGATGGAATCTCGCAAGCCCTAGAAACGTTAGGAAATATTATCGGGAGACAGGCGCAAAACCAAGCCGCTGTTGCCGCACCTACTGAAGTCCCACCTGAGAATGGGCATGGTGATTAGCCCATGTGTAAGTTGGCGGAACAATTTCTGAAGTTGAAGTTGCCAAAATTTACTGGGGCGGGTGACCCTGAGGTTGCAACCCTCTGGGTTAGGGAACTAGATAAGGCATTTGCATTGCTGGTGTGCTATGAGAAAGATAAAGTAACGCTGGCCGTGTTCCAACTTCAAGGTAATGCAAGCACGTGGTGGGAAGCCATCGAAGGAAGGGTATTTCCTGAAGGCACGGTCCTGGAGTGGGATGCCTTCATTGAGGCTTTTTACGGAAAGCACTTCTTAGATTGCGCATGAAAATAGAAGATGGCTAAATTCCAGCACCTTCGTCAGAATTAGATGTCGGTGGATCAGTACGAGGCGAAATTTACCGAGCTATCCAAGCATGCACTGAGGTTAATTGAGAACCCAGTGGATAGGGTGAGAAGGTTTGAAATTGGAGATTAAGGAACAATTGATGCCCCAGAATCTCAAGGATTACAACAAATTGTATGAGAGGGCTTGGCTAATTGAGAGGAACATGGCTGAGTGGACAGCTGCGTCTGGGTCACGGTTTGCATTGAATATGTATAATCATCGATTTTGGAAAAGATCGATGATAGGAGGAAAGTATCCCATTCCTCCCAACCAATATGGTGGTGTTGGAAAGCCGACATATAACCCCAATGGTGTATGCATATTCTGTGGGGGACGACATGGGGATGCCTCTTGCTTAAGTAGGATTAGAGTCTATTATAGATGTGGCCAGTACAGCCATCGAGTGATAAACTGTCCGCATCGACTAACTGGACCACTAACATGACAACCACAAGTGGGACAACAGGCCAGGAATGCTTCATAAAACAATCTGAACCGATCCCAAGCACAAGGAAGGGTGTATGTTGTGACAAGAAAGGAAGTGGAGGATTCGCAGGCCATAATTACAGGTTTGGTCTCGTTGCATGATCATGCTGCTTATGTTTTATTTGATCTGGGAGCCATGCATTCATTTATTGCTGAGCATTTTATTAATTTAGAGGGGTTAAGTCCGAAACCATTGGCATTGGTCATTAGTATATCTACCTCATTCAAGGATAGAGTGTTGTCTGCGGTAGGATGTTCAAGTTGCAAGTTAGTGATTGGCGATCGAGAGGAAAATATAGATTTAATTATGTTGGCGATGTTTGATTTTGATGTTATCATTAGTATGGACTTGCTCACCAAGCAACGAGCTATGATGAATTGTTATTATAAAGCGATTCGATTTAAACCATTGGCAGGTGGTAGTTTCGAGTTTGTTAGAAATCGAGGAGGACCCTTGATCTCTTTAATTTTGTCGCTTGAGGCAACCCGATTATTAGATGTAGGTTTTTAGGGTTATTTGACAACCGTGGTTGATACGTCGGTAAAGGAACCAAGGATCAAAGATATCGCCATAGTGCGAGAATTTTCCAATGTCTTTCCCGAGGACTTGCCTGGATTATCTCTAAAAAGGGAAATAGAGTTCGTGATTAAGTTGGCCTTTGGAACGGAGCCAATTTCTAAGGCACCTTACCAAATGGCGTTGTGAGAGTTAAAGGAGTTAAATGTGCAGATGCATGAGTTGTTGGACAAGGGATTCATTTGTCATTGTGCATCATCTTAGGGAACGCCGGTTTTGTTCATAAGGAAGAAAGATGGTTTATTGCATGTCTTTGCGTCAACTATTGGCAACTTAATTAAGTGACAATTAAGAACAAGTATTGGTTGCCAAGAATAGATGACTTGTTTGACCAGTTGTAAGGAGTTTTGGTATTTTCCAAGATAGATCTGAGGACGAGTTACCATCAGTTGAGGATTAAGCAGGAGGATATATCAAAGATGGCATTTGGTAAGTGTTATGGTCATTATGAGTTCATTGTAATGCCATTTGGTTTGGCGAATGCACCTGCTGTTGCTTTTATGGAATTAATGAACTGCGTATTTAAGGAATACTTGGACTGGTTCATGATCGTCTTCATTAACGATATCTTGGTATACTCTAAGAGTCCATAGGAGCATGAACAACACTTAAGGACGGTACTTCAAATCCTGTGGGAACATGAGTTGTATGTCAAGTTCAGTAAGTGTGAGTTTTGGCTGACTCGTGTAGCCTTCCTTGGTCACGTGATTTCTGGTGAAGGCATTTCTGTGGACCTAATCAAGATTGAAACGGTTATGAATTGGCCGATACCAACGATGGTAATTGAGTTCGAAGTTTCTTGGGATTGGCATTCTATTATAGGCGATTCTTGGAAAGATTCTCCATGATAACCATCCTTTTGACACGATTACTGAAGAAGGATGAAAAGTTCGAATGGACGGATAAGTGAGAACATAGTTTCCAAGAGCCTAAGCATAAGCTGACTATTGTACCCACGTTGGCGATTTCGTCTGATCCTAGAAATCACGAGATTTACAGTGATGCATCGTATAAAGGACTGGGTTGCATTTTAACGCAACATGGGAGAGTAGTTGCTTACGCGTCCCATCAGCTGAGATCTCAATGAGTTGAACTATCCGATGCACGATTTGGAATTGATAGCAATTATCTTGACCCTGAAGATTTGGATGTAATACTTGTGTAAAGAAAAGTTCTAGATTTTTACGGACCATCAAAGCATGAAGCATTTGTTCTCTCAGAAAGAGTTGAACATGAGGTAGTATCGTTGGGTGGAACTTCTCAAGGATCACGACTGTGACATCTTGTATCATCTTGGAAAGGCTAGCAAGGTTGCGGATGTGCTAAGTTGGAAGTTGTCGATTGTGTAGATGATGGTTCAAGAATGGATCCTGCTTGAAGGAGTTCGAGATTCAGATTTTAAGTTTGAGGTAAGCCACCTTTTAAGCCTTATGGCCATCCTCAAAATTGAACTGGAAATGTAGGTAAAGATTAAGACGCTCCAATCAACAGATCCTGAAATCTAAAAAATTCTACAAGGAGATGCAAAAAAGAGGAAAGCAAATTTTCAATATATTAAGGACGAAATATTGAAGTTTCGTGGACGATTGTGTGTGCCCAACAATGTAGAGCTTAAAGAAGAAATTTTGTTGGAAGCCAATTGTAGCAGTTATAGTTTTCATCCAAGCAGCACAAAAATATATCAAAATTTGCGCAAGTGTTAATGGTGGAACGGCATGAAGTCAGAGATCACCAGGCACGTTGCCAAGTGTTTGACGTGCCAACAAATGAAAGCACAATATTGCAAGCCTGGTGGGCTTCTACAACCCTTCAAGATTTCCGAGTGGAAATGGGAACATATTATAATGGATTTTGTGATGGGTTTGTTGAGGAATCAACGGGTAATGAGGTTGACAAAATTTGTGCATTTTATCACCATACGAAAGGACTTTGCATTTGATAGATATGCTGAATTGTACATGCGACAAATAGTTTGTCTCCATAGAGTGCTAGTGACGATCACGTTAGATCGAGACCCTAAGTTTATAGCAGCTTTTTTGAAAAGTCTACAGATTGCCTTAGGGACTAAGTTGTAGTACAACATAGCCTATCATCCTTAGATAGATGGTCAATCTAAAAGGACTATTTAGATGCTTGAAGATATGTTGCGAGCTTATATGTTGGATTTCAAGGGAAGTTGGGAGAAACAATTTCATCTAGTTGAGTTTTTCTATAACAACAACTATCAACAGATTATCAAGATGGCGTCATTTGAAACATTGTATGGTAGGGCTTGCAAAACTCCTGTCTGTTGGGACGAAGTTGGTGAACAAAAGACTACGGGCCCTGACTTGGTTCAACAGTTAGTGGACGTTGTTAAAGCCATTCAAGAAAGATTTAAGATTGTCCATAGTAGTCAGAAAAGTTATGTAGATAAATAGTGCGGACCTTTGGAATTCCTAATGGGTGAATACGTAATCCCCAAGGTGTCACCTATGTGAGGCAATTCGTGATTTTGCAAGAAGGGAAAGCTAGTCCAAGGTATGTTGGCCGCTTCGAGATTTTAAAGTGGATTGGGACGCTGGCCTGTCATCTCGTGCTACCATTGAGACTTGCTCAAGTGCATGACGTCTTTCATGTGTTGATGTTGAGGAAGTATGCACCTGATCTGATCGATGTGCTAAATTTCGATAAGATAGACGTGGACGACATGGTGTTGTACGTAGGAAGGCCAGTGTAGATAATAGATTGAAAGAAGTAAGTGTTGCGCAATAGGACAATTTTCTTAGTCAAAGTGATTTGACAACACCATAGAATAAAGGGAGCCACGTGGCAAAGCGAAGAGATAATGAGGCGTTAGCATCCCCATCTTTTTAAAAAGCTTTGTATTAATTCAAATTTCAAGGATAAAATTTTTGTAAGAGGGGAAGAGTTATGATATCTCGAAATTTGACTCATTTCGAAATATATGTAATGGTTATTTCATCAATGCACTGATGGTGAATTTATTATAAACTGATTACTCATGAGTAAATTAATCTATTGGGTGAGGCCATAAATGATTAAAATGCAAAAGATTAGAGAATTCAATTAGGGATCGACCGCTTGACCATAAGGATTCACAATGATCAATTCTCAATTGTTATAAGTTAATTAGGGCGCGTTTGGTAACACTTCTGTTCTGGGGAAAATTTTTTGCTGAGAAATGATTTTTTTTTTCCCGTTCTCGGGAACAATTTCTGAGCAAAAGAACGTGTTTGGTAACTTCCCAAAATTTCTATTCCCAGGATAGAAATACGTTTGGTAAAATTCTTAGATTTTTTTATTTCTTTTAATTTTTTAATTCTTTTATTATTTTTTATTATTTTTTTCCTTTTTCTTTTCTCTTTGGTCGGTCGTTGGCCAAAGACATGGCTTGCGATCGGTTGGGCGACGTCCGGCGAGCTCACTGGCCCCCGTGAGGCTCGGCCTCGCCGGGCGAGGCCAAGCCTTGCCGGTGGCTTGGCAAGCATTGCGAGGCTCTGCCTCGCCAAGCCATTGGCGAGGCTCGACCTTGTCGGGCCACGGTTGGGCGACGCCGACCTGGCAATGGCCCGGCGAGGCCGAGCCTCGTCGTGGCTCAGTGTCTCCGAGGGCTGGCAACGCTCCAACAAGGTCATCGGCCCTTATCTAGCCGGTCGCTGGCGCCGGCCATGGCCAAGGCCGGCGATCGGCCTAAAGGAAGAAGAAGAAGAAGAAAAGAAAGAGAAGAAAAAAGAAGAGAAAAATAGATTCTAGAAATTGTTCCTAGGAATAAGAAGTTACTTTTTTCTACTTCTTGTTTCCGTTCAAAATCTATTCCCGGGAACTGGGAACAAAAATTTTACCAAACAAGTTTCTATTATTTTTTTAGTTCCCCGGAACAAAAGAACAAAAAAAGTTGTTCTGAGGAGTAGAAACAAATTTTAACAAACAAGCCCTTAGCAAACAAATATAAATTGATTCAACAGAAGTACGTAATTGGTTTGTGGGTAGTTTCGCATGATTATGATATTCAAGTTAAATGATGATAAACCGATTTTTTCTTGATCTTGTACTTAGGATCAGTAATTGAACTATCGCAATTACATGACAACCGAGGGCCATCCACAATTTGAAGAGACACAAACATGGATAAAAAATTATCGACCATGGGTCAATCGTGCGAAAACCCCTAAAAACAACCCGATAGTTTATGTCGTATTAAAGTCGCATTTGATCGATTTTAACCGTGAAATTAAATTAGATTTCGGGGATCGAATTTTCGAAGATTTTAAGACTAGCCTATTGGACGTTGCCTCATTTATTTGTGATTTATTGGGAAGCCTTAAATTTTCGGATAAGGACTAATCGGTCAAGAATTGGAAGTTATCTAGGCCAAGCGAAGGCCAACGGGCCTCATGCCCATGTTGTTCGGCCATGAGGGTCTAAGTGGGCCAAGCCAAGCCCACCAAGCCCATTTCAAGCCCAATTCAAGCAAAGAGGTCCAAGGGCAAATTTGAAAATTTTGGTTAAAAGGTGTGTGAAATGACCAAAACGCCCCTTTTAGAAGCTTGCATTTATGGATTAAATCACAAAACGGGAGAATGAGTGAAGGAGAGGTATTTGGGAATTCTTATTGGATTTTTCATGATGAATTTTCGGGGAAAATCTTCAAAAATCTCTCTTTCTCTCCCACCCTCCCTTCCTCCCTCTCCTTATTCTTTCCCACAAGTGGTCGTAGCCCCCTCCCCTCCATTTTTCTCTACTTCTTCTTTTGCTTCTTCTTCCTCCATATCCTCACCTTAGCTGCCCCCTATACTGCCACCTTTGCTGCCATTAACTGTCGTTGTCCACTCGCGCTGTCACCTCTTCATGCCGCCGTCCCTCAAGCTGTTGGATTGCCACCAAGCCGCAAGTCGTCGCTTAAGCCCAAGCTTAGCTGTGAGCTTGAATCGCCGCCGCCGCGTCCTAGTGCCGCTGTTGGACTTTTTCTTTAGAGTTCGGTCACTTAATAGATCCACTTACTTCTATTATGTTAATATTAATTACTACTGTTGAGACCCATGCTTTTATCATCATCGCGTTGCCATTGTTGTGAGATTGCCGTCACTGGAAAACCGTGAGTTAACTCATAATTCTTGATTAGGAAGTTAATTGCATTTAGGGGTAGGTTTGGTTTAGGGATAATGATGGTTAGTGTTAGTTAATGCTGGTTTAGCGTTAATCGTGGTTAAGGATAGATTAGATTAATGCTAATTGAAATTAGTCTTAATTACAGACGATTTGCTTAATTAATCATGGTTAAGTTTAGTTAATCACGGTTAGCTTAATTAATTGTGGTTAGCTTAATTAAGTGTGTTTAGCTTAACTTAATTGATTGTAGTTAGATTAATTAATCACATTTAGTCATAATTAATCACAATTAGTTTAATTAATGATGATTAGTGCAAATTTATTGACAGATTAGTCGTTAAGCATAATTTGTTACTTGATTTATTGGATAAAATTATGCATAATTTTGGTTGTTGGAGTTTGTTATGCTGTGATATTGATCAATTTATAAATCTTAATTAATTTTTTTAAAGCAAGGTTTTATGGGCATTCAAATGACAATTCATGAGGTATCATGTTTAGATGCCATGTTTTTACGTGTCAATTGGGACTAGGAGTTTTAAAATGAAAGTGTGTAAAATTTGGCTGGTTGATTTGAAGTACGTGACTATGTGCAATTATTTTATTACATTTTTTTAAGTGTAAAAATTGCCGAAGTTTACTGTTTGAGCATGAGATTTTTTGCATTGGGCTAATTGATGGCAAATAAAATTGGCTTAAGTGTTGGCGTACTTGTGTGGTCACTTAATTGAATTCATCATCTAACGAGAGTTTGGGGACGATGCCTGATATTTATCGGATGTTCGGCGGGGAGTTGAATGTCGAGTCACAATTGAGGCCGGACCAATGCTCCTAATGGAATGCCGTCTTGATGCGTATGAGTACGTGGGACGATGCCGTGCCTAATGGGGTAGGTTGATACCTGGTTATGTTAGAAGACCGCTAACTCTTGTGTTGGCCGTGGCTTGAGGGTCATAATAATTGGAACACATGTGAATATCATGTGCATAGATATGTATGGGACGTTTTCTGATTGTTTGTTAAACTTGTTGCATTACTATTGACATGTGTGAATTGCTAACATGCAGGGGTGTGCCAAGGTGAGGTAAGGATTTGTGATGCTGCATGTTTAGGCTGTCTCCGAGACGAATTAGCGTCCCAATCGAGACTTAGGTTGTTAACTTGCCAAGATTTCATCTCACCCCATCGTTGTTTATTGTTTTTTTAGGGCCATAGTATGGAGAACGGTCATGTGCGATTGTGGTGGGCACGAGATGAGTTACTTTTTGGTTGACCTCGCCGTTAGTGAAGTTTAGGTTAACTCTAGCCCCTAAGGTTTTTGAGAGGGTTAGTAGGAAGTTGCCGTGAAAAGGCTTAAAATTATTAAACTTCATAGGGTTAATAGTATATAAATAAAGGTAAAGCTTTTGGGTAATGGTATTATGTTTTCCTTACTATCCTTATTGTGTTGATTGACCGGGTGTTTATAAAATGGTTTTACTTCTGTTCAAGCGAAATATAAAAAGAATGGGTCAGCGATGCATTTTGGAACGTCGTAATCAATCGACTGTTGAGAGATGTTCGCGCGCTGGGGGTTTGGGGCATGACAGTTCCCATTTGGAAGACGTAATAATTCAAAAATTTGGGGTCTTTTGTGAACATGAGAAAATAATAGTTTATTGTGTCTCAGTCCTAGTGTGACTGATCATCCTCTTGGACCAACTATTGATCATTGCCTTTTGCAAATTATATCATCACCAGCACATGAATCAATTATCCATGCATAAATTGAAATTAAACTTTTTTTTTTTTTTGAAAAAGAAGTACCTAAAAAACTCATAGTCTTGTTCATGTTTCTTAACTAACTCAACGTTTTCATAATGTTCTAGTACTGATCTTGGGTAATTGTCCGATGTGTCCTTTCGGTCCCTTGTGTAGAAACTTGGTAAGCAAAAACTTCTCTCCCTCTTTTCCTTATCATTTGGCTTTCTTTATAATTTCCAACATGTATCAATATTATGATGTGGACACTTACAATATTTACAAAATTTACCTTTTTTGTTCTGGAATTTTGCCCACTTCCATTTTGTGATGACGTGGCACCTCATGGATTGTCAGATGGCTTAAAAACTAGTGCTGGCATGGCCAAATATGGGCCACTAGATTCGGTCAAGTGAGTAGAACCATGCTTTCACTTTTATTTCATTTGACATGCTAAAAGTATTTCAAATCCTACCTTGACAATATATTAAATCATATTAATTTTATTTCATATTTTTTTGAAACTTAAATAGTATTCTTATTCTTAAATTTAGGAGAAAAAGCCATACATAGACATTACAGATAACCAATAAGAGTGAGCAAACTAGTCACCTTCACAAAACTTTCGGTTAGAAAAAAAAACACAGAAAAGAGAAGTTTACTAACTCATTATTAAGAAGTGATGACAAATTCCAAGACCGTTCAGATTATTTTCTAGCTGAGATGATAAATATATAATAAACAATGAATTTTTTAAATAAAAATAAACTGCTTACAAGACTTTGTATGGTGACCATGTGACTTACTAACCTAACTCACTTCAAAGTTTTATCTCATATTTGTTATTGATTTTGGTAGTGTTTTGACTAAAGGAAGCTTTATAGTATAATTTTAATGTTAACCAAAGCCATTGCTCTAAATATGCCTATTGTGAGGTGATTCTATTTTCACATGTCACCAACACTCACTCCTTGTCCAATGTTAGACTTGCCAAAATAGGTCATAAACCTTTCTTAACCCATATTTAATGGTTTGAATTGTTATATGGTTTGATTATATTCACATGGGTCATAAATGAGTTTAGAATGGCAAAACCCAAAATAATGTGTTAAATGGGTTCACAAATTACTTGGATCTGACTTACCTTTATGACTATATCTCACCCATACTCGATCTTGTGTTTGCTCATTCTATGCCCTCATATCAGTTTGGATATGAATTTTTCCAAATTAAGTTAAATATATTTGTTTTAGCTATATGGGTCAGGTCGGGTATAAATCAAAATGGGTTATATTGATCATTTTAGGTTGGACCATTTTATACCTGACTTAAACTTGATCCGACCTACTTGTTTGATGGGTCTATCCATCTATCCAATGTATGTCACTTCTGTCTCCTTTCCAAACTCAAAAGCCCAACAAGAAACAACTTTGTCTGAGCTCTTTGGCCCAAATGTTTATTTCCCTACCTCATCGCATCAAACAATTTTATCTGAAATGTTGGTCAGATTTTCACCACCCTTGATATGGTTACGCTATTTTAGCTTCACCAAATCCTACATTGTTCATTTTTAACTCATCTTTAACTTAACAAAAACAGTCAATCCACAGCCATTAATTAGTCACATATAAAAAGTGGAATCTCTATTAATAATGTGAAATGTGGCTCGACATAGTTTATGTGGCTGCTCAAGCTTGAAAGGAGGTGAGATGATAACTTAAAAGGAAATTCTATTCATTTTGACCATAACTTTAAGAAATAAATCGTTAGAACATATCTTCTAACCTAAAACGCATACAAATCAATATAAATCAGATTTAAAATATCAAGAGTCAACAAGCCACAAGTTAGCTAAAATTCTACTAGGTGAACTAATCATAACGGTCACTGGGCATGCGGTCTAGTGGTTGGGGAATTGGGTAGGTTGGGATGTTAGTCTCATATGTGCGGGTTCAACTCTTTTGCTTTGCAACGAGGCAGAGTAAAAGTCTGAGAGTGAGACAAGAGTTAAAGATAGGACAAAAAAAAAAAAATATTCATAATGTAATTTCGTAATTTAAATTACATAGAGATAATCTTTTGACTACAAGACTTGCAAAGGTGACTGGCAGGGGAGAAAGGCAACAAATCATGTTGCAACTGATCGAGACCACATGAATTTTTGTCACCGGACTACTTCCAACACTTCAAAAATGTCACTTCACACTTTGTTGCATTTTCTATCTTTCTGATATTCTTGATTCAAAGAAGACTAAACTTAAGAGCAATTGAGAAAGAAAGAGACAGGTTGAAGCTAGCTTTGCCTTGTGGGCGTGTCATACATGTTTGTGTTAAGACCAAAGAATATTGATAAGAAGTGATAGTGTTAAGCATTTAATTGCATTCATGGAGTCATGGCCTAACAATGTTGTCATTTGTGAACTTTCGAATCATTTACTGTAATTGAATGGAAGTAAAGACTTGTTGGCTCGGTCCGCCTCTTTGTGGGCCTAGCTAACATAAATAATTAAAAACAAAGAAAAGAAAATGAAGAGAGGTGAGAGAGAGAGTGTTCACAGAGAAGATCACGAGGAGGAGAAGGGAAAGAGGGCAATGGCTTCTGATGAAGATTCAGTGTTTAAACGTTGTTAGAATTGGCTGCTCAAATTTTAGTATGTTGTTTGTGAGACCGAGACTTATGACTTGATGGTTTCATTCATTGAAAATCTTCTCCAAATTATCTCTCATTTTTTTCCAATTTCGGTTAGGGTTTGTTGCACCATTTTTGTTCACCCACATTAGTGGTGATAAATACTATTGTATAGCTGATGTCAAACCTTTAGTGAATGATTAGAGAACAACCTTGGTGTATCCTACTATTCTTGATAATTTGTGAAGTTTTTTTGAGTCCATGATTTTTTCTGCATTAGGTTTTTTGTGTAAAAATCTTGGTATTGGTCTTTTATTGCTAGAATATATCGTTGGTTGTCATTGGGTTAAGTCTATTTTGGTTGGATTAGTTTTGGGGGAGAAATTGATTTTATATTGGGTTAGTTCTTAGTGAATATTTCTCCCCAACAAGACTTTCATCATGCGAAAGCAAGAGAGGTGGATATTTTACAAAGAGCAATACTATGTATACAAATTACAAAATCTTTATGAACTCTTTCATGTATGGAGAATTATCACTCTTTAAGTTTTCATAGAAAATATGTAGTATTGCCTTTTTATAGTGACAACTTCTCTGCTAAATGTACCATTCAAGCACAGAAATAGTTCATTTGGTTGATCAAAATTATTTGTCAAATCAAATGTTGACATTGCTGTTTGGAGTAATATTTGTGTTTCACTGGTTTAGGATCCCGCAATGAAATATCTTTCACCAAATGTTATATTTTGATTTTTATTAGAGTAGACTTAGATTCTGTGCTAGTATTGGATAGAGAGGGTTAAATGCTATCGGAGATATATATTATATGGTTCCGAATCTTATGAAGTTGCTTAATACAAGATCCAAATCAATGATAACCAATGTTGAAGTCTAATCAATAGTTTGATCCAAACTCATTTTGACATACTAATGAAAGCCCATTAAAAACAAAGTGGTTTGTGCAATATCGAAGCTAATTCAACAACATTGGATATTAACAACAGTACCCAAAAAGCACTACTTTCAATTGTATTCAAGGACACAATGTTGAATTCTAATCGACGATGTTGGACAATGCAAGAACACCTAGTAGACACTACTCCTAAATGGATATGAGGGCACAACGTCAGAATCTAATCAACGACGCTGGACAGTGGAAATAACACTCAGTAAACACTGCTCTTAGATGGATATAAGGACACAACATCGGAATTTAATTGACAATATTGGACGGTAGAAACAACACCTAGTAAACATTGCTCCTAGATGGGTGTGAGGACACAACGTCTGAATTTAATCGACGACATTGGACAACACCAGTAGACATTGCTCCTAGATGGATATGAGGACACAACATCGGAATCTAATCAACGATGTTGGACAATGGAAACATACATTGCTCCTAGATGAATATGAAGACATGATGTTGGAATCTAATCAACAGCGCTGGATGGTGGAAACAACACCTAATAAATACTGTTACTAAATAGGTATGAGGACACAACATTGGAATCTAATCAACGATGCTGGAAGGTGGAAACAGCACTGGAATCTAATCAACAACACTACCTAGGATATAGATACTAGTTGGAATTGAATCTATGACGGGAATCTGAAGCTATAATTAAGCTAAACTATGCAAAGATAACTAAAGGGCAAAATAAAGGAATTTTGTGTGTTGTTCGAGGAGCTCTCTGTTGGATTGCCTACAGTATTTATAGGTCAATTTGTTAACCATCAGTGGTTGCTTCCTCCTTAAAAGTTGCTTTATGTTCTTTATTGAACTGCCTTATCCATATCCTATTGCTTTCTGACCTGTTCGACAATGTTCACATGGCTTGTTTAGCAAGTATTAACCGTTCCTTTGATTTTGGTGCCCTTTAAACATCAACTGTTCCCGCCCAAATTTTGCCGTCTATTCCATCTAAATTCTATGTCTTCAATAGCGTCTCTTGGCTTGGACACATGACAATCAATTGCTTTATCATCAAATTATGTATCTCCACCTATAGGTTTGTTGAAATCTAGCCCAAGGGCTCTTGAAATCCTTGGCCATCCTTCGTTTCCATAACTAACATGGGCTGGGATGATGAGCCCACATATGATAGCAAGGATGATTTTAAATCCTTTCTTCCCTCGTGATCAGCACATGATAGCGAGGGTTTTTTTGGGTGTCAGCATCTTGTTTTTGATGTTTAAATGTTTGAGAATGTTGTGGAAACTGTACTCTGAATTTTATTTTACCGAAATAGTTGAAATCTTTCATTATACTCTAGTATTGACAGGTAGAATCATGTGCAATTTTAGCTTTCAACTTTTAGATGAAAGTCATAAATCGTTGTAGCTGATAAGTGCTGTCAAACATGTCCGTCTGTGAATATTCTACGTCATTCACAGAAAAACAAGAAGAAAGAGAAGTTTACTGACTCGTCACTGTGAACTAAAGTTCGACAGTCCATCCGGATTACTATGTCCTTCCACAAGGTCTATGTTTAAATTTGGAAAGCAAGCAAACAGGTGTCAACGTCTATGTTGTCACTAATCAAATGCATAACTCCAAATTAAGAAACTTTGATCTCCTTCAAAGTCTCGAAGAAAAAGATAATCTGATAGTTTGCCCATTAGCCAAAAGAAAGATCATAGATAAGGGCTCAAAACATGGTATCAAACTTGTCTGAGTTCAAAAGTTTTGCTAGGGCATAGCCATCCCATTCGCAACTTCTGCTTTCTGGATTTTCTTCAATGCTCAGGAAGTTTTCCGGTGCCATATTTCCCTGCTCCTGCTGAGCATCACAAAAGAAAATAGTCAGTAAAAAGAAAATTAGAACATAATCAAGCAGAAGTAAATACTTTAATACCTCAGAAGTAGATTTATTCAATAAAAACAAGTCTTCTTGCTTTACTGGTGATGGATTCCCATGATAAAGAGCAGGATGATGACCCTCATTGTTTCCATCAACAAGTGAGGGATATATATTTCTATGAGTTAAATGAAACCAAAAACAAAAAAAATATCAATATCGATATCGATATAATAAGTCACAGAAATCAACATCCAAGATAGAGTTAATTGTTTCATCATACCTCTCAGGATCCACCAGAGCATTGCAGTCCAAATTATCATTAGCACTGAAATTATGACCACTTTGCCAGAACAAGTCGTGCACATTTGTAGGAACATGAGATGTTGGTATTCCAAATGTTTGCTCAAATGAGTTATTCTGAGTCAAAATGTTAGCTATACGTTGTAAGCGCAAAGGAAGAGTTTATGGTCGGGAAACATACATTTACAGTTAAAATAAAAACATGCTCAGGTATATACAAACAATATCATATAGATTTTCATACCTCAGAAGTAGGTTTATTCAATAAATACAAGTTTTCTTGCTTTTCTGGTGATAGATTCCCATGATAAAGAGCAGCATGATGACCATCATTGTTTCCATCAACAAATGATAGATATATATTTCTACAAGTGCAATGAGGTAAACAAAATAAATAAACATCAAATTAATCAGTCATAGAAACATCCAAAATATAATGAATTATTTCTTCTAGAAAACAAAGAGTGCTATTATGAATCATGATGTGGTGAGAGAACATACCTCTCAGGATCCACCAGAGCATTGCCATCCAAATTATCATTAGCACTGAAATTACAACCATTTTGCCAGAACAAGTCGTTGACATTTGCAGGAGCATGAGATGTTGGTATTCCGAATGTTTGCTTAATTGAGTTATTCTGACTCAGAATGTTAGTTATACATCATAAGCGCAAAGGAAGAGAGTTTACGGTTGGGAAACATATACTTATAGTTAAAATAAAAACATGCTCAGGTAGATAAAAACAATATCATACAGGTCAAGGATTTTCATACCTCAGAAGTAGGATTATTCAACAAATGCAAGTCTTCTAGCTTTTCAGATGATGGATTCCCATGATACAGAGCAGCATGATGATCATCATTGTTTCCATTAACAAATGAGGGATAGCTATGAGTAAGATGGAAAAAAAAATATCAAAATAATTAGTCATGGCAACGAGCATCCACTATAGGGAGAATTAGTTCTTCTGGAATACAAAGAGTGCTGTCATGAATTATGATGTGGAGAGAGACCATACCTCTCAGTATCCAAAAGGCATTGCAGTCCAGATTATCAGTAGCACTGGAATGAGGATCATCTTGCCAAAACAAGTTATCCACATTTTCCGGAAGATGAGATGTTGGTATTCCCGATGTCTGCTCCATTGAGTTATTCTGAATCAATATATTAGTTGCGCCTCATAAGTGCGAAGGAAAAGAGTATCATTCAGAAACATACCCTTAAAACAGACTCATATGATGTCTTAATGGAAAATATTATATTGCTATCATTTTTCATTGAAACCTAAGTGTTTGATAACGTCTGCTGCTCTTTACTTCTGTGGATAGAATTGTGAGGTTCATATAGCTAAGAGGATGTTACTCTTTTCTTGTTTCTTTAAGCTACGTTTTGTGATGATGGAATTTTCCCTACCAGTTGGAAAATTGTTCAAGAAGTCCGAAATTATTATATGGTAGCCAATTTAATACTAAACTTTTTAATTTGACTAATTCATTATATAGATAAAAGGATATTATTCTCTTTATGTTTCTTTAAGCTGTGTCGATTCGAGAATCATCTTTTACTAGCGAAATCCCTGTCGGTTTCTGTTCTCTTTCATCTCAAAGTTTTGAAATATTTTGTCTTTTCATCTGGATTTATCGCAGTCCACAATGCAAGGGGAGTGCAAGGCCGTTAGTGCTTCAGATGATGGTTTGTGCCTCGACTTATCTGGGGAAAACCTAGAGTATTCTTTGCTTTCCCCAACCTTGAACCAGTCCTCTATTAAGGACCTTCATTTATATAAAAACGAGTTCAGTTTGCTCTGATAGTGGGTGGGCGAGCTCAGAAGGCTGAAGATGATGTTCTTCCGCAACAAAAAAAAGAAAAGAAAATTGAAAAGTTTAGAATTGAATTGGCCACCGTTACAATAGTTTTGTCACTTTTTGGATAATTATCCCCCTAATGATTAGTTTCTTTCTTTTATCCTCTGCTTATATACAAAGTACAGCCGTAGGGGAGGTCATAAGTAGTTGGTCCATCAGCACATATGCAAACAATAACAACATGATCTGAGCCATCGGGTTGGACGGAGCTCAGAAATTGAAGGCATTTGGTCGAGGCCCCTCACCTCATAGATGTCTCTTACCAGACAAAATGGCCCTGAAAACGGTATCTAGCCTGGCTGAAAAGAAGGGGCTGGGTGGGCTCATTCAAGTGATCAGGTATATGTACGATCTACTTGAGAAAATAACACAGCACCTGTAAATAACATGATTTTCTTTTCACTTACCAAAACTGAATTGTATGTCTGGCCTGTTATACCAAAGGGCACGAGTACATCTCTTGTCACACCTTGAAGCTGGACGTTGAAGGGTGAAGCATCACTATGTGGACCATGTTCATGGCCTTGAGGGATCAGAGTGCCAACAGATGATTCTTGAACGGATGGGAAGCTCAAGAAGGACAGATCCATGGGCTTGTTGACGATGCTCTCATCAGCAAATGATGAACTTGCGTTTACTTGTCTCTGCAAATATTGGGGAGCACCACCTTCTGGTTGTGGTTGTCTGCATTTCAATGACATCTATAAGTCTAACTAAATCTATTCTATTTAGCCTGCAACAATGACACGAACAGTGCCAGGTATACTAAGACTATTGTAATTGAAATTGGCAGAATAGAACCTGGATGGGTTAATCCATGCATCATGTTGCCCTAAATTGTGGTCACTGGTTTGGTGATTCGTCCCTGAATATAACTTCTTCTCATAGTCATTTATGCAGGGAAATGACTGCTGATGGTTTTTCATTTCAATCTGAATCGAGATGCGAGAAACAGCATTCATAAAGGTTTGTACTATATTAGTGAACCAATGTTTGATGTTTCTTATTTTGGTCATTGGATGGAGGACTTGCCTGAAATCTTGGTATTTCAGAAAATGAAGTTGAAAAGTTATTGAGCAACATTCTCTGATACATTTTAAGAAAGAACATTGAGAACAAAGCAACCTTAATAAAGAAAAATAATAGGACTTGAAAATTTATTTGTAATGTACACAGACTTTTATATTTATCATTTGTTGCAAGCTTGTCTTCAGATGGTTCTCACACCATTCTAACTCAGCAAGTGAAGGATCTTGTGTTGGATCTGGCAAATAATTCCTTCAAATAAGATCAGGTTTACCATTAGAAAGGATAGTAACATTAAATTTAACAAAAATCAAAACAAAGATAACAACAATCATCATATATCAAGTCCTTTTACCTCAATTCCGCCTCTGATATTTCTAATTCAATTTTTGACTTCTTAACTTGTAACTCCATGTGCTACGACAAAAACCAAACTTTTCAGTTATCAATTCATACGTTGAGGTGCTTCTGTCAAATTAGATTCGATATTGATCAGAGACATGATATGAAGTGAATGAAGACTTACTTTTATCCTTGAAGTAGTGAGGTTCCATATGAACATAGGCAGCATCAGTGGGCAGTACAATGTAATTAAGTAAATAGTATTCTACAGAAATTAAAATATAAAAGATGTAATATAAGAAGGGAGAGAGAGACTTATTGTTTAGGCAATGCAACTTGTTCTCATCCCCCTTGATATTGCTAAGATGCCTTAGCTGCTTCACCTTCTCCTACATCACTCAGTTTTAACTCATCTTTAATTAATTTTTGGTATTAAGTCAACAAGCACTAACCAGCCACATATAAAAAGACAAAATTTACTATTAATCGAGAGAAATGCACCTCAACATGGTCTTTGTTGCTGTTGGATCTTGTGTTGCACGCATCAAGAACAAGAGAAAGATACGTGATTAAAAAGGAGCTTCTATCAAATTGAAACGGAGAAAAATGATCAAGTAAACAAGAGCATCATACTGATGTTTTTCCTCTGGGGGCAAATTAAGATAACGTTGAAGCACATCTTCAATCCTAAAACCCATACAAAAAAAAAAAAAAATCAGATTTGAAAGATCAAGAATCAATGAACTGCAAATTAGACAATATCTTATCGGATGAAAAAATCATTCTACTCTTGTGGTTTGAACTGAATAGAACCTGCTGCGGCTGCAGAACTTGCTGAGGCGACCAGAGGGTGAGAAGGCAACAAACGCAGCATCGATGTCGCAACAGATCGTGGTCTCATTGATCTTTTTCATGAGACTACTTCGACGCTTCGAGAATGTCACTTGACGCTTTGTTGCATTCTCGATCTTTTTGATATCCATGGCCGAAGAAGACTAAAGTTAAGAACAACTGAGAAAGAAAGAGACAGATAAAAGCTAGAATTGACTCGTGAGGATTTTATGCATGTTTGTGTTAGAACCAAGGTTCTTTATAAGGAGTGACGATGTTAAGCATTTAATTGCATTCATGAAATTATGGACACTTAGAAGCCATGTAAGAGGGGTATTAAATGTGCGTAACAATATTGTCAATTATGGACTTTTGAATAATTTACTTTAGTTGAATGGCGTTAAAAGACTTCCACCTTACTAAGTATGTAGATTACAAGAATTCATGAACTCTTCCATAGTTGGAACAATAGTACAGTATCCTATCTGTCAAGTCAAATGTTAAAACTCCAAATATGGAGCAACTTCTATTTTTGAACTTTCGACTTTTTTTAAATTTTGTGAAATCCATACTTTGACTTTTATTCCATTTGAGATACTAAAAATCTTTCAAAATAGTCCAACATTGACAATATATTGAATTATGTGTAGTTGTTTTTTGATAATTTTGCGAACCTCAAATAGTATTTTAATTTTGACCTTCAGAGGGAAAGCCATATATAAAAATTACAAGTAGCCAATAGGTGGAGGTAAATAGGTCACTTCACAAACACTTTGTCAGAGAAAGAACAAAAAAGAAAAGTGTACTGACTCGTCATTATAACGTATCGACAAATTCCAAGTCTATTATGACTATTTCTTTAGCTGAGATAATAAATACATAATAAACAATCAAGTTGACTATTGAAACCTCCTTACAAGACTTCGCATGGTGATCGACTTACTAGACTAACTCATTTCAAGGCATTATCCCCTCCGATCCATTTATGTAATTTAGCCTGATGATTTTATCTTAAAGCATAATTAAAATTTAGCCAGATAAGCACTTTCCCTCGCGAGGTCATTCGTTGAGGTAGTGGTCTAGCTGGAGAGCTTCTATTATAGTTCTAATGTTAACCAAAGCTGTTACACTCAAATACGCCTACTGTGAGGTGATTCTATTTTCACATGCCATTAATACTCACTCCTTTGCCATCACAGAAGCCTAACAAGAGACAACTTGTCAAAGACATGATATAGAGATAGAAGCCAGCTTTGAATGGTGGGGATCTCATGCATGTTTGTGTTAAAACCAAAGTGTATTTATAAGAAGTGATAGGCTTAAGCATTTAATTGCATTCATGGACCCATAGCTAGTTAGTGGCCATGAAAGAGGGATATTTAACATTATCTGTCAAGTCAAATGGTAAAAATCCAAGTCCTGAGCAGGACTTTAAAAGGCTCAAGGGAAGAAACAGGCGGGATAACCGCTTTGGAGTGGGAGTCCTCGTGTTGTCTCCCGTAAAGGCAATGTTAAGGCCTTGAAAAAGATTCCTAACCCTACTGCTGGACCGGCCACAACCTCTTCAAAAAATAGGAACGGCCAGCACGCTTGATCCCCGTGAAGCCTTTCCCGGGTAATTAATCCATGGGTGTGGTTCAGGGAGATGATGGTGCCAGGGTAAAACCTGGGTGGCCAGCCAGCCATGAAAGAGGGATATTTAACATTATCTGTCAAGTCAAATGGTAAAAATCCTTTTTGAAATAACTTATATTTTTTCCTTTTCTTGTCAAAAGGAAATATTTATTTCACATAAAAGAGATACACAACTTCAAGATAAAACCTACCCGAAAAAGTTGCAGTCCAATGCAAATCCAAAAATTGAAACAACTTAGTTCAGTTTGTAGAGACTTGCTCATTACATAAGAATAGATCTGTTATAACTTCAAAGCACAATCAGCGATCGATCATTGGAACTCGTGTCATCCTTAGTGATGAGCACATGTGGAGATTTCCCTCTCTAGTAGTTATGGCTTTACCAAAAGGTAGTGCATGCCTAGTTTCAAATTCCTCAACATCATCATTGTATAGAGACAACAACAATACCAATAGGATGAAAAAACACAAATAACACATTGTAAATCCTAGATCTATAGCTAGATCGGCATAGAAGAGCACCCAAATCTAAATTTTACTCTAAATCAGGAGAGGAGTTGCAAAACAAATATTGATCGATTACAAAATCACTTTCAAATAATCCTAGATCTCTAGCTAGATCGTCACAAAAGAGCACCCAAATCTAGATTTAACTTTAAATCGGAAGAGAAGAGCCATAAAACAAATGCTGATTGATCACAAAATCGCTTTCAAATAAGCCAACCACTGAACGCGATAAATGAGCTACGAAGATTTCTGGAGCGGTTGACTATATGGGGAAACACCTAGAGCCAAAGTGAGCGAGTAGATCCGAAAAGATTAGATTCTTCTAAGGCACTTGCACTTCGATCGTTGGAGCCCACAGGGATAGTGTCATCCATGAAATAACGAAGAGGTCTTAAAAAAGTCTTGTAGAGGAAGAGATAGGGAGATAGACAGGGAGAGGGAGAGGGAGAGAGGAAATCCTAAGAGAGAGACCTCTCTTTCCCTCTAAACCGTAGCTTCAGAAGGGGTTTGGCGGCTTTGGAAAGAGGAAACCCTAAGAGAGGGAGAGAGGTGGCGGAATGAAAATAGAGTGATTTCACCATATTTTTCAATAGTTGATTTATTGTAAATCTTGCGTGTTGCGACTTTATGTGAATCGCCAAGGGAAAGTTGAAAGATTATTTAATTGGAACAAAAATTCCTCTCACGAGGCAACCGTTCACGTTTGGCGTGGACTTTCCCAATTCATACCAATTACAACTTTGGGGCTTCAAACTAATTAAACATTCAATTTAATTCAATTAGAAGTCATAACTAATTTGTTATGGGTCAATTAGAAACTTAAGTAAAAAGTGAGAAAATACTTCACTTCTGTTATGGGTCGATTCATAGCTATGAGTACTTGGTTAGGCTAGATTAATCTAATGCCCCTTTGGTATATATATATATTTTCATTTTAAAATTTTTTTTGCAAGTGGTGTTTTTGGTCAATTTTAATCTTAAGTCACTAACATGTGAGAGGTGATCACTCAATTGATTTAATACCCAATAAATTAAAGTAATAAATAAATTTCTAGAAATAGGACAAAAACCATAACGTATTAAGCAAAGAAAAGGCAAGGCTTTATTATTCTCAATACAAGTAATCTTCCAAGATGTTAGTTAACAACTAAATAATGCATGCATAACCTAAACATGATTTCTAAATGAGATTATGCAATCCTAACTAATTCTTTTTTGGGGGGATTTTTCTTGTTTAATATAAAAATGATTTAATTTAAATGACATGACAAAGTAACATGAAATTCTAAGTGAAATGCAAGCTTTATTAAGAACTTAAATGCAACGTATATGCATTCTACTAACATGAATTAGAATTAACCCCATTATTTAAACTACATGACAGATTAATTATTTATCTTAAATTTTCTTTAAAAAAGACTAAACTTGACACCTAATATGACCTAAGTAACATTAATAAAAAAATGACTTAAAGATGCAATTATAATGTTTTTGGTATTTTCTTTTTGTAAAAATAAAACTGTATGCAATGCATGAGATGTAATACATGACATGAATTATATGACTCTAAAGCGTATGATCACTAATGATGTGTAATATATGACATGGATATTATAAAACCAATTAATTCTATATGAGACATGCATCCAATATTTTCTTAAAAATTTTCTTTGTTAATTAAAATAGGAAACTGCCTAAAACTACAATAATGACTTGATTTAAAATATGATGTTATTTGTGTTAAATCCTAATCTAAATTAGATAATTTCCTAAATTACTAAATAATTCCATAGCATGATGTACAAAATTATGAAACTTATGTGGATATAATCTAATCCTAGACGCAATGCAATTTCTATGTGATGAATGATTTTAATCTAATGACATATAATATCTAAACCCTATATAATTTTCGGTATAATAAACATTCACCACGACCAAATAAAGAAATAAGTTCAATTGGAGCTCCAATCTTTTGTCTCAAAGATCAAATCTCCAATTATATAACAACCCAAACGAGAAAGTTTGCCTATTCGGGAGACATATAGCACTCAAACCAAATCGAATAAAGTTAGAATCAAATGATCTCAATTTAGGCTGTTGAATTCAATCAAGCATGTAAATTTGGAAACTGCCTTAATTGAGCTTACGATTCACACGACAACTGGTGACCGGAAAGTTTCATGGCGACCAGGAAAATGTATTAATGATGGTCAATCGGGCGGCTAGGATTGGAAAATCGCCTGAGATTCGTAGGACTTCATCGTCGTCGGGCCAAAGTCTGCTGGAGGCGTGACAGGGGACTGTTCGATAAACAGAGGGGTCGCCGAAAATTGGAGGAGGGTGTTGAGACGATGGTGCATGCTGGGCATGGCGAGGAATTGCTGGAAAATCGGGTGGAACTGCAGCGGTAGCAGCCGGTCGCATCATTGAGCAGCATCGAGCAAGGAGTAACAGCGCCGTTGGGATGCAGCAACGTCAAGAAACTGGACAGTAGCTGAGCGTGAGGGCAATGGCTGCGCGTGGGGGGGAAGAAAGGACCACGTCCTTTGGATATTATCTGTTCTATATGCGTCTCTTCTGTGTTCTTTCTTGAGATCACAACGATCTCTAGCCGGTCTTTTATTGGATATTTCGATGAACTCCGGCGAATGGCCTTTGTTCTCCTTTCTCCACCGCTTCCAAAGCCGTGAATTTTTCCTAATTTGACTCAAGACCAAATCTACCCATGTCTCCTTTCAAGCTAGAAACCATCGAATAAAGGACAAATTTTCACCGCTTGAAGTCACAGCTTCCTTCAAGTCATGCTCTTTTCCTTTCTGCTTTACTGCACCACTCACTTTAACTCAAGAGCACTCATGCACCAATTCTCTCTTTTTCTTGCTGAGTTCATGTGTCGAAGAAAAGTGGCTGAGCATGTATGGACGTTGAATAGTGAAGGAGAGTGTATAGGCGTTGGAGATCTCAAGGTGAGCGTCGGTGTGTTTATTGAGCCTCGTCCTTTGTGAATCTTTTTTCAGCACATGCATAAGTAGGGGTCTAGAGTTCCTTGCTTATACTTGTGTAGGAATTCAAGTCGGCGGAAGACGACTTACCTGATTCCGATGCGCAAACAGCAAATGGCCCCGGAACGAACGTTGAATTGTGAATAAATCACGAACAACACTACCTCACGTTAGTCTGGATGCAATCACAAGGAAAACACCCGATTTCCACGGCGTAAATGTCGATTGTTCTTGCAAAAAGAAATGGAACGCCTTGATCTTCTTTGATGGAAATGGAGAGGAAATTTGGTGCAAATGAATGGCCAACCGTGCCAAAGGTTGTGTTCGGGAGGCTTTTATACGTCTCCCGTCGTACCCCTCCATTAGTGACTTTCCATCGTACCGTATCAAGTCCAAATGGTGCGGTCCAATCGCACCCCATCATGGACGTACTAGCTAGCTAGCTAAAGTACAACATCTCCCACTCGGACATGATGGTCTTGATAGCATTCTATCAAGAATATAAGGCATTCAACATTCATCAATTTTACAAAACAATTCATACTGGCAAATAAGCCGTGCGATCAGTGAGTACACCTGCACTTGGGAGCTCAAATTACGCACCTGTTAGGGATGACATAATGGCTATAACCCTGAAAAGAAATAAACAATCGATGTCTCACAGTGCCCCAGACATATTTTGTTACATCAGTCCAAGTATACCTATCCCTTAAAGGCTATACTTGACTATTCTCAAAACACTATGTATTTACAATTACATCCGCAACCACATAGGGCGATATAATTGGTCGACCAGTAAATACATGTGGTAGATGTAAAACAACAATAGTCTTCCTTCGCACTCATGTCTCTCTTAATTTCAGAACAACTGCTTTCCTAGACATGTCCCATAGGCCATATCTATTCATGACCGCCCGTAACATGCTAAAGTAGCAACATTGATCTTTCACTTCGAGAACATAGTCAGAAGTAATATAGGGCACAAAATTGAGGTAAATTATAAATTACCTTAAGGGCTCACACGATGAGTAAATAGGGATAATTTTACTCATCTTCCCTCATTGGTCGTACAATGCACATGTAGTATGAATTACATGCTATAGTGGATTACTCTTTCTATAAGAGTGTATGTCATTTATTAACCATATCCACTATACGGATCTTAGCCTAAACATAGTCACGTGCCTCTCACGTACTCATGTTTAGCCCGAGTGCTATATCAGCTCGCTTCTTATAGCGCCCAATTAAGTACTCGCATTCGGCATCTTTCAGGCATACATGATTGTGGGAATATCATGTTCGGTCTTATTATAAACCAATCACAGACCTCATCTTGACTCCAATCAAGGCGACATATTTTATGTACCAAACTTGCTCTTCAGCATTTATTTGTACATAACGTCTCATCTCAACGTGCTAACTACAGCACTTGAGGCGATTGCTCGTGTGAGTGAGCCAATCATTACCTGATGACATAATTTTCAATAATATATGTGTGTTTGTGCTAGTCTCATAGTGGATTTGTACTTATTGATAAAACATCATATCACTAATAAACAAACAAGTACAACACATCTGTCCACAAATACATAAACCAATGATCCTCTACAAGAATGAGATATCACATTCTACGCAATCCTAGTGACATCTTATGGGTCAAGAACATGTCTCTAGGAATAGCCTTCGTAAATGGATCAGCAACCATTCTATTGGTTGAGATGTATTGCAGGATCACTTCTTTCTGCGCTATAATATCTCTGATGAAGTTATTCTTTATGTCAATGTGCTTTGTCCTTCCATGATACTTGGGATCTTTCACATAGGCAATCGCTGCTTGACTATCGCAATAAACTGTCACCGGTCTTGGAATTTTAGTGACAGTGGCTAAATTTTCAAAGAAACGTTTTAGCCATACTGCTTCTTGCACTACAGCAGAACATGCAATAAATTCCGCCTCCATCGTAGACAAGGCCGTGCATGTCTGTTTCTTGCTGTTCCAAGAAATTGCACCTCCATTGAGCAAGAACGCATATCCAGAAGTCGATTTACGCTCATCCAGGTCTCCACCCCAATCGGCATCTGAATAACCCAATAGGCGTAAATCATTCCCTTGGTAACAAAGTCGATAGTCCATGGTACCCTTCAAGTATCTCAGATCCTCTTCACTGCTTTCCAGTGTGCTTGACCAGGATTTGATTGATATCGGCTCACCAATCCCACGGCATAACATATGTCGGGTCGAGTACACATTATAGCATACATCAAACTTCCGATCGCACTAGCGTAAGGAACAATTTCCATCACTTTGATTTCTTCTGGAGTCTTAGGACACATCTCAGTACTTAGGCCTTCACCTTGCATGACAGGGGTATCAATGGGATTACAATGCTGCATATTGAAACGCTCAAGAATCTTCATAATATAAGACTCTTGTGATAAAGTAAGGAGTTTCCTTGATCGATCTCTTTCGATCTTAACTCCTAATATATAAGCAGCTTCTCCCATGTCCTTCATCTCAAAATTGGAGGACAACCATTCTTTTATGGTGATAACCAAAACCTTGTCATTTCCAGCCAACAGAATATCGTCCACATAAAGTGATAAAATCACAAATTTATCTTTGGACCGCTTGACATATACACAGTGATCTTCTTCGATCATCGTGAAACCAAAAGTTATTATTGCTCGATGAAAACGAAGATACCACTGTCTAGATGATTGCTTAAGGCCATATATTGAGCGATTAAGCTTGCAAACTTTATGCTCTTGACCTTTAGCTATGAAACCTATTGGTTGTTTCATATAGATTTCCTCATCTAATTCTCCATTGAGAAATTCCGTCTTTACATCCATTTGATGTAATTCAAGGTCCAAATGTGCAACGATGGCTAGAATAAGGCGTATTGAGGCAAACCTTACAACTGGTGAAAAAGTTTCCTCATAGTCTATACCCTCTTGTTGAGTATAACCTTTTGCCACAAGGCAAGCCTTATACTTTTCAATGGATCCATCCACCCTTCGCTTAATCTTGAAGACCCATTTGTTTCCAATGGCCTTACGATTGGGTGGTAGATCAACCAAGTCCCAGACATGGTTTGCCCTCATTGACTCCATCTCATCTTCCAAAGCTTTTCTCCATTCTTTCTTGTCAGGGGATGAGAGAGCCTCTTGAACAATCTTAGGCTCGGCATCGTCATTTTGAGCAATCATAAATGCTTCCCCTTCAATCTCAAAACGACGACGAGGAATACTTTTACGATTACTTTTACGCAATTGAATTTCTCTTGAATTCAATTCATCGAAGCGATGCAACACTCCCACTAGGTCTTGTATGTTGAGGTAAATCTTCATTTCCCTCTACAACATCGTGGCTGTGTTATCAGGATCTTCCATCTCATATAATTGGAAGTCCTTATCAATCTCACCTCTACTAGGAAAATCGTTCTCCAAGAACGTGACATCTCGTGACTCCATTTCGGTCACACTTCCATCAGCTTGTTCACCTATGAACACGTACCCTTTGGAGTGTTCGGAATATCTTATAAAGATACATTTCTTCCCTCTAGGACTTAATTTGCCATGTTTATGGGAAGAATCATGAACATAAGCTGCACATCCCCATGGACGTAGACTACTCAAGTCTGGTTTCCTACCAGTCCATAATTCATAAGGGGTGGAAGTGACCGATTTTGAGGGCACACGGTTAAGTATATAGGCAATAGTCAATAATGCATCTCCCCAATAGGAGATAGGTAAATTTGCTTGCGCCATCATAGACCTAACCATTTTCAATAGGGTTCTATTCCTTCTCTCAGCTACCCCATTTTGTTGTGGAGTACCAGGAATAATCAATTGTCTTACAATTCCCTTTTCATCACAAAGAGCCTTGAATTGCTCTGATATATACTCACGTCCACGATCGGTTCTCAATGCCTTTATTGTTTTGTTCAACTGATTCTCTACCATCGCTATATATCGTCTAAAGCAGTCCAATGCTTTTGACTTATGGGAGATCAGAAAGACATAACCGAAACGTGTGAAGTCATCTATGAAAGTGATGAAATATGAGGCTCCATGCCTCGCCCTCACATTCAAAGGACCACAAATGTCAGAATGTATGAGATGCAATGGAAATTCAGCTCTAGTCCCTTTACCGAATGGTTTTCTAGTTGTTTTTCCCGCCAGACAATGTTCACATACGGATAGACTAACATTAGTGAGTGATCCTAAAAGGCCTTCTCTAGCTAATCTTTGCATTCTTTGCAATCCAATGTGACCTAATCTAGCATGCCAAGTACTTGCATCAATCTCAACATTGTTAGAAGACGCAATTAAAGAAAAACAACCATCAACATTAACATTGTACTGATCATAGTCAATGTCTAACACCATAAAACCATTCGATACATGACCTGAACCATAATAAACTGTTCCATACATAATGTCAACACAATCACCATGGAAATTCAATACATAACCTAAGCCAAGAAGAACAACTACAGAGACCAAGTTTCGTCGAATATCTGGAGCATAAAGGACATCATGCAGGAATAGGTTTCGACCACCACGTAAGATTAATTTACATGTGCCGATACCCTTCACTTCAACTCTTGAGTTATTCCCAACATATATCCATCTTCTTCCAGGCGGTATCCGACGATACTCCACGAATGCTTCTCGGTTTCTAGCTACATGGTCTGTTGCTCCTGAGTCTACAGTCCACATTGGATGAGATTCAGCAAGCATTACAAAGACTAGAAACAAAAGCATTACTCAAAGTAATGGAGTAATAGGGTACCTTTTTCGGCTCAGTGCATTGACGAGCAAAATGACCCAACTTGCCACAATTGTGGCACTCCATCTTGGCCTTGTCCTTCTTCTCACCACGCTTCTTGCGTCGGAAGGTTTTAGCCCTCTTGGGTCCCTGATCAGTTATCTTCCCTTTGTTGTTGAACTGAAGATTCCTTTTGCGCTTGAAGCCCGAAGCCTTGCGTGGACTCGATTCAGCAACATAAGCATGGGTAGAGGATCTTGCAGCCTCTAGGCGCTCATCCTTTAATTCCGAATGACGCGCAATATCATCAAAAGTGACAATATTCTCATTATGCGTCATATTGATCTTCATATGCTCCCAATTGTCAGGAAGAGACCTTATAACAGCCTGAACTTGTTGTTCATCAGTAAGGGAGTGACCTGCCGATTTCAGCTCACGGATCATGTTTGACATCTCCCGAAGATGCTGCCTCATCGTTACATTTGGGCGCTTTTGGAATGTGTCAAACTTGATGGTGAGTCTCCTCAGCTTAGTGGCAGATGTACCCCCAAACTTATCCTTCAAGGCAACCCACATAGCTTGAGCTTTGTCATAACTCTCAAACTCACACATGAGATCATCTTGCATACAGCTCAGCAACGTGATGCGAGTAATGCTATTTTTCTTTTTCCAAGCTTGATAAGCTTCCAGATCTCTCCTGTGTTGAGCTGAAGTTCCATGCTCAGGTTCATCCATGGTATGGTTGAGAGTTTCCAAAACCTCTTGCTCCTCAAGGATGTATTGAACTTTTCGGTGCCAAATATCATAATTGTCACCGTTCAGCTTCTCACCCTTATTGAGGTCAGCAACAATGGTTTTGGATGCCGAAGCCATAATCAATCGCTATAACACATTGACATAATAAACGCAGAATCAATACTAGCACACTATACGGAGTAACACACATTTAATTTGCAGCAAAGACAAACTAAATTAATGATAATTCAACAAAAGACACAAAAGCAAAAGTTCACTATGTTCCCAATCAACTTCTATGTACAATTGTTCTATTATCATTAATTAGTTTAATTTGCACAAATTTTGAGTTCTAGGTGAGAACTTCTTTCAATTCTACCAACCTACGAACTCCCACTAGGAAAAATAATTATATGACCTTATGTAATTTCTACATTTTTCCTTAACACAAGAACATAGCATGATAATAATCAACGTATAAACAACAATCATGCTTCAATTATAATTAAAATTGCAATTCAACATGTAATGGATTTCCTACCATTGTTCTTATTTTCTAGCAACTATAAAATTGCAAGTATATTAAAATATATATATCATATCATTGAACCAAGCTCTACACAGCATATATAACATCATTTGCACACAAGCTAGCTACTGTATTTCCATAATCATAAGAAAATACAAGCTACAAATAAATAAACTGTATTAAACCAAAAAAAAAAACGCGTACATAGGGTTTCCTACGCATTTTCATACATTTATAAAATTCAAAAGTATAAAATAATTATACCACTGTGTAGAGGACACTCATACGAACAAAACGAGACCAACCATGCTCCAATTGGAGCTTGCACGCGCCCCCACGCGCCGCCTGAGTGCGCGGCGCATGTGACGCACGCGCCAGCGAGCCGAACGGCTCCTGGCCGGTCCGACCGCCGGACTGGTTGATCGGTCCGACTGTTGACCGGTCAACGGTCTGGTCGGGTCAACGGGTCGGGTCGGATCACAGGTCGGGTCGGGTCGCCGGCCGGCCAATTGTCTCCGGCGATGACGTCATCGATGACATCATCCCGGCGGTTACTGACCGTTGGATGACGTCACCATGCGCCGGTTTGCCGACCGGCGCGGACCGGTTCGCCGGCGGGCGGGCGTCGCGCACGTGCCGGTTCGCCGATCGGCGAGTGTGGCGCACGCGCTCGCTTCGCCAGCGCTTTCAGGCACGTGGCGCCCACGCGCAGCGGCTTCTGGCCGTGCGTGTGGGCGCGTCCGGCTTCTCCCGGTGGCGCTTGACCCATGTCCAGACTCGTCTCGACGAGCTCTTTCACCCGGTATATTCAAAAATTAATTTTGACCAAAAAATTGTTTCGAAAAATGGCCGAAACCTCACGGATCACGCAACGCCGAACCCGTTCTTCGCTCTGGTTCAATTTCGAGTTTTTCATATGGCAATTCCGACTATTAGAGATCCAAACAGTGTAGAATACAATCTCTTGATCTCAATATCAAATGGTAAATGAGAAAACTCGATGAAAAACAAGGTAGAAATCACGATCGGGCTCTGATATCAATGTAGGAATTCAAGTCGGCGGAAGATGACTTACCTGATTCCGATGCGCAAACAGCAAATGGCCCCGGAACGAACGTTGAATTGCGAATAAATCACGAACAACACTACCTCATGTTAGTCTGGATGCAATCACAAGGAAAACACCCGATTTCCACGGCGTAAATGTCGATTGTTCTTGCAAAAAGAAATGGAACGCCTTGATCTTCTTTGATGGAAATGGAGAGGAAATTTGGTGCAAATGAATGGCCAACCGTGCCAACGGTTGTGTTCGGGAGGCTTTTATACGTCTCCCGTCGTACCCCTCCATTAGTGACTTTCCATCGTACCGTATCAAGTCCAAATGGTGCGGTCTAATCGCACCCCATCATGGACGTACTAGCTAGCTAGCTAAAGTACAACAACTTGTTTCCTTGACTTAAATCAAAAGAGTCTGATGACATCTTCAGTATTAGGAAACCTATCTCTTATTCCAATGTGGCCTAAATTTGACAATATAATGCTTAGTTTCTCAACAAGTTTGCTTCAATAAAACAATCTTTCCTAATTTGGCATTCCCATGTGCCTCCCATACGCGCATTTTGGCTGTTGAGGCTTTTAATGGGCTTGGCCGTAAATCATAATGTCGCGGGCTCCGTTTAAAAATTAATTAAGCTTAGAGCTTCTCTGCTTGAGACCATTAACTCCAATTCAATTAGAATATAATTCATGTGAGCTTATTACTATGAAAATGCAATGTGAATAAACAAATATTTTCGTTCAGGGCGGAGGCTATTTCTAATGTTCTATGTAGTAACATGACTATAATTAGTTGTCCAAAGTTAGGCATTGATATTGCGGAATCCATACTTTGACTTTTATTTAATATGAGATACTAAAATCTTTCAAAATATTTCAACAAAAAAAGCATATTAAATCAACATTTTTTTATTTATAATTTTTTAAACTTAGATAATTTGTAAATTTTTAAATTTAGGGAAAGCCATAAATATCAAATTGCAAGCAGCCAATATGTGCTGGAAAACAGGTCATTCCATAAAACTTTTAATTAAAAACAAAAAGAGAAGTTTACTAACTAGTCATTATGACGTGACGACAAATTCCAGATCTATTCAGATTGTCTTTCCAGCTGAGATATTAGATATATAATAAATAATGAAGATGATTATAAGGGTGACAATGTGACTTACGAGACCAATTCATTTCGAGGTATTATCCTCTTTAACCCATCTCTGTTGGTGAGCCTTACAGTTTTATCCTACAATATAATTAGATAGACCTAGATAAACACTTTCTATCAAGAGGTCATCCATTTTGATTCTATCTAGAGCTTGCTTTATATTATAGTTCTAATGTTAACTAAGGCCTTTACACTTATGCCTACTATGAGGTGATTCTATTTTCATATGCCAGAAAGAAGTACACCATAAGTTCCAAAACTTGGCACAGATGAACACATAAGTGCTAAAATGTCTAAAAGATACACTTAAATGCCAAAATTAAAGAAGAAATGAACACTTAAGTGTCAACAACGAGAATTTCCAACCAAATTACTGACATGGCTTTTTTTGGGAAGAATTATTACTAATGTGGCAATTCTTTTAATAAAAAATTATCCATATGGTGCTAATGTGGCTAGCTTGTCTTAGAACAATGTCGTTTTGTTCATAAATTTGATTTGTAATATATATTTATTAAATTGAGTTAAAAAAACTAAATTTTAAAAGGGGGGGCAGTAAATTAGCAAGCGCCTCTATGGCCCTCGCTACCGCCACTGCCCCACTATCGCTAGAAAGGGCTAACGATGTAAGGCAAAGGTTAGTCGGGGTTGCCAGGCGCTAGCTAGGGTTGTAACCCTTTGCCTGTAGTCGGCCAGGGTCGTAAGCCACTGGCCGAGGCCCCACGACCTTGGCTTGATTCTCACCCCATTGTTGTCGGCCCTTTCCAGTGATGGTGAGGTGGTGGCAAGGGTGAGGGCCGCAGAGGCCTTTGCTAATTTGCTTCCCCCCATTTAATTAGTTTTTTAAAGTTAATTTTGTAATGTCCTAGTCTGTCACTTCCTAGACCCTGGCCTTATCTTTAATTTGAGTTATTACACAAGTGCAAATCTTTTATAAATGTTAACATTTATATCATGAATTGAACAAGAGCAAGAGAGGACACCATAACACTTGCATTTCATTTGCATTTCGTCTTACATGAGGAGATTTATATCTTCATGTTCACATCATCATAGACCAAAAAGGGTACACACAAAAAGCCTACGAAGGGGCCAGAAAGGTGCTTATCTCCTCTACACGGCGATTTCCTCATCTACACCAAAACTAAGTACCATCATGGCATGTCTACAACTAGGGGCCAACACCCCTAGTACCCAGTCCATCACCTCCAAGATGGAGCGGTCCGAAGATCTCGCCCTTAAGGTTAAGGAGCCATGATATAAAGTGCATGGGGATTCATGATTGATGTGATATTTCGAAATTTGGACCCCATTTTTAAATATATGAAATGGTTATATCGTCGATGCGCTTATAGTTATTTTACCTTGAATTGATCACTCATGAGTTAAATAATCTATTTGATGAGACTGTAAACGGTTAAAACGCGAAAGACCAGAGAATTTAGTCAAGAATCGATTGCTCGATTAAAAGGATTGACAAGAGATAATACTACATTGTTATAAGTCAATTAGCGAATGGATATAAATTGATTTGATGGAAGTATGTAATCGGTTCGCGAGTGATGCCACATGATTACGATATTTGTGTTGAACGACGATAAACTGAATTTCTATTGATCTTATACTAAGGGTATATAATTGAACCATCGCGATTACATGATAACCAATGGTTGTCTATGATTCAAAGAGGCATAAACGTGGATCGAAAATCATCGACCACGGGTCAACTGTGCGAAAACTCTTAAAAGCCGCTCTATAGTTTAGGTTGTACTAAAGTCGCATTTAATTGATTCTAATCATAAAATTTAATTCAATTTTGGGTATTGAACTTTCAAGAGTTTCAAAACTAATCCTTTGGACATTGCCTCATTTGCCCATTAATTTATCAGCAAGCGTAAAATTTTCAGAAGATGGTTAATCGATTGGGAATTGGATGTCGGGAAGAAAAGTCAAGCTAAACGAGGGTCATTGGGCCTCACGCGCATGTGGATTGGCCAAGGAGGCCCAAGTGAGCCAAGCCAAGCCCACCAACCCCAATTCAAGCAAATGGACTCAAGGGCAAAATTGAGAAGTTTGGTAAAAAATGTTTGAAATGTCCAAATAGCCCTTGCATTTATTGACTAGAGGACAAAAGAAATAAAGGAAAAGATGAGAGGATTTTAGGGGATTTTGTTGGATTGCCAATGATGAAAATCTTGGAAAATCTCAAGAAATCTCTCTCTCTCTCTCTATCTCTGTCTCTCTCCTCATTCCCTCCTTTGGACGGCCGAACCTCCTTCCTCCTCTCTTTCTCTCATTTTGCTTCTCCATCTTCGTCTTCATCTTCTTTTTCTTTTTCTTCCCTTGTTCACCATTACACCACCGCGAACCACCACTCACCGCTGTGTTCGTGCCACCCGTTCAAGCCACCATCGCCGTCTCACCACCTCATCAAACTACCACCACCACCATCTCCACCGAACACCACTACCCAACCGAAGAGGCCGTGAGCCTTGAGTTGCCACTACTGCTGCGCCGTGGTGCTGTTGTTGGTACCGTGAGTCTCGTAGTCTTGACGCTGCTGCCGTGAGCTCATTGTCGTTGGAAAATCTGCGAGTTAACTTTCTAATCTTTGATTAGGGTCTTAATTGCGTTTAGGGATAGATTAGATTAAGGCTAATGGTGGTTTAGTGCTAAGTAATGATGGCTTAGCGTTAATTGCGTTTAAGGACGTATTAGATTAAAGTTAATTATAGTTAGTCTTACTTAATGATGATTGGCGCTAATTAATGATGGGTTAGTGCTAACTGAGCTTAAGGATTGTCTAAATTAATGTTAATTGTAGTTAGTATTAATTAAGGACGATTAGTGCTAATTAATGATAGTTTAGTCGATAGGCTATCGCGATAAGTGATAAGTGGACTTGATAGGTTATCGCGATAGGTAATAAGTGGACTTGATAGGTTATCATGATAGGTAATGAGTGGACTGATAGGTTATCAAGAATAGATAATAAGTTATCACCAAAGGGGTGATAAGTTATCGAGAAATTGGTGATAAGCTATCACCAAAGGGGAGACAAGCTATCGAAAAATAGACGACAAGTTATCATTGATGGAGCGATAAGCTATCGGTTTAAGGTTGATGGGCTATTGCAATAGCGCAATAAGTGGTGAATTTATTATTATTATTTTTTTGTGTTTTGTACTTGATTTATTAGATGAATTTATACAAAATTCGTATTGTTTGAGGTTGTTATGCCATGATGTTGATTGCCCAAGTCATGAGTTTAAATGCTATTTTTAAAGAAAGTTTATTTGAAAAGAAAGTTTATTCGAAAAGAAAATGACAAACTTTGAGGTGTCGTATTTGGACGATGTGTTTTATGTGCTAAATGGGGCAATGGGGTTTTATGTGCGATTATTTTATCGAAATTTTAAATGTATAGATTTTTCGAGGTTTGTTAATTAAGCATGAACTCTTTTACTTTAGGTTAATTGATAGTAGATAGGAATTGGCTTGCGTGTTGGCGTGCTTGTGTGGTCACTTAATTGAACCCATCATCCAACCGGAGTTTGGGGACGATGCACGATGTTTATCGGATGCTTGATAGGGGTCCGGATGCTGAGTTACTATTGAGGCCGAACCGATACTCCTTATGGAATGTCGTCTGGGCGGGGGTTCTAAACGATACCATGCTTGAGAGGTCGTAATAATCAGAACATGTGTGAATGATTATGATGCATTGTGCCTAATTATGGGATAAAACTGTGAGGCATGGTATGGGACGGGCCAAAATGGGTTTTATCGTATAATCGAGATTCATGTATATGCTTCATGCATGAAAGTTATGTGTTATGATTATTGATCATATTTGTTGCATTGATAATGACATATGTGATGTATTAATATGCAGTGGTGTATCAAAGCGATGTAAGATTGTATGCCGTTGCATGTTTAAGTTGCCCTTCTTATGACCCGGTAGGCTTTCCGTAGCCTGGAGTCCTTCAACCCCATTCTTTTGACCCGGTGGGCTTTCCGTAGCCCGGAGTCCTTCAACCCCATTCTTATGACCCGGTGGGCTTTCCGTAGCTCGGAGTCCTTCAACCCCCTTCTTATGACCCGGTGGGCTTTCCGTAACCCGGAGTCCTTCAATCCCCTTTCTTATGACCCGGTGGGCTTTCCGTAGCTTGGAGCCCTTCAATCCCCCTTCTTATGACCCAGTGGGCTTTCCATAGCTCGGAGTCCTTCAATTCCCTTCTTATGACCCGGTGGGCTTTCCATAACCCAGAGTCCTTTAACCCCTTTCTTATGACCTAGTGGGCTTTCCGTAGCCTGGAGTCCTTCAACCCCTTTCTTATGACCTAGTGGGCTTTCCGTAGCTCGGAGTTCTTCAATCCCCTTCTTATGACCCGGTAGGCTTTTCGTAGCCCGAAGTCCTTCAATCCCCATTCTTACGACCCGATGGGCTTTTCGTAGCCCAGAGCCCTTCAACCCCCTTCTTACGACCCGGTGGGTTTTCCGTAGCTTGGAGCCCTTCAACCCCCTTCTTACGACCCGGTGGGCTTTCCGTAGCTCGGAGCCCTTCAACCCCCTTCTTACGACCCGGTGGGCTTTTCGTAGCTCGGAGCCCTTCAACCCCCTTCTTACGATCCAGTGGGCTTTCCGTAGCTCGGAGCCCTTCAATCCCCCTTCTTACGACCCGGTAGGCTTTCCGTAACTCGGAGTCCTTCAATTCCCTTCTTATGACCCGGTGGATTTTCCCTAGCCCGAAGTCCTTCAACCCCCTTCTTATGACCCGGTGGGCTTTCCGTAGCCTGGAGTCCTTCAATCCCCTTCTTATGACCCGGTGGGCTTTTCGTAGCCCGGAGTCCTTCAACCCCCTTCTTATGACTCGGTGGGCTTTCCGAAGCTCAGAGTCCTTCAACCCCCTTCTTATGACCTGATGAGCTTTGTAGCCCGGCGTGCTTTTATAGCTCGGAGTGTTTTGTAGCCCGGAGTCCCTTTTCTTATGACACGGAGAGCTTTGTAGCCCGGCGTGCTTTTGTAGCCCGGAGTGCTTTGTAGCCCGGAGTCCTTCTTTCTATGACACGGCGTGCTTCTGTAGCCCAGAGTCTTTCTTCCTCTTATTAACAAGACGCACTTCCGTAGTTATGAGTCATTTCCGTCAGCCTGATACGTGCCTATGCACCTAGGGTCTCTCTATCGCCAAAATAATTTAGGTGTCTTTTGTTTTTTAATGGAACCTCTTTGAGCTCCCATTCAAAGAGGGGCAGCTGTTGACACCTAAATTTTACAATTTTCTTATGTACAAGATTAGGAATTAGTCACTAAAAAAAAAAAAAAGCAAACAAAAAAGAAAAAGAAAAAGAAAACAAAAACAAAAGTAAAAACAAAAAAAAAGAAAAAAAAAGAAAACGTGGAAGGGGCCGGGTCGGATCTCGCCTTGGCCCGGCCCATGCCGCCTTCTCCTTCTTCCTCTTTGTGCATGAAACCCTAGCACAGAGGAGAAGACAACAAAGGAAAACCAGAGAACACAGCAATAGAGAAAAACCGGAACGGAGTGTGAGAAAAAAAAAGCTGAGAGCGAGCGAGAGAGAATACAGGGAGCAACCATAAGAGGACAGGAGAGAAGAGAGGAGGGGGGAAGAAACGAAGGGGAGGAGGCATCGCCGTTGCAGCCCTCACCGCGCCACCACTGTTCCCTTGCGACGCCCGCAACCTGAAGCTGCAACGCCGCCGCTGCTCTCGACGCCGAACCAGCCGAAGAGAACCCAGAAGCAGAGAACAGAAGCACGGGGGGAAACAACAACACAATCAGCACCACAGAGAGAAACACGAGGAGAACAAAGCAGAGGCGCAACAGAGGAAGTGGATGAGAAGGAGCCTCCGGGCCACCACCACCGTCGTCGACGAGCCACCCAATCGATGCCGTTTGCTGCCATCTTCCCCAGAATCCAGATCTGAAGCAAGGGGGAAAAAAGAAAAGCGGCGAGGGAAGAGAGGAGAGCGGAGAGGGAAACCAGAGAGGAAGCTCGAGAGAACGAAGGGGGAGCCAGAGGGAGCGAGTGAGACTGAGAGAGCGTTTCGGCATTTCTTGAGATCCGCTCATTGCGCATCATCCAAACCGGGTAAGCTTTTCGAATCGTAGGTGCCCCATTTTAGGAGGTGTCGGACTGGACCTCACGACCGACCGGTTCGCGCGAGCTTCGGTCCCGCTCGTCCTTCGTTGATCTTGTTGTGTGTTTTGGTATGTTTTGATAAGAACTTAGGGCTGTGTTCGAGTCTCGACCGTGTCGGAAACTTCTTGTTTGAGTCGCGCACGCCAACTGTTTGCAGGGATGCTTGAATGAAGTTCGAGTATCTTAGTTGGTCTTGACCGAGCCTTATCATCCTTGAGTTCATACCTATGTTAAATTTGATGCGATCTATCTTTGTGTTGATCTGGAATGTTGTTTGTGTGTCGATGATCGTTGCTTGGTCCAAACAATAGCCACAGGCGAGCTTGGTTCCTTTCTTTAGCTGGTGCATTCTATGCGTATGATGAAATGTCAAGATGAGATTTGGAAATGGTTTCTGCAAGGTTCGTTGCTGTGATATTGTCTTTGTTCGAATTTGAGTCCTTCCATCGTGTTATTTGCTCATGCCGGTGTTAGTACTCGAATCGACGGAATTTTTTTAACTCTTGTTCTGAGCTGCGTTGTTGTTTGGCTGAGTCACGATGAGGCCATGTTTTGGGGAAGGGAAGCTTCGGGCGTGCAGTGGGCAAACACGAAGGAGAAGAAGACCAAAGAAAAAAAAATGAATGAAAGAGAAAACAAAAGAAAAAGAAAAATATAGAAAAAGTAAAAAGTAAAACAAAATATAGAAAAAGAAAGCAAAAATTTGCTTCGGGAAGGAGGAATGCAGAGAAAGGAGTGCAGCAGAAAAAGAGAAAACGGAAAAGGACAAAAAAGGAGAAAAGAATTAGAAGAAAAAAAAAAGAAAAAAAATGTGAAAAGTGCGCTAGGGTGTTCTGTTGTGGGCTGGGCTCATTTCAAATGTGGGCCGATAAAAGAGTTAAAAAGTCCATGGACTTTTATAATTAATTCCGAGCGGCCTTTTAGGGTTACTGTTTTTAGTTTAACCCGATACAATATGGTTCGGGTCTGTTTAGTTGGGTCGGGTCTCATGACCCGGTCCAAATCCCTTTTTTATCAACAATAAATAAATATTAAAATGAACAAAAAAAATCAATTTGAAAACAACAAATAAGATTAATTAATTAATCAAAAACTAAAAAAATTCGAAAAAAAAAATTGATTTTTTTTTCTTTAGAAAAATCCCAAAAAAAATTCGTAAAAACTTAAAATTAAAATTCATCAAAAAAGTTCAGATTAATCTCTTGGTTTATTTTCTCTTAAAAAATGGAAGTCTTTCAATTTAGAATCCTACTCAAGAGGTTATAGTTGCCCTTAAAGACGAATGCCTTTGATTATGCAATTTTGGTATGTTGATTTTGGCTTCCATTTAGTCTAGTTAGTATTAGCATTTATCTGTTCCTTAATATTAAATGTGGGCCCTCCCATGCAATTTAATGCTTTCATTGGTTGTTAATTGTTACTTTAATGATTGCGCACCTGCATGATCACCTCATATGTTAGTGGATATCTATAAAATTAATCCAACTATTTGCCAAAAAAATTATTTTGTTAAAATGAACAATATTAGGTACCGAAAGGGCACTAATTAGTCAATTAGTGTAATCAAGTCCCCGACCCTAGATTCTCTAGTTGTGTACGGAGTGTGGCATACTCCCGTACCTCACTTGGTTTCTAGCCGACCCTAAAATGCTAGTGGCGACTCCTTATTGCAAAATTCCTAAAATATATTCCAATGTCACGCGGAGTATGGGCTTGGGAGAGCCCACGCCTAATCATGGGCTATAGGCCCGTCCTTTAGGCAATACCCCTAAACCTGCTCCCTCTCCCCGAGGGTAGGTTGCGACACGGTTACTTAAGGATACACACCTATCCAACAGTTACCAAGTTCCTCTACAAATACCATCAATCATCTCATGAAGAACCCCCAACAAATCAATCAAATATTATCTCTTTATGTTTACATTTCCTATATTGCATTTTAACTTCTCTAGTTGTAGCTTTCAGATTCCCATTGTCGATTAGATTTTGGCGTTGTGTCTCCAATTCTAATGTATCTTTGTTGATTAAATTTCAGCATTGTATCTCATTATCTTGGAGCAATGTCGTTGATTAAATTCTGGTATAGTTCAAGATTAGTGTTGTAATCTATGGGCTTTGTTGTTGATTAAATTCTAACTTAGCTTAGTATTGTAAAGTGTTGTTTGAATGTGGAAGTTAATATTTACATTGCATTTGACATTCTTTATCCAGATTTGGAGCAGAATTCTTGTACCTCTTAATAAAAATCAAAGAACGACTTTTGATGAAAGATATTTCATTGTGTAATAAATTCCGATAAAACAACTTTATTATTATTATTTTTTTTGGGTGAGTTCACACCCTTTCGCTTATATGATTTTTATAATTAGATTTTGAGAATTTAAGTTTGTATTATCGAATCCTTTTAGATTACATGGCTTAAGCCTTTCAGTTATATTGAGCCTAGTATTGTCCTTTGTGTCTTCTTTTAGCTCATGTATAAGCGTGGGTCTAGAATTCCTTGTTGCTATTTATTTCCTAACTTAAACAAAAAGGATTTTATGACATCTTCAGTATCAGGAAAACTTCCTCTTATTCCAATGTGACCTAATTTGACATTATAATGCTTAATTTCTCACCAAGTTTGCTTCAATAAAACAGTCTTTCCTAATTTGGCATTTACACGTGCCTCTCATATGCAAATTCCAGTTACTGAGGCTTTCAGTGGGCTTGGCAGTAAATTATAACGTTGCAGGCTCAGTTAAAAAAAAAAAAAATTAATTAAGCTTAGAGCTTCCCTACTTGAGTCCGTTAACCGCAGTCCAATTAGAATACAATTCACTTAAGCTTATTGCTATAAAAATGCAAATGTGAATTAATAATATTCGTGTTCAGGGATCGAGACCGATCCCTAATTCTCTACGCAATAACATGACTAATATGAGTAATTCAAATTTGGGCATTGATATTGCGGAATCCTTACTTTAACTTTTATTTCATATGAGATAATAAAAATCTTTCAAAATATTGCAACAATAAAGATATATCAGATCAATATATATTTATAATTCTTGAAACTTCAATAATATTTTTATTTTAATTAGAGGGAAGCCACATATAAATTGCAATTAACCAATACGTGTTGGAAAACAGGTCAGTCCATAAAACTCTCAGTTAGAGAAAAAAGAAAAAGAGAAATTACTAACTTGTTATCATGACGTGACAACAAATTCTAAGTCTATTCAGATTGTCTTTCAAGGTGAGATATTCAATATGTAATATATAATAAAGTCGACTATTGTAACCTTCTTACAAGACTTTGAATGCTGATAATGTGACTTACTAGACCAACTCATTTCGAGGTACTATTCTCTTGGGCCATATATGTTATTGAGCCTTACAATTTTACCTTACAATATAATTTTTTGGGAGTCTAATCCCACAGTATAACTAAATAGAGCCAGATAAGCACTTTCTCTCAAGAGCTTATCCATTTGGTATGTTCGGCCTAGAGAACACTTCATATTATAGTTCTAATGTTAACTAAAGCCTTTACACTAAACATGTCTATTGTGAGGTGATTCTACTGTCACATCCCACCAATACTCACACCTTGTTCGATGTACCATTCCTGTCTCCTTTGCCTATTAGAAGTTTGACAAATGATAACTAATTTGGCCCTAATAATCATTCTCCACCCCTTATCAAATCAAGTTGTTAACAGTGATATCATGTTTATGTTGGCACAATATTATTCCATTGGAAAGTGTCAAGACTAAATTGTAGACATGCACAATATTATTCCATTGGAAAGTGTCAAGACTAAATTGTAGACATACTTTTTTTGAGGGTTCAGTATATTTATCTCAGAAATGAGTAGATAAGTATCTACTTCAATATTAGTAGGGGGAAGGTTGTAGTGTGTATGTCCGTCAACCTTTACACATCTACGTGGAATTAAATACTCTTTCTTCTTCTTTTTTTCTTCTCTTTTATGCAATATACTTTCTTTTTGTGAGGGTGACTCCACACCCTTGCACCTAGATGATTTTTGTGATTAGATTCTCAGATTTAAGTTTGTACGATCGAATCCTTCTAGCTTATACGGTTCAAGCAATTAACTTATTTTGTCATTAACGCACTTTATTTTATGCTGACGTGGCTATGGCAATGGACTTTTATTATTGAAAAGTGCAAAAAGAAAGAGCGGACCTCCGGACGTTGCAGAACGGTAAGCAAAAGAAACCGGAAAAAGGGCATTAGAATTAGGTCAAAGAAAAGAAAAGGGGCTAAGAACAGAGATAGAGGAGGGGAATGGAAAACCTCATTAGTAGCCAAATCTAAATCATCTCAGATTACTACGGATGATAAACCCAACAATTACTGTTCTAGAGGCAAACAATGGGAAGAGATACAATTGGAAATGACCGTACAACAATGAACAAATCCACAGAAAATCCTCTAAAAAACTTGCATAAATCCAAAAAACATTTAACGAGCATAAATAATTGTATGAATAATCTTGTTACGGTCTCTTGAAGCCTTTCGTCTCACCGCATCCCATGATCTCTGATGGCAACTTACCCACCCTTTTGACACCTTCTTCAAACACCACGCTCATGCCCATAAAAAGATGAGACTCTATATGGCAATGGAACAACCAAACGCCTGGATTATCCGCCACAAATCGGAGGGCGGTCCACCCATAAGGATGGACCGCCACTGTGTTCTTCTTGATCGGGTTCACCAAATTGTACTTCTTCGGGTCGTTGTCAGCATCGAATTTCCCTGTCCCGTACCCGAGGACCCAGAAATCATGACCATGGAGGTGCCACGGGTGTGTCTCGCTGTTGTTTGCGGTCATAGTATTTGCATTTTGCAATATGATGTCCACTGTAGTGTTGAACTTTAGTCTATAGATTGCATTGCTAGAGGTGGCATTGGTGTTGTTCGCGACACGGTAGATGTCATAGTTCGTGAAGTCGTGTAGCCGATCGGGCGGAGGGCTTTGATCGAACACGTGGTGGAGATTCTTCTTAAGGGCGATCAGGTACGGTGTATGCGGGAGCGTGAACGACACGTTGTTCACGGACCAATGAAAGTAACCATCGATCTTGTTCTGCGTGTTGAGGAACACAATCACTCGGTCGGACTTGGGCGGTGGAGTGTGGATGTATCCCTGGCGGGCTTTGATCGCTAGGCTTTGAGCCAATCGTGGCGTGACATCATTCCAGATTGGGCCAGCAGGCGGATACGTGGGTGGGACCCGCTTCGGGTGGTTGGGGTAGTAATTGAGGGTGGCCAGGCCAGGAGGGGTTGTGGCAGTGGCATTCCGGCTAACGATGTTGGTCGTGATCCAGTAATTCCTAGATGGTTCTTGGTCGATTTTGATCAAGACGGAGTATGTCTCCCCCGAGTAGATGAACAGATTTTGTGCCACGATAGGCTCTACATAGTGCCCGTCTGCTTCAACTATAGTCATGTTGTGACCCTGCAAAATAAAGTTAAATTCGTCATATGATCCAAGTAGTAAATTCCAACGTACGGATCTTTGCAAATGTTTTATATAAGAAGCACATTTATTGTGATTGTATAGAAAAAGAAAATCAAATAATATCTCAAAAAATGTGTACGGATGTGAATTGCATTGAACGTTGTTTGACTTTTATTAGCACATGCGGATATTCTTATTTTATCATCAAGTGGACACCTATTTAACATTTGGCCTACATCAAAACAAGTTGGCTCCTCGATTAAAACAATAGAATAAAAAATCACACGCTACATCATCAAATTGACATTTAGTTACCATTCCCGCAGTTCTAATCTTGTGAAAATTTTAAAATAGTCCAACCGAAATACTTAACTTATCAAGTGGAATCAAACTAACATCTGTATGAGGTCATTAAAGATGCTTGAATGCAATGTTCCAGGCTAATTTAACACAATCTCTGGCGTGTAATCCAAAATAAAATGTCAGCGCGAGAAAGTTTACCTCAATTTGAAAGCTGAGAGCAGATAGCGCAGTCATGCTTGAAATCCTGAGGCGATACGTTTTACCAGGGATGACTGTCACTACATACGGCGAACATTCGGGACTGGTCGCATTGCAAGCCGTGGGATCTAAGGTTGGAGAGGCCAATTTGGAGCAATTGAACTTTCCCCTTCCTTGAATCAGTAGTGACTACAATTCAAGAAACAAAAGAGAAGGAAAAGAGTAAGAGCAAATGAGCGAATATCGCGTTTTAAGTTTTGGAACTGGGAATCAAATTAACTTAAATCACCTGAGGCTCCCCAACCCAACCGAAGGGAATGGAGGATAAGCCAGCAGCTTGCTCATAAGTGCTCTTGTGGTACCAGTCATTGAGGATGATGTTCTTGTCGTAGTCGTAAGCGAACGGCTCAGCCATGCCGTCCGGCAGCGAAACCTGGATTGACCCGTACAGTCCGGCCACTCTTTGCATCCCATAATGCGCGTGATACAAGTACGTTCCGGGCTGCATAAGGAGGAAAGTATAATGTCATCCAGAGCTGCCTTGCAAGATGAGAATTTGATCATCTCTCTCGAATCTATATATGAACAAGTACCGTTTGGTAAATTTGAGTGACGAAAGTATTTGGTTGCACTCGATACATATAAGACCAGTTTTTCATGAATTATCAATTGAGGTGTGGTCTACATAAATCTCACATGATCTCTGGATTAAAAAGAGTGCACATGAATATAGTGAAGGATAATCTTTTTACTATATACATGGACTCACCCGGTCAACGACAAAACGGTAGGTAAAAGTGTCTCCAGGCAAAATGGGGCATTGAGTCACACCCTCGGTTCCATCACTCCACGGACTTCCGATCTGCAATTTAATCCAACCCAAAAATCATCATCTCATAAGCTTCTTATTACGATCTTCATCAAACACTCGACAAAGACCTTCATGAGATAGTTTTGATGTGTTTGCTATATACCTGTCGGATTCCATGCCAATGAATCGCCAGATTCTCCGTCACCAAGCCATTGGTAACTTCCACGACGACGACGTCGCCTTGTTGCGCAAGGATGGCTGGGCCCGGGGACCTTCCGTTGATGGTGATGACCAGCTTCTTGTAGCAGTCCGGTGACTTGAACTCGTACTTCACGTCCCACTTGTAGCGATGAACTCTAGCCTCCGCCAATGCCATCGTTGCCAAAACACATAGAAACAATGCGATCAATCGACTCATCTTTCGTGCTCAGGAGAACCGAATTGCACGCAGCGTACTAAATTTTTTTCGAACAAATAGGGTTTGTGCAGCGACCGTCGACCACAACAATGAGGATGAAAGAAGAAGAAGTTGGTATGAGAATATGCCACAGTTTTAGGCACTTTGTCGATAATAAAGAGGATGCTCTTTGTTGGTATCAATAATGTCTAAGGAGACACAAGTTGATTATATTATATAAGTTTTGAACGTACTAGTTAATGCGTTTTGCTGGGGAGTCTGACCAGGGCCATGTATGTATAATTTGTAATACAAGATATATATCGATCAATTAAAATGCTTGGTAACTTCGATAGCCTTGAAAAATCAGATTTTTTAAAAAGGCCAAATTGGCCATGGTCAAACTGTAGAAGGTACGTCCTGTCCTGGTTGCACCACAAAATCTAGCAGAGTGGGAACTATTCATTGGACCCCAAATTTAAAAAGGCCTGGGGCACCGTCACTTACAAAACGATAAAAATAAGAAAGATATTTTTGGGTCATTGAGACAAATTTTGAGAACTATTCACTGGATGCAAAATTTAAAAAGGCCTGGGGGCACCGTTACTTACAAAACGATAAAAATAAGAAAGATATTTTTGGGTCATTGGGACATATTTTGGGTTTTGATGAGATGGAAAAAGGAAGAAATCATCCAATCAATCCTAAATCTATTTTACAAATATCAATTCAATTGCAAAACTTTTTTGTTTTGCTAATTTAATACTAAATATTTAAACTAAATTCCAATATATTACTTTTGGCCAATTTTCATCAAAAATTGTTGACGTAATAATTTGCCATGTAGGATGGCTATCGAAGACTAGATTGCCACGTCATCAAGTTTCAGTGAAAATTTACGGGGAGGACTATATTGAAATTTCGTGTCAAGGTTTAGAGTTAAATTGACAAAATTGACTATATTGAAATTTCGTGTAAAGGTTTAGAGTTAAATTGACAAAATTGAAAAGTTTATAAGTTTATAACTAAATTAGCATTCGCACAATAGCGACTCTTCTTGAAAAAGAAAAAACTGCTAGAATTATGCCGAAATTGCGTCACAAATCATGTGAAAATGCAACGCAAAAAATCAAAAATAAATTTAAGTCTATCTCAACTGTTAATCATGTAAATATAATGATAACGATAGATCCCCAACTTTTCTTTTATGTCATGAAAAAACCAAACGTTTATGTGTGATATATATTATTTATTTTAGTTCTATCAGGGTATATTTTTCATACTAATATAAGTTTATGGTTTTTAGGACACAAAAAAAAAAAAAAAGTTTAGGGTTCTTTACCAAAAAACAAAAAAAAAGTTTAGGGTATTTGCATCACAATGAGTAAATTTAAGGTTTTAATGATAAAAAAAGGTTTGGCATATCGATTGACTTTATTGATTATGGATTAGACAAGTCTCGCAAAATTTTTGGCATAGTTGGACCATTTTGACTCATTCTTGCATGATCCGTGAGATTAGTAGCCGATCTTGTGATCTTAAAATTCATCCACGTAACTAAAATAGATTCCTCTTTGAAAAAGGAAAATCAAGAAATTATTTTTTAAGGAGGATCCGAGGCTCAGGACAAATGTAAAGAAATAGAGGCCATCAATCTTATCAAAGTAAGAGATTTTTCCCAGATATTACAAAAGGAAAATTCAACAGGACCATGAAACTGTTAAAGTAAGAATCTTCCAAGAAACAAATAGTGGTTTGTGAAATGAGTATCACGCACGGAATCTTTCCCATTGACTGGCGCCTATTGAACTTGACATATTTTAAGCGAAAGTCTTGGATTAATTGAATGGATCTACCTGCAATTTTTAATTAGGATTTTGGACATGGCAATCCGAATTGGAGTTTAAATTTGGCCAATGAGAAATGGAGGTTAATGGAAGACGGCTAGATTCAGTGGCTTGAAAAGGGGACTGCACATCATGATCTTGAAAGAGCCGCGATTTCGGGGGCGTGCTCGAAGCCAAGAGGAGGAATCGGTGAAATTTCTTCCACAATTAAGAATTCATATTTTGAAAGTACGGCCTTCGAGGGGGCAAAATAGATGATTTTTTCGGCAGGATATTGGGTGAGGAATGGAAAGAAAAGAAAAGAAATTATGAAGAGATGAAATGAAGTAAAGAATCATGATATTTGCAGAAGTTAGTGCTCCTGAAATAAGCAAACCGTGAAACCGCAAGGAAAGTGAGCAAATTCAGGGAAGGAATCAGTAGGATTTATCCGGCAATATGGACAGAATTGACGCTCGCTCGGCCGAATGAAATTCAGGTATATACGTACTAATTTGTGAGAATAAGAAAGTTGGAAAGAAATCAATTGGAGAAGAAGTGAAAGGCCGGCCATCTTTGTGTTATGGGGTCGCAATCTCCACAAGAAGGAAAGAGACTAATCAATCCAGCATTTTTGGCCATGCCAAGTGGAGCGATTAGACCAAGCGTTGCAGTAATGAGAAAGAAATAAAGAGACGGCCGAGAATTCATCACTATATTCTTTTGAATGAAATCCGAAAGGAAATAAGTATACACAAGGAAGGCGTGAATTTTGGCCATTCATTCTTGCTGGAGTCTCGGAAATCAAGGGGCAGAGTTTCTGACCATATGTGGAGACGTATACAATCGGTATAAAAGGCGGTGAATATCTCACGAAGAGGTGAAAAATCTCGGAGAAGGGGAAGATAGAGAGAGGTGTCTTTGTTATCATCATCGTGGCTATCTTCTATGAGTCTATATTGCAGGAGCGAAGCAATGAAAAAATACCTTCATCTTGCTGAAGGTCACGTTCACCGCTAGAGAGACCCGTCCTCTTGACGTCCGCGTTCATCTTGATTCGCGGACGGTGGCGACGAAATCACATTCACGCTTCATAGTGACGCATGATATGCCTCGACTTGACTACTACTTCTTCCTAGCGCTAGCCGTTTGACCATTCAACGAACGAAAAATTATTAGGATAGGGTATTCGCTTTCTCCTGAATCTGCATTGGTTTGAAACTCATCAGATTTTCCTATGGTACACAACCTATGTGCTCCGTTTTCTATACGACCCATTTTCATCACCATCCATTGGAAATTTTCTCGTCTTTTGTATTTCTCACTTTCTTGGCAATTCTTTTACGTAATTGTAGAGTAATTAATAATATATACTTCAAATATTGAAAATACCCGACACTATAGTATGATAGCGCCATTAAATTATAAAACTAAAGTTTCTGCTAGTCTCTTTTCTCCCAGAAAGACACATATTAAGATGTCCAAATGCAATTTAGATGACTAGGCACAGCAGATTGTTGACCAGTTCTTTTTATGTTCAACTTATATCGTTGATTCTTTCTAGAAAGCTTAAATCCTACCCATTAATGATTACAGAACTTGTTTTTCTCTTGAAGTGCAGAAGTATTTCATATTGCTTTACAATAATGTTTATATGCTCTTTATCTACATGAGCTTTCTCTTTTGGATTGGCCTTTTCAATAATAGTGTTTAGACATCTCAAAGAACACAATTAACATAATTGGATCACGAGGTCACCGCCAGTATGAGAGAGAATTAATAGAACTAGTTCATTGGTTAGCAACTAATTAAAGCTCGTTGATTAATAAAATTTGCCATTCTTTCGCGTGCACATTGTACGTGGTCTGCTGAAGACTTTCTCTCCATCGCGTGCTCATTTATCCCACCTTTAAATGGTAAACCACGCAACTGCACATGCGTGAAGACCATGTCCAAAGCCAGGTCAACACAACATTGTGAAAGTCATCTCCAATGACTTCAATAAAAAAGGATCACGACTAAATAAAGGACCAAATCAGCAAGGAGGCAACTCTTCCTTTCCATTCTCTTGTCGATGTATGTGAACTTAAATCCCATAATTTATCATAGGGCGATCCGCTTGATTTGAATCAGAGTGAATCGGCAAATTGCTTAAAACCTTCTTAATCCAGAAGCCCAAGAAATGCTAAAAGACTGTTGCATGGTTATAACCAGGAGGGATGACCATTAACTCCATTATAGCAGTAACCAAAAGAAGTGAAGAGAAAATAATAATAAAATAAATAAGATTACTCAGAGAAAGCTGAATGACTAGCCACGGTAAGAATAAAGTGCATGCATTGTCTATTTAATAAAAAAAATTAAACAATTTACTGGATTTCTGAGTGTAAATCCAGTGTTGCAGCCCAAGTGGAGGTTTATTTATGCATTTATATTTTGCTTTAATCTTGTCAAACCCAAGTTGACATTAAACATTTTGGGCGCTCTATTTGCTTGAGTCTACATCCTCATTGCTGGCGTTCACGTTACGAAATTTCACACCTACATCACACGCATATTGGATATTCAACAAATTTTTAATATGGAAATAAATGGAATTACGGTGGAAATGGTGAGTAAGAAAAGGTGGGCACACCCTAGGTTGACGCAGTTAATTGAGGCGTTAAAGTTTTCTAATTCAACTTATTTGAATCTTACCAATTGCATAAAAACTATTTTGGGTAAGGCCTAAATACATAGGCCGAAGGCCGTAACTCAACAGTATCAGTGGTATTACGACTAAAGCAAGGACCAAATCAGCAAGGAGGCAACTCTCCTTTTCATTTTCTGACCGATGCTTCAATATCACATGTATGTGAATTTAATCCCACTACTTCTCATAGTTTAATCGGCTTAATTTAGAGTTAAGAGTGAATTAGCAAAAATGCTTTTAAAACCTTCTTCATTTATAAGTCCGAGATACGCAAAAAGATTGCTACATAATTATGAGCGGGAACGACAACCAGTGCCCCTATAGTAGTAGTAACAAAAATAAATTAAGAGAAATTTATTCAAAGAAAGCTGAGTGACTAGCCTCGGTAGAATAAAGTGCATATATTTCTGTCGACAAAAAATTAATCAATTTACTGAATGTCAGAGTGTAAATCCAATCTTTCATGTCGAGTAAAGTCGAGTTTGCTAGAATCTGCGTCTCAGCTTGTTCGTGTCCTATCGATTTCTCGCAGATAGACGGAGGATCATCTTATGAATGATCTTGTTATGGTCTCTTAAAGCTTTTTGTCTCACCACATGCCATGATCTCTCAAGGCAACTTGCCCACCTTCTCGCCACCTTCTTCAACCACCACGCCCATGCCCATATAGAAATGAGACTCTATATGGCAATGAAACAACCGCGACAAATCAGAGGGTGTTCTTCATGGTCGGGTTTGCCAAATTGTGCTTCTTCGGATCATTATTGATGTCGAATTTCCCCATCCCGTAACCAAGGACCCAGAAATCGTGGCCATGGAGGTGCCATGGATGTGTCGCGCTGTTGTTCGCAGTCATAGTGTTTGCATTTTGCAATATGATTTCCACTGTAGTGTTGAACTTTAGTCTATAGATTGCTTCGCTAGAGGTGGCATTGGTGTTGTTCGCGACGCGGTAGATGTCGTAGCCTGCAAAGTCGTGCAGTCGATCGGGCAGGGGCCGTTGATCGAACACGTTGTGGAGATTCTCCTTGAGGGCAATCAGGTGCGGCGTGTGCGGGAGCGTGAGTGACACGTTGTTCATGGACCAACGAGCATAACCATCGATCTTGTTCTGCGTGTTGAGGAACACGATCACTCGGTCCGATTTGGATGGTGGAATGTGGATGTATCCTTGGCGGGCTTTGATCGCCAGGCTGACCCAATCGTGGTGCAACGTCATTCCAAATCGGGCTGGCAGGCGGATCCGTGGGTGGGACCTGCTTCGGATGGTTCGGGTAGTAATTGAGGACGGCCAGACCAGGAGGGGCCGTGGCCGTAGCATTCCGGCCTACAACGTTGGTCGTGATCCAGTAATTTCTGGACAGTTCTTGGTCGATTTTGATCAAGACGGAGTACGTCTCACCCGAGTAGATGAACAAATTTTGGGGTTACAATTGGCTCTACATAGTGCCTGTCTGCTTAAACTATAGTCATGTTGTGACCCTGCATAATATATTTGTATTTGTCATATGATCCAAGTAGTGAATTCCAAAATACAACTAGATATTTCACCAGATTCCGGAAAAAAAGAAGAAGAAGAAAAATAAGTAATATCTCAAAATGTGGGTACGTAAAGTGCATGGAAACGTTGTTTAACTTTTTTTGGAATAAGTGGGTATCCTTATTTTCTTAGCAAGTGGACATTTAATTAATAAGTGCTCGTTTGGTAACGTTTCTGTTAAAAAATTGTTTCCGAGAATAGAAATAGAAAAAACTAGTTACTTCCGAGTAACAATTTTTTAACAGAAGAACGCGTTTGGTAAACTTGTATATATTTTTTTGTTTCTTTTAATTTTTTAATATTTTTATTATATTTTTCTTTTTCCTTTTTCTTTTTCTCTTTGGCCAGTCCTCGACCACTGCCATGGCCGGCGACCGGCTGGGCGATGTCCGATGAGCTTGGCCCCGGCGAGCCTTGCCCTGATCTAGCGAGGTTAAGCCTCGCCGGGCCTCGCCCTGGCCTGGCGAGATCGCCGTTGGCCAAGCGAGCCTCGCCAGGCCACCGGTGAGGCTCGGCCTCACCCAGGCGGTGTGAGGTCAGCCTCACCCCGGCCTGGTGAGGCCCGGCCTCGCGTTGGCTAGGGAGGTTGAGCCTCACTGTGGCCGCGTGAGGCTCGGGCCGACGAGCCTCGCTGTGGCTCGGCCTTTCCGGGGGCGGGCGACGCTCTGGTGAGGTCGTCGGCCCTCATTTGGCCGGTCGCCGGCATTGGCCATGGCCATGGCCAAGGCCGGTAACTGGCAAAAGGAAGAGGAAGAAGAAGAAGAAGAAAAGAAGAAGAAAAGAAAGAAAAAAGCAGAAGAAAAATGAGAAGAAAAAAAGTATTTTTCGGAAGTATTCTCGGGAAGAAGAAACAAGTTTTTTCTACTTCTTGTTTCTGTTCCAAATTTGTTCTTGGGAACAAAAATATAGATTTTTTGTTCCCGGAAACAAAAGTGTAAATAAACGCGTTTCTGTTTTTTTTTTTTGTTCCTCGGAACAAAAGAACAAAAATTTGTGTTCCAAAGAACAGAAACAATTTTAAACAAACGCGTTCTAATTGGCCAGCACCGAGATTGCTGTTTACTACTGCAACATTACGTTACCTTTCCCCGGCTTCTAAATTTGTGACCACTTCTAAAAGTATCCCAACCAAAAATTTCAACTCACTAAGTGGAATGAAACTAAGGTGGTCATTATAAAATTCTTGTATGCAGCATTGCAAGATAATTTAACACCACCTTACGTGTAATCCAAAATGAGATGCTAATAGTGAAGGTCTTTCGTCTCCAAGACTTTGAAATCGGTATAGGAAGCGATGGAAATCTTCATCATAAACTGCTTATCACAAATCTTCATCAAACACTTGAACGAGACCTTCTTAATATGGTTTCACTTTGGTTCACTGTATACCTGTCAGATTCCGTGCCAACGAATTGCCAGATTCTCTGTCACCAAGCTGTTGGTAACTTCCAGGACGACGGTTTCTCCGTGTTGCGCTACGATGGTCAGACCTGAAATGTGACATACTAGATTTTCGATCTTATTTTTAATTGAATAAATCGGACCTTTCATCGACATGCCGATAGTGCTAATTCTCTGAATTGATCACTTGTGAGATAACTAGATTATTTGGGGAAGTCATTAATGGATTTTAACACAATAGACTTAAGAATTCGACCAGGAATCGACTGCTCAACCGTACTAATTTGCAAGGGTTATTATGGCACAATTAAAAATCGACCAGAGACTAGAGATAGGTCGATTCGACTGAGATGTGTCATTGAGTGTGGGTGATTCCACCTAATTACAAAATTCTCGTCGATTGGTACTAGACCGATTTTCTGTCGTTTTGGGTACCTTGTGTCCGTAATTGAAATTTCGAGATTTTCACAATAATCAAGAGTCGTTAATGTGTCGAATATCTACGTTGTGGTTAGAAAATAATCGACCATGGGTCAATTGCACTAAAAATTCATAAAAACTACCCGGTAGGTTAAGTCACGCTAAAATCGCGTCAGATTGAAATTAACTGTGAATTTGAATATGATTTCAGAAATTGAAAGTTCTGTCATGTCACGGCTTATTTTAGGAACGTCTACTCATCCTTCAAAGAACTTTCGGCGATTTCGGGATTTTTACGGAAAATCGATTCGGACGTTTCGGAAAACGAACATAAATTCAGATTGGCCAAATTAAAAGGAATTTTGGCTTCTATATCGAGCTATATGGCAAAGGGGACTTGTAGAATTATGTGGGCTCTTTCTTCGTCAAAATTGGACTTAAATTGGGAAATTTGTTGAAGAAATTGAAGTCCAAGAATAAGAAAAATTCGGAACCATGGGAGGGCAGCATTTTTTTGGCTTCAAATTAAGTTAATTGGTGGATTTATTTGGCTAGAAAGATATAAGAGACCAAGGGATAAGATTGAATGCTTTTGTGGGACAAGCATTCAATTAATTGGGTATTCTTTATTAACTTTTGCACCATCTCCCTCCCTCATCTGATCTCTCTCTCCTTCAGTCTCAATCGTGCGCCAGCTGCATCGGTTCTTCCCTCACTCGCTGCTTTTCACCGATCGACAGCCACACATTTCCTTTCTTCCCCCTGGCGTTCACTCCATCTCTCTCTGCCACTTAGCCCACCAATTCTTCTTCAAGAAGTTGTCCAGCCAAGACACCGCCCGACCTTCATCAATTCACGCCTGCAACTCCACTACCGTTGGTCTCCACCGGTCAACAAATCAGCATTGAAGACCACCGAAATTTCTTCAAGCTGCAGGTCCTCCGAATTCTCCACTGCTTCGTGTCTTCAGCCAGCTCATGCCGGTCGACACCCCCACTCCACGAAGCCCATCTTTGACCGCCCTCTTCTCCATCAAGTTCGGTCTGCCACCGAATCGAGCCCAACATCCCCTCGTGAAGTCAGCCGCAAGAAGCCGAGCCCAGCATTTCCACGAAATTAGTCTCGGCCCGCCTTGTATAGCAGCGATTTTTCAGCTCGGGCAGTAAGTTGTGGGCCAATTTTCGGGCCCGATCCATGCCCCGTTGGCATCGCCGTTTTGGGATTTGTCGATCCTCGTCGCGTCCCCGTCGTTTTGATCCGAGTGGATCGCGAATCAAGTGAGTTATCTCACTAAACCTCGATTAGTAGGTTAATTATGCTTAGAGGGTAATTAGATTAGGTTAATTAAGGTTTAGGTGGTTAGTTAGATTATATTAATTATTTAAATATCCAATTTTGCATGTTAGGTTGTTAAATTAAGTTAATTAGGGCCTTGATACGTTGTATTAATTATTTAGATTGGTTCAGGAATTTTCTGGGCCCGTCTCAGTATTTAATTTAGCATTTTCGGCCTAAGTTTGTATTTTTGGAATTTAATTGAATTATTTAATTAATTTTAGTAATTATTTAATTATTAAATATTTTTTGGAAATTACACCGGGATAGTTGGTGACCGGAATTTTGTGCTGATTGCAATGGTGTGTTTATATTTTACAATTGGATGTTAATTTGTGCAAATTGAGTGCTGATTAGATTTTTGGTAAATTATTCCAAAAATTATGAATTTCAATATTTATTCAGAAATTCCTGGGTGTCGGGTTTTAACACCGAAAATAGTTTTATATACTATATAAAACAGTGGGATTTTAAATGAGCGGATATCAATTTTTCGGGTTCGATCTGACTGTGAACCCACACATGACTATTTTCACCGGGTGTTTTTAATATGAAGAAAATATGTTAGGATCACTATTTTAATGGAGACATTTAAGTGAAATGCACGGTGTCTTGGGCCGAGATTGATTGATCGTGTATTGGTTAATGAGAACTCGTCTCGAGCTCTTAAGCCAGACATTACCCTATATGGGATATCCATTCTTTAGATTGCGGGTCGTAGTAGATTATGGACCTATGCCCCTTCGGGGAAGCCGTCTATTAAGATATGGATGTCGCCATGCTCAATGGAGGTGAGACGAAGCCTAGCTACGCCAGAAGACACCGAACTTATCAGTAGGTTGTACTCGGGTCGCAGTAGATTCTGGACTTACGCCCCTTCGGGGAAGCCGTCTATTAAAATATAGACGTTGTCGTGCTTAATGGTGGTGAGATGATGCCTGGTTGTGCCAGTAGACACTGAACCTATGAGTAGGTGGTACCCTTAAGGGGAAAATATTAACAATTGAAACGCATGATTGATTGATTGAGTTGATGAGACATTTTAATTGTTGTGTGCATTAATTATATGCAATTGAGATATGAAATGTGCTGACATGCAGGAAGGAACTGAGGCGAGGTGAGTTCCTTGTTCAAATTGTGTGATTATATGGCTAGAGCACATTGATGTGTATTTACTTCCTAATAGGGGTTTAGGGGATGGACTTGCTGAAACATTATCTCACTGGTTATTGTATAACCATTTTCAGGTCCTTAGTTGGTCGTCATGGAGGACCGAAGCTCTGGAGGTGGAGTCTGAAAGATCGGCGCATGTGTCCTACTAGTACGGTGCAGGATAGCTTCTTTTGAGAGTCGATCATTTTGTAGGTTTTTACCTAGACTCCTTTTGTATATAAACCCAGTTGTTTATAAAAGTGTGCTTTTATAAAATGTTGCTATGTTTTTCTATCCCATGTTGTTTGTTGTCAGGGGTTATTGTTTGCTTCCACATGTGCAATTAAAAATCAAAGGGTCGGCAACTAGTCTTGGGAAGTCGCATTTGTATCGACCGCAGTGGGATGTGCGCGTTCTCGAGAGTCGGGGCGTGACATGAGGTCTTTCCGTTGATGCTGATGGCCAAACTTCTTATAGCAATCCAGCGACATGAACTCATACTTCATGTCCCACTTGTAGCGACGAACTTTAGCATCTGCCGATGCTATCATCGCAAAAACACATAGCAACAATTTGATTAATTGACTCATTTTTTGCGCTTACCAGAACCGAACTGCAAACAACGTATCAAAGATCGATTGAATGGACTGGATTTGTGGGGCAACTGTCGACCACAACAATGGGGATGAAAGAAGGAGGAGAAGGAGGGGGGAGAATTAGTAGCAGGTATAAAAATATGCCATGGTTTTAGGTACTTCGTCGATAAGACACAGGATATTGATGAAGGACGCTCTTCGATGGTATTTATAATGTCCAAAGAGACGAGAGTTGATTATGTTGTATTATCATATGTTTTTTTTTTTTAGTAATTGAGAATCCGCTTGAGCCCACTTTCGCCTATGCTAGTTGGGGTCACACGGCTCTCCAGTGCCTAGTGGCACCGGCGGACCTCACCAAAGTTATTTGGACGACTATACCTCAGAGGAAGCTGACCCAACAACCCACCGCCATGGCCCCCACTTAAATCGCGATAGTAACGCAGGGATTTGAGCTCTCGAATGCATCAAAGCAGGAGAGAACGAATACTAACGCGGTTGCTCACGGGTGGGTTTGTATTATTATATGTTATGGTATATGTCAGTCAATTAAAATGCTTGGTAACTTCGATTGCCTTGAGGGAACTAAATCGTTTAATGTTCTCTACGGAAGAATAAAAGTACATGCGACTTGGCAAAAGATCAAAAGCCGGAGGCGTCTAAAATAGAACTTTGTCGCGTCCGACTCGTTGCCACTTTCCAATGTTCATTTCTATTTATTTGTCTTTTTTTTTTTTGGAAAGAAGGGGTATATTTACCAAATTGGCATCAGTCAAAGTGTGGAGATCTAGAAGATACATGCTGTCCTGGTCCACGCTCCCAAATTTAGGGGGAAAGTATAAAAAAAAGTTTAAACATATTACATTTATGCGAATTTAGTTATAAACATTTCAATTGTGCAAATCTAGTTCTAAACATTTTCATATTTTACCAATTGAATCCATCAAGCTTATTTGACCAAAAATTGTTGATGTGGATGCTAACAATTCTACGTGGTATGATTAGTGTTGACATTGACAATTTTTACAATTGTTTTTCCTAAAAATTAGATATTATATTATTTTTCCTTTTTCCTATTATTAAAATTTGAATTGTAATTTTTTTAATTATTACAATTGGCCTTGCGGAGGGCCATCTTAGCCAAAATATTATATAAAAAGAAAAGAATTAAAAAATATTCACGTTAGCATGTAGTGCCACATAGGATGGCCAACATCCACATAAACAATTTTATATATGGTCAAAATTAGTTGGATGGACTTAATTGACAACATGTGAAAAAGTTTATGATTAAATTGTCCAAATTAAAAGGTTTAAAATTGAATTAACACAAATGTAATAGGTTTGAAATTTTTTTGATACTTTCCCCCACATCTAGAAGTGTGGAAGGATTAATTAGACCTCAATTTAATAAGGCTTCGAGCATCATCAACTTATAAACGATAAAATAATTTTATCCACCATATTCATTGTGCTATTATTTTATTTTGGATTAATTTCCTCGTTAGAAATAAGGATTTTAAAGATAAGTAATGGATATCTCAAAAAGATTGTACATAGTATGGAATTGAAATTGATAGTATTATGATCATGAATTTAAGCAAATCAACATGCTACAATGCTTGACGACTATAGAGATTATGTTGTTATCCTCTCTCCAACTCGAGGGGTAAGTACACTATTAGTGCTAAAAGTTGTGTACGACGCTCATTTTGTTGCCAAAAGTTTATTTTAGATCACTTAAGTGCCAAAAAGTTTGAAAAACGATTATTTTAGTGCTAACACTGATCTGATTGACCGGAAATCTGACGTGACACTTTTTTTATTAATTTTTGAAGGTGATGTGGCTCGCCAGAGAGTGCAATCAGCATCTAAACAATAAAACGACGCTGTTTGGCATCTTTTCCTCAAGTTAGAACCCTAAATCCCCAAGTTCGAGAGAGAGAGAGAGAGAGAGAGAGAGAGAGAGAAGGCATGGCATAGGTTCCTCGTTGTCTTCTTCCCAGAAGAACAACTCCAGCACTAGCACTAGCAGCAACACTAGCAGCGGCACTAGCATAACTCCACCTCCGGTTTGTCCAACATTGTCGATAAGCCCAAGCTCTTGTCCTCTTCCTTCTTCTCCTTCCCCCTTCAGAAGGACCCACTTCAGTCGTTTCCTGAGTATAGCCCAATCCACCATCTCCATCTGCGCCCTCCTCGTCTCCCTAGCCCTCCTTGTTTATGCTCTCTCCACCTTCGACCCCCCTTCTTCCTCCTTTTCCTCCACCCTCGCCTCCTATTCTTCCCGTCGCTTCTTGCCCAACAAACAACCTCAGCCTCTCTTCGCTCACCTAGTCGAGCAACTACGATAGAGGCCGAGCGATGATGGCTGAGCAACGGTGGCTAAGTGACGGTGGCCAAGCGAGCTAGATCGGCGTTGGGCGAGGATCGGACAAAAAAAACCCTAATTTCAATCCCCATATGAGCTATGCGGTGTCGTTTTTGTGAGGCCATCCACATATGATGGCAAAACGGTGTCATTTTCTTAAGGAGGACAGAAAACGACGTCATTTAATAGCTATATCATTTTTTTTCAATATAAAAGTCATGTAATCATTTTGGCTGAAATCTTTTGCTCGTGGCACCAAAGTGATCGTTTTTCCTCCGATTTGACACTTAAGTGATCCGACGGAAACTTTTGGTACCAAAGTGAGCGCCATACACAACTTTTGGCATTGATAGTGTACTTACCCCCCAACTTGAGAATGATTGGATTATGTTAGAAAGGTTGCTTTTAGCATCTCAAAAATTTTATATTTGTTTAATATATGTTTCTAGTCAAAGCCTGCTTATTTATCACTAAATCATCTAAGTTATAAATGTTCAAATTATTGATACGCAGCTTTTTCCCTATATAGTACATTGATACAGTTTGATTCTTATACGCCGGGAAAGTGATGTAATTGCCTAGAAAGCTGCAAAACACCCTATCTGAAAACTCTATTCGTGAGGTCAGGTTCTTTAGGCCACTTAGTATTCGGAATGGTTGTTTCATCCGACTGGTTCAAAGTTGATCTTTGTTGTTCAAATCTGGTTCGTGGAGGTTTGATCGAAGTTCCAATAAAAACTTCAATTGATATCGATCAAAATCGACAAAAATGCATAAAAGGTAATAATCTCGATCTTGAACCTCGTGAAGCGAGGCCGGATTAACCGGCTGGGGTTAGGGTTCAATATTAGGATAATATACTATGTCAAATGTTGGATTAAAGGATTTGGATGATGATTTGCTACAATTGATCATTCTTGATTGATTATGAATGATTGACTTGATTTAGGCCCTGTTTAGTAACCATCCAAACATGGCCAAATTCTGATTCTTTATTATTAGGAGTAGTTTGGGAACAGAATCGCGTTTGGTAAAATTTTTGTTCTCGGAAACAGATTTGGAGTAGAATCAAGAATAAAAAAAAATTGATTCTTGTTCCGAGAACAAAAAAAAAAGAATAAAAAAAGTGGAACCCTTCTCTCCCCTCCTCTGTTACCGTTCGCCACCGCCGTTTGCTGCCGTTGTTCGTCGGTCGCCGGCAACCAGTCCGACGAGCTCGCCAGAGGGAAGCCCAGCCACTGGCGGGGCGGGCCTCACGGGGGTTGGGCGAGGCCCACTTGGCCCTAGTGAGGCTTGCCCAGCCTCGGCGAGGCTGGCCTAGCCAACGGTGAGGCTCGGCGGGGCTGGACGAGCGTTGCCCAGCTGCTGGCGAGGCTCGGCCGACGAAGGCCAGCGTCGCTGACGCTCTGGTGAGGTTGTTGGCCCTCGTCTGGTCGGTCGCTGGTCCGGCGACCGGCTTGAAGAAGAAGAAGAATAGGAGAAAAAAAAAAAAAAGAAAAGAAAGAAAAGAAAAAAAGGAAAAGAAAGAAAAGGAAAAAAGGAAAAGAAAGAAAAGAAAAAAAGGAAAAGAAAAAAAGAAAAAAAGTATAAAAATTATTTAAAAATCAAAAGAAATTGATTTGGAATATAATCAATGAACACGATACCAAACGCAATTCTATTCCATAATAAAAAATTTTGGACAGTTACCATATGGCTTAAAATGCTTAGAATCTGTTCCCGGGAATAGAATAACAAAGATTCATTTTTAATCAGAATCTACTCCTGGGAACAGAATCGTTACCAAACGCGCCCTTAGCCTTAAATCTGCATTTCTGTATCCTTAAACTGACCTACTGTTTTGGCCAAAATGAGGTCTGAGATGACCTTATTTGAGTTCGAGTCCTTCTAGACTTTTAAAATACACATCGGTAGCTTCGAATTGATAGTCGCACGCCCTGATCGAGCATCGTTTGACCTTCAAAAAACACCTCTTAGGATGAACGATTCTGCAGTAGTTTAGGTTAGTTTTCAATTCTGTTCTTGTTCCGCCTTCTGTCTTTTCTATTTCTGTGCAATTTCCTGTGTTGATTTTTGGAGGAACTTTCCTTCATAAAAGTTGTTTGCTCTTGTCTTGAGAATGTTTTGCATTTCTTTTTTATATAATTTTTGGACATTATTAACTAGGTCAAAACCACTCAGATTTGAGCCTAGGTCAATTTGCTCTGAGTTGATTTTTGACTTTGTCATTTTTGTACTGATCTCTGTGTTAATTTTTGAAGAAACATCCATTCAAAATAATTGCTCATAATTGTGTGGACAATATCTTGCTACTTTTTTTGGAATTTTTGCATGTGTTTAACTATGTCAAAATTTCCTAGATCCAAACATAGGATAGTCTACCATACACTATTCTTAATTGTGTTTGGGTGAAATTGAGTCCATAAATGAGCTTGTTTGATCTCAAATCCTCATAAAAGATGAAATACATGCTGTATGTGTTCAATTGATAGATGATTTGCAAAGTGTTGATGTTGTCTAGTGTATCAATTGTACGAGTTAATGTGAAAAAGTGCTGCAGCAATATATAGCTTGGATATACACCTCTGTTTTGGCATTTTTTGCTACAACTCATGCGATTATATTTAGGTCTTGAACTCTTAATGAGAAACACTCCTCATTGCATGTTCTATATGTGTGATTTTTTCGCAGGATTTTTTCATGTCTTGAGATGGCTGAAATCATCCTCATTCTGTGGAGTTAATGCTAAGAAGAAATATTATTGTATATGCACCTTGCCATGCTTATTTGAGTCATCTAGAGACCAAATCTTGCCATTATGTCTTCTTGACAATTGAACCGCATATTGCAAGGTTTGCGTACATGTTTAGATCATATCATTTGAGCATCATCTTGCATGTTAAATTTGTGTCACAAAAGTGTTCATTATGCTTAGGATTCCCAAGTATATCATTAGGAACCTTTAATCATTTAGTAATGTCATTTAAATTGCATGACACTTTTCCATGCCGACTTAGGGTTAGATTATTATCCAAATTCTCAATTGTATTCAATCCAAAGTCCCATGTAATTTCTTCATACTGTTTGTGCATTATTTGAATGACTTTGGGGTTTTTTAATGCATATTTGTGTTATGTTTTTCTTAGTCACTAACATGCATACTTTTAGAGATCTCATTCTTAGGGTAGCAAATTGACCTAGTTTGGACTCGAACCCTTGTAGGAAGTTGTAAGGCACACTTAAAGGCTTTCAATACCATTAATTTCACACAGATCGCTCATCGTTTGGATCACTTTCCATTTTTTTTTCAAAATTAGATTAGAATCTAGACATGGGATTAAATTCGGACCCTTGTTCTAACCCCTGTTTGGACAAACCTTTGACATTTTTATTCTATTTTTTCTATAAGGATTCTGCATTTAATCTCTAATGAAATTTGTTTGTCAACATGTTGGCTATGTTGTATGACTTGTTTTGATGGGACAAATATTTGTAAAAATGACTAAATATCTTGCTGTTTTGACAATTTTCTAACTTGCTGTTACTTGTTGTCTGATTTTTGTAAAATCATTCGTAGCTTGTTTAGGAAAGCTTCTTTCATGAAAGTCGTTCGTTATCCTGTCGCACATGTTAGGGAATTTTTTAATTGCTAAATTGTCATTAGGCATTGCCCAATTTTACTGTCTTTACATGCTTGTTTTGAAATTTCCTAACATGAGCTTGATTGTGATTGTTTAGGTAAACTTCCTAAATTAGTTTGTGCATAAACCTGAGTCATTCCATCTTCATAAAAGTTGCTTTAAATACTTTGATATTCAATATTAAATGATTTTCAACAAGTCTCCTTTTCAAATCAAATTTAAAAATGCTTTGATACATGCGATATTTCCCAAAAACAATTTGTTAACGTTCTTTTCCAAAAGCTCGATTTGACATTGCAAAAAGTCACGGTTTCAATTGTATTTAAAATACTTGCGATGCTTGTGCGTACATTTATGCGAGCCCTAGACTAGCCTTGGTAATTGAATGCTCTTCATAGCTGAGACATCACTTTATCTCAAAATTGTTTTTGGATGTTTTCAAATTATGTTTTTGAAACATCACATATACCCCCATGCATACAAACACATTATTCATTTAGAGGTGCTTGTGTTTGCAATTGGTGCATGCCTTTTTTATCCGCCGACAGCTCACTCATTTGTTTGATTGATTGATAAATAAAGTTTAAAAGGCCTGTATGCATGTTTAATTCTCGAAAATGCATGTGATTTCTAGATAAATGGTAGGGTCGATATATGATATCGAGGGAAATCTTGGGATCATATAGATTGCTTCATTAGGGATTTATAAGTGTTATTGGCCATGCAAGAACACAATTGATCAATAATGGCTATAAATCACAAAATCTTCCGGGTTATCTTTTTTTTTTTTTTATAGGTAAAAGACTAACTTTTGCATGCAAATTTGTACTTCCTTCTTTTATCGCATCATCCATTTACCCTTTTCTTTTTGTCATTGAATCTTCCAAACTCACTATGTAACAATGATATAGTTTCGTCCTCCGTCGCTCCTCTCTCCATTCCTAATCCTATGAAAATAGGAATTCCATGTTGAGTTTGGGGGGAAAGGTGATTCAGAGGTTGGGTTATCAATGGATGGGGGTAATCAGCATTAGCAAGCCCTGAGGGCACGATCTTAGAGTTCAACTAAGAAATCATTGGAGTTTACACCATTGGGTAAATAGTGACAATTTTGCAATATTGAGGGGCAGGATTGAGAAAATTTATAATGAGGAACTAATTATCTTCTTTCTTTCTAGATTAGGCTCAACATATATATGTATGGTGGTCCTAATGTAGTTCTTCTCGCAAGCAGCTTGGGATATACACACAAGCATCTTTAAACAAATTATGGACACAAGAGTTGAGCTTGACTTATGATAATGAATGCATTTGTAATGTGTTTATGACCAAATAAAAGGCAATCTTGATCTCATCTCATGCTCAGAATGCGGGATAGGCCTGGCGTCTAGGAATTCTGATGCAACAATTAGTAACATTGACTAGACAAGAGCTACATGGCAGATAAGACGTGTACCACCGCTATAACATTGCCTAATTCGTCAAAAAACGGTCCACTGACGTGCCACCAAATAACCCCATTTGTGGCAACTAAAGGCGGAATTTAGAAAAAAATGAGGGCTCATCTAAGCGAGCAAACTTGAAAAAAGAACCTTTGTGTGATCCTAGACGAACAACGAATTTGAGCATACCGTGACATAAGTTATGTGATCCCTTATGGGTACGAAGGACTTTGATCAAGTACCAAAGCACCAATAGATCCACAGAGTCAAAACACTTGAGACAAAGAAAGTGTGTCCATAACTCGACTCCCTTATTGTTGAATCACTAGTGACTTTGTTGGTCTACAATGAGAATTAAAAAAAAGTATTTCAGATCTCTGTTTATTTAAAAGACAAAGGAAGAGTCAAGTCACCATTGACACATAAATATTAGTGACCCGTTTATTCATTTATTGCATAAGAAAAATTAGGAGTTGATCATAATTCCTAAAAAAAAAATATTATTAATTTAAATTTGAATATTAAGAACATTTTTCATTAAGATCCATATAATTGCATTAAAGCTAAGCTAAATAGACTGATGTAGGGAGGCTTTTGAGTTTAATTAGATTTTTGGATCAAGCCCATGAGAATGAGCAGTTCAGCTAACCCCATTATTACCCTCAAGTGGTCGAGATGGACATTTGCTTTGCACATGTGATACTTCAATGTTGCGATAAGGTGAGCGATCGAACAATAATATAGACAGAAGAAGAAAATAAATCGGACACCAGATTTATGTGGTTTGGTCGTAAAGACATACGTCCACGGGGAGAGCAGCGACGGATTTCATTATAAACGATATAAGGAGATTACGTACTCGAGTCACTTAAACACTCTCTCGGTGTTTTCCAAGCCCCAATTACACCCAATAACGCACGCGGTGTTTAGCCTTGAAATTCCTCAAGAAATAATCTCTCAATCTCACGAAAAATTACACACAAATCTTACCAGAAGATTGGCTTGAACACTAAATCTTCTTGGATGTAATTCTTGAACAAGAACGACAAAGAAAAATCCTTCCCAAGCACTCGACGACGAGACAGCGCTTCAAGACCAATTCTTCATGATCAACCCTGTTTCATCCACAACCACAAATCTATATATATTGCCAACTTCTTAAAGGATTCTGTTTCCTATCTTGAACCAAAACATATCTCTGTATATTTTAAACAAAATCCAAGTCCTAGTCAAAGTTAGACTTTCCTATTTTAGCGACCAAACTCTTCAACGCAGATTCGGAATTTTGGGAAGTTGATAGTCGAATCTTTTTTGCTCGATTTCGAATGTCCACAACATATCCAATTTGGAATATTCAGAATTTCGTATTGGACTCAAACTCGAGACATATTTTAACATTCAAAGTAAGGGATACTGAGGCAACTTTGAGAAGCAATATAATAAAAATCTTTTGGTCGCATGGCTATTTGAAAAGAACATATACATATAGAAAGAGAAAAATCGATTCTTACTGTTGAGGAAAAGAAGGAAAATTTAATAAAGAAGGAATTGAGTAGATTCGGCCAAGATTTCAAGAGGAAAGAGAAAAAAAGATTTTTGAGATATTTGAAGTAGGCAATTAACCAAGTAGTTTTAGGTTTTGTCCAAGTTCCAAATCTACCAATCAGAACAAGTTCTCTAATTTTTGAAACCTAAAATCTATCCTATTACAAGTTCTAAGGTGTTCCACCTATATTATTAATTAAATGATTACAGTAAATCACCACCTCTACTGACCATCATTTGCTATGATCCACTTCAAATAATATTTAGACACACGAAGAATATAAAATATTAACAAAGTAAAAGTTGGATATAACTAAAGATGAAAGTTCAGACTAGTGGTTTCATATTATAGGGTTGTGCAAAAACATGAAACAAGGAAAATACAAGGATTTGTTTTAGGTCCAGGTTCCACCTAAAACCTCAAACCTACTCGTCATAATAGGTCGATTCATTTTTGAAACCTATAATCTACCCTGCATATCCCGCTAGTTCTATTATGAAACCATATTCACCACTACTTAGATGAACGTGAGAGTGTTGCATAATTGAAGGAGAGGGTTTTATACATTCTCACAATCGAGGGAATAAGAGGGAGAAAATATTTCAATATAAGTGGATTAGTATCCCTTGAATGTCAAAAAAGAGAGAAAATGAATACAAATAAGAAAGTCAAGAGAACTGATGGCAGGGTGGATTATTTTATGATTCTCAAGGCTTTATTGAGCATGCAAACTAGAAAAAAGGACGTTGGGAAAAATTTTCGCAAGGCATATATTCAATTTTTGGGTACTTTTGTTTGATGGAAAATAAATGATTTGTAAAATATTTTCTTAAAAATAATTAGTCATGTCGTATGAAATAATTAGTTAATAATATTTTTCATTATTAATAGTAATTTATATTTAAATATTTTTATGAATAATGAGAATATTTTTAATTTATTCATTATTGATAAATGATACAAATGATTATATTTCGGAAACACACGTTCCTGGTTCTGCACCCGGGGGACTTTTATCAGTTCACAAAGGACGGAGGACACCGCGACTCCTCAAATCTTCTCCGTGCCCTCGCACCTGTACAGCCGCTGCAGGTTCTTCCCAACGCTGCTTCCCACATTCGGTAGCATTTTCACCAGCAGCGACGATAATTTTCTTGCAAGCTGAACATGCACCCACAGGCTACAGCCGCTTCTTCTCGGCAAATCCAGGGGAGTTCCCAGCTTTTTAGTGACCACCTCGATGCTCCTGTAAACCAAACCCATCTCCCCCCCCCACACCAAAAAAAAAGCGACACCACCAGCTTCTTGCAATGCTGCCACACTTCACTATCGCCTAGCAGCTCCAGTGGGTGTCCAGCAAGATTTTGGAGTGCCCCAGCAACTCAGACGCCCTCCTGCTCTCCTGTGGCGATTAAGTTTTTTCTTTTCGCAGGTTTTTCGGTCCCTGCCTGACACTATTGCGGCTTCCTAATCAACGCCCGGCCTCCTGCAACATTGTCAAGCAAAATCTTCAACACCAACACCACGAGTTCTTGCATCCTTGCTTAGCGAACCAACGAAGTCTAGAAATTATGGACACAAGGGTTGAACTTGACTTATGATAATGAATGCATTTGCAACGTGTTTGTGTCCGGATAAAAGACAATCCTGAGCTCATCTAATTCTTAGAATGCGGGGTAGGCCTGCCGTCGAGGAATTCCAATGCAACAACCAGTGTGAAAATTGGATGGATTTAGTTATATAAGGGGTGGAAATAGCACCATTCTTAGAATTCGGTCAAGGAAAAAAGACGAAAGAAATGGGAATTAGAATCAAGTCAGAAAACGACAACAAGCAAAATCCAAAGTCAAATTAATACCAATCACAAATCTGAATTCAATTACTGTCCAAGTCTGACGTATCTAAGAGGCAAACAATTTGAAAGAGGTACAATTGAAGCAACCATACAGCAATAAACAAACATACTGAATATCCCCTCAGAAAACTTAAATAAATCCAAAGATTATTTTTCGAAAAAAAAATGTTTGGGCCTTGAGAATCTTGTCTTGCATCACTAATCTTTCGTGATGAGCAAAGTCTAAGATTGCTAGTATCCACATCACAAGTTGTACTTGTACATGTCTTATTGAATTTAGAGATATTTTAATTTTTCGTATAACAAATGAATCCTCTCAGTACATAAATAAGGGATGAATGATTAACTTATGGTCTCTTGAAGGCTTTTGTTTCACCACATCCCATGATCTCTGAAGGCAACTTGCCGACCTTCTCGACACCTTCTTCAAACACCACGCCCATGCCCATATAGAAATGAGACTCTATATGGCAATGGAACGCCCAAACGCCCGGGTTATCTGCCACAAATCTCAGGGCGGTCCACCCGTAAGGGTGGACTGCGACCGTGTTCTTCATGATCGGGTTCGCCAAATTGTACTTTTTCGGGTCATTTTCGGCGTCAAATTTCCCTGTCCCGTACCCAAGGACCCAGAAATCGTGGCCGTGGAGGTGCCACGGGTGCGTCTCGCTGTTGTTTACGGTCATGGTGTTTGCATTTTGCAGTATGATGTCCACTGTGGAGTTGAACTTTAGTCTATAGATTGCGTTGCTAGAGGTGGCATTGGTGTTGTTCACAACGCCGTAGATGTCATAAGTCGTGAAGTTGTGTAGCCGATCGGGCGGTGGGTGCTGATCGAACACATGGCGGAGATTCTCCTTGAGGGCGATCAAGTATGGTGTATGCGGGAGTGTGAACGACACGTTGTTCACAGACCAACGGTTATAACCGTCAATCTTGTTCTGTGTGTTGAGGAGCACAATCACTCGGTCCGATTTTGCCGGCGGAGTGTGGACGTATCCTTGGCGGGCTTTGATCGCCACGCTCTGTGCCAGTCGTGGCGCGGTGTCATTCCAGATGGGGCCGGCGGGTGGATCTGTGGGGGGCACCCTCTTAGGGTGGTTCGGGTAGTAATTGAGGATGGCTAGACCAGGAGGGGTCGTGGTCGTGGCGTCCCGGCCCACAATGTTGGTTGTGATCCAGTAATTTCTGGAGGGTTCTTGGTCAATTTTGATCAAGACGGAGTATGTCTCGCCCGAGTAGATGAACAGATTTTGGGCCACGATCGGCTCCACATAGTGCCCATCCGCTTCAACTATAGTCATGTTGTGACCCTGCAAAATAAAGTTAAATTCGTCACATAATCCAAGTAGTAAATATTAACGTACTAGTCTTGCAATGTTATATCCAGGAAGCATTTTAAATTTTAGTTTTATATAAAGGAAAATCAGATAATATCTCCCGAAAAAAAAAAAGTGTATGAACGTAAAGTGCATACAGCATTGTTCGACTTTTTTTGGTACGAGGGGAAATTCTTATTTGCTCGGCAAGTGGAAACTCATTTAATAATTGACCCACATCAAGATTGCCGTTTACGACTTCTCCTCTTATCCTGGCCTGCCTCCCTCTCGTTGACTCCAACCAATTCGGCGCTACCGACTAAAATATATATATAATATGTCAAATTGTCAATTTAACGTTTTGTCACCGTTCCGTGAACTTTAGTCTATTGAAAATTTCAAATATTACAATAAAAAGTTGAACTTATTAAGTTGAATGAAACCAAATTGTGTAAGGTCATTGCGAAATTTTGTTGAACCACCATCGACAGCTCTAAATAGTTTAAGTTATTAGAAGAAAGAGTTATTTAATAGTTAAATATTCTATCATTCTACTTCTCGGTTAATCTGATCTTTTTACCTAATACTAAGCTTGTAAGCATTTCATTGAGGAGGTAAGTAGGGGTCTAGGAAGAATTAAACTTAAGATATTTCGACTCTGATGCCATGTAAGATTTTATGGGACTACCATCAACAACTCTAAAAGTACGAGCTATTAGAGAAAGATGTGATTTAATATTTAAATAATTTATCAATAGAGATTCTAGTATATAACATCACAGCAGAATTTAATTTCTCTTGTAATCCACAATGAAGATTTTTAATCTTTGATACTTTGAGATTATTATAGGAGGCGATAAAAACAAAAGGTAAAACTGAAGGAATAATTTGTAGGTGATGAAAGCTTACCTCAATTTGAAAGCTGAGAGCCGATAGAGCGGTCACACTTGAAATTCTGAGACGGTACGTTTTACCTGGGATGACCGTTAGCACGTATGGCGAACATTCGGGATTGGTTGTGTTACAAGCCGTTGGACCTGAGCTTGGGGTGGCCAATTTGGAGCAATTGAACTTTCCCTTCCCTTGAATTAGTAGCGACTGTAATTCAAGCAAAAATAATGAGTTAAAAAATAAAATAAAATAAAAAAAGATTACAAATGAGTGAAAATGGTGTTGTTTTTCCATATTAGAGGAAATCAAATGAAGTTTATTACCTGAGGCTCCCCAACCCAAACGAAGGGAATGGAGGATAAACCAGCAGCTTGTTCATAAGTGCTCTTGTGGTACCAGTCGTTGAGGATGATGCTCCTGTCGTAGTCGTAAGTGAACGGCTCGGCCACGCCATCCGGCAGCAAAACCCGGATCGACCCGTACAGTCCAGCCTCTCTTTGCATCCCGTAGTGGGCGTGGTACAAGTATGTTCCGGGCTACATAGGGCAAAATTAAAATGTCATCTAAACTGGTCTTGCAAGATGAAAGTTTGATCTCATCTCTCTCGGATCTATGTATGAACAAGTGCCGTTTGGTAAATTTGAGTGGTGAAAGGATCAGGCTACACCCAGCATATATAAGACCAATTCTCACAAATTATCAGATGAGGTGTGGTTCACATGAAATTCACATGAACTTCTGATTAAGCAGAGGCCACATGAACATAGGTGAAAGATAATATTTGCATTGTATATAAGGACTCACTCGATCAACGACAAAACGATAGGTAAAGGTGTCTCCAGGCAAAATGGGGCACTGAGTCACACCCTCTGTTCCATCGCTCCATGGACTTCCAATCTGCAATTTCAATCCCACCCAAAATCATCATCTCTATATACTTCTGATTGTAATCTTTATCAAACACCCGATCGACACTTTCATAACATAGTTTCGACATAGTTTCGACGCCATAGATATATACCTGTCGGATTCCGTGCCAATGGATCGCAAGATTCTCTGTCGCCAACCCGTTGGTAACTTCCACGATGACGGTGTCTCCCTGTCTTGCTAGAATGGTTGGGCCTGGGGTCTTTCCGTTGATGGTGATGGCCAGCTTCCTGTAGCAATCCGGCGACTTGAACTCGTACTTCACATCCCACTTGTAGCGCCGGACTCCAGCCTCTGCCGACACCATCGCCGCGAAAACACATAGCAACCATGTGACTAACCAACTCATCTTCAGCTCTTACAGGAATCAAAACCGCACACACGACACACCACGTGTAGGAAATCGATCAAACGGATGTAGTTTGTGCGGCGACTATCGACCAAAACAAGGAAGATGTAAGAAGAAGAAGAAGAAGTTGGTATTAGAATATGTCACGGTCTTAGGCACTTCGTTGATAAGATGGAGATGCTCTTCATTGGTATTTATAATGTCCAAAGAGACACCAGTTGATTATATTGTATTACTATATGTTATATCATTCTAGTCGTATGTATTGAATGTACTACTATTCAACGCGGATTTCTGCTCTGTGAGATTTGACCAGAGCCCATGCGCATGCGACAATTAATCCAAGACAATATCAAAACAGAATAAAATGCATGATAACTTTGAACGCCTTGAGAACAAAGTCTTAAAGGTTAGGTTACTACCTGCCTCTACGGAAGAGGTGTACTTTGTACCGCCGGGAGGTCAAATTTCCTAATGTTCTCTATGGAAAGAATTGGGAAAGAATATAAAACTACATATGACTTGATAAAAATAAGACTTTGTCGCGGCCTGACTTGTCGCCGCTTTCAAGTGATGTTATCCGGTCGTCTCCCGCGCTTTCCACGAAAAAGGGAAGAGAAGAAAAGAAATAAATAATAAAAAAAAGGTGGAACATCAAACGGGAGTCACGTGTAGTTTTTCATTAAAATGGTCTTGTATGATTTGCCCCAGACACATTTTTATTCTCCTAACGTTATTATAAATGGAATTTAGCAATGCCAAATTTCTTCAAGGTTGAAGCTAATTTATTTATTTATTTATTTTTTCCTCCTTTCTTTAATCTGCCTTTACTTATTGTATTGTATCGAATCCTATTTTATATTTTAGAAAAAAATGAGAGTGGGAGGGAGATGTCACAAATGCTTTGATTTTACTCTAATTTTCTTCACCCATTTCACATGTCAATAACTAGAATGAACCAAAAAAAATAAAAATTAATTAACACATTTGGAAATAAATGGTTGATTATTATCACAAGACTTGTTAAAACCCCAAACCTTAGAGTACTTTGATACCGGTGCACAAATAAATATGTTGCTGGATCTTGCATTTGAAACCCTCCTTTATTCTTTTTATATATTGTAATACCTAATGGTAATATCTATATGATTTTATAAATATGTAAGTAGTTAAGGACTGCTTCTATTTGTGCACGGAATTCCTAATTTCAATTGAAATGTACACTGATCCAGTAGATAAGAGTTTCCTCTTCTTAAAGTAAAAAAAAAGACATCTCTTCCACCCGAGTTTCCCCCAAAACATTCATTTTTTTTCAGATATTTTTGCGACGGGTTTCATATTCATGTGCATAAGTCTTTTATTACTATTTTATATTAAATGAGCCCACAAAAATAAAAATGGCAAGATAACTTGTGTCTATCGATGAAGAAAATAAAGATTTTGAAAGCATGACATGAATTCTCTAAAATGATACTATAGTGCACAAGATTATTTTCTCATGAATCGCACAAATTTAAGATTTTTGGGACAATTTTCCCATGAATCGCATGAGATTATTTTCTCATCATCATGTATTCAGTCCAATCATGATCTAACTTCATTTAGTGTTTTCATTTACATATTCTTACATGTTGATCTTCCTGTAACTTTTCCGTATGGAATACACGGAGCTTACACCTTCGCCTATTTCTCATGTTTTCTAACTTGCTACCAAAGCTTGGTTTTCCTAACTTGGCGCACATCCGGGTTACACCCTTTGCAACTTGGCGCTCACCCGTTGACACTTTTGCAGTTCGTGCCGTAGTTAGTTTTCGTTTTCAGTTGGCATTTCACTCCCCATCTCCACCTCCATTCAAGATCGTTCATCACATGGTGCTTTTCTAGCAATGTCGTTCACTCCCCATCGGTTCAGTCTTTTCCTCCACTCTCTCGTTAAGGTCCCGACGCTCACATCCTATGTTGGCATGGGTCCGTCCATCTCCTCTAGTTCCCGTGTGAGGCCCTGCTTAGACGCGATTGGGAGCGTAAAACCGACACCATCAATCCGAAAACTAATTCCGATTCAAGCTCCGGCTCAGCAAGCTTCCAAACAGCTCTCGTTATGGATTCCATGCCTATAGTTGAAGATTCCTAGAGTTCACGGTTGTTGTTCCCTGCAAAATTTAAATTATCATACAACAATGATTTATTAAAGACTTCGCGTCTCCGCCGCCCAGGCGTCAACCTAATTTACCTGCCCCTCCAGTAAATTTCATGTGCTTCGACTAATCTTCTTCCTTTTTCTATTCCCAAATCAATTTCCTCTTATAGTGAAAGTGAAGTCTGCTAGCATGGCGACGAAATTGCCTCACAAAGCATGTGAATAGAAGTGTGGGGGACAAAAAAAAAAAAAAAACCCATGCGGACCAAATTTGTCCCGGCCGTTGATCATATATCTTCAAAAATGGGTAATTAATTGTTGAGATGATATCAATCCATATGATCTATGCAATAGCTTTTTCGAAGTATGTGGGTCAAAAGGGCTAGGGAAGCTATTTCTTGTTGTTTTCAGCTCTCTCGAGAAGTTATTTGTTGAGGTAATATCTGTTAAATTATGTCTCAAATTTGAGTTTGTGTATGAAACCCAACCCAATTGTAAGATATAGAGCGGTCCATATTAGATAAGGCGTAAAGCAAAGTCCGAGTTGGATTTCGATTTGATGCTGCCTTCTTCGTATTATAATCTAGGATTACGAATTGTTTTGCTCGTTGGATATTTAAATCAAGATTCGGTGTCAACAAGATAATCTCCAGGTTTGATCATAAAGTGAATTAAATTAAGAAAGGTCGTTGTCGATTGGACTTTTGGGGCATGAGGGTTTGACAGTGAAAAGATCCCTACCATTCAACATAAGATTGATGGTGAATCTAAACTAGAGGTCCGCTACTTATTAGGTTGGAACTGAAGAACATTTGAATCAAGATTACTTAGCCACGCTACGAGCAAATCAGACATTTGTGATGAAGAACATCAAAACCAATACTACAAGGACATCAAAAGTTTGTGGTCCAGATTTGAAGAACATCGGATCAAACTTTTTGAGCATGGTACAAGGGTAATGTGATTGGCTTCCTTTTTAATTCTACATGCTTCTTATTAAAATGCACAAACAATGTTTTGGAGACACATTGTGTTCTTTTATTTGAAGAGTGGTCGTACAGCAAAAGAGGTTCTTGAGTTAGCCATGCAAAAAGAGGTGATTTTGTGTTATAGTTCACATCCAAATTGGGTGCTTTATTTGTAAATACACTTGCATTTGGATGTAATTTGAAGGTATAAAATACTTGAGTGTGTGAGCAATTGTAAATTTGATTATCTAATTATAGTAGTTTAGTTGATGTTGACTCTCTCCTTGAATTAGTTACCAATATTCTAATGGAATCATGTAAAAAAAATTTGTCCTTTTATTGTTCCCCGTTTATTATTCTCATTTTATTTTTCAAAGTGTGGGAATTAAAAGGGCTAGGGAAGCTATTTGATTTTTTTTTTTTTAACTCTCTCGAGAAGTTTTTCATTGAGGTGATATTGATCCATATAATCTATGTAACAACATTTTCGGCATGTAGTGGTCGAAAGGGCTAAAGAAGCTATTCGTTACCTTTTTCAATTTTCTTGAGAGGCCGTTATATAGATTCGATTTATGACAACCAACACCATCATAACTATTGAATGTGTAAGTGCCCCCACAGTTTAAATGGCTCTTTTGATATTAGTTTACATAAACCGATTTTATAAAATATCGTAGATGTAAAATGGACTTGGCTCACTTTTTTCAATTTAGAAAAAGTTAATTTGTACTACTTGAAGGTTTTTCATAGTATTAATTAAAATTTATAAGGTGGATGATGGGAATGTGAGGCTGGGTTTACGTGGAAAGATCGAACGGCGGCTGCGAACTTGGGCGGTGATCAATATAGTTATGTTACGTTATCTTTGACTCTATGTTGCCCTATAACGTAATGATTAGAGAGAGAGGTTGGGTGGGTGGGGGAGGAGATAAACCACGTTCACGCTTGATAGTGACGCGTGATGCGCTTCGAGTTGACCACTAATTCTTCAAGGGCTAGGCGTTTGATTAGTCAACGAACGAAAATTGTTCGGATATCAGGGTATGGCTTTCTTTTTTATTTTCACAAGTTTAAAACTCGTACGATTTTTATATGATACACAGTTTATGCCTTTTTTTTTTTTTTTGAGTTAGTATTATAAAGAACGTTAAATTGATATATTTATGATAAATTTATGATAAATTAATTTTTTAACTAGTAAAAACTTCAAATTGGTACATTCATGATAAATTTACCATCTATAAGTTTATGTTAAATTTTATCAATCAAATTATTGAGCTGGATTATGCGTGATAATTGGTGATTATATATCCGTTTGAGGTTTTGCCGTCCATTTGTTGTAAGTATACCAGTTTGTGATTTTTGTAGTGTTAATTCAATTAAATGAAAACTAACAGAAAGTAAATTTACTTAAAGTGTTCCCATTTGAAGTTTTTAGTGGTTAAATAATTAGTTTTTGATATATTTGTCATAGACGTACTTGTTTATAAATTTTTTATAGTTAAAATATTAATTTGAGATAAAATTATTATGAGTATATCAATTGAGAGTTTTTCACACTATTAACATTATATTTTTATATAAGCCATCTTCATTACCGTTTATTGGAAATTTATAATTTGAAAAATTGACCGATCTAAAACATTGGGCTTTTCTTTCTGCAATACAAAAAAGAAGGAGCTTTATCACACGTACTTCATTTTTTCATTATTTCTTTTTTTCATCAAACATTTTTTCTTTATTTCACATTATATTTTTCGTCGTCTTTTGCATTTGTCACTTCCTCGGCACTTCTTTTTACATGTACTCGAACGTCTGAAAATACCTCACACTAAAAATTGGTCACGCCATAGAAAATTATATGGCAAGGCACAACATATTCTCGACAAGTTCTTTTTATATTCGACTTGTGTCGTCGAATCACTGTAGAGAGCTTAATCCTACCCACCGGTAATTACCTAACTTGTTTTCCTCTTACCGTGTTGAGTGTGCAGACATCTTTGAGCGAACCATTTACACTGTTGGATCATGGGGATCCCATCTCGCTGCCTTAAGCATGAGAGAGAGAGAGAGAGAGAGAGAGAGAGAGAGAGAGAGAGAGAGAGAGAGAGAGAGAGTAGTCATTTAAATAATAACTAAAGAAAGCTAGTTCACTAATCAACATTCTTTTGAGGGCAACATTACTAAAAAATAAAATAAAAATCTAAAGCCTTTGTAATTTTTTTCAATTCAACCATAAATCTTTTAATAATGTCAATTGCGTTTTAAATATTTTTAAGTTTTGTCAATTTAGTCTATTCGGTCAATTTTAACTAAAAATCACTAATGCGGACACCGGCCATTCTACTTAACACAGCCGGCACTAATATAATTATTTTTCTCTTCTCTTTTTTATGCGGATGAGCAAAGGTCCAGTGACCTTGGCTGGCCATAGTAAAAAAAAAAAAAAAAAGAAGGAAAGAGAAGTAAATAAAATAAAATAATATTTTTAAAAAAAATTATCCACGTTAACATCGGACATGCCATGAAGGATACCAAACATCCATGTTAGTGATTTCTAGCCAGAATTAACCGAATAGACTCAATTAGCAAAAGATAAAAATGTTCATAATTCAACTGGCACTATTAAAATGCTCATGCCTAGATTAGCAAATGAGCAATAGCTTCAAATATTATTGAGATAATTTTCCTATCTTTAGAGTGCACATTGTATGTGTTTTTAGATGACCTTCTCTCTTGTGTATGCTTATATCCCACCTTTTACATGGGCAAATCATGCAACTGTGCAAGAGTAAGTACATTAGGAGTATCATTACTTTTGTACGACGTTCATTTAAATGTCATATCTTTTTTCGTTAACCTGAGTACTACAAATTTGAAACATTAATCACTTAAGTGCCATCAGTGAATTGCCTCACCAGAAAATCTAACATGGACGCCAATCATCCTATATGGCATTGTCAACACTAACATGGACAATTAATGAAAAAAAAATTAAACAAAATCCACGTTGAAATGGAAATATAATAAAAAAATTCATGTAGGACAATTTATTAGGAATGGCACTTCAAATGATTAATTTTACTCCGATGAGGTACTTACATCAATTGAGCAAAAGAAATTATAATACTTAAGTGAGATCTATTTAAAAATTATGATACTTTTACTGTCCTTATTCCAACATTTTTATTTATAAGTGAAAAGGTTGGGATGTAATTTAGACGTGTAAAATACATAAGTGTGTGAGCAATTATAAGTCTGATTAATTATAGTAAATTATTTGCTATTGGCTCCCTCCTTGAAATAGGTACTAATGTTCGAATCGAATCATGTAAAATTATTGTGTCTTTTTATTGTTCCTCATTTATTTTTGTTGTTCTCTTTTTCAAAGTGTGGGAATTGAGAGGGCTAGGGAAACTATTTGATATTTTTTTCAACTCTCTCTAGAAGTTCTTCGTTGAGATTATATGGTCTATGCATGACTTTTTCAGTGTGTGGCAATCAAAAGGGCTAAAGAAGCTATTCGTTACTTTTTTCAACTTTCTCGAGAGGTTGTTACATAGATTCAGTTTATGTAGACAAACACTATCATAACCATTGAATGTGTAAGCACCCATGGCTCTTTTGATATTAGTTTACATAAACTGATTTTATAAAATATTGTAGATTCTAAAATAGACTTGGCTTACAATTTTTTTTTTTAATTTAAAAAAATTACTTTGTACTGGTTTGTTGTTTTTCATGATATTAACCCAAGTTTATAAGGTAGATGATGGGAATGTGAGGCTGATTTTTCTTGGAAAGATCGAACAATCGCTACGACTTGGCCCATGATCGATTTTATAGAGATATATTACGTCATCTTTGACTATATATTGCTCTATAATGTAATGACACCGGTTCATAGTGACGCGTGATGCGCTTCGCGTTGACTATTAATTCTTCTAGAGCCAGGCGTTCGACCAGTCAATGAACTAAAATTGTTCGGATATAGGGTTATACGCGCTTTTCCCTTAATTTACGAGAATTTGAAACTCATACGCTTTTTATATGGTACGCGGCTTATGTCCTACTTTTTCTTTCTGTATAAATCATCTTCGTTACGGTTTACCGGAAATTTTAAATTTGAAAAATCGACCGATCTAGATCATCATACTTTTCGTTTCTGCAATACAACAAAAAGAGCTTTGTCGATGTCTTCACCGTCGCCGCATGTACTTCATTTTTTCTTTATTTCACATTCCAATTTTCCTCTTCTTTTGCATTTGTCACTCTTGGCACTTCTTTTTGCGCGTAATCAATTGTTTGAAAATACCTCACTCTACAAATTGTTCACGCCATGGAAAATTATAAGACAAGGGACAGCAGATTGGCGACAAGTTCTTTTTATATTACTAAAAACATTCCAACCCTATTGTAGTTTTGTCAACTTAATCATAAATCTTTTAATAATATCAATTGAGCTCTAAACATTTTCAAGTTTTGTCAATTGAGTCTATCTAGTTAATTTTGGCTAAACATCACTAACGTGGACACTGACAATTTTACGTGACACAACCGGTACTAATATAGTTATTTGTTTATAATTTCATTATTTTTCTCTTCTCTTTTTGATGCGGCCGAGCTAAGGTCCAATGACCCTAGCTAGCCATAGTAGCCAAACAAAAAAGGAAAAGAGAAGTAAATAAATTTAAAAAAAATAAAAATTATCCACGTTAACGTCGGACATATCATGTAAGATACCCGACATCCATGTTTGCGATTTTTGGCTAAAATTAACTAGATGGACTTAATTAGCAAAATATGAAAATGTTTAAAATTCAATTGACACTATTAAAATGCCCATGACTAGATTGGCAAATGAGCAATAGCTTTAAATATTATTTTGATAATTTTCTCATCTTTTGAGTGCACATTGTATGTGTTTGTAGATGACTTTCTCTCTTGTGCATGCTTATATCCCACCTTTTACATGGGCAAATCATGCAACCGTGTAAGAGTAAGGGCATTAGGAGTGTCATAACTTTTGTACGACGTTCACTTGAGTATCATAACTTATTTTTGCTCATTTGAGTGCTACAAATTTGAAAATCAATCACTTAAATGCCATCGGTGAATTGCCTCGCCAGAAAATCTGACATGAACGCTAATCATCCCACGTGGCATCATTGGCGCTAACATGGACAATCAATAAAAAGATTTCAAAAAAATCCACATCTAAATGGAAGTATAATAAAAAACTTTACGTAGGACAATTTGTCAGGAATGGCTCTCAAATGATTGATTTTACTCTAATGTAGTACTCAAGTAAGCGAAAAAAAAAATTATGATACTTAAATGAGCTCTATACAAAAGTTAAGACACTCTTCCTATCCTTATCCCAATATTTTTATTTATAAATGAAAAGGTTGGGATGTAATTTAAATGTATAAAACACTTCAACGTGTGAGTGATTATATGTCTAACTAATTATAGTAGATTATTTGCCATTGGCTCTCTCCTTAGAATAAGTACCGATGTTTGAATTGAATCATATAAAATTCTTGTGTCTTTTTATTGTTCCTCGTTTATTTTTGTCATTCTCTTTTTCAAAGTGTGGGAATTGAAAGGGCTAGGGAAGCTATTTGATGTTTTTTTTCAACTCTCTCTAGAAGTTATTCATTGAGATGACTTTTTCGGTGTGTGGCAGTTGAAAGGGCTAAAGAAGCTATTCATTACTTCTTTCAACTTTCTCGAGAGGTTGTTACATAGATTCAGTTTATGTAGACCAACACTATCATAAATATTGAATGTGTAAGCGCCGTGGCTCTTTTGATATTAGTTTACATAAACCAATTTTATAAAATATTGTAGATGCTAAAATAGACTTGGCTTACATTTTTTTTTTTAATTTAAAAAAATTACTTTGTACTGGTTTGTTATTTTTCATGATATTAACCCAAGTTTATAAGATAGATGATGGGAATGTGAGGTGGCTTTACGTGGAAAGATCGAACAATCGCTACGACTTGGCCCTTGATTGATTTCATAGAGATATATTACGTCATCTTTGACTATATATTGCTCTATAATGTAATGATACCGCTTGACGCGTGATGGGCTTCACGTTGACTTCCAATTCTCCTAGAGCTAGGCGTTCGACCAGTCAATGAACAAAAATTGTTCGGATATAGGGTGTATGCGCTTTCTCCTTAATTTACGAGAATTTGAGACTCATACGATTTTTATATGGTACATGGCTTATGTCCTACTTTTTCTTTCTGTATAAATCATCTTCGTTACGGTTTACCGGAAATTTTAAATTTGAAAATCGACCGATCTAGATCATCATACTTTTCGTTTCTGCAATGCAACAAAAAGAGCTTCGTCGATGTCTTCACTGTCGCCGCATGTACTTCATTTTTTCTTTATTTCACATTCCAATTTTCCTCGTCTTTTGCATTTGTCACTCTTGGCACCTCTTTTTGCGCGTAATCAATTGTTTGAAAATACCTCACTCTACAAATTGTTCACGTCATGGAAAATTATAAGACAAGGGACAGCAGATTGGCGACAAGTTCTTTTTATGTTCGACTTGAATCGTCGATTCATCATAGAGAGCTTAACCCGCCCACTGTTGATTACCTAACTTGTTTTTCTCTTACTGTGTCGAGTGTTCACATATATTCGAGCAAGCGATGTACGCCGTTGGATTGGATTATGGGTATCCCATCATACTACCTTTAAGTATATGAGAGAGAGAGAGAGAGAGAGAGAGAGAGAGAGAGAGGTTTTTGAAATAATGGTACTTGACCTGTGTATTAGCCAAGGCATTTTGTGTGCTGATTGGGATAAGACGTGGTTATGGTTCTCGGTTTCCAATGCCTAATGAATGTGTAAAATTAGACACAACTAGTATCGTTTTCCCATAATTAGCCGCCCCCTCTCTTCCCTCTCTCTTCTCTTTTCCCTTCGCCACTTGGCAAAGTGGTCGTGCCAATTACCCTTTTCCTCACGCCACTTGGCGCCACCCTGCCCCATGCAACCAGTAGGGCTTCATGCAAGAAGTCTTGAAGGTGAAACAGCCATGATTTTCTCTCTCTTCGTCTTCCTCTCCCTCTCACGTCTCTCTCTCGCCGACCACTCTCTCTCCATCCCGACCCCTCATTGTTTCGTTTTCTTGACTTTCACTCACGAGATCGAGGGGATCACGCCTTTTGGAGTCGTGTCCAGCAAAAGCGAGGGATTAGAGCTCGTGTTGCGGCAAAACTAGGTTTGGATAGGTCATCGAGGCAAGTGAAATCCCGATTCTCTATGCTATGTTGATTTGCTCGTCATACGGATCAGTTAATTTGTCTTTGATGTGCTGTGATGTTTGGCTTGTGTTGTTCTACTTTGGTCTATGTGATTTTGGGTCAGATTTTGGTTGTTACCATGGGTCGGATGAGATTCTTATGTCATGCAATGTGCCGTGAGGTGTCGAGGAATCATTAGGATTATAATTTGATTGTCTTGAGCTGAACTGTGGTTTGCATGTCGCATGGATGATCTGGTTGAGGTTCGGTTATGGCTCGATTGAGGTTAATGGTGTGGTTTGTGGAGTCCGGTTGAGGTTCGGTGGCGCTGAGGTGGAGAGAGTTCGGTTGTGAGGTTTCTCGTGATGTGGTTGTCCGAGTTTGAGTCGTTCTAGTGGATAGGCCCTCATTGATGGTTTGGCTAGAGCTAGTAGAGTCGGGTCGTTGATCCCATGAATAGTTTGATTAGTTGGTCTCAAGTCTTTGACGGCATGATAGTTTCTATTAGTTTTAATTTGTGTTGAGTCTTCGAGGCATGTTTCTACTTGTGATAGTAGATGTCGAGTTCTTGGATGGATGATAGAAAAGGTCCCTGTGAATGGGTGTTGTGTTTTGGTTGTTCATGCTTAAGCCAAGATGATTGTGCATGAATTTGCATGCCTAAGATGTTGTGTAATGAATACCGTCGGACAACAACTAGTGATGCCTTGTGGATTCAGAGAGAAATTCGAGATGTTCAGGAATAGTGGGGCTTCAGTGAACCCTAAATGCCCCAGAGTAGGGATACCATGGTTAGTGGACCATGAAGCCTGTGCGGGCCTGACAACAATCCAATGCACACTGTAGTGGACCGGAGAGTGCACCGGAACTTTGCTAGATGAGAGTATTCCTCCTTGTGTGGTTTGGCGAACGCACTGACATGTGTCTTGGAGTGGAAACAAAAAGTGAAAACTAAAACATATGAATCATGTACTTGTGCGTGATTGCATGGTTTGTCGAGGTCGATAAGTCCTTATGTCATGAGTTTGGTCGTGGGTCTAGACTATATTTAGGTCCTGTCATTACAGTTCATTGGTCCTTAGCATTGTTTCATATAGTCTTGCCTAGAAGATACATGAATTATGTATCTTAGGAAGATTTTTCGTTTTGTGTGAGGGGTGGATTATATGGCATAGTGTGTTGGATATTTCATTACTAGGCATTAGCTCACTTTTGTTGTTGTACACATTTTTCATATCCATAGCCATGACTACAATTTCTACTATCCTAGTTTTCTGCTACGGCGCTGCAGTAGTTCTAGAGGGGCAACTTTACAAGTTTACCATGCCATACTTTCCTTTCGTGACTTTCATACGCTACACATCCACACTCTAGATAGATGCAAGTCCACCGACCGTCCGTATTACCTACCGCTTTCTAGCACTCTATGACAACATCGGAAGATATCTGAGTGGTCCTCTGCCATTCCCAGGGGACAGCAGTGGTAGCGATGACGAAGACGGCGCCGATGGGGAGATGAATGGTGGTAGGGATCCATTTTTAAGACAAGATTTTGGCACTTTTTGAGATCAAATTGTGTTAAGCGGGTGTTAGGTTTTGGATAGTTTGAGGGGGTAGATGAAGGCTAAGTGGATAGTCTATGGGTGCAGTATATCTTTATCACCCATGTCTAAAAATAATAGAAGAAATGAAGGATGTTGCTTGTTTTTCTATGGTTGTTCGTCCGTTACTGTTGATGGCTTGCTTGATGCTTAATTTCGACTTCCACTTATGCTAAAAAGTGAAAGATTAATATCTCGCGTTAGTAAGGTGGAGGACTGAGACATTACATCACGTCGTGACAAGTCATAAATTTTTTAATTATGTTAATTAAGTTCTAAATATTTTCATATTTTGTCAGTTAAGTCTATCCAATTATTTTGTCAGTTAAGTCTCCCATGTGACACAATCGGCACTAATATAGATAATTTATATTTTATATTTTTATTATTTTTTTCTCTTTTTTTTTTTTTTTTTTTTTTAACTATGGCCAAGCAAAGGTCGGCTGGCCATAGTAGAAAAAAAAAGTGAAGAAAAAGAGAAGAAAATAAAAGAAAAATAAAGAAAATAAAAAATAAAAAATCAATTTCTTCTTAAATTATCCATGTTAGGGCTAGTCGATCCGCATAGGATGCCTAATATCTACGTTAATGATTTCCGGTAAAATGACCGGATGAACCAATTAGTAGAAGATGAAAATATTTAGGATTTAATCGGTATAATTAAAAAGTTTGTAACTAAATTGATAAAAAATATAATAACTTTGAATATGTTTTTGGCAATTTTCCTTTTGTTTTTTTTTTCTAGTGCACATCGTACGTGGTTTGCAGAGGACTTTCTCTCTGTGGCGTGCTTATATCCCACCCTTTTCGTGGGCAAACCATGCAACTTGCATGCATGAAGACCACGTACAAAGCCAGGTTAGGACGGCGTTGGGAACATCATCTCCAATGACTCAAATCAAAAGGATCGCTGCTAAAGAAAAGGACCAACAGAAAGAAATAAAGAGAAAAAAATAAAAAATAAAAGATGTTTTTTTTTTTAAGAATTACTAGCGACAGAAGGAATAAAATGCACGCATTTCTGTTGATGGAATTATTAAAATAAAAAAATCAGCAAGGATTATTCCTCATAACGTTATTTGCTTACTTTGGACGCGCATGATAAAATTTCCACTTCTCTATTTCTCTATTTCTCTGTTTTTCGGAACAGGTTTGGAACATAAATCCGTTTGGCAACGCAATTTGATTTTTCTATTTCTGGAACCGATTTCTATTACAGAAATAGATTTGAAAAATAAATCGGAAGCTAAAATTTTTAACTTCTCAATTTCTGAAATAGAAATTGATTTATCTAGCCAAAAATCAATTTCTGTTCTAGAAATTTTGTCATATGCACCCTTTAGAATTAGTAGCAACAGAAAGAAATAAAATAAGAATAAAAAAGTTAATGAAAAAGAATCTGAGTGACTAGCCTCAATAAGAATAAAGTGCACGCATTTCTGTTGACAAAAAATTAATTAATTAACTGAATTTCTGAGTGCAAATCCAATTCTGCAGTCTAAGTGGAAACTGGAAAGTATATTTATCCATGTATCTTATCTTATAACGATGTCAAACCCAAGTCGACATAAACATTTTTAGGTACTCTATTTGCTTGAGTATACGTTCTCATTGCTAGCATTCACGTTGGACATTTCACGCCTCACGTCCTATGCATATTGAATAATTGACATACTTTAAATAAGTAAATTATAATGTCACTTGTTCAAATCTCAACTATTGCATAGAAATTACTCTCTAGTAAGGCATATGCACAAGTCAAAAGCTGTGACTTTCCCAGTTCATGAAAATTGCAAGATATCTCATAGCCCTTAAAAAAATCAGGCATCTGTCCTCGTACCCTGGATTATGAATAGAAAAAGCATGTAGAGAGTTTTTTGTATATATATACTTCGACATTGAGATATAGTTTTACTTGGATTAAATATATCTTTTAGTTTACTGTTCAAAAGGACATGGAGATATAAGTTGCCTAATATATTTCTGAAAACTTAACATGGATATGGTGTGTGAATGAGAGCAATGATGAATTAATATTGGGGAAAAAGTTACTAAAAACTTCAAATATGCCTATTATGATATATTTACCTTAATTTTTTTTTTTTACACAAAAAATCTCAAACTTGTATTTGTATGACATATTTACTTTTTGTCAAGGTTTTGTCAATAATGCAATGTTAAAATTCTGCCAACATAGACGCCAAAAAACAAACAATGTTGACATGGCACCACGTGGCTCAAGTGAAATAAAAATGATGTTTTGGCTAAAAAAAATCATCCAACGGAACTTTAATGAGAGTAAATATTTCATATAAATAGAAATTTGAATTTTTTTTATATTACAATAAAAAGTTTAGGATAAATGTGTTATAGGGGATACAATTTAAAATCTTTGATATCATAAAAGAAAGTTCAAGGTAAATGCATCACAATGGGTATAGTTTTGGGTTTTTTGTGTCTTTTTCCTTACCTTTTATTAAAAGAGACGACGAATAATATAAATTGTAAATTTTGAATCAAATCCTGTAATTGAAAGGTCATTTGATCCATTATCTTAAAAGGGGATGTTTTAGCGAGAAGGACGTGAAATAGCATCACCCAAAAAAAAAAAAAAAAAAGCTGAAACCAGGGTATAAGGATTTCTAGAATTCACGGTTGTCGAACCATGCAAACATAAAATTTTCATTAAACAATAATTGTAACAGGAAAAAGTCACAACCATAAATTATCCTCACTGAGACACATATACACTGAACTTTTTTTTTGTTTTGTGTAACGTCAATAACCTCAGACTATACCCACTAAGACTCATTTACCTTAACACTTATTCTTGTGATAGAAAAAGCCTCAAATTGAACCTATGTGACATTTACTTTGCATCAAAGTTTTTGCTAGATGATTTTTCAACAAAAATAACATCATTTTTATTTCTCTTGCCATGTCAATATTATTTGCTTTACAATGTCCAATAGACAGACTGTTAACAATTCCTATTAAAAAAACTATAACAAAAGGTAAATGTGTCACACAAATACAAGTTTGTGATTTTTAGTATGACAAAATTCAATCCTAAATCTTTTAATTTTGCTAATTGAATTCTAAATTTTTTCACTTCTTGCCAATTGAATCCATCTAGCCAATTTTGATCCAAATTTACTGACGTGAACACTGGCCATCCTACATGGCACAGCCAGCTCTGATATGGACAAAATTTATGTTTTTTTAAATTTATTTTTAATTTTTTTAATTTTTTTCCCTCTTTCTTCTTCCTTTGTCAGTCACCCAACCTCCAATGACCGGCTTAAGGCTACGATCGACAAGGAGCGACCCGTCGAAACTGGCTAGGGCGACCTCACCGACTCACACGTGGTCATCCCTCGCTAGATCTCGACGAGGGCGACCTCACATGAGGCCAGCGAGGCGTCACCCCTCACCTACTTCAAGTGAGGGCGAGGGGTCGGTTGCAAGTGAGGCTCACCCTTGCCAGATCTAACAAGGGTGACCTCACATTAGGTCGATGGTGTCGACCCTCCCTAGCCTCTAGCGAGGCTCGACCTCATCAAATTTGGTGAGGGCAAGCCTCACCCGAGGCCAACAAGGTCGCCCCTTGCCAATTCTCGACGAGGTCAACTAGTCGCAATCTCTGGCTAGTCACCGGAGGCTAGGCAACCAACAAAGGAAGAAGAGAGAAGAAAAAAAAAAAAGGAGAAGAAAAAACTAAAAGATATTTTTAAAAAATTCGAAAAAATATTTTAAAATTAAAAAAATTATGTTAGCCATGTCATGTAGGATGGCCAGCATCCATATTAGTGAATCTTAGCTAAAATTGACCGAATGAACTCAATTGGTAAAAAATGAAAAGGTTTATGACTCAATTTGTCAAAAGTGCAATAGGTTTAAGGCTTTTTGAACAATTTTTCTAGAAAAAAGTTCAAAGTAAATGTGACTCAATTTGCATAGTTTAGGATTTTTTTTCTCTTGCCCAATTATAAATGATAGTGTGCTTTCATCTTCCAGGTATCGACTTAATTTGCCTAGCCCCAAAATATAAATGTGCTTCGACTAGTCTTCTTCCTTACAAATCTTTTTTTTTTTTTTTTTTTTTGGGTGCAGAAAGTCAAAGTCGAGCCTGCTTGCCTGAAGCAGCAATTGCCTCACGAAAAATCTGAAGATGAAGTGTGGAAAAAAAATTATAAACAATATAGATTAAGTTGATTTCAGTTGTTGATCATGTGGACCTCGGACTCTACATGATTAATGATTGAAATGATATTTGTCCACATAATCTATGCAATAACTTTTTTGGAGTGTGGGATAGAAAGGACTAGAGAAGTTCCACACAACGAGCATAAATACCCTCATTTAATATCTTTTATACGAAGATATTAAACGACATCGTAGGATGGTACATTGATTTTTTCCAAGTCAAGAGCACTTATATAGGTCAAAGGCCGTGAATTGGTAAGTTCACGAGGTCTATAGAATATTTCATGATCTCCCGTAGCTAGGTCTCTATACTCCTGCCCTTGGTCAAAAGAACAAAATTGCATGATATAAATATTCTATCACGAAAAATAAATGATTTGAAAAACATTTTTTCTGAAAAAAATTACTTATATTACTTAAAACAATTAATCAGTGAAAAATATTTTTGTTGTTAACAATAATTTGTATCTAAATATTTTTGTAAATGATGAAAATATAATTCATTTATTCATTTTTTATAAACAATACAAATAATTATTTATAACAAGATATTTTCTAAATCGTTCATTTACCATAAAACAAACAGAGCCGAAATTTCATCTTGACCTCTACTCATATGAGAAATTAAATTTTACCACTTGAGCAGCGTGGCCTTGAAAAAATGTCTTCTTTAATTAAGCAAATCAGAAAATTATGTCAAAAATTCAGTTATAGAGGGTAACATACAAGAACCTCAAGTTCAAATGTATTCATGTCATTATGCGTTGGATCCAGAAGGAAAAACAACACTTTCAGGCATTGATTCTGCATTTCGCGAATTTGCATTTCACAAGAGCCTCTCGAGGAAAATGAAGACATTAATTTTTGCATCGCTTCCACAACTTAATGTCTATAGAATATGAAGACAGTGATCCGTAGGATCGAGGAGAATCGGAGTTCAAACTACAAAAACAAAGCACACATATAAATCAGAAATGAGATCAAACTCCACTTGCCCAAATTCCAGACCAAACCCAAAACTCAGCTACAAAATGCCTCTCCCCGTTGTAGACAAAACGAGACGCACGCCTAATTTATAAACTTGTTCAACCTTCCTGCAAAATATGATGAAGAGGAGAAAACAGGAGACTTTGCTGGAGTGACCATTCTGCATCAAAAGGACTACTCAATCTCAGGCATCTCCAGGTCACATGATATTACAAAAAACCGTAAATATATACAACATAACAAGCAGGAAAAGTCATGAGAGTGGTTCATCATTCCAAAATCTCGCCTTCCTCTAATTCATCCACCACTGGTGTTAAGTTGCACCCTCCAGGTAAGCCTCCTCTTTCTTCTCTACCTTTTCTGGTAAGCTCATCATCCAATTCAAGAAAATCATCGGGATTCATTTGTGCAATGAGATCTGAGTAGGCATCTATCAGTCCCTGATCGAAGTCAATTTCCATGTCCTCAATAATCCATGAGTCCCCAACATTGGAGGGAAGTGGTTCACTTAGTCCAGATACATGTCCTGCCAAGGGCCCACTTGATGCTTTTATATTTTGATGGGAAAACTGAGATCCTCCACTTGAGTTCCCTTGCTGCATTAGGTCACACACCCGTGATTCCAAACAGCCATTATCTTCAATAATCTCCTCCCTGAAGTGGACACCATCCACATTCGAATTACCACTTCCGACAGAGCACTGCAAATCTGATTTAGGAGTGATGGCTCTCCCGTCTTTCACAACTTCAAAATCACAACTGTGTGATGGAAGGAAGACGTGCATCACAGGATATTCTAAGATGACAACATTTGCCAATAGTTGCCTAAGAGGGGTGTTTATGTCCAACTCCTTGAAAGGTGATTTGGGACCCTGGATTGGCAAAAAGTAGAAATGAACTCACTAGGCCGAACATTTAACTGCTGAGAAGTCTGATAGGCAGCATTAAAGATGGATGGTCAACTCCAAAGATTGACATCCATAATTGATCTGAGACACCCCCTCCATTATAGAGAAAGATCCACAGCATGAACAAGCAAACAGAAAGACTAAACTTCATGAGCACGCTTGAAGAAGGGACGATTACCTTTGGATATTTACGAATAAAAAATCTGAGATTGTCCAGCTGTTCATCACAAAAATGCTTTAGCTGATGGTTCCATGGACCAGGTTTCAGATGTTTCTCAATGACGGTACGAAGGGTCATGTCCTCATGTATTCTGCAATAAAAACCATCCTCAACCACTGAACATGGTATCATTGCTTTTTGGAATGGACAGTAGCACAAATTAATTCTCATCTCTAGAGGTGAACATAGGTACTGCAGATCAGCTTTCATCAAGCTTAACTACATGACTCACCCATGGTCACATAATACCACATCTGTCGAGTGAAAGCGCCATTCAATCGTCCATGAAATAAATTTCTTCCTGAAACATTTAAAAAAGCACAGTTTATAGATGAGAAACTACAAAACTATTCCAAAATCACATTCTGACTATAAATCTTCTTAAGCGAAAACATCTTCAAAGAAGAGGGCTGATAAAGGCGGAAAGTATTAGCCAAAAGCATGGGAATGCCAAGGTCAAGTAGACCGAAAAACTACTTACAAAATTCAATGAAAATCATTTCTAAAAAAAAAATGACATTTACGGACACCTTTAATCTGTATATCCAAAGCATGACCAAAGAGTCAACACCTGACAAGTCCTGCACTTCCTAATCTCATGGCAAGAAAAAAACTTGCAAATGAGATTAAAACCTAAATAAGCAGGTTAGATAAGTTCAACCATGCTTGTTTAAGAAATGTTCCTGATCGATGAATGTAATTGCATAGAAGGAATCACTTCTTGATAGCATTTTCTCAGTTAAATGATCGATTCCAAATATTCTTAGGAGCTGCAACTGTGATCCAGATATAAACCCATATAATGAAGATTCAGAGACATAGAGATAGAAGAGCTGATCTTAACCTTCGATAATACATCTTTTATCATCAGATGGCTTGATTATTGACTTAAGGAGAAAAAAAGATGAGAAGGAGATCACATCATCACAGGTAGAGTAAATACTGACATTGTTATCACTAAATCCCTAGAGCAAGATCAGGTTTTAAAGATAAATATTTAATGCCTTCAGAAGGACCCAGCTGATCTAATGTTGTATACCCCAGCCAAGAGAATGACCCCACCAAAAAAAAAAAAAGAACTGATAAACAGAAGAAGAAGAATGCATAAAGCCTACCACAAAAATCATCTACACCTATTGTGCAGAACTTGTAGTCATCTTACAAAATTGATAGCATAGTATATATAGTCCACTCTAAGGTCAAGATTCTGACATCACACATCACACCTTTGCTCATATCGAGACTGATTTCGGCCCCTTTTTGACAGTCCACTTGGAAGGAACAAGAGTTTCGTTCTCCTACTAGCAGCTGCACGCCGGAGGTTTTGGAGGGGAAACGGCAGCTTAAAATAAGGATGCACACTTAATTTAGTTCTTGTTCTGTGAGCAGCTTCAGTCACCCTCTTCGCTTCCTCGAGCAAATTATAGTCTACGTCCATCATGAATTTCAAAGAATTATGAACATAAAAAACTCAAGAATAAATGAAAGATTATTAAAAAGTAAATATGAAAACAGAAGTCTTGACCCAAAAAAAAAGGTTTAAAAAAAAAAAAAGGAGAAAAGAAAGCAGAAGTAAGCTTTGGGCTTAAGCTAATTTCCTGAGGAAAAGAAACCATTCAGATAAAGGGCACTTACAATTACCAATAAAAATTTATGCCTGAATAATCATACTCAAGACAGCAAAAAAGCTAAAATTTTGATACACATTCATGTGCAGTGGGGGGGGGAGAGAGAGAGAGAGAGAGTATACCAGAGAGGAGAACATTGTCATTAAATTGAGAGAGAGGGACGAACTCAGTCTGATTCTTCTTGCCACTGCAGCCAGTATGGTTTTTATGAGCGTTTACGCACGGAAGGCTACATGAGCGGAAACAACATGCAGGGCACTTGTATTTTGATGGGTTCTTTTCACACTCTTGACATAGAAGAGCCTGTTGCTTCGCATGTGGTGTGTCCACATTTTCTTCTGCTTGAACTTCCATCTGAAGCAAATTTAAAAGGGTTGAAAAGAATGATATTTGGAATAGTAAGACAATGTGACATGATAATTTAAATAAATGAGAAAAATAAAATCTAGTCAAGAATATAACAGCCAATCCTCTAATTATTTCACAGAAACAATCCTTAGACAGCGAGAAATAGATCAATGGGAAATAAAGGTATGTGCCACAGATCGTTCTATCTTGACCAGTGGATTCCAGGGCCTCGAAAAATGGCCATCATTGAGAGCGTAGGTCAGGTCAGCTGCAATTCGGAACCTTTTATGATAGGACAAGGAATCTGAGGAATCTCTTATACCCTTACTTCATTAGGTCAATCACACAATATAAGGCAGTACACTGTCATATTGTATCCATTCTGGTGTTTGGCGAAAACAACAAATAAATATTAACTACAAAATACACCTTTGAGAGCAGTCCATAAGAGTTATCTTATCATTATTACCGTCCAAACCAGATCACTTGAAAATTGTACACCAGCAATCTCTAAAACACTACATTTTTATTACAAACGAAAATGAAAAGATACAATCAAGCATCAAATCCATTTGCAAGAACCATTTTTTCTCAGATATGGGAGCCAACATGGGTACTTGTATCTGATTGTCCAAGTTTTCATTTCACAACAGGTATGAGGCAACGAGTGTCCAAAATTTGGATACAAGTGCAGGGATATATTTAATGTAGACAATATGCACACCTGATAATAACTATTACTAAAGCATTGCTTTGACGTTAACTTAATCTCAGTAATTCTAATAGATGTGGCATTTTGAAACAACATTATGGATTGAGGATCATACGATCCTACAAATTTAACAAACTGTGGCCAAATTGTGAAGCTTTTACTCAGTTTTGCACAGTTACATACACATCAACATTAAAACAAGGGAACAAAGTTCAAACATAGGAACACTGTGTGAATTCCTGCACTCCCACATCATATGTTTTCTCTCTCTTTTTCTTTGTGGACTCCTCAACTCGACTTTGGAGAAGGCCCAAAATTTTCTCTTCTTAACATCCTCCAGTGGATTCTTCATAAAAAATTGCCACCAGCACAAGAGAAGTTGTTAGGATTGGCATCCTACATAGGATCATAACATTCTAAAAATTACACCAACAATAAAAAAGTCTTGGATAACCATATGGAATTTATCAATTATTAATATTGTATGACATTAACACTCCAAAATAGTGTAAATTTTAAGTTTATGACGTCTTCATATTATATGAGCCGGGCCATAGTGACATTGAACCTAACACCAGACTGATTCTGCCCAAGTGCCTCACTTCCACGAGGCATTGATGAAGGAAAAGGTGGTTTGAGGGGAGGAGACGCTCCGCCAGCAGAAGTCGGCGTAGGATTTTGCATGCTCTTGTTTCGACAGGCTCAAGAATGCAAATCCCGGGTTGAAGACATCTTAACAAATACTAATAATAACAACAACTAGGAACAGAAACAATGCAACAAGAGCGACAAATCGAAGTAACTATAATTGAAAGCCAGAACAATATCACAGCTCAGCCCATGCACAACCAGTCATCAGCATCAAGTATCAACCAAAGTAAGAAACTCCCATCCATTCAACTCCAATTTCACAGCCCATCCATCCACCCACCATCCATTCAATTCATAACATCCATAAGACACTATTCAAACTCCAGTTTAAGAACTATACCCTGAAGAATCACCGAAACAAATCCTTCAGCACGACTCCTTTCTCGGTGTTTTTCCAAAGTTCGGCACGATTCAGCCTGTTCAGCATCCACAAACAACCCATGTAATTTGTTAGCAATCGCGTGTATTAAATAAAGAACAGAAATTTCGGCTAAAAGGAAAAAGAAAAACCCTCACTGAACTAGAAGCGCCGGCAGTGTCGGTGCGTCCAAAGCTTATGGAGGGCCACGAGGCGCGAGCCGTCGTCGTCGAAGCTCGCGGAGGCCGATACGAACTCAAGATACGAGAGCGACCGTCGCGATTCGCTGTCGTTCCGGTCGCGGCGTCGAAGCTCCCGCGGGCCCTACGGTCGTGGAGATGCGCTAGCCGTGACACGCGGCGGGCCGCGCCGTCGCGGTGCGTCTCGCCTGCCGGGCGGCGGCGGCGGCGGCGCTCGACGGCGGACGAAACTCGAGGGTGGGGCGTGGCTGCGGGAGAGGAAAGCGAAAAGACGAGCGCGCGGCGGAAGAGAAGAGGAGATTTTTTATATTTCTGAAAGGAAAACCGCCCGACCCGCCCCGACCCGACCCGAATTCAAGAGATCCGGATCCGGAATGGCCATCCCTCGGAGACCCGACCCGAAGGCCCGAATTAAGAAGATCCGGATCCGGAGGAGTCGTCCCTCCGACCCGACCAGTTTTCCCTCCCCACCCTCTTTCCTCTCCTGCATGCGTAGAGGAGAGAGGACTCGAGAAAGTTACTCGGGGAAGAAGGAAGCCATGGAAGAAGCTCCGACCTCGCCGCCGCTGATCGGCGACCCGCTGACCAACCCGTCCGCCTCCTTCTTGTCCCCGGACGACCTCGCCCACGAGCTCGCGTCCCTCGAGGACCTCGCCAGCCGCGGTTCGTGGCGGTCCGTCCTCGACAAGGTCCCCCACGACCACCTCGCCTACCTCTCCTACAACGCCCTCGCCCTCGCCAGGCTCCGCCGCTTCGCCGACGCCGCCGCCGCCGCCCAGCTCGAGTCCCTCCAGGATCTCGAGTCCCCCGAGTACAGGTACGAGTCCTACCCACAAATCTACCCGGGCCGGTCCGGCTCGATGGTGCCCTTCTGCCTCAAGTTGGGCAGCCGCCAGGAGGGGTTGGATCGGTTCTACGCGCTTCTGGATTTCGTCAGAGGGAAATTGGAGGAGAGAAGGAACAAGGGTTCGTCCGAGGAGGACGAGTCGGTGAGGGCTTGGAGGAGGAAGGAAGTTCTGGAGATGAATGGCATCGTGGGTAATCATTTGAGTTATAAGGAGTTCAGTGTGTGCTTGGGTTTGATCAGGGATATGTTTAGGAGGGGTTATTCGGAGGACCCGGTTTTGGTCTCGAGGTTGGGGTTATATTCAGATGCAGATCGGGGATCTGGAGGGCGCGAATAGCTCGTTTAAGCAGATCGAGGGGATGGCCAGCCAAGGGAAGAGTCGTGGTTCAATCTTGTGAATAGAAATAGGGCCTTTTTGTATTTGGTGGGGAAGGATTACGTGTCGGCCGTGAGGGAGTATGAGGAGTGTATTGAAAGAGAGATGATTCGGATGTGGTGGCGATCAACAATAAGGCGCTTTGTTTAATGTATCTGAGGGACTTGTAGGATTCAATCAAGGTGTTGGAGAACGCGCTTGGAAGGGTTCCTAACGTTGCTTTGAATGAGTCTCTTGTGGTGAATCTATGTAGTATGTAGGGGTGAGCGGTTCCCGGTTCCTTATAGGTTCCGCTTGGAACCTGGAACCTACCCGTCAAAACCAAGAACTTGGAACCTACCCTGTCACAGGTTCCAGGGTCGGTTCCAGGTTCCAACAGGTTCTTTTTTTCTTTTTTTTTTTTTTAAAAAAAAATGGAAATGAATGCATCAATAATAAACAAACTTGTCATTCATCAAAGATAGGACAGTAAAAGGAGGAAAATAACAGATGATGAAAGTGCTTTGATGGAATCAAGTTCATCAGATTTGATTGAACAATGCATAAACAAATTTCATGAATTTAGATGCCCATAACCTCAAGCTATAGACTAACTGACCAAGCAACGGAAGCGGTATTAGTAGAATGGACAAGAGAGCTTCAACAGCCTGATTTCTATTCAATGAAAAAATGTCACTACCCAACAAAGTACATACAGATGCGCCTCTTGCTGAGAATCATCAGTTCCCCATATCTATTCCACAAACTGACTTCCCTACTTTTCAAAAAGGAAGAACAAAGCAACAATCATTCAGGAAGCCGATTGGGCGTATGAACCCTCATCAAGCACCCTTTACGTTGATATTACAGTGGAGATTGGGTAAACTTGAATGTTAGCTCTACAATTGGAAGAAACGGTGTACAGCGGAATGAATTCAAAATAAAAAGTTAATTACCTCTGGCATATCATTAGGACAGCCAAACTTATGACATCCGTCCACATACCCTGCAAAGAGGCTGGTATCATTCGTCTCTCAGCTTTGAAGTCAGAAACTGGATATTCAAGAAACTATCAACGCTCTTTTCCTGGATTTGATGAACCGGCATGTATGGATATGCCCTCTCCCGGCTTTAGCTCTACTTGACATACAGCACACATGAACAGCCTAAACATGTTGCATAGGGGGTATTTTGTATCTAGCCTGAATTTTACAAGCATTTCTCAGTCAAAGAAACATTGATACCTCATGGAATCACAGTTAGGCATACAAGAGTGGTCCACCAAATTACTGTAAAAAAAGATCCATTGTTGTGACTGAAAGTGGAGGTTAAGATGTAGACCTTTCTGAGAGCATTGCGGATCCGTCCTCATATAACTCCTCCACTACATCTGGCTCAATATATTCTTGATCAATCTGAGAAGATGATTCAGATGACTTTTTACGAAACATTGACTTGAATACTCCTTTTCCTGGCTTCTTCAGTGGTGGCAAAGAAGCCATTGGTTTATCTTGCGGTAATATATCGATAACAATGCATGTTGTATCATCTCGAAGTCCTTTTTCATGTAAAGCTTCCTGTAATAAAAGAGGCCGTGAGTTTACATCTAATATAAAGTACATCAAGCTACGTCATGTACCAGATACAATTTCACCACACAATATTTACCACAAACAAATTAAATGTTATCCTATTAAGTAGGGTTAGCCATATGAATTCTTCCAATGCCATTGCACTTTGTGTCAAGACTTCCATAAGATCTAAGTGGTCCACATCTTTTCTTATAATCTCCTTCCTACGTCTTCCCTCTTCCCATTTAACTGGAGTCTTCATCTCATACCCACATCTCCTCACTGGAGCATCTGAAGGCTTCCCGTTTCAAACATATAAGCCTTGTCTAGGTTGTCTCTTCCTCTCCTCCTGAGCATGAACAAGAGAATGCAAACTACTCTTGTAGCAGGCGTGCCACATATTCCATGTCTTTCAGTGAACATCTCTTTCCACCAATGTTGGTAGGTACTTAAGGTTAAAGCTGCATTCACGAGGAAGAAATATTCAAGAATGTTTTGCTCTCCTTTAAACAGCTTATGAGAAATGAACCTATTAGGGATAGAACATTGCATAAAGGGGACTATATCAACCAAAATCAAACATTTAAAGCACAATTCATTACAGCAAATAAGTAATCATGACTCCCAAACCAGGGTCCATAAACCCCGATGGAATTACTCCTGTATTGAGCTTACTAAAAGAGCACACCTCAACGGCATAAGGACTAAAGACTTTCAGAATTATAAGAAAACATCATATATATTGGCCATCAGGTTAAAGAAACAAAAGAGACAGCAAAATGGGGGCTTCTTCTCTGCACTTATCCAGTAAAGTGCAACCAAGTAAGCACGTCATTGAAAGACATTTTGTTTTCACATGTTCTACTCAGATTTCCAAAACATCAAGCCCAACTAACTACAAAACAACAACGAGTGTCGAGACAAGCACCACGAAAAACATAAGACTCTAAGCAATGTTTCTATTTCGAAGATTAAAAGAAAAGACAAGGTAGAGCTGCGGCATCGCGGGCTTTGGGGCACGGCTTCGGGCGCGACTTCGAGTCACGGCGAAGGCAGAGCAGCGGCGTCGCGGGCTGCAGGCGAGGTGCGGCGAAGGTAGCAGCGGGCCGAGCAGGAGTGACGTCGGGGCACGGCGAAGGCACGGCAGAGCAGTGGCGTCGCGGGCTGCAGGCGAGGTGCGGCGAAGGTAGCAGCGGGCCGAGCAGGAGTGACGTCGGGGCACGGCGAAGGCACGGCAGAGCAGCGGCGTCGCGGGCTGCAGGCGAGGTGCGGCGAAGGCAGCAACGGGCTGCGGGCGAGGCGTGGCGGGGATGCTATTTGGTGGCGTCGAGCGAGAGGGCGAAGAGAGAACAGACTCGTGGGTGAAGCAGCAGCCAGCAAGAAGGAAGGAAGAAGAAGAAGAAGAAGAAGAATTGGGGGTTTCGGCCGAGAGAGGAGGAAAGAGGAGAGAGAGAAGAAAAGAAAAAAAGTATTGGTAGGGGGCAGGAAGTGACGTGTGAGAAGGAAAAAGAAGAGAAAAGAAAGGGGAAGGAGGGAAAATCGAGGGGGAAATCACGTGGGGGAAGGGGAGAAGGGAGAGGTTTAGGGTTTTTTTTTTTTTTTTGAATTTGACCGGTTCCGGTTCTTGTTCCAGGAACCGGAACCGGAACCGAGAACCGCCGGTTCCCAGAAAAAGGAACCGGGAACCGGAACCGGCCACTTCAGAACCGGGAACCGAACCGGACCCTCCTCCGGTTCGGTTTCGGTTCCCGGTTCTACCCGGAACCACGCTCACCCCTAGTAGTATGTATGAGTTGGCGGACGTCAATCATTCGGATATTAAGCGTCTGTATGTTAATTATTTTGTTTCCGAGAACGATTTTTATTACTCTTTTTTATTTTATTCTCAAGAATAATTTTTAAACATTTTAAGATGTTTGGTAACTACTCAAAATTTATGTTTGCTTAATTCTGAAATTGTTCTTAAGAACAAAGAAGTAACTTTCTTTTTACTCCTTGATTATATTTCAAATCTATTTATGAAAATAAAAATTTTAACAAACGGGTTTCTCTTCCAAATCTACCTCCGAGAATAAAAGAATATAAATTGTTATTGTTTGGTAAATTGCCAAATGCACCCTAAAAAGGCTGAGTAATTGGATTGCACGAGAGGCTCCTGATGATTTTGATTCATCGTGTACTAGGACTTGATGGTGCTATCTCGTCCACAATCATACGATGGTTTGCTTACTAATGTCATCTGAGGGGCGAGGCTGATTCGAGGGTTGGGTTGGGATAATCGGCATTGGCAAGCCGTCAGTCTTGGAGTTCAACTGAGAAATTAGTTTGACTCAACACCATCGGCTATATAGCGACAATTTAGCAATATTGAGGGGCGGGATTGAGAAAACATATGATGAGGGACTAATTATCTTCCTTCTTTCTAGGTAATCTCAAAATATATATATGTATCAAGTGGTGGTCCTAATGTAATACTTCTCGCAAGCAACCAGCATCTTCAAACAAATTATGGACACTAGACTTGAGCTTGACTTATAATAATGAATGCGTTTATAATCTGTTTATGTCTCGATAAAAGGCAATGCTGATCTCATCTAATTCTTAGAATGTGTGATAGGCCTGCCGTCTTGGAATTCCAATGCAACAACCAATATCATTGACCAGATGAGAGCTATGTGGCCAAAGAAGATCGTTGCACCAGTATAACATTGCCTAATTCATCAAAAAAATATCCATAGATATGCCATGAAATAGCCCCTCTATGGTGATCAAAGGCGGGATTCAATAAAAGTGAAGGCTTATCCTAGCGTGCAAACCCGAAAAGAGAACCTCTTCATGATCTTAGATGAAGAAGAATTTGCGTATACCGCGACATAAGTATGTGATATCCCTTATGAGTCCAGGGGACTTTGATCAAGCACCACATGCACAAATAGAACCGCAAAGTCAAAGCATTTGTGACATAGAAAGTGTGTCCTTAACTCGCATCTCTTATCATCAAATCTCTAGTGATGATGGACATCACATAAATGCAAACCTAAGAAGAAATTATACAGTCATGAAACGAAAAAGGCCATATACTCTCATCAACCATACTAAAATGACTATTGGCACAATCTGGATGATTCTACTGTTCTACTCGTATAAATGTGATGAGTGATCCCGCATTTGGTAATTTTATGAAAAAGTTAGTAAACATAAAAAACCGGTAGATTAAAATAATTAGTAATCTATTGATTTCTTGATAATTTGCTATAACTTAGCAACACTTTTATGCAACTACTAGCTTGTCTGATCTTTTATGGAATTTTATTTGTTTTTCTCCTAATTGTCTTAAATTTACCAACTCTTATGCTGACATTGGCATTTTTTAATAATATTATAATTTTTTAAATTTTTTTAAATTTTTTTATGTTTTCTCTCTCTCTTTTTTTTTTTTTTTCACCTTTCTTCACTTGTCTTTTTTGGAATTCTAAAGGTCGATGAGGGTTGCTAGCTAACCCTCGTCGACACTGTATGAGGGCATTGTGGCCCTTACCCTTGCCAGTGGGTGTCGTTGCCCTCACTATGGTCGGTGAGGGCGTGGCCAAGGGCCACTGCATCCTCGCTAGCCAAAGCAAGGGCTCATGAGCCCTCACCTAGATTTGGTAAGGACTGCGACCTAAGTGACATCGACATCGACATGACATGACACGACACATCGACACGACATTTCTCAAAAAATAGAGAATTTTGATATGTTAGAACACATTGTATATTAAATATATATTTTTATAGTTATTATTTTCATCATTATTTTAATCAAATTAATTTGATTCAAATTTATAAATAAAAAATAGTAAAAAGAATGAATTTACACTAGAAATATCAATCCACCATTTAATAATATCATCTACTGTTTTCAAATTTGACAAATTCAACTCCATTCCAATAATCTATAAAACTTGGAGAGAAAAAACAAGCAATTTAAATTTTGGACTTACATGTTAGACATGTCGAAAAAGAAAATAAAAGAAAAACTTGAGGGTGAATTGTATATCACAGGAAGTGAGAGTCAAAAGAGAAAAGAAGAAAAACTAGATTTTTCTTCTTTCCCCATTGATTATTTTTATTATTGTTTTTATTTTTCACATATATACATTTTGACCCTTTATTGATTGAAACTTTTTAAAATTGATCTCGTGTGTCGAAATCACATGTTGAAAACTTGTATGTTGGAATTTCGACTAGAGTGTAGGAGAATATCGAGAAAGTTAATCAGGTGTCGGATTTTCCGATACATATTGACTGAGTGTCCAAAAGTGTCAAAGAGTGTTGGACACGTCTCAGAGTATCGTCACAATACAAAAACTCTCGGAGAGTGTTGGTGCTTCTTAAAATGTGACACTCTCTCCAAATCTAGGCCAAACCTAGAGCCGGCAAGGGCCATAGCCCCTTAGCCCTAGTGCCAGTGAAGGTTGGGTGGTGACTTTTCCTAGTCCTCGGGCTTCCTAGGAAAAAAGAAGAAGAAAAAACCATAATAATGACAAAAAAAATCAAAATATTATTAACAATATTCATGTCGGCACCGCCCACATCATTTCAAAGCTAGTTGTGCCATAATAGGAATTTTTGGCCAAAATTGGCTAGAATGACTCAATTGGTACAAATGTAAAATGTTTAGGATTGAATCGGAACAAACATAAAGGCTTTTTAGGTACTTTTCCCTCATGAAACAACTATTGATCACCCTCCCTCTCGTATTTCACATCAAATATGACCCAACACATTTTATTCTCTCATACGGCAACTTTGTAAGAAAAGGTGCGGGCATATGCCCTTTATTCATCCATCCAAGTGCAAGTCAAGTCCCCTCCATTGTTTATCAAGGAAACATCATGGCAAATCTCCATGCTACATTTTCTTTTTGGTTTTCATACATTGTGCATTGTGTAAGTCCCATTGCCATTGGCAGAGAAGGGAAAATTTTAATCGGTCATTACTAAATTTATTGTACATATGCAAATTTAGTTATAAATTTTTCAATTTTGTCAAATGAGTCATAAACCTTTGCACGAAATTCTAAACGAGTCATCTTATGTGGCACACAGCTATGTTAGCAATTTTTCATGGAAATTTGACTGTATATTGGAATTTCGATAAGATTCTTTAAATTTAAATTGACAAAATCAAAATTTTATCATTGAATTGGCATTTGTATAATAGATTTTCAACTAATTAGACAATCTTCCCACAAAAAAAAGCATTATTTATTTAGGACGACGCTATTTCCACCTCCTAAATGATTATAGCAATCCCTATCTACACTAAAAAGACAAAATTGTCCTTAAATTTTCAATTGCAATTTAAAGTGATGGCCCCACTCTTTGTTTTTCCTATTGTTCCTTTTTCTATTCATGACAGTTGCATCATTAAGCATTTCACATATGTTGTTTTTTTAGCATATTAAAGAAAAATGCATTCTCATTTATTCTTATAACATTTTACATACTCCATGTAAAATCATTTCACTAATAGTAAGGAAAAAAGACATTCTTTAATATAGTATAAAACTAAAAAGTCGCTTCTTCGTTATTGCTTTTATAACAACTTACCTATTTTTGGTCCATCTTATCTCAAAAGCTCACTATCTTGTTGAGCTTTTCATTAATTTCATTAGTCTACTATATAGATCAAATCTCTTAATTTATAATATCAATGAATTTATCTTTTTTCCTCATTATACTAGCAAAATACTTTTATACAGATAATGTAAGATGTTAGAGGAATATATTGGAATACACTAAAAATATTATGCACAACAAGATATCTAGATATACTTTGTGAATAATTCATAAATAATATTAATTTTTGTCAATACAGAATAATGATATTTCATCAGCATTTTTTTTAAAGAAAAGGTTCTTACTTCATGCAATGTTTTTATTTATTAAATTTCATCTACTTAACAATTTAATTATAATTATAATCAACAACATGAAAATGAACTAGATTTATGGGAAATTTCTCTTTTCGACAAAACAAATTTTATGGAAGTAATATCTAACAATAAAAAAAAAAATGACGCATTTAACATGTATGGAAAATCTACGACAAACAAAAACTAAACATATTAAATTATTAATTATGGTAAGTAGACCCTACATATATATAGAAAAACATTTTAAAAAGGAAAGTAAATACATATGGGACCCCCAATTTAAATTGCAATTGAATAATGTCACGCCCTGATCATCCGAGCATGTGCCTATCCTTCAGCGGTCGATTAATTAGTGACGTCTCAGGACGCATTGTCGACTTATTCTTTTTAATGCGCATGTAGAAGCGAATAATTAATCCCTAGACAACAACAAAATGTAATAGAAAAGCAGAACCATAAATTTTAAAAGAAAAACCATAACACACTTATATATATAAGGTCTGCAAAAAGGGGGGGGGATTTCATAAAACTACATATCTTCATTCTCATTATCATTGGAGCAATACATCGGGGTACCTGGATCTGAGAGATCCAGGTCTACCACCAAACCATCGGGAGGATTTGTTGTGCCTTTTCCAAAAGCAACCTCCAACACATACAGAGGTATCTTGGATTCCGGTATGGGACCCTCTCTCTGGCCATTCCGCTTATGACGATACCATGATTTGTATTGATGGGGTACCTTGTGGGGTAGAGCCTCATCAACCCAGACCACGTGTGCTTATGAGCTCATGAGCCTAGTCCCTAGGGCTCCCATGCAGCGGAATATAGGACACTTGTTCTATGACCTTTTTCGGCTGTCCAAAATGTTTGAGAGGAGCTACCATCTAGGGACTTAAAATTGTTATTCCATAACATGGTGAGACGACGTCTCAATAAATTTAACCCCTTAAGCCCCAACTATGAAGAAAATATGCCTAAAGGGCTGCCTAAGCATAAGCACATGTTAGATGACTTATTTTTGCCTCGGTTTCTTCCTACAAGTCAGTACAATTCAAATACTCATGAATCACATCAACCAATTAAATCAGATTAAGTCATTGATTAATTGACTTAGTCAATTCCATGTCATCAAGACCATCTCTCGGTCAACCCACCCAATACTATCTATAAAGTCCGATCAAATCATGACTACTCACCCTAAATTGATGATAGATAGTATAGCTCACCTAAAGCTGATAGATTATGGCTCACAAGAAGTTAACAACCAAGTATATTGCTCGCCCTAAGCTAACATATTAAAGCCCGTAGGCTGATATAGTATATTGACAATGCTTACTAAAAGCTGTTAAAATATACTACTAACCTAAAGCTGATATATCATGACCCTCAGGTTAGATAGTATATCGGTATACTACTTACCCAAAGCTGACATATCAAAGCTTGTAGGCTGATATAATATACCATCCTGACCATCTAACAAATTTACCATTTTTATCATACCCATAAAAATAATCGTGTGTGCGTAGACGGTTGGTTTTAGCCAAAATACAATATTTTCCCTTTTAAAATCCCACTAATTCCAGCAGTCAAAAAACTCATTTTTGGCATTATAAACCAACACCTGGTAATTTTCTAATTAATTATTGAAATTATTAAATTTTGAGATAAATACCTAAAATCACAAATCATACTCAATTTGCACAAATTAGCATCCATATAAATAAACCAACCATACAATTGTAATTAGCATGAAATTTCGGTCATTGATTATCCCGGTCTAATTTCCGGAAAATAAATAAATAATTAAATAATTACAGAAATTAATTATTAAATACCAATAAATAGCAAAAATGCACATTAAGCTAGAAAAGCCTAATTAAATACCGATTTGGGTTTGGAAAATTTCCAAACTTCACTAAATAAATTCTAGAGCTTATCTACTTGCTAATTGAACTACTCTAACCACCAAACATGCGTTAACGAACGATTAAATCACTAATCCATTCTAATTAACCACCTAATCCTAGCTTAGCCTAAACTAATCAACCCTTAAGTGGCATTAACTTACTAAGCAAGGATTAGTGAGTTAAACTCACTTGATTTGTGATCCGATCGCACCACAACGATAGCGAGGCAGAGAGGATGGATAAACTCCAAAGCAAGTTCACCTTTTGAGGTTCGGAAGGGCACCAAAGTGGGCCAAACAATGGGCTGGAAACCCACTTTGTTTGAATCTGTGGCTGGGCCGAGAAGGGTGGAACCGGTGGTTGGTTCGGCTGGAAATGAGCACAGTGACACTAAGAGGCTCAGATAGGTGATTGAGGAGGTCGACGACGACACATGGCAGCCGAGACATCTCCAATAGATGGCGAGCAAGGTGCTAGTGGTGAGCATGGCAGCGGAGATGCGCGAATTGGTGTGTGACTGGATGGCGAACGGATGAGGGTCGTTGGCTCGGCGGATGGTCGGACGGCATGCAACAGCTCTCGACGGGCGGCAAGGAGCTTCGGTTGGCTGTTGGTTTGGTTTGGAAGGGGGGGAGAAGAAAGGGGACAACTTGGCTTATGGAGGGCCCCTCTTGCCTCACTCCTGTCTTTTTGTCTTCTTGAAGTGGTCCCACATGTTTGGCGTGGCTTCCTCAGCAACTTGCAGCCCTCAAAGCTTCCTCTAGAAGTCTTGGAAGTGGTCCAAAAGTCATGGACCAAAGCCATACGAATTTCACAACATTTTCCCTCAATTTCACTTCAATTGCCTATTGAATTAGTGCAATTCGGCTCCCATAAATTCCATTATCAAGTCCTCAATCAAATTGGTATTTTCTCCTCCCAATAGGACCTACTTGCATCCTAATTTTGCGATAAAAAACGGTCCCTTGAATTTCCCGGTCGAAAACGGCCCTATATTGACTTTTTCCTCCAAAATCTTGGTTTGTAGAAAAATCTTCAAAATATGAGTTGACGTTCCTAAAATGACTTGTGACATGATAAAACTTTCAATTTCTGAAATCGAATTCAAATTCGTGGTTAATTTCAATCTGGTGCGATTTTAGCGTGACTTAGGCTACCATGTAACTTTTAGAAATTTTTAGTGCAAATGACCCGTGGTCGATTTTCTTCGAGCCACAATGAACCTCTTTGATACATTGGCGACTCTCGGTGGTCGTGAAAATCTCGAGGTTTCAAATATGGACATAGTGTACCAAAATGATAAAAAAATCAGTCTACTGCCGATCGACGAGAATTTTGCAATTTGGTGGAATCACCCACGTTTAGCCACATATCTCAGTCGAATCGATCTATCCCTAATCTCTGATCGATCTTTACTGTGCCGTAATGATTTCTGCAGATAAGCATGGTTGAGTAGTCGATTCTTGGTTGAATTCCTAAGTCTATTGCATTAAAATCCTTTAATGACTTCCCCAAATAGTCTAGTTATCTCATGAGTGATCAGTTCTGAGAATAGCACTATAGGCTTGTCGATGAAAGGCCCGATTTATTCAATTGAAAGTATAAGTGAAAATCTGGGATATCACAACTTTTCCCTCTTATAAAAATTTTGTCCTTGAAATTTAAACCATTACAATCTTTAAACAAAAAGGTGGGGATACAATCGTTTCATCAACTCTTCATTTTCTCAAGTTGCTCCTTCAGTATCGTTGTGTTGCCAAACCACTTTGACCAACGGAATGCTCTTGGTACACAGAATTTGCTCATTCCGATCCATAATTTGAACCGGGTTTTCCATGTACGACACTCGGTCGTCCACGTCCGATTCCTCAAAATTAAGCACGTGGGTCAGGTTAGACTCATACTTTCTTAACATCGACACGTGAAAGACGTCATGCACTTGCGCCAATCTCGGCGGCAATACAAGACAATATGCTAGGATCCCAATTCTCTCTAGAATCTCAAAGGGACCATGTATCTCGGACTTAACTTTACTTTTTTGCCAAAGCGCGAAGTTTTCCTCATTGGTGACACTTTCAGTAAAAAGTGATCACCAAGGCATTGTTTTGTAATCATCCAAACAATATCTGATTCTGATTTTTTGTTCCCGAGATTAGTTTGGGAACAGAATCGCGTTTGGTAAAATTTTTATTCCTGGGAACAAATTTCTATTATTTTGTTCTCGGAAGTAGATTTGAAATAGAGTCAAGAATAAATAATAGTTGATTCTTGTTCCGGGAACAAATCTAAGAATCAAAACCAATTCTTCTTCTTCCTTTTCTCTTCTTCTTCTTTTTCTCTTTTCTTCTTCTTCATTGATTGCCATCCCACGGTCGCCGTCTAACGCCATTTGCCACCATCGCCATCGTCAGTTGCCGACAACCGGTTCCGTGAGCTCGCCGGAGGCTCACCAGGCCGGGCGAAGGTCCGGCGAACTCGCCGAAGGCAAGCCCAACCACCGGGGAGGTTTGGCCTCCCCAAATATTGTGAGGCTAAGCCTTGCCGATGGCTAGGCGGGCCTCGCTGGGGTTGGGGCGAGGCTCGCCTCGGCAAGGCTCGGTCGATAAGGGTTGGGCGAGCCTTGCCCAGCTACCGGTGAGGCTTGGTCGACCGAGGGCCGGCCTCGCCGAGGGCCGGTGATGCTCCGGTGAGGTCACTAACCACAAGAAGAAGAAAAAGAAGAATAGGAGAAAAAGGAAAAAAAAGAAAAGAAAAAAAGGGAAAAAAGTAAAAAAATTATTTAAAAATTAAAAGAAATTGATTTGGAACAAATTCAATGAGTATGGTACTAAACACAATTTTGTTCCAGAATTAGAAATTTTTAATAGTTACCAAATGGTTTAAAATGCTTAGAAAGTGTTCCTCGGAACAGAATAAAAAAGAATTATTTTTGATCAAAATACGTTTCCGAGAACATAATCATTACTAAACGTGCCCCAACTTAGAATTCCAAAGGTCTCCGGCACTTATCTACATAACTTTTTTGGCGGCTTTGAGCGGTCTTTAATCCGTCCTTGATGACTACAATTGCATCCACCAACTGCTGAACCAACTCTAGGTCTATAATCTTTCTTTCCCCGATTTCATCCCAACAAATTGGCATACTGCACGCTCTGCCAGACAACGCTTTGAAAGGAGCCATCTGAATGCTCTGCTGGTAGCTATTGTTGTAAGTAAATTCGACAAGGTGAAGTTGTTCCTCCCAACTTCCCTTGAAGTCTAACATGCAAGCTCGCAGCATGTCTTTGAGGGTCTGAATCGTCCTTTCATATTGGCCATCCGTTTGAGGATGATATGCCATACTGTATTGTAGTTTCATTCCTAAGACAACTTGCAAACTCTTCCAAAAAGCAGCTGTGAACCTCGGGTTTCAGTCTGAGGTAATTGTCACCGGCACTCCATGTAGTTGAACAAGATGCATGTACAACTCTACATGCCTATCCAGGTCAAGATCCTTTTGAACTGCGATGAAGTGATCCGACTTCGTCAGTTTGTCGACCACTACCTAAATTGAATCATTACCTCTCTGACTCCTCGGTAATCCTGTCACAAAGTGCATTGTGATATGCTCCCACTCTCACTCTGGGATCTTGAGAGGTTGCAAAAGTCCTCCTGACTTACAATGTTGTGCTTTGACCTGCTGACACGTCAGACACTTGGCGACATGCTTGGCCATATTTGCCTTCATACTAGACAACCAATAGTGTTGACGCAGATTCTGATAAATTTTATTACTGCTAGGATGAATGCTGTAACTGCTACGATGAGCTTATGATAAGATCTCCTCTCTAAGCTCTGCATCATCAGGTACACACAATCGTCATTAGAACCTCAGTGTTCCATCCTCATAAATGAAAGTTAGCCTTTCTTTTGTCGGTATCCTCTTGTAAAATTTTCCGAACATCTTGGTCTGTCGACTAAAGTGCCTTGATTCTAATTTGGATATCCGGCTTAGTTTTGAGGGTGGCCATAAGTTGTGAAAAGTGGCCTACCTTGAATTTGAAAACCAAATCTCGAGCTCTCTTGAGTAAACTCCACTCATTAACCAACATATGTGAGACTAAAGACTTTCTACTCAAAGCGTCGGTGACCTTATTCGCCTTCCTGGGGTGATATAGGATATCACAGTCATAGTCCTTTAGAAGTTCTATCCAGCAGTGCTGCCTCATATTTAACTCATTTTGAGAGAATAGATATTTGAGACTTTGATGGTCAGTGAAGATCTAGAATCTTTCTCCACACAAATAATGTCTCCAAATCTTCAAAGTGAAAATGATTGATGTGAGTTCTAAGTCATGCATCGGGTAGTTTTGCTCATGAGGTCTCAACTGACAGGAGGCGTATGCAACAACTCTACCATGTTGCATCAGCACGTAACCTAGTCCTCTGAATGACACATCACTATAGATCTCGTAACTTCTGCTTAAGCTCTTGGAAACTACGTTTGCACTTGTCTGTCCACATAAACTTTTCTTCTTTCTTTAGGAGTTGAGTCAACATCAACGTTAATGTTGGAAACCCTTCCACGAACCGTCTGTAGTAACCTTCCAAACCCAAAAAACTTCTAATCTCTGTCACTGTAGTCGGTCTTGGCCAGTTGATCACTCCTTTGATCTTGGACGGGTCCACGGAGATTCCTTCACCTGAAATCACGTGACCTAGGAAAGTGACATGAGTTAACCAAAATTCGCACTTTCTAAACTTAGCATATAATTGATGAATCCTTAAGGTCTGAAGTACCAATCTCAGATGATTCTCGTGCTCCTCAACACTCCTCGAATATACCAGATTATCGTTGATGCACACAATCACGAACTGATCTAGGTATTCCTTAAACACTCTGTTCATCAGATCCATAAAAGTAGCTAAAGCATTCGTCAACCCCAATGGCATTACCATAAACTCATAATGGCCGTATCGAGTATGAAATGCTAACTTTGGTATGTCCCCTTTTGATCCTCAGCTGATGATATCATGTCCTCAAGTCGATCTTCGAAAATATCGACACTCCTTGCAGCTGATCAAACAAGTCACCAATCTTTGGCAGTGGATACTTGTTCTTGATCGTCACTTGATTGAGTTGGCGATAGTCGATGCACAGGCGCAACGAACCATCTTTCTTTTTCACAAACAAAATTGGTGCTCCCCAAGGTGATGCACTGGGACGTATGAATCTCTTATCCATTAATTCTTGCATCTGCACCTTTAGTTATTTCAACTTAGACAAAGCCATCCGGTAAGGAGCCTTAGAGATTGGCTTTGTCCCGGTGCTAGCTCGATCACAAATTCGATCTCCTCTCTAGCGGCAAGCCTGGCAATTCCTTCGGGAAAACATCTGGAAATTCTTGTACCATTGAGATATCTTCGATTTTCAGTTCCTCCACCGTCACATCCACGACAATTGCCAGGTAACCTTGACAACCCCCATCTAACAAACGGGTTGCTTCAAGCGATGAGATCAAGGAAATCGAGGGTCCTCCTCGATTCCCAACAAACTCGAAACTTTCACCCACTAATGGGTTAAATTGAATCACTTTACGATAATAGTCCATCTTAGCTCTTTGCTTGGTGAGCTAATCCATGCCAATTATCAAATCAAAATCATACATGGCTAGGACTAACAAATCTATCCTCCCCTCTTGCTCAACAATCGCTAACTTGGAACCAGAACAACCTAATGCAGACAACACCTTATCCTTTAATGGTGTAGATATGCTAACAACTGACTCCGGCAACTCATGACTTAATCCTATCAGCTTAACATATTGCTCAGCAATAAAAGAATGAGTCGCGCTAAGGTCGAACAAAGCATAAGCAACATGGTTGTTCAATGAAACCGTACTTGTAGTCACATTAGGCGTGTCCTGACCTCTAGTGATGGCATACACTGTCCCTTGAGCTGGGGGTCTCATCTGTCCACCCTGCGGTGCGTTCTGCGGCGTAAATCCCCTGATCTGACCCAACGGTGGCGGAGGCGGTAACTATGGTTGTCCTTTTGGCCTTCTATGACAATCTCTGGCCATGTGACCCTACTGGCCACATTCAAAACACATGCTTGGTCATCGAGGGCACGGAGCTATACCATGTCACCTTTCATAAAAGCGGCATGTGCCATTCTGTCTTGGCCTTGATTTGCCAACTCCACCTTTCCTATTGGGCGGGACGTGGAATCTTCCTCCGGTCATGGGCTTCTTCCTATACCAATTCCCAACTCTATTCGAATAAAACCTCGATCTAGACGAGGCGTCTTGTTCATTCAAACTTCTCTTGATCAACTGAGCTCGGTTGTACACTTTGCAATAGTCCTTCAGATCCAACGATTTCAGCTTTAGCTGAAGGCCATTTTGGAACCTTTGAACTTTTTCTTCTGATCATCTATCAACCTTGGAGCATATTGAGAAAGCTCCGGGAACTTGACCTCGTACTGGTCAACAATCATCATCCCTTGGTGGAGGCGTTGAAATTCTTCCATCTTCTGTTCTCGGGCACTACCTAAAAAGTACTTGTCGTTAAAAGCTTTGAGGAAAGCGTCCCACACCGGACCACGCCTTTCGAAACATTGTACCTCTGGCGACTCTCCACCAGGTAGTTGCGTTACCCTATAGTTGGTACACTGCCAAGACAACTTTCTCTGCTTTAGTGCACATCAACAGTGCAAAGGCTTTCTCCAAATCTTGAATCCAAGGCGAGGCAGTCTCTAGGTCTCCAGCACCAGTGAACCTCGGTGGGTTCAACTTCAAGAACTACTCCACTAACTTGTGGATTGGTCTCTCTCTTTCCACGACTACGTTCCTAGGTGGAACTTCGGCAGGTGCAACAACGGGTGCGGCCTCAGCAGTGGCGGCAACGACAGCAGTAGCGGCAGCTTGAGCAGTAGCGGCTTGATTCTGGGCCTGCTGCCCTATAAGATCTCTCATCGCTTCAAGTGTTTGTACGATCCCTTCGATTCTGGGATTACCAGGGGTTGCTACCCCAGCACCAACAGGTGGTGCTACTCCACTAGCGTTAGCCTAAGCTGGCACTTAACCATGACCTCCTCGGGTACCGACTCTCATCGGCGTCCTACCCCGAGTAACAAGCCCAATGGTCCTCTTCCTAGGAGTCCTCTGCTACTGATCGCTCATCTCGTAGGGTCCTTAAGGAAATTTGCTTTCCAATTCCACACCGAATTAGAAGTTGAGCAATCTACACAAATAAACAATTCTACCAATCAACTATCAAAGACATGCACCAGTCATGAAATAAAGGCCTTTCCAACTAATTATCCTATAAACTTATTGCATATTATCACTCCAACTACTAATCATGCTCTGATACCACTTAAATGAGGATGTCACGCCTCGATCCTCCGAGCATGTCACGCCCGATCCTCCGAGTGCATGCCTATCCCTCAACGGTCGATTAAATAGTAATGTCCTAGGATGCATCATCAACCCATTCATTTTAATGCACATGTGGAAACAAATTACTAATCCCCTGACAATAACAAACGTGTGATAGAAAAGCAGGACAAAAAATTTCAAATTAACGCATTATAAGAAAAAAAAAACCACAATCTAGTTTACAAACAAAGGCCAACTCTAGGGTCTAAGTACAAGAAGTCTATTTTCAAAAAAACTTATGAGCCATCCATGCTCCTGACCCTTCCGCCTCAAGCTCCGGGGTTCTTCACCCTAGGAACCTAAAAATGTTATCCCACAACAAGGATGAGACGACGTCTCAGCAAGTTTATCCCTTAAGCCCCGACTAGGAAGAAAATATGCCCTAACGGCTGCCTAAGCACAAACACGAATCAGAGGGCTTACTTTTGCCTCGGTTCCTTCCTGCAAGTCAGTACGATTCATAAAATTTCAACGAATCACTTAAGCACATCAAAACATCAAATCAAATCGAGTCATCGATCAACCGACTATGTCGATTCCATGTCATCAAGACCATTTCTTGGTCAACCATTTCAATACTATCTATCCCTCAATTTGATCATATCAAGATCTGCTCACCCTAAGCTGAAGATAGATGGTATAGCTTGCCCAAAGCTGATAATAATGTAGCTCACTAGAAGTTGACAACAGAGTATACTGCTCACCCAAAGCTGACATATCAAGGCCCGTAGGTTGATATAGTATACTAATAATGCTCATCAAAGTTGTTAAGATATACTGCTCACCCAAAGCTAACATATCAGAGCCCGTAGGTTGATATAGTATACCATCTTGACCCTCTAACCAAATCACTATTTTGACCATACCTGATCAAAATTATTGTGTGTGGGTACACGTTCGGCCTTAGCCAAAATACAATATTTTCACTTTTTAACATCCCATTAATTTCAACAGCCCATAAACACATTTTTGGTGCTGTAAACCGACGCTTGATAATTTTCTGTTTAATTACTGAAATTAATAAATTTTGGGACAATTACCCACAATCATAAATCACACTCAATTTGCACAAAATAATAGTCAATTAAATAAATAAATCACACCACTACGATCAACATGAAATTTTGGTCATCAACTATCCTAGTCTAATTTTCGAAAATAAATAAATAAATAAATAAATAATTACTAAAATTAATTATTAAATACCAATAAATAGCAAAAATGTACACTTAGGCCGGAAAAACCTAATTAAAAGTTGAGACGGGTCCAGAAAATTTCCAAACCACTCTAGATAAATACTAAAGCTTGTATAGGCTCTAATTACACTACTCTAACCACCTAACATGCAATAACGATTAATTAAATTGCTAATTTAATCTAACTTTCCACCTAATCCACACTTAGTCTAAACTAATCAACCCTTAAACATCATTAAATTACTAAGCAAGGATTATTGAGTTAAACTTATTTGATTAATGATCCGCTCGGATCAAAACGATGGGGACGTGGCGAGGATTGATAAACTCCAAATTGGGATCACTAAGCGGGGCCGGGTCGGGCCCAAAAAGGGGCCACGAAGCCTCACGGTTGAGCTACGGGTTCTGCCTGCTGCTGGTCTTGCTGGTTGCGGTTTCGAGAGAGGTACGATGGAGCTAAATTTGCGATGACGGTGGTTCCATGTGCTGGCGGGCTGACTTCGAGCAGAATGGTGGTGATGCTGGCGAAGAGATGCTACTGGGCTTGTGGGTTTGTGGACATGGAGAGAGCATGTGGTTGCTTCGATGGATTCACTAGTAAAGGAAGAAATGGACATGCGGCGTTGTTGCTGGGTCAACGAATTAACTGAAGGAGCGGTTTCGAGCTTTGCGGTTTGATTGGAGAGGGAGAAATGGGGGATGCTATTCGGTTGGGATTTGCAAGCGTGGAGAGGAGAAGGGACAATTTCGGTGGGGTTGTTGTAGGTGTGCTTGACCGAATGAAAGAAAGAAAAACAGAGAGAGAAAAAGAGAGAGATGTGCGGGTGGGGAGGGATGAGTGAGAGAGAGAGAGAGAAATTGAGATAAGGATGAAAGTCAAAGAAATAAAGCAAAAGAAGACCATGGCAAGGCTTGGTCGATTGAGAGGGGGATGTGTGAGAATAAGAGAGAGAGAGAGAGAGAGTGAGTGAGTCGAGAGAGAGAAGGAGAGGGGTGAATGGTCGTGGGAGAGGGGAATGGTGTGGGCGTGAGGGGTCAGGTGAGGGGAGGAAAATTATAATTAAAATCAAAATACTTTTAGCTCAACTTCACACAACAATATCAATTGGTCATGCAAGGCCAATTTCAACACCAACTTGCACAATTTGAAGTCCAATTGAAGACCAAAATAAGACAGTCCCTTAAACCTATGAATTTCCCTCAATTCCGAATTCTATTTCATTTTTCCCAAAATTTGATTTCTTAATAAATCTCTCCAATTGACGTTCAATTTTATCGAAGAAAAAGCCTACACAACTTCCTTTCATCAAGTAGTTCACATAGGAGGCCAAAAGCCCATTCAATTTGGCCAATCCAAATTTCCGTTTGTTTTTCGAATCATCTGAATCGATTTTCCGTAAAAATTTTGAACTTGTCGAAATTTCCTTGAAAGGTGAGTTGATGTTCCTAAAATAACTTGTGACATGACATAACTTTCAATTTCTGAAATTGGGTTCTAATTTGCGGTTAATTTCAATCTGACGCGATTTTAACGTGATCTAACCTATCGGGTAGCTTTTAGGAATTTTTGGTGCAATTGATCGGTGGTTGATTTTCTTAAAGCTGCACGTACCTCTTTGACACATTGGTGACTTTCAATTGTCATGAAAATCTCAAGGTTTCAAATACGGATACAAGGCGCCAAAATGAAGAAAAATCATTATAGTGCGGATCGACGATAATTTTGCAAATTAGTGGAATCACCCACATTTAGCCACACATCTGAGTCGAACCGACCTATCTCTGATCTTTGATCAATTTTCAACTGTGCCGTAATGACTCTTGCAGACTAGCATGGTTGAGCAGTCAATTCCTAGTCAAATTCTCAAGTCTATCGTGTTTATATTCCTTAACAGTTTCACCTGATAGGCTAGTTATCTCGTGAGTGGCCATCTTAGAGAAAAGCACCATAGGTGCGTCGATGAAAAACCCAACTTATCCGATTGAAATAGGTACTGAATTTTCATGTCACAGAGCACGTGCCTATCCTTCAGCAGTCAATTAATTAGCGACGTCCTAGGACACATCGCCGACCCATTATTTTTAATGTGCAAGTGGAAGCGAATAATTAATCCTAGACAACAACAAGCTGGAATAAAAATACATAACCACAAATTTAAAAAAAAAAAAACCATAACACACTTATATAAATATCAAACCATGTCTTATACAAAACCATCCGATATATATATATATATGGTCTGCAAAACAGGGGGGAGGGGATTTCATAAAACTACAGATCCTCATCCTCATCCTCATTGGAGCCTTTAGTTAAATACATCAAGGTACCTGGATCTGAGAGATCTGGGTCTACCACTGAACCACTAAGAGGATCTGCTGTGCCTTTCCCAAAAGCAACGTCCAGCATATACAAAGGTATCTCGGATTTTGGTATGGGACTCTCTCTCTGGCCATTCCGCTCATGATGGTACCATGATATGTATTGATGGGGTACCTTGTGGGGTAAAGCCTCATCAACCTAGACCACGGTCCTTATGAGCTCATAGACCTAGCCCCTAGGGGTCCCATGCAGCGGAATATAGGACACCTGTTATGTGACCTTCTTCAGTTGTCCAAAACACTGGGAGGAGTTGCCATCTAGGGACTTGAAATTGTTATCCCACAATGGGGTGAGATGACGTCTCAGCAAGTTCAATCCCCTAAGCCCTAACTAGGAAGAAAATAAGCCTAAAGGGTTGCCTAAGTACAAGCACAAGTCAGAGGACTTACCTTTGCTTCGGTTTCTTCCCGTAAGTCAGTACAATTCAAATACTCATGAATCAAATCAAGCAATCAAATTAGATCGAGTTATCAATCAATCGACTCAGTCGATTCGATGTCATCAAGACCATCTCTCGGTCAATCCACTCAATACTATCTATAAAGTCTGATCAAATTAGGACTGCTCACCCTAAGCTGATGGTATATAGTATAGCTCACCCAAAGCTGATAGATTATGGCTCACCATAAGCTAACAACTAAGTATATTGCTTACCCTAAGCTGACATATCAAAGCCCATAGGCTGATATATTATACTGACAATGCTCACCAAAAGCTGTTAAGGTATACTGTTCACCCAAAGCTGATATATCATGGCCTTTAGGCTGATATAGTATACCTGTATACTGCTCACCCAAAGCCGACATATTAGAGCCCGTAGGTTGATATAGTGGGTACATAGTCGGCCATCTAACAAATTTACCATTTTTATCATATCCGATAAAAATAATCGTGTGTGGGTACACGGTCGGCCTTAGTTAAAATGCAATATTTTCCCTTTTGAAAATCCCACTAATTCCAGCAGTCAAAAAACTCATTTTTGGCATTGTAGACCGATGCCCGGTAATTTTCTAATTAATTATAGAAATTATTAAATTTTTGGGATAAATACCCAAAATCACAAATCACACTCAATTTGCATAGATTATCGTCTAGATAAATAAACCAACCATACCATTGTAATCAGCACGAAATTCCGGTCACCAGCTATCCCGGTCTAATTTTTGAAAAATAAATAAACAATTAAATAATTACGGAAATTCATTATTAAATACCACTAAATAGCAAAAATGCACACTTAGGCAAGAAAAGCCTAATTAAATGCCGATTCGGGTTCGGAAAATTTCTGAACTTCACTAGATAAATTCTAGAGCTTATCTACTTGCTAATTGCACTACTCTAACCACCTAACATGCATTAATGAATGATTAAATCACTAATTCGTTATAACTAACCACCTAATCCTAGCTTAGCCTAAACTAATCAATCTTTAAGCATCATTAACTTACTAAGTAAGGATTAGTGAGTTAAACTCACTTGATTTGCGATTTGATCGCACCACAACGACGGTGAGGCGGAGATGATCAATAAACTCCAAAGCGGGTGTGCCTTTCGAGGTTCGGAAGGGCACCAAGGCGGGCCAAACGGTGGGTTGGAAACCCACTTTGTTTGGTTCTGTGGTTGGGCCGAGAAGGGTAGAACTGATGGCTGGTTCGGCTGGAAATGGGTATGGTGAGTCTAGGTGGCTTAGATGGGTGACTGAGGAGGTTGACGGTGACACATGGTAGCTAGGATAGCATCGGCAGATGGCGAGTAGGGTGTTGGTGGTGAGTGCGGGCAACGGAGACGCGTGAACTGGTGGGCGATTGGACGGAGAACGGATGTGGGTCGCTAGCTTGATGGACAGTTAGATGGCGTGTAGCGGCTCTTGACGGGCGACAGGGAGCTTCGGTTGGCTGTTGGTTTGGTTCTTTGGGATTTTTGAAGTTCTTTAGCTCTAGAACAAGGAGGGGTCAACGGAAATGGAGGGGGAGGGGGAAGAATAAATGGGACAACTTGGCTTTTGGAGGGCCCTTCTTGCCTCACTCTTATCTTCTTGTCTCCTTGATGTGGTCCCACCATGCATGGTTGGCTTCCTTAACAACTTGCAGCCCTCAAAGCTTCCTCTAGAAGTCTTGGAAGTGGTCCAAAAGTCATGGACCAAGGCCATACGAATTTCACAACATTTTCCCTCAATTTCACTTCAATTGCCTCTTGAATTAGTGCAATTTGGCTCCCATAAATTCCATTATTGAGTCCTCAATCAAATTGGCATTTTTCCTTACCAATAAGACCTACTTGCATCCCAATTTCACGATAAAAAATGGTTCTCTGAATTTCCCGGTCGAAAACGGCCCTATATCGATTTTTCCACCAAAATCTCGGTTTGCAGAAAAATCTTTGGAATATGATTCAACGTTGCTAAAATACTTGTGACATGACAGAACTTTCAATTTCTGAAATCGGATTCAAATTCGCGGTTAATTTAAATCTAGCACAATTTTAGCGTGATTTAGGCTATCGGGTAGCTTTCATAAATTTTTAGTATAAATGACCCATGGTAGATTTTCTTCGAACTATAATGAACCTCTTTGACACATTGGTGACTCTCGCTGGTCATGAAAATCTCGAGGTTTCAAATATGGACACAGGGTACCAAAACGATAGAAAAATCAATCTAGTGTTGATCGATGAGAATTTTGCCATTTGGTGGAATCACCCACGTTTAACCACATATCTCAGTTGAACCAACCTATCCTTGATCTCTCATCGATCATTACTGTGCCATAATGATCTCTGCAGATAAGCACGGTTGAGTAGTCGATTCTTGGTCAAATTTCCAAGTCTATTGCATTAAAATACCTTAATGACTTCCTCAATCAGTCTAATTATCTCACAAGTGATCAGCTCTGAAAACAGTACTATAAGCCCGTCGATGAAAGGCCCGATTTATTCAATTGAAAGTAGAAGTGAAAATCCAGATGTCACAAATTATGTAGGGTGATTTTGTCTTTTTGGTAGAAATTGGGTGAATTTAGTCATATAAGGAGTGGAAATAGTATCACCCTTCATTTATATATTTGTTTTGTTCTTCCCATTAGAATCAGACCTATGGAATTCATTGAGCACTCAAGTAATCATAATTCATATGAATCATGATATTCCCCTTATCCTAGTTGGATACTTCTCTATGCACCAAATAATAATAATTAGTTTACATAGACTAGTATGGTCATCATAGTTACCCAACTGAATTTATGTGGTTCTATTTGTCGAGAAATTATGTGTATTTTACCTTCTAGTGTAGTAATTGATAATCATGAATGATATTTTCTATGGTACATTTTCCATGCTGAACAATATTACAGCATTTGTCATGATGTATAAAAAAATGTCATAACTCTTGTAAAATTGGTTTATCATGTCATATATGTATGTATGTCTATGTATGTATGTGTTACAAACACAAACACACACACACACACACACACACACACACACACATTTAGTCCCAAAGAAGTGCAAAAATAACATAAAATAAAATATTGTACGATAATACCCTCATAATTTTTTACCCACTTAACATTTTCTTATTATAATTTTCCCATCTTCAAATGGAAAGAATCATTTTGCATCTAAAGGGACAAAAAAGGGGAAGATTTAGGCTCCGTTTATTTCATGAAATATGTGAAATTTTCCCAAAATTGTTTTTCAAGTAGTCATTTTTCCAGGAAAATAAAAATATTTTTCGGTATTTGGCTAAAACTTGAAAATGAACTTAAAAATATTTTCCGCTATAAGGTATGCAAAATCTAATTTGATTTTTCTAGGGAAAATTACCAAAATAACCGAATATTTTATTTTCTCTTTTTTTTTTCCTTTTTCCTTCTTCATTGGTTGGTGGCGGTCATGGCAATGGTTGTTCACCAACCATGGCCAAAGACTAGCTAAAGAATTTTTTTTTTTTTTTAAAGAAAGATAAGAAAAAAATAAAAAATAATTAAAACTCAATTTGAAAAAACATTACTATGAGAGCGAACATATCATCAACTAAGGACTCGAGCCTAAGCATTAGGGACCCGTGCTTGACCTCTGTGCATTTGGGCTTGAGTGTTGGGGACTGGAGCCCCAACATAAAAGACTCGAGAACTACTTTTATGGACTTGGACTTTGGCTTGGGTGTTGTCACATTGGGCACGGGGACTAGGGCTTTGGGCTAGGCCTCAATGGATCCAAGCATGGGCGTTGAAGGCTTGGGCTAGGACGTGATGGACTTGGGCCAGGACGTGATGGACTTGGGCCCAATCATTGGATATCTGTTGGAAAATATGGCTTTGAATCAATAGAACAATCAAATCGAACTTTGAGGCGTGATATTACTTTCTTTAAGGATTTTTTACCCCACAATGTTATTAATGGTCATCGCGAATATCCTTCAAAATATAACAAAGTCTCAAATGAGGTTATTAGATAGTAATTCTAGTATGTTTCCAGGATCTCTTTAGGAAACAATTGAAAAAGATAGTTGTAGTTTTGGAAAGAAAACTTGAAAAATGATCTCATTCTTGTTCATAAAAAAACTAACATATATATATATATAATATATATATAAATTGGTCTCAAAGAACCTAGGCAACTCTTGCAAAATATTGCAAAATAAACAAAGGCATCACTTTGAAAGAAGTTGCAAAGTGAACAAATGCAACCCTTCAAGAAATGTTGTAAACTGAATGAGTATAATTTTCAAAGGTTATCATGAAAAGACACATATATAAAAAAAAATCTGAATAATAATTATAATAAATAATAATTTCTTTTTAATAAATAAAATTTTGAATTTTCATAATTTTCAAAATTAATTAATAAACAAAAAATCTTTGAACTAATAAAGATTAATAAAGTAATTGTACAAAATAAAATAAAATAAAGGGGTTAGTGCTAATTAAACTACGGGTGCACAAGCATGCAAAGTGCTAAGTGTGTCTAATAATGGTGTAATTATTTGTACACTCGCACACAAGTATGGTGGGGGTCTAGCCCACACTAAAACTTTTAATGCTTATAGTTATTAACTGACTAATCTTCTCCCAACTTTTTAATGGGGACAAGTAAAAGCACACTTAGTTTGTTTTACAAATAAACTTTCAACAATTCCTTACTCTATTTGTATAACAAATATTTTAAAAAAAATAAAAATTTTAAAACCATACAGCCAAAATTTTGGTGAGATTAATATATGTACATAAAAGGTCTCTTTCGAGTAAAATATTTACTTAGTGCAAGTGTCATGCCTCAATCCTCCGAACGTGTGCCCATCCCTCTGAGGTCGATTGAATATCGACGTCCTAGGACACATAGCCGACCCATTTATTTTAATGCACATGCAAAAGTAGATAAATAATCCCCAAATAACAATTTAACAAGATAGAAAAGGTAGGGCCATAATTTTGAAAACCAACATCACACTTATATAGATATACATATAACAAATCGAGTCATATATATATACAATACAAACCACTCTATTCACAAGTTTACAAAACGAGGGGGGGGTTAGCAACTACAGGTCCTCATTCTCCTCTCCATCATCCTCCACACTCCAACTAAAGCCTCCAACAGATTGCATTAGAGACTCTGGTACTTCAAAAATCGGGTTCATCGCATCTACAACTGAGCCTTGAGGAGGATTTGCAGTACCCTCCCCAAAAGCGACCTCCAAAACATACAGAGGTATCCCTCTCACTGGCCATCCTGAGCCTGGCGGTACCATGATCTGTATTGGTGGGGCACCTTGTGGGTGAGACCTGTATCGACTCAAACTATAAACCTCATCGGCTCATAAGTCCAATCCCTAGGGCTCCCATGCAACGGAATGTAAGATGTCTTAGCGAATTCTACCCCTAAGACCTGACTAGGAAGAAAATATGCTCTGAGGGCTGCCTAAGCACAATCACGAGTCGACGGTCTTACCTCTGCCTCTGTTCCTTCCTGCAAGTTAGTACAATTGATATTTCCAACCAATCATTTTAGCACATCAAGACAGATCAAATCATTGATCAATTGACTCGGTCGATTACATGTCATTAGGACCGCTTCTTGGTCAATCCACTCAATACTATCTATAAGGTCCTATCAAATCAGGACTGCTCACCCTAAGCTGAAGATAGATAGTATAGCTTGCTCAAAGCTAATAATAGAGTATATCACTCACCCAAAGCTCATGATAAAATACATTGCTCGCCTTAAGCTGATAATAAAGTATATCGCCCACCCAAAGCTGATAAATTAATGCTCACCAGAAGCTGACCACTGATTATATTGCTCACCCAAAGCTGATAAATTAATGCTCACCAGAAGCTGACTAAATCACCAATTTTATCATATCCGATAAAAATTATTGTGTGTGGGTACACGGTTGGCCTTAGCCAAAACACAATATTTTCACTTTTGAACATCTCACTAATTTAAGCAGTCCCAAAATATATTTTTGGCGCTGTAGATCAACGCCCGGTAATTTTCCAATTAATTACCAGAATTAATAATTTTTGGGATAATTACCTACAATCACAAAACACCTTTAATTTGCACAAAATAATAGTCAATTAAATAAACGGATTACACAACTGCAATTAGTATGAAATTCTAGTCACCGACAATCCTAGTCTAATTTTCAAAAAAAAAATAAATAATTAAATAATTACATAAAATAATTATTAAATGCAAATAAATAGAACTTAGGCCCGAAAAGCTTAATTAAAAGCCAAGATGGGCCCAGAAAATTTTTGAACCACTCTAGATAAATACTAGATCATGTTTAGGCATTAACTACACTACTTTAACCATCTAACATGTGATATTGAATAATTAAATTGCTAATCTAATATAACTATCCACCTAATCCATATTTAGTTAAACTAATAAGCCTTTTAAGTGTCATTAATTTACTAAAAAATGATTAGTGAGTTAAACTCACTTGTTAAGCGATCCGCTTGGATCGAAAAGACGGAGGTGCAGCGAGGGACAAGAAACTTCAAAGTGGGCTTGCCAACCGGGTCGGGAACGGCTTGAAAATGGGCTAAATAGTGCTGTGAATACCCACTCGGACCGGTTCTGTGTTGGTGGTGATTGGAGCTACTTTGGTGGTTGGTTGAGAAAGCAAATAGCGAGGCAGAAGCGATGGAGCTTCGGCGGACCAGGCGGGTGGCTTTGAGCTTCAACGGCGGTCAGAGGCGGTCGAACGGGCTCTAGCACGACTTGAGGTAGGGAGTTGGGACAGGGACAAGGGTGCATGAAGATGGGACAAGGTTGGATGGTCATGGGGCTGGCAGACATGCGACGGGCGAGCGATGGCTTTGGCGTTGCATGGCGACGGTCCGACTAGCTGTTTGATGGCTTGGCAAGGAAGATGGCAGGTTTCTTTAGGCTGAGGAGTGTCACACCATGATCCTTCGAACATGTGCCCATCCCTCTACGGTCATTAAGAGTGACGTCCTAGGACGCATCACCGACCCATTCATTTTAATACGCATGCGGAAGCAGATAAATAATCCCTAGACAATAACACAATGGGATAGAAAAGTAGAGCCACAAATTTTTCAAACTGAAAACACAACCACACACACACACACACATATATATATATATAGCAAACCATGTCATATATAATACAAGTTGGTTTATTTATAATGTCCACAAAACAGGGGGGTTTCACAAAACTATGGGTCCTCATCCTTGATTTCACCTTCTTCCACACTCCAACTGAAGCATTCAGCAGACTACATTGGGGACTCTAGTACTTCAAGAGCCGGGTCTACTGTGTCTACGACCGAGCCTTGAGGAGGATCTGTTGTGCCCTTCCTAAAAGCGACCTCCAGAACATATAAAGGAATCTCAAACTTCGGTATGGGACCTTTTCTTTGGTCATCCTAAGCCTGGTGGTACCATGATCTATATCGATGAGGCATGTTGTGGGTTAGACCCGCATCAACCTAGATGATGGACCTTACCAACTCATACATCCAGCCCTTAGTGCTCCCATGCAATGGAATATAAGATATCTGCTCTGTAATCTTCTTAGGTTGTCCAAAAAGCTCAAGAGCTGCCATTTAAGGACCTGAAATGTTATGCCACAATGGGGTGAGACGACGTCTTGGCAAGTTCTACCCCTAAAACTTGATTAGGAAGAAAATACGCTTTAAGGCTACCTAAGCACAAACATGAGTCGAAGGTCTTACCTTTGCCTCTGTTGCTTCCTGCAAGTCAATATAATTGACATTTTCAACCAATCATTTCAACACATCAAGACAAATCAAATCATCAATCAATTGACTCAGTCGATGACATGTCATCGAGATCATTACCCTGGTCATCTCAATCAATACTATCTATAAAGTCCGATCATAATCAGAACTATCTATTCTAGGCTGATAGTAGATAGTATAGCTCACCAGAAGCTGCCTTATTGTTGATATAGTATACTATATATGCTTGCCAGAAGCTACCTCATATATCGATATAGTATACTATTCAAATCACCGTTTTTATCCTTTCCGATGAAAATAATCGTATATGGGTACACGGTTGGCCTTAGCCAAAAATACAATATTTTCACCTTTGAAAATCCCACTAAGTTCAATAGTCCACAAATCCATTTTTGGTCCCAAAAATCGACGCCCGGTGATTTTCCGGTTAATTACAGAAATTAAATAAATTTAGGAATAAATTCCTAAAATGCAAATCACACAAAATCTTAACAAATTAAAGCTCAATTAAATAAATAGATCACACCACTGTAATCAGCATAAAATTCTAATCACTGGCTATCCCGGTCTAATTTTCAAAATTAATTAATTAATTAAATAATTACGAAAATTAATTATTAAATGAAAATAAATAGTAAAAATGCAAACTTAGGCCCGTAAAGCCTAATAAAAGCCAAGACGGGCCCAGAAAATTTCCGAATCACTCTAGATAAATACTTGAGCTTGTCTAGACTCTAACTACACTACTCTAACCACCTAACATGCAATAACAATTAATTAAATTGCTAATCTAATCTAACTATCTACCTAATCCGTACGTATTCTAAACTAATCAACCTTTAAGCATCATTAACCTACTAAGCAGGGATTAGTGAGTTAAACTCACTTGTTAAGTGATCCACTCGGATCAAATCGATGGGGACATTGCGGGGCTCAATAAACTCCAAAGGGGACCGTCTTTCAAGGTCTGAAAATGGGCCAAAGCGGGTTGAATAGTAGCTTGGAGACCTACACGGTCTACTCTTTGTTCGGTTCTGATCTTGGTTGAGAAAGGTGGATCAGTGGTGTGGTTGAGGCGAGGACGAGCAAGGAAAGGATGGAGGGACTGAACTGGGTCCCGGTGGAGGCAGGTGGCAGGTCTTGTGGTCATGGTGGTGATGGACGACGTTCTGGTGACCTGTGAGATGCATGAACTGGGCGGGACGGCACGGCTAGAGACGCGAGCAGGCAAGGCGATCGAGGAGGCGAGCGGGCGAGTGACGGCATGTAGTGGCGACTCGGCAACTTGGCGGGGCTGCAGCTCGATGGTTCTTTGGCTTTGCTTGACTGAAAATGTGAAGAAGAAGAAGATGGAGGCGTCGACGGAACCAAGGGAGAGAAGAGGGACCGGCTTCTATTGGAGGGGACCACTTTACTCTCTCTCTTATCCCTTTGTCCCCCATGTTTGGCCCACCAAGCCTAGCTGACTTCCACAGCCCAATCCCATACCAAATTGCCCCTTCTAAAAGCGTTGAAGAGGTCCACAAGTTGGGTCCATAGGGGTCCTACAAATTTCACACATTTTCCTTCAAATTGGACCTTAACCTCACTTGAATCAAAGCAATTTGGCCTTTATAAATTCAATTATCAAGTCCTCAAACAAATTAGTATTTTTCATCACCAATTGAACCATTTTGCTTCCCAATTTTGCGAGCAAAAACGGTCCTTTGCATTTTCTGGATAAAAACGGCCCTTGCTCGACTTTTTCCCAAAAAGTCTCGATTTGCAGAAAAATATTTTGAAGGCGAGTTGACATTCCTAAAATGACCTGTGACATAACAGAAGTTCTAATATTTGAATCGAATTCAAATTCGCGGTTAATTTCGATTTGGCGTGTTTTTAACGTGACCTAGGCTACCGAGTAGCTTTCAGAAATTTTTAGTGCAAATGACCCATGGTCGATTTTCTTCGAGCCACAATGAACCTCTTTGACACATTGATGACTTTCGGTTGTCATAAAATCTTGAGGATTCAAATACGGACATAGGATACCAAAACGATAGAAAAATTAGTCTAGTACCGGTCAACGAAAATTTTGCAATTTAGTGGAATCACCTATGTTTAGATACACATCTCAGTCGAACCGATCTATCTCTAATCTCTAAGGGATTTTTAACTGTGTTGTAATGATTTCTGTAGATGAGCACGGTTGAGTATTCGAGTCCTAGTCGAATCCTCAAGTCTATTGCATTAAAATTCCTTAATGACTTTTTTTAAATAGTTTAGTTATCTCACGAGTGATCAACTCTGAGAATAACACTATAGACACATCGATGAAAAGCCCGATTAATTTAATTGAAAGTAGAAGTAAAAATCCAGGAGGTCACAACTCTTCCTCTCTTATAAAAATTTCGTCTTTGAAATTTAAACCATTACAATATTTAAACAAAAAGGTGGGGGTACAACTGTCTCATCGACTTTTCACTCTCCCAGGTTGCCCCTTCTGTGCCGTGGTGTTGTCCAACCACTTTGACCAACGGAATGGTCTTTGTATGCATAATTTGTTCCTTTCGATCCACAATTTGAACCGGGCTTTCTATGTATGACACACAGTCGTCCACATCCAATTCCTCGAAATTAAGCACGTGGGTCGGGTTAGGCTCATACTTCCTCAACATCGACACATGAAAGACGTCATGCACTTGCGCCAACCTCGGCGGCAACACAAGACGATATGCAAGGGTCCCAATCCTCTCAAGAATTTCAAATGGACCCCTATGTGACACTTTTAGACTCAGTTTTCATTTCATGCCAAAGCATGAAGTTCCCCTCATTAGTGACACTTTTAGAAAAACATGATCACCAACTTGGAATTCCAAAGACCTCTGGCGGTTATCTACGTAACTCTTATGTCTACTCCGTGCGGTCTTTAGTTTGCTTTTGATAATTGCAACTGTATCCACTAACTACTAAACCAACTCTGGGTCTGTAATATTTCTTTCCCCATCTTCATCCCAACATACTAGCGTTCCGCATGCCTTGTCATACAACGCTTCAAAAGGAGCCATCTTAATGCTCTGCTGATAACTGTTGTTGTAGGCAAACTCGACCAGATGAAGCTGTTCTTCCCAACTTCCCTTGAAATCTAGTACACAAGCTTGCAGCATGTCCTTGAGGGTTTGAATTGTTCTTTTAGACTGACCATTCATTTGAGGATGATATGTCGTACTGTACTGCAGCTTTGTACCTAAAGTACTTTGCAAGCTCTTCGAAAAAGCAGCTGTGAATCTCGGGTCTCGATCTAAGGTTATCATAATCGGCACCCCATGTAGACGAACTATCTAACGTACGTACATATTTGCGTGCTTGTCCAAACTGAGCTCTTTTCATACTATAATGAAGTGAGCCAACTTTGTCAATTTGTCGACCACTACCCAAATAGAATCGTTACCTCTCTGACTCCTCGATAGTCCGGTCACAAAGTCCATTGTGATATGCTCCCATTTCCACTCTAGGATCTCGAGAGGTTGCAAAAGTCCTCTCGACTTACAATGCTGAGCTTTGACCTAGTGACACATCAGACACTTGGCAACATGTTTGGTGATATTCACTTTCATACTAGACCACCAATAGTGTTCATGTAGATTTTGATACATCTTGGTACTACTAGGATGAATGATGTAACTGCTATGAAGAGCTTCTGATAAAACATCATCTTTAAGCTCTGCATCGTTAGGTACAACCAAATGTCCTCGGAACCTCTTCCATCCTCAGAAATCTAAAGTTAGCCTTTCTCTTCTCGATATCTTCCTTTAGAATCTTTTGAAAATTTGGGTCTATCGGCTAAAGTAACTTGATCCTGATTTGGACATTCAACTCAATTGTGAGGGTGGCCATAAGATTCAAAAGATGGCCTACCTCAAACTTGAACACCGAATCTCGAGCTCTCTTTATTAAATTCCACTCTTTCACCAGCATATGAGCGACTAAAAGTTCCGACTCAAAGCGTCGGTGACCTTGTTCACCTTCCTAGGGTGATATAGGATATCACAGTCATAATCCTTTAGAAGTTCCATCCATCGACGCTGTCTCATATTCAACTCCTTTTGAGAGAATAGATACTTGAGACTTTGATGGTCCGTGAAGATTTGGAATCTTTCTCCACACAAATAATGTCTCCAAATCTTCATAGCGAAAATGATGGTTGCAAGTTCCAAGTCATGCGTCGAGTAATTTTGCTCATGAGGCCTCAACTGACGGGAGGTGTATGCAACCACCTTACCATGTTGCATCAACATGCAACCTAGTCCTCTGAACAACACATCACTGTAGATCTCATATTCTCTAGGGCCAGATGGAATGGTCAACACAAGTGTAGTAGTCAGCTTCTGCTTAAGCTCTTGGAAACTATGCTCACACTTGTTTGTCCACACGAACTTGTCTTCTTTCTTTAGGAGTCTAGTCATCGGCGACGCTAATGTTGAGAACCCTTCCATAAACCATCTGTAATAACCTACTAAACCCAGAAAACTTCTTATCTCTATCACGGTAGTCGGTCTTGGCTAGTTGATCACTGCTTCAATCTTGGATGGGTCCATGAAGATTCCTTCGCCTGAAATCACGTGACCTAAGAAAGCGACTCAAGTCAACCAAAACTCGCACTTGCTGAACTTGGCATACAGCTGATGAACTTTTAGAGTTTGCGGTACTAATCTTAGATGACTCTCATGCTCTTCCTCATTCCTCGAATACACCAGAATATCATCGATGAACACGATCACAAACTGTTCTAGATATTCCTTGAACACTCGGTTAATCAAATCCATGAAAGTAGCTGGAGCATTCATCAACCTGAACAACATTATAGTGAACTCATAATGACCATATCGAGTACGAAATGCTGACTTCGATATGTCCTCTTTTTTGATCCTCAGCTGATGATATCCTGTCCTCAAGTCGATCTTTGAAAATATCGACACTCCTCGCAACTGGTCAAACAAGTCATCTATCCTCGGTAGTGCAAGTCTCATATTCAATTCCTTTTGTGAAAACATCTATTTCAAGCTCTATCCTAAGTGCAACTATCAATCAGATTCAAATTTAAAGAATTCCACCTTCTCGACTCAATCGAACACACCATTTAGCCGAATTATTCCTATACCTTTGTCACCACCAATTCAAGCCTAGAACCATCAAAATCGACACCATCAATAACTCATTTGGTTCAGTCCAACAAAGACATTCACTATGCATTCTCCGCAACATAGATTCAAGCCTAAAATATAATACCATTCATTCGGTTCAAATATCAATAGTCCACCAAGACTCATTCAATTCAAAGATCGACAATCCATTAAAATAAAACTTGTCTAGTTTCCATCGAGTATATCTCATATCTCATCCTAAAGAATCATCACTTAGACTAATTACTCATCAAATCCACAACTTAAACTTTCACCATTTCACCTTGGAAAGATTATAACGACAATTGATCATATCCACTAATTCCACCAAACCCCTTTCAAATTGAGATCATCACCTAAAATTAAAAGTTGACCACCATCGATTAAACCTATTATTCCGACATATAAACCACAAGTAATTTCATGTCTCCTATTACCACTCAACTCATGACTTCCAAGATCAATCTATACATACTAAATGCCTCCATGTAATGCATCAAGACTTCCAATGAGATCCTCTAATAGGAAGTCACTACTTAGTTCAAATGATCATAACTTAATCCTCAAATTCATAACTCACCCTCCATAATTCACTTCTTAAGCCTTGTTTGCAGCACTACGCTTAGATGCTACGCATGTTCTTCAGGTCCTTTAGAATATATCAGGATATCATCAAATGAAGACAATCGCAATTTGATCCAAATAATGCTTAAAATATCCTATTCATTAAATCCATGAATGCAGCTAAGGCATTCGTCAATCCAAATAGCATAACTCAGAACTCATAGTGTCCATAGCGAGTCCTAAATGCAGTCTTAGGAATGTCTTCTTTCTTGAACCTTAACTGATGGTATCCTGACCTTAAGTCAATTTTAGAAAAGACTGAACTTCCTTGCAACTGATCAAATAAATCATCAATTCTAGGTAATGAGTACTTACTCTTAACAATTACATGATTCAATTGCCTATTATCAATGCACAAACGCAACCATCTTTCTTTTTCACAAACAAGAGTTCTACAAGCTTAACCATGCTTCCGCTGTGCCACTCGATAAAATTATCCCAGAAAACACTACCTTCCCAGTTCAGTTCATAGTTCGGTTCATTCCTGCCTCCTTTTGCCATCCTAGAAGCCTGCCAGGAGCCGCTCCTTGTTCAGGTCCTCTGACCTCAGCGTCCATTCCCCGCCCTCATCAGATCGGGTCGTTACAGGTACACCAGCTTTCGCCTGGTTCGAACCCAAACTACACATCCATTGGAAGGTCTCGTTTCAATAGGGACTAACTTACAGAGTTATTATCCGTTTTGGCCTATCCCATACTAGGCCTCATGGTTTCATCCTTGGCGCATGGGCAAGCACTATCTCAGGTAGCTCTTCGCTTGAATAGAGTCTCTTACCTTATCGCGCATCACTCAATGTCACTTGTCTCCTTGATTCCATTCATTCTCTTAACATTTCTTGCTCTCCAAGCTGGGCCCTTTCATAAATTTCATTATAATCCCTCACGTTCAGGAGCACTAGTTGTCTCCTACTATCTGTCCTCAGGCCCTTAAGGAATCTCTTAACCTTTTCCTCCCAATCGTCTATCAATCTAGGGGCATACCTAGATAGCTCAGAAAGTTTCGCTCCAGGAACAATTTGCGACTCAGTGTCACTAATTAGCTAAGAAGGAGAAGTAATGTTCATACGTTACTAAAGTCATATAAGTAACATAAAAAGTTACTAGCACACAAAAGCAACATTACACTAGTTACCAGGGATCTACGAGTGAATACCCATCACCCGTTGTTTAAAGTTAGTCAACTACTCTTGGTTAGCACCCTATGGTGTGCATCATTCTATCCTCATTTCCATCTGAGGCTCCTTATTACTCCAAATAGACCATAGCTCTGATACCAATAAAAGATGTGGCACCCCTCGACGGCCCCCGAACCGTTAGGGTCGCCACAGTTTGCTTTCCATTCGCTTACCTTTATAACACGTCACTCTGATACCATTTCAATTGCAGCGGGTCTATACAACCTGGGGGTTTACATCTTTTAGATCGGTCCCTTGCGCAATTCATATAACTGAAGCATATCTAAACAACTCCCTTCCCTATATTCAGAAAACGATGCACACCTACTAAACATTTATAGGTAAAGGCCAAACACTTTTATTTACTTAAACCAGATGGACATCATTTATCGGTACATCAAAATGCCGTAGTCTTCTATACTTGGCTACACTTCAAAAGATGACCGACATCTCCTCCAACAGTCATATACTTAAAGTCCATCGATAAGTGTCAGCGTCCAAAAGTTCCTTCCTTTGCTATTCTCCTCTTTGCGGTCATATCCAACCACTTGATCCATCTACCAGTGGCAGTGGCAGCAGAGGTACCTTATCTAGTCTGAAATGTTGGTCCCTGAAAGGGTGAGTACAACCACTCAGCAGGTAAAGGACCAATAAACCACTCAATGCATCATGCCACACAATCATCACAACCATAGCATCACATGTCATTAAAGCATCCATGCACAACTTACCTTGGTATCATGCACATGTCATCATCATATCACATGTACCATCATCATTACCATGCATCCATGCACTCATCATCATATCATGCATATATCATCATGCATAATTCAATTTCAATTTCTCAATTTCATCCTTTCATTTTGGACCTTCACATTTCTCTTTCCCGGGACCAATGTTTGCATCCCACATGTATCCAAGATACAATCAGACATCCGGCTCCCCAACTCTCCGGGCATCTCGTACCCCAACTGGCATCACGAGGACCCTCCGGCATTCAGCCATTTAAGGCCACCGAGCATCCGGCATTTACACTCCCTGGCCAGGTATCTCGCACCCCAACTAGCATCGCGAGGCATCCCTCGGCACAATACCTGCTGAGCTTTCGGAATTATGTACCGACATACCACCAAGATCCCCCCTCCTCTGGAATTACGTACCGTATACCACCGGGCATCTCGAAACTCCCGAGGAAATCTCTGGGGCTCGCCATGAAAATGGTTTCCCCTACCCTCCGGAATTACGTACCGACATACCACCAGGCCTCCCCTGGAATTACGTACCATATACCACCGGGCATCCCGACACTCCCGGGGCATCATCGGCTCACACCTCCGACGGTCTTCTCATCACCACGGTGCATATTCTCATACATCTCATTTTCAATTTCACATTCACAATTATGGCTCAATTTCAGCATGGCATATGATATGATGGCTAACAAGATCATTTTCATCATTTGATTCTTATATGCATTTCCAATCATCATCATACATGCAGCAAGATCCAATCACTTATAATAACACAATCCAAGGGGTCCATGCAACACAAGATAATCCATACATCATGACTTTTAAGATTTAGCAAATTCCAGCTTGCACAGTTTCGGAAAACATTTAATTAAATATCCATATGATCTTCAAAAATTATAAAATCAGAGCATGTGATAGACAAGACATAATGGTAGCAACTCCATGAAGAACACATGCCCAAAAGAGCTTCACACAAGAAGATATAGTTCACACAAATACAGCATGCAATTTCGGATAGAAACAGAATGCGCAGTTTTTAAAATAATTCGATTAAAATACCCTAATGACCTCCGAAAATTATGAAATTTTACCAGGTTATAGTTAATACATTAAAGTATATTTTTTATGGAGACTTATAGGCCGGATGCGTTCTAGATAAGTTTCTATAGTCATCCGAAGCTTCTGGTTCTAGCACCGAAACGTCCAGTGTAGTTATCTCCGAAATATCGAGTTTTCACCCACTTATTCTTCTTAGTTTACTCTTAAATTTGGATATGTTTTACTTCAAGAGGTCCCCTACAACTTTCATGAAGAGATCTAAGTCAAAATTCCAGAGTATAGTCATCATACGGGTCCATGAAGTCTCGGGTAACCTGTACCGCGTCTCCAGATCTACGGTTTTCAAGAGTAAGTTGATTCACTAGGCTACACTTGCTCATTTTACTTCAAATTTGAGTATGTTAATATTTAGGATGTTCTATAAAATTTTCATGAAGAAGTCGAAGAGATATTCTTGGTAAAAAGCAACATGCAACCCTCAAAAGTACCAAAAGGTCAGCAGAGCAGTTCCAGATCTAGTGTCTTCGTAGGACGAGGGTTTTTCCCCTTAAATCTCAACCATTTTGTCTCAAATTTTAGTATGTTGTAGTTTAAGATGTTTTCTACAACTTTCATGAAGGAGTCGAAGTCAAAATCTAACTCGAAACCCACATGCAAACCTCTACAACGTTCGGGGTCAGGCGGCACACACGAAAACAGAATACGTTTTCAAGCACAAGACACTCACATGCAAGAGCAGAATATGGATCCCAACTTGCCTCTAAGACCAAGCGGATGACAGCAAAAAGGGACGGCACACCGGCGACGGACGGACAGCGTGTGGGCGGCGACGGGCGAGCTCCTCCTCCTCCTCGGTTCCTCTCTCTCGCAACTCCCTCTCTCTCTCTTTGGCTTGGCCGAATACCACTAACCGGCCACTCTCTCTCTTTTTCCCTTTTATTTCCCCAAAACTCCATAATTGGCAATGATTATTTGCCTCTCCACAAGCCAATGCATGCAATCCTCTTTTTGCCACTTGGCCAAGCTCATGCAAGATGGGCTTGGGCTTGGATTGGGCTTGGAAGAAGTGGGCCGGCCACTCCTCCCCCCTTTGGTCAACGGTCACACCTCACGGGCCTCAATTGGGCCGGCCATTCGGCCCTCCAAAATCCATGCTCTTGGGCCTAAGGCCTAACCTAATTAAAATCAATTTCAAATCTCCTTTTTTTTTTAAATACTAATTAAATCTTATTGAACTATAGGGTAATATTAAATATCTAAACACTTAGAATTACAAACCTATGGATTCTAATTCACGATGCACATGGCCAGAGATAAGTCATCCTCCTCCAAGATCTATCCATTTAAACTCGGCCATAGATTTCAATACAAGATATTAACTGGAGCACCCCTAATGGCTAGCAAGGAATTTCAGGATGCCACATGAATCCCTTATTTAACAACTCCTGCATTTGCACCTTCAGTTCTTTCAATTCTAATAACGCCATCCGGTAAGAAGCCTTAGAGATTGGCTCTGTTCCGTGTGCTAACTCAATCACGAACTCTATTTCTCTCTTTCCGGCGGTAACCCTGGCAATTCCTTTGGGAATACATTTGGGAACTCTTGTACCACTATGATGTCTTCAATCTTCAGCTCCTCAACTATCGTATCCACGATAGTGGTTAGGTAACTCTGAAAATTCTCGTCTAAATAACGGGTTGCTTCAAGCAACGAGATCAATGTAATCGAGGGTCTTTCTTGACTTCCAACAAACTTGAAACTCCCACCCTCTAATGGGTTAAATTGAATCGCTTTGCGATAGCAATCCATCTTAGCTCGTTGCTTGGTGAGCCAGTCCATGCCAATTATCAAATCATAGTCATACATGGCTAGGACTAATAGATCTATTTTCCCTTCTCGCTCACCAATCGCTAACTTGCAACCAGAATAACCCAATGCAGACAACACCTTATCCTTCAACGGTGAAGATATGCTAACCACTGACTCTAATAATATAGGACTTAATCCTATCGGCTTAACATACTGCTTGGCAATAAAAGAATGAGTTGCTCCTAGATTGAATAAAGTGTAAGTAGCATGATCAATAGTGAAACCGTACTTGTAATCACGTTAGGCACATCCTTTGCCTAACCTCAGTGATGGCATACACCGTTCCTTGAGCTGGGGGTCTGAGCTGTCCATCCTGTGATGTGTTCTGTGGCGCATACCCTCTAATATGTGCCAACGGGGCAGCGGCGGTAACTGCGGTTGTGTTCTTGGTCTCCTAGGACAATCTCTAGCTATGTGACCCAGTTGGCCACACTCATAACAAGCGCTCATCCTACGAGGGCACGGGGCTGTACTGTGTCGCCTTCCACAGGAGCGACACGGGCCATTCTGACTTGGCCCTAACTTTCCAATTCCACCCTTCCTGATGGGCGAAACTTGAAATCTTCCCCCAGTCATGGGCCTCTTCCCATGTCGGATCCCTTCTCCGTGCGAACTAAACCTCGATCCAGATGAGGTTGCTTGTTCGTTCATACTTCTCTCTAACAGCAGGGCTCGACCGGTAAACTTCTTGATAGTCCTTTAGATCCAACGACACAAGCGGTTGTTTCAGCTCTAGTTGAAGGCCAACCCTGAACCTTTGAGCTTTTTCTTTCGAGTCTTTTATCAGCCTCAGACCATATTGGGAAAGCTCCACAAATTTGACTTTATACTGGTCAACAGTCATTGTTCCTTGGCGGAGACGTTGAAATTCTTCCATTTTCTGTTCTCGGTTGCTCCCCGAGAAGTACTGATCATTAAACGCTCTAGGAAAACATCCACCAGCGGGACTATTCCTCTTGGAACACAGCATCTCTGGCGTCTCTCCACTAGGTATTGGCGTTACTTTAGCTGATACACTGCCAAGACTACTTTCTCTTCTTCGATGCACCTCAGCAATGCAAAAGCCTTATCTAACTCCTGAACACAAAGAGATGTGGCCTCTGGATCTCTAGTACCCGTGAACCTTGGTGGGTTCAGCTTTAAGAATTGCTCCAACAACTTATGAATCGGTCTCCCGGTGACCATGTTCCCAGGTGGAACTTCAGTAGGTTCAACAACAGGCGCGGCAACGGGTGCGGCCTCCGTAGCAGTGGCAATGACATCAGTAGTAGTGGCTGCAGCAATGGTGGCTTGGTTTTGGGCCTGCTGCTCTATCAGGTCCCTCATAGCTTCAAGTGCTTACATGATTCCTTTCCATTCTAGGACTAGCGGGGGCTACTGCCCCAGAACCAACGGGATGTGGTTCTACTCCACTTGCGCTGGCTTTAGCTTGCGCTTTACCGCGGCCTCTCTTGTGTACCGATCATCGTCGGCGATCTACCCCGAGTCACGGGCCCGATGGTACACTTCTTAGGAGTTCTTTGCTCCTAATATCTCATCTTGCAGGATCCTTAGGGAAACCTGCTTTCCAATTCCACACGGAATTAGAATTTGAGTGATCCACACAACAAATAATTTTACCAATCAACTATCATAGACATGCACCAGCATGAAATAAAGACCAATCCTACTGACTATCCCAAAGACCATCGCACCTTATCACTCCAATCATTAACCACGCTCTGATCCCACTTAAATAGCGATGTCACGCCCGATCCTCCGAACGTGTGCCCATCCCTCTGCGGTCGATTAATAGTGACGTTCGAGGACGCATTGTCGATGCATTCATTTTAATACACATGCGGAAGCATATAAATAATCCCCAGACAATAACATAATGGGATAGAAAAGTAGGCCACAAATTTTTCGAACTGAAAACACAACCACACACACACACACACACACACATATATATAGCAAACCATGTCATATATAACACAAGTTGGTCTATTTATAACATCTACAAAACAGGGGGGTTTCACAAAACTACGGGTCCTCATCCTTGATTTTACCTTCTTCCACACTCCAACTGGAGTCTTCAGCAGACTGCCTTGGGGACTCTAGTACTTCAAAAGCCGGGTCTATTGCGTTTACGACCGAGCCTTGAGGAGGATTTGCTATGCTCTTCCCAAAAGCGACCTCTATAACATATAGAGGAATCTCGAACTTCAGTATGGGACCTTCTCTCTGGCCATCCTAAGCCTGGCGGTACCACGATCTGTATCGATGGGGCACCTTATGGGTGAGACCTGCATCGACCCAAACGATGGACCTTACCAACTCATACGTCTAGCCCCTAGGGCTCCTATGCAACAGAATATAAGATGTCTGCTCTGTAACCTTCTTAGGTCGTCCAAAAAAATCAAGAGCTATCATCTAAGGACCTGAAATGTTATCCCACAACGGGGTGAGACGATGTCTCAACGAGTTCTACCCCATAAGACCTGATTAGGAAGAAAATACGCTCTAAGGCTGCCTAAGCACAAACATGAGTCGGAGGTCTTACCTTTTGCTTCTTGCAAGTCAGTATAATTGACATTTTCAACCAATCATTTCAACACATCAAGATAGATCGAATCATCAATCAATCTACTTAGTCGATTACATGTCATTGAGATCACTCCCCGGTCATCTCAATCAATACTATCTATAAAGTCTGATCATAATAAGAATTGCCTATTCTAGGCTAATAGTAGATAGTATAGCTCACTAAAAGCTGCCTCAATGTTGATATAGTATACTATATATGCTTGTTAGAAGCTGCCGCAATAGATAATATAGCTCGCTAGAAGCTGCCTCAAATATCGATATAGTATACTATTCGAATCATCCTTTTTATCATTTCTGATGAAAATAATCGTGTGTGGGTATACGGTCGGCCTTAGCCAAAAATACAATATTTTCACCTTTGAAAATCCCACTAAGTTCAATAGTCCACAAATCCATTTTTGGTGCTATAAACCGATGCTAGGTGATTTTCTAGTTAATTACAGAAATTAAATAAATTTGGGAATAAATTCCAAATATACAAATCACACAAAATCTGAACAAATTAAAGCTCAATTAAATAAACAGATCACACCACTACAATCAGCATAAAATTCTGGTCACTAGTTATCTCGGTCTAATTTATAGAAAATAAATAAATAATTAAATAATTACGAAAATTAGTTATTAAATGTAAATAAATAGTAAAAATGCAAACTTAGGCCCGTAAAGCCTAATTAAAAGCCGAGATGGGCTTGGAAAATTTCCGAACCACTCTAGATGAATACTAGAGCTTGTTTAGGGTCTAACTACACTACTCTAACCACCTAACATGCAATAATAATTAATTAAATTGCTAATCTAATCTAACTATCCATCTAATCCATACTTAGTCTAAACTAATCAACACTTAAGTGTTATTAACCTACTAAGAAGGGATTAGTGAGTTAAACTCACTTGTTAAGCGATCGACTCGGATCAAATCAATGGGGATGCTGCGGAGCTTAATAACTCCAAAGGGGGACTGCCTTTTGAGGTTCGGAAATGGGCCAAAGCGGGATGAACAGTAGCTTGGAAACCCACACGGTCTGGTCTCTATTTGGTGTTAATCTTGGCTAAGAAAGGTGGATTGGTGGTGTGGTTGAGGTGGAGACGAGCAAGGGAAGGATGGAGGGGCTGAACCGAGTCCCGGTGGAGGCAAGCGGTGGCTATGGCGGTCACGGTGGCAACGGATGACATTTTGGTGACTTGCGGGATGCACAAACTGGGCGGGACGGCATGGCTGGAGATGTGAGTAGGTAGGGCGATCACGGAGGCGAGCGGGCGAGCGACAGCGTGCGGTGGTGACTTAGCGACCTAACGGGGCTGTAACGGTTCTTTGGTTTTGCTAGACTTAAAACATGAAGAAGATGAAGATGGAGGCATCGACGGAAGCAGGGGAGAGAAGGGGGATCGGTTGCTGTTGGAGGGGACCACTTCACTCTCTCTCATCTTTGTCCCCATGTTTGGCCCACCAAGCCCAGCTGGCTTCCACAGCCTAATCCTAGACCAAATTGCCCCTTTTAGAAGCCTTGAAGAGGTCCACAAGTTGGGTCCATGGGGGTGCTACAAATTTCACACATTTTCCTTCAAATTGGACCTTAACCTCACTTGAATCAAAGTAATTCATCCTCTATAAATTCAATTATCGAGTCCTCGAACAAATTAGTATTTTTCTCACCAATTTCCAATAAAAAATGGTCCTCTATATTTTTTGGACAAAAACAACCCTAACTCGACATTTTTCCAAAAAGTCTTGGTTTGTAAAAAAATCTTTGGAAGGTGAGTCAACATTCCTAAAATGACTTGTGACATGACAAAACTTCCAATTTCTGAAATTGGATTCAAATTCACCGTTAATTTCGATATGATATGTTTTTAGTGTGATTTAGGCTACCGAGTAGCTTTTAGAAATTTTTAGTGCAAATGACTCGTGGTTGATTTTCTTCAAGCCACAATGAACCTCTTTGACACAATGGCAACTCTCAGCTGTTGTGAAAATCTCGAGGATTCAAATACGAACACAGGGTACCAAAACAATAGAAAAATCAGTCTAGTGCTAATCGATGAGAATTTAACAATTTAGTGGAATCACCCGCATTTAGCCACACATCTCAGTCGAACCAACCTATCTCTGATTTCTAATCGATTTTTAACTGTGTTGTAATAATTTCTACAGATGAGCACAGTCGAGTAGTCGAGTTCTTATTGAATCCTCAAGTTTATTGCATTAAAATCCCTTAATGACTTCCCCAGATAGTCTAGTTATCTCACAAGTGATTAGCTCTAAGAATAACACTATAGGCGCGTCGATGAAAAGCCCGATTAATTTAATTGAAAGCAAAAGTGAAAAATCTAGGATGTCACAATGAGCTTCGAATGGCAAGCTGGGATGGAGGAGAAATAGTTGATGGGTAGCAGGTAGAGAGAGGAAGGAGGGGGAACAAGTTTGGCTAAGGGGGGCCTACCTTGTCTTCCTCATCCTCTTTGGTCCCCTTGACCTTGGCCCACCACTAGCTGGATTCCATGGCCAATTTTTAGCCACCATTTCCCTTCTAGAAGCCCTTGAAATAGTCCAAATGTCAAGGGTGATGAGGGCACACAAATTTTGCAAAGTTTGGTTCAATTCCCAATCAATTTCTCTTCGAATCAATTCAAATTGGTCTCTATAAATTCCATCGTCGAGTCTAAGATCCAATTGATATTTTTCCTCACCAATTGAACTTACTTTCATCCCAATTTCGCAACCAAAAACGGTTCTTTGAAATTTCTGGACAAAAACAACCCTATCTCGACTTTTTCCCAAAAAGTCTCGGTTTGCAGAAAAATCTTCGGAGATTGAGTTGACGTTTTTAAAATGACCCGTGACATAACATAACTTTCAATTTCTGAATCAGATTCAAATTCGCAATTAATTTCAATCCGGGACGTTTTTAGCGTGACCTAGGTTACCAGGTAGCTTTCAGAAAATTTTAGTGCAAATGACCCGTGGTCAATTTTTTTTGAGCCACAATGAACCTCTTCAACACATTAGGGACTCTCGGTTGTCATGAAAATCTCAATGATTCAAATACGGACATAGGGTACCAAAATGATAGAAAAATGAGTCTATTACCGGTTGACAAGAATTTCTCAATTTGGTGTGATTGTTTAACCACACATCTCAGTCAAACCGACCTATTTCTAATTTTTAATCGATCTTTACTGTGCCGTAATGATCTCTGCAGATGAGCATGGTTGAGTAGTCGATTCTTGGTTGAATCCTCAAGTCTATTGCATTAAAATCTCTTATTGACTTCTCTAGATAGTTTAGTTATCTCACGAGTGATCAGCTATGAGAATAGCACTATAGGCACGTCGATGAAAGGACCGATTAATTTAATAGAAAACAGCATTGAAAATTTGAGATGTCACAACAAGTATCTCAAAACTCTATCAAAGTGACAAGTAGCTCAGCTTTAAACTTGTTTTTTTTAATAATAGAATTGGACATACCGCATATATACTAACCTCTTATTTCAACGAGAAGTTCTATATTATTCTACATTATTATGGCCTTGTGCTTGATCCTATTTCATGAGCTCTCTAGAAAAAACCCTATTTTTTCAAGAAGCAACACCACTTCTAAAATCATATAAGTGAAGTATCTACCATGTGTTTATGCTACAAATTTATACTTTACTTCAGTAAGAATTCAATTCAGCCTACAAAACATAATAGACGGTATCAATTTCTCATATTAGGCTATGTCAGCATCAAACAATCGCATTTAGTAATTTGTTCTTACCAATTAAACTTTTAACCAGTGATGTTCAAAAAAAGGTTGGGTTACCATTATTGGTGATTTCAATTAAAGAGTTTCAGCCTCATTTCTTGTGAAGTCGTGATTACCATGTCTCTTAATAAAGCATGTTAAGGGATCGGCTAAATTATTACTTGACCTCACATAAACAATTGTTATGATGCCATCTTTAATCAATTGTCTCAAATATTCATGTCTTAGACTAATATGTCTAGACTTACCATTATAAGTGCTATTATAAGCTCTTGCCAGTATCCTGACTATCATAATGGTTACAAATTGGAGGCATAAGACTAGGCCATATTTTGATATCGAACAACAAATTCCTAATCCATTTAGTCTCTTTCCCAATTGCTGCTAAAGTAAGGAATTCCAATTTCATCATTGAGTGAGTTGTACATATTTATTTCTTGCTCGCCTAAAATACAACACCCCCACTTAGTGTGAAAATCCATCTAGAAGTGGAATGCTTATCTTCCACACTTGTAATCTAACTAGCATCGGTGTATCCTTCTAATACAGCTGGATAATTATTATAGAACAATCTTAAATATTTAATTCCCTTAAGATGACCAAAAATATGATAATAGTCCTCCAATGTTCGATACTTGAGTTACTAGTATATCTACTCAACTTGCATACTAAATAAGCAATATCAGGTCTAGTACAATGTATCGTATACAATAAAGACCTTGTAGCACTTGCATATTCAAGTTGTGCTACCACTCTATCAGTATTATACTTTAAATTAATACTTGAATCAAATAGAGTACTTATTTCCTTAAAACCAAGATGTTGAAATTTATTTAGCAATTTTTCAACATAATTACATTGGCTTATAGAATAACCCCCGCTATGTTTCTTAATTTTAATACCTAAGATAGTATCGACTTCACCCAACTCCTTCATTTTAAACACGAAAGTTTGATACTTCCTAGTTTCAATAATTCTAGTCATGTTTAGTCCAAAGATAAGCATATCATCACCATACAAGCAAACAAAGATACCATAGTTTTTAGTGAATTTAGAGTATATACACTTTTAGCACTATTATGGATGAAACCATTAGACAATATGACCGAATCAATTTTTTCATGCCATTTAAGCACATAAAGAGACTTAATCAATTTACATACTTTCTTTTTATTTCTAGGAAGAATGAAACCCTCTAGCTGTTCCATGTAAATTTCCTCACTTAAGTCTCCATTCAAGAAAGTAGTCTTGACATCTATTTGATGAATACAAAGATTATAAATGGAAGTTAGAGTAAAAAGAATTCGAATAGAAGTTATATGTGTAACAAGAGCATACGTATCAAAATAATCGATTCATTCCTTTTGTCTATACCCCTTGGCCACAAGTCTAGCCTTAAAAGCTTGGATAGAACTATTAAAATGATATTTTCTTCTAAAAACCCGTTTGCACCCAAAAAGCTTGGACCCTATTGGTGAATCCACTAATACCCAAGTACTATTGGACATAATTGAGTCCATTTCATCATTTACAACTTCTTTTTGAAAAGAAGTATCTTTAGAAGACATAGCATCATCAAAGCTTTTAGAGCCGTCTTCTAAATTTAACAATAAATGGTATTTATTTACCATATTACTATCTTTGTCTCATTCAACAAGAAAAACATGAGTAATAAAATCAAAACCTAAGTATTTTAATTTGCTAGCTCCAATGCTTCTCCTTGGTTCAATAATGTCTTTAGAATCATTCGTTTCTTTCTCTTGAGAATCTACTTGAGTTTCCATAAGTTTTGAATTATTTTCAATAATTTCAAAACTTGTAAAATTTTTATTCTCAAAGAATTCAATATCTTTCAATTTTACAATGACATTAGACTCTAAGTCAAGAAGCCTATAATATTTACTATGTTTGGCATATCCAACAAAAATGCTTTTGATAGCTCTAGGTCCAAGTTTTGTTTTCTTGGGGTGTGGTGCTCCGTAAGTATGCCAAGCATCCTCACACTTTAAGGTATGACAAAGTTGGTTTTCTACCTTTCCATACTTCATAAGGGGTTATGTCATTTTTCTTGGAAGGTATTATATTATGTATATAACATGTAATTCTCCCCAATGATTAATTGGTAGCTTTGAATTTAAAAGCATACAATTAACCATTTATCGAAGAGATCGATTTTTCCTTTTAGCCAAGCTATTTTGTTGCGGAGTATATGGTGTTGAAACTTAATGAATAATACTATGTTCTTCACAATATGAAGAGAATTCATTTAAAAAAAAACAAATTCTCCACCTCTATCTGAATGTAGAATTTTAATTTTCCTTTCTAATTAATTTTCTACTTTAGCTTTATATTTCTTAAACATGGTAAATGCTTCATCCTTTGACATCATGAGATAAACATATCGCCACGTGTTAGCATCTGAGATCATCCACAAAGGTAATAAAATACCTTTTATCGCCACGTGTTAGCATGCCATTGAATTCACAAACATTACTATAGATCAAATCCAATAAATTCGAATTTCTTTTAACACTAGGAAATGGTTTTTTAGTAAATTTTGATCTAGTACATATTTCACACTCATCAAAAATTTGCTATTGAAATTTATCAAGTCTAGCTTCTTCATATTCTTCAAATAACAAATATTTATATGTGTCAACCTACTATGCCATAAAAATGAAGACTCGACAATATAAACAAAACTAGTAATATTATTATTGATTCTCAGTGAGACATGCCATCATTGGCATAACCCTCTCCTACAAATAGCCTATTCTTCGACAGGATAACCTTGTCGGATTCAAATAAAAACCTAACCCCCCTCTTACAAAGTAAATCAATAGAAAGTAGGTTCTTCCTAATTTTGGGTGTAAATAGCATGTTAAGAAAAGTAATCTTCATTTTAGAAGTGAAGTCTATCTCTGCCATGCCTTTGCCAGCAACTTTTGCTAGAACATCTTTCACCATCATGACCTCTTGACCATTTGAGTCAATAGTCTTTTCAAATTGGTTGAACATGTATTTGTCCTTGCACACATGGACTATTGCTCTAGAATTTAACCACCAATCGAATTGGATAGTGGTGGAGTTGATTTTAGAAACCATAGCCATTGCATCATTAATTTTAGAAATTTTCATATTTGAAAGCATGGTTGAAATCATGGTCACATAATTTTCTTCAACCAAATTCGCATCGGCCTTCATCGTTGGAATGTTTTTGTCCTTTGATATGCTCTTGTGGAGAATGCGGTCCTTGGCATAGTGTCCATGTTTGCCACAAACAAAACAACAACCATTTTTATTCTTTTGTGTTCTCTTAAATTTATGCCCATTCTTTATTTTGAAGTTCTGGTTGATTTTTCGTTTTCTTTTCACAACACTCACCTTGGAATCGTACAAAATAGATTTATCACGTAAACGTGGCACTTCCTCAATGCGAAGAAGTTTTTTCTTTTTGCTCCAAGGTGATGTCCTTTGACTTGTACATTAGCCTTTTTCCATAGTTTTTCCAACTTGGAGGCAATTTTGCAATAATTACTCCAACTTGAAAATCTTTTGGAATATCAATCTTGAGGCACGAATTTTATTCTCTAACACTTGCAACTCATGGACTTGTTCCAATAAGGGTTTGGTATCAATAAACTTGAAATCAAAATACTTTGCCATTAGATATTTGTATTTTTTTTTTTTGGTAAGGTAAGAATTATATTGACTTTTTACCACAAAATAACCATTAGATATTTGTTGGTACCTTGCTCTTCCACTTTGTACTTGAATTTCAGTGCGTTCCAAATTTCTCTAGCCGACTTTATTTCAGTGAATAAGTCGTATAATCGATCGGATTGTGTATTCAGAATGTGTCCACAACAAAGCAATTCGTTCTCAACACATTTCTTCTTTTCCTTGTTAACCCTTTCAACAGCTTACACACTTGGTTGTCCTCCCTCGATAATAGGTTTTGGATCTCCTATAGGCGCCAAGTTGAGATCCAATATGTAAGATATCTTAGGCAGTGAGTAGGAACATCATCTTGTCCCTCCAGTGAGCAAAGTTGTTCCCATCAAAATGGTCTAGTTTGACCATGTCTTAATTCATTACTTTGATTGTCTTCAGCTCCATTGCTGAACAAAATAAATCCTTAAAATTATTGGGAAATATGACTTTAAATCAATAGAGCAATTAAGTTGGACTTTGAGACGTGATATCACTTTCTTTAAAGATTTATTTATCTCACAATGTTCCTATTGGTCATTGGAAAATATACTCCAGGATACAACAAAGTCTCAAATGAGAATACTAGATAATAATTTTAGTATGTCTCTTAGGTCTCTCTAGGAAACAATTGAAAAAGATGATTGTAGTTTCAGAAAGAAAACTCAAAAAATGATCTCATACTCGTTCCTCCAAAAATCGACATATATATATATATATATATATCAGTCTCAAAGAATATAGGCAATTCTTTGGGAAAGATTGCAAAGTAAATAATAGCATCCCTTCGAAAGAAGTTGCAAAGTGAACAAATACAACCCTTTCGGGAAAAGTTGCAAATTGAAGATGTATAATCTCCAAATGTTCTCTTGAAAAGACACATATATAAAAATTTCGAATAATAAAATAATAAAAAATAATAATTTCTTTTTAATAAATAAAATTTCGAATTTTAATTATTTCCAAAAATACTTAATAAATAAAAACAACCTTTGAACTAACAAAGATTAATAAAGTAACTGTACAAAATAAAATAAAAAATAAAGGGGTTAGTGCTAATTAAACTACGGGCACACAAAGTGCTAAGTGCGCCTAATAATCACGCCAAAATTGCCCAATTATTCAAGCACCCACATGCAGGTATGATGGGGTTTTGCCCATAGTTAGCATATTTCTTTAAAGACATTAGAGAATGTGTATACTTATTAACCAACCCATCTCCTTCAAACTTTCCAATGTGGAACAAGTAAAAGGACACTTAAGTTTGTTTTACAAACAAACTTCTAATAATATCTGGTCATGATTGTTGGGAATATGAGAACTAGCATTGGTGTTCCCATCTAAGCATAGAGTCTTGAGTCCAAGCGCCAATACCTAGTTATATTTCGGAAAATGTTTTCCGATTTTTCAAAAAGGAAATCATTTTTCCTTGAATTTAAGCATATATTTTCTGTTGACTAGGAAAATATTTTCCATTGACTTATTTTCCTGAGGGAACCAAACAACAAAAAATGAGAAAAAATTTCTTAGAAAATGTTTTTTGTGTAACAAATGGAGCCTTGAATTGTCATGCCCCGAACCTCGAGCATGTGCACATCCCGTTGCGGTCGATAGAAAAGCGACTTCCCAGGACACGTCGCCGACCCATTCAATTAATTACACATGCGGAAGCGGATAAATAATCCCCAGAAAAAACTCAATTGGGATAGAAAAGCAGGATCACATTTTCAAAACCACACCACACACTTTTATACACATCAAACCAGTTCGATTATAGGACTAGGCTATTAACAAAGATCTATAGAAGATCAGTCCTAAAAACTAAGCTGTCCTAAGATCAGCTAGATAGGTCCATTCGTTAGGTCTTCAGTCGGGATCGGCGAAGTCAAAAATCCTCTCAGTGACCCTCACTGGTCTACCAAAAAGCTCCGGAGGATCCGCCATCTAAAGACCTGAAATATTATCCCACAACGGGATGAGACAATGTCTCAGCGAGTCCTACCCTCTAAAACTCGATTAGGAAGAAAATAAGCCCTAGGGCGCTCTAGCCACACAAAGAGGATTGAGGACTTACCTCGCCTCAGTCCATTCCTACATGTCAATACAATTCAATTCAATCAAACTATCTATCATTCAATACCGTCTATCAAACTAGTCGTTAATACGACATATGCTCTCCAAAGCTGTAATATATAGACGGTAGCTCACCAGAAGCTGTAGCATATAGGTAATAGCTCACTAGAAGCTGTAGCTGATAGATCATATAATAGCTCACCAAAAGCTGCAATATATATATATATATATATATATCATAATTGCTCGCCCAAGCTGATACATATATATACAAACCAAACGCTCGCCAAAGCTGATCATTCAACAATAAACTATAGAATTGGATATACATACCAATAACACCCAACGATTCAAACTAGTCATACAAACCAATTACGGTGCCAAAAGCCGACACCGGGTATTTTCAAGTTGAATACCAAAACTTCTCCAATTTCAATTAATTCCACACTTTGGAAGAATTAACCATAATCATCAACTTACACAATTTCTCAATTACACAAACAATTAGCACAAACCGACCACACTACTACGATTAGTGCGAAATTCTAAAGATCGGCTATACCAAAAGAAAATTTTCGAAATTATTAAATAATTAAATTTAATTCCGAAAATTAAATAATTAAATATTATATTATAATAATTTAATTTAATAAAATAATATTTATAAAATTCGAAATAATTAATTAAATAGAAATAATTAATTAGGGCTTAAACTAGATTACACTAATTTAAACATACAATTAGCCCTAATTAAACATCCATTAAACTAATCATATAACTAATATAATTTACATTAAAATAATCTAATCTAACCACTTAAACATAATTAGACTAATCTAAACACCCCTTAAGCATGATTAACTTACTAAGCGAGGTTTAGAGGATAAACTCACCGGTTTTGCGCGCCGGTGAGTTCACGACGACCACGATGCCAAGGCGGTCGATAAACCCCGAAGCGGCGACACCAATGGAGGCCGGGAAGACACTAAAAATGGGCCACGAAGTCTCCAAAACCTTGCTGTCTTCTGCTTCTGATCTTGGTTGAACTGAAGAGAAGAAACCAGCAGCTTCAATGGCGAAAACGGGCTGATCGGAGCTCCGGTGAGCGGGTGGTTGGCAACCGGTGGCTCCCGGGGTCAAGGGGGGATGTGCTGGTGGTTGGGACGGGCGGTGGAAGGGTCGAAATGGGGAGAAAACGAAGAAAATCGCGAAACAGTGCAGGCGGCGAGCAGCCAGACGGTCCAGTGACCTGTAACTTCACAGCAGCGTACCGGACGGACGGTGGCTCCGTTCTAAGCGAGGTCGGGCTTGATGGAATGTTCTGGATGTCTTCTTCGCGACGATGGGTGGATTGTTCATTGATTCAACTGGAAGTTAACTTTTTACTCGGATCTTTGGAAAAAGGTCGGCTGGAGCAGAAACTGGAACGAGAGAAAAACAAAGGGAAAAAGAGGTCCGGCGGGCAAGCGACGGTCTTGGGCGGCTGATGGCTGATCTCCTCTGGTTCTTTGAAGCTCAAGATGGAGAACAACAATGGAGAAAGCCTTGGATTATGGAGGAAGATGGGCTGCTGAAACAAAGGGGTCCCCAAGAGCTCTTCTAGCTTCAACACTTGTCCAATTCCCCTCTCTCTTGCCCCCACCATCCATGGCTCTCACCCTCTGCCCTTTGCAGCCACCAATCTTCCCCAACAAGCTTGGTTGAGTGTCCAAAATGTTTTGTGACATGGGAGTTACGAATTTTAGACATTTGTACTTCAAATCCAATCAATTCCCTCTTAATTCCAATCAATTGAAGCTCAATTGAAGCTCAAATAAATCAGTCCATGTGTCCTCGACCTTCTTATGACTTTTGCCCGTCAAATGATCCAACTTGGATCCCAAAGATTCGATCAAAAATGGCCTTCTGACACTCTCGAACAAAAATGGCCTTACTTTGCTTTTCCGCCAAAAATCTCGGTTTGCAGAAAAATAATCTGAGATGAGTCGACGTTTCTAAAATGAATTGTGACATGGCAGAACTTTCAATTTCTGAATTCGAGTTTAAAATCACGGTTAATTTCAATGTGGCGAGATTGGAGCGCGTCTTAATCTACCGGGTAGCTTTTAGAAATTTTCAGTGCAATTGACTCGTGGTTGATTATTTTCAAGCCATGACATAATCTTCGACACATTGGTGACTCTCAATTGTCGTGAAAATCTCGAGGTTTCAAATACAGACACAGGATACCCAAAACTACAGAATAATCAGTTCAGTGCCGGTCAACGAAGATATTTAAATTAGGTGGAATCACCCATACTCTAATCACATATCTTAGTCGAATCGACCTATTATTGATATCTGTTTGATTCTGACAGTGTCGTAATGATCCTTGTAGATTAATACGGTCGAGCAGCCAATCATGGTCAGATTCTCAAGCCTATTGCATTTAAATTCCTTAACGCTTCACCTGATAGACTAGTTATCTCGTGAATGATCAGCTCGGAGAATTGAACTATAAGCACGTCGATGAAAAGTACATCTCATTTAATTGAAAACAGAATCAGAAATTTGGGATGTCTCATGAATCCCTTCTTAATATCATAAAATGGCCAAAATGACTTAATTTCTCGCCAAACTTTGATTGGGATGATTCATTTTTGTCATTTTTCCCCATTTTTCCAAGGAAGAAAAAGCATACCTCTTCCTTTTATGTCCAATTAAGAAGAACATAAATTGTGTGTGCATTTCTAATCGCCATTATTATTTAGGGACATTTGTTTCCACTAGTTTAACTTCATAAATAGGAAAATTTGACATTATCGATAGTGCTCATGAACTGGAAACATGTATAATTGTGTATCTATATGAGATAGTATTTAAGTTCTCTCTTCAAAAAGAATCACTTTTCATTTAAAGAAGGATTAATATCCTGAAAACCCCAAATTGGTACACGTATGACAAATTTATCCTAAACTAATTTTTTGACTATGAAAAACCCCAAGTTGATACACTTATGATAAATTTACCTTAAACTGGTACACTTGTGATAAGTTTACCCAAAACTAATTTGTTCGACTGCAAAAAAACCCTAAATTGGTACATTTATAACAAATATACCGTTCGTTAAATTGAATTAATGCCACAAGAAACTACAAAAATTGTATAACTATGAAAAATGGATAGAAAAATCCCAAACTAGTTAAATAGTCAACTGTTACATATTATCCAACTTAGTAATTTAATAGTAAAATTTAGGGGAACAATTAAATTTGTCATAATTGTACCAATCTAGAGTAAAATTGTCAAAGGTGTACTAGTTTGGAATTTTTGGTGATCACAAAACTGGTTTGGGAGAAATTTGTTATAGGTGTACTGGTTTGGAGTTCTTCAGGGTATTTATTTTTAAATAAAGAAAATAGAGTAAATTCTATTAAAAAAACAGCCAAAAATGACTCTTCCTTTTTACCAAATGTTATTAACTCATTTTTCTCACTTTACTTTTGAAATCCAATTCTTTTCCTATACAAAGTCTAGTTTATTGTATATATCCAAACGGGAATTCTAGATTGGGCAAATAAGTAATAAAATATCATAGGAAAACAAAGCATAAAGTTCATTAAAATCACAACAACTAAAACAAGAAGAAACAACCACGACATGGAATTAGGGAAAATTGCCTAAAAATTCGTAAATTTATTTTGCACTTTTACAAATTCAATCCTAAAGCTTTCAATTTTACCAATTGAATTCTAAACCTTTTCACATGTTGGTACTTGAGTCTATCGACCAATTTTGGCTGGAAATCGCTAACCTAGACATCGGCCATCCTACATGCCATGAGTAGGACTAACAAATGTTTTTTAATAACATTTTAATATTTTTTAAATATATTATTGTTTCTAAATCTTTTATTTGTTTTTGTTTTCTTCTTCACTTTTCTTCTTGGTGAGCCTCCTCGCCCAGATTTGTGTTAGGAATTTTGGGTCAAGCAAAAAGTAATAAAATATGAGAGCGAAGCATCAAATATAAGTTCATTGAAATTTAAATAAATAAATAAATAAATAATCACGACATGAAATTACACTTGCATCCTTTGTTGCCAACTGATGTCCGTGACAGTCCACCAATTTGTCTAGACAAGAACACGTCTAAAGAACAAACTTTAGAGATATACAGAAATAGTGAATCAAATTTCCTTAATTTGTCTATTTAAACAAAAAAAGACCTTGGCATATGATTAGATGATGTTTTTGTCTGATTAAGCAAGCTCAACTATTCTTTTTTTCTTGGTCGATTTCATTAGCATAAAAGAAAATAGCAATGTTTTGTCACACTTTGTAACCAACAAGAAAGGGGATGACATGACCGTCTTTCTACAAGAAAGATGCAGCATCAAACATAACCAGTAACCTGTTATCAACACACACATACACATCGCCACCAAAAAGAATATTTACAACTAAAACTTAATCAACCTAACAAGCTATCAATAACAATAATTATAACTCCCTTAAGCCATACCCAAAATACAATTCCCAAAAGTTCCCCACTAATAGCGCTCTCGCTCTACTTGCTGCAAATCGAGGAACCTGAAAACATGAAATACGAGTGGAATGAGCAATCACAACCAAGTAAATAGTACATTTCTTCTAAGCAAATCGAACAACCACTATGCATGTACACAAAGCAATACCAGAACTTCATAACCCAAACTCAAAGTATAAAATATTTATCGAATCATATATGAGTTGTTTCATTTCAACAAAGCCTCGTACAAGTCAAAAATGCTCATTAATCCCACCATCACAATTCAAAATCAATAATCAAGTTCACTAATCTTTATCAAATCACATGTTAATGGTCTATCCATTGACTAATCTATTGCTCAATATCTTACCATGGTTATTGTAGCATCCTTTAGATCTAAGCAAGGTCGCTTCATTGGATATCCAAAGGAGACTCTTGAATACTATTTATATTTTCACTCTGACCAAAGAATTTCAGTCAGCAAGCATGCTTCTTTCCAAGAGAATGAGTTCGTTTGGGAAGGTGGTGCTGAATGGAAAATAGTCCTACAAGAAGAGAATAATGAAGTACCAAACAACCATGTTCAGATACCGATATCCAATTCAATGGGAGCTTCTGATACACAACCTCTTAGGAGGAGTGTGAGAATGTCTTGTCCACCTACTCATTATAGACACTTGGTTGAACATATAAAACCATTATTCATTGTGAATGATAGTGATCAACTTGGTGACCCTAACTCCTATGAGGAGATGATGTCGGACATCAATTTTGGTAAATGGCTAGAAGCTATGAAATCCGAAATGGATTCAATGTATTCCAATGATGTTTGGACTTTAGTTGACATGCTTGATGGTATTGTACCAATTGGCTGTAAATGGATCTTCAAGAGGAAGATGAACGTTGATGGTCACGTTAGAACTTACAAAGTACGGTTGGTGGCAAAAGGATATCGTCAAAAAGAAGGAATTGATTATGACAAAATTTTCTCACCATTAGCCATGTTAAAATCCATTCAGATTATGTTGGCTATAACTACACACCTTGATTATGAGATATTCTAGATGGATGTCAAAACAACTTCTCTAAATGGTTTTATTGAGGAGGACATCTATATGGAACAACCACGAGATTTTGAATCCAATAGTGAAAGTCGAAATGTGTGTAAGCTTAAGAGATCCATTTATGGACTCAAACAAGCCTCCAAAAGTTGGAACATCCGTTTTGATGATGTAATCAAATCGTTTGGTTTGATCAAAACCCGGATGAACCTTGTGTATACAAGAAGGTCAGTGGAAGCGCAATTGCATTTCTAGTTCTGTATGTCGATGATATACTTTTGATTGGGAATGATGTACCGATGATATCATTGATAAAACTATTCTTATAATAGAAATTCTCCATGAAAGATTTAGGAGAAGCAACTTATATTTTAGGTATCAAGATCTATAGAGATAGATCGAGATGATTGATTGGTCTCTCACGGTCTACATACATGGACAAAGTGTTCACACGTTTTAACATGCAATGTTTCAAAAGAGGATTATTGCCTTTTAGGCATGGCATCCGTCTTTCCAATGAGATGTGTCCCAATACTCCTAAAGAAAAAGAGCAGATGGTGAAGATATCTTACGCATTCGTTATTGGAAGCATCATGTATGTGATGCTATGTACGAGACCTATATTGCACATGCTGTAAGCATTATTAGCAAATATCAGTCTAATCCAAGGGAAGAGCACTCGATTGTAGTCAAGAATATCCTTAAGTACTAACAAAGGACAAAGGATTTCTTTTTGATATATGGAGAAGGAGAGTTTAAAGTTGAAGCTTATACTGATTCCGATTTTCAATCGGATCCTAATGAGTATAAGTCTACATCTAGGTTTGTCTTTACATTGAATGGTGGCGCAGTTAGTTGGAAGAGTTCCAAACAAAGCATAACTACTGATTCTACCATTGAGTTAGAGTATGTAGCTACTTCTGCATTAGTGAAGGAAGCTGCTTGGATGAAAAAGTTCATATCTGAACTTGGAGTCGTTCCTTTCTATTGAGCAACCGATTACATTGTTTTTTGATAAATACTTCATTCACAAAAGTTTAAATGACATTCATATGTAAAACATATTAAGATTTCAAAAAGTTTTGTGAAGATTTGGATTTTGAAATGAGTCTTTCTCTTTGACTATTAAATCTGCTTGATGGATGAATTTTTATGTTGTGCTCAATGATCTTCTGCTCTTTCCACATAACGAATTTGGCTAGGATTTCTAATGAAAAAAATGTTTTAAAAGGTTTTTTCTACAACATATTAAAATTTTATAATTTTTCGAGCCCGTTTGATAAGGTAATGGTACTGATTTTGAAAGTTGCTCAAAACTGTTTTCGCCTTAGAATTGGAGAACCACACGCCTAACTTGGAGGGGAAAGGAGCTGCACGCCTAACTTGAAGAGGAAGCCAATCTAGAGTCTTCTTGACTTGAAGATAAGAATGTATTAAATGCTTTTAGAAGCTAGCTAATTAATGAGCTTAATGAGTCACACGCTCATGTGGTTAACTTGGAGAACAAGTTATCCAAAGTCCAAGTTTCTTGATGACCAAATTTTAGGTAAATCTTAGGATATGATGGCCCTAGATTATAACATCGGTGAACAAGTCAAGAACTAGCCAATTAGAAGAGGACATGATGCATCAAAAGGCTTATGTGTCTCCTTAGGCACTATTGGCGATAACGAACCTAAAATGAGCCTTCGAGAACAAGTCAAGATGTGAAATCAATCACAAGTGAACACCAAGGGACTTAGGCACCAACTCAAGAGGATAGCTAGGCCAACTTGCCTCTTAGGTGTAATCATGAGCTTGTAATAAAAATCTAAGAGGAGGATGCCTATAAATAGGATAAACCATCCTCACATTTTAAGACTTAGTCTTTCTCTCATTTCCTCTCCCTTCCTCTCCTCTCTTTCACACCCTTCTCTTCCAAGCACCCTAGACGCCGACTAACCACCAAAGAAGCATCTTAGAGCTAGGTCCAAAAAGTAGTCCATGTGTGATGTTTGCAAAAGCTGGGTTTGTTTTAATATGTATTGTTAAGTCCTTGGATCAATTTGAGCATATGTTTGAACTAGGTCACTTAGTATGTGAACGAGTTTCATGAGATGCATGCATCCCTTTTTATAACCCAAATGATCATAAGCCATGGATCTTTGGAAAGCTTATTCATATGCACTAACTCATTGTCTTTGATTCTTGAAAGCACATAAATGGTTGAGAGCCTTTTATATGCATAAGCAATGCAAGGCATGAACCTTGCTATTGATTTGCCATCGACAAGTGGGTGGTGATCTTGTATCCGACAATTGACGGCGAGATGTCCTCCTATAGGAGAATAAGCGATTTCTACTTACTGAGTCATCGACTCACTCTTGTTGTTCTCACAATTTCAGGTGTGTGAATGTGGCACCCCGAACCCCTCTTAGGACGCCACAGGCACCAACGTTTCACCTTATTACATCTCTAAGAAGAAGCGTCGAAATTAGTAGACACATTTTTTTTTTAAAAAAAAAAAACGGTCCCAGCGCGACTCTTTAGCGGAAGTAAAATAAAACATCACCATCTCTCCCTCCTTCAACCATGATACAGATACACACCACTAATCATCATGATTAAAAGACAAGCCATGACACTTTATTTACATATATCCAGGATGGGATTTCTTTGGGTCGGTGCGTCAAAGGAAAAGCCGGGACTCAGCCACGTCCGGCCTAAAACCCCAAAAAGAACCCTCGACCCGCTACAATTCACGTGCAACAATCCCCATCATCAGTGTCGGCTAACTATCCCCAAAAAATCCAACTCCTACTTGTCACGCACGGGCCCTCACACCCAATCCGGTGCATCAGGCGGTGGCGGCGGCAACATCCCACGCATCACACCGTTGCGACGAATGTGGACCGATATGAACTCCTGGACAACAGGGCCCCCAACCAGGCCTACATCGTACATGACTAAATAGCGCACTCATATATACGTCAATCCAGGAATAGAGGGATAGCCAAATTCCTCGCACTCGACCTCTACATCGGATGGTAAGTCGTAAAACACACCCCGCGTGACAGCAGGGAGCGGCATGCTGCTAATCTGAAATGTTGGTCCCCAAAGGGATGAGTACAACCACTCAGCAGGTAAAAGAATCCAATAGCCACTCAATGCATCATACAATACAATCATAACATCGTACATGCCATTTATCCATCCATGCGTGCTTACCTCGAAGCCATGCATATACCATCATCATGCATCCATGCACTCATCATCATCATCATATCACATGTATCATCATCATTACCATGCATCCATGCACATCTCATCATCCTCATGTCGTACACATGTATTGTCACATCATATGTCATCATCATATCATACCATGTCATATCATAATGCCATAAGTGATCATCATCATATCATATCATATATCATCATCATTATGTCATATCATATATCATCATCATCATATCATATCATGTCATCATCATATCATATGTGATCATCATCATATCATCTCAATATCATCATCATCATACCATATCACATATCATCATCATCATATCATATCATATATCACCATCATCATTTTTCACTTTTATCTTTTAATTCGATCACCACTTCCGTCATCGCAAGATAACCCTCCGGCACACACCACCGGGCATCCGGCCCCCCACATTCCGGGCATCTTGTATCTCAACTAGCATCACGAGGCATCCTCTCGGGCAAAAACCTCCGACAAGGCTTCCGGCATTTACACTCCCTGGCCGGGCATCTCGCACCCCAACTGGCGTCACGAGGCATCCCCCTAGGCACAAACCTCCAGGGCTTCCGGCACCCCCACTTCCTGGGCATCTCGAAACTCCCGAGGACAATCCGGCCTTGTATCTCAATACAATCTGGCTTCCGGCACCCCCCATCCCGGGCATCCTAATACTCCCAGGGCATTATCATCCGCCATAACAGTTTTCTCATTTATCATCGTTCACGTTTACCAATTCATACCTCAACTCAGCATGGCACACAATATAATGGCAAACAAGATCACTTTCATCCTTTGATTCATACATGTATTTCTAATCATCATCATACATGCAGCAAGACATAATCATTGATAACAATGCCATTCATGGAGTCCATGCCATTTAAGATGGTCCATATTTCATGCCTTTTACAAAATTCCAGCATGTACCATTTTTTGGAAAATATTCAAATTAAATATCCATATGCTTCTCAAAAATTCATGAAATCAAGGCATGTGATAAACAAGACAATAAGATAGTAATTTCATGAGAAACACATGCCCCATAGAGTTCCACACAAGTAGGTACAATTCACACAAAACAGGATGCAATTTCGGATAGAAACAGAATGCACAGTTTCCGAAATAATTTGATTAAAATACCTGAACGATCTTCACAAATTACGAAATTTTACCAAGTTATAGCCAAGACACCAAAGTATAATTTTCATGAGACTTCCAAGCCAAATTCTTTTTAGATTATTTTCTACAGTCACACGAAGCTTCTGGATCTAACACCGAAACGTCCAGTACATGCTTCTCCGAAATACTAGGTTTTCAACCACTTATTCTTCTTCGTTTCCTCTGAAATTTGGATATGTTTTACTTCAAATGGTCCCCTACAACTTTCATTAAGGAACCTACGTCAAATTTCCAAAGAATAGTCACCATATAGGTCCATGAAGTCTCGGGTGTCCAATACCGCGTTCCCAGATCTACCATCTTCAAGAGTAAGTCGATTCACTAGGCTACACTTGCTCATTTTACTTCACATTTGAGTATGTTAATATTTAGAATGTTCTCTACAAGTTTCATGAAGAAATCGAAGAGATATTCTTAGTAAATATCAACATGCAACCACAAATCCACCGAAAGGTCAGTGAAATCGTTCCAGATCTAAGGTCTCCGTAGAATGAGAGTTTGACCCCTTAAATCTCCATCATTTTACACCAAATTTTAGTATGTTGTATTTTAAGATGTTAACTACAACTTTCATGAAGAAATCAAAGTCAAAATCGAGCTCAAAACATGCATGAAAGCTCTCACAAGGTTCTGACTCAAACTGTTCATGCGAAAACAGCATGCAACTCAAGAACAAACACATTAGCCTCACTCCTATGCCTCCAAACATCCTAAATTTCGACCATACATGCCAAACATTGGTGCAAGAGTAGAAAGTGGATTCCCAACTTGCCTCTAGACCACACAAACGACGGCACACGGCGGCGAACACGGCGGCACACGGCGGCGAACACGGCGGCGAACAGCGACTCCTTCCTCTCGGCTTCTCCTCCCTCTCGGCCTCACTCTCCCTCTCTCTCACACAATCTCTCTCTCTCCTTTGGGCGGTAACTCAACTGGCCACCTCTCTCTCCTCTTCCCTTTTATTTCCCCAAACCTCATCATTTGCAATGATTAGGTTGCCTCTCAAATGGCCAATGCATGGGAGTTCTTTTTGCCACTTGGCAAGACCCATGCATGGACTTGGGCTTCCCTTTTCTTGGGCCTCCTTTTGGGCCGGCGACAGCCCCTCCGTGGGCTCCTATTGGGCCGACCAGCTTGGCCCATTTAAGCTTAGGCCAATGGGTCTAAGGTCCAACCTAAATAAAAATTAAATTTTCCCCTTTTTATAATTTCTTCTATAAATTTTAAATTTTAAATTCCACATGGCCAAAGTCTTGTGATATTTTATTTATAGAAATTTAGTCTATAAAGTGCATGGCCAAGCATAGATTATTATCATTAATCTATCAAATTTAAAATCTCATAAACACAAGCACAAATCACCTAATCTTAAAAGAGACTAATGGCTAAAGCATAAACCATAGGTAATTTCATTACCTATTTAGAGGCTTCAACACACCTTATAGCTTGACTTTGGATTTTTGGGATGCCACAGTGAAGGGTGAACCAATCCCGCTACCCATCCGTCCCGAACTCCCTATTGATATGACTACCACCATGATGGACACAGTAGACTTAGAAGGGGACATCACTTATCATATTAAAACTACTACCTTATGGGTCCAATAAGGGAATGAACCTAGCATGGGGGCCGTTTTTGGGAACAGCTTAGTAGAGGAGCTTGGCTATCCTAGCCTTTTGATTGACTATATATGAAAACGAAAATAAGTAACATAGGACTAGGATGGGCATGTAATCAAAATAGCTTTTGATATGTGAATATTAATATGAATATATGTTGTTTTTATTTGTTTGGCTTTCATATGTCTTGCTCGACTTCCATATTTGTTTGTACGGGGATTGTTTATGATCACTTTCGCATGTGCTTAACTAAAGATAAAAGGCTTTTGGGGCATTTGACGTTGCCTAGAGGCGTCGATGTTAACCCGCCGGGTCATGCTCTCGTACCAGAGGTGGGGCAAAAGTGTGACAAGATATAGTAAAGAAATTTGGTTTGGAAGGATACATTGAGACTCTCATGTCACACTCTATCAAATTGAATAGAGATGAGAAAGGCAAGTCTGTCAACCCTAAGCTATATAGGAGTGTAGGCTCACTTCTATATCTAATAGCATCTAAACCTGGTATTTTATTTAGTACTTGTTTATGCATTCGATTTTAACCAGATCCAAAAGAATCACATTTATCAATTGTCAAACTAATTATTCAATACATTGGATCCACACAAAAATTAGGAATTCGGTATCCCAAAAATGCAGACTTTATGTTGCTTCGATACTCGAATGTTGACTTTGCAGGTTGTAAAGTAGATAAAAAAAAGTACATTAGGTACTTGTCAACTACTAGGGAACATGCTGATCTCTTGGTTCTCGAAGAAACAAAATTCAGTTACTCTCTCAACCACTAGAGCTAAATATATTACCCTTGGAAGCTGTTATACTCAACTCATTTGGATGGAGCAACAATTAAGTAATTTTGGAAAAGATGAGGAAGGTATTCCCATTATATGTGATAACACAAATGCTATAAATCAAATCGGAAATATAATTCAACATTCAAGAGCCAAACACATTGAGGTAAGATATCATTTTATTAGATATCATGTTAACAATGGTTATATCTGTATACAATTTGTAGAATCAAAATAGTAGCTAGCTGATATTTTCACCAAACCGTTGAATAAGCCAGCCTTCAAATATATATACATGGTGAACTAAGAATATGCAATGCTTTGGAATGATAACATTTAGGTAATTTGTCAATTATATCAAATAACATCATATACGACATAAACAACAGGTACGCATCTACTATATTAATTCAAAAAGTTATTGTTGCAAGCACTATGCTTGTCATAGTTCTGACCATCTGAAGGTGATACGATTATAGTGACAAACTTTGTACGCATGAATTTACTACCTATCTAATCGATAGATTTCAAATATGAAACATCTATAGATAAGAAAAATCACGTTGATGATATGACGGCAAATTTTTTTTTCTCTCTCTCTTCATATAATACACTACTTTTATTTATAGAGGGTTAGTATTCACTTTTTTCACTCACTGCTCATACCTACCCTTTCATATTTATTAAAATATCTACTCAAACCTCTTGTCTCTTCTACACACAGGCACATTTTCACTCAAATCCATGGCACCCAAAGCTCACCTCTTTTCTAGGGTAGTAAGGAAATCTTCACGAACCACACACTAATTGTCCAAAACCTCTAAAGAGGAGATCACCCAACACGAAGAATTGTCGGAAGCCACTCAAAGTCAGAGTGTGGCCCAAGTTGGTGGATCAAACACTGTTAGTACCCTACTGCCTGCGACTACAGAAAAAGAAACCTCGTCAGAAAAACTTCTAAATCATGATTGCCTATAGAGAAGGACACTAGTGTTATACCACCTATGGCACCACTGACTATAGCTGTTGCATTGCCATTAACTTTTGCCCAAATACTCCAAGGAGATTTATTGAAGGGGTTAGCCGCTCTCATGGAGACCCATGGATTGGAGTTAAAGAAACTCCTCAAGTTCAAAGCCACATGATTGCAAACCTTACAGCTTGAACAAGCACTAACTGCTTAAGAAAAAACTAGCTACTAAACCATTGAATTCAGCTGCTTAGCCCTCTCAACCATCTCAGCCTTCTTAACCCTCACCTCAAAAATCCTCAACCAAAGAGAAAGGTATCTCAAAACATGCTGCTCCCAAAGACGAAGGAAAGAAAATTGTTGAAGAAGTAGAAATCATCACTGAGCCAGTTATCTCACAGCTCGAAGGAAGTAAAGCTACAAAAGAAAAAAACAAAAGCCTCGTGAGACAAGCGTCATGAAGATGATGATGATATGGGCTATCTTGAACAAATTTGAAGAGTTTTCCTTCTTGCATGTGATTTTTATCCACATGTATCGCATGGCTAATCGAAAGATAAGAAAGCTACCCTATAGTGCTTTTAGTGACACGAATCTTCAAGTACCTTAAGATCGACTACTCTGAAGTTTCACCTCTCATTATGCCAAATGTGAAGATTGGGAATAAAATGCCAGACAAGATAATGCTCAGGATGACGCCTAAAGATTGGGTTTATCATAGAGGAGAGACTGTCCCCATTGGTCATGATGACCATGAAAGAACAATGGCAAAGCTCAAAGAAAGGATTGCTGAGCTCTATGAAGCAAAAAAAGCTCAAACATGCTAAGGCTCTAGGATCAATCAAGGCCCCTTCGTCCACCTCGTCTAGAAAAATCACCTTCACCAGCCGTGGATGCACTTGCCTCTCCTGCCAGCCTTAACCAACTACAAGAAAATGTTAAGGAGATAAAGAACACCCTCCTTTCTTTGACCCGATACTTGGTGAAGATTGAGGGCACCATCCTCAGCTTAGATTGCTACAACCATGTCTACCCTAAAGCATAAATCGCCAAACTTGAAAACCCACTTCCTCTTAAAAAATTTCAATGTGCTCATGTTTTGCTTTGCTATTTTATCTATCTTAGTTTGTTGCTTAGGTCTGAATTTTTGTATCACGCTGTCTCGTACCATCAATGAAGCTGATCGTTTCATTCATGCAGCTATTTCACATTTACTTTGATTGATGACTAAAAGGGAGAGAGTCGATTGATATGAAAATTACTCCTAAATATTTGCTACAAAAGATGTTGGATATTCCTTTGAAGATTTTGGATATGCTCACAACATCTAATATTGATAATTTGCCAATAATCTTTTTTCTCATAATATTTTGCTCAGAACTGACTAATGATTGAAATTATAATACTCACTAAGACAGGAGGAGCATATCAGTTCATCATCAAGTTAGGGGGAGCAAGCAACTATTATACTATGATCTCCAAATTAGATGATGACACACTCTGGGTAGAAGATTGTTTGTGTAATCACATCTTACTTTTACTAAAGATCATGTAAGAATATATCTCCAAAGCGTTACAAAAAAACATCTTAAGGAGTCTATTTTAAATTATGCAAATTATTTCAAACAAGCTTTATTATTTTGTTTACATTTGTGTGGTAGTTTTGTTTTCATAAAAAATGGAAGAGATTGTTTAAGAAAACATTTTCAAGAAATTTTGATAATGCCCAAACTATCCTTAGTATTACTCATTATGTTGTTTGTAGATGTTTGGACTAAAGGACTATGCAACATCCATGGTGTGATCCATTAGAAGGAAGTTTACAAATGTCCTATTAATACAAATAGCACCAGTCAACCAAAATATTAGGTACTGATGATATTTATGTCGAAGTCGTAAAGATCAAACTGATGGTAACATAACAACAAAGTACATCAGTTGATGTTTGTTGGGTCAGCCAAAGAGCCATTGAAAGACTTGGATTTGCATAGCAGCAAAATTAGAACAAAGCATGTAGTAGAGTAGTTAGAATGTCTAACAAGTTAGTTAGAGGTTGTGGTGAGAAGACAACAACAATTGCTATTTTTGGTTAGTCTGCAGAAATCTTAGGAAATGAGCTCCTTGGTCAATGGTTGGGGAGCCTCGCTAGAGGCTTGCCAACAATTGAAAGTCTAAGGAGGAAGAAAGGAGAAAAGAAAAGGAAAAACAAAAGAAAAAGAAAAAAAAAAATAATAAAAAATTTAAAAAAAATAAAACTTTATTTAAAATTGCCATGTCAACATTCGCCATCGGTTGGAGTCCATGTTAATGCCAGTTGGTTGAAATTGGTAAAATGGACTGAATTGGTATCAATGTGAAAATGTGCAAGACTAAACCGGTTCAATTGAAAAGTTTAGAACTGAATTTGTCATGACCCCAACTCCATCCCTATGGTCATGAGTAGCAAGGGTTTTTTCAGGACGTCCCAGGCTCATTGCCATCCCCATTTTTTTTTTATCTTGTTATCTTGTACATGTGGAAACGTGAACAAAGAACTCCCCGGACAAAGAACCGTTGGAAGACTGGGACATACATCACACATAACACATTGATTTATAATATAACAATACTTTTACAAGCCCTTTCTCTATGGCCCTCTTTTCTTTTTACATCACAGTACAAGTTTTCCACGTAGGCTAGGGGAAATACTTTCTCCTCTAGCATGATTGCAGCTCCCAAACTTAACAAGAGACTTCCATGCCTACAAGACTAAAAGAAGAAGGGTGAGTTTTGGGGAAACTTAGTAAGTAAAATTCCTAATTCTCTACTAGGAAAGCATTTCATCATCATTAAAGCCTAGCAAGTACAATGCTCACAAAACAGTGTCAATGGCAGATTAATTAAGCTATTTCACCAACAAGCTTATCAACATCACATAGTAACATATTCAATAAGTTCTTTAACTGTTTAAACGGTTCTTCCCATACTTTCAGGGCTTCCAACCATGAGCTGGGCATCCAGCCTCAAGCCAAGCATCCTCATACTCTCAGGGGCTTCCCATACTTTCAAGGGGTTTCCTGGCTCAACTAGGGCATCCGGCCATCAAGCCAGACATCCCATAATTTCAGGGGCTTCTTGGCTCAACTAGGGCAACCCGTTCAATGAACGAGGCATCACCGCTAACACTATGTGATGACGGGTGCTTTTTCCTCTTTAAGTGCACACGCATAAGTGCATCAGACAAGTCGGTTCTTATCTTTTCTTTTAGTCAACACATGCATAGCTTGAAGGCGTGCTCATTCTTTCACGTGTGTCATGAGTTTCTTATACCTCACTAGCAAACATGTTGGGAATGATCTTTGGTCCGTATCTTGAATTAATCACTCAGCGCCGATCCTTGCACCGGACAAGGCTTGGAAACGGTATGCCTCAATAACGATCCAAGACCTTGAGACTTAGGTACACCTCGCTTTCATGATGATCCCAAGCTTGACGGACCTTGGCTCCAACTTGATGTGAATACACATGTATCAAGAATGAGCCTCAGCTCGCGGTTCATTCAACGTCGAGCATAAACTCCCTGGGTCCATTTAAACTATGGAAATCGGCATGCTTTGTGCCTTACCAAGACCTCGTGGATTTGGGTGATCCCCATACCGATCAAAACAAAAGATCAACTTGCCTCAATGTCAATTTAGGACCTTGCAGCCTTGGGCAATCCCCACACCAAGCGAGACTTGGAAATGGCATCCTATTTATGCCAAAACCAAGGTTTCATGGCTTAGGTGACTTTGACTTGCGATGAACTCAATCCGAACGAACCTCGGCCTCATTTTGAGCATGAACAACTCAAGCATAAACATGAGCAAACCAAACAAAAGATCCAACATCCTACCCACGGCTTAACGGCTGAGCACCAAACTAGTCTTGACAATAGAGATTACTATCCTACTTGAGAAATAGGATCTTACTTACCTGGATGAACCTTGAATTAGGATGTTAGCTACAAAGATTGGGCGGCTTGGCTTGGAGGCCAAAAGAGCGTGAAGAGGGAGGAAGGGCGTTCTAGGAGAATGAGGGTGAAGAAAATGGAAGGCAAGTGAGGAAAATGGGAAGTGACCCTCCTATTTATAGCCCTTTGAGTCCATCATTACCAAGCAAAGTGGTCCTCTCCAAGGTTTCCAAGTGTCTAGCCAACTTCCGTGGGTGGCAAGCATATCTTGCCTCATGATTATGCCTAGAGGATGAGATGGCCAAGCTAAAGGCCTTACTTGGCATTCTAGGTTCCTAGGCGTCAATGATTATGGCCTGCTTTTCATTCTCTCAATGGTCCACCTATAAGCCACAATTGATGGACATTTAATGAAGTCTAATGATGATGCTACTCTAGGTTGCCAACTCGGCAATTCTAGAATATTCAATTATTAATGAGGGCTCGTGTAGCGCTCTCTAATTGGTCCACTTGTGTGCCGCCCTTTTCTAGAATCTTCAAAGATATTTTGGCTACCATCATGAATTTTGACCATTTCAAGGACAACTCATCCCCTCATTTAATGAAGGGTTTCTAGAATATTCCATGCCTTTGTCTTTTTCTTCATTAATGAGGCGGTCTAGAGAATTCTACAATTCAAGTTGGTTCCGGGGCTAGGAAATGGATCATTAGATACACCTCAAAAAATCGAATCACGTACACCCGAGGTTTGGCCCTTATGTCCCATGTTTGCCCAAACCGTTCCTTTGGGACGGTTGGTCGACCAATAGGGTCGATTGTCCTTTAATTGATTTGAGACCTATTCTAAAGCTACTCATGGCCTTGCACAAAGCCAAGGCACCCATGGACATTAGAATAAGTAATGAAATAGCCGGGTCTATCCCTGGGTTCATTCTAGTCAGCACCTAATCTATCGGTAGGGTTCATGGTCGGTGCATCACCAATCCATGATCAAACTTCACCAATTTGAGATTCCATTCAGATCACTAAAATTAAATAGGGAATGATACATTTTTGGTCGGAAGGAAGTCGCATTTGGTCAATTTGGATTGTCCGTGATATCAGTGCATAACCAGACCAAAATCATCCCGTGATCAATTCTCATGATCAAAAAGTCATCTTATGAGCCTGATCCTATCCCATCAGTATGGTCTATAGAAATTCACAGCCGACACCTCGACCAATTCATGATCGGTCGGTTGGTCGGTCGAGCATGACCGATCTATGATTTCTTGCTTATCGAACCGATCGATCCATAGCCAATGGTGTCACGCCCCGATCCTCGAGCATGCGCCTATCTCTTAATGGTTGATACAAATGTGATGTTCCCAGGTGTCGTCGCCGACCCAATTTATTTTAGTACGCATGCGGAAGCGAAACAATAAACCCCTAACAACAAACAGCATGGGATAGCAAAGCAGGGCAACATTTGACAAAGCCAAACTTTTATAAACAACTGAGTTTTGGTACAAAAGAGTATGGACAAAGGTCAACAAAATATCAGCTCTCAAAAGAAGCTGTCCTATGATAAACTAGTTGGACACATACGCCAATCCTTTAGACTCCACCTTTACAAACTCCGGGCTTCGGGTCCTCCACCAACACCACCTAAGGACCTGAAAAGTTAAGCCCACGACGGGGTGAGACATTGTCTCAACAAGTTCACCCCATAAACCCTTATTAGGAAGAAAATACACCTAAAGGTGGCCTAGTCACACAATGCCAAGAACTTACCTTGCTTTCAGTACCCTCCTACATGTCAACACAATTCATATACACGCAAGGCACAAAATCACGGCACACAACAATAGAAACGCCTCACCATCATAATTAATCACAAGGGTCTCAATTATAAGGCTAAGCCGTTATGACACGTCCCATACCATGCTACAGTTTTGTCTCATAATTAGGCTCAACTAACTCAACCAAGCATGCGTTCCAATTGTTAATTACACCCCTTAAAGGGTATAGCCAACTCTGAGTTTGGCGTCACTGGCGTAGCTAGGCATCGTTTCACCACCTTTGAGCACGGTTACGTCTCTCAAAACGGCTTTCCCGAAGGAGTGTAGGTCTAGAATCTACTGCGACTTGAGTCCCAATGAATGGGTAACTCCGGTGTAAACGCTTGGAACGAGTTCTCATAACCAACACACGACCATCCAAATTCAGCCTAGGATACCGTGTATTGCACTCAAATGCCTCTATTAAAATATTGATTCTAGCCTATTTTCTACATATTAAAAATAATCGGTGAAAATAGTCGTGTGTGGGTACACGATCACATCGAACAGAAAAATCGATATTCTCCAATTTAAAATCCTACTGTTTTATATAATATATAAAACTATTTTTCGTATTAAAATCTGACACTCGGAATTTTGTGAATAAATAATGAAATTTCCCAAATTTTGGAATAAATGACCAAAAATCCAATCATCACTCAATTTGCACAAATTAACATCAATTGCATAAACTGAACACACCATTGCAATCAGCACGAAATTCTGGTCACCAGCTATCCTGATCTAATTTTTTAAAAATAATAAATAATTAAATAATTACCAAAATTAATTAAATAAATACAATTAAATGCTATAAATTGGAACTAAGGCTGAAAAAAGCCTAATTAAATACAGAGATGGGCCCAAAAATTTCCAAACCAATCTAGATAATTAACACAACCTATCTAGTCTCTAATTAATCTAATCTAACCACTTAACATTCAAAATTGGATAATTAAATTACTAATCGAATCTAACTAACCATTTAATCCTTAATTAACTTAAACTAATCACCCTAAGCATAATTAACATCCTAAGCAAGGTTTAGTGAGTAAACTCACCGGGTTTCTAGCTAGTGAGTACACGGTGATGGCAATGCGAAGACGGGAGACAAACTTCGAAGCGGCAAAGCCAAGCGGGGCTGGGAAAGGCTCGGAAAAGCCGCCCGAAGCTCTTAGTCAAGCTAAGAGGTTCGGTTCTGCTCAGTTGGTCAAGGGCTTGAACCGGTGGCTGAAATAGCTCGAGAAGGGAGTCGAGGCAACAACTAGTCTAGGCAAGGCTTTCGACAACTTGGGGGCGGCTAGATGGCAACAAACGGCATTGGACGATGGCTCACGGGTGCACGGATGGCTAGAAAGTGCGGAACCAGCAACAAACAGCTGGATGCGAGTGGGACAAGGAGTGGTGTGCGGGCGAGCGGGCGCGACTTCAACTACTCAGACTACGGCCAGGGGTGGTCGAATGGGAGGCTGGCTGGCTGCTTCCTCTTGTTCTTTTTGGAGTTCCAAAGTGTCCAATAATGGAGAAAGGTGGTCTGTTGAAGGAGGAGAAGCCAGCTGCAAGGGAAGGGGGGCCACCAATCTTCTAGATGGTTTTCTTTGTCTCCTTTGAGCTCAACCAACATGCCCCACCACATGGGCTGTCATCCTCAATCATTTGCAGCTCCTTGGCTTCTCAAACAAGCCTCCCAAATGGTCAAAAAGGTTGAGGAACATGGGAGCTACGAATTTGTGCAACATTTCCCTAAATTGGATTAAATCCTCTCCAATTAACCTCCCATTGGACCTAAATTGGAGTCCATAAATTCCACTATGGTGTCCACACTCCAATTCATATTTTTCCTCAACAATTCGTCCAACTTGAATCCCAAAAATGCGACCAAAAATGGTCCTCAGATTTTTCCAGTCCAAAATACCCTTTGAAAGGTGAGTTGACGGTCCTAAAATGACTCGTGACATGACAGAATTTTCAATTTCTAAAATCGGATTCAATTTCATGGTTAATTTTGATCTTGTACGATTTTAGCGTGACCTAACCTATTAGGTAGCTTTTAGAAATTTTTGGTGCAATTGACCTGTGGTTGATTATTTTCAAGCAACGTTGTACATCTTTGACACATTGGTGACTCTCGATTGTCGTGAAAATCTCAAGATTTCAAATATGGACACAGGGTACAAAAATTACAGAAAAATCGGTCTAGTGCCGATCGACAGAAATTTTGCAATTAGGTGGAATCACCTACACACTAATCATAGATCTCTATCGAATCAACCTACCTCTAATCTTCAATCAATTTTGACGATGCCGTAATGACCCTTGAAGATGAGCAAGGTTGAGCAGTCGATTTCGGGTCAAATTCTCAAGATTATTGCGTTAAAATCCCTTAATGGCTCTACTTGATAGGCTAGTTATCTCGTGAGGGGCCCACTAGGATAATAAGGCCATAGGTGCGTCGATGAAAGCCCATTTCATCTCATCGAAATCAGACTTGAAAATCAAGATGTCACAACTCTTCCCTTCTTATAAAAATTTTGTCTTCGTAATTTAAACCTATTATAGGTCTTTACACAAAAAGGTGAGGGTACAGTCGTCTCATCAAATCTTCACTTTCCCAAGTTGCTCCCTCTGTGCCGTGGTGTTGCCAGACCACTTTGACTAACAGGATAGTCTTGGTGCGCAGAACCTGTTCTTTCGATCCACAATCTGAATTGGGCTTTCAACGTACGACACTCTATCTTCCATGTCTAACTCCACAAAATTGAGCATGTGGGTCGGGTTAGGCTCATATTTCTTCAACATCAACATGTGAAAGACGTCATGCACTCGTTGTTAGATGTATGCCCTAAAGCTGCTATGTAATGGTTACATCTTAGGGATTTCATTTGTACATATAAAGATTATATATATATATATATTTATTTTTAAAGGGATTGATTAATTAATTATTTGTTCGTTTAATTAATTAATTAATTAATACCTTTTAATAAATAATAAAATAATATATATATAAAGCTTCATTTGCTGACCATCATGCACGAAATCATGCATGAGCAACCGCTCATACACGAAGTCGTGTATGAGCAACCACTCATGCACGATCGTTCGTGCATGAGTGGGGACGATCAGCAACGGTTGCTGATCGTCCATCGATCAGCAACCGTTGCTAATCAGTTTATATATTTTATTTTAAAAGAATTGGTTTATGGGCGACACGAAAAAAGGGGCTGTTGAAAAACAGAGAAAAGTGTGTGCGTGTGTTTTGGTTTTTGTTTTAGAAACACAAGCGAGAATCAAAAGATGCTTTGCTGAAAATAGAGAGCAAAGTGTGTGCGTGTTCTTGAGTCTTTGAGACGCAAGAAAGAAGAGCATTATCTCATTCGGGCCGTGATTATTATACATCAAGAATACGACGGATTATTTCCACGTGATTGCTAGCACGATCGAAGTGGTGAATATCCGAAAGCTCTCTCTTCTGTTCGACGTTCGTTGTTGGTGTGTCTGAACTAGAGGTCCGACGCTTGTGGGACTCGAACTGTAGAACATCCCAACCGACTCGTTTCAAAGCGCGCTGCGAGAGGTATTTCGTTTAACTCCCTTTTATGTTCAGATTTTTTATTAAAACGCACGAACAACGCCTTAGGAGAATCATGTGTAATATATATCTTTGTTTCCGCTGCGTTCCTTTTGTTAATTTTTCTGGTACATGATTCATGAAACCCAACAGTGGTATCAGAGCCAACCTTAGGCGTTTTTTCGTGCGTTTAATTGATTTATAGTTCAAATATGTTTTTTTGCGTTCTAATGGCCAATTTATTTTTGTTAAGAGAATTGGTTCTCTTGCTCTAATGTGGCCTATAGAAGTTGATTGATTTATGTGATAAATTTAATCAACTAAGCAAAAATTAGAACTAAATCAATTTTGAATCAAAAATCCGTAACTTGTTATACTTTGTGTTTATATTCTACAAATGATATGCAGAATTTTATGCATGCCTTCCAGAGCTTTAAATTTTGAATTTATGGCTCGTAAGGAAGGGTGGTGATCATGGAAAAATCCCTAATTGTTGTGATTGTTGTATGGATGAATGTATGATGATTATAGGTATTCTTTTTTGGGATGTTATTATTAAATGGAGGCTGCGTCCTTCTTTTTATATTTATCTTTACGAAATGTAATTTTAGTATAGTTTAGTATTTCAATTATTGATGTAAATACTACAAGAGAGGAGGAGCCATTGGAGGAGCCATTAAACCGGTGAGCTCTTCCGGGCCCGGTCTTTGAAGAGTTCAAAGATTGAAGAAAAAGTGAAGAGCAGGTCCATATTATTAAAACATTAAAATGGCTAAATGGGTCTTTTTGGCTCGAGACCCATTGAACCATAATTCCATGATCACCACATAGGATAGATGTTTATGTGATATCTATTTATTTATTATATTTTTGTTATCATGCATGTTAAACCGGTTAATGTGCAAAGTGAGACCATTAATAACGACCAAAATCTCCTTATTAATAATATTAAGTCGAAACGGGTTTCGGACTTGTGGCTTTCCATCGTCGTGGTTTAATCCAATATTATAGTGGTTAATTAACCGGTTATGGATACATAAGGGTTGATTACCATTTATAATATTGGACCACTCCATTATGCATATGATGATGTGGGGTTGGAGCCAAATGATTTCTAATAACTGTTAGGTGAGGGAATCATTTGTGTTTTCAATACTTGCATGAGACGATGGGCTAGACTTAACTATGATCATGATGCCAATAACTATTAGGTGAGGCTTTCATGGTCTAGAGGCCGAAGTTATGATTGGGACTCGCATATGATGCGTTGAACAAGCTAGTTCACTCACTAAGTTCATAGGACACCAATAACTATTAGGTGAGGTGAACTTTGGGCTAGTGGGACTCCAATCCCCACTAGTAATCTTTACCCAACAAAGATTACCGCTTCCCATCTTAAGGAGTATGGGATTCGAATATAAATTTAGTGGGAGGATCTATTTCATTTAAAGACCAAAATGAAATAGTTATTATGAAAAGTGCAACGGCTAACAATTTATTTTCTGCAACAGATATAGTATTACTCTGAAAATGATGACCACAAACCCACTCGCTTCTATACTTGACAAGAATTGTTTGACTGGACCCAATTTCACTGACTAGGTGAGGAATTTGAGAATTGTTCTCAATTTAGAAAAAATTGGGTATGTGCTTGATGAAACGATGCCAACTTCTTTTCCTGAGGGTGGGACCCAAGAGGAACGTGTCACTTATGATAAGTGGCGTGATGATGACTTAAAAGTTAGGTCATATATGCTTGCTTCAATGAACAATGAAATACAAAAGAAGTATGAATCTATGGAAGATGCTAGGTCGATCATTTTTCATTTAAAGTAATACTTTGATGAGAATGGTCGAACCTCTAGATATGAGATATCTAAGGCATTGTACCGTATGAGAATGGCTGAAGGATCATCTGTTAATGATCATGCTTTGAAAATGATCTGGCACATTGAAGAATTGGCTAGGCTGAATCTTGTTATGGACAATGAGTTAGCTATGGATTTGATCCTCCAATCTTTACCTGATTCCTTCTCTTGTTTTGTCCAAAACTTCCACATGCATAAGATGGAGAAAACTCTTGCTGAGTTACATAGCATGCTGGTAGTTTATGAGAAGGAAATGCATAACACGAGGCCAAATGTAGTGGCTATGGCTAAGGCTTCCTCTTCAAGGGGTAAAACTATTTTAAAGAAGAATAAATGGAAGAGGCCTGCCAAACCTGTTGTGCAACCAAAACCCAATATTGATAAAGGGAAATGTCATTACTGTGGTGTCAAAGGGCACTGGAGGAAGAACTGTAAGAGGTACCTCGCGAGCTTGAAGGTCAAGCCCAAGAATTGACCTTATGAAGGTATGGTGTCTATGTTTATTGAAACTAATCTTATGGTTAGTGCTGAATCCAGCTCATGGGTTCTAGATTCTGCTGCAACTTCACATATTTGTATGTCTTTGCAGAATCTGGAAATAAGCAGGATGCTAGGGCGAAATGAGATTGTCTTGACGTTTGCCAATGGAGCAAGAGTTGCTGCATTAGCTATAGGGACTTTTCATTTATGTTTGCCTTCTGGACATGTAATGGTTTTAAAGAACTGTTTGCATTATAAGAATGTTGTTAGGAACATCATCTCTATACCTCGTTTGGGTAAATAGAATTATGAATTTTCTTTTGCTGATGATGTATGTTCTATTTATCATAATAGAATATGTGTTGATTCTAGCTTATTAACCAACGATCTTTATACCATTACAATGTCTGGTAATGCGATTACCAATGTCAATAAGCAAAATAGAATTTATATAAATGCCATAACTAATAAACGCCCTAGAGATGGTCCAAATAAAAAGTATGTTTGGCATCTCCGATTAGGTCATATTGGAGAAGACAGAATTAACAAGTTGAGTAATGATGGATACATTGATCCTTCAAATTTTGAGTCATACTCGACTTGTGAGGCATGTCTTCTAGGAAAAATGACCAAAGCGCCTTTTGTGAGACAAAGTGCGCGAGCTGTTGACATATTAGGATTAACACATACAGATGTATGTGGACCAATTAATGAAACTGCTAGAGGTGGTTATAATTACTTCATTACCTTCACCGATGATCAGTCACGGTATGGTTATTTATACCTCATGAAGTATAAATCTAAATCCTTCGAAAGGTTCAAGGAATTCAAGGCTGAAGTTGAGAAACAAACAGGAAAATGTATTAAGGCTCTTCGATCAGATCGAGGAGGTGAATACCTTAGTACTGAATTCCTGGACTTTCTTAAAGACAATGGCATTTTATCACAATGGACACCTCCTGGAACTGCAGAACATAATGGTGTATCTGAACGAAGAAATCGTACTTTATTAGATATGGTATGATCTATGATGAGTTACACCGATTTGCCAATATCCCTTTAGGGATATGCCCTTGAGACAGCTGTATATATACTGAATAGAGTGCCGTCCAAATCTGTTCCAACTACGCCTTATGAGATATGGCATAGTAGAAAACCTAGTCTTAATCATATTAAGATTTGGGGTTGTCCAGCTTTCGTGAAAAAGTTGAAAATGGAAAAATTGGAGGCAAGATCTGAACAAGGTCGCTTCATTGGATATCCAAAGGAAACTCTTGGATATTATTTCTATTTTCATTCAGACCAAAGAATTTTGGTATGCAAGCATGCTTCTTTTTTGGAGAATCAGTTCATCCAAGAAAGTGGTGCTGGGCGGAAAATAGTCTTACAAGAAGAAAATAATGAAGTACCAAACAACCGAGTTCAGATACCAACCTCTGATTCAGTGGGAGCTTCTGATACACAACCTCTTAAGAGAAGTGCGAGAATGTCTCGCCCACCTGCTCGTTATAGACACTCGGTTGATAATATTGAACCATTATTCATTGTGAATGATAGTGATCAACCCGGTGATCCTTAAACCTATGAGGAGGCGATGTTGGACATCGATTCTGGTAAATGGCTAGAAGCCATGAAATCCGAAATGGATTCAATGTATTCCAATGAGGTATGGACCTTGACTAACCTGCCTGATGGTATTGTACCAATTGGCTGTAAATGGATCTTCAAGAGGAAGATGAATGTTGAAGGTCAAATTGGAATTTACAAAGCACGGTTGGTGGCGAAAGGATATCGTCAAAAAGAAGGAATTGATTATGACGAAACTTTCTCACCTGTGGCCATGCTAAAATCCATTTGGATTATTTTGGCTATAGCTGCACACCTTGATTATGAGATATTCCAGATGGATGTCAAAACGGCTTTTCTAAATGGTTTTCTCGAAGAGGACATCTATATGGAATAGCCACAGGGTTTTGAATCCAATAGTAAAAAACGGAAGGTGTGTAAGCTTAAGAGATCCATTTATGGACTCAAACAAGCCTCCAGAAGTTGGAACATCCGTTTTGATGAGGTAGTCAAATCGTTTGGCTTCATCAAAAATCAGGATGAACCTTGTGTATACAAGAAGATCAGTGGGAGTGCAATTGCATTTCTAGTTTTGTATGTCGATGATATACTTTTGATTGGAAATGATGTACCAATGATATCATCGATAAAACTATTCTTGTCACGAAATTCTCCATGAAAGATTTAGGAGAGGCAACCTACATTTTAGGTATCAAGATCTATAGAGATAGATCAAGACGATTGATTGGCCTCTCACAATCTACGTACATAGACAAAGTGTTAACACGGTTTAACATGCAATGTTCCAAAAGAGGATTATTGCCTTTTAGGCAAGGGATCCGTCTTTCTAAGGAGATGTGTCCCAACACTCCTGAAGAAAGAGAGCAGATGGCAAAGATACCATATGCATCCGCTATTGGAAGCATAATGTATGCTATGCTATGTACTAGACCTGATATTGCCCATGCTGTAAGTATTACTAGCAGATATCAGTCTGATCCAGGAGAAGAGCACTGGATAGTAGTCAAGAATATTCTTAAGTACTTGTGAAGGACTAAAGATTTATTCTTGATATATGGAGAAGGAGAATTTAAAGTTGTAGCTTATACTGATTCCGATTTTCAATTGGATCCTAATGATTATAAGTCTACATCTGGGTTTGTCTTTACATTCAATGGTGGTGCAGTTAGTTGGAAAAGTTCCAAACAAAGTATAACCGCTGATTCCACCACCGAGGCGAGTATGTAGCTGCTTCCGCAGCAAAGGAAGCCGCTTGGATGAAGAAGTTTATTTCTGAACTTGGAGTAGTTCCTTCAATTGAGCAACTGATCACATTGTTTTGTGACAACAATGGAGCAATAGCTCAAGCTAAGGAACCAAGGTCTCACCAGAAGTCCAAGCACATTGAGAGACGCTTCCATCTCATCATAGAAATTGTTGGGAGAGGTGATATCGCCTTGCAGAAAATTGCCTCAGCAGAAAACGTGGCAGATCCTTTCACTAAGGCCTTACCTCAGTCTTCTTTTGAAAGACATATTGACAAAATGGGTTTGAGGTATCAAACAAGTTGGCTTTAGTGCAAGTGAGAGATTGTTAGATGTATGCCCTAAAGCTGCTATGTAATAGTTACATATTAGGGATTTCAGTTGTACTTTCATTATTATTATTTAATTAATGGAAATGACGTATTCATTCATTTGTCCAATTATTTTATATTGATGAATGATTCCATAAGATCAGTTGCAACTAGACCTATTCTTGAGACGTCAAGAATATATGTGACGGGTTCATAGTTAGACTGAATCTTTAAATCGTTCCCGGTCGATGGATTATTGAGTGGATATTAATAATCCTGTTGAGACCGGTGTGTTCTTAACTCGCCATTAAGTATTGGATACTTAAGGGAATCATGAGTCACATGTCATTGGGTATTATGATTCCTGAGTTAGAACACAAGTGTTTGTATTAGACAAATTCACTGAACGTGACGCATATGAAACGATTAGCGACATGGAAGCTTTTAGCGTGGTCAATGTCTAATTGTTCATGCTTTGGTCTTGTGTAAATAATCCTTAGACCTGAGGCACAATGTTAACTTGTGTATTGAACAACTATGGTTCACGGGTGCACATAATGCCGGGTCATTGATCCGTCTTTATACCTGATGGTCATAGTTTGTTCATATATGAAGTTACACGTGTGCGCAATATGGAATCTGTCTCCTTGTTATATGCAAGGTGTGATAATGATGTCCTATGCAATCTAATTGTGACAATGCATTGAAATCCTCGGCCGGGGTTGTAATTGAGAATAAATTGTTTATGTCTCAAATAAAATGCATGTCAATTAGATTTGTGCATATGATCGAATTAATGACTTGACAAATATTCCATGGTCTTTGTTTGATCGGGACATAGTAAGACAGAGGGATTGAATTACACTGTAGCCAAAGCTGACAGGTTCATTATGTTCTTAAAGTATTCACACTATCTGGGTAGCCATGACATATTGCTAGATGTCAATCGTGGCTTGTAGGACCTAAAAGATTAATCGGGACAATTAATTCTTTTGGAAGTACTAATGTGTTAGTACAAGTCTTACTACCAGCTTAGTGATGAACCTAGAGATGTCACACACCATAAACAATTAGGATGACGTGGAACAAGAGAGAAATATTATTGCAAATGTGTTTGCAATTACTGCAATCGAATTGAGTCGATTTGAAATTAAATTAAATGAGATTTAATTTAATTTGTATTATAGTCACGAGCCTACTTGCATATGATGCACATGCATACCCAAAGTGGATATATGTTAACATACCCCAATTGTGTACTTTCATTATTATTATTTAATTAATGGCAATGAATTGACCAAATGGGTTTAAGGTACCAAACAAGTTGGCTTTAGTGCAAGTGGGAGATTGTTAGATGTATGCCCTAAAGCTGTTATGTAATAGTTACATCTTAGGGATTTCATTTGTACATATAAAGATTATATATATATATATATAAAGGGATTGATTAATTAATTATTTGTTCGTTTAATTAGTTAATTAATTAATACCTTTTAATAAATAATAAAATAATATATATAAAGCTTCATGCATGTGCACGAAGCACATGCATGAAACTTGGATGGTCAGCAATCTGCTAACCATCATCCACGAAATCGTGCATGAACGGTCAGCGAGTTGCTGACCATCATGCACGAAATCGTGCATGAGCAACCGCTCATGCACAAAGTCGTGTATGAGCAACCGCTCATGCACAATCGTTCGTGCATGAGTGGGGACGATCAGCAACGGTTGCTGATCAGTTTATATATTTTATTTTAAAAGAATTGGTTTATGGGCGACACGAAAAAAGGGGCTGTTGAAAAACAGAGAAAAGTGTGTGTGTGTGTTTTGGTTTTTGTTTTAGAAACACAAGCGAGAATCAGAAGATGCTTTGCTGAAAATAGAGAGCAAAGTGTGTGCGTGTTCTTGAGTCTTTGAGACGCAAGAAAGAAGAGCATTATCTCATTCGGGCTGTGACTATTATACATCAAGAATACGACGGATTATTTCCACGTGATTGCTAGCACGATCGAAGTGGTGAATATCCGAAAGCTCTCTCTCGTTCGACGTTCGTTGTTGGTGTGTCTGAACTAGAGGTCTGACGCTTATGGGACTCGAACTGTAGAACATCCCAACCGACTCGTTTCAAAGTGCGCTTCGAGAGGTATTTCGTTTAACTCCCTTTTATGTTCAGATTTTTGATTAAAACGCACGAACAACGCCTTAGGGGAATCATGTGTAATATATATCTTTGTTTCCGCTGTGTTCCTTTTGTTAATTTTTCTGGTACATGATTCATGAAACCCCAACACTTGTTCCAACCTCAGCGACAATGCGAGATGATACGCTAGAGTCTTGATTCTTTCTAGAATCTCAAAGGGACCTACGTACCTTGGACTCAGCTTTCCCTTCTTATCGAAGCACAAATACCCTCATTGGTGACACCTTCAGAAAAACATGATCATCAACTTGGAATTCCAAGGTCTCTGGCACTTATCTGCGTAGCTTTTCTAGTGGCTATGAGCGGTCTTTAATCTATCTCTGATAACGGCAATTGCATCCACTGGTTGTTGAACCAACTTTGGGCCTGTGATCTTTCTTTCCCTGACTTCATCCCAACACACCAACACTCTGCACAATCTGCCATATAACGCTTTGAAAGAAGCCATCTAAATGCTCTACTGGTAACCGTTGTTGTAGGCAAACTCAACCAAATGAAGCTGTTCCTCCCAGCTTCCTTTGAATTCCAACACGCAAGCTCACAGCATATCTTCGAAGGTTTGAATAGTCCTCTCAAACTGGCCATCCATATGAGGATGATAGGCCATACTATACTGCAACTTCATTCTTAAGGTAGTCTACAAACTTTTCCAAAAATCATCTATGAATATGGGGTCTCGGTCTGAAGTAATCGTTATCAGCACTCCATGCAGATGAATAATCTCATGCACGTACAACTCCGCGTGCCTATCCAAATCAAGGTCCTTTTGCACTACAATGAAGCGAGCCGACTTCGTTAGTCTATCGACCACTACCCAAATGGAATCATTACCTCTCTGACTCATTGGTAAGCCCATCACAAAGTCCATTGTGATGTGTTCCCATTTCCACTCGGGAATCTCGAGAGGTTGTAGAAGTCCTCCCGGTTTACAATGTTGTGCCTTCATTTGCTAACATGTTAGACACTTGGTGACATGTTGGTGATGTCCGCCTTCATATCGACAACCAATAGTGTTGACATAGATTCGGATACATCTTTGTGCCACCAAGATGAATGCTATAATTGCTACGATGAGCTTTTGGTAAGATTTCCTCCTTAAGCGTTGCATCGTTAGGTACACACAATCGTCCTCGGAACCTTAGTGTTCCATCCTCAAAAATCTGAAAGCCAGCTTTCCTTGTATTGGTATCCTCTTGTAGGATCTTTTAAATCTTTGGATCTGTCGGCTGAAGCATCTTGATTATGATCTGCACTTTCGGCTCAATTTTGAGGGTGGCCATAAGATTTGAAAGCTGGCCTACCTCAAATTTGAAAACCGAATCTTGAGCTCTATCGAATAAGATCCATTCCTTAAATACCATCTGCTACTAAAGACTTCCAACCTAGCGCGTCTATGACCTCATTTGCCTTTCCAGGATGATACAAGATATCACAATCATAGTCCTTAAAGAGTTCCATCCAGCAACGCTGTCTCATATTCAACTCCTTCTAAGAATAAATACTTGAGACTTTGATGGTAAGTGAAGATTTGGAACCTTTCTCCACACAAATATTGTCTCAAAATCTTCAGAGCAAAAATGATTGTGAGTTCTAAGTCATGCGTCGGGTAATTCAGCTCGTGAGGTCTCAACTGACGGGACGTGTATGCAACAACTCTGTCATGTTGCATCAGCATGCAACCTAGTCCTCTAAATGACGCATCACTATAGATCTCGTATCCTCTAGGGCTAGATGGAATCGTCAACATGGGTGCGATAGTCAACTTCTGCTTAAGCTCTTGGAAACTATGCTCGCACTTATTTGTCCACACACACTTCTCTTCCTTCTTCAACAGTCGAGTCAAAGGCGAAGCTAATGCTGAAAACCCTTATACAAACCTTTTGTTATACCCTGCTAAACCCAAGAAACTTCTGATCTCTGTCACCGTCGTAAGTCTTGGCTAGTTGATGACTACTTCAATCTTGGCGGGGTCCACGAAGATTCCTTCACCTGAAATCACGTGACCTGGGAATGCCACACAAGTCAACCAAAACTCACACTTGCTGAACTTAGCGTACAGCTCATGAATCCTCAAGGTCTGGAGTACTATCCCTAAATTCCTTTCATGTTCCTTAGCACTCCTCGAATACATCAGGATATCATTGATGAACACGATCACAAATTGATCCAGATACTCCTTGAACATGCGGTTCATTAGATCCATAAAAGTAGCTGGGGCATTCATCAAACTAAATGGCATTATAGTAAACTCATAATGACCGTATCGAGTGCGAAACATGGACTTCGGTATGTCTTCCTTTATGATCCTCAGTTGATGACACCTTATCCTCAAGTCAATCTTAGAAAATATTGACGCTCCTTATAGCTTATCAAACAAGTCATCTATCATCGGTAGGGGATACTTGTTCTTGATCGTCACCTGATTGAGTTGTTGAAAGTTGATGCACAAACGCAACGAACCATCTTTCTTCTTTACAAACAGGATTGGTGCTCCCCAAGGTGATGCATTGGAGCGTATGAATCCCTTATCCAACAACTCATGCATTTGCACCTTCGGCTCTTTCAACTCCGACAACGCCATCCGGTAAAGAGCCTTAGAAATTGGCTCTATCCCGAGGGCTAACTCAATCACGGACTCGATCTCCCTCTCTAACGATGGCAGACTTGGCAATTCCTTTAGAAACACATCTAAAAACTCTTAGACCACTGCAATATCTTCTATCTTCAACTCCCCGACTGTCGTATCCATGATAGTCGTTAGGTTACCTTGACAACCCCCATCTAACAAACGGGTTGCCTCAAGCGACGAGATTAAGGTAATCGAGGGTCCTCCCCGACTCCCAATAAACTTGAAACTTTCACCCGCTAATGGGTTAAACTGAATCACTTTACGATAGCAGTCCATCTTAGCCCATTGCTTGGTGAGCCAGTCCATGCCAATTATCACATCGAAATCATACATGGCTAGGACTATCAAGTCTATTTCCCCCTCTTGTTCACCAATCACTAACTTGTAACTAGGACAACCCATCATAGACAACACCTTATCCTTTAACGGTGTCGATATATTAACCACTGACTCCAATAGTACAGGACTTAATCCTATCAACTTAACAAATTACTCAGTTATAAACGAATGAGTTGCATCGGGGTCGAATAAAGCATAAGCAATGTGGTTGTTTAGTGAAATCGTATCGGTGACCACATCAGGCGAGTCCTCAACTTGTCCTCGGGTGATAGCATACACCCTTCCTTGCGCTAGAAGTCGATTCTAACCACCTACGGTGCGTTCGGAGGTGCTATTCCTCAGTTCCGACCCATCGGTGGCAACGGCGGTAACTACTTTGTCCCACTTGTTTTCTGTGACAGTTCCTAACTATGGGAACTTGCTGACCACATAAAAAGCAAGCACCCGTCCTAACTAGACATGGGGCTGATCCATGTTGTCATCCACAGGAATGACACACTCTAAACTAGGTTGACACTAACTTTCCTATCCCACTTTTCTTGTTGGGTGGAATAGGATACCTTCCTCCAGTCATCGGTCTCTTCCCAAATCGATTCCTATCCTGGTTAGAACCAAACCGCGACCTAGATGTGGCGGCTTCCTCATTCATATTCCTCTCTACTAGTTGGGCTTGTACGTACAGCTCATTGTAGTTCTTTAGATTGAGCGGTACCAATGAATTTTTCAACTCTAGTCAAAGGCCATCCTTAAACCTCCTCGCTTTTTCTTCGAGATCCTCAATCAACCTAGGAATGCATTGTGATAACTCGGTGAGTTTAGCCTCGTATTGCTCCACAATCATTAGACCTTGACGAAGGTGTTGAAATTCCACCTTCTTTTGTTCCTTGGCACAGCTGGAGAAATACTTGCCATTGAATGCTCCAACGAAGGTGTTCGACACTGGATCCATACCTTCTGGAAATACACTTTCTCTTGTGGCCCTCCACCAAGTACTTGCATCACCCTGCAGTTGATATACTGCAAGGACGACCTTCTCCTCTTTAGTGCACCTCAGCAATGCAAACGCTTTCTCCTCACTTTTTCTTCGGGATCCTCGATCAACCTAGGAGCATACTGCAATAACTCAACGAATTTCGCCTTGTGTTGGTCCACAGTCATTAGGCTTTGATGAAGGTGTTGAAATTCCGCCTTCTTTTGTTCCTTGGTACAACTAAAGAAATACTTGCCATTGAACGCTCCAACGAAGGTGTTCCACAATGGATCCACACCTTTTGGAAATACACTTTCTCTTGTGGCCCTCCACCAAGTACTTGCATAACCCTACAGTTGATATACTACAAGGACGGCCTTCTCCTTTTCAGTGCACCTTAGCAATGCAAGCGTTTTTTCCTCGCTTTTTCTTCGGGATCCTCAATCAACCTAGGACCGTACTGCGGTAACTCGGCGAATTTCGCCTTGATTGGTCCACAGTCATTAGGCTTTGATGAAGGTGTTGAAATTCCGCCTTCTTCTGTTCCTTGGCACAACTAAAGAAATACTTGCCATTGAACGCTCCAACGAAGGTGTTCCACACTAGATCCACACTTTTTGGAAATACACTTTCTCTGGTGGCCCTCCACCAAGTACTTGCATCACCCTACAGTTGATATACTACAAGGACGACATTCTCCTCTTCAGTGCACCATAGCAATGCAAGCGTTTTTTCCTCATTTTTTCTTTGGGATCCTCAATCAACCTAGGAGCGTACTGCGGTAACTCAGCAAATTTCTCCTTGTATTGGTCCACAGTCATTAGACCTTGACAAAGGTGTTGAAATTCCGCCTTCTTCTGTTCCTTGTCATAGCTGGAGAAATAGTTGCCAATGAACGCTCCAACGAAGGTGTTCCACATCGGATCCACACCTTTTGGAAATACACTTTCTCTCGTGGCCCTCCACTAAGTACTTGCATCACCCTGTAGTTGATATACTACAAGGATGACCTTCTCCTCTTCAGTGCACCTCAACAAAGCAAGAGTTTTCTTCTTGCTTTTTCTTCGGGATCCTCAATCAACCTAGGAGCGTACTACGGTAACTCGGCGAATTTCGCCTTGTATTGGTCCACAGTCATTAGACCTTGATGAAGGTGTTGAAATTCCTCCTTTTTCTATTCCTTGGCACAACTGGAGAAATACTTGCCATTGAACACTCCAACGAAGGTGTTCCACACTAGATCCACACCTTCTGGAAATACACTTTCTCTGGTGGGCATCCAACAAGTACTTGCATCACCCTGTAGTTGACATACTACAAGGACGACCTTCTCCTCTTCAATGCACCTCAGCAATGCAAACGCTTTCTCCTCGCTTTTTCTTTGGGATCTTCGATCAACCTAGAAGCATACTACGATAACTTGATGAATTTCGCCTTGTACTGGTCCACAGTCATTAGACCTTGATGAAGATGTTGAAAATCCACCATCTTCTATTCCTTCGCACAGCTGGAGAAATACTTGCCATTGAAGGCTCCAACGAAGGTGTTCCACACCGAATCCATACCTTCTGGAAATACATTTTCTCTGGTGGCCTTCCACCAAGTACTTGCATCACCTTGCAATTGATATACTGCAAGAATGACCTTCTCCTCTTTAGTGCACCTCAGTAGTGCAAACGCTTTCTTAGGTTTTGGATCCAAATGGTTGCAGCCTCGGGATCTCCTAATACAGTGAACCTCGGCGGGTTCAACTTCATAAACTATTCTACTAGCTTGTGCATTGGTCTCTCGACAACTATGTTCCTAGGTGGAATTTCAACAAGTGCGGTAGAGACTACGGCTTGATTCTAGGCCTGCTGCCCCAACAAGACTCTAATTGTCTAAAACGCCTGTATGATCCCGTCAATTTTGGGATCACCAGGGGCTGCTACCCCAGCACCAATCGACGGCAGTGCTACTCCAGTTGTGTTGGCCTCAGCTTGCCCTTTACCCTGGGCACCTCGAGTACCGACTCTTGTCTGCGTCCTATCTCGAGTCACAGGGCCTACTACCCTCTTACTAGGAGTCCTTTGCTCTTGGTCACTCATCTCACAGATTCTTTATAGAAACTTGCTTTCCAATTTCACATTCAATTAGATACTAAGTGCCCACACAAACAAGCTACCAATCAGGTATCAATCACATGCATCGGCATATTAAAACGATATTTCCTACTAACTATCCCATGATCAATTGCACCTTATCACTCTGAACGCTGACCCACTCTGATACCACTTCAACGGCGATGTCACGCCCCGATCCTCAAGTGCGCACCCATCCCTCAATGGTTGATACAAATGCGACATTCCTAGGTGTTGTTGCCAACCCAATTCATTTTAGTATGCATGCATAAGTGAAATAATAAACCCTTGACAACAAACAGCATGGGTAGAAAAGCAGGGCAACATTTGACAAAGCCAAACTTTTATAAACAACTAGGTTTAGGTACAAAAGAGTTTGGACAAAGGTCAATGAAATATTGGCTCTCAAAAGAAGTTGTCCTACGACAAACTAGTCGGACACATACGCCAATCCTTCAGACTCCACCTTTACAGACTCCAGGCTTCGGGTCTTCCACCAACACCACCTAAGGACCTGAAAAGTTAAGCCCATGACAGGTGAGACATTGTCTTAGCAAGTTCACACCCTAAACCCTTATTAGGAAGAAAATACACCCAAGGGTGGCTTAGCCACACAATGCAGAGAACTTATCTCGCCTCAGTTCCCTTATGCACGTCAGCACAGTTCATATACGCGCAAGGCACAAAATCATGGCACACAACAATTGAAACGCCTCACCAACACAATTAATCACAGAGGTCTCGATTATAAGGCCAAACCCTTATGACACGTCTCATACCATGCCATACAATTTTGTCTCATAATCAGGCTCAGCTAACTCAACCAACCATGCATTCCAATTGTTAATTACGGCCAACTTTGAGTTTGGCAATCTACTGGCGTAGGCAGGCATCGTCTCACCACCTTTGAGCATGGCTACATCTCTCAAAGACGGCTTTCCCAAAGGAGTGTAGGTCAAGAATCTACTGCGACTCGAGTCTCAATGAATGGGTAATGTCCGGTGTAAATGCTTGGGACGAGTTTCTTAACCAACACACAACCATTCAAATTTGGCCTAGGACACCATGTATTGTACTCAAATGCCTCAATTAAAATTTTATATAGTATATAAAACTATTTTTTAAAATCCCACTATTTTATAGTATATAAAACTATTTTTTCGTATTAAAATCCAACACCTGGAATTTTCTGAATAAATAATGAAATTTCCCAAATTTTGGAATAAATGATCAAAAATCCAATCAGCACTCAATTTGCCCAAATTAACATCCAATTGCATAAACTGAACACAACCTTGCAATAAGCACGGAATTTCATTCACTGACTATCCCGGTCTAATTTCTAGAAAATAATAAATAATTAAATAATTACCAAAATTAATTAAATAAATACAATTAAATGCTATAAATAGGAACTTAGGCCGGAAAAGCCTAATTAACTACCAAGACGGGCCAGGAAAATTTGTGAACCAATCTAGATAATTAATACAACCTATCTAGTCTCTAATTAATCTAATCTAACCACCTAACATGCAAAATTTGATAATTAAATTACGAATCTAATCTAACTAACCACCTAATCCTTATTTAACTTAAACTAATCACCACCTAGCATAATTAACCTCCCAAGCAATGTTTAGTTAGTAAACTCATCGGATTTGTGAGCCGGTGAGTCCATGGCAACAACGACGCGGAGACAAGCAATAAAATTTGAAGCAACGAAGCCAAGCGGGGCCGAGAAAGGCTCGGAAAAGCCACCCGAAGCTCTTAGCCAAGCTAAGAGGTTTGGTTCTGCTTAGCTAGTCGAGGGGCTGAATCGGTGGCTGAAATAGCTTGGGAAGGGAGGCGGAGGCAATAGCTGGTCCAAGCGGGGCTTTAAGCAATTTGGGGGCGGTTGGACGACGACAAACGGTGTTGGATGACATCTCAAGGGTGTGCGGATGGCAAGATGAGTGTGGAACCAGCAGTGGACGGCTGGACGCAAGTGGGATGAGCAACGGCATGTAGGCGAGTGGGCGCAGCTTCGGCTACTTGGACAGCTGGCTAGGGGTGGTCGGACGAGGTTGGCTTGCTTGCTGGCTGCTTCCTCTGGTTTTTTGGAGCTCTAAAGTGTCCAACAATGGAGAAAGGTGGTCTGCTAAAGGGGGAAGCTAGTTGCAAGGGAAAGGGGGCCACTGACCTTCTAGATGGTTTTCTTTGTCCCCCTTGAGCTCAACCAACATGCCCCACCACATGGGCTTTCATCCTCAGCCATTTGTAGCTCCTTGGCTCTCAAACAAGCCTCCCAAATTGTCCAAAAGGTTGAAGGACATGGGGGCTACGAATTTGTGCACCATTTCCCCAAATTGGATTAAATCCTCTCCAATTAACCTCCAATTGGACCTAAATTGGAGTCAATAAATCCAACCATGGTGTCCACACTCCAATTCATATTTTTCCTCGACAATCCATCCAACTTGAATCCTAAAGACACGACAAAAAACAGTCCTTAGAGTTTTCCAGTCCAAAATACCCTTTGAAAATTTGCCGAAAATCTCGGTTTGCAGAAAAATCTTCGGAAGGTGAGTTGATGGTCCTAAAATGACTCGTGACATGATAGAACTTTCAATTTCTAAAATCAAATTCAATTTTGCAGTTAATTTTGATATGGCGCGATTTTAACGTGACCTAATATATCGGTAGCTCTTAGGAATTTTTGATGCAATTGACCCATGGTTGATTATTTTCAAGCCACGTTGTACATCTTCGACACATTGACAACTCTCGGTTGTTGTGAAAATTTTGAGGTTTCAAATATAGACACAGGGTATGAAAATGACAAAAAATCGATCTAGTGCCGATCGACAAAAATGTTGCAATAAGGTGGAATCACCCACAAACTAATCACATAACTCTATCAAATCAACCTATCTCCGGTCTCTAATCGATTTTAATGGTGCCGTAATGACCCTTGCATATGAGCACGGTCAAGCATTCCGTGTCGAATTCTCAAGGTTATTGTGTTAAAATTCCTTAACGGGTCCACCTGATAGGTTAGTTATCTAGTGACGGGCCCACTCAAAGAATAAGGCCATAAGCACGTCGATGAAAAGCCCATTTCATCTCATTAAAATCAGACTTGAAAATTAGGATGTCACAAATGGCCCATGATTGATCCTTTTAGGACCTTATGGTTGATCCTTATGGGGTCGGAATGAAGGATGTTTCAATTCTCCCCCCTTTAAAAATTTTGTCCCCGAAATTTTATAACGTACCTAGGTAGTCAAATAGGTGAGGGTACTTGCGCCTCATGATTTCTTCACTTTCCCAAGTAGCCTATTATGTTCCATGGTGCTCCCATAGGACCTTGACTAAGGGAATGACCCCGTTTCTGATTACTTGCTCATGTCTGTCAATGATCCACATTGGCTCCTCAATATATGACCCTTAGTTGTCTACCTCGATCTCTTTGAAGTTAAGCACATGTGCCGAATTTGGATCACACTTTCTTAGCATGGACACGTGAAATACATTGTGTACCTGAGCAAGTTTCGGTGGCAATGCCAACCGATAAGCCATATTCCTTATTTTTCTAGGGTTTCAAAGAGTCCTATGTACCGTGGACTTAACTTACCTTTCTCTCCAAAACAAGACATACCTTTTAATGGAGACAGCTTAAGGAATACGTGGTCTCCTACTTGGAATTCTAAAGGCTTTTGTCTCTTGTCTACATAACCATTTTTGCCTACTTTGGGTGGTTCTAAGTCTTTTCTAATTACTTGTACTACCTTAGTAGTAAGTTGCACCAACTCAGGACCATTAAGCTTCTTTTCCCCGACCTCATTCCAACAAGTTGGGGTTCTGTAAGTCCAACCGTATAACGCCTCAAATGCAACCATGCCAATACTTTGTTGGAAGCTTCAACTCTGCCCTGCTTCCATTGCACCACTCCAATTTCAACTTCTTCAGGATCTCTTGTCTCGGAAAACTTTGGGGGTCGCAGCTTTAAGAACTGTTCAACCAGTCCTTGCATATGACATTCACTATTTCAGTTTTTGTTTCCATTGTAGAGGCATTAATAGAAGCATAGGCTACTAGTTGTTGAGCCTATTGATCCATCAAGCTTTCAATGGTCGTAAGAGCTTGCAGAATTCCATCTAGTTGGGGGTCATCTTTCGATTTTCTCTTCATAATCACCTGGTCCCGAGCACTCATGTTGTCTACTAATAAGACAAATATAGGAATTCTAGGAAAACCTTTCTACATCACAATCAAAAGTTAGTAGTCATGAACTATTATCATACAAGAAATCAATCTAGCAAACAAGCACATGCATGGAATGTTTTTCCTAACTAACTAGCCCAACTTTCAATGCACCTTATCACTCCAAGTACATAATCCTACTCTAATACCAAAACTGTCATGACCCCAACCCATCCCTAGGGTCACGAGCAACAAGGGTTATTTTTGCGATGTCCCAGGCTTGTCACTATTCCCATTCTTTTTATCTTGTTATCATGCACATGCGGAAACGTGAACAAATAACTCCCGGACAAACAATAGCTAGAAGACCGAGACATACATCACACAAAACACACTGATTTATAATATAACAGTACTTTTACAAGCCCTTTCTCTATGGCCCTATTTTCTTTTTACATCACAGTACAAGTTTTCCACATAGGCCAAGGGAAATCCAATCTCCTCTAGCGTGATTGCAGCTCCCAAAATTGATGAGAGACTTCTATGCCTACAAGACTGAAAGATAAGGGGTGAGTTTTGGGAAAACTTAGTAAGTAAAATTCCTAGTTCTCTACAAGGAAAGCATCTCATCATCGTTAAAGCCTAGCAAGTACAACGCTCGCAAAATGGTGTCGATGACGGATCAATTAAGCTATTTCACCAACAAGCTTATCAACATCACATAGTAACTTATTTAATAAGTTCATTAACCGTATAAACAGTTCTTCCCATACTTTTAGGGGCTTCCAACCGTGAGCTAGGCATCCGGCCTTAGGCTAGGCATCCCATACTTTCAAGGGCTTCTTGGCTCAACCAAGGCATCCGGCCATCAAGCCAGACATCCCATACTTTCAGAGGCTTCCTAGCTCAACTAGGGCATCCCATTTAGTGAACAAGGCATCGCCACCAACGCTATGTGATGATGGGTGCTTTTTCGTCTTTAATTGCACACACATAAATGCATCACAAATGTCGATTCTTATCTTTTCTCTTAGTCAACACATGCATGGCCCAAAGGCATGCTCATTCATTCACGTGTGTTGTGAGTTTCTTATACCTCACTAGTAAACATGTCGGGAATGATCTTTGGTCCGTAACTTGAATTAATCACTTAGTGTTGATCTTTGCACTGGACAAGGGTTGGAAATGGTACGCCTCAATATCAATCCAAGACCTCGAGGCTTGGGTACACATTACTTCCGCAACAATCCCAAGCTTCATGGACCTCGGCTTTAACCTGATATGAATACACATGTACCAAGAATGAGCCTCAGCTCGCGGTTTCATTGAACGCCAAGCATAAAGTCCCTATGTCCATTTAAACTATGGAAATCGGCATGCTTGGTGCCTTACCAAGACCTCATGGATTTGGGCGATCCCCATACCGATCAAGACATAAGATTGACACACCTCAATGTCTATTTAGGACCTAGTGGCCTTGGGCAATCCCCGCACCAAGCGAGACCTGGACTCGGCATCCTATTTAAGCCAAAACCAAGGCTTCATGGCTTGGGTGACTTTGTCTTGCAATGAACTTAATCCGAAGGAACCTCGGCCTCATTCTGGGCATGAACTTCTCAAGCATAAACATGAGCAAACCATTCAAAAGATCCAACATCTTACCCACGGCTTAATGGGTGAGCACCAAACTAGTCTTGACAATAAAGATTACTATCCTAGAGGAGAAATAGGATCTTACTTGGATGAACCTTGAACTAGGACGTGAGCTACAAAGATTGGGCGGCTTGGCTTGAAGGCCAAAAGAGCATGAGGAGAGAGGAGGGGCGTTCTAGGAGAAGGAGGGTGAAGAAAATGGAAGGCAAGTGAGGAAAATGGGAAGTGCACCTCCTATTTATAGCCCTTTGAGCCATCATTACCAAGCCAAGCGGTCCTCTCCAAGGTTTCCAAGTATCCCATCTACTTTCCTTGGGTGGCAAACCTACCTTGCCTCATGATTATGCCTAGAGGATGAGTTGGCCAAGGTAAAAGCCTTACTTGGCATTCTAGGCTCCTAGGCGTCATTGATTATGGCCCACTTTTCATTCTCTCATTGGTCCACCTATATGCCACAATTGATTGACATTTAATGAAGTCTAATGATAATCTACTCTAGGTTGCCAACTCGGCAATTCTAGAATTTTCGGTTATTAATGAGGGCTCATGTAGAACTCTCTAATTGGTCCACTTGTGTGCCGCCTTTCTCTAGAATCTTCAAAGATATTTTAGCCACCATCATGACTTTTAACCATTTCAAGGACAACTCACCCCCTCATTTAATGAAGGGTTTCTAGAATATTCCATGCCTTTGTCTTTTTCTTCATTGATGAGGCGGTCTAGAGAATTCTACCATCCAAGTTGGTTCCGGGGCTGAGAAAGGGATCATTAGGCACACCTCAAAAAAATTGAATCATGTACACCCAAGGTTCGGCCCTTATGTCCCATATTCGCCCAAACCGTTCCTTTGGACGGTCGATCGACCAATTAGGTCGATTGTCCTTTAATTGGTTCGAGACCTATTCTAAGGCTACCCATGGCCTAGAACAAATTCAAGGTACCCATGGACCTTGGAATAAGTGACGGAATAGCCAGGTCTATCCTTGGGCTCATTCCGATCGGCACCCAATCTGCCGATAGGGTTCATGGTCAGTGCATTACCAATCCATGATCAAACTTCACCAATTTAAGATTATTTTATGATCAATAAGAATTAAATTTGTAATGATGAATTTTGGTCGAAAGGAAGTCACATTTGGTCAATTCGGATCGTCCGTGTATCGGTACATAATCGGGCGGAATCACCCATGACCAAAAATTGCAATCGGTTGGATTGACCCATGACCATCCACCGATTAGAATTCATCTTGTGATCAATTCTCATGATAAAAAAGTCATCTTATGAGTTGATGATCCTATCCCATTGGTTTGGTTGGTAGAAATTCACAGCCGACACCTCAACCAATTCATAACCAGTCGGTCAGTCAGTCGATCGGTTGGTCATGAGCGATTCGTGATTTCTTGCCGATCAAACCGATTGATCCATGGCCAATGGCTCATGATCAATCCTTTTAGGACCTTATAGCTGATCTTTATGAGGTTGGAATCGAGGATGTTACAGAATTAATACCAACACAATAAGTTTAGACTTTTTTGGTACTTTTCCCCAAGTGTAAGAGCAGCAATTGAGTCCAGATTATGTGATCCATCACGTGAAGGATCACTACTAGCCAATTTTAACTTTTGAAGTAGATTATTGGTGGAATCCTACCCATCTTGAGGCTATTAGTATGAAGAGTGGACGTAGGCTTAAGGATAAAGCCAAACTACTATAACTTTCCGTGTCCCATTGCCCTTCATCTTTTTATATACATTGACATACAGTTAGTGAGTGTTTACTTAAACATGAAGTTGAGGAAATATTTACTTAGCAATTAGCTAATTTCTGTAAAAGATCATCAAAGTATGAAAACAACCTATTCACACCCCTCTAGGTTGTATTGCTAGCCTCAACAATTTGACTTCACCGAACTTGATCAATTTCCTCGCTTTTCCCTTAAAGATTATAAAATAATCTATGAATGCATCTATATATGACCCAATCTTTAAGTGCAATTCTTTTGAACGTGGACTAAATCGGTCAAATTAATCATCATCCATTTTGTCCTTGTAACATGCTTATTGCAGATAAAGTCATTCTAAACGCTACCATTATTTAGATGCCATGAAATGTCTAATGCCTATTGTGACTTTAATATAAAATGACTATTTATAATAGCTAAAATTTAGGTGCCAACAATAAAATCCATTTAAAATGCTACAAAAACTACAAAATAGTTATCTTAAACTAATGAAAAGACTCCTCAACAAAACTCTCAAACAATGCGGATACTTAAAGTTATCCATGACGCAAAAGTTGAGCGCAAAACTCGGTTATGCTATAACTGTCTTTATTGAACAACATTTCAAGTGAGCTTATAGTAAAAAAGAAGATCTTTTGAAGGACTAGAAGATCTATAACTTGGCCGACCCAAAATCAAGCCCAAAATAGTCAAATTTAGGTCTGAAAGCCATTGGTTGCGCACTATTCACCACTCGTGGCCAACTCCATGATTTTGTTTTGAGCAAGCTGTAATTCCAAATTGAGTTCCGTAAAATCCTATGACTTTACAACATACTAAATTATCATTTCTTTGTACATGTTCACAGCTCAATGACTACTTAGCAAAACTCATAGTTCAAAATCCACAAAACCCCATATTGATGCCCTAATCCCAAATATTACTTTGATTAGATAAATAAATGGTGCGAGCATGTAACGGGCATTGTGATATGAATTCAAATTGGCTTGGTGAGGTCACTATGGCGCAAAACCCTCTTATCTTTTCCATTTCCTCTTCTTTCTTCTTTCATTTCTCTCTTTTTCTTTCTTTCTTTTCCCTGAGCGTCTCGGTTTCTTTATGCTAAACATGCCCTTTCTTTGTTCTTTTCCTTCTCCCTTTTTTTTTTGTGTCATATAACTATTTTTTTGACCAAGTCAAAAAGATTTAAATATTGGGGCTAGTCAAGCAAGTCACAATTTACCTTCCAAGACGCCAAAACAAATCGACCTTTAAGATAAAATACTTTAAACAAATGCATTTTGAATGAGAGACACCGACCCTTTTTCTCCATTGTTTTGTAAACTCAATTGCGCTGGAGTTGGTGGAATATTGAAAAGCATGAATCAAATGATCATCACATTCTTGACCTAAATCGAGTCTTGATCACATTCCTTATTGTATTTCACATCGGAACATCTGTTTTTCCATTGCCGAAATGTGGCCTAACACAATTTATTCTCTCATATGATGACCATCGTGACCAACCCCTCAGGGGAGGGAATAGGTTTAGGGGTATTACCTAAAAGACAAGCCTATGGGCCATGATTAGGCACGGGCTCTCCCAAGCCAATACCTCGCGCAACATTGTGGTATTCTTGAGAATTTTGCAAAAAGGAGTCGCCACTAGCCTATTGGGGTCGGCTAGAAACCAAATGGGGCATGGGAGTGTACCTCACTTCCTATGCAACTAGAGAGTCTAGGGTCGGGGATTTTATTGCACTAATTGACCAATTAGTACCATTTTGATACCTAATCTTGTTCATTAAAAAAAAAAGATTTTTGTCAAGCAGTTTGGATTGATTTTAAACATATCCATTAACATGTAAAGTGATCATGCAAGTACGCAATCATTAAAATAACAATTAGCAACCAAGATCCCAATTGCAGTAAATTGAGCACATGCATTTAAACATAATTAAATATGCAAATTAAACATGTTATATAATCAATATACGAGCAAATAAATGTCTAATTACACTAAGAATGCAAGACATGGTAATTCTTAAGCAATTCCAACATTTTTTTTAATTTATGAAATTTTTAATTTTTAATTTTTTTTTTTATTATTTTTTAAAAATTATTATTATATTCGGGTAGGGTTGGGTCCAATCTAACCCGACCCGATTGGGGGTGGGCTGGTTAGCCCATCCGAAAAGAAGGGGCCCCGACCAGCTGGTCGGGCCTGCATTCAAATGAGGGTTAGGCTCGATCAACAAGCCCAACCCCTCTTGGAAGCAAAAATGCCACATAGGCCCACAGCCCAGACCAATTTTGGGCTGTTGGCTCGCGGGGTAGAAGAGGCTGAGTGGGCCGGATTCGTGATCCAGCCCTACTCAGCCAATGACCTTTGGTCAGCAACTATCCAATCACGACCAAGGAAGTGACGGCAGCAATGCACCTCAAGCGGCCCTCCGGTGAGGGTGCAACAGGGGTGATTCTCGACCCTTGAGGCCGAGAGTCTCGGCGGCAACGATAGGAGCCAGCTCGAGTGAGCTACGACAACGCTACACGCAAGGGCTCACGGCTCCCTTTCTTCCTCAACTCTGGCGACGCAACTTCAAGGACCCAACCTATCGACGTCTAGAAGGGAAGGGGGAGAGAGAGAGAGAGAGAGAGAGAGAGAGAGAGAGAGTGGTGGTGGAGGCTTTAAACAATGAGTCCAAGGGCAAGCTTCAGTCAAGCATTTCATCAGACAGAGGGCACACACTAAAAGAGCTAGGGCCCGAGCGTTAACCTAGAGAACTAACGAACCACACTAGACCATCAAGCAAGGCAATGGGGATGGGTAGGGGCCGGAGCTCGCTCAAACTGGCTAGGATGAGCTCCAGCCGGCTCATTTCCGGAGACGCACACCAAGTGCTCGATGAAAGGCCTACTTGGGTTCCAGCGGGAATGGCGGTGATAGGCGACTCACCATCGGTGGCTAGGCGTTTCGAGAAGTCCTCGGCTCCTTGGCTAACCTCCATAGGCTCTATCTTCCTTTTCCTCTCATTTTCACTCTTTCTCCCTTGATTCTCTCTCGGTCCCCTTTGTTCTCTTTTTTTCTCCCATTTTTCTTCTGTAGGTTTACGCGAAAACCCTTACCATGCCAACTACTCTTGCCAACCTGATTCGTGACTGCCAGCTCTAGCCGATCGTCCCCTAATTCGGTTGTTTGCCCTACTCCCCTTTGCTATTGCTGCTTTTCTTCTTTTTCTACAGGCACGCATGAAGGACTGGAGGAGGAGGATGACCAGTTGGTGGGCCATGCAAGGAAGGCTGAATGGGAGAGAAGGCCGGGCCGGGCACCAATGTGAGGGAAGGAGAAAAGGAAGGCTGGGCCGTGCGTGGGGGAAAGAAAAGGAAGGGGGCGGGCTGGGCCAAGGCCGGATTCGGCCCGACTCGAACCCTAAGGTTTTTTTTTTTTTTTTAATAGTAATTAATTTTTAATTTTTTTAAAACTTTTTAGCAACTAATTCCTAATTTTGTACATGATTAAATCCTAAATAAAATTGTAAAATTTAGATGACAATAGATGCCTCTCTTTAAATGGGAGCTCAAAGAGGTTCCTTTCAAAGATAAAAGACACCTAAATTTTATCGACATAATTCAATGGTTAGCGGGCTATAAACGATAAAAGGGTGTAGAATGATGGCCTTGCATTACATTGTAAAGATGGTCATTGACCGAGATGGGACAGTCTCACTATATACAAACGGGTTTTGATTTGAAATGAAAATCTATTATTAAAAAATAAACCTACGAACCCTTCGAAACTTGCAATTTAAAGATAGACTCACAAACAATTTAAAAGCGTGGTTTAAGGATAGTCCCACGAACCCCGTGGTTTAAGAATAGACCCACCAACCTCATGATTCAAGGATGACCCACGAACCGTGTAGTTTAAGGATAGACCCACGAACCTTGTAATTTAAGGATAGACCCACGAACCCTGTAGTTTAAGGATAGACCTATGAACTGTGTGGTTTAAGGGTAGACCCACTAACCGTGGGGTTTAAGGATGATCAACAAACCTTGTGGTTTAAGGATAGACCCACCAATCGTGTGGTTTAAGGATAGACCCATCAACCATGTGGTTTAAGGATAGACCCACGACCCATGTGGTTTAAGGATAGACCCACCAACCATGAGGTTTAAGGATGACCAACGAACCCTGTGGTTTAAGGATAGACCCACCAACCTTGTGGTTTAAGGATAGACCCACCAATTGTGTGGTTTAAGGATAGACCTACCAACCCCGTGGTTTAAGGATAGACCCACCAACTGTGTGGTTTAAGGATGACCAATGAACCCCGTGGCTTAAGGATAGACCTTCCAATCTTGTGGTTTAAGGATAGACCCACCAACCATATGGTTTAAGGATAGACCCACGAACCGTGTGGTTTAAGGATAGACCCACTAACCATTTGAAAATTCATGGTTTAAGGATGACCAAGAACCCTTTAGAAAGTGTGGTTTCACCTAGCTTGGCATGTTACTGAAGTTTGCTGAGCAATTGGGGACACTCCAGTCCGCTGCAATGCACTGATCAGAAAGAGCATTATGAGCTATGCCAATGTTTCGTGCGAAGACAATGCTCTAAGCTACGATGATGCCTTGGTCAAAAGAGACACCATGGGCGTTCCAATAAAAAATATCCCAATATGGGTAGAGCACATCAAACAGAATACATCATAACAAGTACCCTGGTAGTGAAGGCGTACCATGCAAGATCAATGTCATTTAATAAATGTCATGAGAGATAATATCAATGAAGTGCTACCAGCGAGAAAGCATTGATTGCTTGAATAAATCGAGCCGATTTTAGGCTTTGGTAAACATTTTGTATCGTTTAATATCTCAAAGTTGCCATTAGACTTGGAAGATATCATTAATCATCTAATTCCCCAAAAAGGAAAATCTTTGTTGAAATGATCTTTACTCATGAAAAAAGTCTTATTAAGCATGCCAAGTAAGAGCTCTTAGTTAGAAAGGGCTTCTTACATAATCTCAAGAAAATGCTATATGATCCCATCCATTCATGTGGGAAGTAATCTGATCACTCAATACACCTCGCACTTCCAACGTCGAAGGATTTGAGAATCATTCACAATAAGTTCACATTGAAAGGTCTTTTAGAAGGATCGTAATGCATGCTTTTAGCAATGGATAAGCATCATTGGCTATGAAATGAAGTAATAATCAATCAGCATCTTCGCTAGGTTTACAAGCCAAGAAACCTTAAGATGAGATAAGATAACCCTACTCTCACTTCTTTGAGTAGCGACTTCTTTGGAGAAGTCCTAATTTCCACTCGAATCATCCCAATTTGAAGAGACTTTGGGAATGGGTTGTAATGTTGGTTCGGTGAAAGGCTCAAAAGGCTCAACACTTTTTCGAAGTGGGATTTGAGAGTTGGTGATTGCAACGACATCATTGCCATATCATCCGATTTTTGAAAGCACTTGAATTTGTCTCGAAAGTCACTTGATTAATCATCTCAAAATAAGAGCTTTGCTATTTTCTCTCATGACTTTTGCACTTGCAGTGATTTCCTTTCGGTACAAGCATTTTTTTTTTTGTTGTTTTTGCTTTCACAGAGACATTCCTCTTGATGCAATTGTTTTTCCTTCTACTTTTTTTTTTTTCGGTGATGGACATTATGTGGCACCCCTTGACGGCCCCCAATCTATTAGGGTCGCCACCTCGCTTCCTTATCTTGGATGTCCTTCTTGTTAGATTGATGGATTTCAAGGAATCCATGTGGGGGGTTTTATCACATACTTCATTGGTCCTTGTGCAATTTATATGGCGGAAATGGATCCATCAACTCCATTTCCTTCATATTGAAACAATGCACACTAAATACAAACATAGATATTAACCAGGCACTTTTTATTTACACATATACTGGATGGACATTGTTAGTCGGTACATCAAAAAGCCGCAGTTTCCTATACTTGGCTATGTTCCAAAAATTTAACTGACATCTCCAACAACTATTTACATATAGTCCATCATCCAGTGCTAGCGTCCAAAAATTTCCTTGCTGTCCTCACATCCTCGCTCACTCCACACCACTCAATCCCCCGTTATCGTCCTCTGGTGGCGGTGGCAGCGGCCCCAGAGTACGTTCGTTCCTATGGACATAGAAAACAACGAATTCCTAATGCACGGGACCCCAGGGAAGGCTAGTGTCGATCATCAGCGTCGCCCTCACCTAAACAAAAGTCAATCCCAGCAAGTCAGGATCTTGATGCTCCGTTTGTTCCCATTGTAAATCAACAAAGATCCCATAGAACGTATCAGGAGGTGGGGGCAGCAGAGGCATCTTTTTTACTTTGAAATATGTTAGTCCCACAAGGGGTGAGTACACTACTCAGCAGTTAAAGATCTACTAAACTATATTATGTAAAACTACCGCTACCGATTTCATACAAAATACGCAAAACACATAATTGGAGGAATAAATATGCATTGAAGCAATGGAGTTTTCCAATGAAACAGCATAACATGGAAAAACAATCAAGCTTTAGAACTCAATAGATTTTTATTCACTACCACCATTTTCTAGAGGACTAGTGTTTACGTCACTCCAAGCATATCGCACCCAACCTGGCATCACGAAGGCCTTCGGTTCCATATTTCAGTCATTGGGCATCCGGAGCGTGTTACGTTACACCTTTAGGCATCTCACACCTCACCTAGCATCACAAAGAACCTCCGGGGCTCACCATGTCAAGGATGTCCCATAGGCATCCGGACACTCTCGAGGAACCCCTAGGGCTCACTAGTCCCCAGGCATCTAGAGGCATCGCCACTACGATCCTCCAGGCAACCCGACACCCGGGGCATTGTCATCCCGAGGGTCCGACGGCAGCAATAACACATCAACCATGGTGTAGTAATTAAATCTTTTCAATGCCAAAACGTTTTCAAATCACCAATATGGAGAATCCCTTGGGTTTTTCCGAAAATCCCACTTTCACATTTAACCCTCTAATATTTTCGAAATCCACATGTAAAACCTTGAATGCTACTCACACCTCACAGCTCGAGATAAAACAATTTATTAAAACTATAAATAAATTTGAAATCAGCACATCAGTAAATCCAAATCTCAATCCCAACTTCAATGTTTTAGAATGGTTTTTATAAAAAAGTTTGGAATTTTGAAAGCACAACACATTTCTTAAAACATTTGGGAGTAGTGCCACGGTACATAGCAATTTTAATGCAAATATGGAGGTTTTCTAAAACAGTTTACGAGCAAAATTCTCAAAGTTTCACAAGCACAAAATTTGATGTATATCCGAAGTCTAAAACCGAAGCACTCATGAAGATTTCTCAATTTCCTAACCCCAATCAATTCGGTTATCCTATATTCCACCATCCAATGCCAAAATTCAAACAATCCAAACTATCAACACACTTCCTCAGGCAACAACAGTATACACTACATAAATTAGTAGACTTCAACTTGCCTTAGGTCTAGTGGGTCGATGACGAATGGGCCGCAAGCTACAAGCTATGGTTGAGGTGAGTTGCGGAATGACACAACAGCGGATGCAACACGGCTGGTGCGGGTGGCTATGAGCATGGCTAAGGCGGTTGAATCGGCTCAGCGGTGGACAGAGGCACGACTGGTGGTGTCGATGGCCGGCTTAACACGCCGGCGAAGAGGAAATGACCTCTCTTCTGCTCTCTCTCTCTCTCTTTCTCTCTTTCTCTCTCGCTCACGGTTTCGTTCTCGAGTGTTCCCCTTCTCACTTCTGCGGTCGGTTTTGTTTCTCCAATTAATTGACTAACTCAGTCAACACATGCAGATCCGGTGGCGTCGAGAGGCGAAGGCAGCTGGGTGGGAACGTGGCAATCAGCATGGCCTTCGCTTGCCAACTCCCCCCTTGCATGCACGGACGTGGCTCTCCCTCGCAGGCGTCGACGTGGCTCTTGGTCAACTTCTCAACCCTTTGTTGACTCAAATTGTCGACCAAATAGAGAGAGGGCTCGGGGCAGCTTGGGCAGAGACAGCCCCCACGCATGCACGTCCTCCATGCAAGCCTATATTCCCTCCTTATCTGACTAACTCAAAGAAAATAAACATGACTAACATTAAGGTCCAAATTCTTTTCTTGTTGCATGGATACTTGGGTGGCATGGTCTTCATGCGTAGGAGGGAAATTTGCAGTTTGGGGTTGCCGATTTTCCTTTGTAATTGATCACATCGGACGTGTACATGGAGATGTCGGATGCAAGCATGGGAGGTTAACTTAATAAGGTGCAAATGCAGATAAGGTTGGTCTCACAAGTGGCCTTATGTAAAGGAATTTCGATGAGACTATAAGTTATACAAAAAAACTGGGTCGTCTCGACGCGGCACAGATGTGACTATGTGGGTACATCATAAGACCATCACGAAACGTAACGTCTCAGTCCGATGATGACGATGATGACACGGCGTCCGCAAATTGTGCTAATGACGCTATTTGACAACACTTCCGTCGACCCATCATAGTCTGTTACATACTCGAGGTCCGGCGAAATCTGGATATCACACATTAGCCTTGCTTTTACCAGGCATACTGCTTTTTTATGCCCCCTATTTTTCATTTGACTTTTGCTTTTTCGAACTTTTTAAGCTCTTAGGACTTTCGAGATGCTTTTTGCATTTTCATGTAAACATCACTTGCCTTGGAAAATCATATGACTTGCCTCAATGTTGGGAGATAATCACCACTCGAGTTTTAGAAATGAATGATTAGGCTCAACTTGGTTTAAGCAAAGGGTATCGGTGTTTGGGTAGAGAAATGAATGCTCTTCTTCACCTTGGGATGCTTCAAGCTTCCATAAGAATTCACTTGAATTTATCACAAAAAGATGTATTCAAGTGAGTAAGGAAGCCTTTCTCATCTTTCCTCTCCAAATAATGTTGACCCAAAACTCCATAATTGTCCCTTCGTGGGGTGGTTCTTGACAGGGGTATTTTGTAGAAAATTCTCCCCATTAAAAGGCTCAAATGGGCTAACTATGGTCACTTGTAATGTATAGTATAGAGGAAGAAATGCCATTTTTTCATTTTAGTCCATGTACCACTTGCGAATGAATCTCTTGTCCTTAAACGACTAAGGTTTTCTATTTCCGCTCAACTCTTAAGGTGTTCATAGGACATGTTTGGGAATGGCTTGCCTTTCTTTATTCTAAGTATCCTTTGCTTGGCATGATTAACATCTCTATTTCAGTTTTGTCAAAATCACTCATATGAAATTACCCTCACAAAGACACAAGTAGCAACAACTGAATCGACAGCATGAAAGACACCAGGCGCTTTGCTTTTCGTTCATTCGTCTCTTTCATAATTTTCTATTTTCTTTTATTATAACAGGAAAAGGAATACTCGACTGCCTCTGTAGAGGTTGGGTGGCCATTTGAATCGACTTTTCAAGGGCAACGATCAATGTCTTCCATCCTGTTGTAATTTCATCAAGTTGGCTGGATACCTGAAATATAAATGAATATGCATGTATGCAATGTATGAATGATATGCATGATGTTATGTGACTCGGATTGTGCAAAAAATGGCTCTATGACCCTGATTTCATTCATGGGAAATATTTCTTGACTACATCGACATTTACAGGCTTAGGCAGCTCACGGCCATCCATTTCAACTAAAATCATAGCACCACCCGGAACGACATAAGGCCCTTCATAGTTCGAGGTGAACTTGCCACAATGATCGGGTATGATTGGTAGCACTTTCCTTCACACCAAGTCATTGACCTCAAAGTGCCTAGGACGAACCTTCCGATTCAAGGATTTTGTGACCCGTTTCTGATAGCATTGACCATGACATATAGCTTTTAGCCTCTTCCCATGAATCATGTTCAGCTGCTCATGCCTCTGCTGTACCCATTCGGCTTCATCGAGCTTCGATTGAGAAAGGACCCTTAGCGAGGGAATCTCAACCTCTACTGGTAAGACAACCTCCATTCCATATACCAACGAAAAAGGAGTTGCCCTTGTGGAGGTGCGAATAGATGTCCGATATGCCATCAATGCGTAAGAAAGCCTTTCGTGCCAATCACGATAATTTTCAGCTGTCTTTGTTAGGATCTTCTTTATGTTCTTGTTTGCTGCTTCAACTGCCCCATTCATTTGAGGACGATATGGTGATGAGTTCAAATGTCGGACTTGAAACTCATTAAGCAAGTCATCTATGACTTTGTTGTTTAAGTTGGATCCATTGTCAGTGATGATCGCCTCCCGCACACCATAACGGGCAATAATATCACAATGAATGAACTTGGCCACATTCTTAGTAGTGACATTGGCATACGAGTTGGCTTCAATCCACTTCGTAAAGTAGTCCATTGCTACCAAGATGAATCGATGTTCATTTGATGCCTTGGGATTGATAGGCCCAATCACATTGATTCCCCACATAAAGAAGGGCCAAGACATTTGCTGAAGCTCATTTGGTGGAGTGTTTATCTTATCCCCATAAATTTGGCATTGGTGACAACATCGCACTTGTTGAATGCAATCAGATTCTATGGTCAGCCAATAGTAGCCGAGTCGCATGATCTTTCTCACCAAGAGGTGACCACTCATGTGGGGGCCACACTCCCCTTTGTGTATTTCCTTCATCAAGTGATTAGCTTCCTTGGCATCGACGCATCTTAGTAACGTCGAATCAAAGGATCTTTTGTAAAGTGCATCTCCATTGACGAAAAATTTCGATGCCAACTTTGTCAAATATTTTCTGTCTGACACGTCACTTACTAGGGAAACTTGCCATTCTGAAGATAATCTAAGATGGACGTAATACCATGGCTCTCCATCGGGCTCCTTTTCAATTATCATACAATAAGCTGGGCATTTAAGAATTTCAATTCTTAATGGCTCAACGTCCTTGGTAGCTTGCAACATCGAAGATAACGTGGCCAAGGCATCAGAGAATTGGTTTTGAGACCTTGGTAAATAGTCAAAGGATATTTCTTGGAACTCCTCCATCAATTCTCCCAAGAACTCATGATATGGAATTAACTTCGGGTCCCGCGTTTGCCATTCGCCTTCGATTTGAAGGATAATAAGGGTTGAATCACCATAGACTTGTAATTTTTGAACTTTCATGTCAATGGTAGCTTGAAGGCTAACAATATAAGCTTCATATTCTGCGATGTTGTTTGTATAGGGGAAAGTCAATTTTGTGGCCACAAGGTAATGCTATCCGTCTGGAGAGATGAGAACTACCCCAGTACTCGACCCAGACAGGTTAACTATGCCATCGAAGTACATAGTTCACTTGTTGCTCAATACCAGCAGGATTTGCTCTTCCACATCACCATCCTCCTCGAGGCTTTCTAATTCTTCAGGACTTTCTGCCAACATATCTGCTATTGTGCAGCCCTTAACCGACTTTTGACCCCGGCTTTGTACGTTGAATTCTGAGATCAAGATCTACCACTTGGCCAATTTCCTGACCAAGGCTAGCTTTTCCAGGAGGTACTTGATAGGGTCATTTTCAGTCACCAATAAAATTTGGTGATGGAGGGTATATTGTCATAGTCTGTGCAATACCCGATGAGGGCCACACAAGTCTTCTCAATCTCAAAATAATTCAACTTGGAAGCACTGAACTTCTTGCTCAAGTAGTATATCACGCATTCTCTTCCATCATTTGGTCTTTTTTGGGCTAGCATGGCTCCTAGTGACTCGTCATGTATTGTCAAGTATAAAATCAAGGGAATTTTGGGAATCGGTGGGACCAAAATCGGCAGATGCGAGAGGCAATGCTTTTATCTTTTCAAAAGCACTTTGGCATTCGTCATCCCACTTAACCCTCACATTTTTCTTTAAGAGCTTGAAAAATGGTTTTGCCGTTTCCAACAATTGGCAAATGAACCTTGCCACGTAGTTTAGCTGTCCTAATAGTCTGCGGACTTCTTTGACTATAGTCGAGGCCTTAAATCGTAGATAGCCTTGACTTTTGATGGGTCAATCTCAATACCATTACTACTAACCATGAATCCTAATAACTTTCTGGATTTCGCCACGAATACACACTTCACGGGATTGAGACGCAACTTAAACTTCTGAAGGCAATCGAACAGCTTTTGCAAAACCCTGAAGTGGTCCTCACCTTGTCTCAATTTCATGATCATGTCATCCACATACACTTCGATCTCTTTGTGCATCATGTCGTGGAATAATGCGACCATGGCCTTTTGGTATGTTGCCTCGGCATTTTTCAGACCGAAATGTATCACTTTATAGCAAAAGGTTCCCCATGGAGATATGAACGACGTCTTGCTTCTATTTTCTTTCTCCATATGAATTTGATTATACCCAGAAAATCCATCCATAAAGGAAAAATAGCTCAAATCCCGTTGTTCTATCAACCAGGACGTTGATGTGAGGGAGCAGAAAGTCATCTTTCGAGCTAGCTCGATTCAGGTCATGATAATCTACACACCCCTGACTTGCTCATCATTTTTCATGACTGGTACAATGTTTGCTATCCAATCAAAGTAGTGTGACACTTCAATGAAATCCACTTTTAACAACTTCATGACTTCCTCCTCGATTTTCTTGGATAACTCTGCCTTCATTCTTCTGAGCCTCTGCTTTTTAGGTGGCACATTAGGATCGGTCGAGAGGGCATGCTCTACAATATCAACTTAAGTCCAGGCAAATATCAGATATTCTTTCAGGAGATTAGTCATTTGTTCCGCTTCTAACTTGAAGAGACATGCCCCGATCTTTATTTCCCTAACATTCTGTGCATCACCCAAATTTATGGTGACTGTTTGTTTTTCTATCAACGGCTTAGATTCTTCATGTCGATTCCATTCACGCTTGATCCCTTTCTGATTATCATCGACATCAGTTCTAAAAGATCTCCCCGTGTGAATCCGAGTCACATGAATCTTTGTCATGATTTTGCATAATGTAATGCCTGCGATGTGATGAGATGAGTTAGAGTGCATTAATAACAAATAAAACACGTGTCATTTGCAAATGATTTTCAAATAATTTTCAGAAAACCATTTCAAGAGCTCATCCTCATATCCTCAGATTTCCTTGCTCTTGCAAAATTATGAAACTAGGAGCATGTAGAAGCCCAGCCCTCAATGACCATCATAGAACTAGTTTGGTGTGCTTCCACATGTCCTTAATAAAACATGCATCTATTTTATTGAATGGGAAATGATAAGACCGTATTACAACACATACCATCTGAGACCAACGGGTCAAGGTCAGGGGCTTCACAGAGTTTTCATCATAAGCAACTCAGACAAGCAAATTGAAATAACAACGAGTTCCCACGCAGGGGAGAAAACATAAAGTAAAAAGCTATGCTGACCCATAACCGCCCTACTCTGAAGGGTCGGTGATGCTCCTAGAGGATTCAACCTCCTCACAAGCTAGGATGGTGCATACAACATCCTCTTCAAATAGCTCGGCTATACTGTTGATAGCTCTATCTTCTTCCATCAACGTCTTCGAGGGTCCTGGGAATATTTCCTTCAATGGGGGAGGAAGAACACTTTGACAACTTTTATCTTTTATAATTCGACCTTCATGGCCACTTCGGTCTCCACGCTCGCCTCGACCTCCTCAGGTGCCTCGACCTCCACATTTATTGCGCCCTCTTCTATTGCCACGGCCTCCATGCTCTTTGATAAACCCTAAGCCTTTTCTCCTTAAACCTCTTCGAGCCTCGATAGGCTTTCAATCCCTTGGCCATGCAACCCTAGACCACCTCTAGGGTTGTATCCATTTGCCAGCATAATCTTCCCTACCGCTATAGCCGGCTTGGATAATTTAGGAATGCCTATGCAAGAGCCCATAGGAATGTGGATCATAGACACTAGCTCAAGAGTTTGAAAGCTTGATTCTTCTTTGCACTCAGGCTCCACATATGGGATGGCCGTTTTATGGTACACCTTGAAGTTTGTTTCCCCATGCACAATGATGAGTTTATTGCCGACCACAAATTGTACCATTTGGTGGAGGCTAGAAGGAACAGCACCCACCGTGTGGATCCATAGTCTTCCAATAGAAAGTTGAATGCTGTTGGTATATCTAAGACTTGGAATGGTACTAAGAAAAGCACAGACCAATAAGTAGTTCTAACTCAATTTCTCCTAACACCTCTTTCCTCATCCCATCAAACACACGCACCGTGGACTTAGTTGGATGTATCATTTCCATCTCAACACCTAAACGGTGGAGTGTAGCTAATGGACATATATTCAGTGCAGAGCCATTATCAATCAACACTCTAGAGACAATGGTGCTATCGTGCTTCACCAAAATGTGCAGTGCCTTTGTGTGATCACGACCATCAGCAGGGAAGTCTTCATTAGTCAAAGAGATCTAATCCTTCAGTAGGATGGTCCCCACGAACTCCTATAATTGGATATCATCAATTGTTTCAGGGACATGTACCTTGTTAAGGACCTTTAACAAAGCGTTTCTATACTTTTCAGAGGATTGAATTAGCTCTAGGATAGAGATTTAGGCCAGCATTTTCCGCAGTTGATTTACTATGTTGAAATCGCTCATTTTCACCATGGCTAGGAATTGCTTCGCGTCTTCCTCAATCACGGCTTTCTATTCAACTCCTTTGGCAAGCACATAGTAGCAGCCTAATCGAGTGATGGCATCTACTTCCTTTGTTCTGTAATCCCAGTGTACCGCTTTGGTGTTGGATTCCAAGAGAGGTTCTAGCATTATCGCCTCGTCTTTTTCTTGAGGTGGTAGTTCGATCACGATCGGTGTCAGGCCTTCCTCCAAGATTTCAATCGCTGATAATTCCTTGACCATAAGGTTAATCATCATTAGCTCAATGGTTTCCATCTCGACATCACTAGTGCGATCCTCATCAAGCAATTCTATCACTACCGGGGTTATCATAGCAACTATCCCTTCCTCTCGTGGCATCGGGTTATCCATGGCCCCCATTCGTCAGGGACGATGTCCTTAGGATCATTAAAGAAACTCAGGTAGGCGAATATTTCACGTAGTAGTCATACTTTCCACTTGGTTGACCCAATGTATCGACCACTTCTCTTTTTTCACGCATCTTTTTAGGAAGTCATGGCTCCAAAAGGTTCTCTTAGTGCCCATTTTCGAGACGTTTTCTATGACAACTCGTTCACCCTCCTTTGGGAAAGAAGGCTCAATTTTCTCCATTTCACGGGCGCAAGTAGTATTGTGGGATGATGAGCTAATCATGGATGGTGCCGTCATAAGTAGTAGCACTTCTTCTCCATTGACATTTCAGATTACCCCCATGCCTATCAATTTGCGGATACGTTCTAATTTTTCTTCCATAGTTATGTCCTCCCCTCTTTCATAATGCCTAGCTAGTTCGAGGGCTTCTTACAATCTAGGGACATCCACCACAATGGATCGCTTGTTCTCTTGCACTTCCTCAAGAATCACATTTACTCCTTCGGCATGAGCGGGCAAAGGGTTTTGTTGCACATTAGGCGTAGCTTCTTTGAAGGTCAACTTTTCTTGATCCAACGGGTTCTGAACTTTCAATTTTAGTGGGTAGCAATTATCGACGTCATGCCCACTTTCTCCCATGTGGTATTCACATGTCTTGGTCACATTAAAACCCGAGAATCTTAAGGGATTGTTTCTAGGCACCTCCTTGGCTACCAATTTCTTTTCGAGGAGGATAGGTATCAATTTTGATAAAGGTCGGGCAGAGGTGTGAATTCCCTTCAAGGAAAGTTCTTGCTTTGGTCAAATCCTTGTGACACATTTCCTTGCATGGCTTTAGGCCTTTGTGAAGGCGTCGACAATGATTTAGGTGCAGATGGCTCTTGGACAAATGTCATTTCGATTGTCATCTCTTTGTCCTTCCTTGCTAGGAACTTTTTGCTATTCCCAGTAGGTATTCTTCCATCAACTATCACCCATTCAACTCCTTTGCCAACATCCACTAGCTATGAAAATGTTTGGCACCTAGAGTACACTAATCCCTGGAAATATTCAATGGTAAAGTCCTCAAGAAAAGCTGCCTTTATTTCTTTCTCACTCAGTAGATGCTTCACTTGTGATGCCATCGTTCTCCACCTCTGGGTGAACACTTTAAACGATTCATTCCTCCTCTTTTCAATTCAAACTAGCTCTTCTTTTATAAGGACAATCTTAGAGTTGAATTTATATTGCTGTAAAAACTTGTCGGCAAGATCTTCCCATCCAATGAGCTTTTCAATATCCAATGCGATAAACCACGACAAGGCAAGGCCATCTAAGCTATCTTGGAATGTATGTATGAGGAGTAGGACATTGTCGGAGTAACGAGCCATCTTCCTCAAGTAGTATTTGAGGTGAGTTTTAGGGCAACCGGTGCCATCATAATTTCTTGTGAATTCTAGCTCCTTGAAGCCTCAAGCACTTTTACTTTGGCATATGGTGTTAGCTTGTCCACTCCTTTGATCTCATATCCTTGAAGGACACAAAGCCGTTCCTCCACTTTGGCCAAAAGTCTTGCAGTTTCTTCATCAAAGCGGATGGCAGGTCCCTTCTTTAGAGGTGGATCTAGATTGACAATTACCAGCGCAACAGAAGGGGCTTCCTAAGAAGCACATTTTTTAGAAGGATCGGTGATATGTGGCTTTCCAATTGAGGGTGGAGTGTGTCCTAACAAAGTGGGTGTGACATCCTGATTTTCGACCATGTTTCGATAAGATGAAATGGGCTTTTCATCGACACACCTATGGCCTTTTTCTCTAAGTTGGCCACTTATGAGATAACTAGTCTATCAGCTGAAGTTGTTAAGGAATCTAAACACAATAGACTTGAGAATTCAATAAGAAATCGACAACTCGACCGTGCTAATCTACAAGGGTCAATATGGCATCATTAAAATTGATTGGAGACCAGAGATAGATCAATTCGACAAAGGCATGTAATTAAATTGTGGGTGATTCCACCTAATTGCAAAATTCACGTCAAACGGCACTAAATTGATTTTTCTATCGATTATGTACCATGAAATCTTGAGATTTTTACAACAACCGAGAGTCGCCTTTGAGTCGAAGATGCACATGTGCATCAAAAAATTTTCAACCACAGGTCAAACACGCTAAAAATTCCTAAAAGCTACCCGGTAGGTTAGATCACGCTAAAATCGTGTCCGATTGAAATTAACCACGAAATTGAATTTGGTTCCGGGAATCAGACGTTTGAGCATGTTACAATTCATTTATAGGACGTCACCTTGTCTTTCAAAGAAATTTCGTCAAGTCCGGGATTTTTTGGAAAAATCGGATTTTGGATAAATTGGAAAATGAAAGTAAAATTCGGATGGGAGAAGGGTTTGGCTAATTTGCTGTCCAAAATTAATTATTTGTGGGAATTTATTTGCAAGAAAGTAATAAGGGACCAAAGGGATGAGCATGAGGACTTTGGGGACCAAGACATGATGATATTGGATATTTTCTTTGACTTTCAAGGCATTGTTCCCTCCCTTCTTGCGTCGCCTACCTCAGCCAATCACCACAACTGCTTCTTCTTTCCATTTCACGTCGGCACACACCTTAAGCTTTCCTCCATTTCCTCTCTACCACTGACCTTCTCTACTAGTTTGCTAGTGTTGTTCCCCATCATTTTAATTGTTGCTACATCATCATCCATTGCCTTTCCATTCCTTTCATCCCCATCCCACAAACTTGCCACCTCACTCCCTTCATTTCAGCCCCCGATGCATCCCCTCTCCGCTAGATCTGCTCCTGGTCACTGCACCCCTTCTTTTCTCTTTTCTTTGTTACTATACAAAACCCCCACTAGCATCAAAACCCTCCCCCTCTCACCTACACACGTCATCTCCCACTTCCTCCCTTTCCCCCTTGCCATGCTGCCACACGCCCGCACCCACACCACACCACTCTTCCTCTTCCACAATCCACGCGACTTCACCCTCTGCCAACACTCCCTCAACCATTCCACTTCACCGCCTGGTCAACTCCTCATAGCCTCATCATCCTAGCATCTTCCCCTCCATGGTTGCCATGCGCCACTAAAGACAGCCCAACCCTCGATCTAGCTCAACTCAAGAACAAATCTCATCTTGTTACGCCATTTTTAGCCTACTCCAAGCCTCCTTTGGTTGCCTTAGGTCCAAGTTTCGGCCACCATCGCACCGCCATCGCTGTGAATAAGTTTTTGCACTAAATCGGTAAGTTTACCTCATAATCCCTATTTAAGATGCTAATGACACTTATAGGTGGATTAGTGATTAAGTAGTGGAATAGTTTAGGCCTGGAAATGGTTAAGGGTTAAATTAGTTAGTATAATTAGTTATTTAGTTGATTAGTTACATTAATTAGGTGGTTAGTGACTTTTGGTAATTAGTTGGTAGGTTAGATTGGTTAATTAAGTAATTAGGTGGTTAGATTAGTGTATATAGCTTAATTAGGCATTTATTGAATTATTTTGCATTTATTTAATTATTTATTATTTTCCAAAAATTATACTAGGATAGCCAGTTGTCGGAATTTCGTACTAATTGTCGTGGTGTATTTAGTTTGTACAATTGATTGTTAGATTGTGCAATTCAGTGATGATTGTGATTTTTGATTTATAATTTCAAAATTATGGATTTTTGGTATTTAATAAGAAAATAACAGGTGTTGGTTTTTTATACCAAAAATGTTTTTAAGTACTATATAAAATAGTGGGATTTTTAAAAGAAAGAATATCACTTTTTATGGTTCAATTTGACCGTGTATTCATACACGATTATTTTACCAGGTGTTTTTAATATGAAGAAAATAGGCCAAGTGCATTATCTTAATTGAGGCATTTGAGTACAAAGCACAATGTTCTTGGATGGGATTGGATGGTTGTGTGATGGTTATGAGAACCCGTCCCCGATGTACCTTGAGTGGATGATGCTCCAAATGGAATGCCCCACATCAACGGATGCTGGATCGCAGTAGAGGCTGGACCAAAGCTCCTTCAGGAATGCCATCTAGAGGTAGACGTTGACGTGCTCAAGGGATGAAACGATGCCCGGTTACGTTGGAAAACCGCCGAACGTCGAGTAGGCCATACCCGTGGAACCGTAATCAATATGAACACATGAATGGGTGTTTTAACCGCGCCTGATTATGGGACGAAATTGTGTGGCACGGAATGAGACGTGTTATAACAATTTGGCCTTATAATCGATACCCTTGTGCTTGATTGGTTTGAAAGTGAGATGTTCCAATTGATGAGTGCATTTATTATATGCATATGTTTTATGAACCGTACTGATGTGCATGGAGGTGTTAAGGCGAGGTAAGTATTCTTCGATGTGTGTATAGGCTACCTCTAGGTGTTTATCTTCCTAATCGGGGTTTAAGGCATGAACTCGTTGAAACATTGTCTCACCCCATTGTGGATTTAACTTTTCAGATCCTTAAATGGAGGCACGCCATGTGCATTACGGGGTCCCGAGAGAGGTAGACTTCCAACGTTCCTATTTCTTAGTTCTTGGGACTAGCCTGACCCGTGAGTTTGTTGAGTCCACCGTTTCGGTCAATCCTACCCCACTTGCTACCTCATAGTTTCAAGATGTGGTACCTTCATAAGCCTGATAGGAGTCGGAAAGGTCCTTTGGGTGGTTTTGATAGGCCCCTCGTTGGGACTGGAGAGTGGGAGATAGGGCACCCTTTGGATATCGACACCCCTGATGGTGCCGTGGAAGACCTAGAGCCAAAGACTGGAGAGTTCGGAGTTTGAATGGCTTCGTAACCCTTTTTTGATCTAGACTCCTGTACATGAACCCTAGAGTTGGCCTTTGTGTATAAACTAGCTTGTTTATAAAAGTGTGGTTTGTTTTATATTGTTGTCATGCTTTTCTATCCCATGTTGATTGTTGTCTAAGGATTGGTTATTTTGTTTCCGCTGTACATGAATCGATTGGGTCAGTGACGCATCCTAAGAACGTCACAAATTTTATCAACCACTGAGGGATGTGTGCACGCTCGAGGTTTGGGGCGTGACAGCGAGAGTAGAGGCTCCAGCTACAGCTGTGACCAGAGGCTATTTGATTTTTTGACTTATCTCGGCCATCAAGGCAGTAAGTTGAGCCAGCTGGTTCTCCATGTTGGCCATGCGTATACTAAGATCCTCGTTTATTTCGGCCTTTTCGCGAGTAAGAATTAGAGATATCCGCTTAGCCGTGTTGACAATTGGACAAAAGTAGACAACTTGTTAGTACCTAGTTCAGGAGCGGCAAGCATACATAAGCATAAGATTTAAATAGAGTGTCGGTCCATGATAATGATCTAATTTTCTCATTTCATTCACTCCATAAAAAGGAAACTTCCTACACCTTGAAGATAAAAAAACATGGAACAAACTTCCCCAAAGAAATGACGGACATGGGTGTGAGACAAGACTTCTTAGACACCGAAACTATAGCATATCACGACAAGGCAAGACTCCTTAAACATCAAACTAAGACACAAAACGGGCATTCTCAAAGTTCCTAACAAAGCTACTCCTACTAATAGATTCAAGTCACACATTTCACTTAGCTCGATCTATATACAAATGGGAGATGACTTCCACTTATGACTGTCCACTAGTTTGAGCTGCCTTCAAAGCACGATTCTTGGCTTCCTCGACCTCCCTTTTGAGATGCTTGATCTCTACATGGTTTGTGACATTTAACGGTACATGAAAGATCTTCGGGCATAGCTTCTCCGGGATTTTGTGTTGGAGGATATATTCTGTTGAGGCAAGGTAGATCCTTTCTTTACCCTCCAACTCCTTCTCGGGCCATACCAAATTTTGGGGGTGGCACATGTCCCACATTGACTTGATCAAGATGATGTAATCTTCATGTTCACGATTCCCATTGGCAAAGTCAACTCGAAATGGGTCTTCTTGCAATGTTGGTGGGAGCTGCTGCACTACTTGGTATTGGCAAGTAACCTAATTGGGTAATACTCAGTGGTGCCAGTGATCGTCAATAAAGGAATAGGTCCAACACCTCCACATGTAAATCATGCCTCGTGGACTCGAAGCCACCTAGCATGCCATAGTAAGTCTTCAGGATCGGGTTTTTAATGAATCCTAACTACTTGGAATAATGATAGTCGGACATATGTTCTTTCTTCTCTTTGAATTTCAAAACAAGATGATGGGAATCACTAAGATTGTGTGTTGCCATTAAATTGCCAAACCCTTTAATTTGAGAAAGGAACCAAATTTGCAAAAGGTTGGGGGAAGCATGGAAATTTTTCTCTTTGTCCTCTTTAAAATGAATAAGGGAAAGGAAAGTTTCAGTCAAAACGGCATTAACAAAACTCTTCCTTGCTCAAACCTCTCAAACTACCCATGCAATTGAGGGACTAATGTTGTTCCTAAAATGAGGGAACACTACAAACCCAAAGAACGCTAACAAAAGATCCTATTCATTTGAACTGATGGGGAATTTCGAAAAAATCCATTCAAAAATGAGAATGGGCAAGTATTGCGGTTTGCTCTCAAAACTCTTCTCACTTCCTCTCTTTTGATTCTTAAGAAATCAAATAAAATTGATGCATGCTCTACCTTGATAGGTGGGTTGACTAAATCCGAAACTAAAGGCTTCCCAATGGCAATGCTGTATTCCTCAAAGGTTGGAGTGAGCTTGTGTTCGCCAAATATGAAGGTGGAGGTTTTGGGACACCAAACATGCGCCAATGCTCGAACAATGCCACAATGAACTTCTATTTCCAGCAAGGGGAGCAACTGCCCTACATGGGATTACATGAGATCATGGCCATTCTGGTCCAGCTTATCCAACCAAATGCGGAGCTAGGCTTTAGGAGTAGAAATAATGCGGAGGTCGGGTCCTCCCATCGTATATAGAGCAAGGCTCATTATTAACCTAATTGTCACGGACCGACCAAAAATACAGTGAGTAAATAAATTGCAAGTGTAAGGGATTTGAAAACTTACTCCACCTAATAAAGAATGATACCAAACACATAAACACACGTATGAGATGTGGCTCGATTTCTACTCTATTTGGCTCAAAGTGGAGACATGGGATTATCAGTCTGAACCGACGGGGTTGCGGTTAGGTCGGGATTCCCACGACTCCGGCTTTGTCAAAGAGTTGACCCGTGTCGCGTGATTGTCAACTAGGATGGTAACTCTTGACATTAAGAAGGAAATTTCAGGGTCGAGATGGGCGACTCATACTACATGATTTTAGTTGGAGTGGTATCCACCTCAACATCATCCTAAGAAATCCTATGCGGCCCAAGTTCGACGGTAGGTCATGTGTGCTAAAGTGTAGTGCGATGCAAAGAATACATGCACAACAGTTTATAAACAAGTAGCACTCCAAAAATTCAAAACATAAACATTCATTCCCAACTCCACACCTACAAGATAAGGGTTAACAACCACTCCTCCCCTTATAACTCCCAATTGCAAAAACATTTAATACTCATGTTAGGGACATACCTGGTATCCTCGTTGCTAAACAAAATTATTTTTGAACAAGATAGGTTTAGGCCTAAGTCCTCTAAGGTTTAAACTAAGTCCCTAATGGAGTTGCCAAGCTATCACGACCAACTACTCGGGGGAGGGAACAAGTTTAGAGGTATTGCCTAAAAGACAAGCCTATGGACCATGATTAGATACGGGCTCTCCCAAGCCCATACCTCGTGTAACATTGGGGTATTCTTAAGAATTTTGCGAAATGAGTCGCCACTAACCTATTGGGGTCGGCTAGAAACCAAGTGAGGCATGTGAGTGTACCTCACTTCCTATGCAACCAAAGAGTCTAGAGTCGAGGACTTGATTACACTAATTGATCAATTAGTGTCCGTTCGGTACCTAATTTTGTTCATTTTAAAAGAAAAAGATTTTTGTCAGGCAATTTTGATTGATTTTATACCTATACACTAACATGTGAAGTGATCATGCGGGTATGCAATCATTAAAATAACAATTAGCAACCAAGATCCTAATTGCAGTAAATTGAGCACATGCAATTAAACATAGTTAAATATGCAAATTAAACATGCGATATAATCAATCTACGAGCAAATAAATGCCTAATTACACTAAAAATGCAAGACATGGAAATTCCTAAGCAATTCCTACATTTTTTTAACTTTCGAAATTATTAATTATTAATTATTTTTTGTAATTTAATTTTTTTGGAATTAAAATATTATTATATTCGGCCAGGTTGGGTCGAGTTCAGTTTGACCTAACCCGGGTCTAACCCAATCGGTGGTGGGTCGGTCAGACCCGCCTAGGCTCGGCTCGATTGGGGGTTGGGCTGGTTAGCCCATCCGAAATGGGGCAAGCTTGACCAGCTTTAGTTAGGCTTGCATTCAAATGAGGGTTGGGCCCAATCAACGGGCCCCACCCCTCCTGGAAGCAAAAATGCCCCAAAGGCCCACAGCCCAGACCAATTCCGGGCTGTTGGCCCACGGGGTAGAAGAGGCTCAATGGGTCGGATTTGTGATCCGGCCCTACTTAGCTGATGACCCTAGTCAACGACTATCCAATCACGACCAGGGAAGCGACAGCGGCAACACACCTTAGGCGGCCTTCCGACGAGGGTGTGGCAAGGGCAACTCTCGACCCTTGAAGCCAAGAGTCTTGGCGGCAGCAGGGGGCCAGCTCAAGTGAGCTGCGACAACGCTGCACGCGAGGGTTCATGGCTCCCTTTCTTCCTTGACTCTAGTGATGCAACTTCAGGGACCCAACCTATCGACGTCCAGAAGGGAAGGGGGGAGATAGAGAGAGAGAGAGAGAGAGAGGTGGCAAAGGCTCTAAACAACGAGTCCAAGGGTGGGCTTCAGTTAGGCATTTCATCACACAGAGGGCACAAACTAAAAGAGCTAGGGATTTTCGGCTTGGCCAAGGCTCGAGCACGAACCCAGAGAACTAATGGACCACACCAGACCATCAAGCAAGGCAACAGGGACTAGTAGGGGCTGGATCTTGCTTGAACTGGCCGGGATGAGCTCCGGCCAGCTCATTTCCAAAGACGCACACCAAGTGCTCGATGGAAGGCCAACCTAGGTTCAAACGGGAAGGCGGCGATCGATGGCAATTAGGCATTCTGGGAAGTCCTCGGCTCCTTGGCTGACTTCTATAGACTCTGTCTTCTTCCTTTTCCTCTCGTTTCCGCTCTTTCTCCCTTGGTTCTCTCTCGGTCCCCCTTGTTCTCTTTTTTTCTCCCGTTTTTATTTTGTAGGTCCTCGCGAAGACCCCTGCCGTGCCAATTGCCCTTGCCAGCCTGATTCGCGACCACCAGCTCCAGTCAATCGTCCCTCTAATTTGGCTATTCCACCTACTCCCCTCTATAGTTGTTGATTTTCTTCTTTTTTTGCAAGCACACGCAAAGGATTGTAGGAGGAAGATGACCAATTGGTGGGCCGTGTGAGGGAGGCTGAACGGGAGAGAAGACCAGGTTAGGCCCAGTGCGAGGGAAGGAGAAAAGGAAGGCTGGGCCGTGCATGGGCAAAGAAAAGGAAGGGGGCGAGCTAGGCCAAGGCCGGATCCGACTTGACCCGACCCGACCCCTAAAGCTTTTTTTTTAAAAATAAAATAATAATAATTTTTTAAAATGTTTTAGCCACTAATTCCTAATTTTGTACACGATTAAATTCTAAATAAATTTGTAAAAATTAGGTGTCAATAATGATTTATAAGACAAAGTGAGTGGGCATCTACTGTGGCATCCCAAAAAAATTCAAGATATCCTCTAGATGAATTAAAGCCCATAATTAGGTAATGAAATTACCTATGGTTTATGTTTTAGCCATTAGTTTTCTCTTAAGGCTATGTGTTATGTGCTTGTGATCATGAGTTTTTAAATTAGTATTATAGAATAAATTTATGAGGATGATTTATTCTTAGCCATGTGAAATTAAAATTTGAAATCTATAAAAGAACAAATTAAAGATGAATAATTGAAAAGTGGAATTGTGAATTTTAATTAGGTTGGGCCTTAGGCCCAAGAGTGGATCTTTAATGGGCCAAGTTGGCCGGCCCATTGAAGCCCACAAGTGGGCTGCCGTCGACCAAGAAAGGGGGGGAGGAGTGGCCGACCCATTGCTGGCCCAAATGCCCCAAGCCCAAGCCCAAAAGCCCATGCATGTATCATGACAAGTGGCAAAAGGGAGATGGCATGCATTGGCCATTGGGGAGGCAAGCTAATGATGAGAATTTGGGTTAATAAAAGGAAGAGGAGAGAGAGAGGGTGGCCGGTTGTGTTGTTCGGCCAAGTGAGAGGGAGAGAGAGAGAGAACCGTGCGAAAGAGGGAGAGAGTGAGGCCGAGAGAAGAGAAGCCGAGAAGGGGGAGGAGCTCGCCCGTCCGTCCGCCCGTCGCCGCCCGTGTGCCGCTCGTTCGCCGCCGTGTGCTCGTCGTTAGTTCGGTCTAGAGGCAAGTTGGGAATCTGCTTTCTACTTTGCATGAATGTCTTGCATGGATGGTCGAAATCTAGGATGTTTGGAGGCATTAGGAAGTGAAGCTAATGGGTTTGTTCTTGAGTTTGCATGCTGTTTTCGTGAGATCCGCCTGACCCAGAATCTTGTGAGAGCTTGCATGCATGTTTTGAGTTCGATTTTGACTTTGATTTCTTCATGAAAGTTGTAGCCAACATCTTAAAATACAACATACTAAAATTTGGTTCAAAATGATGGATATTTAGGGGGTCAAACTCTCATCCTACCGAGACACTAGATCTGGAACTGTTTTGCTGACCTTGTGGTAGATTTGTGGTTGCATGTTGATTTTTACTAAGAATATATTTTCATCTTAAAGACTAACATAATGTCTTCATGAAACTTGTATAGAACATCTTAAAGAAACATCTTGAATTTTGAACATCTTAAAGACCCAAATTTGAAGCAAAATGAAAAGTGTAGCCTAGTGAATCAACTTACTCTTGAAAACCGTAGATCTGGAGACGCGGTACTGGTTACACCGAGACTTCATGGACCCATATGATGACTATACTCTGGCAGTTTGACTTAGATCTCTTCATGCACGTTGTAGGGGAGCTCTTGAAGTAACACATATCCAAATTTCAGAGGCAAATAATAAGTATAAGTGGATGAAAACTCAGTATTTCGGAGGAACATGCACTGGACGTTTCGGTGTTAGATCCAGAAGCTTCGTGTGACTGTAGAAAATAATATAAAAAGAATTTGGCTTAGACGTCTTCATGAACAATCTACTTTCGTATCTTGGCTATAACTTGGTAAAATTTCATAATTTTCGGAAGTCTTTTCGATATTTAATCTAATTATTGCAGAAACTGTGCATTCTGTTTTTATCCGAAATTACATGCTGTATTTGTGGGAGTTATAATTTTGTGTGGAACTTTATTGGCCTTGTGTTTTTCATGAAATCATTACCTTATTGTCTTGTCTATTACTAGCATTAATTTCATGATTTTTGGGAATCATATGGATATTTAATTTAAATATTTTCTAAAATGATACAAGCTGGAATTTAAATAAATTTCAAAAAGGCATGATAAATGGACTATTTCAAATTGTATGAATTCCATAAATGCTATTTTTATGAATGATTGCATCTTGCTGCATGTATAATGATGACTGATGATGCATGTATAAATCAAAGGATGAAAGTGATTTTATTTGCCATTACATCACATGCCATGCTAAGTTGAGACCTAAATTGGTAAACATGAACAATGATAAATGAGGAACTGTTTGTGGCGGATGATAATGCCCTAGGAGTATCAGGATGCCCGGGATGGGGGGTGCCGGATGCCCGGAATGTATAGAGATACATGGCCGGATGGCCCTGGGAGTATCAGGATGCCCGGAATGGTTGCGTGCCGGGACCCTCGGAGGTCTTTGCCCAAGGGGATGCCTCGTGATGCCAGTTGGGATGTGAGATGCCCGAAGTGTGGGGGTGCCGGATGCCCGGTGGCCTTAAATGGCTGAATGCCGGAGGTTTTTCTCGCGATGCCAAGATGGGGTGCGAGTGTAAAGTATGGGATGAAACTGATGATCCCAAGAAAGAGTGATGTGGGCATCGAATTGAAAGCTAAAGTGGAAATTGAATTATGCATATATGACATGATATGATGATGATCACCTATGGCATCATGATATGATATGATGATGATCACCTATGGCATGATGGCATGCATATATGATATAATATGATGATGATCACCTATGGCATGATGGCATGCATATATGATATGATACGATGATGATCACCTATGTCATGATGATATGATATGATGATGATCACCTATGGCATGATATGCATAAATGATATGATATGACGATGATCACCTATGGCATGATGGCATGCATATATGATATGATACGATGATGATCACCTATGGCATGATGATATGATATGATGATGATCACCTATGGCATGATGGCATGCATATATGATATGATATGATGATGATCACCTATGGTATGATGACATGTATGTGATATAATTTTGATGATGATTTATGATGGCATATGCATGGCTTCAAGGTAAGTACGCATGGATGCACGAATGGCATGTATGATGTTGTGATTGTATTGTATGATGCATTGAGTGCTTATTGGATTCTTTTACCTGCTGAGTGGTTGTACTCACCCCTTCGGGGACCAACATTTCATATTAGAAAGATGTCGCTTCCTACCATCACGCGAGATACCTTCTATGGCCTCCCATCGAATGTAGAAGTAGAATGTACGGAGATCGACTGCGTCACCGTCCCTGGATTGACTTTTGTGCGAGTGCGAGTGCTGGTTATGTACGATGTGGGCCTGGCTGGGGGCCCAATCATCCAGGAGTTCCTGTTCGTTCATGTTCACCGAGACGGGGTGTTTAGGGGGATGTTGCCGCCACCACCACCCGACGCGCCAGGATGGGTGTGAGGTTGCCCGTGAGTGGGTAGTAGGAGCTGGAACTTTTTTTGGGATGATTAGCCGACACTAGTGATGGGGGATCTTGCATGTGAGTCATTTAAGGGTCATAGTATCTTTTTTGGGGTTTAGGCCAAGTGTGGCTTCATGTCTTGGCTTTCTTTTGATGTATTGACCCAAAAACCCATCTTGAAAATATGTAAATAAAAGTGGCATGGCTTTATCTTTTCTTATGAAGATTTAATGGTGTGCAATTGTATCATGGTTGATGGAGGGATGAGATGGCAATGTTATATTTTGCTTCCGCTAATGAGTCGCGCTGGGACCGTTTAAAAAAAAAAAAAAAACAAATGTGTCTATGATTTACGACGCTTCTTCTAAGATATGTGGCTAGTGTTCCATAAGGTGTAATGTTAGGTGCCTGTGGCGACCCTAGGTGGTTCGGGGTGTCACAACGCCCCTTTTTGGTATCAGAGCGATGGATTATAGGTGGAGTGATAATAAGCCTCATTTGGAAATTGAGGAACATGATGACAATGCACACCATAGGATATAAAATGGAATAATCGAATAACGGGTGATGAGTATTCACTCGTAAATTCCTAGTAGTTAATTTTGAGTTGCCTTTAGGTACCAGTAACATGTATATGTTACTTATGTAGTAGTAGTAGTTGCTTTGAATGGAGGCAATGAGTCTCAGATTATTCCTGAGGCAATGCTTGGAAATTGCAGGAAAGTCATGGTGCGAGCTGGAAGTGCTCATCCATCGAGGGCTGAAGCCTGCTGCTGCAAGGGCTAAACCTCGAATGGAAGACATCCTGCAGGCATTGGCCAATATTGGAAATCTTATGGAAAGACAAGCGCAGCAGCAACCTGGAGCTGAACGTTGTACTCAAGGACTGGTGGAGCAATTCTTGAAGCTGAAGCCACCTAAGTTCAATGGAATGGGAAGTCCTGAGGAGGCGGAACAATGGATTGATGGGATGGAATGAATTTTCCGGCTGTTGGACTGCAATAATGCTGAGAAAATAACTTTGGCAGAGTACCATCTGGAGGGAAATGCAAAGTTTTGGTGGAGAGCTTCGAAGGACATAATTTTTCCAACAGGTATTGATGTTAACTGGGAGGAGTTTGTGAGAGCTTTCAATAGAAAGCATTTTTCTGACTATGCTAAGGATAGGAAGATTACAGAATTTGTCCAACTAGAACAAAAGGAGCTGAGAGTGGACCAGCATGAGGCTAGATTTTCTGAACTGTCTAGATATGCTCCTAGACTGATTGAGGATCAAGAAGAAAAGGCTAAGATATTCTTGAAAGGGTTGAGAACTGATATTAGAAAGCAACTAGTGCCTTTGAACATAAGAGATTATAATGAGATTTATGAAAGGCACAATTAGTGGAGTAGGAACTGTTAAGAGAGAGGTTAGAGTTTAAGAAACCGTTGAATTTTAATGATGTGAGAAGGGGTAAAAGACCCTATTCTGGTCAAGGTCAGACTTGGAATGTGAAGAAGAAGGGTAATTTTGGAAATTTTGGGGGAGCAAGAACTGGACTGAATATAGGGAAAACACCCTATCAGCCTGGTGTTTGTCAAAGGTGTAATGGGCGACATGGCTCAGGACCTTGCAATGGACGACTAAAATGTTTTGGTTGTGGACAAGTGGGCCATCTTAGGAGAAGTTGCCCACAAGAAAGGTCGCAAGTGAGTGTTGGCTCGGTGCGACAAGGATATCAGAGTGCTATTAGATCGAACTTACAAGGAAATCCTCAGAGGCCACCAGCACAAGGAAGGGTGTATGCGGTCACCCAAGAGGAAGCGGAAGCTTCCAAAAATGTTATCTCAGGTACGATCCTTATCAATGGTGAAAAGGCATATGCATTGTTTGATACTGGTGCAACGCATTCATTTGTGTCTAAAAGATATAGATGTTTGAATAAAATAAAAGTTTTGCCTCTTGAGATGCCTCTTTGTGTTTCCACACCTTTAAAGGATATGGTATTGTCTACGCTGGTGTGTGGGAATTGTAAGATATCAATAGAAGGAAAGGATATGGAAATAGACTTAGTTGTAATGGCCATGTATGATTTTGATGTTATCATAGGAATGGACTGGCTTTGTAAGTATCGGGCTAGAATGGATTGTTATAGAAGAGTGATCCAATTCATTTTACTTGATTAGTCTAGTTGTGAATTTTTAGGAGGTCAGACCCATCTACCTGTAGCACTTATTTCGGCAATAGAAGCCTGTGCGTTACTTGACAAAGGATGTCAAGGATACCTGGCCATAGTTAAAGATTATGCAAAGAAGGAACCTAAACTTGAGGAAGTTTGAGTAGTTAATGAGTTTCAAGATGTATTTCCTGAGGAATTGCCTAGATTACCACCAGAGCGAGAAGTTGAATTTGAAATTGAGTTAATGCCTAGAACAAGACCTATATCAAAAGCCCCATATAGGATGGCCTTAGTCGAATTGAAGGAATTGAAAGTGCAATTACAGGAGTTGCTTGACAAAGGATTCATTAGATCAAGTGCTTCACCTTGGGGTGCATCGGTCTTGTTTGTGAAAAAGAAAGATGGATCGATGCGCTTGTGCATTGATTATAGGCAACTGAACCAGGTGACCATTAAAAATAAGTATCCTTTGCCTAGAATTGATGACCTATTTGACCAACTCCAGGGAAGTTCGGTCTTCTCTAAGATTGACTTGAGGTCGGGATACCATTAGTTAAGAATTAAGAAAGAGGACATTCCTAAGACTGCATTTAGGACTCGTTATGGACACTACGAGTTCCTTGTTATGCCATTTGGATTGACTAACGCATCGGCTGCATTTATGGATTTAATGAATATGATATTTAAGCCCTACTTAGACCAGTTTGTGATTGTATTTATTGATGATATTATGTTATATTCAAGAGGGCCTAAAGAGCATGAGCAACATTTGAGGATAGTTTTGTGGACCCTAAGAGAGCATAAGTTGTATGCCAAGTTTAGTAAGTGTGAGTTTTGGCTGGACTAGATAATATTTTTAGGGCATGTGGTGTCAGGAAAGGGAATTGCAGTAGACCCGGCTAAAGTTGAAATGGTAGTAAATTGGTCAAGACCGACAACACCTACTGAAATACAAAGTTTCTTAGGACTGGCTGGTTATTATAGAAGGTTTATCGAAGGATTTTCACGATTGGCAGGTCCTTTAACTAAGTTGACTCGAAAGAATGTAAAATTTGAATGGAATGGGGAATGTGAAAGGAGTTTCTAGGAGCTTAAAAGGAAATTGACCTCAGCTCCAATCCTGACTGTACCGACTAGACCTGATGGTTTTACAGTATATAGTGATGCATCTCACAAAGGACTGGGATGTGTTTTGATGCAACATGGCAAAGTCATAGCCTATGCATCTAGACAATTGAAACCCCATGAACTATATTACCCAACGCATGATTTAGAACTAGCAGCTATAGTGTTTTCCTTGAAGATATGGAGACACTATTTGTATGGGGAGAAGTTTGAGATTTATACGGATCATAAGAGCTTGAAATATCTGTTCTCACAAAAGGAAGTTGAACATAAGACAAAGGAGGTGGATGGAGTTGTTAAAAGATTATGATTGTGAGATAAGATACCATCCAGGGAAAACGAATAAGGTAGCGGATGCTCTTAGTCGTAAGTCGGCTATGGAAATGGCTAGTTTAAGGATGGTAGAATGGGGGTTGTTAAAGTCTGTAGCGGACTCAAAATTTAAATTGGAAATGGATTGTCTTACTGGTACGCTTAGTGCATTAAGAATAGAACCCGAGATTATTCAGAAAGTTAAAATCTTGCAAGAATCCGACCTAGAGATTTTGAAAGTGAAAGATGCTGTGTCTTTAGGAAAGAGACCAGAATTTCATGTCTCTGAAGATGGAGTGGTAAGATGCCAAGGACGACTCTATGTTCCCGATAACGAAGAAATAAAGAAGGAAATTCTATCGGAGACACATAAAAGTAATTATAGTATTCATCCGGGTAGTACAAAGATGTATAGGAATTTGCGTCAGCAGTTTTGGTGGAATGGTATGAAGGTAGATACGGCTAAGCATGTTTCTCAATGTTTGACGTGCCAGCAAGTAAAAGCGGAACATCACAAACCCGCAGGGCTCTTGAGACCATTAGACATACGAGAATGGAAATGGGAGCATATAACAATGGACTTTGTGCAAGGATTGCTAAGGACATCAAGTGGTCATGATTCTATTTGGGTAATAGTGGACCGTTTGACTAAATCGGCTCATTTCCTAGCGGTTCGCATGGACTATCCAATGGATAAGTATGCGGATAAATATGTAGGTCAAGTAGTGCGCCTACATGGTGTTCTAGTGACTATTACCTCAGATCGGGATTCGAGGTTTACTTCGAACTTTTGCGAAGTCTTCAAATTGCATTAGGAACTAAGCTTTAGTTTAGTACTGCTTTTCATCCCCAGATAGATGGACAATCAGAAAGAGTAATCCAGACATTAGAGGATATGTTGAGGGCTTGTGTAATTGATTTCAAAGGAAATTGGGATGAAAGATTGCATTTGGTGGAGTTTGCCTATAATAATAGTTTTTAGAAAAGTATAGGCATGGCTCCCTATGAAGCATTATATGGAAGGAGATGTAGGACTCCTATCTATTGGAATGAAGTAGGTGAAAGGAAATTGACAGGACCTAAACTGGTACAAGTTACCACTGAAGCTGTTGAAACTATCAGGAAAAGATTTAAAACAGCTTAGAGTAGGCAGAAAGACTACGCAGATAGGCGTAGAAGGCCTTTGGAATTTAGTGTGGGAGATCATGTATTCCTTAAGGTATCTCCAATGAAAGGGATATCTCGATTTGGGATGAAGGGTAAGTTAAGCCCTAGATTTGTTGGACCTTTTGAAATACTTGAAAAGATAGGGGATGTAGCTTGTCGCTTGGCGCTACCTCCTAAGTTGGGAAATTTGCATGATGTGTTTCATGTATCGATGTTGGGGAAGTACTAGCTGGATCCTGGTCACATACTCGATCATGAAGCCATCAAAGTGGATGAGAAAGTAAGGTACATCGAAGAGCCTATACAGATATTGGATCGAAAGGAACAAATTCTTAGGACTAAGAAGATCCCTCTGGTTAAGGTATTATGGCGACATCATGATATGGAGGAAGCCACATGGGAAAGTGAAGATCAGATGAAGAAAAAGTACCCCTATTTGTTTCAAGAAGGCACGAGTGGTATCTAATTTCGAGGACAAAATTCTCTAAGGAGGGAAGAATTGTGGCATCCCAAAAATTTCAAGATATCCTCTAAAATTAAAGCTATAATTAGGTAATGAAATTACCTATGGTTTATTTTTAGCCATTAGTTTTCCATAAGGCTAATGAGATGTGCTTGTGATCATGAGTTTTAAATGGATGTAATTTTAGAATAAATTTTATTCTTGGATGATTTATTCTTAGAACTTATGGAAATTAAAATTTGAAATCTATAAAAGAACAAATTAAAGATGAATAATTTAAAAGTTTAATGGGGAATTTAAATAATTTTAAAAGGGTTGGGCCTTGGGCCCAATTGGATCTTTAACTTAGGCCAAGTTGGCCGGCCCATTGAAGCCCAAGATGGGCTGCCGTCGACCAAGAAAGGGGGGAGTGGGACCCATTGCTGGCCCAAATGCCCCAAGCCCATGGCTGGCCCATGCATGTATCATGACAAGTGGCAAAAGGGAGATGGCATGCATTGGCCATTGGGGCAGGCAATTGCTAATGATGAAGAATTTGGGGAAATAAAAGGAAGAGGAGAGAGAGAGGGTGGCTGGTTGTGTTGTTCGGCCAAGTGAGAGAGAGAGAGAGAGAGAGAGAGAACCGTGCGAAAGAGGGAGAGAGTGAGGCCGAGAGAGGAGAAGCCGAGAGGAAGGAGCTCGCCGTCCGTCCGCCCGTCGCCACCCGTGTGCCGCTCGTTCGCCCGCCGTGTGCTCGTCGTTCTCCTCGGTCTAGAGGCAAGTTGGGAATCTGCTTTCTACTCTTGCATGAATGTCTTGCATGTTTGTAGAAATGTCGGAATTTTGGATGTTTGGAGGCAAGGAAGTGAAGCTAATGTGACTTGTTCTTGAGTTTGCATGCTGTTTTCGCATGAGATCCGCCTGACCCAGAATCTTGTGAGAGCTTTCATGCATGTTTTGAGTTCGATTTTGACTTTGATCTCTTCATGAAAGTTGTATCCAACATCTTAAAATATAACATACTAAAATTTAGTACAAAATGATGGAGATTTGAGGGGTCCAACTCTCATCCTACGGAGACACTAGATCTGGAACGATTTCACTGACCTTGTGGTGGATTTGTGGTTGCATGTTGATTTTTACTAAGAATATCTTTTATATTCTTCATGAAAATTGTAGAGAACATATTGAAGTTTAACGTACCCAAATTTGAAGCAAAATGAAAAAGTGTAGCCTAGTGAATCAACTTACTCTTGAAAACCGTAGATCTGGAGACGCGGTACAGGTTACCCGAGACTTCATGGACCCGTATGATCACTATACCCTGGAATTTTGACTTAGATCTCTTCATGAAAGTTGTAGGGGACCTCTTGAAGTAACACATATCCAAATTTCAGAGGAAAATAATAAGTATAAGTGGATGAAAACTCAGTATTTCGGAGGAACATGCACTGGACGTTTCGGTGTTAGATCCAGAACCTTCGTGTGACTGTAGAAAATAATCTAAAAATAATTTGGCTTAGAAGTCTGCATAAAAAATCTACTTTAGTGTCTTGGATATAACCTGGTAAAATTTCATAATTTTCGGAGGTCTTTTGGATATTTTAATCAAATTATTTCAAAACTTTCATTCTGTTTTTATCCGAAATTACATGCTGTGATTTGTGGAATTATAATTTTGTGTGGAATTTATTGGCCTTGTGTTTTTCATGAAATTATTACCTTATTGTCTTATTTATCACTAGCATTAATTTCATAATTTTTGAGAATCATATGGATATTTAATTTAAATATTTTCGAAAATGGTACAAGCTGGGATTTAAATAAATTTCAAAAAGAGGCATGATAAATGGACTATTTTAAATTGTATGAATTCCATGAATTTTATCTTTATGGATGATTGTACCTTGCTGCATGTATGATGATGACTGATAATGCATGTATAGATCAAAGTATGAAAGTGATTTTGTTTGCCATTACATCATGTGCCATGTTAAGTTGAGACCTAAATTGGTAAACATGATCAATGATAAATGAGGAATCTGTTTGTGGCGGATGATAATGCCCTAGGAGTATCAGGATGCCCGGGATGGGGGGTGCCGGATGCCCGGAATGTATAGAGATACATGGCCGGATGGCCCTGGGAGTATCAGGATGCCCGGAATGGTTGGGTGCCGGAAGCCTCGGAGGTCTTTGCCCGAGGGGATGCCTTGTGATGCCAGTTGGGATGCGAGATGCCCGGAGTGTGGGGGTGCCGGATGCCCGGTGGCCTTAAATGGCTGAATGCCGAGGTTTTTCTCACGATGCCAGGATGGGGTGCGAGTGTAAAGTATGGGATGAAACTGATGATCCCGAGAAAGAGTGATGTGGTGATCGAATTGATAGCTAAAGTGGAAATTGAATTATGCATATATGACATGATATGATGATGATCACCTATGGCATCATGATATGATATGATGATGATCACCTATGGCATGATGGCATGCATATATGATATGATATGACGATGATCACCTATGGCATGATGGCATGCATATATGATATGATACGATGATGATCACCTATGTCATGATGATATGATATGATGATGATCACCTATGGCATGATGGCATGCATATATGATATGATATGATGATGATCACCTATGGTATGATGACATGTATGTGATATGATTGTGATGATGATGTATGATGGCATATGCATGGCTTCAAGGTAAGTATGCATGGATGCACGAATGGCATGTATGATGTTGTGATTGTATTGTATGATGCATTGAGTGGTTATTGGATTCTTTTACTTGCTGAGTGGTTGTACTCACCCCCTTGGGGACCAACATTTCAAATTAGTAGGATGCCGCTCCTACTGTCACGCGGGATGTTTTCTATGGCCTACCTTCCGAATGTAGGTCGAGTGTGAGGAGTTTGACTGTCCCTCCGTTCTGGATTGACGTTTTCGAGTGCGCTGTTTGGTTATGTACGATGTGGGCCTGGCTAGGGGCCTAATCATCCAGGAGTGTATATTCGTCCACGTTCGCCGAGACGGAGCGTGCGTGGGATGTTGCCGCCCACCACCCGATGCACTAGGATGGGTGTGAGGGTTGTGCGTGAGGGTAGGAGCTGGAACTTTTTTTTGGGATGATTAGCCGACACTAGTGATGGGGGATCTTGCACGTGAGTTACTTTAGTGGGTCATAGTATCTTTTTGGGGTTTTGGCCAGTGTGGCTTCATCTTGGCCTTTCCTTTGATGTACCGACCCAAGGAAACCCATCTTGAAAATATGTAAATAAAAATGGCATGGCTTTGTCTTTTCTTATGAAGATTAGTGGTGTGCAATTGTATCATGGTTGATGGAGGGTGAGATGGCGATGTTTTATTTTGCTTCCGCTAAATGAGTCGCGCTGGGACCGTTTAAAAAATATATATATATATATATATATATGTCCATGATTTACGACGCTTCTTCTAAGTCATATAATCAAGTGTAACGTTGGAGCCTGTGGCGACCTAAGAGGGGTTCGGGGTGCCACATCTACCTTTTATTTTATCCATCCATGCGCAAGTCAAGTCCCTTCCATTGTATATTGGCAAAACATCTTGGCAAGTCTCCATCCCACGGTCTTCTTCTTGGTTGTCTTATGTTGTACATTGTGTAAGTCCCATTGCCAACGGCAAAGAATAGAAAAATTAGCCAATCAATGCTAGATTTATTGTACGTGTGCTAATTTAGTCATTAATATTCCAACTTTGCCAATTGAGTGATAAACTTTTGTATGAAATTCCATTATAGTGCTTCTGAATAATTTGTGCCATCTTATGTCACAAACCGTCACGTAATTGATTTCTTGCGAAAATTGGCTGTATACTGGAATTGTTAAGATGATTAAGATTAAATTGGCAAAATCAAAAAGTTTAGTACTGAAATAGCATCCACATAATAGATTTAGAAGTAATAAGACAATATTTAAGTTTATGGTTTTTCTTCCCATGATAATTGGATCTATGGAATCCACTAAGCAATCAAGTAATCTTAATTCGCATGAAGCATGATATTGCTCTCATCCTATTAGGATATTTCTATATGCACCCAATAACAATAATTAGTTTACATAGACTGGTATGTCATCACAATTACCCAACTCAATTGATGTGGTTATATATGTCGACAAATTACAGGTGTATTTTACTTCTCGCTGTAGTAATGATCATCATGAACGATAACTTCTGTGGTACACTTGTTGTACTAAATAATATTACAGTGTTTCATCGTCATGTACAAAAAAATGTCGTAACAAGTCGTAAAATTGGTTTATTGTGTTATATATGCATATATAGTCCTGATGAAGTGCAAAAATAGCATAAAATAAGATATTACACGGTAATACTCTCAGAATTTTAGTACCTACTTACTAGGGACTTAGTTAATGATATCTTGGTAAGTGACTATATATCAACAAATGATTTAATTTCAATTTTAATAATGTGGGACTTTACATATATAAAGTTTGTGAAATCAATACGAACTATTTTAACACCTTTAACTTTGGCATGATGCCTTCAAGATTTTTGGCCAAAATAAGCCGCATCGAAAGTGAGAGCTTTCAGGGAAACGAAGTGGAAACGGCCATCATCGTGCTCGAGAAGTGTAGGGATCAATATTCACTGCAATCTCCTTGATGGACAAAATAATTCGGAGCCCTTTTATGTCCACCTTTGCTTTCTGGGACAAATTATTTTTCAATAAATTCAGTCGGAGTACATGTCGGATTATTTGAAACTCCTGAATAATCTCTATTTATTAATAAATAACAATCTCAATAGGCTTGGTGACTTTTGTTCCCCAAATTTAACCTCGATATTTCCTTTCTTCCAATGATCAAGATGTTTAGTGAAAAATTCAATCATCGGTAGTCGTCCTTTGGGAAGATTGTCGGCATTGAAAGTACCTAATGTACCATTGTATGTAATGTTGCGTTTGATATGGTGGAGTGGAAGCGAATTAGGGAATGGCATGGCTTGACTATTCTGGTATTTTTGTTTGGTAAAAGGTGGAAATAAGATGGACTAGCGATTCTTGTGTTTGGTTGATATAAAATAATGCTGTGGGAATGGCATTGAATGATGATATTTTAATAATTTTTACATTGTATTCATATTAATAGTACTAGCAAATGGGCACACGTTTTGTGTATGGCAAGGGAAAAAAAAAACAGTTGAATCCCTTCAAAAATGGGCCAAAATGATTATTCTTTTCTTGCCAAACGTAGATTGGGACGACTCTTGTTCACCATTTTTCCCCATTTTTTCCCCACTTTACTGGTAATGTTCAATTTCTTTTCTACATAGAATTTAGTTTAGTACATGTCCAAATAAATTTAGAGTTTAGGCAACAAGGAAAAATATATGAGTTAAAAAACCACTGCATGAAATTACAAAATCAACATTTTTTTATTATCAGACAATTCATCTCATAATTTACCGTATAATTTTCATGGCAGATACCTCTAGTGGGGTAAAGAAAAGCTAATTTCACGGTGTATTATAATAATGATCCGTGTAAGAAAAGCTGTCCATTGACATATATTGTGGTACTTAAATTTTGAACATTTGCAGGCAAAGACTTGGCTGTCAGTCTTGGTATCTTGGTCTGCTTGTGCTGTAGCCATGTCTCCGTCAATTACGAGCACCGCTTGGGGGCGTGAATTACAAGGAAGTCTTGGTGTTCTTGGCTATAAACGAAGACCTAGCTGCAAGTCTTGATCGTCTTGAGCTGTAGCCATGTCTCCGTCAATTACGAGCACCGCGTGGGTGTTACTTTCCATCCTCTCAATATTTTCAATGGAACAAAAAAATAATTTGAATAATTATCGCCCGAGTACGGGTCAATAAGATGATGTCGGTTGTATGGGGAGCTCACGATATTAATATAACCCTTGCATGCACATATCTTCCTCACACTTCTCTCTTCGAAAATCTCCACTGCTCGACGACAATGGGAAGATCAACTACAGCATTTTCGTTTGCGCTGCTTGCTTCTTTAGCTTCAGCACTAGTCATTATGATTCAAGCCCAACCAGGTCTCTCTCTCTCTCTCTCGTCCACGCTTTGTACAATGTCATTGCCTAAAGCGATCCATGAGTTTTTACCTCTTAATGAAACAAAATGGTCTCTTCTTCATATTCATTCTCACTTGCTTCGGCGTCAAACTGATGGTACACTAGATTCTATATTAGGGAGTTGTGTGAATAATCAAGATTCTTTGAACTTGTTCCAATGGTCCAAATAGAAAAATCACAGATATATTTCATTGACATTTTCTTTTCTCTCAACTTAAAAGGTTTTATCAGCATCGATTGTGGGGCACCCAATGAGTACACCGATGAGGACACTAATATAACATATAAAATGGATGATGGGTTCATAGGCTCTGGGAAAAACATGCCAATATCTGGGTTGCCAAGCGAACGACAGTTTGCAAACAATGTAAGGTATTTTCCGGATGGAACGAAGAATTGTTACACTTTGAGACCAGACCAAGACAAGAACAGAAAATACTTGATTAGGGCATTTTTTTTCTACGGGAACTATGATGGGAAGAATCAGGCTCCTGTATTCGACCTATACATCGATGTTAATTATTGGGCCACGGTGTCCTCTGCTACTGTCGAAGAGATCATTTATGTGCCCAAGGCAGATGACATACGAGTGTGTCTTGTGAAAACTGGCAACGGAGTGCCCTTTATTTCGGCATTGGAACTAAGAGCTTTGGACGATGACGTCTATCCATTGGAATCTGGGTTCTTGCAAGTCCGTGGGCGGATCAACCTGGGACAAACCTCGTTGGCAAATTTTTTCAGGTAATTAATTCATTTTTGAAATACAAATGCATAGTAATCATTAGTAAAGAGAGATTCAGTTTTTCCTCATCGAATTTTGCCATTCTGCAAACTATTGAAGGCGCCAGTTAGCAAGGACGAAAAAGGCAATAAAAAAATCAACAAATTACAGCACATAAAACTGCCAAAATAAACAACCAAGATAGTTGAAGAAAATGATCCTAGGTGTCAAAGATTATAACAATAATCACTAAATGATGACACAAAAAAGAAAAAGAAAAGCCATTAGGTTCAAGCAAAAAATAAAATAAAATCATTTGGAATTTTGCACTTATGATTCCAATCAAACTTAGCAGTTCGCATCAAAAACACCTAAGTTACTCCATCATAACAACTTAACTCATCGATGAATCTCTTTAAAAAATTAATACATTTACACATACATTAGTATGAAATAGTATTTATTTTTCGCTTTGCTAATAAAAATTCATTAAATTAATATGAATTATTAATATAATAATGTGAGAATTGCATAACATTACTTATTTATTTTGGGGTAATCATTGTACGCGTATTATCTACAAAATTTGAGAGATATAATTTTTTTTTCTTCTGTGTAGAATTTGCATAGCATGGGGTTTACTAGGTACTAATTCTGTATTGTTTAGCTTCTCCCAATTAGCGAAAATATGATAAATATATTTTAAGATATTGCACTCCTTTTTTTCTCCTCCAAAATCTTGTAAAAATTCTTTAAATAGACAATTCTGTAAATTAATAATTTTATTTTATCTTCCAAGTATTTCAAGTCTAAATTTAAATCTTTTCTATCTTACAAATAGTCTCATACTTTCTATCCATAAATGTGTTCAATTCCTTTAAATCGTGTCGATAATTTCTTTCTATTAACAAAATAGTTGTAACATGTTATGATAAGATGATTTTTCAAAAATTTATATAAGATATTTTTTGCATACACGTGACGTGTGCACATTTTTGCTAATAAATATATGATAACAGTGTCCTCCCTAAGTGTTGCCTTTAAGGTTGCCACTAGGGATTGATTATGCTCCTTGGAAGGAGTACTTTTGTTGCATTTTCCACCCAATTTGTTATCTATTTTTATATTCCTGTGTCTCTCTCCCTCTCTCTTTGTTATTTTTCTATTCTAATTGCACCTCTTTTGTATTGAAGAAGTTTTCTACCATAATATTGACACAATATTTTGTATTAAGTCACAAAAATTACGTGTACCAGACAAATGAAAGATTATAGGTCAAAATATCATGTCAACTATTTCATCATCTAAGATGCTCAAAATGATTAATGCTATGTTAACATTGGAATCTCATACTACAAATACATTAATGAGATTTTTTCTTTATGCTTAAATGTGTGTATGTGTGTGTATATATATATTATAAGTCTGTACAAGAAGACACACAAAGCACTAATTATGTCTAGTATATGCAAGAACTCGATGTCTACTCATGAAGTGCTTGTAGGACATTTGTCAATGGCTATTAATTATGCTTCGAAAATATGAATATTTCGAAAATATTATTTCTATTTAAAGTACTTTACTTTCTTTAAATATGTTAATTTTCAATTTCCAAAACATATTGGCGTGCGTTTCTACTAATTTTAGCGGTCTTAACTAGTGCCCAAGACCCTTGTTAATAATATATCCGTAAAACTTGTTGATAGTACTTGTAGGCTTGCCCTATTTTTATCCCTTTCTTGGCTCCTGATATCTCCTGTCACTTTGAATTAATTATATTATTTCTTGCAAGTCCCAATCTTGATTTAAAATTATTTTTTCCCCTTTTTTCTTCTTCTTTTTTCAATTTCTCTAAAAGAAAAACTTATCCACATCCCTTCCAAATAATTTTTCACCCTATCCGCTTCTTCTACACCCATTAAATTTTAGCGTTTCCTTTATGTTTGTCTTCTTTTAAATTTATTCGCCCTTATTATAATCTAAGCAAGTACTTATCATATATTAGAGGGAAGAAATTTATCTTCAAATCGTTTGCTTTATTTCCCTAGAGTACTCTCATGATTGTGAATTTTTCGACCTCGATTTTTTGTATAAATTTTCTAGAATTTACTCAAAAACTTAAATATTGTGGTTGATGTATGCATTATACCAAATTAACTCAAAGGTTGTCATCTCACTTGTGCTTCAGTTAATTTTTTAATAATATTTTTCCTAGTACACGAAAAAAGAAGAAGAAGAAATAGATGAATAATTCACAAAATAATTAGTTTTTTTGTCAAAAACACAATGATTAGTTAACTATCTGCCAAATAAACTGCTTTTGCAGAAGAAGTAAACAAATTTTGCTTCAAATGTGAAAGAAAAGGAAAAAGCCAAAAGAGAAAAAAAAGAAGAAGGAAGCATTAGTCTTAAATCAAGAGTGGACCTTATATTTAACCTTAATAATTGTTGTTTGTCAAGAGCATGGTAATTTTGTCTCTGAAATTGAAACAAACAAAAAAAGAAGAAAAAAAGGTAAGAAATATTTTTAAATCGAGAGTGAGATTCACAAGGGATAGTATAGTCATTTCAATGTAATTTAGGGTGTTAGAAGCAAACAAGGGGTGGAAATAGCACAAACCTATTTGTTTTTCATAAAATATATGATTAATATTTATTGTTATTTTGAAGTTCAATTGATTCCAGCCATGGATGAGGTAAGTCCCAATCCAATTGAAACCATTTTTTACTTGAAGAAAAAAATGTTCCATCTGGACATCATATTACAAATTTTCAAGTTATCACTCTACTGGTTACATGTCCATGGCAATTAATTTCTCTCTAACAAAAATATTCATCTACACATCACATTGCAATTTTAAAGTTATGCAATTATTTTTTGGTCAAAAAGTTTTGCATTTAACCGCAAGCGAGATGTTTGATTTTTGGAACCCAACAAACGCATCTGTTTTTCACCGGTATATGTGTTGAATATAGTAGCTTTAAAATTTCTATTGCATATCCATATGAATTGGCATTCGTCAGTCACTCATTCAATTGCTTAACGGTTTACTCTTAAACTATTTGTCAAAATGCCTCACACAGGTACCCAAACGATGTTTATGATCGGCTGTGGACACCTTGGCACTTCCCTAAGTGGTCGATACTGAACACCACAGTTGCGATTGATTTATCTAATTATAGTAATGCTTATAAGGTTCCCGGGGCGTTCTTCAGACCGCTCAAGGGACGATGAGTTTGAGTTCTCCCTTGTATTTACAGTGGACAGTAGATTTACGGCCGACCAATGATGCCATATCAGTGCCATGGGCACCACCAAAGATATGGATTGTGTACTTACATTTCATGGAGATTAAGAGACTGAGTGTCCTGCAAAGGGAGTTCACAATTTCCTTGAATGATAATCAATTCACGGAGACGGTGAGCCTTGAATACTTAAAGCCAGTGGTTGTAGTTTCCCGTCCAGTTAATGGGCCACTCATTACCCTCTTGATTAATTCGACGTCTGGAAATCCACCGATCCTCAATGCCATGGAGCTCTATAACGTTGTTGATCTTCCAAATGTACCCACAGCACAAGATGATGGTATGCTTTTATTCTTCTACATGTTTTTATTGTTTAAGTACACGGATATTCCATTGTCAATAACTAAGATTCGGGTGAGCCAACGCTAAATATACTAGTCTCCACCGTGGGTCTTAAGTTATTCGTGAACTCTCTGATCGATAGTTGCTTTGTTGGGATCAACAGATGTGACTAAGTATCACTCTGCCATCTGTTTAATTTCTTGCTTTGGCTACGTTTTGCTTGGTAATTATTGTTGAAGAGTCTCCTCAAATTGAAGCCTGGAGTGTTAGAAGTCTTTTGGAAAACTGAGTCTGCATGATGCATATGGATCACAACCGCCTTTTGCATCTCTATTCTTCTCTTTAAATAATTGATCTTTTTTGTGATTAAATTGCAGTGAAAGCTATCAATGACATCAAAGCCAGGTATCACATTAAGAGAGGAAGCTGGCAAGGTGATCCGTGCGTGCCAAGCAATTACACATGGGATGGTCTAAACTGTAGCTATGGAAATCCTCCAAGGATTATATCCCTGTGAGTCCCCTGGCAAATTAACAGAGGGAGTCTTTGACAACTTAAACTTCGCATGCTATTGAAGAAAGCTCATAAACTGATCCTTAAGTTGACACCCACCCCAAACATGTCACCATCGAGTATTTCTTTTGGGAGCTTGCTCCATATGAATGGGGTTGGTCATGACAAGTTATATACTCATCGATTAGCAATAAATGCCCCCTTCTCCAATGTACTGTTATGTTCTTTTTTCAACTTCACCGACCAATAGCCTAGTTTTTCAAATTTGTCATAACCATTCGAAATTGCATTGTGTGTGAGCAAGTATTAAGTCCTCTGCATATAGTTATTAGGTACCCTAGGTCCAAAGATAACCATAAATTACAAAAGAGGGAGATAGTGAGACCCATGCAAGGAGTGAGATTGACCATTCTGAATGGTCTTCTAGTACTTGGAACATTTACACTGGGAGGATCTAAAATATTTTCATTCCGAAGAATTGAATGCACAAACTTTTTTATTGTGCCAAAAAATGCTCCCTTTATGAAGATGGCAATGACGGGATCCTCTCTTTTGATCTATCATGGCAGGAAATTGAGCTCTAGCAATTTGATGGGCGACATAGCCTCATCACTTTCGCATCTATCAACAATGGAATACTTGTAAGTTGTGTCACTCATGATTAAGCATCCCCTAGGAGTCAACTCTTGATTGAATAATTTAGGTTGTACTTTAGGAGACATAGGCTGCAGAAATACTGCCCTAATGCGTGAAACATTTTGCTTTTGGCTATTCCCAGAGATTTGTCCAACAATCAGCTTACAGGAGTGATACCAGAAACTCTAGCTGAATTACCACATCTCAGCTTTCTGTAAGTTAATGTCTCTAGCTGAAGTAGCAAAGTATTTAAAGTGGACAAATCTCTTATCATGGCTATTTTTGCAGAAATTTAAGTGGAAACAACCTGATTGGATCAGTTCCTGAAGCTCTCAAGAAAAGAGTTGTGGACAATACTTTAAACATGAGGTCTTTCTCTCTCTCTTTCTCTCTCTTGTTGAGTCATATACGACTTTGATAGGGTGGAAAGACTACCAACATGTTCTGTTTATTGTGATTAAAAGCAAATAAGAAGGCCAACTTTTGATCTCCATTTGGCAAATCAATCTGGATGCTTATTGATAGGAATATCAGTTCAACTCCTTCATTCTTTGTGGCAGTTTGATAGGAAACGTCCATCTTTGCCTGGCTGATCCTTGCCCACATAATAAGAAACAAAGGACCATACTTGTTACAGTTGTTACACCAGTTTTAGGCTTTTTGGGGGCTCTATTTGGTTCTTTGGCAATTATTTGGTTAATCAAATGGAAACGGACCTGTTCTAAAACTGGCAAGGCATTTGAACAAATACCAGGTACTTTTTCTTACTTGTCCTGTTCACACAATTTACATTACATTTGACACAATCTTGGCTATGCTTTTCCTTTAGTACATTTCTATCTGCAACAGTGTCTTTTCTAGGATCTGAGAATGTACGACTCAGCAACTTGCTATCCTCTTCTCACGCACCCTAAGAGTCTCAATTTACATTTTCGTCGATGTTGTAATTAGGAATGAAAGAAAGTTGGCTTTAATCAAATTTTCCAATGCTAGTAATATGAGTTACGTAATGATCACAAGAATATTGAGATAAGAGAGAGACAGGATCACCACAGCATTGTGGCATCAACATCACAAAGAGAATGTGCAGTATTGAGCGTAACTTATCCACAATAAATTTTCTGATTTTTCTCTTCAAAATTAAATGTTTTATGAATCAGAAGGACTTATAACAAGTTGAGAGTACAAGTTTGTCCATAGTATTCTAATGGTCCCTTAAAGAAAGTTTGATTGTGCAATCTCGAACTTATCTATTTGTATTGAGCAAAGCAAGAGAATCCATATGTTAGCATATTAAAGGGAATGACAGAGAATCCCTACGCAGATCTCTTGATTTTTGTCCTCTTTTCCATTAATATAGATCTTGAAATGGGATCAGAAAAACCTCTCATACATTTTTTAATTGTTGATGACACAATCGGAGTAATTTGCCTGGGAAGTCCACTAATTAAAGTGGCAGTTGCAATACTCATGGGAACCTTTTGCTACAGAATCTAGTGAGAGGACACCGAGACTAAAGAATCGACCTTTTGAGTATGGAGAGATCTCAAAAATCACTGGTAACTTTGGACAAGTGATTGGTAAAGGTGGATTTGGAAAGGTATATCTTGGCACACTAGATAACGGCACCATAGTTGCTGTGAAGATGCTCTCTGAATCATCCGAACAAGTACAAGGAATTTCAGGCTGAGGTCAGATAAAATGATGCAATTACTCTTCCCTTAAAATTCAACTTATGCTGATAGTTAGGTAGATATTTGTCTAGAAACTTCCTCTTATACCATTGTCAGTATATGTTATAATAATGCACACTCGTGATACCACAGGCACAGCTATTAGCGATTCTACACCACAAAAATTTGGTTTCCCTGTTTGGATATTGTGATGATTCCAAGCACAAGGCATTAGTATATGAATACATGACTAATGGAAATTTAAGGCAACATTTATCAGGTTCGTACTCTTGTTCTATTGTATTGGTTCTTCTGTAAAATAATTTTGTAAGACTCTATCTTGCTTATATGGAACGTTAAGATGCATCCAACAGAGGACCATTCGAAGGTCTTGACGTGGAGCAAGAGACTACAAATAGCCATGGATGCAGCACAAGGTGCATGATAAGATATCCATAGTTAGTAGGTCTTTTGTTGTCATTGCTTTGGCATTGTTGACATTGTTTTTGCAAGGATTTCAGGTTTGGATTATTTGCATAATGGTTGTAAGCCACCCATCATCCATAGAGACTTGAAGACTTCAAACATCTTGTTAACTGAAGACTTCCAAGCCAAATTAGCTAATTTTGGCCTGTCAAGAGCTTTTGCATTTGAAAATGACTCTCATGTGTCAACTCGCCCGGGCGGCACCTTTGGCTACCTCGGCCCCAAGTAATAGCTAAAACTCAACATTATTGACCTAGTTAGTTCAGGATGTTTAATTGCGTAGCAATATTGGCATTGCCTAGGATTTTATCTTTGAATTAAGATTCGTATTATTTTTCCCCCTCCTAGGTTTCAATCTTTTGGAAACTGTGACAAGAAGAGTGATGTTTACAGTTTCGGAATTGTACTCTTTGAGTTAATCACGGGCCAACCTGAGTAATGAGAAGTCGGGATGGCAGCAACTTCATTCACATACTTGAATGGCTAATTCCCATCATTGAAAGTGGTGATATCCAGAGGATTATGGATCCTAGGTTACATAGAGAATTGAACATTAACTCGGCTTGGAAAGTGGTGGAGATTGCTATGTCTTGTACACAACCAAGGGCGATTCAAAGGCCAGACATAAATCATATATTGGCAGAGTTGAAGGAGTCTTTTGTGAGCAAATCAAACTGTTCTTTTGAAGTGGCCCCTTCGGAGATCCATTGTGACAGTGTCCCTATGGCAAGATAGCAAAAACTTTTCAAATACAGAAAGGTTATCTTCTTTTTATGTAAAAGATTAACTTTTATTTGCAAATTTGCACATTTTTTCTTTTATTGTGTCATCCATTTTCCCTTTTCTTTTTGTCATTGAATCTTCCAAACTTACTTTCTAAAAATGATATGGTTTCGTCCTATGTCACTCCTTTCTCCATTCATAATGTTCGTTCACTGCATTCCTAATCCCGCGAGTCGGAGGTTGCGTTATCCATGGAGCGGGTGATTGGCATTAGCAGGCCCTCAAGGCATGTTGTTGGAGTTCAACTGAGAAGCTAGTTGGAGTCGACACCTTAGGTAAACAACGACAATTTTGCAATATAAAGGGCAGGATTGAGAAAATATATAGTGAGGGACTAATTATATTCTTTCTTTCTGGGTTATGCTCAATATATAGATGTATGATGGTATCATTGGTGGTCCTAATGCAGTACTTCTCGCAAGCAAGCTGGGATACAAACACATGCATCTTTAACAAAATATGGACAAGATTCGATCTGGACTTATGATAATGAATGCATTGGTAAGAGTTTATGCCCAGATAAAAGGAAATCCTGATCTCATCTAATGCTCAGCATGTGGGATAGGCCTGCCGTCTAGGAATTCTAATGCAATAACCAGTACCATTGACAAGACGAGAGCCACGCGGGCGGAGAATACGCGTACCACCGCTATAACATTGCCTAATTCATCGAAAAACAATCCACTAGCATGCCGTCGAATAGCCCCATTTGCAGCCATTAAAGTCGAGATTCAGAAAATATGAGCTTATACTAGAGAGCAAACCTAAAAGAAGAACATTTTTCTGATCCTAGACGAACAAGGAATTTGAGCATACTGTGACAAAAGTATGTGATGTCCCTTCTGGGTACAGGGGACTTTGATCAAGCACCACATGCACTAATAGACCCACATAGTCAAAACACGTGACATAGAAAATGTGTCCAGAACTCAAGTCCCTTGTCATTAAATCTCTAGTGACTTTGTTGGTCTACAATGAGAATTGACAAAAGCACTTATGATCTATGTTTGTTTAAAAGACAAAGGAGAGTCAAGTCATTATGTACACATAAATGTTGGTAACCTGTCTAATCGTTTATTGCATAGGAAAACCCCTAACCAAAAATATTATTAATTTAAATTTGCATATTAAGAACGTTTTTAATTAATCCCATATAATTGCATTAAACCGAAGCTAAATAGACTGATGTAGGGAAGTTTGAGTTAAATTAGATTTTTGGATCATTCCTCCCCAAGTGCTCGAGATGGACATATGCTTTGCACATATGATACTTCAAATTAGGGAATACTGAGGCAAATTTTGAGAACCAATATCATGAAAATCTTTTGGTCACATGGCTATTTCAAAAGAACAAATATATAGCAAAGTTGATTCTCACTGTTGAGGAAAAGAAGGAAAATTTAATAACAAAGGAATTAAGTAGATTTGGCCAGCATTTAAAGAGGAAAGAAAAATAAGATATTTGGGTATCTTTGAAGTAGACAATTAACCACTTACATGATGGGGGAGCAGTTTCAAGTGTTGTCTAGTTTCCAGAACCTACCCCTTAGAATCAGTTTCCTAATATTTGAAATCTAGAATTTACCCTACCATAGGTCCTAGGGTGTTTCACCTATATTATAAATTAAATGATTGTATTAAATTATCGCATTTAATAACCACTATTTATTACAATCCATTGACCATAACTAATATCTAGACACATGAAAAATATAGAATATTAATAAAGTAAAAGTTGGATATCATTGAAAATGAAAGATTAGTCTAGTGGCTTCATATTATATACTCATCATTGAATGCCATGGAATACCACAAAATCGCACAAAGACATGGAACAAGGTAAACACAAAGACTTGTTTTAGGTGTAGCTTCCACCTAGAACCTCAAATCTACTAGTTAGGATAGAATCCTTAATTCTTGAAACTTGAAATCTACTTTGCATATCCTACTAGTTCTATTCTAGAATCATGTTCACCCATATTTACATGGATGTAAGAGTGCTACACAATTCAAGGAGAGGTTTTTATGTATTATCACGATTGGGGGAATAAGAGGGAGAAAATATTCATTACAAGTGGATTAGTAATTCCTTGAATTTCAAAAAGAGAGAAAAGGAATACAAATAAAAAAGTCAAGAGAATTGATGGCAAGGTGGATTATTTTATGATTCTCAAAGCTTCTTATATTGACATTGACCATGCAAAATGGAAAAAGGATGAGTGTCAAACATTGTATGTTACGCCCGAACCCGAGGTACGCGCACATCTCTCGATGGTCGATTAAAATGCAACATCCCAGGATGCGTCACCGACCCATTCACTTTATTTCAATCAAGCACATGTTGAAGCAAATTAAATAAACACTAAATAACCATTAGAAACGGGGATAGTAAAAAAGGACAGCAAATTTTTCACAAAACACACTTTATAAACACACCAAGTTAATCCTAGGAGTTTATATACATAAGTTGGTCTAAAAAAGAACTCCTAGGTAACCTACGCCCGGATCCCTTCGACTCTAGCTTCGGATTCTCCATGACACCGTCCGGTATATCGATGTCCATGAGGTGACCTACCTCCCCATCCTCCATCCCGACAGGCGGTCCGTCAAAACCCTGTAGGGGACCATCCCGAGCCCGTTACACTCATTAATGAACCACACCTTGAAACGATGAAGCACCAAATGAAGGAAGCCCTCTGTGACATCTTGATTTTCAGGTTCTGATTTCGATTGGATAAGTTGGGCCTTTCATCAACGCGCCTATAGTGTTTTTCTCTAAGGTGGCCACTCATGAGATAACTAGACTATCTAGGGAAGTCATTAAGAGATTTTAATGCAATAGACTTGAGGATTCGACCAGGAATTGGCTACTCGACCGTGCTCATCTGCATATATCATTTTGGCATAGTAAGATCAATTAGAAATCAAGGATAGGTCGGTTCGATTGAGATATGTGGTTAAAATGTGGGTGATCCTACTAAATTGGAAAATAATCTTTGATCGGCACTAGATTGATTTTTCTATCGCTTTGGTACCCTGTGTTTGTATTTGAAATATTGAGATTGTCATGACCATCGAGAGTCACCAATGTGTTGAAGGGGTTCATTGTGGTTTGAAGAAAATCGACCACGGGTCATTTGCACTAAAAATTTCTAAAAGCTACCCGATAGCCTAGGTCACGCTAAAATCGAGCCAAATTGAAATTAATCGCAAATTTGAATCCGATTTCAGAAATTTAAAGTTCTATCATGTCACAAGTCATTTTAAGAACGTCGACTCAGTCTCTGAAGATTTTTCTGCAAACCGAGACTTTTTGGGAAAAAGTCGAGGTAGCGTCGTTTTTGTCAAAAAAAGTCCGAGGACCGTTTTTGATTGTGAAATTGGGATGCAAGTAGGATCCATTGATGAGGAAAAACATCAATTTGACAATTGACTCGATAATGGAATTTTTGAGGGCCAATTGGTGTTCATTCAAGTAAGGTTGAAGTCCAAATTGAGGGAAATTCATTCAAAATTCGTATGCCCCCCATGGGCACAACTTGTGGACCATTCAAAAGGCTTCTAGAAGTGTTTGAGGGCTGGAAATTGATGGTGGAAGACAGCTTGCAAGATGGACTAGTCAAGGGAACAAAAAAGATGAGGATGAGGCAAGTGGTGGTCCCCCCTTAGCCAAATGGTCCCCCTCTTCTCCTTCCTCTCTCTTTCTCCCCATCCATCGACCCTCTCAGCCCTTTCCTCTGCTATTCAAAGCCTCCAACAAGCTAGAACTGCAGCTCAGCCGTCCTCCTCTCCCGTCGACACTGCACGCCACCACCGGACAGCCCTCGCGCCCGTCGTGCCTCACGCCTAGTCCCCGTGTCCCGAGCCTTATCCATGACCATTTCTGGTCGTCCAATGTCCCTCAACCCATGTGAAGCTCAGTCGGAGCTCATGTTCAGCTACCTTCGACCGCCGTGGAGCTCCACCTTAGCCCGCTTACCCCATTGCAGCCTTCTCTCTCCATTTCCAACAAACTAGGCCACCGGTTCAGCCTCTGTAGTTCTAGAATAGAAACCCAAGAACTAGCAAGTCGTGAGGCTTCGTGGAGCATTTTTGGGCCCTTATGGATCTCGCTTGGTGTTGCCATGGGCTAGTTTATTGCTCGCCTTTGCGTCCTCGTTGCAATGAACTCATTAGCATGCAAATCCGATGAGTTTGCTCACTAAACCCTACTTAGTAGGTTAATTATGCTTAAGGATTGTTTAGATTAGCTTAAGTATAGATTAGTGATAAGCTATAATGGTTATATTAGCCTTAGAATGGATTAGTGTTAATCTAATTTGTGAGATTAGCACCATTGATGATGGATTAGTCGAATATAGTAGAATTCCTGCAGTTCTAGTTTCTGAACCCTCGCCGTTTGCCTTTTTTGTAGATTGAAATGGATTACGAATTTGTGGTTGATGTCTCTTGAGAAATTTTTTAGACATCCTCAGCAACAACATATATTTTTCTTAAGATTTTTAGGGATCTAAAGGAAGGAAATCATCAAGTTTGTCATTTTCAAATAGAACCTCAGTTTCCGCTTGAACTGGTGACCTTTTAGGATTCTAGGGGTATTTATCAACTCTTAAGGTTCGAATTTCAAAATAGTTTTTTCACAAAAGTTGTTTTTCATATCTTCTTGTTTAACATAGTCAAATTTCAGATCAAATGGACATGTTTTGGACCTCGAACCAAACTGATTTTGGAAAACAGACTTTCTAGAAATAGACAGTTTTTGTACTAGATTTAGCAATTTACTGGGCCGAATCTAGAAGAATCTGGGTTAAGATATCTACATGAAAAATGTTCCATTATATGTCTTTTACAACATATTCAAATTTGGGAATTTTTCGAACCTATTTAATTTGGTTTTGGGATTTAAACTTGGAGACATGCGAGTGGGCCTATTCTGTCGGTTAGGGCCGGTTATGAGTTTGTGATGGTTCTTGAGGCTTTGATTGCTGGAAATTTCACAATTGATGATATATGGTTGGTTTGTGATATGCCTAGAGATTATGCTTGATGATCGTGTGGTAGTTAAGAGAACCCGTCCCCAGCGTGTGTTGGTGGACATTAATAGTTAAGAAAACCCATCCCCAGCGTGTGTTGGTGGACGTTAGTAGTTATTAGTCATTCCTGGCATGTGTTGGTAGTTATTAGTCGTTCCCCGACATGACATCCCCGTTTGAGTGGTATCATAGTAGGTTTGTGTTTAGAGTGATAAGGTGCGATGGGTTTAGGATAGTTAGTAGGAAAAGCCACTTTTAATTTGCCGGTGCATGTGATTGATAACTAATTGGTAGCTTGGTTGTTATGGGTCACTCAAATTCTAATTTGGTATTGAAATTAGAAACAAGTTTCTATAAAGATCTTGTAGTATGAGTGATCAGGAGCAAATGGACTCCTAAGAGGCGTACCATCGGACCTGTTGCTCGGGGTGGAATGTTGACATGGGTCGGTACCCGAGGAGGTCGTGGTGGTGGTAGAGCGCCGGCTCAGGCCAACACGAGTGAAGGAGTACCGCTGCAAGCCGATACTAGTGTAGTAGCACCGAGCGATCCTAGGTTCTACGGGATCGTTTAGGCACTAGTGTTCCTTAGGAACTTGTTAGGCTAGTAAGCTTAGGATCAAGCCGCTATTAATGCCACGCCTGCTCAGGTTAGCCTGGAATTGTGATATGGGAGCGAGCCGTCGTGTCCGAGTAGAGGTTCAAATCCAATAGAGATGTAAATCGGTTTGGGAAGAAGCCTATGACCGGAGAAAGGTATTCTATCCCGTCTAATAGGAAAGGTGGGATAGACAAGTCAACACCGAATCAGAATGGAGTATATCGTGCTTGCGGAAGACAACATGGTTAGCCCCGTATCTTGCTAGGACGGGTGCTTATTTTGAGTGCGACCAACAAGGTCACCTGGTCAAAAACTATTCCAAAAGGTCGATGGGACCATGGCAGCGGTTGCCATCACTGCTAATGGGACAAATTAGAGAGAATGCATCGCAGAATGCATGAAGGGCATTTGGAACAAACCCCGGTGCAAGTGAGAGTACATGTTGTCATCTAACAAGAGATAGAAGACTCACCAAATGTGTGCCAAATCTGTGGAAGTGTCGAGTCTATTGGGAGTCTAGAAGGACCTTCGATTTCATTAATCTTGGCGTTTGAGGCACCCCTTTTGTTAAACGGGGGTTGCCAAGGTTACTTAGTGATTGTCATAGATAAGACAGATGGAAGAACTAAAGATTGAGGACATCTCAGTAGTCCAAGAATTTCTAGATGTATTTTGACAGGAATAGTCAAGTCTATCGTCAGAAAAAAAAGATAGAATTCGTGAATGAATTAGCACCCGGGATAGAACCACTCTTTAAGGCTTCTTGCAGACGTCATTGTTTGAGTTGAAAGAACTAATGGTGCAAATGTGAGAAGTACTGGATAAGGAATTTACTTGCACCAGTGCATCACTTTGGAGAACACCAATTTCGTTTGTGAAAAGAAGATGGTTCATTGCATCTGTGCATCGACTATCGTCAACCCGATCAAGTGACGATTGAGAACAAGTGTTCATTGTCGAAGATCGATTAATTGTGTGACCAGTGACAAAGAGTGTCGATACTTTTAAGGACCGACTTGAGGACAGGGTATTATTAGTTGGGAATCAAAAAGGAGGTTCTACAGAAGACATCATTTCATACTTGATGTGGTCTTTATGAGAGTATTGTAATGCCATTTGGTCTGACAAACGCTCTAGCTACTATCATGGATTTGATGAACCGAGTATTTGAGGGATACCTAGATTAGTTTATGATCATGTTCATCAATCATATCTTGATGTACTCTAGGAGTGCTGAGGAGCATAAGAGTCATTTTAGGATGGTACTTCAGACCCTAAGGACTCTTGGATTGGACACTAAGTTCAGTAAGTACGAGTTTTGGAGGACTTGTGTAGCGTTCATAAGTCACGAGATCTCAAGCAAAGAAATCTCCGTGGACCTGACCAAGATTGAAGTAGTTATCAGTTGGCCGAGACCGACATCAGTGTTAAAGATAAGAAGCTTTTTGGGTTTAGTTGAATACTACAAAAGGTTCATAGAAGGATTTTCAATATTAACGTCACCGTTGACTCAACTCTTGAAGACAGAAGAAAAGTTCAAGATTCGGTTTTCAAATTTGAAATAAGCTAACTTCCAAATCTTATAGCCACCTTTAGAATTGAGCCGGATACTCATATTTGAATCAAGACACTTCAGTTGATAGACCCATACATTCAAAAAATCCTACAAGAGGATACCGATAAAAGAAAGGTTGATTTTCAAATTTTTGAAGATGGAACACTAAAGTTTCGAGGATGATTGTGTGTACCTACAATGTAGCACTCATGAGGAGATTTTGTCAGAAGCTCACCGTAGCGGTTACAACATTCATCATAGCAATATGAAGGTGTATCAGAATCTGTGTCAATACTATGGGTGGTCTAATATGAGGATGGACATCACCAATCATGTCGCTAAGTGTCAGACGTGTCCGCGAGTGAAGGCACATCTTTGTCAACCGAGAGGATTTTTGCAACCTCTCGAGATTCCCGAGTGGAAAGGGGAACATGTCATGATGGACCTTATGATGAGCTTGTCAAGGAACCAGAGGGGTAATGATTCCAATTGGGATAGTGGTCAATAGATGGATGAAGCCGACTCATTTCAATGTAGTACGAAAGGATCTCATTTTGAATAGGCATACAAAAGTGTATGTGTGTCAGATAATTCGTCTGCATGGAGTGCCGGTGACAAATTTATATTAGATCTAGACCCGAGGGTTCCCAGTTTTAGTAGAACAGTCAAATGGTTCCTTTTGAAGTAGTACATAGCAAAGTGTACAGAACTTCAGTTTGTTGAGATGAAGTCAAGGAAAGAAAGATCACAGGCTTAGAGTCAGTTCGGCAGTCAGTGATTGCAATCGCCATGATTGGAAACAGATTAAAGACCGCCTTAGAGCAGCTAAAAATGTTGTATCATTGAGCTTTGAAGGCCGTCAAAGTTCCAAATTGGTGATTACATCTTTCTGAATGTGTCACCAATAAGAGATACCTTGCACTTCAACAAGTAGGGAAAAACTGAAACCGAGGTACATAGATCCTTTTGAGATTCTCGAGAGAGAATCAGGATCCTAATGTATTGTCTTGCATTACCGCTGAGGTAGGTGTAAGTGCATGACGTCTTTCACATGTCGAGGTTGAGGACGTATGAGCCTGACCCAAATCATATGCTAAATCTTGAAGAATTAGATGTGGACGACAGAGTGTCGTACGTGGAAAGCCCGGTTTAAATTATGGTTCAGAATAGATCCTGTGTACCAAGATGGTCCCTTTGAGATTCTAGAGAGAGAATCAGGATCCTAACGTATTGTCTTGCATTATCGCTAAGGTAGGCACAAGTGCATGGCATCTTACGTGTTGAGATTGAGGATGTATGAGAATAACCCGATCCGCATGCTAAATCCTGAAGAATTAGACGTGGACAACAAAGTGTCGTACGTGGAAATCCTAGTTTAGATTGTGGTTCAGAACAAATTATTTGTACCAAGATGGTCCCCTTGGTGAAAGTGGTTTGACAACACCATGGGACAAAAGAAGCAACCGAGGAAAGTGAGACTCGATGAGACGACAATACCCCCACCTTTTTGTTTAAGAATTAGTAAAGGTTTAAATTTCGAGGACGAAATTTTTATAAGAGGGGAAGAGTTGTGACATCCTGATTTTCAGGTTCTAATTTTGATTGGATAAGTTAGGCATTTCATCGACACACCTATAGTGCTTTTCTCTAAGGTGGCCACTCATGAAATAACTAGACTATCTGAGGAAGTCATTAAGAGATTTTGATGTAATAAACTTGAGGATTCAACTAGGAATCAGCTACTCAACCATCCTCATCTGCAAAATCATTTTGGCACAGTAAGATTGATTAGAAATCAAGGATAGGACGGTTCGATTGAGATATGTGGTTAAAACAAGGGTGATCCCACTAAATTGTAAAATTATCGTCGATCGACACTAGATTGATTTTTCTATTGTTTTGGTACCTTGTGTCCATATTTGAAACCTCTAGATTGTCACGACCACTGAGAGTCGCCAATGTGTCAAAGATGTTCATTGTGGTTCGAAGAAAATGGACCACGGGTCATTTGCACTAAAAATTTCTAAAAGCTACCCGATATACTAGGTCACGCTAAAGTCACACCAGATTGAAATTAACTACGAATTTGAATCCGATTTCATAAATTTAAAGTTCTGTCATGTCACAAGTCATTTTAGGAACGTCGACTCAGTCTCTGAAGATTTTTTTGCAAAACGAAACATTTTGGGAAAAAGTCGAGGTAGGGTCGTTTTTGTCTAAAAAAGTCCGAGGACCATTTTCAATCGTGAAATTGGGATGCAAGTGAGATCCATTGATGAGGAAAAATATCAATTTGACAGTTGACATGATAATGGAATTTTTGAGGGCCAATTGGTATTGATTCAAGTAAGGTTGAAGTCCAAAATGAGGGAAATTCATTCAAAATTCGTATGCCCTCCATGGGCACAACTTGTGGACCATTTCAAAAGGCTTCTAGAAGTGTTTGAGGGCTGGAAATTGATGGTGGAAGACAGCTTGCAAGATGGACTAGTCAAGGGAACAAAGAAGATGAGGATGAGGCAAGTGGTGGTCTCCCCTTAGCCAAATGGTCCCTCTCTTCTCCTTCCTCTCTCTTTCTCCCCATTTGTCAACCCTCTCATCCCCTTCCTTTGCTGTTTGAAGCCTTCAACAAGCCAGAGCCACAGCTCAGCCGTCCTCCTTTCTTGTTGACGCCGCACACCATCACCAGACAGCCCTCGCGCCCATTGCACCTCAATCCTGGTCCCCATGTACCAAGCCTTGTCCGTCGCCATTTCTAGTCATCCAGCATCCCTCAGCCCACGTGAAGCTCAACCGAAGCCCGTTCAGCCACCTCCGACTGTCATGGAGCTCCACCTCAGCCCGTTTGACCTTTTGTAGCCTTCTCTCTCCGTTTCCAACAAACCGAGCCACCTATTCAACCTCTATAGTTCCAGAAAAGAAGCTGAAGAACTAGTAAGCCTTGAGGCTTCGTGGAGTATGTCTGGGCCCTTTCGGACCTTGCTTGGTGTTGCCATGGGCTAGTTTATCGCTTGCCTTCATGTCCTCGTCGCGGTGAACTCATCGGTGTGCAAATTCGGTGAGTTTGCTCACTAAACCCTACTTAGTAGGTTAATTATGCTTAAGGGTTATATAGATTAGCTTAAGTATGGATTAGTGATAAGCTAGAATGGTTATATTAGCTTTAGAATGGATTAGTGCTAATCTAATTAGTGAGATTAGCACCATTGATGTTGGATTAGTCGAATCCAGTAGAATTCCTGTAGTTCGGGTTTTTGGACCCTCGTTGTTTGCCTTTTTTGTAGATCGAAATGAATTACGAATTTGAGGTTGATGTCCACTTGAGAAATTTTTTAGACATCCTCAGCTATAACATATATTTTTCTCAAGATTTTTAGGGATCTAAAAGATGGAGATATTAGCTTTGTCATTTTCAAACAAAACCTCAGTTTTCGTTGGAACTAGTGACCTTTTAGGATTCTAGGAGTTTTTATCAACTCTTAGGGTTCAAATTTCAAAATAGTTTCTTCCCAAAATTGTTTTTCATATCGTCTAGTTTAACATAGTCAAATTTCAGATCAAATGGACATGTTTTGGACCTTGAACCAAACTGATTTTGGAAAACATACTTTCTGGAAACATACACAGTTTTTGTATTGGATCGAGTGATTTATTGGGCCAAATCTAGAAGGATTTGGGTTAAGGTGTCTGCATGAAAAATGTTCGTTTATGTGTTTTTTACAACATATTTAAATTTGGAAATTTTCCAAACTTGTTTGATTTAGTTTCTAGATTTAATCTTGGAGACGTGTGAGTGGGCCTATTCTACCGGTTAGGGTTGGTTATGACTTTGTGATGGTTCTTGAGGCTTTGATTGCTGGAAATTGCACGATTGATGATATATGGTTGGTTTGTAATATGCCTAGAGATTATGATTGATGATTGTGTGATAGGTAAGAGAACCCGTCCCCAGCGTGCGTAGGTGGACGTTAATAGTTAAGAGAACCCGTCCCCAGCTTGTGTTGGCGGATGTTAGTAGTTATTAGTCATTCCTAGCATGTGTTAGTAGTTATTAGTCGTTCGCCGGCGTGTGTCGGTAATTATTATTCTTCCCCAGCGTGTGTTGGTAGTTATTGGTCATTCCCCGGCATGTGTCGGTAGTTATTAGTCGTTCCCCGGTGTGTGTCGGTAGTTATTAGTCATTCCTAGCATGTGTCGATAGTTATTAGTCATTCCCGGTGTCTGTCGGTAGTTATTAGTCATCCGGGTGTGAGTCGGTAGTTATTAGTCGTTCCCGGCATGTATCGGTAGTTATTAGTCGTTCTCGGCTTGTGTTGGTAGTTATTAGTCGTTCCCGGCGTGTGTCGGTAGTTATTAGTCGTTCCCGGTGTGTGTCGGTAGTTATTAGTCGTTCCCAACATGTGTCGGTAGTTATTAGTTGTTCCCGGTGTGTGTCGGTAGTTATTAGTTGTTCCCCGGCGTGTGTCGGTAATTATTATTCTTGTCAGGCGTGTGCCAGTTGTTATTAGTCGTTCCTAGCATGTGTCAGTAGTTATTAGTCATTCCTCGACATGTGTTAGTAATTATTATTCTTCCCGGGCGTGTGTCGGTAGTTATTAGTCATTCCCGGCATGTGTCAGTAGTTATTAGTCATTCCCGTTGTGTGTTGGTAATTATTAGTCGTTCCCCGGCATGTGTCGAATAAAACTGCTCATGTAGGTAGTAGTAGTTAATTAATTGGAACACATGTTGAGTTGAATCGATGGATCGATGTGTGTCGGTAATTTTTGTTTTGATGTGTATTGGTAATTCTTGCTTGTGTGAGTAGTGATTTAATTATAATTCTTGCTTTGATGTGTATCGGTAGTTCTTACTCGTGTGAGCAGTGATTGGATTGTGATTCTTGCTCGTGTGAATAATGATTGGTTTGGATGTTCCAAATTGGTGTGTGAATTTGTTATATACACATGATTGTGTTATGAATTGTGCTAACCTGCAAGAAGGAATTGAGGCCAAGGTAAGCCTCTGTGATTGTATGATTATGTGATTAAGACGTCTTAGGTGTATTACCCTCCTAATCGAACTTTAGAGCGTGAACTCGCTAAGATTTATATCTCACCCCGTCGTGGGTTTCATTTTTCAGGACCATAGGGTGGAAGACCTAGAGCCGAGTTGAGGGGATCGGAAGTGTATGTCAGATAAGACAGCTTTTTTTTTTTTTTTTTTTAAAGAGTTAATCATTTGAAGTCTTGTGGCTATAGACTTTTGTATTTGACTTGGTGTTTATTTAAAAGCATGTTTGTTTAAAAATTGGTTGTCCTGCTTTTCTATCCCGAGATTATTATTGTCAAGGGATTTATTATTTGCATCTGCATGTGCAATAAAAAGAAAGGGTCGGCGACTCATCCTAGGAAGTCACAACATTTTTATCGACCAAAGAGGGATGTTCGCGCAATCGTGGATCAAGGCGTGACACCCTCATTGAGCCAAATCGTGGTCACAACTAGCTCACAAGTCTGGGTGGTTCGGGGATAAGGAAAAAAGTGGAATCGTAGTCCATTTCCCATGGAAGCCCAAAACGGACGGGACAATGCTCCATACTAAGGACCTAAAAAGGGTTAACCATGATGGGATGAGATAAATCTCAGTGAGTCAAAACCCTAAACCCCAATTAGAATGCAAATTTGCCTCGAAGGCAGTCCGAAACATGCACCACACAAAATTTACCTCGCCTCGGCACGTCCCTGCATATTAGCGTGTCACATATGCATTTATAGATACAACAAGCATAATTAATAATCGGAACACATTTTCATCCTTCAAACAATCACATGGGTCATGATTATAAGGTAAAACCGTCATAACACGTCCCATACCGTGCCACACAATCTTACCCCATAATCAGGCGCGACTATCACAACCATTCAAGTGTGTTCCATTATTACGACCCATCGGTCATGGCTAACTCAATAGTCAGTGATCATTTGACGTAACCGGGCAACGTCCTACTCTATTAGGCATGGCAACGTCTAGCACTACCCACCTAGACGGCATTCCATAAAGGAGCATCGGTCCGACCTCCACCACGACCAGCATCCATTGATGTGGGGCATCCGAACTTAATCAGATATTGCCTCCCAAATCTCGTTGGGTGACGGGTTCCGATAATGACCATGCACGAGCACATACTTGGCTAAGGACACCTTGCTTTGCATCCAAATATCTCATTTTCAAATAATGAACTTGACCACTTGTCTTTGTATAAAAAATCCCAGTAAAAATAATCATGCGTGATCACGTATTCAAAAGGAAATGTTAAACCTAGTACGCTCCTATTTTAAAACTCTATGGTTTTTATATAGTATATAAAAATTGACATAAAAAACCAACACCTGATATTTTTCTAATTAAATACCCATAAAATTGAGTTTTACAATAATAATCAATCACTACCACTAAGCACTCAATTGCACATATAAGTCATCAAAATCACACAAAAATTTATCCACGAGAATGAGCGTAAAATTTCACGAAACGGCTAATCTGTCACTAATTACGCTAATTATGATTAATTAGAAAAATTGTGATTAATTAAACTAATCCAACTTAATTAACCTAACCATGGTTAACTAACTAACCAAACTAACTAACCTAACCAAACTAACTAATCTAACCAAACTAACCTAACTAAGCTAGTTACTCTAACTAAAAGAATTAACACTAATTCACTTAGCACTAATCTAACCCCCTAAGCACAATTAACAACTTAATTAAGGATTAGAGACTTAACTCACCAGATTAGGATGGCGGTGGGTTCACAGTGACGGCAGCGCGATGGTGACAAAGACTTGAGGCTATTATATCTCTAATAGAGCTCAAACGGTGGCTGAAATTAGCCCTACAAGGCTCATGGCTAAGGAGGGCTCGATTCTATGGTTGCTAGGTTGTAGGGGCTGTTGGTGCGGCTGGTGGTAGCATAGTTACTGGATTGGAATGGTTGAATGGCGGATGCTGGCTGGATGGATAGGCGGTGAGGGCCAGATAGGTGGCTGGACATGGGCTGATTTGTTGGTGGTGTGGTGGAATGGTGAGTGATGATTGAAGCTAGCTTGCTAGCATGAGGGGAGGTGGAGCTGGACTATGGAGTTGGCGTGAGGAGACGAGGGCTGAGCTGGTCGGTGGTGGAGTCCTGGTGTGAGTGCTGCTGAAGATGGAAGGTGGGTGGATGCGACTGGGGAAGAAATGATGGAAAAGATGGGTTGAGGGTGCAGCCAAGAAGAAGAAATGCTGAAGATGAAGATGGCGGTTGAAGTTGGGAAGCTGCAGGGGCGTGACTGCCGGCGGTGGTGATTGAAGTGGGTTGCTGGCATGGGTTGATGGTGGGTGATGGTGCGCGGGCGTGTGGCAGTGAAAGAGAGGAAATGGAGGAGAGGGAGTGGTTGGCTGCAGCAAGAACAAAGGGGGAGATGGTGTGCGTGAGGGAGAAAATTGGAGCTGGTGTCAAAATGAAGAGGAAGAAATGAACGGCAGAGAGAGGGGGGTGGAATTGTGAGCGTGAGAGAGGAAATTGGAGGGAGAGGGGGAAAAGGAAAGTCCATGCAACAACCAATAAAAAGCCTAGAGAAATATCTATGCACTCATGACTTTGGCCTTAAAGTCTTCATGCCGAACAAGTCAATTGGCCATCCAATGGCCATTTTCCTCTAATTCTTCACAAAATAAACCATTTTTGGGGCCAAATAATCATTTTTCCCTCTTGATCCAAATTTTCATTTCTTTTCTGATTTGTCCGAAATTTGATTTTTGAAAATTCCGGACTCGACGAAAACTCATCGAAAGATGAGACGACGTCCTAAAAATGAATCGTGACATGCTCGAACATTCGATTCCTAAAACCAAATTCAATTTCGTGGTTAAAATTGACCGAACACGATTTTAGTATAACATAATCTATTGGGTAGCTTTTAGGGTTTTTTGTGCATTTAACCCATAGTCGATAATTTTCGATTCACATTTGTGCATCTCTGACTCGTAGACAATGTTTGGTTGTCACAAAAATCACGGGGTTTCAATTACATGTCCCGTGTATAATATCGATAGAAAATCGGGTTATTGCCGTTCGACGGGAATTTCGCAATCATACGAAATCACCCGCAATTTGACTACACAATTCCCTTGAATCGACTTATATCCATTTGTTAATTGATTATAATGGTGTCGTATTGACCCTTGTTGATTATTATGGTCGAGCGATCAATTTAGAGTCAAATTCTCTAGTCTGCCGCGTTTATATCCCTTAACGGTTTCACCTAATAGATTAGTTAACTCGTGAGGGGCCAGCTCCGAGTAAAATTATGTCATCCTAATTTTCAACTCTGTTTTCAATGAGATGAAATGGGCTTTTCATCAATGCACCTATAGCCTTTTTCCCCGAGCTAATCACTCACAGGATAACTAGCCTATCGGGTGAAGCCATTAAGGAATCTAAACGCAATAGACTTGAGAATTCAACGAGGAATCGACTGCTCGACCGTGCTAATCTGCAAGGGTCATTACGACACCGTCAAAATCGATCATAGATCGGAGATAGGTCGATTTGATAGAAATATGTGATCAATGTGTGGGTGATTCTATCACACCCTGATCCTCTGAGCACGTGCCCATCCCTAAGTGGTCGATTAAAACTGCGACGTCCCAGGACGTGTCGCCGACCCATTCATTTTAATGCGCATGCGGAAGTGAATAATTAATCCCCGAACAACAACAAATGAAATAAAAAGCAGGACAACCAATCACAACCAACATAAGCCTTTTATAAACGCTCCAGATTTATACACAATACTAGGTTGTTTACAAAAGATCGGCTCAATAAAATGGGAACTGTCCTATAACCTACTAGTCAGACACGTTCGCCTATTCTTTGGTCTCTTCATCTTCAATCTCCGGAGCTTTGTGTCCTTCTCAATTGCCATCTAAGGATCTAAAAATGTTATCTCACAATGGGGTGAGACGACGTCTCAGCAAATTCACCCCCTTTAAACCCCGATTAGGAAGAAAATATGCCCTAAAGGGTACCTAAGCACAAGCATAGGTCAGAAGACTTAACCTTTGCCTCCACCCCTTCCTGCAAGTCAGTTCAATTCATAACTCAACCAATCATTTCAATATTTCAGTTCATCAATACAGATTTAATCATTGATTAATCGACTCAGTCGATTACATGTCATCACGACCTTCCCTTGGTTGGCCCACTTAATACCATCTATAAAGTCCAATCATATGAGGACTGCTCACTCTAAGCTAATAATAAATAGTATAGATCGCACTAAGCTGATAAATAGTATACTGCTCACTCTAAGCTGACATATTGAGGCCCTCAGGCTGATATAGTATACTGACGCTGCTCACTCTAAGCTAATAAGGTATACTGCTCACTCTAAGCTGGCATATCAGAGCCCGTAAGTTGATATAGTATATCAACACTACTCACTCTAAGCTGATAGATAATATAGCTCACTCTAGGCTGATAAGATATACCGCTTGCTATAAGCTAACATATCAGAGCCCGTAGGTTGATATAGTATACCGGTATACTATTCGCTCTAAGCTGACATATCAAATCCGCAGGCTGATATAGTATACCACCTTGACCATCTAACAAATTCACCATTTTTGTCATACTCGATAAAAATAATCGTGTGTGGGTACACGATCGGCCTTAGTCGAAATATAATATTTTCATTTTTGAAAATCCACTAATTTTCACGGTCCAAAAACACATTATTGGCGTTGTAAACCGATGCCCGATAATTTTCTAATTAATTACCGAAATTAATAAATTTTGGGATAAATACCTAAAATCACAAATCACACTCAAATTGCACAAATTAATAGCTAGATAAATAAAACAACCACACCATTACAATTAGTACGAAATTCCGGTTATCGGCTATCTTAGTCTAATTTTTGAAAAATAAATAAATAAATAAATAATTACGGAAATTAATTAATAAATACCAATAAATAACAAAAATGCACACTTAGGCCGGTAAAGCCTAATTAAATACTGAGACGGACTTGGAAAATTTCCGAACCTGTCTAAATAAATACTACAACTTATCTACTTGTTAATTGCACTAAACTAATCACCTAACATGCATCAATGATTAACTAAATCACTAATCCGTTCTAACTAACCACCTAAACCATACTTAGTATAAACTAATCAACCCTTAAGCATCATTAACTTACTAAGCAGGGATTAATGAGTTAAACTCACTTGATTAAGGATTCGATTGAACAACGATGACGGCGATGTGATGGCGGTAGATAAATTCTAAAGCAGCGACACCAAAGGAGGCCAAATTGAGGCTGAAATTGGCCCGCAAAGCTCATGATTGAGCTGGTCTTGTGGCTCCAGTTCTATGGAGATAAGAATGGTGGCTGAACGGGTGCAACTCGGGCTGGTTTTTGGCGGACACGGATGGTGGTGTGGGCGCGGCACGAAGGTGGAGATGTTGCTGGCTTGCTGCGGGTGAAAGGCTCGCTAGAATGGAGCTGTTGCAGGTGAATCATGGTTGCTGGACGTGCTAGCAGTTGGCTTGAAGATCGGTGGAGATGAGCAGCATGTTTCGGCGGTGAAGATGGACCTGAATTGATCGTGCAGTGTTGCTGCCGGGTGGGGCGCTAACATCGATCCATGAAGGTGAGGGGAAAGCGAAATTGAAGTAGAAGCCGCAAACTTAGGAAGCATCTTTGATAGTGCTGCTGTTTGGCTCGCTGTAGCTAGCAATGAAGGAGAGGGTATGGGGGAAAATGGAGGAGTTCGGTCCCTGGGTGCGACGCAAGCAGAAAGGGGAAAAGATATGGGGTAGCTCGCTTCTTTGACCGGATGGAGGAAAAGCAAAAAAGAAAAAAAGGTCGAGGGAGCTGCACGTGAAGGGAAAGAGGGAAGAAAGGGACAAGGGAGAGAGTGAGAACTATCGACAAAGGTGGGGCCAAAAAACCAAGAAAATTAAAGTCAAACAATTGGCCAATTGGAAGATAAGGTAGAAGGGAGTGTCGGTTGGTAGAGGGGACCACCTCATGCAAGTCTTCAAGAGAAAGAGAGGGAGAGAGAGAGAGTAACATGCAAGAGAGTGAGATTGAAGGAGGAGGGGGTTTTGAAGTCCACAAAATAAATTAAACAAGAGTTTAATTATCCTTATCTTCAACCCACCTTCAAACAACATTATCAATTGGTCATCCAAGGCCAATTTCAACACCAGTTGTCCCAATTGAAGTCCAAATAAGGATCAAAATGTGACAATCCCTCAAGCCTATGAATTTCCCTCAATTTCGAATTCTATTTCCTTTCTCCCGAAATCCGATTTCTTAACAAATCTCTCCAATTGATGTCCAAATTTTGTTGAAGAAAAAACCACACAACTTCCTTTCATCAAGTAGTTCACATAGGAGGCCAAAAATCCCTTCAATTTGGCCAATTCAAATTTCTGTTCATTTTTCGAATTGTCTATATCGATTTTTCGTAAAAATCCTGAACTCGTCAAATATTCTTCGAAAATCGGGTTCAAATTTGTGGTTAATTTCAATATGACATTATTTTAGCGTGACCTAGCCTACTGGGTAACTTTTAAGAATTTTTGGTGCAATTGACCCGTGGTCGATTTTCTTTGAGCCACATGTACCTCTTTGACACATTTGCGACTCTCGGTTTTCGTGAAAATCTTAAGGTTTTAAATACGAACACAGGACGCCAAAACCACAGAAAAATCAGTCTAGTGTCGATCGACGAGAATTTTGCAAATTAGTGAAATCACCCACGTTTAGTCACATATCTCAATCGAACCGACCTATCTCTGATTTCTTATTGATTTTTACTTGTCCGTAATGACCCTTGCAGATTAGCACGATCGAGCAGTCGAATTCTCAAGTCCATTGCGTTTAAAATCCCTTAACGGCTTCACCTGATAGGCTAATTATCTCATGAGTGGCCATCTCAAAGAAGAGCACTATAGTCGCGCCGATGAAAAGCCCAACTTATCCAATCGAAATCAGAACTAAATTTTCAAAATATCACAAATTCCACCTAATTGCAAAATTTCTGTCAAATGACACTACATTGATTTTTCTGTCATTTTCGTTCCTAGTGTCTGTATTTGAAACCTTGAGATTTTCACGATAATCAAGAGTTGCCAATGTGTCGAAAATGTACAATGTGACTTGAAAATAATCAACCATGGGTCAATTGTACCAAAAATTCCTAAAAGCTATCCAGTAGGTTAGGTCACACTAAAATCGCGCCAGATCGAAATTAATCGCAAAATTGAATCCGATTTTAGAAATGAAAGTTCTGTCATATCACGTGTCATTTTAGGGTTGTGACTCACCTTCCAAAGATTTTTCGGCAAATCGAGATTTTCGGTGAATTTTCAAAGTAAGGATATTTTGGACCTGAAAAATCTGAGGGCCTATTTTGGTTGCGTTTTTGGGATTCAAGTTGGAGGGATTGTCAAGGAAAAATGTGAATTGGAGTGTGGGCACCGTTGTTGAATTTATGGGGACCAAATTGAGTTCAATTGAAGGAGATTTGGAGGGCAATTGAATCCAATTTGAGAGAAAATGTTCCACATTCGTAGCCCCCCATGGTGTGCAACATTTGGACCCTTGGGAGGCTTGCCAAGAAAGCCTTGGCAGCTGCAAATGGCTGAGGATGAAAGCCAAGCTTGGTAGGGCCATTAACTTGAGTATTTAGATATTTTGGTGGCCCCCTCCTTGACCAGCAGCCTTCTTCTACCTTCAACAGCCACTTTCCCCATTGTTGAGTGAGTTGAGAAGCTTAGAAAACCAAAGGAGAATAGCTAGCAACCATTTGAAGCCATCGCAAGCCCGCCCGAAGCTCATCGAAACCGCCTCTCATGCCGCCGCTTGTCCGCATGCCTACCCGTGCTATCCACACCCCTATCCATCGCCGTCCCTAGTCGTCCAGTCGTGGTGATCGCCGTTTAGGCCACCGGAGCCACCATTTAGCCTTCATCTAGCCTCACTATAGCTCCGTCGGTCCCCTTTCATCGTTTCCAGCCAGCCGAGCCGCTCGTGCAGCCCCTTAGACCAGCAAGTAGAAGCTAAAGACCTCAGCCCAGCTGAGACTTCGTGGTCCATTTCCGAGCCTTTCTTGGCCTTGTTTAGCGACACCGTTTCGAGGTTTGTCGCCGTCACCATGGACTCACTAGCTCGCAAATTCGGTGAGTTTACTCACTAATCTCCCCTTATGGAGTTAATTATTCTTAAGGATTGATTAGTTTAGGTTAATGAAGGATTAGGTATTTAGTTAGATTAGATTAGTGATTTAATTATCCAATTTTGCATGTTAGGTGGTTAGATTAGATTAATTAGGGACTAGGTAGGATGTGCTATTTACCTAGATAGGTTTGGAAATTTTCTTAGCCCGTTTAGGTGGTTAATTAAGCAATTATAGCCTAGGTTAGTAATTTTGGTATTTAAATTGAATTATATTAATTAATTTTGGTAATTATTTAATTATTTATTATTTTTCGAAAATTAGATAGGGATGGTCGGTGATCGAAATTTCATGCCGATTGCAATGGTGTATTCATTTTATGCAATTGGATGTTAATTTGTGTAAATTGAGTACTGAGAGGATTTTTGGTCATTTATTCCAAAATTTGGGAAATTTCAATATTTATTCAAAACTTTCCGGGTGTCGGATTTTAACACCAAAAATGGTTTTATATACTATGTAAAACAATGGAATTTTAAGAAGAATGTTATGAATTTTTCGGGTTCGATCTGACCATGTACCCACACACGACTATTTTCACCGGGTGTTTTTAATATGAAGAAAATAAACCGGGATCACTATTTTAATTGAGGTATTTGAGTGCAAAGTACGGTGTCCTGAACCGAGAGTGAATGGTTGTGTGTTGGTTAAGAGAACCCATCCCAAGCATTTACACCGGACGCTACCCATTCATTGGGATTCGGGTCGTAGTAGATTCTAGACCTATGCTTGTTCGGGAAAGCCGTCTTTAAGAGATGTAGCCATGCTCAATGGGGTGAGACGATGCCTGGCTACGCCAGTAGACCGCTAAACTTTGAGTTGGCTGTGCCCTAGAGGGAAGAAATTAACAATTGAAACTCATGATTGATTGAGTTAGATGCGTCTGATTATGAGATAAAATTGTGTGGCATGGTATGAAATGTGTCATAATGATTTAGCCTTATAATTGGGACTCCTTATGATTGTTTGAGTTGAGTGAGGCATTTCCATTGTTGTGTGCCTTGATTATACGCAATTGTGTGTATATGAACTATGCTAACATGCAGGAGGGAACTGAGAGATAAGTTCTCTGTATTGTGTGGCCCGGCCACCCTTGAGTGTCTTTCCTTCCTAATAGGGTTTTTAGGGAGTGATACTACTGAGATAATGTCTCACCTTGTCGTGGGCTTAACTTTTCAGGTCCTTAGATAGTGGTTGTGGAGGAGCCGAAGCCTGGAGTCTGTGGAGGTGGAGTATGAAGGATTAGCATATATGTCTGACTAGTTGTCGTAAGACAGCTTCTTTTTGAGAGCCAATATTTTGTAGACTTTTGCCTAGACTCTTTTGTACCTAAACCCAGTTGTTTATAAAAGTGTGGCTTTGTGAAATGTTGCCCTACTTTTCTATCCCATGCTGTTTGTTATCAGGGGTTTATTGTTTTGCTTCCGCATGTGAATTAAAATGAAAGGGTCGGCGACTCGTCCTGAGAAGTTGCATTCGTATCGACCATTAAGGAATGGGTGTGGGCCTTAGGATTCAAGATGTGACAAAAAAGACGATAGGCGCGTCGACAAAACAACCATTTTGTATAATCGCAACGAGGTCAGATTTTGGGATGTCACAACTTTTCCCCCTTATAAAAATTGTCTTCGAAATTTAAACCATTACAATTCTTCTTCAAAAAGGTGGGGGTATTGATGTCTCATCGCTTTTTTGCTTTCTCATGTGGCTCCCTTCATTCCATGGTGTTGCCAGACCACTTTAACCAAGGGGATCATCTTGTCTCTTAGCAATTGCTCCTTTCGATCCACTATCCAAACTAGTTTCTCCACGTACACACTCTCTCGTCCACATCTAATTCTTCAAAATTTAGCACGTGGGTCAGATCAGGTTCATACTTTCACAACATCACACGTGGAAGATGTCATAAACTTAAGCAAGTCTCGACGGTAATGCGAGACGATACGTTAAAGTCCCAATTCGCTCTAAAATCACAAAGGGATCAACGTACCTCGGACTTAATTTCCCTTTCTTGCCAAAGCATGAAGTACCCCTCATCAGTGATATTTTGAGGAATACATGTTCACCAACTTAGAACTCTAATGGTTTACGCCGCTTATCTACATAACTTTTCTGACGACTTTGAGCGGTCATGAGTCTTTCTCGAATAGATGAAGCTGTTTAAACCGACTCAGGATCGGTGATATTACGCTCTCTAACTTCGTCCCAACAAACAGGAGTTCTACAAGCTCTACCATACAACGCTTCAAACGGTGCCATCTAGATACTTTGCTAATAACTGTTATTGTAGGTGAAATCGACTAGATGAAGCTATTTCTCCAAGCTTCCTTTGAAGTCCAATATGCAAGCTTGCAGCATGTCCTCGAGGGTTTGAATCATCCACTTAGACTAGCCATTCGTCTACGGATGATAGGTCGTGCTGTATTGCAGCTTCATTCCCAAGGTAGTTTGTAAGCTTTTCCAAATAGCTGCCATGAACTTCGGGTCTCAATCTGACGTGATCATCACTGGCACTCCATGAAGATGAACTATCTGTCGCACGTACAGTTCAACATATTTGTCTAATGCAAAGTCCTTTCGTACGGCGATGAAGTGAGCAGACTTCGTCAATCTATCGACTACAGCCTATATGGAATCATTACCTCGCTGACTTCTTGATAATCCCATCACAAAGTCCATTGTGATATGTTCCCACTTCCACCCGGGAATCTCGAGAGGTTGTAGAAGTCCTCCAAGGTTGCAATACTATGCTTTCACTTGCTGGCACGTTAGACACTTGGCAACATGTCTAACGATATCCGCCTAGATGAATGCTATAATTACTCTAATGAGTTTATGAAAATATCTCCTCCTTAAGCTCTACATCGTCAGGTACACATAATTGCCCACCAAACTTTAGTGTTCCATCCTCAGTAACTTGAAAGTCAACCTTCCTCTTTTCTGCATCCTATTGCAGAATTTTTGGATCTCAGAGTCTGTCAACTACAACGTCTTAATCCTTATCTACACTTCTGGTTCAATTCTGAGGGTAGCCATGAGACTTGAAATGTGGCATTCCTCAAATTTAAAATCCGAATCTCAAACTTCTTCGAGTAGGATCCATTCTTAAACCATCATCTATGCAATCGATTATTTCCGACTTAACAAATCTATGACCTTGTTGGCCTTTTCGGATGAGACAGATGTTGCAGTTGTAGTCCTTGAGAAGTTCCATCCAACGACACTGCCTCAAGTTCAATTCCTTCTGAGAGAATAAGTACTTTAGGCACTAGTGGTCCATAAAGATCAAGAGCTTTTATTCGCATAAGTAATGTCTCCAAATCTTTAAAGCAAAGATGATCGGTGCGACTTCTAAGTCATGCGTCGGATAATTCAACTCATGAGGTCTCAACTAACGGGACCCGTATGCAACAATTCTTCCATGTTGCATTAAAACGCAACCCAGTCCTCCATATGACGCATCACTGTTGTCACGCCCTGAACCCTATGCATGCACACATCCCTTGGTGGTTGACTAAAATTTTGCAATGTACCTAGGTCGCGTTGCCAACCCATTCGTTTTATGCACATGCCGAAATGAAATTTAAAATATACCCGGACAACAACGAACATAGGGATAGTAAAAACCAGCCAACGCCTATTTCATAAACCACACTTTATATACATGCCAAGTCAATCTTACAAGTCTATAAACAGAAGTTTGACTTAAAAAGAAACTACTGGGCCACCTACGCTCCGGACCCTTCCACCTCGGACCTTGGGTCCTCCATGTCATCATCCGGCAAATTGATGTCTATGGGGTGAGCTACCTTCTCATTCTCGATTTCGACAGTAGGTCCATCAAAACCTTCGAGAGGACCCTTTCAAACCCTGTTTAGCTCATTAAGGAACCACGCTTTGAAGTGATGAGGCACCAAGTGAGGTAGGCCCTCATCGACCCAAACCGTGGTCACCATTAGCTCACGGGTCTAAGTGGTCCCGAGAATAGGGAAGAAGGTAGACTCGGACTCCATCTCTCATGGCACCCAAAATGGACGTGATGTATCTCCATACAAAGGACTTGAAAATATTTAAACCACGATAGGGTCAGATGAAATCTCAGCAAGTCAACACCCTAAACCCCGATTAGGATGCAAATTCACTTAGAGGCGTCCTAAACATGCACCACATAAGACTTACCTCACATTGGCACTGTGGCACTCCTCAACGGCCCCCGATCCGTTAGGGTCACCACAGATACCTTTCACTTGCCTTGAAAGTCTATTACTTTGATACCATAGAATTTTGATAAGTCCCTGAGTTATGGGGGTTTACATCTTTCAGATCGGTCCTTGCGCAATTTATATGGCATAAGCGTATCCAACCACTCCCTTTTCTATATTTAAAACAATGCACACAAACTAAACATTTTATAAGTAAAAAGCCGAACACTTTTATTTACATAAAACCTAATGGACATCATTTGTCGGTACACCAAAATGCCATGGTTTTTTTCTACACTAGGCTACTTTCAAAAGATACCCGACTTTCCAACAGTTATATCCATAAGTCCATCAAGCAATGTCGGCGTCCAAAAATCTTACCTCTGCTGACCCTAGCTCGCAATCACACCCATCCGTCCGGTCCATCTACTGGTGGCGGTGGTAATGGCCCAAGCGTGCGCCCATCATGGCAAACGAAAATGGCCAGATACTCTTGAAGTACAGGGCCGGCGGGAGGACCAATGTCAAATACTATTAACACTTGCACTCGTATAAAAGACAGCCCTCGCACCTCGGGATGGTGATGCTTCCGACCTTTCCCATCTTAGGTCGACCGACTCCATAAAATGTGCTTGGAGGTATGGGTAGCATAGGCATCTTGTCTAGTTTGAAATGTTAGTCCCCAAAAAGGGGTGAGTACAACCACCTAGCAGCTGAAGATCTACTAAACTATACCATGCAAGCTATTACTATCTAATTCCATGCAAGATAGACAAAGCATATAATAAAAGGAATGAGTATGCATCAAATCAATAGAACCTTTCAAAGTGATAGCAAATACAGTTTCAAAACCAGAATGCACCAATTCAATCACACGGGTCCCAATTATAGGGCCAAACTATTGTGACACATCCCATTTCATGCCACACAATTTCGTTTCATAATCAAATGCAGTTATTAGCAGAGTCATCAGTTTTGATATTCAAAAGATTTTTCCTCCTGGAGGACCAGTGTTTGCGTCCCTCCGGGTATTCGCACCCCACCTAGCATCGCAAAAGCCTCCGGTTTTCAATCACCGAGCATCCAAAGCGTGTTACTTTACACCTCTTAGGCATCTCACACCCCACCTGGAATCACGAGGAATCTTCGGGGCTCGCCATGAAAATTGTTACCCTACCCTCCGGAATTACGTACCGACATACAACCAGGCATCCCGACACTCCCGGGGAAACCTCTAGGGCTTTGCAAACCCCAGGCATCCAAAGGGTATCGACTCATTCGAACCTTTGGGCCTCCCAACACTCGGGGCATCGTTGACCCGAGGGTTTGACGGCAGCAATAACATCTTACATTATTTCAACATCAAAAACATCTTTCAATGCAATGACATTGGAAGTCCCATGAGTTTTCATCGAAATTTCAATGCTGAATAATTTTAAAACAACAACAACACCTGAAACCCTCTTGGGTTCTTGAAAATCTCCCTTTATGATATCAAACAATGTAAACTGAGATTTTCAAAGGCACATCAATGCAACAACAGCAAACTATTAAACATATGCCATTTTCATGTCAATGAAATCAATTCACAAAATTCAGCAACACAAGATCAAACCCATAAGTTCCACTTCCATAGTTACCCTCCCAAAACATAAGTAATTTGATAATCGGCACATTGGCAAGTTTAAACCTCACTCCCGACTTCAAGGTTTTTAAAAACTAGTTTATGTAAAAATTTGAGATTTCGAGGGCACCAAAACATTTTGCTTTCCTTTTTTGAAACATTGGTGAATCGTGCCTTGATACATAAAATTTTTAGCATAAATCGGGAGGTTTTCCCAACCGTTTACAAGCAGAATTTTTAAAGCTTTACAAATACTAAATTGAGGTATAATTGGAGTCCAAAATCACATGAAATCACAAAAACTACAAGGTTTTCCTCAATCATTTAGCCCCAAACAGTTTCGGTCACTCTAGATCACACCATTCAACACCAAACTCAAAAATCCAGTCTAGCAATGCACTTCCTTAGACAACAATAGCACTACACTATATAGATTAGTACACTTCAACTTGCCTCAAGTCCTACAGCTCAACGGCAAGCAAAACAAAAAGCTTGTGGGTCTCGGGTGCGGCTCAATGGCGGCGAAGACGAGCGGTGTCAACGGCAGTAGTACACGAACATGGACAGAGGGCGGTCTCCTACCTTTCCCCTCACTCTTGCTCGCTGCTCGCTCATGAATTTCCCTCGCTCACTCGCTGCACTCACTTGCTCTCTCTCTCTCTCTCTCTGCCTAAATTTTTATGCTCGGTTATTCTCTCTCTTTTGCTCACATTTACGAGCCACTTTGATCACTAGTTTTGTTGAAAACCGGTCAACAAAAGAGGGTGCTTCGGCGGCAGAAGGAGGTGAGGATAGGTGGAGGGAACGTGGCTGCTCTTAGTGGCCTCCTTGCCACTTGAAGACACGATTGATGCAGCTGTCTCGGGCTCCTTCTTCGCTGGCCACCAGGAATGGAATCACATGGCTTCATGGGTCAACCTCTCCTTCATTTGTTGACCCACACAATGGAGAGACGTGAGCGTGAGCGGGTGGCCATGTGTGGTCAAGTAGGGTTTTCAAAAAAAGACGTGCGCGGTCAACAGGGTCGAAGGTATAATGGCCTAAAGGGTTGAACGGCCAAAGTTAGTATAAAAGATGTCTTATCGACACATTACTTGGAATGAACCTCGGCCTCGCTTGAACGTAAGGAAGATTTTTCAATAAGACTATAATTTCTTCAACAATCAGGCCATTACTAAACGTAATGCATCGGTCCAACGATGATAACAAAACGGTGTCCACAAATGGTGTCAATAACATAGTCCGATGATACTCCTGTCAATTAGTCATGGACTGTCACATATTTGAGGTCATCACAAAATTCCAGATGCCACAAGCGCATTCCTGCACATTAGCTCATCACATATATCATATGTATACAATAAACGTATTTAATAACTAGAACACCTCAATTTATCTTCCAAACAAACACATGGGTCCCGATTATAAGGCAAAACCATTATGACACGTCCCATTCCATGCCACACAATTTTATCCCATAATCAGGCCCAACTATCTCAATCACTCAGGCGTGTCCCAGTTATTACAACCCACCAGTCATGGCCAACTTAATAGTCGGTGATCATCCAGCATAACCGGACATCGTCCCGCTCCATCGGGCACGGCATCATCCTGCATAAACACATCAAGATGGCATTCCATAAAGGAACATTGGCCCCGCCTCCACTACGACCCGCATCCGTTGACATAGAGCATCCGAACTCAATCAAGCATCGTCTAGCGTAAATGCATTAGTGTATTTAAGTGATAACACACCAGCACATACTTGACCAAGAATACCGAGCTTTGCACTCAAATACCTCAATTTCAAATAATGGACTTGGCTTATTTTCTTCGTATTAAAAATTTTTGGTAAAATAATTGTGCGTGGTCACACATTTAAATTGAACCATAAAACATGATATTCTCCCATTTCAAAATTCCATGATTTTATATAATACATAAAATATTTTTGGTGTCAAAAACCGACACTCGGTATTTTTCTAATTATATACCAAAAATCAAATTTTTGCAATAATAATCCATAACGACAACTAAGCACCCAATTGCACAATTAAGCAATCAATTTCACATATCAATTTAACCACGACGATCAACGCAAAATTCTACAAAATGGCTATTTTGTCACAATTTACACTAATTATAATTAATTAAATAAATCTAATTTAATTACACTAACCACGGTTAATTAAACTAATCACAGTTAACTAACTAACCCTAGTTAAATAAACTAACCCCTAACCAAACTAACTTAATTAACTAGTTCATTTAACCAAACTAACTAACTAGCTAGTCCACCTAACTAGGATTAACCCTTAATCGTAATTAAAACTAAACTAATCCCCTATGTGTAATTAACTTCCTAACCCGAGATTAGGGCATTAACTCACCGAATTAGCATGGCGGCGGGTTCACGGTGATGGCGGCGCAAAGACGGTGAAGACCTAAGGCAACCATTTCTCCAATAGAGGCCAAACTGAGGTTGAAAAATAGCCTAGCAAGTCACGGCCAAAGGGCTGGACTTGGTTGTGTTTGGAGGCTGGTCAGAGCTATTGGCACGGTTGGAATAGGTGGTTGGATTGGCGAACAGATAGGCGTGGTTGTTGGAGTTAAGCGGAAGCTACTGGTCACCGAACTCAGCTGGACGGTGATGCGGTAAGGGCTGGCGGTCTGGCGTTGGGGATGGTGAGGTGATGAGTTGGTGGGGGATCGGGCATTGGTGGAAGTGACGAAGAAGATGAGATGCAGGCATGGAATGGAAGGGGGATGGCAGGTGATGAAATGGTGGAGTGGAAACAAAGTCAAGGTGAGGGCCAATTGAAATCCAAGGGAAAATATCAAGCACTTGAGTACTTTGGTCACAAATTCTTCAGCTTACAATGTCAATGGGACAACCAATGGCTGATTTTCTCTCATTTCTTCACCAAACAAAGCAATTTTGGCAGCCAAATAACCCCTTTCAACAACCCATACGAATTTCCAATTCTTTTCCGATTTGTCCGAAATTGATTTTCCGAAAAAATCCCGGACTCGATGGAATTCCTCCGAAAGATGAGACAATATCCTAAAAATAAATCGTGAGACACTTGAACATTTGATTCCCAAAACTAAATTCAATTTCGTGATTAAAATCAACAAAACACGATTTTAATACAACCTAACCTATAGGGTAACTTTTAGGGATTTTATCACGTTTGACCCATGGTCAATAATTTTCGATTCATGTTTGTACATCTCCGCCTCATAGGCAACTCGCAGTTGTCGTAAAAATCACAAGGTTTTAATTATGTGTACCGAGTATAAAATCGATAGAAAATCAGGTTAGTGCCGTTTGACGCGAATCTTGCAATCAAGCAAAATCACCCGCCATTCAATTACATGTTTCCATCGAATCGACCTATATTTGATCACATTTCAATTATAATGGTGTCGTATTGACCTTCACCGATTATCACGGTTGAGTAGTTGATTTTCGATTGAATTCTTGAGTCTACCGCATTTATATCCCTTAACGGCTTCACCTAATAAATTAGTTAACTCGTGAATGATTAGCTCAGAGAAAAAGGACCATAGGCGCGTCAATGAAATGCATCAAATATTCGAGATGGGGTCAAAATTCGAGATGTCACAACTGTAAATCACATACCCTCCAAGACCAGATGGAATCCTTAACACAGTGTGTAGTTAGCTTTTCCTTGAGCTCTTGGAAACTACGCTCACACTTTTCTATCCATGCAAACTTATCTTCCTTTTTACCAGTCAAGTTAGAGGCATGGCTATTGCTGAAAATCTTTCCACGAATCATCTATAATAGCCTACCAATCCCAAGAAACTTTGGATCTCGGTCACTATCGTTGGTCTCGGCCAGTTTATCATGGCTTCAATCTTAGTCGAGTCCACGAAAATCCCTTCACCAGAAATCACGTGACCTAAGAAAGTTACACGAGTTAGCCAAAATTCACACTTATTGAATTTGGCGTGCAGCCCGTGTTCTCGCAGGGTCTGAAGCACTGTCCTTAAATGTCTTTCATGCTCCTCTGAACTTCTCGAGTACACCAAGATATTGTCGATAAACACAATCACGAACTGATCCAGATACTCCTTGAATACTCGATTCATCAAATCCATGAAAGCAACTAGTGCGTTGGTTAAACCAAACGGCATTACGGTGAACTCATAATGTCCGTAACGCATACAAAAAGCCATTTTCAATATGTCTTCCTTCTTAATCCTCAGCTGATGGTAACTTGTCCTTAGGTCGATATTGGAAAATATCAACACTCCTTGTAGCTGATCAAACAAGTCATCAATCCTTGGCAACAGATACTTGTTCTTGATCGTAACTTGGTTGAGTTGCCGATAATCGATGCAAAGGTGCAACGAACCATCCTTCTTCCTCACAAACAGTATTGGTGCTCTCCAAGGTGATGCACTAGGATGCATAAATCCTTTATCCAACAACTCTTGCATCTACACATTTAGTTCATTCAACTCTACAACGCCATACGGTAAGGAGCCTTTGAAATTGGCTCCGTCCTAGAGGCAACTCAATCACAAACTCGATCTCTTTTTCCAGGGGTAAACTGGGTAATTCCTCAGGAAACACATTAGAAAACTCTTGTACCACAACGATGTTCTCCATTTTCGGCTCCTCAACTATCGTATCTACTACAGTTGCCAAATAACCTTGGCAACCTACCTCTAACAAATGGGTTGCCTCAAGCGACGAGATTAAGGTAATCGAGGGTCCTCCTCGACTTCTAATAAACTTGAAACTTTCACCTATTAACGGGTTAAATTGATGAGCCAATCCATGCTAATGATCACATCAAAGTCAAACATGGCCAGCATAATCAAATCTATCATTTCCTCTTGCTCACTAATCACTAACTTGCAACCAAGACACCCTATGATAGACAACACTTTATCCTTTAACGGGGTAGATATACTAATGATTGTCCCTAAGGGTTTTGGACTCAATCGGGATAAGTACACTATCAGTGCCATAATTTGTGTATGGCGCTCACTTTGGTGCCAAAACTTTCTGTTGGATCACTTAAGTGCCAAAAAGTTTGAAAAACGATCATTTTAGTGCCAACTCCGATCTGGTTGGCCGAAAATCTAACATGGCACTTTTTTATTAATTTTTGAAGCTAATGTGGCTTGCTAGATACTACAGTCAGCATCCTAAACCAAAACGACGCCATTTGGTGTCTCCCCCAATTCAAAACCCTAAATCTCTGGCTAGTCGCCGTCCTCGACGGCCCCGCGCTCGCGGCTTGCGGCTCCGACTCCGATCCCGACCTCAACCCTAACCCCTACCCCGACCCTAATGATGGCCACTCGGCGGCCGCGGCTCCAACCCTGACCCCAACCCCAACCCCCACGACGACCACTCGATCGCCAAGTCGAAAGGTGTGATCTAGTCGGTGCTCGGGAAGGCTGCCGACGAGTGCGCCGCCATTAATGTCTCCCTTTCCATCTCCAATCTCCCCGAGAATTGCCTAACCTGCATCTTCCAATACCTAGGCTCTGGTGATCGGGGCTGGTGCTCGCTCGTGTGCCGGCGAGGGCGTTCAAACAGCGTTGAGCGATGGCGGCCAGTGAGTGACGGTGGCCCAGCAACGGCGGAGGCTGAGCGACGACGGTCGGAAAAACCCTAATTTCAATCCCTAAATAAGTTAAACGACATCGTTTTTGTGAGGCCATTCATGTAGGATGGCAAAATGACGTCGTTTTCTTAAGGAGGACCGAAAACATCGTCATTTTAAAGCAATCAGAACATTTTTTTTTTAAATATAAAAGCCATGTAATTAATCTAGCCAGAATCTCTCGCTAGTGGCACCAAAGTGATCGTTTTTTCTCTGATTTGGCACTTAAGTGATCCGACGGAAACTTTTGGCACCAAAGTGAGCGCCGTACACAACTTATGACACTGATAGTGTACTTCTCCCGGACTCAAATCCTACTAACTTAACAAATTGCTCAGCAATAAATGAATGCATAGCTCTAAGATCAAATAAAGCATAAGCAGTATGGTCGTTTAGCGAGACTGTACCTATAACCACATCTCGTGAGTCCTCCGCTTCCCTTTGTGTGACAACATACACCCTTCCTTGCTCTAGAGGCCTGTTCAAACTACCCTACGGTATGTTCTGCGATGCACTCCCTCTGTTCTGTCCCATCTGCGGCAACTGGCGCCTATGCTCCCATAAGCCTACGCACACAGTCTCTGATATAGTGGCTGCACTGGCCATATCCAAAACAAGCTCCCATCCTAGTAAAACACGGAGCTAATCAATGTCTTCTCCCACATAAATGACACACACCATTTGAGTTGGGTGCCGACTTTCCTATTCCACCCTTTCAATTGGGAGGGATGGAATACCTGCCTCTTGTCATCGGCCTTTTTTCGAACTGATTGTTTTTTTTTGTTGGTGTCACGCCCCGAACCACAAGCACGTGCCCATTCCTCGGTAGTCGATGGAATTGCGACATCTTAGGAGACGTCATCGACCCATTCATTTTAATGCACATGCGGAAACGAATAAACAAATCCTTTGACAACAACCAACACGGGATAAAAAGTAGGAAACAATTTCAACAACCAAAACATTTGTATATACACACCGGTTTATATACAAAGGTCAACAACCAAAAGCGTACTACAAAAGGAAGGGTCAACAAGCTAGCTAGGCACACGAATCCCCAACTAAAAACTCTGAGGTCTCCTGGGGTTCTGGGTCCACCACAGCACCATCAGGAGGGTCAGCTGTACCTTCGCCATGAACGGCGTCTACCATTGCAGTGGAGATCTCAAAACCTTGGAAGGGACCCACTCTATATCCATTGAGCCCGTGGCAAAACCACGCCCTAAATCGATGAGGTATCCTCTAAGGTCGGCCCTTATCTACCAAGATGGTGGTCACTACGAGCTCATAGACCTAGACCCCGTGGCCCCGGGGAACAGGGAAATCAGTAACTAGCTCGGTAACCCTCCTAGGCTAACCAAAACATTCCGGGGGAACCGCCATCTAAGGACTTGAAAAGATTGAGCCCACAATGGGGTGAGACAATGTCTCAGCAAGTTCACCCCCTAAACCTTGACTAGGAAGGAAATACGCCTAAAGACAGTGTCATCACATAGCACGGATGACTTACCTCGTCTCAATTCCTTCATGCATGTTAGTACAATTCATATCACAAATGCATATAATAGATACACACATCAATTGGAATGTCTCACTCAATCTCAAACAATCACGGGGTCCTGATTATAGGGTCAAATTGTTATGACATGTCCCATACCGTGCCACACAATTTTGTTCCATAATCCGGCGTGTCTATCTCAATCAATTACACCTTCCAATTGATTAGAGCCCCCATGCAACTGCCTACTCGACGTTCAATGGTCTTCTAGCGTAGCTAGGCATTGTCTCACCCCATTGAGCATGGCAACGTCTCTACTAGACGGTAATCCCGAAGGAGCATTGGTCCAAATCTATTGCGACCGGCTTCTGTTATCTAGGGGCATCCCATATAGGGGCAACGTCTAGCATAAACAGTCGTGATGAGTTCTAATAACCAACATACGACCATTTAATTATGGCCAAGGACACTGTGCATTGCACTCAAATGTCCCAATTAAGATAATGCGCTTGGCCCATTTTCTTCGTATTAAAAACACTTGGTGAAAATAATCGTGTGTGGGTACATAGTCAAATCAAACTAGAAAAATTGATGTCATTGCTTTTAAAATCTCACTATTTGATATAGTATTTAAAATCATTTTCGGTGTCAAAACTCAGCACCCGAGATTTTCTAATTAAATACCAAAATTTTACAATTTTGGAATAAATAACCAAAATTCCATTCACCACTCAATTTGCATAAACTAAGTACACCATTGCAATCAGCACGAAATTCCGGTCACCGACTATCTTGGTATAATTTTCGAAAATATTAAATAATTAAATAAATTACAAAAATAATTAAATAAATGCAATTAAATCAAATAAATGCTAACTTAGGCTAACCACCTAAATAGGTCTAGAAAATTTATGCACCTATCTAGATCAATAGTATATTTTATCTAGCCCTTAATTAATCTATTCTAACCACCTAACATGCATAATTAAGCAATTAAATCAAATCTAATCTAATCTAACTAACCACCTCATCCTTAATTAGCCTAAACTAATCAGCCCTTAAGCATAATTAACTCCATAAGTAAAGTTTAGCAAGTAAACTCACCGGTTTTGTGATCCTGTGAATTCACAGCAATGGCAATGCGAAGGCGGGTGACAACCAAGCCTGTGGCGACACCAACCAAGGCTCGGAAGAGACCTAAAATGGGCCTCGAAGACCAAGGGCCCTTGCTGACTTCGGCCTCTGTCCTTAGGCCGAAGGGACTAGAGTGAGTGGCTAGAAGCGACAATGAGGGATGGTGATGGTGCAGCGAGGCCAGGCGAGCAACGATAATGGCTCTAGAGGCTTGGAAGGCTGTAAATAGCGGCTAGGCCATTCTTGTGGGACCTGCGAACAAAAGCAGATGACAGCGCTGGATCGAGGGACGATTGAGAATGATGGACGGGCTAGCGCGGGCTTCGGCGGCGCTCGACGAGTAGTGGGAGGCTCGAACGGGCGGGCACGACAGCCAAGGGCGGTCGACGGGAAGGGGGGAGCTTTCTCTGGTTCTCTCAAGCTTTCAAAACACCAAACTATGGAGAAAGTGAGCCAAAGGAAGAAGAAGAAGAAGCTACTGAAGAGGGGGGCCCAAAAATGCCTCAAAGTCCACCAAAATATCCCATCCAATCATTGCCAAGGCCCCACCAGGCAAGGCTATCATCCTCAACCAATTTCCTCTCTATGGCTTCCTCAAGAAGTCTCCCAAATGGTCCATAAAGTTGTAGCACCCCCTAGCTACGAATTTGGAAAATTTCCCTCTTTAATTTGATTTAATTCTCCTTCAATTGGACTCAAATTGGTGTCAAAAATTCAACCAAGGTGCCTACACTTAAATTTACATTTTTCCTCACCAATCGAACCAACTTGACAGCCAACGGTGCACTCAAACACGGTCCTCTATTTTTATCGGTCCAAAATGGCCCTACTTTGAATTTTCGCCAAAAATCCCGATTTGCAGAAATATCTTCGGAGGGTGAGTCAACGTTCCTAAATGAATCGTGACATGACAGAACTTTCATTTCTAAAATCTGGTTCAAATTCGTGGTTAGTTTCAATTTGACACGATTTTAGCGTGACCTAACCTATCGAGTAACTTGTAGAAATTTTTAGTGCAATTGACCCGTGGTTGATTATTTTTGAGCCACATTGTACACCTTCAACACATTGGCGACTTTCGGTTATTGTGAAGATCTGAAAGTTTTAAATATGAACTCAGGATATAGAAATGCCAGAAAAATCGATCTAGTGCCATTCGACAAAAATTTTGCAATAAGGTGGAATCACTCACACACTAATCACATACCTCTATCGAATCAACCTATCTTCAATCTCTAATCGATTTTGATGGTGCCATAATGACCCTTACAGATTAGCACGGTTGAGCAGTCAATTCCTAGTCGAATTCTCATGTTTATTGCGTTTAGATTGCTTAATGGCTTCACCCGATAGACTAGTTATCCCGTGAGTGATTAGCTCAGGGAAAAGAACTATAGGCGCATCAATGAAAATCCCAACTTATTCAATTGAAAACAGAACCTAAAAATCAGGATGTCACAGTTGGACCCGAACAACGACCCAGATGCGGCGACTCGCTCATTCAAATTCCTCTCGATGAACTAGGCCCTTTCGTACAGATCATTATAATCCTTAGATTCAGCGGCACTAGCAGATCCTTGATCTCCGATCTCAGTCTGTCTCTGAACCTCCTTGCTCTGTCCACCGGGTCTTCAATCAGCCTTAGTGTGTACTTGGACAACTTAGCAAACTACGCCTCATACTAGTCCATTGCCATATGGTTCTGACAAAGACGCTGGAGTTCTGCCATCTTTTGCTCTATGGTGCAGTCAAAAAGTGCTTCCCATAGAAGACTTCCACAAAGGCATTCCACACTGGAACCGTACCTTTAAGAAATACTCTCCCTCTAGTGGCTTCCCACCAAGTACTTGCATTCCCTTGCAATTGGTAGACCGCCAAGAGTACCTTGTCTTCCTCAGAGCACCTCAGCAGTGCAAAGACTTTCTCTAGCTCTCGGATCCATAAGGTTGGAACCTTAAGATCGCTTGCTCCTGTGAACCTCGGCAGTTTTAGCTTTAAGAACTACTCCACAAATTCATGCATCTACCACTCACCATTCCCATTTCTTAGCGGGACTTCAGCAGGTGCAACGACAATAGCAGCAACAACATCGGTGGCAGCAGTGGTGGCAACGATAGCGACAACTTGGTTCTGGGTCTGCTAACCCATCATGTGCCCTAAAGTCTTTAGCACCTAGACGATCCCATCTATCCTAGGATCTCCTGGTGCTCCTACCCTAGTACCAACCTACGGCGGTACTCTTTCCCTCACGCTAGCCTAAGCGGGCACTCTACCTCGGGCATCGATCTGAGTCGGCGTCCTTCCCCAAGTAATAGACACAATTGCCCTCTTCCAAGAAGTCCTCTGCTCAGGGTCACTCATTCTGCATAATCTTTATAGAACCTACCTTCCAATTACAACACATAATTAGAAATATGAGCGACCCACACAAAACAATTAACCAAACACAAGCATCAGCGTAAGGAAAAAGTCTTTCCTAGAAAACTATCCCTTGACCCATCGCACCTTATCATTACAGACATTGACTAGCTCTGATACCACTTTGGGACAAGGATGTCATGCCCCAAACCCTAGGTAAGCGCACATCCCTTGGCGGTTGATTAAAATGCGATGTTCTAGGACGCTTCACCAACCTATTCATTTGATCTTTCAATTAAGCACATGTGGAAGCAAATTAAATAAACACCTAGACAACCATTAGTATCAGGGATAGTAAAAACATGATGGCAAATTTTTCACAAAACACAATTTATAAACACACCAAGTTAATTGCCATGCCTTGAACCCCGGGCACGCAACAACCACTTCCTTGGTTGATAGAAAGCGATATCCCAAGACTCATCGCCGACCCTTCATTTTCAATCTTTCATTCTGCGCAAGTGGAAAATGATCCATCCCCCCATCACACAAACAATCAAGCAATCAAACATGGATAGTGAGATGAAAATAGAAACACCACAACAACAACTCATATGTACATTTTTATATTGGATTAACCTACGGAGGATTGTTTTCAATCTACAAGCCCAACAGAGGGCCGATCCATCCTTTAAGCTACACCAAAAAGAAACTAGGCTAGGCTAATCCAACTATACACAAAAAGAAACCCTCAGGTTCGGCACTACAGTCACTCGGATTTGGCAAACTCAACTCCGTCAATTTAGAGTTAGAGCCGTACGGGTCAGTCACTAGTAAAGCGGGGCTAGGGTTCTCCACTACATCGTCATGAGGGTCCAGCTCCATGGGATCCTTGTCATTGTCCTCAAGGCCCTTATTAGGCGGCCCTTCAAAACCTCTCAGGGGATCGATCAGCATGTTACCATCCCAAATGAACAACACCAAGAACCTATGGGGTATCCATTGCCCCGATCCCTCATCCACCTAGATGGTGGAGAGATACTTTTCTTATAGATGCGCCCGACCCGGGAAGTGGTGGCGTGTCACGACTGTATCCCAGTCCTTAGGGATACCAAACCTCATTTGCGGAAGTGCCATCCTAAGGATTTGAAAGTGGTTATACAATAACCAGTGAGATATAAATCTCAACGAGTCCTCCCCTAAGCCCCGGTTAGGACACCAACTTAACTCAGGGTATCTCCAGAACCACCCCACAAACTTACCAACACTAACAACCAATAATCAACAAATCACAACAGCTAGAGTCAACCACTGACCACATAGTCGGTTCACATGTAACCTTATATGGTATGCCATCCCTTGCACGGTACGTCTCAGCACAATACATGCAATGCACATGGCCATTAGATGATGCAGTTCATCAATCACATACGAGTCGCATCACAAGTGATCTCACCTAGCCATTGCCACACCTTGCACGTTATCGATTCGTGCGTGCGTGCCATAAACAGTGTGCTCAACTCATGCATAGTCAAAATCAATGATGCCATAATCCTCATATGCTCATGCACATTAGTACGCCACATATCGTGCATCAATCGGTCACATGGGTGCCGATTATAAGGTAAAATCGTTGTGACACATCCCATACCACGCCACACAATTTTACCTCATAATAAGGCACAACCATCTCAACACTCACACATGTTTCCAGTTCTTACGGCCCATTGGCCACGGTCAACTCCTAGTTGACAATCTAGTTAATTTATGACCTCCCGGCCATGGCTAACTTTCTAGCGAGCGATTATCGATTTCAATTCTCATGCGTACTCCAATTATTAATGACCTCCTAGCCATGGCTAACTTTCCAGTCAACGTTCATCACCTATGACCTCCCGGCCATGGCAAACTTCCCAGTCAGCGATCATCCAACTCCCGCCGGGCTACCGATAAAGATCGGGTTTCGTCCCACCCCGTTGGACATTGGTGTAGAATCTATTGCAACTAGCTTCCGACTCCCGCCGGGTATCACCCCAAAACTCCCATTGGGTAGCGGTCCAACCTTTGATCACACAAACATACCACCACAACTCACTACACATCGCCCCGAACTCCCGTTGGGTGATGGATTCCACTTCCTGATCACACAAGCACACCATTAAGACTCTTCTTATCTTTGAGCATTTAACCAATACACAATGCTTGCAAATACAATTTCAAATCATTTTTTCCTAAAGGCGGTGTCATGTCCCGATTCTCCGAGCACGTGCTCATCCTTCCATGGCCGATTAAATAGCAACGTCAAAGGATGCATCGCCAACCCATTTATTTTAATACGCATGCGGAAACAAATAAATAATCCCCAAACAACAACAAGATGGGATAGGAAAGTAGGGCTACAATTTTTCTAAACCAAAATGCTCAGGAGGACCAACATTTGTTCTGTGACTTTCCTCGGCTGACCAAAATGCTCAAGAGGAGCTGCCATCTATGGACTTGAAATGTTATCCCATAACGGGGTGAGATGACGTCTTAGCGAGTTCAACCCCCTAAAACCCGACTAGGGAGAAAATACACCCCAAGGGTTGCCTAAGCACAAATACGAGTCAGAGGGCTTACCTTGGCCTCGATCTCTTCATGTAAGTCAATATAATTCAAAAATTCACCGAATCACATCAACAAATAAAACCATCACACCAGATCGACTCATCGATCAATCGACCTAGTCGATTTCATGTCATTAGAACCATCACATGGTCACTTCAACTACTCACTTTAACTATTAATTACGGCCCAATGGGCACGGTCTACCAAATGCTTAGCGGTAAATTTCGGCCTAACAGGTTAACAAGTTCCATGTTCGCGGTAAATTACAGCCCATTGGGCACAACCATAATTTGGCGGTTAATTGTGGCCCAGCAGGCATAGCCATGCTTCGACGGTTAATTATGGCCCAGCGAGCACAGCCATACTTTGGCGGTTAACTTGATTTAACTCATAACATCATTCCCAACAACTTTCAATAGTCATCTTACTACAACTATAAATCATCACATGATTATTCACCCATGGCCAAGAACATGGTATTCCACCCTTAAATTCTTCAATTAACATAATACCTTAGCCTATTTTCCTCGGGTTAAAGATACCCAATAAAAATAATCGTGTGTGGGTACACGGTTGGTCTAAGCCAAAAATATAATATCTTTACATTCAAAACTCCCATCTTTATATAGTCAATAAAAATATTTTTGGCGCTGTAAACTGACGCCCGATAATTTTCTAATTAAAAACTGAAATTAATAAATTTTTGGATAAAAACCTCAAAATTGCCAATCACACTCAATTTGCATAAAATAACAGTCAATTAAATAAATCAATCACACCATTGCAATCGGCACAAAATTCTGGTCACCAGCTATCCCGGTCCAATTTCCGAAAATAAATAAATAAATAAATAAATACGGAAATTAATTATGAAATGCACATAAATAGGACTTAGGCCCATAAAGCCTAATTAAAAGCCGAGACGGGCTCGGAAAATTTTTGAACCACTCTAGATAAATACTAGAGCTTGTCTAGGCTCTAATTACACTACTCTAATCACCTAACATGCAATAATGATTAACTAAATTGCTAATTTATTCTAACTATCCACCTAATCCATACTTAGCCTAAACTAATCAACCCTTAAGCATCACTAACTTACTAAGCAAATATTAGTAAGTTAAACTCACATAAGTAATGATCCGCTCGTAATCAAAACAACGAGGATGCGGCGGGAGACGAGAAACTCCAAAGCAGGACCACTAAATGAGGTCGAGAATGGCCCAAAAATGGCCCAAACATCGGCTGGAATACCCACTATCATTTGGTTATGTTTGGGGATGAAAGAGGTGGATCGGTTGACTGGTTGAGCGAGCAAGGACTGGCGGTGGGTAGGTAGAGCTTCAGCGGACCAGATGGGTGCTCCGGGCTTTGATGGCGGTCGAAGGCGGCTGAACGGGCTCTGGCACGACCTGAGGTAGCGAGCAGGGATGGGAATGACAGCGCAAGGATGCATAGACAAGTGGAATTGGAATGGCGACCAGCAGAGCTCGGACGCAACTTTGGCTGGCAACGATGGCGAACGGTAGCGAGCGGTGGTTTCGGCGGGCTGCTAGCTAGGCTGGTTCAATGTTTCAAGGTTTTGGAGTTCGAATAGCAAGGAGAGAGAAAAGGTGGTCGACAGAAATGGAGGGGAAAGGAGAAAGGGGACCGGCTTGCTTTTTGGAGGGGACCACCAAGCCTTCTACCTCATATTCTTATTCCATAGCTTGGTCCCACCATGCAGTTGGTTTTCCTCAGCAAATTGCAGCCACAAAATTCCTTCTAAAGCCCTTGAAGTGGTCCACAAGTTGGGTCCATGGGGAGCATACGAATTTGCACATTTGAACCTCAATTTCCATTCAATTCCTCTTTGAATTGACTCAATCCGACCTCTATAAATTCAACTGTCGAGTCCTCTATCAAATTAGCATTTTTTCTCGCTAATCGATCCTACTTGCATTCCAAATTCACAATAAAAAATGGCCCTCACCATTTCCCGATAAAAAACGGCCCCACCTCAACTTTTTCGGCCAAAATCTCGGTTTCAGAAAAAATTTTGAAGACTAAGTTGATGTTCCTAAAATAACTCGTGACATAACAGAACTTTCAATTCTAAAATCGGATTCAAATTTGTAGTTAATTTCAATTTGTCTCGATTTTAGCATGACCTAGACTATCAGGTAGCTTTTAGAAATTTTTAGTGCAAATGACCCGCGGTTGATTTTCTTCGAGCCACAATGAACCTCTTTGACACACTGGCAACTCTCGGTGGTCGTGAAAATCTTGAGATTTCAAATACGGACACAGGGTACCAAAATGATAGAAAAATTAGTCTAATGTCGATCGACAAGAATTTTGCAATTTAGTGGAATCATCCACGTTTAACCACATATCTCGGTCGAACCAACCTATCTCTGATCTCTAGTCGATCATACTGTGTCGTAATTATCTTAGCAGATGAGCACAGTCAAGTAGTCGATTCTTGATCGAATCCTCAAATCTATTGCATTAAAATCCCTTATTTACTTTCCTAGATAGTCTAGTTATCTCAATAGCGATCAACCTTAAGAATAGCACTATAGGCATGTCGATCAAAGGCTTGATTTATTCAATTGAAAGCAGAAGTGAAAATCCAAGATGTCACAGGCGGTCCATTTCGGTGTCCCTTGGACAAAGCATATTTCCCATTTTATGAAAATCACTCAATTCATGCGGATGCCCATGCATTTATACACTCGAATCACCTCATAAGATCGAAACGCATGAAATTGGACAACTTTTCATTCTCGGGTGAACAGTGCGTGTGAATAGTGTTTCGTGAACAGTGTCGCGTGAACAGTGAATTTCCAGAATTAAATAACTAATAAATTAAATCCAAAAGTCCTTAAAAACACTAATTAAAGTAAGAAATTAATCAATTAAAGTTAACCAAGCTTAATTAAGCACATAAGCCACAATTAAGCCAATAAAGCAATGTTAAACTAAACTAGTCTTAGCCATTAATTTAACCACCTATCTTAGGAGTAATATAACTTAATTAAGCCTCCTAAACAATAATTAACACTAATTAAACCAACCCTAAGCAAGTTTAAGTACTAATCAGTGGATAAGGAGCTAAACCCACCCATTCAACGGGTCGGAGACACGGACGTGAGGGAGGCAATGGAGGCTATGCTTGGAAACCTCAACCACGATGACCCAAGGTGGTCTCGGGGTTGGAACAACAATCACAAACTCGGACTCCCACTGAAACACTAAAAACTGAATTGCTAGAGGAGGAACAAAGCTGAACAGGCTTGGCTAAAGCTTCGACGAGGGGTTGGCCGGCGACCAGTGGCACCTGGAGATCGAGGGGGACCTGTTGGTGGCTAGGCTAGGTGGAGGAAGGGTTGGAATAGGAGGAAAATGATGAAAATCGTGAACTTGTGAAGGCGGGCAGGTGAACCGACGAACTGGCGAGCAGTTTCTTTCGGCAGGCAGGCGGGTCGCCGTTGGCTCCATTCAGTAAGCGGCTAGGTCCTTTCATAGGGTTTGAGCCTTCTGAAGATGATGGTGGGTGGCACAAAGGCTGATTTTCACGGGAAGACAACTTTTAACTTGGGTTTTTGGAGAAATGTCAGTTGGAGCAGAAACAAGAAGAAAGGAAAATAGGGGAGAGAGAGAGTCTGGTAGAAATGGGGCTGAAGGGGGGAGAGAGAGTGAAGTGAGGGCACAAAGTCAAGCCCAAAATCCTCATGCAAAGATGACCTCATTTTCTCTCTCTTCCTTTGCCCTTATCTAGATGCTTTTAGGGGCAATTTGGTCATTTCCACCTTGCACCATTTCCCAATCTACCCTTAGGCTGAAAATGAAATATGGACCTAAGAGATGGGCTAGGAAATGAATAGGAATAGGCTTGAAATTGATTGGGGTCAAATGGGCTTAAGGTTTACTAATGGGCTTGAAATATAAAAAGGTGGGTTGGGCCTAATGGGCTCACTAGCTTGCTCAAGCCTTCCATGTTGGCTATTTCACCTCGGGCCTAAGGCCCACACTAGCTTTGCTCGGCCCACGTCCTCATGGGCTCATTTCCTCGGTCCGTAAGTACCTTTTTCCAAACACACGACTTAACCGATGTTGTCAATCGTTGAAGTAGCATCAACCAAAGTCCGCCCCGGACGTTCCCGATAATTTGAAGTCCAATCTTGGTTTCTCATGCCATGTCAATTTCGCCCTAATGCCATTTTGGGTACAACTTAGACTGATAGATGGCTTTGAGGATTCACGCGTAATCAACTCATGCCAAACCACGTTCAAGACATCTCGACACATGGACATCCTTGACTATGTGAATTTGCGGAGGATAGATTCTTATTTCAAAGTGCATGATTACCGAGGATTGACCTAGGGTTGTTTGCGGGCTCGATAATAGTAAACGAAATCACCCGTCGTTCCATTATGTTCTGTTCATGAATTGACTTCTAGTCGTCCTTGAAATCGCCTACCTATTTACAAGATCATCCTCATGTAAGTCTCACGGTCAAGTCGTTTTCCCAGGTGAAGTTCTTTAGTCGTACGAGTTCTGTCCTCATTAGCCTTTCCCCTCATGGTCAGTATCTCAAGAGTGATCAATTCAAAGTGAGATTAACCGACAATGCATTGATGAAATTCACATTCATTCATCCCTGGGGGCTCAAATTTCAGGATGTCACAACTCTTCCCCTCTTATAAAAATTTCATCCTTGAAATTTAAACCGTTAAAATTCTCCCTAAAAAATGTGGGGGTATTGTCGTCTCATCGATTCTCCCCTTTCCCAAGTAGCTCCTTCTATCTCGTGGTGTTGACAGACCACTTTAACCAAAGAGGTCATCTTGGTACATAGTGTTTGTTCCTATTGATCTATTACCTGAACTGGTCTTCATCTCTACTGATTGTTGAACAAACTCTCTCTGATTTCAACCCAACAAACTAGAGTTCTGCACTCTCTGCCATACAACGCTTAAAATGGTGTCATCTGAGCGGTCTGCTGATAACTGTTACATTGAGTTTCTGATGAGATCTCTTCCTTAAGTTTTGCATCATTGGGTATACACAATCGTCTACAAAATTTCAATGTTCTATCCTCAGTAGCTTGGAAATCAGCCTTTCACTTTTCCATATCTTCCTGCAGAATCATCTAGATCTTAGGATCCGTCAACTGCAATGTCTTGATTCTTAGCTATACTTCCAGTTCAATTCTGAGGATGGCCATAAGACTTGAAAGGCGGCCTACCTCAGATTTGAAACCGAATCTCCAGCTCCTTCGAGTAAAAATCCACTCCTGAATCACCATTTGCGCAATCGATGACTTTCGATTCAACGCATCTTTAACTTTACTAGCTTTTTCCAAGGTGATATAGAAGGTCGCAATCACAATCCTTGAGAAGTTCCATTCGACAACACTGTCTCTACACTTGTTTTCTTCAGCAATCTAGTCAGAGACATAGCTATTGCTAACAACCTTCCCACAAACCGTCTGTAAAAATTTGCCAACCCTAAGAAACTTCTTATCTTTGTTACCGTCATCGATTTTGGCCAATTGACCACTGCTTCAATCTTGGTCGGGTTCACAGAAATCCCGTCCAAGTTCTTGTAAGGTCTAAAGAACTGCAATTAAACATCTTTCATACTCCTCTAGACTTCTAGAGTACACCCGGATTTCATCGATAAACACTATCACGAACTCGATCTTCATTTCTAGGGCAAACTAGATGATTCCTCAAGAAACGCGTTAGAAAACCTTCGTACCACGGCAGATGCTTTCCACTTCGACTCCTTAACTGTCGTATCCATTACCATTGCCAAATAACATTGGCAACCCACATCCAATACCCGGTTGCCTTAAATGACGACATTAAAATAAATGAGGGTCCTTCTCGATTTTCGACAAACTTGAAACTTTCTCCCGCCAACGAGTTAAACTAGATTACTACATAACAATGATTCAATATAACAAGATGCTCCTTGAGCCAATCTTTTTCATTTATAACTTCAAAGTTATACATAAGCAAAAATAGCCAAGTACCACTCTAACCAGTGATTTTTCTTTTTACAACTTCATTTCAACAAACTAAAATTCTACAAGCTTAACCAAAATTCCGATGTGCCATTATGATAAAATTATCCCAAAAACATTCTTCCCTCGGTCAGTGCATGGCTTGGTTCATTCCTATCCACCTTGCCATTCTAGTGGCATCTCGTCTGTGGTGCATTTCCTCTATCATATCCCATTAGTGGCGGTAGTTGTAGCTATTGTGGTTCCATCAACTGTGCGCAGACAATCCTTCACCCGGTGCCCGTGCTAGTTACATCCGTAACATGCTCCCGATAGACTAGGACATGGAGTTAGTCCATGCTTCCTTTTACAAATTTGGCATCTACCATTCGGGTTGGGTGTCGGTTTTCTGATTCCACCCTTTCGGTTGGGACAAATGGGATAGTCTCCTCTAGTCATCGGCCTCTTCCTTAACCAATCACCATTTTTGCTATACCCGAACCGCGACCTTGATGCGGTAGCTTGTTCATTCAAGTTCCTCTCTAACAACTAGGCCCGTCCATATAGCTCATTATAATCTTTCAAATCGAATGGCACCAGCAGAGTCCTCATCTCTGGTCGGAGGCCGTTTTTGAACCTCTTAATTCTGCAGCTAGATCCTCTATCAACCTGGGGGCGTATTATGATTGCTTTGCAAATTTGGCCTCGTATTGGTCTACTCTCATCAGACCTTAATGAAGACACTAAAATTCCTCAATCTTCTGTTCCCTAGCACTATCAGAGAAGTACTTGCCATTAAAAGCTTCAAGGAAGGCGTCCCACACCAAAACCACAACTTTAGGGAACATTATTCCTCTAGTGGCCCTCCACCAAGTGCTTGCATTACCCTACAATTGATAAATTATAAGGACCACCTTTTCTTCCTCTGTGCACCCCAGCAATGCAAAGGCCTTCTCCTAGTCTTTGACCCAGAGTGTTGTAGCCTTGGGGCCTCTTGCACCAATGAATCTTTGTGGTTTCAGCCTCGGAAATTGCTCGACAAGCTTGTGCACTGGCCTTTTAGAAATCATGTTCCTAGGTGGAACCACGGCAGGTGCGGAAGTAGCAGCAACATTGGCAGCAGTAGTGGCGGCTACGGTAGCAGCGGCTATAGCGGTGGCAACGGCAGCTTAATTCTAGGCCAACTATCCTACCACATTTCCTAGCAACTCTAGCACCTATACAATCCCTTCAACTCTCGGATTGCCAGCGCACGTGAACAATGCGTGTGAATAATGTTTCGTAAAGAGTGTTTTGTGAACAGTGTCGCATGAACAGTGAATTTTCATAATTAAATAACTAATAAATTAAATCCAAAAGTCATTAAAAACACTAATTAAAGCAAGCAATTAATCAATTAAAGTTAACCAAGCTTAATTAAGCACATAAGCCACAATTAAGCCAATAAAGCAAGGTTAAACTAAACTAGTCTTAGCCATTAATCTAACCACCTATCTTAGGACTAAAATAACTTAATTAAACCTCATAAACTAGAATTAACACTAATTAAACCAACCCTAAGCAAGTTTAGGCATTAATCGGTGGATTAGGAGCTAAACTCATCCGTTAAATGGGCGGGAACCTCTACCATGATGATCCAAGGTGATCCCAGGCTAGAACAGCAACCACAAACTTGGACTCCCACTAAAACACTAAAAATTGGACTGCTAGAGGAGGAACAGAGCTAAACAGGCTTGGCCAGAGCTCCAGCGAGGGGTTGGCCGGTGACCAACGACACCTAGAGGTCAAAGGGGACCTGCTGGTGGCTGGCTAGGTGGAGGAAGGGTTAGAATGCGAGGAAAATGGCAAAAATCGCAAAACAATGTAGGCGGACCGATGAACTAACGAACCGGCAAGCGGTTTCTTCCGGTCGGCAGGCAAGTCGACCGATGACTCCATTCGGCGAGCAGCTAGGTCCTCCCATACGGTTTGAGCCTTCTGAAGACAATGGTGGGTGGCACGAAGATTGATTCTCACGGGAAGACAACTTTTGACTCGGGTTTTTGGAGAAAGGTCAACTGGAGTAGAAATAGGAAGAAAGGAAAACAGGGGAGCGAGAGGGTCCGGTCGAAATGAGGCTGAAGGGGGGAGAGAGAGAGAGTGAAGTGAGGGTAGAAAGTCAAGCCCCAAATTCCCATGCAAAGATGACCTCATCTTCTCTCTCTTTCTTTGCCCTTATCCAAATGCTTTTAGGGGCAATTTGGTCATTTCCACCTTGCACCATTTCTCAATTTGCCCTTGGGCTGAAAATGAAGTATGGGCATAAGAGATGGCTTAAGAATGAATAGAAATGGGCTTGGGAATTGATTGGGCTCAAATGGGCTTAAGGTTTACTAATGGGCATAAAGATAAAAAGGTGGGTTGGGCCTAATGAGCTCACTTGCTTGCTCGGTCCTTCCACAATGGCTATCTCACCTTGGGCCTAAGGCCCACACTGGCTTTGCTCGGCCCACATCCTCATGGGTTTGTTTCCTCGGTCTGTAAGTCCCTTTTCCAAACACACAGCTTAACCGACACTATCGACCGTCGAAGTAACTTCATCCAAAGTCCATCCTAGACGTTCCCGATAATTCAAAGTCCAATCTTGGGTTCTCATGCCATGTCAATTTCACCCTAATGCCATTTTGGGTACAACTCAGACTGATAGGCTGTTTTGAGGATTCACGCGTAATCGACTCGTGCCAAACCACGTTCAAGATATCTCGACACATGAACATCCTTGACTACATGAATTTGCGGAGAATAGATTCTTATTTCAAAGTACACGATTACCGAGGATCGACCTAGGGTTGTTCGCGGGCTCGATAATCGATAATAGTAAACGGAATCACCTATCATTCCATTATGTTCTGTCCGCGAATCGATTTCTAGTCATCCTTGAAATCGGCTTGCCTATTTACAGGATCGTCCTCACACAAATCTCACGGTCAAGTCATTTTCCCAAGTCAAGTTCTTTAGTCGTATGAGTTCTGTCCTCATTAGCCTTTGCTCTCAAGGTTAGTATCTCAGGAGTGATCAATTCTTAGTGAGATTAACCAACAATGCATTGACAAAATTTACATTCATTCATCCCTCAGAATGCTCGAATTTTAGGATGTCACTCCTAGGTAACCTACACCTCGGATCCCTTTGACTTTAGCTCCGGATTCTCTAGAACATCATCCGGTATATCGATGTCCATGGGGTGACCTACCTCCCCATCCTCCGTCCCAACATGGGGTCTATCAAAACCCTATAGGGGACCCTCCCGAGCCTCGTTACGCTTGTTATTGAACCATGCCTTGAAGCAATGAGGCACCAAATGATGGAGGCCCTCATCGACCCAAATCGTGGTCACAACTAGCTCGCGGGTCTGGGTGGTCCCAGGAATAGGGAAAAAGGTGGACTTGTAGTCCATTTCCCATGGAAGCCCAAAACGGACGAGATGGTGCTCCATACTAAGGAACTAAAAAAGCGTTAACCACGATGAGGTGAGATAAATCTCAATGAGTCAAAACTCTATACCCCGATTAAGACATAAATTCGCCTTGAAGGCAATCCTAAACATGCACCCCCTAAAACTAACCTCGCCTCGGCACGTCCCTACATATTAGTGTCACATATGCATTTATAGATACAACAAGCATAATTAATATCCGAAACACATTTTCATCCTTCAAACAATCACATGCGTCTTGATTGTAAGATGAAACCATTATGACATGTTCCATACCGTGCCACACAATTTTATCCCATAATCAGGCATAACTATCACAACTATTCAAGCGTGTTCCAATTATTATAACCCATCGGCCATGGCCAACTCAATAGTTGGCGGTCATCCAGCGTAAACGGGCATCGTCCCACTCCGTTGAGCACGGCAACGTCTAGCACTACCCACCTAGACTGCATTTCATAAATGAGCATTGGCCCGGCCTCTACCGCAACCGGCATCTGTTAACATGGGGCATCCGAAGTTAATCAGGCATCACCTCCCCAAATCTCATTGGGTCACGGGTTCTGATAGTGACCACACGAGCATATACTTGGCCAAGGACACCTTTGCTTTGCATTCAAATATCTCATTTTCAAATAATGAACTTGGCCACTTTTCTTCGTATTAAAAATCCCAGTAAAAATAATAATGCGTGGTCACGTATTCAAAAGCGAACCGTCAAACCTAGTACACTCCTATTTTAAAACTCCATCGTTTTATATAGTAAATAAATTGACGTCAAAAACCGACACTTGGTATTTTTCTAATTAAATACCCATAAAATCAAGTTTTGCAATGATAATCAATCACTACCACCAAGCACTCAATTGCACATATAAGTCATCAAAATCACACAAAAATTCATCCACGAGAACGAGCGTAAAATTTCACGAAATGGCTAATCCGTCATTAATTACGCTAACTATGATTAATTAAATAAATCGTGATTAATTAAATAAATTGTGATTAATTAAACTAATCCAACTTAATTAACCTAACCATGGTTAACTAACTAACCAAACTAACCTAGCCTAACCAAACTAACCTAACTAAGCTAGTTACTCTAACTAAACTAATTAACACTAATCCACTTAGCACTAATCTAATCCCTAAGCACAATTAACAACCTAATAAAGGATTAGGAGAGGTAACTCATCGGATTAGGACAGCGGCGGGTTCATGGCGATGGCGACGCGACGATGATGAAGACTCAAGGCTACCGCATGTCCAATGGAGTTCAAATGACGGCTGAAATCAGACCTACAAAGCTCATAGCTAAGGAGGGCTCAATTCTATGGTTGCTACACCAAGGGGGCTATTGGCACAGCTGGTGGCAGCGGAGTTGCTAGACTGGAATGGTTGGACGGCAGATGCTAGGTGGATGGATGGGCAATGAGGGTCGGACAGGCGGCTGGATGTGGGCTGATCTGTTGGTGGTGCAGTGGAATGATGAGTGATGATCGAAGCTGGCTTCCTGGCATGAGAGGAAGTGGAGCTAGACTATGGAGTTGGCATGAGGAGAAGAGGGCTGAGCAGGTCGGTGGTGGAGTCCTAGCGTGAGTGCTGCTGAAGATGGAAGGTGGATGGATGCGGCTAATGTGACATCCCAAATTTTCAATGTTGTTTTCAATTAAATTAAATCGGGCCTTTCATTAACATGCCTATAGTACTATTCTCAGAGCTGATCACTTGCGAGATAACTAGACTATCTGGGGAAGTCATTAAGGAAATTTAACGCAATAAACTTGAGGAATCAATCAAGAATCGGATATTTGGCCGTGCTTATCTTTTGAGGGCATTACAACACAGATATAAGTCAATTAAAAATCAAAGATAGATCGGTTCGACTGAGATATGTGGCTAAATGTAGGTGATTCCACTAAATTACAAAATTCTTGTCGACCGGCACTAGACTAATTTTTCTATCATTTTGGTACCTTGTGTCTGTATTTGAATCCTTGAGATTTTCACCAATGTGTCGAAGAGGTTCATTGTGGCTTGAAGAAAATCGACCATGAGTCATTTACAATAAAAATTTCTGAAAGCTACCCGATAGCCTAGGTCATGCTAAAAATGTGCCAAAGTGAAATTAACCGTGAATTTGAATCCGATTTCAGAAATTGAAAGTTCTATCATGTCATAAATCATTTTAGGAACGTCGATTCAATCTCCGAAGATTTTTCTACAAACCGAAAATTTTTGGGAAAAAGTCGAGGTAGGGTTGTTTTTGTCCATAAAGTTTTTAGGACAGTTTTTGATCACCGAATTGGGATGCAAGTGGTTCAATAGGCAAGGAAAAATGCCAATTTGATTATTGATACGTCGGTGGGATTTATGAGGGCCAAATTGAATTGATTCAAGTAAAGATTGAAGTCCAATTTGAGCCTAAAGCCTTCAAAATTCGTGTGCCCCCTTAGTCCATGACTTGTGGACCATCTCAAGGCTTCTAGAAGAGGTATTTGTGGCTGCAAATTGCTGAGGGAAGCCAGCTGGTGTGGTGGACCAAGTCAAGGAGACCAAGTGAGATAAGAAGAGACCAAGCAGTTCCTTTGCCCCCTCCTTCTCCCCTACCGTCGAGCATTCCCCTCTCCCCCTTCTTCTTGCTACTTTGAAGTCCTAGTAACTCATAAACAGAAGCCAGCAAGCCGCCGGAGCAGCCAAGTCAACCATCCGATTGCCGCAACACTGCTTGCTTGCCCGCTCGCACGCTAGCCCCGTGCCTTCTAGCTTGCCGTTCTGCCTCCACCATGAGCCCAAGACACCCTTGAGCCAATCGCAAGTTTCCATTGCCGCCTGTGTTGCCGTGGACCGCCATTCAGCCGCCGCTTGCCCTTGTCAAGCCGTCCACCTCGTCTTCGCCAGTTTCTACCTCAACCAGCCGACCGACCCTCCTCTCTCAACCAAGATTAGTCCAACCATAAAAGTTAAAGCTAATGGGTATTTCCAACCAATGTGGGCCCGTTTTCAAGTCGTTCCCGACCCCGAAAGTCGGTCACACTTTGGAGTTTCCCGACCCTCGTCACGCACCTATTGTTTTGATCCAACCGGATCATTTAACAAGTGAGTTTAACCCATTAATCCCTACTTAGTAAATTAATGACGCTTAAGAGTTGTTTAGTTTAGACTAAGTATGGATTAGGTGGATAGTTAGAATATATTAGCAATTTAATTAATTGTTATTGCATGTTAGGTGGTTAGAGTAGTGTAATTAGAGCCTAGACAAGCTCTAGTATTTATCTAGAGTGGTGCCAAAATTTTCCAGGTTTGTCTCGTCTTTTAATGGGGCTTTTCGGGCCTGTGTTCTATTTATTGACATTTAATAATTATTTTCCGTAATTATTCAATTAATTATTTATTTTTTGGAAATTAGACCGAGATAGTCAGTGATCGAAATTTTATGCTAATTGCAGTGGTGTGATCCATTTATTTAATTGAGTTCTAATTTATGCAGATTTTGTATGATTAGTATTTTAGGAATTTATTCATAAATTTATTTATTTTTAGTAATTAATTGAAAAATTACCGAACGTCAGTCTTCAACGCCAAAAATTTATTTTGGGACTGCTGAAAATGGTGGGATGTTCAAAAGTGAAAATTTTTTATTTTAGCTAAGGCCGACCGTATACCCACACACGAGTATTTTTGTCAAATATGATAAAAGTTGAGAAATCGTTGATTGATTAGAGTGATATACTATATTGGCTTGCGGGCTTAATACCTCAGCTTAGAATGACAATACACCCTAAGATTCGCACAGCTTCGGTGAGCATTAAGATTTGCACAGCTTCGGTGAGCATTAAGATTCGTATAGCTTCGATGAGTAAGTAAGGTTCGCACAACTTTAGAGAGCATTGTTAGTATACTATTAGCTCGATGGCTCGATAGGTCATCTTAGAGAGAAAGGGCAATATAGTATTTTCCTTTTAGCCTTTGAGGCAAGCTACTATCTATTTTCAGCTTAGAGTAAGCTGTCCACAAGGTGGTCGGACTTTATAGATAATATTGATTTGGCCGACTGAGAGAAGGTCATGATGACATGTAATCGACTGAGTCGATTGATCGATAGTTCAATCCGATTTGTTGAAATGATTGAATGGTTATTCGAATTATACTGACTTGCAGGAAGAGACTAAGGCCAAGGTAAGTCTTTTGACTCGTGATTGTGCTTAGGTAGCCTTAGGGTGTATTTTATTCCTAGTCAGGTCTTAGGAGTGAAACTCGCTGAGACGTCGTCTCACTTCATTGTGGGATAAGATTTCCGATCCATAGATGGCAGCTCATGAGTTTTTTGCACGGCCTAAGAAGGTTACAGAGCAAACATCTTATATTTCGTTGCATGGGAGCCCTAAGGGCTGGACCTATGAGTTGGTAAGGTCCATAGTCTGGGTCGATGCAAGTCTCACCCATAAGGTGCCCCACCGATACAAATCATGGTACCGCCAAGCTCAATATGGCCAGAGAGAGGGTCCCATACCGGAGTTTGAGATACCTTTGTATGTTATGGAGATTGGATTGCTTTTGGGAAAGGTATTGTAGATCCTCCTCAAGGCTCGGTTGTAGACGTGGTAGACCCGGCTCTTGAAGAACCAAAGTCCCCGATGTGGTCTGCTGAAGGCTCCAGTTGGAGTGTGGAGGATGATGATGAGGAAGATGAGGACCCGTAATTGTTAAAAACCCCCCCTGTTTTGTAAACTTGTGAATGGAGTGGTTTGTATTGTATATATATGACTCGGTTTGTTATATATAAATATAAGTACGTTGTGGTGTTAGTTTTCAAAATTATAGCCTTACTTTCCTATCCCATTGAATTGTTGTCTGGGGATTATTTATCTACTTCTGCATGTGCATTAAAATGAAAGGGTAGGTGATGCGTCCTGGGACGTCGCCATTACTTGACTGCAGAGGGATGGGCACGCACTCGAAGGATCGGGTTGCATGACAACTGGGGAAGAAATGATGGAGAAGATGGGTTGAGGTGCAACCAAGAAGAAGAAATGCTGAAGATGAAGATGGCGGCTGAAGCTGGGAAGCTGCAAAGACGTGACTACTGGCGATGGTGACTGAAGTGGGCTGCTAGTGTGGGTTGATGGTTGGTGATGGTGCACGGGTGTGTGGTAGTGAAAGAGAGGAAATGGAGGAGATGGAGTGGTCGGCTACAACAAGAACAAAGGGGGAGATGGCTTGCGTGAAGGAAGAAATTGGATCTGGCGTCAGAATGAAGAGGAAGAAATGAATGGCAGAGAGAGGGGGCGGAATTGTGAGCGTGAGAGAGGAAATTGGAGGGAGAAGGGGAAAAAGAAAGTCCATGCAACAACTAACAAGAAGCCTAAAGAAATATCTATGCACTCATGACTTTGGTCTCAAAGTCTTCATGCCTAACAAGTCAATTGGCCATCCAATGGCCATTTTCCTCTATTTATTCACAAAATAAATCATTTTGGGGGCCAAATAATCCTTTTTCCCTCTTGATCCGAATTTTCATTTATTTTCCGATTTGTCCGAAATTCGATTTTTTCGAAAAATTCCGGACTCAACGAAAACTTGCCGAAAGATGAGACAACATCCTAAAAATGAATCGTGACACCCTTGAACATCCGATTCCTAAAACCAAATTCAATTTTGTGGTTGAAATCAACCGAACATGATTTTGGTATGACCTAACCTATCGAGTAGCTTTTAGGGATTTTTGCGTGTTTGACCCGTGGTCGATAATTTTCGATCCACATTTGTGCATCTCCAACTCGCGGAGGATGTTCGGTTGTCACAAAAATCGTGAGGTTTCAATTACATGTCCCAAGTATAATATTGATTGAAAATCGAGTTATTGCCATTCGACGCAAATTTCGCAATCATGCAATCACCCGCAATTCGACCACGCAAATTTCCTCACATCGACTTATATCCATTTGCTAATCGATTATAATGGTGTCATATTGACCCTTGCCGATTATTATGGTCAAGCGATCAATTTCCGGTCGAATTCTTTAGTCTGCCGTGTTTATATCTCTTAATGGTTTCACTTAATAGATTAGTTAACTTGTGAGGGGCCAGCTCCGAGTAAAATGACCATAGGCATGTCGATGAAACAACCATTTCATATAATCGAAATGGGGTCAGATTTTGGGATGTCACATTGTAAATGCCAAATTTAACACAGCTAGACACTTAAAGTGTCAAAAATTTCAAAAGATACACTTAAGTGTCGAAATTAGAGAAGAATGGAACATTTAAGTGCCAATGACAAGAAATTCTGGCCAAACTATTGACATAGCATTGTCTATTGACTCCTTTTTACGACGTGGCAACTGTTTAAAAAAAAAAAAAAATTATCCACATGGCAATTTTTTAAAAAACAAATATTTCTATGTGACTTTTTAAGCCCCAAAAATTAATTTTTATATAAAATATTTATTAAAATAAATCAGAAAAATTAATTAAAAAATGAAGAGGAAGCCATTGCCTCGGCGAGGGATGTGGAGGCCCTCATTAGATGCTACTGCAACCTCTTTTTTTCAAAAATAATTTAGGTTTTTAATTTATTTTTAATAAATATTTTTGAAACGACATCATTTTGTACGTTCATTTTTTAGTAAGCATTCCGACGAGCCAAACCACTATATTATTAAAAACAAGCCACATCGGATTTTCAGCTACCATTGCCGGTGTTGGCACTTAAGTGTCCTAATTTTTTTTTAAAAAGTGGCACTTAAGTGTATCTTTTAGCTTTTGTACTTATGTGTTCACCTATGCCAAATTTTGGCACTTGCTATGTAAGCAAAAAACTGACAGTGCGAAAATTTTCGTAAGGCATATATTTAGTTTTGGCACTTATATGTCCATCCATGGTGTAATTCATTGAAAAGAAATTTGTAAATGTCCTGTTATGACAAATAGCACCAATCAACCTAAAAGATCAATAGTTGATGAAGTTTATGTCAAAATTGTAAAGATTAGGTTAATGGTGATGTAATAACCTAATACATCTGATGATGTTCATTGGATCACTTAAATAGCCGTTGAAAGATATAGGTTCCATAGTGGCTGAATCCAGATAAAGCATGTAGCTGAACAACTAAGTCGTCTGACAGGTCAGTTAGAGATTATACTAAGAAGACAACAACAATTGCCATTTTTAGTTAGTCTACAGAGGTATAAGGAAAGAAACTATATAGGCAATTCCTTCCTCGAATAGCATGTGACATCCTTGTTTTGACCCAGTTTTTTATAATAGAATTGTTTCAGCAAGCGATCGTTGGATGAGTTTGTCTTAAGGATCGATAGGCCACGAGGACATCAAACATACGAGTGTGTAAAAGTGGAAACAAGCCATGAATGGGGACCCAATGGGCTCGAGCCCAAGTGAGTAGTCCAAGGCCCATAGGTCCAAGGGGTGGGCAGCCAAGGGAGGCCATGGGCCCTTCAAGCCCATCAAGTCCTCTAATGACAAGATCTTGGCATTAAATGCATGAAATGATGTGAATAGTGCATGAATAGTGGGAGATATTGGTGAAGTGATCGAAATGCCCTTCCATGGGACTTAGGACAAAAGGGCAAGATAGGAAATTGACTAGGGGAGGGGTAGCATTTGAAATTGGGTGGCATTTTGGAGGGATGAAGACCTGCTTAACCTAGTCTAGTCCAATCCTAGTTACTTGAGTGCAATCAATCTTCCATTAATGCTAGATCTTGCTTCTAATTCAAGCCACCTTGATTGACATGAGCCGAGATAAGTGATGGGCATTAATCGAGACTTGACCTCACTCTCTCTCCTCTCTTCCTCTCCCTCACCGCCGGCCACTCCCATCGCTATCATTTTCTCTCATTTTGCTCACTTGAACTCTCAAACACACACTCTCTCTCTTGGTGACCGAAACCCCCTAGCCCTCCTCATATTCATCCCAAGCTTGTTCTTCACTTGCTTCCTCTTGTTTTCCTCTCCAGCGACCATTCATCGAACCCCCAACACTGGACCACCCTTTTGCACCGCCAAACCGCCATCCAAGTTGATGGCCTCCTCAAGGGTTGTTATGTGCTATGCAGCCCTCACTGGAACTCCCTCTCACTCATTTCTTCTTCGGTCTAGTCCCTCACGAAGCCTAGAGTCCGTGCTAATATCGAACCGCTGCCGAGCCGCCACCGAAGCCATAATGAGCCACCATCCTACTCCTTCGCGCATTGAGGATGTGAGATCAGCTACTGTCCAGTCTTGTTATCCTTTCTCCCGACGCGTTTCGAGGCCCAAGTCATTTGTGACTGGCTTTAGCCCTTGATTAGGGTTATAGTTGCATTTAGGGAGTAATTTAGGACTTATGAGTGGTTATATGATGATGTTTTGACTTGATAAGTTATTGTTTGACTTAGATAGGTTACTGAGTTTCAAAACAATAGGTTATCTCGTTCAGGGCGATAGGTTAACGGGTTATTATGCGTAAATGTGATGATATGCTATTATGTGCTTTGAGGATTAGTGGTTAAATAGTTATGTGCCATAAGGATTAGTGGTTAAATGTGATATGTGGGTTATGTGAGATAGGAATTATTGGTTAGTAGTGATATTTGGGTTATGTGCCATAAGGATTATTGGTTAGATGTGACATCCGTGTTATGTTTTACATGGATTATGATGATTTTATTCTATTTTGATAATTAGTCTATATGCCATGAGTTTAAGAAGTAAATGGTGCATATGTGTGTGATATAATGTAATGCACATGTAGGACATGATGGTATATGGTAAAAGAAGTTGCATATCACATGAGTATCAAATGGATTGAATGAGAAAGATAAGAAATGGATTGTGTGATGGTATGCCCGTGTGATCACCTAAGACATTCATGCGTTTTACATGGGGTGTGAACCTATCCTGAGGCATTTTACGATGCTCGATTAAGTTCGAATGCCCCAAGTTAATGAGATGTCATTCACGGATGGATTTCGTGACAAGCTTCTTACTAGAATGCCCCAATGTCAATGGGATGACGTGCTTGATGGGGCAAGAAGATGCCTGATTATGCCGGATGATTAGGAACCTTTAGGTTGGCCTTGGGTCTTGAGTGGCCGTAATGATCTGGACAAATGTGTATGAGAAGTGCATGAGATTCGTATGTGCTTAGGTGTGAATTATTGCATGCCATGAGTGTATGACTTAGACCATAATGTCCATCCATATGTTTGGCTCAAGAGAATGGACTACATGTTATGGAATTGCTTGTGCATCTATATTGATGGCAGTGAATAATAGATTTGTTATTATGGGAATAGTGAGAGTTAAGTGAGAATAGCGTTGCCATATTTTGCTATCGGTAAATAATTGCTTGTTTAGGGCACTTTCGAGGTGAACGACTTTCCTACGCAAAGTCTAGGAAGTTCACTCATTGAGCTTATCTCATATTTGTTTGTTGAAATGTTTTCAGGTCCAAAGAATGGCTAAGCCATTCTGACATTTTGTTTTGGCCTCCTCATTGAGAACAATCAGGAGGTCATGGAGTACCTGATAGCGGTAGGGGCCTACGCGCACTGTCTCACCACATCCCATGATCTCCAAGGGCAACTTGTCCACCTTCTTGACACCTTCTTCAAACACCACGCCCATGCCCATATAGAAATGAGACTATATGGCAATGGAACAACCAAACACCTAGATTATCCGTGACAAATTTCACGGCAGTCCACCCATAAGGATGGACCACTACAATGTTTTTCATGATCGAGTTCACCAAATTGTACTTCTTCAGTTCATTATGGACGTTGAATTTCCCGTCCCCCAACCAAGGACCCAGAAATCGTGGCCGTGGAGGTGCCATGGGTGCGTCTCACCGTTGTTCGCAGTCATAGTGTTTGCATTATGCAATATGATTTCCACTGTAATGTTGAACTTTAGTCTATAGATCGCGTCGCTAGAGGTGGCATTGGTGTTGGTCGTGACGCGGTAGATGTCATAGCCCGCAAAGCCGTGCAGCCGATCTATCAGCGGGCGCTGATCTAACTCGTGTTGGAGATTCTCCTTGAGGACGATCAGGTAGGGCGTGTGCTGGAGCGTGAGCGACACGTTGTTCATGGACCAATGAACATAACCATCGATCTTGTTCTGCGTGTTGAGGAACACGATCACTCGGTCCGATTTGGATGGTGGAGTGTGGATGTATCCTTGGCGGGCTTTGATCGCCTGGCTTTGAGCCAATCGTGGTGCAACGTCATTCCAAATTGGGCTGGCAGGCGGATCCGTGGGTAGGACCCGCTTCGGATGGTTCGGGTCATAATTCAGGACGGCCAGACCAGGAGGGGTCGTGGCCGTGGCTTTCCAGCCTACAACGTTGGTCGTGATCCAGTAATTTCTGGACAGTTCTTGGTAGATTTTGATCAAGACGAGTACGTCTCACCCGAGTAGATGAACAACTTTTGGGTCAGAATTGGCTCTACATAGTGTCCGTCTGCTTAAACTATAGTCATGTTGTGACCCTGCATAATATATTTGTATTTGTCATATGATCCAAGTAGTGAATTCCAAAATACAAGTAATTTCACCTGATTCCGGGAAAAAAGAAAAAAAGAAGAAAAACAAGTAATATCTCAAAATGTGGGTACGCAAAGTGCATGGAAACGTTGTTTAACTATTTTGGACCAAGTGGATATCGTTATTTTCTTTCAGCAAATTTGTGACAACTTTTAAGTATCTCAACTTAATTAATAATTGGTGGTCATCAGAAAATTCCAGATTGCTGTAATTTAACGACTTCAATCAAAATTTCAAATTACCTTTCCCCGGCTTCTAAATTTGTGACAACCTTTAAGTATCTCAACCAAATAGTTAATTAAAGTAAAGAGTTCTTGGAGGGGCCAATCTAGAGCAATCAAGCTTTCCCTTCCCTTGAATTAGCAGTGATTGGGAAAGTGAATATGGTGTTTAAGTTTTGGGATTGGGAATCGAAGAAACTTTTAGAATGAATGAAACACAAGGTTTATAGTGGTTCAAGACTTACTGAAGATGTAGAAGACAAAATAGCATCCATCCACTTTATCCGGCTTAGACCAAGCATACATCAGCCTATTGACCGGATTCTACTATGAACTAAAAGAAATTTTATAGTCTCACGTTCTTGATTCCATAGTGTAGAAACTCTGCTACACTTCCTCAAGGTCTCACAAGTATTTGATCTCTCTTTTGAGCACAACTTAAGCTCAATGATTGAAATAGCAAAGAACTAGGAGCTTCAGACTTTGGAATTTTTCTTTCATGCATACACTCGAATAACTTTGAGCGTTTTCCTTATATATTCCTCCATGCCTTTATGACCGTTGGCACTTTCCAAAGGAGTTCTTCCAATCTACCCGTTGGACAGAATCAATCAAGGAGATCTCGAGTTATTTAAGAAATGTAATGATAGCCCACAAATCCTGCTCGCCCATACAATCAGGATCTAGGTTTCCATAAGTAGAACCTTTCAAGTATACTTCGCCATTCAATAGATCTAATTACTTGAATTGATTCCAATATGAATAATTGATTACGAGGTGCTATCTCTAGTCATAAGATCTTCTTCAAACCGTATGAACCAAATCCTTAAAGATAAACTCATATCTGAATAAGTCTTCTCTTCATCGATCCAAAGTCTACCAGTGAGAGTAGACTTTAAATCTTTAGTCTGGAGGTCTTTAGACTTTGATGATAGAGTCTGCAAGTCTTCAGACTAAATTGATGGAAACGTTTTGTCAACTTCAAAACAATAAGAAAGTTTTCTCCAACAATCTCCCACTTTTTTATGGTGACAAAACTTTCCAGCAAATTTGAAAACTTTTGTCATGCAAAACAACACTTTAGCACAACAAAATATCTCATAAAAGATAAGTAGATTAGGACATGGATATTATTGATTCTGCAACCACAAAAAACATGTTAGTCCTGCAAAATAACTAACCTTCCATAATCATTATCACAGCCTAAGTTATTGCAAGCATCAAAATGTCAAATCAAACAATCCAAAGTCAAAAAGTCTAGTCCACAACCAAACAAAAGATAAATCCAAAAACAATCCAAACAAACCAAAGTCAAATCTGCATCAAACTTCTCCCCCTTTTTGTCAATAGCAAAAAGTGGAGAACAAAAAGAGTTGATTGAAACTAGTGGGGTTAGAGTCAAGGCTATTTGGGCAAGCGAACAAGCTGGAATTCTCCCATAAAATTCATTGTCTTCTCAAGCTGTGCAATGGTCTCCTTCAGCGGCTGTAGATCTTCACCCTTCACATTAGTTTGCACTTGAGTCTTCAGGGCGAGTAGCTATTCTTGCAATGACACTGAAGTAGCCATGAAAGCTTTCTTGAGATCCTTTATCTCATACTCCAAACCATATTACTATCTCCTTAAATCCAACATGATGTCTAGCAGTCTCGAAAAGTCTACTGTTTGTTCTGGTGCAGCACTAGGTCCAGCTAATTCTAGTCCAGGAGTTTTGATAATGGGTGGATCTTTAGCAGTTTGTCCACCATGACTAGGAGTAGATGCTTTTGGATAATGAGAGGCATACATATCCTCTGGATCTGCTGCAGAACGACTCACGTCACTAGTAAAGATAGGTGAAGAAATACCTCATTTTTCCACAACTCCCCCAATTTGTTTGCCTTTAGGTGGAGTAGAGAATACTTCTTCTTGTTTAGCTTTAACTTCAGAGTGATGTTTTTCTTTGTCCCGCGCTTCAGCAGTTCCATCTTCTTTCTTCTCAAAGTGACTTGACAAGGATACAACCAAAGTTGGCTCAAACGAGTCATCTCAAGCCTCTTCTTCCTCTTCTTCCTCTTCTTCCCCTTCTCTTCGTCCTTCCTCTTCTTCTTCTTCTCTTCTTCCTTCCTCTTCCTCTGTCCTCCTTTATTCTTCATCTTCCTTCTCTGTCTCCTCTCTTCCTTTTGGCTCTTCTCTTGTCTCTTGAAAGTTGACAAAACTTTTCAAGTTTCTTAAGGCAGAAAGAGTCATCTCACCCTCATCCTCTTCCTGCAAGATGAAAATTCTCTTCCTCTTCACTGGAGCATCCATGGGCTCCTTTCCTTTCCTTTTGGTTGCTGCAGAGTCTTGTTTCACCTTGTCGGGAGACTTCTCCTTCATGCGCTCCAACACCTTGTTAAGCTCTTTCGGTCATATCTTAATAACCATTTTAAATCCAATCACCATGGGAGTAATGTTTGTCAAACATAAAGGTGCAAGAATATGGATTTTAAAATGTCTGAAAAGGCGTGTGATAAGAGCATAATAAGGGAGTTGTCCTCTATCGTTCACCACTATCCTGTACATGTGAAACAAGATGGTGTGAGACAGAGAGAATTTGTAGCCAGCGTTGATAGCATACATCAGCTTTGCTTCAAAACGAGAGACATCAGTCTTTGATGTAGATTTTGGACGGATGCAATTGATCACAATTTTGTGTAGCAAGATGTAGTCTCGTACCAATTCCAGAGTAGCATGAGCAACAGAAACACTAATTGGTTGGAAACACCCTATTTCCACCCCAATTAGGTTAGCCAAAGTGTCCACATCCACCCCAAAATCCTTGTCCCTGACTGTGAAAGAAAAACTGTTCGCATCCAAAAAAGATAGGTTCGAGTAGAAGTATGTTGTGAGTTTCGGATAAGCAATAGTAGACTCTGAAAAGAAACACTCTAATTGAAGAAGCGCAAACTTCCTCGCAAATTTACTTTTACTGAATCGAGAAAATCAAAATCAACATTCCTAGGGTTCATCACCCCTCTTTTTAGCAAATTCGAGTAAACTTTCTTGTGCTTTTTAGAGTGGAAAATGCTTACTCCGTTACTACCTGCATTAATAGCCACTCCCATCCTCGGCTGAAAATGTGCAAACATTCGTTCATCATTGTCATGTCCTTATGGTTGATTAGCAGTACCAAAATGTGGGTCACTTGGAAAATTCACAAAGGTTGTTTCAGCCGACCCTTTTTCTACAACTCCTAACCTTTCCATCTCCCACAAGAATAAAGTTTCATTCTTGAATCCTCTTTCTCTCAAAAATGTGTCGATCAAAGACATCGTAGTACCCTATTCATTCAACTTAGAATAAAGCGAGTAAGCAACATTAGGTCTCAGTGTTCTTACAAGTTCAATATCTTCCACTATTTCTTCTTCTAGTTGAGGCGGTGGAGGAGATTGACGCTGTTGAGAATGTTGTTGCTCACTTGGTTGCTACTGATGAGAAGAATCTTCTTCCTCGGTCAAGTCGAAGTGAGTAGGACCCTCAAGCATGTGTCGTGGTCCCCTGCTTGTGATTCTCAACGACTTTTTTGAAGACATTGTCGCTTTGAGGGATAAATTCTCAAACTTGCTCGAAAAGGTGAAAACTTTTTGGGTTAATCGAGAGTGAAAGTGAAAAGAAGTGGGAATTTAGTATCTTAGTGTTTGAGAGAGTGAAAACGAAGAAGATAGATTTGCACAGTATATAAAGCAAGTGAAGCGAGGTAAACGAATCGACATAAAGGAAAATAAAAATGCCTTTTTGAAAATGAATAACTGCCTTTTTGAAAAAGCAAAACTATTATAAATTCAAAAACTCGGAAAGATAATTTCAATCAATTAGCGATTAAAAAGTAACCATACATTTTCAAGTTTTTATCCAAAAATTAAATTGCTAGTACCAAAATAACTTACAGTCATAACTCTTGGTCTTCTATGAGTCTGAACACCTTCAGACTTTAATCGATAAGAGATGTGATGTTCAGTTTGGCGTGAATAGACTCAAATAGACTTTTCTCCAGTGGTTTTGTAAATATGTCTGCTAGTTGATTCTTTGAGTCGATGAACTAAATGATAACTTCTCCATTTTGAACATGATCTCTAATAAAATGATGTCAAATCTCTATGTGCTTTGCCATTGAATGAAGGATTGGATTCTTTGTGAGATTGATGGAGCTAGTGTTGTCACATTTGATCTCGGTGCATGAAACTTTGATTCCAAAGTCTCTTAGTTGTTGCTTTATCCATAAGATTTGAGAACAACAACTACCAAAAGCCACATACTCTACTTCTACTATTGAAAGGGCTTCAGTACTTTGCTTCCTTGAGAACCATGATACTGTTTTGTTTCCCAGCAATTGATAAGTACCGGAAGTACTCTTTCTATCGGCTCTGCAACCTGCTAGATCTGCATCTGAATATCCAAGGAGAGTAAAGTCTCCCTTTTTGGGATACCACAAACCTAACTTTGAGGTAGTCGCAACATATTTGATGATGCATTTTGTAGCACTTAGATGAGATTCTTTGAGATATGATTGAAATCTAGCACAGATGCAAACACTAAATAAAATGTCAGGTCTAGAAGTAGTAAGATAAAGAAGTGAACCAATAATACTCCTGTAGAGCTTCTGGTCAACTTTCTTTCCTCCTTCGTCTTTGTCCGGCTTCAAAAAACTTGTCATCGGTATCTCTGTCTTTTTGTAGTTCTCAATCCGATCTTTTTAACGAGATCTTGTGCATATTTTTCTTGGTGAATGAAATTTCCTTCCTTCAATTTGTTTCATTTGTAATCCGAGAAAGAAAGATAGTTCACCCAGCATGCTTATCTCAAATTCATCTTGCATAGACTTAAAAAACTTTTTGCATAGGTTTTCGTTAGGTGATCCAAATATGATATCATCAACATAAATTTGAATAAGTAGAAAATTTTTACCTTCTCTTTTAATAAACAAAGTAGTATCTACTTTACCTTTAACAAAACCATTTTGAATTAGAAACTTACTTAACCTGTCGTACCATGCTCGAGGTGCTTGCTTTAATCCATATAGAGCATTTTTCAGTTTGAAGATTGGGGCTGGTCTCTTTGGGTCTTCAAATCTAGGAGGTTGTTCCACATAGACTTTTTCTTGGATAAATCCATTTAGGAATGCACTTTTGATGTCCATTTGGAATAACTTGAAATTTTTATAACAGGCAAAAGCAAGTAATAATCTAATTGCCTCTAACCTTGCTACTGGTGCGTAGGTCTCATCATAGTCTATCCCTTATTCTTGCATATATCCTTTGGCCATGAGTCTTACTTTGTTCCTAATCACTTTTCCTTTCTCATCCATCTTGTTCCTAAAAACTCATTTAGCTCCAATAATAGATTTACCTTTTGGTTTAGGAGCTAATTCCCAAACATCGTTAATGCTGAACTATCTGAGTTCTTATTGCATAGCTTCAATCCAGCTTTCGTCAGTTAAAGCTTTTTCTATACTTTTGGATTATATTTCAGAAATAAGTGCCACGGCACTAGACTCTTCTTGCTTTTTGAATCTGGTGCGAATCATTTCATCAATGTTGCCAATGATGAGTTCTTTGGGATGACTAGACTTGTGCTTCTAGTTGTTGGTTGGTCTGACAGTTTGCTGATCTTCTACTTCAGTTGATTCTTCAACTTCCGTTCGTTGTTGATCTTCAAAAGTCTGAGTCAATTCAGGAGAGGTAGACTTTGTAAAGTCTGGAGCAGATTTAGATTCTTTAGGTTGAGTCTAATCTAGTTGATTTTGCATAGAGTCTTGGAATTTGATGTTCATAGATTCTTTCATAGACTGAGTCTTCTTGTTGAATACTCTGTAACCTTTGCTTATGGTTGAATATCCAATGAAAATTCCTTTGTCTGACATTTCTTCAAACTTACCAGTTCAATCATTTACATTTTTCAAAATAAAACATTTGCAACCAAACACATGAAAATAAGAAACATTTGGTTTTTTCTCTTTAAATACCTCATAGGGAGTTTTCTCCAGAATGGGCCTTAAGAATACTCTGTTAATAATATAAAAAGCTGTAGAAACTACTTCAGCCCAAAAACGATAAGAAATATTACTTTCAATTAAAAGAGTTCTTGCCATTTCCTGCAAAAATCTATTCTTTCTTTCCACAACTCCATTCTATTATGAAGTGTATGGAGAGGAGAAAACATGTTGAAAACCAAATTCATCACAGAATTTGGCAAAATCTTGATTTTCAAACTCACCTCCATGGTCTATTCGTATGCTTATAAAAGCATATCCTTTCTCATTCTAACATTTCTTGGCAAACTTTGAAAAGTGATAAAAGATTTCAAACTTACTTGCCAAAAAGTAAACCCAAGTAAATCGAGAATAATCATCAACGATTACTATGGCAGTATCTCTTTCCACCAAAACTTTGAGTTCTGGTTGGTCCAAAGATATCCATATGCAGAAGTTGCAAAACACGATTAGTAGAAACCTGATTTATTGGTTTAAAAGAACTTCTAACATGTTTTCCCAACACACATGGTGTGCATAAGTCAGATTTTTTATACTTCAGGTTGGGTAGTCCTCGAACAAGCTTCTTGGATGAGATCTTGACAATTTGCTTCATATTGACATGACCAATTTTTCTATGCCAAAGATTAACTTCATCTTGAATTGATATTAGACATTGAGATCTCTCTGGTTTTATATTCAGAAGATAAATATTTCCATGTCTTCATCCAGTAAAAGATTGTGAAAGATCTTTACTAGTTCCCAAACATATTCCTTCTTGGAAATTGATTTTGAATCCAGCGTCGCACAATTGGGTAATGCTGCATAGATTGTAATTTAGACATTCCACCAAGAAGACATTGTTGATTATGAGACTTCCAATCTTTATAGTTCCGCACCCAACAATTTTTCATTTGTTGTTTCCAACAAAAGAGACTTTTCCACTATTTATTTGTACAAGTTTTATAAAACAACTTGAATCTCCAGTCATGTGTCTTGAACAACCACTATCCAAATACCATTTAATCTTTTTCTTGATAGTGACCTCGATCTCGTTGTCAAAGTCTGAGTCTGAATCTATCTCAGAGTCTAAGTCTGATTCTGATTTTGCCATTAGACATATATTGACATAATCTTCATTACTTTCTTCGCATTCAGTATCACTCCATGTCTCTGCTTTGAGGTCTTTCTGTTTTTTCAAATCTTCACTTCTTTTTCTTCAACAGAGGACAGTTGGGTCTAATGTGTCCCTTTTTTTGCATTCAAAACAAATCACATCTTTGTTGGTTTCATCATCCTCGGTTGATTTGTTTTGAACCTTTGAGTGCTTTGCTTCTTCCAGTTGAATCTTCCTAATCATGAGTGCTAGTTCTTCATCGTCCATTTTATCTTCAAAATCTATAACATCATAATCATCGTTAGATTTTAAAGCAATTGACTTCTTACCTTTGGGATCTTTTCCTCATTGATTTGCTCTACTTCATATGACTGAAGTGTGCCAACCAATTCATCTACAGAAAGCGGCATGATCCTTTGAGTTTTCCTTATCGAAGTCTTCACGTGATTCTAGTCTTTGGAGAGTCCACGCAACAATTTGTTAACCTTCATGGATCCTGAGATTGGATATCTTTGATACTCTAGACCATTTACAATTTCTGTAAAATGACTAAACATATCAGTGATAGATTCTCTTAGCTTCATCTTGAAGGCTTCATACTGTCCGAGTAAAATATTGATCTTTGTTTCTTTCACTCGATCGATTCCTTCATAGGTAATGTGCAGCCTATCCCAGACTTCTTTGACTATTTTACAAGAAGAAATTTTGTTATACTCAATTGGAGATAAAGCACAATATAAAGAGTAAATTGTTTTAGCATCAAGAGCTTGTCTCTTTGTTATTTCTTCTTGTGCCATCTCACTAGCGTTTGTAACTTCTTTTCCTCTTTTTGAAACTGATGCAGCTTTAAGAATGATTCCTTTTTCTACCACATCCCATTCCAAAGGATCTTTCGATCTTAGGAATACTTTCATCTTGTTTTTCCATACATTGCATTCCTTTCCATCAAAGTAAGGAGGTCTGGTGTTGCTCTAGCCTTCAAGCAAATCTAGAGCCAACATACTAGCCATAGATCTTTAACTCATAAGTAAAAACATTTCAATAGAATGAGCACACAAGCTCTGATATCAATTGATAGGGCTAGTAAGAACACCTAGAGGGGAGTGAATAGGTATTAAAAGAAATTGTTGCAAGACTTAACAAATTAACTCGTCTTTTGAGGATAATAGACTGAAGATGCAGAAGACTATAAACAGTTAATTAAAGTAAAGAGTTCGGGGAAAGAAAATTAAAACACAAGGTTTATAGCGGTTTGGCTTAGACCAAGCCTATGTCGACTCTCCCGCATTGACAGCCTATTGGCTGGATTCCACTATAAACTAAAAAAGATTTTATAGTCTCACGTCCTTGATTCCATAGTGTAAAAACTCTACTACACTTCCTCAAGGTCTCACATGTATTTGATCTCTTTTTTGAGTACAACTTAAGCTCAACAATTGAAATAGCAAAGAACTAGGAGCTTCAAATTTTGCAATTTTTCTTTCATGCACACACTCGAATAACTTTGAGCATCTTCCTTATATACTCCTCCATGCCTTTATGACCGTTGGCACTTTCCAAAGGAGTTCTTCCAATCTACCCATTGGAAAGAATCAATTAAGGAGATCTCGAGTTATTTAAGGAATGTGATGATAGCTCACCAATCATGTTCACCTATACAATCAAAATTTAGGTTTCCATAAGTAGAACCTTCCAAGTATACTTCGACATTCAATAGATTTAATTACCCGAATTGATTCCAATATGAATAATTGATCACGAGGTGCTATCTCCAGCCATAAGATCTTCTTCAAACTGCACAAACCAAATCCTGGATAAGTCTTCTCTTCGTCAGTCGAAAGTCTGTCAATGAGAGTAGACTTTAAATCTTGAGTCTAAAGGTTTTCAGACTTTGACGATAAAGTCTGCAAGTCTTTAGACTAGATTGATGGAAACGTTTTGTCAACTTCAAAACAATAAGGAAGTTTTCTCCAACAGGTGGTACCAGTTGCTGAGGATGATGCTCTCATCATAGTCGTAAGCGAATGGCTCGACCATGCCTTCCGGCAGCGAAACCCAGATCGATCCATATAGTCTGGCCTCTCTTTGTATCCCGTAATGCGCGTGGTACAAGTATGTTCTAGGCTACATAAGGTAAAAGTTTAATGTCATCTAGAGCAGCCCTTGGAAGAAGGGAATTTAATCACGTGTGTGTTCAAGCCCGTTGTGTATTCATCTAGATATTCAATCTACATATGAACAAGTGTTGCTGGGAAAACTTCGGTGACAAAAACATTGGCTGCACTCAACACATGGGAGCCCAATTTTCATGAACTATCAAGGAAGTGAGTTCCATAAAACCTCACATGATCTGAGGTTTTAGAAAAGCTAGCGTGAATAGGCATTTCTTTTTTTAATGGTTGAATAGCATGAATAGGGGCGAACGATAATCTTTGTATTGTATATGAAGACTCACCCGATCAACAACGAAACGATAGGTAAAAGTGTCTCCAGGCAAGATGAGACACTGAGTCACATCCCTTGTTCCATCGCTCCATGAGCTTCCGATCTGCAATTTAGTCCAACCCGAAATCATCGTCTCATAAACTTCTTATCACAAATCTTCATCGACCACTTGAACGAGACCTTAACATGGTTTCAATTTGGTTCACTGTATACCTATCGGATTCTTTGCCAATGAATTGCGAGATTCTCTGCCACAAGGTGTTGGCAACTTCCATGACGACGGTGTCTCCGTGTTGCGCCAGGATGGCCGGACCTGGGGTTTTTCCGTTGATGGTGATGGCCAACTTCTAGTAGCAGTTTAGCAACTTGAACTCATACTTCACATCCCACTTGTAGCGATGAAATTTAGCATCTGCCGATGTCATCATCGCAAAAACACATTACAACAATGTGATTAATTGACTCATTTTTTGTGCTTAGCAAAACCAAACTGCACACAACGTATTGTAGATCGATCAAATGGACGGGGTTTGTGGGGCAACTGTCGACCACAACAATGAGGATGAAAGAAGAAGGAGAAGGAGGGAGAGATTAGTAGTATAAAAATATGCCACGGTTTTAGGCACTTCGTTGATAAGACGGAAGATATCAACGAAGGATGCTCGTCGATGGTATTTATAGTCTCCAAAGAGACAGGAGTTGATTATGTTGTATTATTATATGTTATGGTATTTAGTAGTAGGTATTGAACGTCCTATTTCAACGCATATGTGACGATTTACCCATACATATGTCAGTCAATTAAAATGCTTGGTAACTTCGATCGCCTTGAGGGAACTAAATTATTTAATGCTCTCTAGGGATGAATAAAAGTACATACAACTTGGCAAAAGACCAAAAGGAGCAAGCGACTAAAATAGAACTTTGTCGCTGTCCGACTTGTCGCCACTTTCCAATGTTGATTTCTATTTATTTATTTATTTGGTTTGGAAGGAAGGGAACCAAATTGGCCTCGGTCAAAGTGTAGATATCTAGAAGATACATGCTATCCTGGTCCGCACTCCCAAATTTAGGAAGAAAGTAGTAAAAAAAATAAAATATATTGAATTTATGCCAATTCAGTTATAGATATTCATACTGGGCAAATCTAGTTCTAAATATTTTTTTCATTTTACTAAATGAGTCTGTCAGGTCTATTTTGAACAAAACTTGCTGATGTGGATGCCGGCCATTCTATGTGGCGTGACTAGCGTTGACATTGAAAATTTTTTAAATTTTTTTCCTAAAAAATTGGAATTTAAATTATTATTATTTTTTTTATGAAAGTTTGAATTATAATTTTTTAATTATTTACAATTGCCCTCACTAAGGGCCATTGCAGCCAAAATATTATATAAAAAGAAAATAACTAAAAAATTATTAAAATATATTCACATTAGCACCTAGTGCCACATAAGATGGCTGACATCCACGTTGATGATTTGATTTATAGTCAAAATTAACTAGATAGACTTATTGACAATGTAACATCCTCGATTTCAACCCATATTTTGGTCTTGACTAGTAGGCCAAAGCCCGATATGTCAAATGCAAGACTTGGCCATGAGCTGGCTTGAAGGCTAGTCATAAGTCAATTGGCCGTTCAGGGATCAGTAACTCAAGGTCCAGTTATAGAGTATTCAATTATAAGGATCGGTTGTGGGACGATCACATACCATCATGGATTGACAGACGGTCAAGGCTCGTTTTCATCTGATCATCACACTAGTCGCGGGTGATTCCGCCTAGTCATTATGTCGGGCATGGATATGAACTAATCCCATGCGACCATGAGTTCATATAGATTGATCGGTTCCACATGATTACATGACAACCGATAATCACCCATGGATTAAACAAACTCTAATGTGGTTTGTCGTGACCTAAATTTCGGGTGCATCACCTAGGGTTTAGGCTAATGGACTACTAAGTCTTAAACTTAGCCTAGGCTCTCCCAAGCCCATACCAATTCGCAATTTAGGTTCAAGTTTTTTTTAATGGATTTTATCTAGGAGTCACCACTAATCAGGTTACGGTAGGTCGATTAGATACCTAAATAAAATAATGGAATAATTATTTTACTCCTATGAACCAGAGACTTTGGGTACAGGGACTTGATCATACTAGATTTTACTAATGCCCTTTCGGTACCATTCTTTTTATTTTCAAAAATATTTTTGCAAGCAGCTTCGATTTATTTTAACCTAAATTATTATCATGCAAATATGGTGGCCATATGAATGCTCATCCACTATTAAACATTCAAAAATTTAATAAATAAATAAATTGCATCAAAACACACAAAACAAGCAATTATTTTTTGGGTTTTCTTGAAATTAGAATTTTATCATAAAACATGCATTTTAAACTATGTGACCTCATTTTACTAATAAGCAATTAAATGAACCTATTATGCAAACTAATTGACATACACCTAATATTTTTGTTTTTTTATTAAAATTAGTAATAAAAAGGAAACCTAATTAAACCATCTAAAATGAATAATTTTCTAATTTATTTTAGGGATTAATATGACTTAAACCCTATCTTATCTTAGAAAATTATTTTTTTAAATGAGATTATCAAAATGTCCAAACATTATTTAAGAGTCTATCTATAAAAACAATCAACCCTATTCTATTAAAAAAAAATTATATAAAAGTGCAACCCTAAAAATGCAAACCTAATTTACTAAACTAACACATTCCGATGCAAGATTTGAATTTTTATTTTTATTTTTAAGTGTTTTTCCAAGACAAGCAATTACATCTGAACAAAGCAAGATATTCATCAAATAAATGATTAAAATAATCGAAAAAAAAACCTACTGTCTCACGGGTTAAATTAACGATTACTCTAACCCTAAACATCACGACATATAAAAAAAGTTCAAAATAATAAAAAATTTGATCTGAAGTCTTACCGATCAAATTAATAATTATAATGATTTTAACAATTAAAATACTATCAAAATTCCCTAAAATTAGTATAATTAAATAAATAATCCGATGTCTTACGGATCAAATTAATAATTACAATAATTTTGGACAAAACCCCTGCGATTAATGCCTACAAGATTCATGAAATGAGTATTGACATTCAATGTTCCAATTTAAATAACTAAACTTAAAATAAATACAATAAAATAAAATAAATGAAAAATAAAAATAAAAACTACCTAAGGGGACTCAAGAAGATAGCGGCGTCGACGGGGGAGCGGATCATAGGTGGAGGCAGTACGATGACGCGACATCGGCGAGGTCAGGAGCGGTGGGCTTCGACCGCCATGCGAGCAAGGGCAGGGGCGACGTTCAGCGGTGGCAGAGGTGCTCGGGTGCTCGTGACTGTGGAGGCAAGGTCGTCGGAGGGAACGGACAATAGAAGCAGCGGCGGCGGGCTGGTTGCTGCGGGTTTCTAATGGAGACATAGCCTTGCTGGCTGCTTGGTTAGGCAAGCAGCAAGTTGAGGGTGAGACGTGGCAATCGGCAGGGGTGGTAGCACGGCGTCGGCGGAGGCAGGAACGTGGTCATCAGACACCAGTCGGAGTAGGGGCAAGAGCGTTGTTCAAGCGGGACTGTAACAACGTCGGGTGGAGCAGAGGCAGGAGGTCATCAAGCGCTGCGGGTGGAGGCGAGCGGGTTGCTGCTCGCGGCGTTGAGCGGAGTGGAGGTGGCGCGGGCGTTGGTAATCTCATGGGTGAAAGGGATCTTTAGCTGCTGACAGGACAACGTGACTGGCATGGGGAGCTACTCCAGCACGTTGTCAGGCGTAAGTTGCAGGCGAGGTGGGCTCGCGGTTCGGTTGCAGCGGAATGGCGGAGCAAAGGCGTCAATGCTTAGTTGACAGGCGGAGTTGGCGGGCTACAATGAAGGAGACAAAACCGCGAGCAAGCAAGTTGCGGAGGTGCCTGGCGACTCAACGCCGGAGGCGTAGTCGGATAGGAGGAATAGCAAGAGCGGCGTCGTGGCTGGGTCACGACAAAATGAGGGCGGAATGATCGAAGAAGAAGATGAATAGTGCTGCTTTTGCTTTCTTCTTTTTCCTTTTTTCCTCTGCTGCGCGACACTTCTCCCTGCTGCACATCTTCTCATTGTCCTCTCTATTCAAACGTCAAAAATCGAAAGCCCCATTTTTCTTCCATTGACTTTGACCCTAGGAAAAGAAGCCCCTCATAAACGACAAGAATTTTGATTTGATTGGGTTGTTTTCTTTCTCTCAAATTTTTTTGCTCTCGAATTTTTTTTGGTCTCCCCTAGTCACGAAAATTGTGGCTCTATTTATAGTGATTCCAGGCAGTTGCTTTCCATGGAAATTTTCGAGTTTCCATCTTCTGTTGCATTTATTAATGGTTGCAAATCGGAGCGTAATTTCGCAATCAACTTGATTTTGCTTCGATTCCTTCGATTTTATAAAAATTCTTGCTGTTACTCACCCGATTTCCTAATTGCTTCCGCATTTATCAAAATCTGAATATTCATTAGAATTTCCAACTTATATGCATAATCAATTAGATTGATTTTCCCCTTTTTTTCTTGTATTTGTTCTGATGCAATTTTTATTATTTTTTATTATTAGGGTTGCCAAAATTAGCTGTCAATAGTTGCCCTTCTTTAAAGGTGAGCTCGTAGAAGTTGCATTCAAAGACAAGTTAAGACCTAAATTTTGATCATGCACATGCACTGAATGACTTTTTTTTCTCAGGAAAATGAATCCCATTTTGAAATTCAATTTATATGATGCGTGAAAATGCTAATAAGGGAACCTACTTGAAATAACTTATCTTTAAGGAGGGTAGATTAATTCAAGGTAGTTGGTGTTACATGTCTAGGACCCGTACTTTTCTACGGTTGCTTAGAATAATAACGAGGCTTTGTAAGGAGACTAATTTCCTAGGACCCGTACCTTTCTACCGTCACCCAATATGGCAGTTTTTGATTGGCTAGGACCCGTACCTTTCTACGGTTGCCTAAATGGGAAACAGATATTATCTAGGACTCGTACCATTTGACGGTCGCCTAAATGGGGATTCACTTTCCAGGACCCGTACTTTTCTACGGTCACCTAAATCAGATGTCAAGATTTTGGAACTCGAAATACCTAGATCCAGACTAAGATATAATGAGAAAGATTGAAAAACATTCACATGCAAAGTGAAATGTTTACATGAAAATATTTTGTTACATTCAAATCCAAACTGAGATGTCAATAACGGATTAAAAGATTTTGGTGAAATCCATAGACTCACAATTTTTGAAAAGGAATTTGGGCAATAGAAGCACGCCGTGTCAATCAAGAGGGACATTGGGTTATACAAGCACGCTAGGTTAATATAGAGAACACCGGGCTATAGAAGCACGCCAGGTCAATGAAAGGGACTCTAGGCTACAAAAGCATGCCAGGTCAATATAGAGGACACTAGGCTACGGAAGCACACCAAGTCGATGAAAGGGACTCTGGGCTACGAAAGCACGCCAGGTCAATATAGATGACACCGAGCTATGGAAGCACGCCAAGTTGATGAAAGGGACTCTAGGCTACGAAAGCACGCCAGGTCAATATAGAGGACACCGGGCTACGGAAGCACACTTGGTCGATGAAAGAGACTTTAGGCTACAAAAGCACGCCCGGTCAATATAGAGAACACTAGGCTATGGAAACACGCCGGGTCAATGAAAATGACTCTAGATTACAAAAGCACGTCGGGTTAATATAAATGACATCGGGTTACAGAAGAACGCCGAGTTGATGAAAGAGATTCTGGGCTACGAAAGCACGCCAAGTCAATATAGAGGACACCGGGCTATGGAAGGATGCCATGTTGATGAAAGAGACTCTAGGCTACAAAAGCACGCCAAGTCAATATAAAGGACATTAGGCTACGGAAGCACGACGGGTCGATGAAAGAGACTCTAGGCTATAAAAGCACACTAGGTCAATATAAAGGACACCGGGCTATGGAAGCACACCAGGTTGATGAAAAGGACTCTCGGGCTACGAAAGCACGCCGGGTCAATATAGAGGACAGCTTGACCAAGTCAAGTGTCGATGCATTTGAGAAGGAATACTTATACATTGACAAATATTTAGAGTATGGGTAGAGATATACTTACCTGGTGATATATCTGATTCTTGGGGATATGTCTTCTGGAATTTAGATATCTTGTGGAGGTCTTTTACCTCCTGATAGAAATAAATTTTGGAATATCAAGGATGCACCTTGAATGTTCGTGAAGGTTTATCAGCTCCTAATATCATGAGGCATTCAGGAACCTAAATGTCATGAGCTCTTGGGTCTTTGAGAAAATATTACTTGTCAAACATGATTAGAGCAAAAGTGCATTCACCAAATAAATAAGCAATTAAGGCTATTCTGGAATGCACACTTCAAAATCCACTGAAGTCTTTATTAATTCAATCAAGGTTCATGCATAATGACCTTTGCATCACCCAAATTTCCACTAAAGAAAATTATCGTTCAAGATAATTTTCACTCATGACATAGATTTTCTAAGAATACTAAATGAGAAACTTTCAGTTAGAAATGACTCACTCACTCTCATTTAGAAGGCTACTTTATGATAATCACTCCATCTCACCATATCGACAAGGATCCAAGTATTCTCGCAAATGGTACGACCTTACCAATCTAAGAGGTCTTTAACAGGGACTGTAATATGGGCTTGGTCAATGGCTTAACAAATGGACTCTTTGAGTCAAGGCTATTGAAAAATAACTCCGCAATCATCTCCGGGTTTACAAATCAAGAACCTTGCAAAATGAGAAAGAAATAATCCTCCTCGCACTTCTTCGAGCGATGCTTAAAACATGTGAACCTTTACGCTAATTCAAGTGCCCTAATCAGAAGACACTTTGCAAGAGACGTAACGTAGGTTAGGTTCATGAGTTAAGAAATGAAAGATTGTTAGGCTCAAAGATGTGTATCAGGGTCAAAGTTGATGATCATCTAGGCATTGTCGCCAGTTTTCTCTTTCACCAGGGATTGTCATTATAAATGCACCATTGATCTTGACTCTTTGAGTACTGCTCCATTGGGATACAATTTTTGCAACCGATAGTCATCTATTTGACATTTCTATGGACATTGACCTTGCTTTTACCAAGCACACTACTTTTTTTTTTGCCCCCAGTTTTCATTCATTTTTTTCACTTCTTTTTCATCGGCATCGACCTTGCTTTTACCAGGCACACTGCTTTTTCATGCCCCTAGTTTTATTTCGTATGATTCAACATTTGGACTTTGTCGATACTTTAGACCTTGCTCCTTGAATGATTGTTTTTTGCCTTGCCCTAGTGTGGGGGATGATCACTAACTAGGTTTAAAAAAATGAAATTGCGGGCTCAAGTGGGCTATACAAAGGATATAAGTATGTAGGATAGAGAAAGAAATGCTATTTGTCATCCTAAGGCACTTAAATTATCACATGGATTCAATGTAATAGCATGACTTGAAAATTGATGCAAGTGAGAGCAAGAAAATTTATTTCCATTTTCTCCACCTTATGGTGCTGTCTTACCCTCCAATTTGCCCCAACATGGGGTGGTTCTTGACAGGGGTAATTTGAAAAGAATTTCCATAAGTGTATTGAGCTCAAAGGGGTTAACCAATGGATTACCTCTAGTGTTTGGGATAGAGAAATGAATTGCCCCTCATCATTTTGGTTGCAGTACCTTTTACGAGAGAACTCTTTACCTTATGGATATGATCCTCCCTACACTCATCTCACAAGTGTATAAGTAGGGGATTGTGTGTAGGATAGGGTTTGCTTTTCATCATCCCGACTCATCTCATTTAGTATGCTCAATTCATTCAATTCATTCCACATCATTCATTAAATTAGTCCATATTGATGTTCTTTAGTAGAATTGGTGGACTAAACATGTAAGAGTCACCATGCAAAATTCCTTTCTTAGAAGAGCTCAATAGCTTGAAGCATGAAAAAATGTCAACTTCAAAACAAACAATTTTCCACACTAAAAAAAAATGGCTTTAAGCATTTATTTAGGGGTTGCTCCAGAAAGGGATTGCCTTAGTAATGAATGTCCTTGGATTGTCTCTATCAATCAAGACTGAAAATCCATCTTTGCCCCTGCACAAGAGAAAGTGCATGAATAGGATACTATGCAACATTAAAGTAAATTCAAATTGCACATCCATTTTAGCTCAAATCGAGATTTTATCTCAATCATGTCACTACTAGAATTTGTAGTGCTCCCAATTCGTCATCAATTGATCTATCATTGCAACCTTGCCTTTTTCAGATGCATTCTCATCAGGCCTAGAAAGTGATGCTCTGAAACATGAAGTAAATGAGTCAAAAAATTAAACAGGGCTAACCTAATGCATGCTTTTGGAAATGGCTTCAAAAATGATTTTTTTATTCTCTTTTCTTTTTTTTTGGGGGGGAGAATTCTTGGATGAGGAAACATGAAGAAGCTCAGTCCTCAGAATTCTCCTTGGATGATATTTTCTTTCCATTGTTGGATATCGTCACCGGACTGGTTTGGTGTACCCCATTATGTCCTCAAAACAAAACTTGTAATTTTATTGATATTCATCAATCAAATTACATTTATTGGAATGAAAAATGTGATATTCAAGCATTAAAGCAAAACAGAAGAAATTGAAACCAATCCCTGAAAAGCAATAAAAATTCCCATGTAAGGGAACATGCAACTGAACATGCCCCTAATTAAATAAGGAAAGCGAACTACTTAGGGCCATGAATCATGTGTGCTTGAGTTCTTCACTCTCCTTGATCTTGTGATGTGAACCCTCTAGGTCAGAGATTCTTCCTTCTAGATATGTTACTAGTCTCCTCATGGTGGCATCAAATTTAGCTAACTCAGGAAAATGAGACGATTCAAAAGTCCTCTTGCTCTCTTCTTCGAGTCGCAGTTTCCTTACTAAAGATAGAGTACCTATGTCATCACAACACTTTTGCTTGACGAGACAAGCCACAATAGCAGACAATTCATCGACTTGACTTTAGAGGTGTGCAATTCGTTTGTTCATGTCATTGTCAATATCAATGATACGGTTCAACACCTCGTTTTGATCCACCATTTTAGCTTTCAACCGTGTACAGATGGGTGAGCGGAACCGCTCCATAATCACCTAATTCAAATAAATGGGAACATGTAAGCATGAGGTGTAAATAGAAAGTCAATCCATGACAATGATTTAATCGATTTTTTTCATTTTTTTATTTATTCATGAAAAGTTTGTGCAATAAGGGAATTTCCTAAAAATAACTAGAAAAATAAAAATAGAATACCCTAGCAAGAACCAAATTTCCTAAACATGAATTAGGATAGGCCAAAATTTGAAACTCCCAAATAAGAACAATAAATACATGAATTGAAAACAAAATTCCAAAGTTTTTTGTTATTTTCCAAATGATTCATTGCATGGCAATTTTCTCATTTCATTTCTGATTGACCTAGATTGTCATGGACCGACCCAAAAATACGACAAAATAAATTGCATGGTTGAGGGATAGAAAAATTACTTCACCAAGAAAAATTGTGACATTCTGAATTTCAGGTTCTCATTTCGATTAGATAAGTTGGGCATTTCATCAACGCGACTATAGTGCTTTCTTTGAGATAGCCACTCTTGAGATAACTGATCTATTAGGTGAAGCCGTTAAGGAATTTTAATGCAATAGACTTGAGAATTCGACTAGAAGCCGACCACTCAACTGTGCTAGTTTCCAAGGGTTATTACGGCATTGTCAAAACGATCAGAGACCGGAGATAAGTTGATTTGACTAAGATGCGTGATAAAAGTGTGAGTGATTCCACCTGATTGCAAAATACTCGTCGATCAGAACTAACTCGATTTTCTATTGTTTTGGGTACCCTGTGCTCGTATTTGAAACATTGAGATTTTCACGACCATTGAGAATCGCCAATGTGTCGAAGAGGTACATGTGGCTTGAAGAAAATCGACCACGGGTCAATTGCAACAAAAATTTTTAAAAGCTATCCGGTAGGCTAGGTCACGCTAAAACCGCATCTGATTGAAATTAATCGCGAATTTGAATTCGATTTCGAAAATTGAAAGTCCTGCTATGTCATTAGTCATTTTAGGAATGTCAACTCATCCTTCGAAGATTTTTTGGAGATTTCGAGATTTTTACAGAAAATCGATTCAGATTTTGTGAAAAAATAACGGAAATTCGGATAGTCCAAATTAAAGAAAATTTGGACTTCCAAGTCAAGCCTTTGGGTGTTAGGGACTTACAAAAAATTATAGGGATTTTTCTACATCAACATTGGACTTCAATTTTGGAGAATTGGTGAAGAAATTGAAGGTTATTTGAGTGAATTTCAAAATTAAGCATGGGGCTGAAAATTTTGGCTTCAATTTGGATTAAATTGTGGATTATCTTTTAAGAAAGAAATGGGGGACCAAAGGTGATATGTATAAAGATCTAAGGACCAAGCATTAATGAATCTTAGGATATTTTGGCTTGACTAATCTCCCCTCCTTCGGCTTTTCTCTTTTGCACGCCAACGACAGCTGCTCACCGCCTTCTTCATGCGATTCCTCCTCCAGCAAAAGACCAGCTGCCCCTGTTTTTTTTTTCTTTCATTTATTCTCTCCTTTTTCCCATTTGAAACCCCACGCCCACGATCGTCTCTCCTTTAGCTTCTGCCAAATTGCCAGCAACCCATCTCCACCAAAATTTGTTCCTTTCAATCAACAAGTAACATTCGGTTGACCCCTCAAAACCCCACCCACGTATGTGGCTTCAAGTGGCCACCGAAGACCAGCAAAATCCCTGCAGCTGCCCATGTCGTCCCTTACTCCATCGAAGCCAGCTTCTTCGGTCATCAAAGGAAGCCCACATCAGCTTTGACACTCGGCCCAGCTCCCATCTCCACTCCATCGTCGAGCACCAGCAGCTGCTTCTTTCTTTGCGTTTCTCCGCGGAGCTACCTATGGCGGCCACGCGTGGGTCAACAACCCACCGAAGCTTCCCCAAACGTGGACTCCTCCAGCTGCCAGCGAAGCCCGAAGTCCAGCGTCCCCTTTTGCTACTTCTTCCTTTGTCCGCATCTTCGGCCCACCTCCAGCGAATTCCATGGCCCAGCTTGTTCATGCCAACAGCCCACATGAATGTCATCTTCAAGCCCAGCCATTTGAAACCCATGTTCAGCCTTGGTTCAGTCCGGTTTTGAAGCCCAACGAAATTAGATGCCCGCTCGTTTCAACCCACATTTCAGCAAAGAAGCAGCCCATCAATTGAGTTCTTGGGCCCGCGAAGCAGGCCAAGCCCGCAACCAAGCCCAAGTTCAAAGCCAAGCCCAGCATTTACTGTGGGCTTGCAAGTTCTTTGGGCCCAATCCTAGTGCCCATTGGCGCCACCGTAAACCCAAGTTTCGGCCGCCGTCGCGGTGTTCCCGTCTCCGCATCAAATCAAGTGAGTTTTACTCACTAATCCCTACTTAGTAGGCTAATGATACTTAGGGGTTGTTTAGATTTAATTAAGTGCAATTAGGTGGATAGATTAGAACAGAGTAATTAGTTTAGAGTCTTATTAATGCATGTTAGGCAAATGGTTAATGCTATTAGCTAGTGAATAGTCTCTAGTATTTAATGAACAAACCTTGAAATTTTTCCGGGTCCATTTTGGCTTCCAATTAGGCATTACGGGCCTAAATTAGATTTATTGCATTTATTTAATATATTTCCGTATTTATTTATTTATTTATTTATTTTCCGGAAATTAGGTTGGGATAGCCGCCGACTAGAATTTTATGCTGACTATTGTGGTGCAATCTATTTATTTATTTGAGCTCTAAATTGTGCTAAATTGATTTTATAATGATTTTTAGGATTTTATTTCTAAATTAATTAATTTTGATAATTAATGGCAAAATTACCGAGTGTTAGTTTACAGTGCTAAAAATATGTTATGGGTTATACCCACACACGACTATTTTTATCGGGAATGATAAAAATTGGTGAATTGATTGAATGGTCAAGATATTATACTATATCATCCTATAGGCTCTGATATGTCATCTTAGCGAGAGTAGTATACCGGTGTACTATGTTAGCTTAGTGCGAGCAGTACACTTTATCAACTTAGGGTGAGCATTAGGAGTATACTATATCAGCCTACGGGCGATATGTCAACTTAGCAAGAGCAGCATATCGGTATACTATATTCCCTTTGGGCGATATGTCAGCTTAGCGAGAGCAATATACCTTAACCTTATCAACTTAGTGCAAGCTATACTATCTATTTATTAGCTTAGAGTGAGTAGTCCTGATATAGTCGAACTTTATAGATAGTATTGATTGAATTGACCATGGGATAGTCCGATGACATGAAATCGACTGGGTCGATCGATCGATGATTCGATCTAAGTTCTGAATTGATGTGATGATGTGACTTAATGATTGATTGATGTGATTTTAGGCATCTGTAAATGTTATTGATTTACAGGATGGAATTGAGGCCAAGGTAAGTCTTCTGACCCGTGTTGTGCTTTGGCAGCCCTTAGGGCGTATTGGCTTCCTAATCGGGTCTTAGGAGGTAGAACATGCTGAGATGTCGCTTCACTGGTTATTGTATAACCATTTTCAGGTCTTTATATGGTGTTGGTGAAAGACCGGAAGCCCCGGAGTCTAGGAATGTGGAGACCAAGGAATCGGCGAACATGTCTGATTAGTGAGTCATAGAACAGTTCCCTTTCTATTGAGTTGATGTTTTGTAACAAGCCTGATGTTGTGAATAAACCTATTTATTTATAAAAGGTTTATTTTGGTTTGAAAAATTGTGGCCTTACTTTTCAATCCCATTATTTTATTATCCGGGGATTTATATCTACTTTCTGCATGCATATTTAAAAATGAATGGGTCGGGATGGGCACGTGCTCGAAGGATCGGGGCGTGACAAAAATCAACGGCGATTACATAGACATGCACATGAGATGTGAGGCTCGATTTCTACCTAGGCGGCTTAACAAAGTGGAGCTAAGAGGATGATTTGACCATTGCAGTCTCTCATTTAACGTGTCAAGTCCTCTTAACTCCGGCTCAGTCAAATGGAATGCCCAATAGTCACGCAGTCTCGTGAATATGGACAAACGTATTCGACACCATGAAAAACTTTCGGGGAAGAGAAAGTTAACCTCTACATAGCAGTCTCACTTTGGAGAAAGTATCCTTCTTAACACCATCCTAAAAGTCCTATCGCGCCTAGGTCCGGCAGCAGGTTATGTGTGCAATAGTGTATTGCTAAAATCAATAAAACATGCAGAATAGTTTAAATGCAAACAACACTTCTAATTAGGAAAAATAAATCATTAATCCCAACTCCTTCCTGCAAGACAATGATTAGCAAAGACTACTCCCCTTATACCACCCATCTGCAAGAACATATTTAACACTTGATATAAGAGACGTAACCGGTATCCTCGCTGCTAAACAAAAACATTTTTAAAAAGAAAAGAAAAATTGGCCTAAGTCCACTAAGAGTTAAAACACAAGTTCCCAGTGGAGTCGCCAAGATATCGTGACCTAAATTTCGGGTGCACCACCTTAGGGTTTAGGCTAATGGACTACTAAGTCTTAAACTTAGCTCGGGCCCTCCCAAGCCCATACCAATTTGCAACTTATGTTCAAGCTTTTTTTAATGGATTTTATCTAGGAGTCACACTAATCAGTTTACGGTAGATCGATTAGACACCTAAGTAAAATAATGGGAGAATTATTTTACTCCTATGAACCAAAGACTTTGGGTACGGGGACTTGGTTACACTAGATTTCTCTAATGTCCTTTTATTACCAATCTTTTTATTTTCAAAAATATTTTTACATGCGGCTTGGATTTATTTTAACCTACATTACTATCATGCAAATATAATGACCACACGGATGCTCATCTACTATTAAACATTCAAAAAAATTAATAAATAAATAAATTGCATCAAAACACACAAAGCAAGCAATTATTTTTTGGGTTTTCTTGAAATTAGAATTTTATCATAAAACATGCATTTTAAACTATGTGACCTAATTTTACTAATAAGCAATTAAATGAACCTATTATGCAAACTAACATACATGCACCTAATATTTTTGGTTTTTTATTAAAATTCACAATAAAAAGGAAACCTAATTAAACTATCTAAAATAAATAATTTTCTAATTTATGTTAGGGATTAATTTGACTTAAACCCTATCTTATCTTAGAAAACTATTTTTTTTAAAATGAGATTATCAAAATGTACAAACATTATTTAAGGGTATCTATAAAAATAATCAATCCTAATCTATTCAAAAAAATTATCTAAAAGTGCAACCCTAAAAATGCAATCCTAATTTACTAAACTAACACATTCCGATGCAAGATTTGAATTTTTTTGATTTTTTTATTTTTAAGTATTTTTCTAAGACAAGCAATTACATCTTAACAAAGCAAGATATTCATCAAATAAATGATTAAAATAATCGAAAAATAACATGTTGTCTCATGGGTGAAATTAACAATTACTCTAACCCTAAACATCACAACATATAAAAAAGTTCAAAATAATTAAAAATCCGATTCGAAGTTTTACGGATCAAATTAATAATTATAATGATTTAACAATTAAAATGCTATCAAAATGCCCAAAAATTAATATAATAAAAAAATGATCCAACGTCTTACGAATCAAATTAATAACTACAATAATTTTGGACAAAACCCCCGTGGTTAATGCCTACAAGATTCATGAAATGTGTATTGACATCCAATGTTCCAATTTAAATAACTAAACTTAAAATAAATAAAATAAAAATAAAAACTACCTAAGGGGACTCAAGAAGATAGCGGCATCGACGGGGGAGCGCATCACAGGTGGAGACAATGCGGTGACACGGCATCGGCAACGTTAGGAGTGGCCAGCTTCGGTCGCCAAGCAAGCATGGGTAAGGGCAACGTTCAGCGGCGACAGAGGCGCTCTGGTGCTCACAGCTATGGAGGTACAGTCGTTGGACGGAACGAACAACATAAGCAGCGGCGGCGGGCTGGTTGTTGCGGGCTGCTGGCGAAGGCACAGCGTTGTTGCTGGCTGCTTGATCAAGCAAGTAGCAAGTCGAGGGTGAGATGTGGCAACCGGTAGGGGTGGTGGCACGGCGTTAGCAGAGGCAAGAACACTGTCGTTGGACGTCGATCAGGGGCAAGAGCGTCGTTCAAGTAGGACTACAACAACGTCGGGTGGAGCAGAGGCAGTGGGCTGTCAAGCGCTACAAGTGGAGGCGAGCAAGTTGCTGCTCACGGCGTCGAGCGGAGTGGAGGTGGCGTGGGCATCGGGGTGAGAGGGATCTGCTGCTCACGGCTCGACATGCTGGGGCGTAAGTCACAAGCGAGATGGGCTTGTGGTTCAATTGCAGCCGAACGACGAAGCAAGGATGCGATGCTCAATCGACGGGCGGAGATGGCGAGCTGTAACGAGAGAGACGGAACCGCGAGCAAGCGGATTGTGGCAATGCCTAGCGACTGGACGCGAGTGGTGCAATCAGACAGGAGGAACAGTAGGAGCGGCATCGTGGTTGGGTCGCGGCAGAAGGAGGGTGGAATAGCTGAAGAAGAAGATGAATAGTGCTGCTTCTTTTTCTTCTTTTTCCTTCTTTCCTCTGCTGCGTGCCGCTTCTCCCTATTGCATGTCTTCTCTTTGTCCTCTCTCTACACACGTCAAAAATCAAAACCCCATTTTTCTTCTATTGACTTTGACCCTAGGAAAAGAAGCCCCCCACAAACGGCAAGAATTTTGATCTGATTGGGTTGGTTTCTTTCTCTCAAATTTTTCTACTCTCCAAATTCGTTCTCTCGAATTTTTTTTGGTCTCCCCCGATCACGAAAATTGTGGCTCTTTTTATAGTGATTCCAGATGGTCGCTTTCCATGGCAATTTTCGAGTTTCCATCTTTTGTTGCATTAATTCATGGCTGCAAATTGGAGTGTGATTTCGCAATCATCTCGATTTTGCTTCGATTCCTTCCATTTTATAAAAGTTCTTGCTCTTACTCACCTAATTTCCTAATTGCTTCCGCATTTATCAAAATCAAACTAATTTTCCCCTTGTTTTTCTTTTATTTGTTCTGATGCAATTTTTATTATTTTTAATTATTAGGGTTGCCAAAATTAGGTTTCAACATAAAATAATTTCAGACTGACTAGAAGTTGTGGTGCATAACCTTTGACTAATCACAGGATCGGCTATAAGATTGGTCGGTTGGCCCCAAGATTTACCACAAGACTAGCCAAGTAGAACTAACCCACTGGCTAGCCCAAAAACCGGTCAAAGGACTAACCACTAGGCCAAGTTCTAGTCAGCAAACCCAACTACGACCCATTTTCTCAATAAAGGGAATTTCGAACTCGGTTTGGCCAATCAAGCTGAGTTATGTCTAGTTTTGTTTGGGCATGGCTTACGCATGAACCCTTAGCCAAATAAGGTTGTTAGTCGCGATCAAACTCAATTAATCCCTACCCAATAACAAGGTCTTCAAAACTTAGATAGTTTCCTAAGGTGCATTCAATACCTTTGGCTTGTAGTTAATTAGTGCACATTGACTAAGGGTGGACACTTGGCATGAAAGGCTCTTGTCTTGGAAGACAAGTTTGAAACTTGGACTTTGGCTCATTAATGAGGAGGACACCTAAGCCTAATTAGGAGATGTTGGAGGCCAAAAAAGGGACTATACTATTATTGGAAGAAGAGCAAGCCAGTCAAGCCTTCTTGGACAAGATAAGTGTAAATTAAATACATTTGGCTTCTAGTTATTTAATGCCAAGATGAAGTGTCCAAGCTTACCTAGGACGTAGTTGGAAACTTGGGAGATAAGGATGCCCAACAATTAATAATTATTGACCAAGTGGGACGCCTCCTTTTCCCAACTAAGATTGCAACATTTGATTTTCAAAATTACTAGACATCCGCTATTTGCCAATTTTACACAGATTTTTTTTGTGCATTTAAAGAAACTTCATTCAAGAAAGTTGTTCTAAACATCTTGATCTAAAATATACTAAAACTTCATATTTTTTTTTTAAAGATGAAATGGTAGGAACGAAAGCCCAATCATTCACAGTCTAGAACTTGTCATGTGTAGTGAAAATGATAACTAGGTTGGCTTCACGAATTTTTATAAAATTTTTCCTTTCAAATTTAACCATGCTTCCTCCATGAAAGTTTTAAAGGGCATCCATGTCCAAGACATATAATAATTTAAAGAGTTTTGTGAAGATTTGGATTTCAAAATGAGTTTCTCTCTCTCTAACTGTTGAATCTGCTCGATGGATGGATATTTGGGTTATGTTTAATGATTTTTTGCTCTTTTCACAGCACAAATTTGACTTGACTTCTTTCATGAAAAATTTTATTTAAGTTCTTCTCTACAACATATTAAAATGTCATAATTTTTTGATTCCATTTGATAAGGTAAAGATACTAATTTCATAAATTATTCAAAATTGTTTTTCTCACTTAGGAGGTGTGAGTCTCGCTTGAGTTTGGACTCAAGTCCTTAAATGCCATGTTGAGGTGTCCCAAGCTACCAAGCTAAAGCCTTATCCTACCTTAAGACTTGGTGACCAAGTTACCTTACATTTAATGCTTCTTGACTTAGAGAAGAAGTCTTGACTTCTAAGGCTTGGAGAGCAAGTTAAGATTGCCTATAAATAGGGGAGGGGCATCCCTCCCTCATTCCACAACACACCTCCTCCTCTTCCTCCTTTACTCTCAACCTCACCCTCACCATCACCCTCTCACTTTTTCTCGTGGCCGCACCCCTCTTACCCATTTGCTCGCTTGCACGTTGCTCGGTCACCTAGGTCATCCCTTGAAGTGTGTAAGGAGAACTTACTAATATATGGCTAGGAAATTGTGTTACACTATTCCGAGCGTGTAACGTATCCTTGACTGAAGTTGATAGATTTGTTGCTACTTGAGGTTGGGTTGTGACTTTATTCCTTGATTGAGCTCAGTTCTTGTTTATTGAGCTTGGCTCATGCTTTGGCTTGAATTGCTTTGAAAGAAGTCTTATTTGTGTACTTGTTTGATATGCTTTGGATATGCTTTGACTCAAACCGATTTGAAAAGCGTTTTTGTGAAAGTTTGTTATTTCCTTACAAAACTATTTTAAACTATTTCACAAATGCATGTACTAGTTCACACCCGAGCTCCGGAAAGGGGTTTCATTGGTCTTGAACAAACATGGGATCACGACAGATTGGTCCTTTCTTAGTCTTGGTGCGATATTATGGTGTATTGTTCCAAAGCCAACCTTGGTACTAGGTCGATGAACATGTCACGACAGGACTAGTCAATTCATGGTCTCATGTAGTATTGTGGCGTATCGCTCCCGAGGCAAGTCTAATACTAGGTCGATGAACATGTCACGACGGGCCGTTCCTATCATGGTCTTGGTGCAATATCGAGGTATATCATTCCCAAGCCAAGTTGGGTATTAGATCGGTGCTCAAACATGTCGGATCAAGCCATGATCCTTAATTCACGCTCGATATGTTCAACATCTCAATTTCAGTAAGTCTTTTACACACTTATGCATGGCACGCCTTCAAGCCCTTGAACTAAAAGTGAAGATAAGAACCGGATTGTGATGCTTGATGCATGATCACATGATGGACTAATTTCTAGCCATCGACTGATGGATTTCGGTGATGTTGCTTGACGGACTCATCGTCAAAGGACTGCCATCACCCTTGGATCAAGGGACATTGCTCGATTAAGTTTGGATGCCCGACAGATGCATAGTCGGAGGACTGCCATCACTCTTGGGTTAAGGGACATTGTTCGATTAAGTTCGGATGCCCGACAGATTCCGAAAGAGTCGATGGATTTTGACTGTTAATAAATGAATCTCATGTGCATGAGTTCCTCACGTTATGAAAGGGATTTTGGTTATCCTTGCTTATTATTGAGTGAGGCATGAGTTCCTCATACTATGGAATGGATCTTGTTTATGCTTATATATTGAGTGAGGCGTGAGTTCCTTATGTTGTGGGTAAATATTGGGTTATGCTTGCGTATTATTGATTGATGATTCCTCATGTTTCATCCAAGACAAAGCTTTTGTTTTGCTATTGATCTATCATTGACTAATGTTTTGGATGAGTTATATACTTGTTGATAGGCAAAGCATCCTCCTACTCGGAAATTAGTGGGTTTTACTTGTTGAGTCTATGACTCACCCTATTGTTTTTTAGAATTGTAGGCATTAAGGTCTCCCACTAGTGTTAGAGCTATAGTCTTACTAGAGGAGCTAAGGTTTACTCAATTTTTGAAGCATAGAAAATGCAATGGTTGTAAATTTATTGGCCCGTGATAATGGGGCTTGTAAATGTAACTGATTTAATTGTATATTCACAAGGCGGTTGTTTTCTTGGCTACTTAATGTTGTCTGGGTGTTGTTTGTAATGCTTCCGCATGTGCTTAATAAATAGATAAAAAGAATAAGATGGGGATGTCTCTGGGACGTCGCAAAAATAACTTTCGTAGCTCGTGACCCTGGAGATGAAGTTGGGGTCATGACAGACAATATGTGAAAAACTTTATAACTAAATTATTCAAATTGAAAGGTTTAAAACTGAATTAACACCAACTTAATAGATTTGAAATTCTTTTTATACTTTCCCCAAAATCTAGAAGTGGAAGGATTAATTGGATCTCAATTTATTAATGCTTCAAGCATCGTCAACTTATAAATGATAAAATAATTTTATCCACCATATTCATCACACTATTATTTTATTTTGGATTAATTCTCTCATTAGAATTAAGGATTTTAAAGATAAGTGGTGGATATCTTGAAAAGATTGTACATAGTATGGAATTGAAATTGATAGTATTATGATCATGAATTTAAGCAAATCAACATGCTACAATGTTAGACAACCACTTAGCATCAATCCTTGCACCGGACAAGGCTCGGAAATGGCATGCCTCAATGCCAATCCGTGAAAGGCTTTGGGTACACCTTCCTTAGGTGAAGATCCTAAGCTTGAGGGACCTTGATTCGACCTGATATGAACACACCACATGCTGTGAATGATCCTCGACTCTTCATTTGGTTCAACATCAAGTGCGAGGTCTCCGTACCAAACTGAACCCTAGAATCAACATCCTTTTGTGCCCTACCAAGATCTCGTGGATTTGGGCGATTCCCATACCGATCAAGGTTTAGAATTGGCATGCCTCAATGTCGATCTAGGACCTTGCAGCCTTGGCCATCCCCGCACCAAGTGAAATTCGGAATCGGTACACTAGTTATGCCGATTCAAGGCCTTATGGTTTGGTCAGCCTTACCTTGCGATGAACTCAATCCGAGCTAACCTCGGCTTCATTTCTAGACATACATGACACAAGCATACGGTCAAATACAATTGCAAGTAAAACCAAACAAAAGACATCACACACCACCCACAGCTTGACAGGTGAGTACTTAACTAGCCTCAACAACAAAATCTACCTTCCAAGAGAAGAAAGAGGAATCTTACTTACCTCGGCAAACTTGAGAACCAACCTAGATAGCTTGGTGGGCTGAGGATGCGAGGCCAAGAGAAAGGTGAAGGAGCAGGAGGGTAAATGTGAACGACAATGGGTGTAAAGTGGAGGAAATGAATGTGAGCCTCCCCTATTTATAGGCACCAAGCTAATCATTACTCATCCAAACGATCCAATCACGTTTCTTAGAGTGGCATAGCTATGGCATCAAGGTGGTAAGCCTATTTTGCAAGGTGGCATGCCTAGGGGCCTAAAAGAACACTTGTCATCTTCTTATTGGACCACCTATTAGCTTGCCCTCCAAGGCTCAATTTAGGCTCATGATGTGCTTATGGTCCCAAGGGACTCATAAGCCCATTTGATGCCTATTGTCCTCTTCTAATTTGTTGGCTCTTGCCTTGTTCACCAAGGCTATATTTTAGGGTCATTATAGCCTAAGAGTCTAGAGGACACCTAAACATGAATTACTAATTTCTTCTCCAAGGCAAATCCCAAGATATCATTACCAAGCCAAATGGTCGACTCTAATTTTTCCGAGTGTCCTACTTAAAGTCCTTAGTTAGCAAGCCTACTTGTCCAATAATTGCACCTAAAGAATGAGGTGGCATAGCTAAAAGATGTTGGTTGGCATTCTAACTTATAGGCATAATGATGGCTCGTTTTTCACCATTTCATTGGGCCACTTCTACCTCACATTTAATGAGCATTTAATGAAGTTTGAGGATAAGGTCATCAAAGTTGCCAACTCGGCATCTAGATTCTTCGGTCATTAATGAAGGGTTTGGGTTTTGCTCTTCAATTGGTCCATGTGTACGCCGCCCTTTTATTACCCATCAAGATTATCTACAACTTCATCATTACTTTTGAAAAGTCAAATGACACATCAACCCCCTTCATTAATGAGGGTATTCTAGAGCTTTATTTTATTTTATCCTTTTTTTTTCATCAAGAAGGTGGTCTAGAGAATTCCATCGTCTAAGTTGGTTCCAAGTTCAGGAAAGGGCTCATTAGGTAAACCTCGAAAAATCGAATCACATACACCCGAGGTTCGGCCATCACGTCTCATGCTTGCCCAAATTGTTTCTTTGGATGGTCGATTGGCCTAAATGGCGATCCTTGGTCCTTCCGATAAGTTCAAGGCCAATCCTAAGGCTATCCATGGCCTAGCAGTAAGCCAAGGCACTCATGGACCTTAGAATTAGTGATGGAATAGCCAGGTCTATCCCTGAGCTCATTATGGTCAATACTCGATTCATCCGTATGATTCATGGCCGGTGCACTACCGATCCACTATCAAGCATCACCAATTCAAGATTCATTTTCAATCACTAAGAATTAAATAGGAATGATGCATTTTTGGGTGGAAGACGATCACATTTAATCGAGTCAAATCGTCCATGTGTCGGTGCATAGCTGGGTGGAATCACCTACGGCCAAGCACTATGACCAATCATGACCATCCGCCAATCCAAAATCATCTCATGACCAATCCTTATGATCAAAAGGTCATCTTATGAGTGATGATCCTATCCCATCGATATGGTCGGTAGAAAATTCACAGTCGATACCTCGACCAATTTCGTGACCAGTCGGTCGGTCGATTGGTCGGTCGGTCAAACCATGACCAATCCTTGATTCCTTACCAATCAAACTGATCAATCCATGGCCAATGGCCCATAGTCAATCCACTGATCGATCCATGGCCACTAGCCCATGGTCAATCCATTTAGAACCTTATGGCCGATCCTCATAGGGTCAGTATCGAGGATATTACAAATATTATATGCTTCTAGTAAAAGCCCGCTTATTTATCACTAAATCATCTAAGTTATACCTATTCAAATTATCAGTACATAGCTTTTGTGCTATATAGTGCATCGATATTGTTTGCTTCTTATTTGACTAGAAAGTGATGTAATTGCCTAGAAAGCTACAAAACACCTTATATGAGAACTCTACTCGTGAGGTCAAGGTCTTTAGGCCACTCAATATACTAAAAGATCAATAATGAAGGTCATGAAGTAGGATGGTTTGTCTTAAGAGATATAATACCCATTTGAACGACAACATTAACCTTTAGGGTTTGTCCTAGTGGTCACCCTTCCCACATGGGAAAGAGGAGGTGAGGAGTTCGAATCCCCACATTTTTAGGAGGGTTGGGATAGAAACAATTCAGTTTTAGATGTGGGTTTTGACTCCCATGCCCAACAAAGAAGTAAGGCAAAAGTCTGAGAGTGAGAGCTAAAGTAAAAGTAGAGTAAGAATGACAAAAAAAAAAATGACATTTCCATATATGGAAAATGATAAGGCAAAAGTCTAAAAATGAGAGTTAAAGTATGAGTACAATAGAATAGACAAAAAAAAAAAAAAAAAAAAAAAACAATGACACTTCCATATATGGAAAATGATTGAAAATGGCCTAATATGATCTCAAGGAATTGATTTTGTTGTTAAATGCTTGGTTTTTCAATCAAGTAGATCCTCCATTCTTAACCATTATATCTCCTACCGAGAGCAATTTTAGGGGGTGGTGCTTGCCATACTACACGAAAAGCTCACGGTGTACCAACCTGGTCTGATGAAGGTAGGGGAGTGATCGTTGGGGGCGAGAAAGCCCGAATTAGGGGTAGATCCTAGTAGGATTTCAGGATGACAAATGAGGCAAGAATAAATCGAATTGTACACTACACAGTGTGAGAGCATTCCTAGACTATATATGAAATTGGAGTAAATTCACAAAAGACATTTTTTTAATGTAGCAACAATGTTTGGCATTGAAACTCCAATGTTAAGCGTGCTTTCAGTAAGAGCACACTCAGAATGAGTGATTTTATGAGAAAATCCTATCTATACCTTAAAAGACAAAATTGTGAGGTTCGATATGACACGAGTCAAAGAGGACAATACCTCAGTAAGTTGATCGAAGGACATCTCGATATCATATTAGAGTGGCACCTCTTCTAGTAGGCGTATGATTCGGCGATGAACCACATGGAAGCTAACGGGCCTATTAGAGTAGGACCTCTTCTAGTAGATGTGTGATTCGGCAACGGACCACATGGAAGCCTATGGGCCTATGACGACCCAGTCTAACAAGGGTAGGGAGTGATAGTCGAGGTAAGTGGGCCCAAATAAGGAGTGAATCTTAGAAGGCTTCTAGAATGGCAAAAGTGTAACAATAAACCGAATTGCGCATTCAATAGAGCGAAAGCACTCTTATCATTTATGCGAATTAGGTATGAAACTTATAACTAATATATAAACGGGTAAGAATAGTTGAGGTATCAATGGAGACACCAAGCAAAGTAGAGGAACCTTGTTTGAAGTTAGTAACCCACAAAACGCAGTTTGAATTTACCGATTATGGATTAAGCATGTATGTTTGAACAATATTTTGTTTGGCAAATCTGAACCATGGACTGGGTCTTGCATGATATAAGGAGATTAGTAGGCAATATTGAGATCTTGGAGCATATCTAAGGCTTCATTTATTTCATAAAAAATAAATAATTTGAAATATTTTCTTAAAAATAATCGCTTATATCACTTTAAATAATTAATTAATGAAAAATTTTCTGATATTAATAATAAATTATGTCTAAATATCTTTGTAGATGATGAAATTATTTTTTGTTCATTCATTTTTGTTGGCTGACCACCCAACCTAATATGGGGCTATTGCTAGGTATCCGTTGGGTGTCCGGGGCCAAATTTCTTGATGCTCACTCCACATCTTTCATTTGTATTTCACAATTCGATCACCTATTCTTGTTTTTTTCAAATGATTTCAAATTCGACAAGAAAGATCCACCTTTAAGATATGTATATTTTCCCTATATGTTTCTCTCTAATATTATCAGTGGATATATATAGGGAGAGAAATTACGTTCACACTTTATAGTTTATAGACGCATGATATGCCTCGAGTTGACTGCTACTTCTTCCTAGCGCTAGGCGTTTGACCATTCAATGAACGAAAGTTATTAGGATAATCTACATAAGTTTGAAACTCCTAAGATTTTTCTATGGAACCGAACTTAAGTGCTCTGTTTTTTTTTATACAACCCATTTTCATCACCGTTCATTGAAAATTTTCTCGTCTTTCGTGTCTCTCACTTTCTTAGTAGTTCTTTTACGTAAATGTAGAGTAATTAATTCTATATACTCGAATATTGAAATACCGGACACACCAGTATGATCACGCCATAAAGAAATATAAAACTAGGGTTTCTGCTAATCTCTTTTCCACCAGAAAGACATCTATATTATGGATCATGCGGTGACGTTTATAACATATCCATGAAATGCAATTTAGATAACAAGGCACATGGGACCATCTACGAGTTCTTTTTAAATTTGACTTTCATCGTTGAATCTTGCTAGAGTTTAATCCTACCTACTAATGATTATGGAACTTGTTTTTCTCTTAAGATGCAAAAATCACATATCGCTTGACAATGGGATTTATATACTCTTTATATACACGTGATCTCCCTTTATCATTAGCTTCAACTTTTGTATTAGACTTTCCTTTCCTTCTTCCTCAAGTTGGTGGTCGGACCGTGACAATCGGCCAAAGGCAAGGGTTGGCAAGGTCGACCTCACTAGCTCTTGCTTCTAGCCACCTCACTGGCCACTTGCAAATCTAGCCTCACCTAGCAATGATGAGGTCTAGCCTCACTAGTGGCTAGTTGAGGCTCACTCTTGCCAAATTTGGCAAGGGTCAATCCTCACTGGCTAGTGGCATGGTGAACTCACTCTAGTTTAGTGACGATGAGGTTGAGCCTCATCAGACCAGCCATGGCAAGGCTTGCTGTCACGCCCCGATCCTCGGGCGCGCGCCCATCCCTACTTGGTCAATTAAATAGTGACGTCCCAGGACAAATCACCAACCCTTTCATTTTAATACGCATGCGGAAGCATATAAATAATCCCCATACAATAAAGCAATGGAATAGGAAAGTAGGACCATAAATCTCGAACCTAAAAAACAACCACACTTATATACATTGCAAACCAATGCACATATATACAAGGCGAACAACTAAGTCAAATTCAACTTAAACGAGCTTAGAAAACAAGGTCTGCAGATAAGGGTGGGGGTTTCGAATCTACTCCGGGTCATCCTTCTCGACGATCTCTCCTTCTTCTATGCTCCAACTGGAGCCCACGGCTGAGTACTCCGGAGAATCAGGATCATCTAGCTTGGGATCCTTAGTGTCCACCACCGATCCGTCTTTAGGGTCTGTTGTTCCCTTTCCAAAAGCAACCTCTAAAATCCGCAGAGGTACCTCACATTCCGGTACAGGGCCCACCCTTTGGCCATTATGATAATGGCGATACCATGATTGGTAATGGTTGGGCACCTTTTTAGGTAATCCCACATCAACCCGGACGATGGACTTTATCAGCATATACTCAAGGTCCTCAGGGTGTCCATGTATCGGAATATGGTAACTTGTTTCGGAAAACTTCTTAGGTTGCCCAAAATGTTCCGGCGGGGCTACCATCTATGGACCTGGAATGTTCTCTCACAATGGGGTGAGATTACGTCTTAGCAAGTTCTACCCCCTAAGACTCGATTATGAAGCAAATACGCCCTAAGGGCTGCCTAAGCAAAACCACGAGTCAGAGGACTTACCTTGACCTCAGTTCCTCCCTGCAATTCAACACAATTCATAATCTCATCGAGTCACATCAACCAATCCAATCATTTACTCAAATCGACTCAGCGATTAATCAATCATACCATTTCTCAGTCATTTCAGTCAATATCTATACAGTCCGACCACCTTGCGGACAACTTACTCTAAGCTGAAAAATAGATAGTAGCTAGCCTCTAGGCTAATAACTAGTATATTATTCCTTCTCCAAGATGACATATCGAGTCACCAAGCTAATATAATATACCATTCTTTCTCCGAGATGACATACGAAGTCACCAAGCTGACATAGTATAATGTCTTTCTCCAAGATGACGTATCAAGTCATCGAACCGACATAATATATGCCTTTCTCCGAGATGATATATCAAGTCATCGAGCCGACGTTTGTTTTCCAACAATTTCTCACTTGATTATCGAACCCGATAAAATAGCTGTGTGTGGATACACCGTCGGCCTTAGCCAAAATATAATAATTTCATTTTCATAAATCTCACCATTTCATATGGGCCACCAAAATATTTTTGGCGTTGTAAACCGATACTCGGTTATTTTCCAATTAAATACTGAAAAAAAAATTAGGAATATATCCTAAAATCACAATTCACACCAAATCAGTACTAATTCAAGATCAAATAAATAAACAAATCATATCATCACAATTAGCATAAAATTCCAATCATTGGCTATCACGGTCTAATTTTCAAAAAATAAATAAATAATTAATTATTTACGGAAATTAATTAAATAATGCCAATAATTACCAAAAACGCATACTTAGGCCGGTAAAGTCTAATTATATGCCGGAACAAGCCTGGAAAATTTTCGAGACTCGTTAAATAAATACTAGAGTCTATCTACTTGCTAATTGCACTAAATATCCACCTAACATGCATCGGCAATTAATTAAATTCTCTAATCTAATTTAACTAACCACCTAATCCAGCTTAAATTAAACTAATCAACCCTTAAGTGTGATTAACCTACTAAGTGAAGATTAGTGAATTAAACTCACTTGATTAACGAACCACTCGATTTGAAACGACGGGGATGTGACGAGTGACAATCCACTCCAAAGCGGGCCTAGCTTTCAAGGCCGGGAATGTCCTTAAAATAGGCCTCGAAGGCTACTGGAAACCCACTCTTTTGCTCTTTGTTTGGTGGCTAGTTGAGGCGAGCAAGGGCTGCTCTTGGGTTGAGACAACAGCAAGGTCGGTCACGGGTCCAAACAGTGGCAGTAGGAGCTTCGGTGGCTGCGCACAGTGGCTCAGGAGGCTTACTAGGCGACGGAATAGGCAAGATGGAAAGGCTAGACGGCAAAACAGGTAGCTGGAGCGTCAAGATCACGAGGGCAAGCGCGGAGCAACGGTGGCACGCGTGTGAGGCCGAGGCGGCGAACGGCGATGAGCGGCTGATCCGACGAGGTTGCTGGCTTGTCTCTCCGGTTGCTAGTGTGCGAAGATGAAGAAGATGGAGAGGGAAGCAGTCCATGGCAAAGAGAGGAAGGAAAGGGGGAGAAGAGGGGACAAAGGGGGCCATCAAGCCTTATTTTCTCTCAATTTGTCCTCCAAGACTAATCTCCACCACCAGTTGGTCCCTTGGCCACAATTCAGCCACCAAGGCTCGCTTCTAGAAGCCCGAGACAATCCAAAAGTCGTGGGTGGTGGGGGCACACGAATTTGGCTCGGTTTCTCTTCAATTTGACCCTGAATCCTCCTCGAATTAATTCGGTATGGTCTCTAAAAATTTAATTATCGAATCAATAATTAAATTGGTATTTTTCCTCATCAATTGACCATCTTGCTTCCCAATTGCGCGATCAAAAATGATCTCAACATTTTCTAGACAAAAAACAGTCATACCTCGACTTTTTCCCAAAAAGTCTCGGTTTGCAGAAAAATCTTCTGAGACTAAATCGACTTTCCTAAAATGGTTTGTGACATGACAGAACTTTCAATTTCTGAAATCGGATTCAAATTTGCGGTTAATTTCACTCTGGCGCATTTTTAGCGTGACCTAGGTTACTAGGTAGCTTTCATAAATTTTTAGTGCAAATGACCAGTGGTCGATTTTCTTCAAGCCACAATGAACCCACTCGACACATTAGTGACTCTCAATTGTTGTGAAAATCTCGAGGATTCAAATACGAATACAGGGTACCAAAACGATAGAAAAATCAGTCTAGTGCCGGTCGATGAGAATTTTCCAATTACCCACGTTTAGCCACACATCTCAGTTAAACCGACCTATTTCTTATTTCCAATCGACTTATATCTGTGCCGCCATGATCTTTACAGATGAGCACGGTCGAGTAGCCAATTTCTGGTCAAATTTTCTAGTCTATTGCATTAAAATTTCTTAATAGGCATGTCGATGAAATGCCCAATTAATTCAATTGAAAGTAGAAGTGAAAATTTGGGATGTCACACTTGCCCTCACTAGCCATTGGCGAGATCAAACTTACCAGCCAATGGTGGGGCGAGGCATGCTCTTTGCTAGTGGCCGATGACGTTGACCTCATTAGCCTTTGCATTGGTTAGTCATCGAGATCTGGCAACAAGCTAGAGGAGAAAGGGAAGGGAAAAAAAAGAGAAAGAAAAAATAAACAAAGATTCAAAATGTCAAATATTATTAAAAAGTGTTAGCATTAGTGCCAACTATATCACGTAAGATGCCCAATATCTATGTTAGTGATTTCCAGTTAAAATTGATCAAATGGATTTAGTTAGCATAAATGCAAAAAGTTTATAACTCAATTGGTAAAAAAAGAAGTTTATGGTTGAATTAACGAAATTGCTGTAGGTTTAATTTAATTTATTTTTTTGGTACTTCTCCCAAAAGGAGAGTGATGAACCTCGATGAGAATAAAGAGCACGAATTTTCTATATAAAAAAGTAAGCAAATTACTGAATTTCTAAGTGTAAATCGAGTTTTGCAGCAGCACAAGTGGGTTTATTTGTCCATTTAATTTTTCCCATAATCTCGTCAAAACCAAGTTGGCATTAAACAATTTAGGTATTCTATTTGCTCGAGTCTACGTCCTCATTGCTGGCGTTCATGTTACAAGATTTCACATTCACATCACATGCATATCAGATATTGGAATTACGTCGGCGTGGTGAGTAAGAATCCGTGTTAACGCTGTTTATGGAGATATCGATTCCAGCTTAAGAATTATAAGTCACTTACTTGAATCTTGCCAACAACATAAAACTATTTTGGGTAAGGCCGATATACACAAGCCCAAGGCTGTGACTTAATCATGTCATGGGGTTTGCAAGAAATTCCATGCACCTCCAAATAGACGTGTCTTTACGCTTGAGCCCATGAATTATAAAAAATATTGGTACTTAGATAAGATGAAAAATAATGCTCATATGAGAAACGGCTTCCTTTTGGAGATATATCGCTTCTTTAATAAGGAAAATTAAATTTTATCACTTAAACATTTTTGGCCTCCATTGAATCTCTTCTTCTTTAACAAATCAAATAGAAGATTGCGTCAATATAGACAAGTCATAAAGGCTAACATACAAGAATCTCAAGTTGCGTCAATATAGATGAGCCCATGGACCGAGGCCATTACAGCGGAAAGAAAATTTCGTTCGTGAAATTAAATAGATGAAAACCGTGTAAGTTTCTGTCCTTTCTTTTCTGAAAATATAATCAGTTTTCTCAACTTCAAATGTGTCATCTAAACAGGTGCAATTAAATGCGTACACAAACTATGTCTAGTATCCAAATGGAAAAATTACAGTTCATGCGTTAAGTCTGCATTTCACGAGCTTACTGAAACGGGAAGATAATAAGATGTATTGAAGGTAAGTTCGCCGACAAGCGAAGACAATTTGACACCCGTATATGGAAGAGATATTGACGGGGGAAGACAATTATTTTTTTCCTTTTCTTTTTTTTTTAATTTTTTCCTTTTTTCTTTTTCCTTCATTTTGGCTGGCATTGCTGGCCCTCGCTGGCCAAAATGAAGGAAAAAAAGAAAAAAAAAGAAAATAAAAGAATAAATAATTAAAAATTAAAAATTAAAAATATCATTAACATATTATCTAAACTATCCACATCAATTCCACCCAGCATTCAGTGATTTCTTACCTAAATTGATCAAATGGATTAAATTGGTATCAATGCGAAAATGTTTAGAACTAAATTGATCTAATTAAAATATTTAGGATTGAATTGGTATATATATAACAGGCTTAGGACTTTTTTTTAGTACTTTTCCCCAAATCTTTAGATTATTATAAATCTTGATTTCCATAAAATGGCCTTTTCATGAAATTGATACCTAAACCTTAAAATTTATTCATGTGACTCACTAAATTGTTTGCTTTTAAGTAGCATGATGTTGCCAAGTGCTATACATCTTTCCAATGCCGCTGCTGATGACCATACTACAAATTTCATTCTCATGTCTCAAGATTAGGTAGTTTTACGGGTATCTCTCAAACTTATATCAATATATCCATATTTTAGATCTAATTTCAAAGAATATCGAGTCGCCAAATAGATTCTGAAAGCCGAGATCTGAAAAAATAAAAAGAAAAAGAAAAAAGACTTTTAGTCAACCTGAAGCACTCAAAATGTTCATAACGTCCGTAGAATCATATATAATCTGTTTCGGAAATCTTAAAACTTCAATAAAACTTTAATTTTCAAATTTTGGATGAGAATCATAGATAGAAGTAGCTGATAAGTGCAGTCATACATGTCCGTTAACAATCGTTTCATGTCATTTAGGGAAAAAAAAAAAAAGAAACAGAAGTTTATTAACTTGTCATTGTGAACTAGAGACTCCGACAAAAAAAAAAAAAAAAACTAGAGACAAGCTCGACAGCCCATATATAAAATTTTTCCAGCGCAAATAATTAATTCATGAAAAATTATGAAGTTGACTATTGTAACCAACTTAAAAGACTTTTCAAGGTAACAATGTGATGTCACGGTTTACTTAATGGGTTGTCCGCTTTTATTCATGTCTCTTAAGAACTTTAGGATATTATCCTTTGGTATAATTAGATGTAGCTAGGTAAGCACTTTCTCAGAATCATCCACTTAAAGAATAAATTCAAGAAGTAATTTGCCATCATAAATTTAAACCATTACTGCCCATTTTCGTGATTAACTAATAGACCAAATGCATGCTAAAAATTCTATATTGATTTTTTTCATCTTCGAAATGTCACAAAGAAATTTCCCAGCATCCTAAACTCGAGTCCCTTATCATTAAATCTCTTGTGACCATGTATATCACATAAATGCAAACCTAAGAAGAGACTATAGAGTCATGAAATGAAAAGGCCATATACTCTTATCAATCATATTAAAATGACCATTGGTGTTATCTTGATGATTTTACTATTCTCCGCCCCAAATAAATGTGATGCGTGATGATGCATCAAAATGGAACTTTTTCAGTGTTGGTAAATTTAAGAAAAAGTTAGTAAACATAACAAACTATTAGATAAAAAGCAATTATCAATCTCTTGATTAGCTCTTATAGTTTCCGGACATGTCGACACGTTGATAAGGATAGAAAACTCGAGATTAGGGTTTCTAATTGCGACGGGTCCCTTTTTCAAACAAAAAGTGTCAATTTTCGTTTCTTTTCTTTTATAATGTCATTTTTAAATGATTTCCTAATCGTTTCCAATAATAAACCTCGGGTCAGAAATTGACTTTTCACACAAAAATATCCCTTTTAGTCCCAATTTGACTTAAACATAAAAAATTTTGCAAAAATCAATTAAGAACATTGTTTTCCGAATTTATTGTTTTTAGGTTCAAAATCAGCTAGAAATAAAATTACTTTCATTCTAGTCATAACTAGACTTAGTTCATTTTATGACATTTGATCTAGAGGTCATTACTCATTCACTCATTCAATCAATTCCGAGATCGGGCATGCCAAATTATGGATTCTCATTTTTACCCCTGTTGGGGGTCTAGATTGATTCTACATGATTTGCAAAAAAACACTTTCGTTCTCCTTGTTTTGTGAGATAAATCCGAATCTGGGGTCAATTTTGGGGAATTCATTCAGGACCTTCTCGATTTGAGGGATTTAGCCTTCTTGAACATGAGAAAACCACGCTAATGAACTCCAATTGATGAAATTCATGTTGACCCATTTGAAATTAAGATTTAATTTTGAGAATTGAGATTCAATTTCACTATTAAAGCTCAATTCAATTTTAGCATAAAAAATGTATCATCAATCTAATGTCAATTTGAATGCAATAGAGTACCCTAGGTGTGGACAATTAATCTAATATGTGCCTTGCAATTTTAATTGAATTCAATCTCATTAATTTGTGTTTTTGGGCAACAAATTACATGAAATTGTCCAATTTAGCCTAGGAAATCCAATTACGTGTACCCATGGCATGGGTCCAATATTTTTCATATTAATCGGGCAATTAGGTCAATAGAAAATTACCGGATTGCATTACATGGTTTAATTGGCCTAATTTCTTTAAAATTGGACCATTTCTCTTCAAAATTGGACTGTTTTTCCTCAAATTAGATGAGAATTCCTTTTGAGGGACTGAATTGCATAAAATTCCAAAAGACAAGGACTAAACCACCCAAAGGGAGGCTGAACTAACCAAACCAATTTGGATCGGTGTTCGTGAAATTCTAAATGCAAGTAAACATATCGAATGAATAATATAATAATGAGAAAGAATATTGTTCCACAGAGATTGATGATTAATAAACTAATTAAATACTAAAAATAGATTAGTTCTAAAATTTATTTAACAAATCAAAATAGAATTGAGAATAAATTAAAATTAAAAATCTTAAAAGAAAATTTGGAGAATAAATGCAATAAATCAATTAGATGAATATGTTAGAGCATCCGATTTCACCATAACCACTAGTTATGAATTTGAAATTGTTACACGTACAAGAACGATGTCAAACATGTGATAACGGAATTTCCTAATCTATTTACTATTCTATCTCTAGATATAGCAAAATTACTCAGTTTATTAATCCACTATATCCCTATGTAAATTTAAATAAATATAAGTACATTAAAATCTATGAATATTCTCGATTTACAATGAGTCTTTTGAATCACCTTAACACTGAAAGCTACACATTTGAGGTAGTATATCACTATGCACATTTAATTTATGGTTATATATTATAAAAAGAAATTGCATATTATCACTCCTCAGTCTTAAACATGCACATCAGATCATTCAAGTGGTGGCCAGTCACTTAAAATCATTAAGTACGATAATATATAACTCACATTAATGAAATCACTTGCATGCATAAAAATCATGAAATTTATATCATTATGGTTAGGCTACATCATAGCCCTAATAAAAGAAAATTATAACATAATAGAAGAAGAAATGAAAATATAATTTAAACCCCGCATCTTGAATCAAAGAACAAGAAATCTTCTACCACATTGTTTTCTCTCAAAATGCTTGAAAAACTCCCAAAACAATGAAAAACGATCTTAAAACCCAAAAAAAAAAACCTAGCTGTCTATATTATCCTATTTATAGGATATATTCAAGAATCCTAACACAATGCAATTGCTTTTCTTTTTTCTTTTTTTTGCATAAAATAAGGGAATAAATCACAAAATCCTTGATTCAATATCCATCTTCCAATACTTTTTTATTTGAGCTCCTGAATCATAGAATTTTCCTTTCCTACTTTTGCCATTTTTTCCTTATTTTCTCCATATCTCATTATTCTACATAAACAAGGAAAATTTGGGTAAATAGAAGAAAATCCAAATCTTTTCTAACGAATATTGCATTATAAAGTACCATATTTGTTGCCTAAAATATGTAAAAATAACTCTAGTATTCTAAAGTTATCAACCAATCCGAGCAGTCGTCAGCAAAGGAGGCTAGCTCAACCCTCCTCCGGTTGGTTCTTAGGGACTAGTGATTACCCCTCGACATCTCATTGTGTGTGCTTCTCCCCAATGCCCTCCAATTAAGGTAGTATATCACTATCCACATTTAATTCATGGTTATAAAGAGTAATTGCATATTATCACTCATCAGTCTCAAACATGCACATCAAATCATTCAAGTGGTGACCAGTCACTTAAAATCCTTAAACACGATAATATATAACTCACATGAATGAAATCACTTGCATGCATAAAAATCATGAAATTTATATCATTATGGTTAGGCTACATCATAGCCCTAATAAAAGAAAATTATAACATAATAGAAGAAGAAATGAAAATATAATTTAAACCCTGCATCTTGAATCAAAGAATAAAAAATCTATTACCACATTGTTCTCTCTCAAAATGCTCGAAAAACTCCCAAAACAATGAAAACAATTTCAAAACCAAAAAAGAAAAAGCCTAGCTGTCTATGTTATCCTATTTATAGGATATATTCAAGAATCCTAACACAATGCAATTGCTTATTTTTTTGCATAAAATCAGGGAATAAATCACAAAATCCTTAATTTGATATCCATCTTCCAATACTTTTTTATTTCATCTCCTGAATCATAGAATTTTCCTTTCATACTTTTGTCATTTTTTCCTTATTTTCTCCATATCTCATTATTCTGCATAAACAAAGAAAATTTGGGTAAATAGAAGAAAATCCAAATCTTTTCTAATGAATATTGCATTATAAAGTACCATATTTGTTGCCTAAAATATGTAAAATAACTCTAGTATTCTAGAATTATCAACCGGTTCGAGCAGTCGTCAGCAAATGAGGCTAGTTCAACCCTCCTCTGGCTTGTTCTTGGGGACCAGTGATTACCCCTCGGAGGCTAGTTCAACCCTTCCCCCTAAATCTTGATCCGAATCGTTGATTTTGGTGCATCACCACCATCCGAATAATCAAATGTCTAATTTTCAAGCTTGCTTAACCCCCAAGCAAATTAGCTAGGCTTTGAGATCAAATCTTAGCTGTTGGTTCGATTCGATGGCTAGGATTCGATCTTAGGGGTAGGATATATAGGGGCTGCATGTTTCTATTCTTTTTTTTTGTTCAAGAACAAATTTTCTGTTTTTTTGTTCCCGGGAACAAAAAAAGAACAGAAACGCGTTTGTTTGCGTTTTTGTTCAAAATCAATTTTTTTGTTCCCGGAACGAAAAAAGAACAGAAATGAGAAACAAAAAAAAAAAAATTGTTTCTTGTTCCAGAAACACTTCTCAAGAAACATTTTTCTTCTTCTTTTCTTCTTCTTTTCTTCTTTTCTTCTTCTTCTTTTCTTCTTCTTTCTTCTTTGGCCGGTCGCCGGCCTCGGCCATGGCCGGCGACCGGCCGTCGAGGGCCGGCGACGCCGTCGAGGGTTGGCGACCTCGTCGGAGCGTCGCCGGCCCCCGGCGAGCTCGAGCTCGCCCGGCCATGGCGAGGCCGAGCCTCGCCCGCGCCGGCGACGCTCGGCCTCACCATGGCTGGGCGAGCTCGAGCTCACCCGGATCCGGCGAGGCTGAGCGTCGCCAGCATGGGCGAGGCTCGGCCTCGCCATGGCTGGGCGAGCTCGGGCTCGCCAGATCCGGCGAGGCCGAGCGTCGCCGGCTGCTGCGAGGCTCGGCGTCGCCCGGCGGCCGGCGACGCTCGGCCTCTCCGGGGCCGGCGAGCCTCGCCATGGCTGGGCGAGGCTGCCGACCCCGTCGGCCGCTCGCCGAAGGCCGGCCACCGGCCAAAAGAAGAAAAAAAAAAAAAGAAAAAAAGGAAAAATAAAATAAAAACATTAAAAAATTAAAAAAAAAACAAAAAAAGAATAAAGTTTACCAAACATGTTTCTATTCATTTTTTATTCCGGGAACAAGTTTACCAAACGCATTCTTTTGTTCAAAAACTGTTCCCGGAACAGAAATAGTTTTTTCTATTTCTCGTTCCCTAGAACAATTTTTGAACAGAAACACAAACAAACAGCCCCATACTATTTTCCCTCTAAAAATTAAGAGGGGCTTATTTTCTGTAGATTATTCTCTCTATAACTCATATCACTTTCTTAAAAACCTCTCTTTCTCTCTCTATTTTCCCAACTCCTCTCTCTTCTCCTTCTCACGCACGCCGCTGCACCTTGCCATTCGTCACGCCCTCAATCGCTCATTGGAGACTCCATCAACGGTGCTTCGTTGTCCCTAAGCTATTCTAGCCTCCCTCTCTCCCGCCGTGGCTGCTCGACGTCCTAGCTACCTCTTGATTGCCTTGCTCAGCTTGATCTCTTGATTAGGTCAATCACCGACGTTGGTGATTGCAGCCGTGAGGAGCGCGACTGATTCTGACACTCAACTAGCCTCCCTTTACCTTGATCCACCTACGACGGCCTCCTCTAGTCTGTCCCCGACTAGTTAGTGGTCTAGCAGCCTCTTGTTCGTCCTGCTGACACCGATCTTCATTTGGCATCCAAACCAGGACCCGACTTACCCTCGCTGATGATTAGCAAAATCGGTAAAAAAATCGACAAACAGATAACATGTTCAAAAGTCAAAATCATCATAAAAAACACATTAATTCCAAAACATATCATCAAACTGTCGAGGTTGATTTTAAACCTCAAGCAACATCGAATTGAGACATTCTATCACTCGTTAGAAAGGTTTTTGGATCGTCTTCGAATGTCATGAAGACATCAACATAAAAAAGCATAATAAGAAGCTCATATCACAACATTTCTTAAAATTGTCATAGGGATACATGATTTTTGCAGAACAGATATAATTAATTCATCAAACACGTTCAAAGCAATCAAACTCATTCAAGGCTAAGCTATGACCATTCTTACATCCTAACACATCATTATATATAGAAATGATCTTCCTAAAGTGAACTCTAGCCCTAGACACCCATCGCATCCTCACTTCATCGAGTTCAAAGTGTTAATAGTTACCTTTTAGCGTTATTGCGCGATTCTAGCTTGATTGAGCAATCACCAAGAACCACACCAATCTAGGAACATTGAGGGGCTTCTGAGGAACATCGAGGTCGTCAGAAGGGGATGAATCAATGGCAGAATGGCTCTGATTAGCCACCGGTTTGGGGATTAGGCCCGGTTTGGACCGATTTAGGCTCACTAGGGAAGAATAGTAACCGGCGGTTGTCTGTTGGCTTTCTAACCATGCCCTTACTACCAAAGGCCAGGGACTCGCCTATAGAGGGGGTTGAGGTGGTTGGACCGCCTGGAGGACTACAGGACCGCTAGAATCAGTTGTGGATCGTGCAGCTAGGATCACTAGTGAGAATGCTAGTGATTTGCTCAGGTGATGGATAGGCTCGAACGGCAAGCTTCGACAGCCCCCTGGACATCAAGCAAAGGACAAAGGTTATGGAATGTCATGGGTGGTGCTGCACTGCTGGTGGGGCTTTGGTGAGGAGCGATCATCATGGCGATGGAAGGGGTTTGGCGAGGCAATTTGGCGGTAAGAGAGCAATGGGAGAGAATCAGTTGAGAGAGAAAGAGAGAGAGATTTTGGGATTTTCAAATATGTTAAAATGCACAATGTGTTATGAAATACATAAATGAATATTCATTATATTCATATTATTTAATGTACTTATTATGGTACATTTGTATCATACATTCTAAGTACATCTCCCTATACAATGAATGTTCATCTCCCTATCAAATGTATGTATTATTCAATACATTGATATTAATGATAAGTACATTCTTGTTTTCTTATAAATAGGACCATAGTTTTTGTTGTATACATAACAGTGATATATTGGAAATAAAATCTCTCCTCTAGCTTTCTCTACGATCTTTTGTGTTCTAGCTTTCTCTACTCAATCTTTCTATTCTCTCTATTATATATTTGCAACGCAATGTTTTACAACACGTTATCAGCACGAAGATCTACCGATTGAGTAAGTAATTTTTGCAAGGATTATGGCAAATATTGAAAAGCTCAAATTCCACGTCCTGGAAGTGAGTGGAAAGAGTTATTTATCCTAGTGCCTTGACATGGAATTGCACCTCTAAGGGCAAGGTCTCACTAATGTAATTACAGATGATGGAACCTCAAATGCAAAAGATCAAGCAAATGCACTGATTTTTATTCGCCGTCATTTGCATGAAAGCTTGCAGACTCAATATTTATCCGTTCGAGACTCTCATATCTTGTAGAGGAGGTTGAAGGATAGGTATGATCATACCAAGACATCATCCTCCCTCAAGCATAATATGACTAGCAAAATCTCAAACTACAAGATTTTAAATAAGTGTTTGACTACAATTCCACTTTATTTGATATTATTTATTTGCTTGAGTTATGCGTTATCAAACTCACTGATGCGGAATTGTTAGAGAAAACTTTCTCCACCTTCTATGCTTCGAATATTATATCGCAACAGCAATATCGGCAGCGTCGGTTTGCCACATACTCTGAATTAATTTCTATGTTCCTTACTGCCGAGCAAACTAATGAATTGCTGCTCAAAAATCATGATCTTAGACATGTTGGCTCAAAAGCATTGCCTATAGCACATGCTAACTTTGAGAAAAATATTGGTCACTTTAAGCGCTATAAGTGCAAGCAAGAGCATAATCCTAAAATGGATGGTAGGAAATTTAACCGCCCTAGGAAATCTAACTTTACCCTGAATCATGGCAAAGAAAAGAAGCCAAAGAAGGTGATTAATGAAAGTATTTGTCATCGCTGTGGCATGACTGGGCACTGGTCACGTACTTGTCGTACGCCAAAGCACTTTGTTGACCTATACCATGCATCTTTAACAAAAATGGGCAAGCGTGGTGAATCTCATACCATTGAAATCAATCTTACTGCCATAACCACCGTTGAGGCCAACAATATCTCTGTTGGTGGGATTCCTCTTGCTCCTGAAGTAGCAAATGCATCCTTAAATGTCTCTGATTTCTTTGAGGACCTTTGATTACTTTTATGAGGTATCAGATTAGTGGATGATAATTTGAACTTTGAATTCTATGATTCTAATAATTTCTTGTTTAGTTAAATGTATTACCTTTTATTGTTCTCTAATATGGTTATGAAATTCTTATGAACCTTATATAATATTTATTTTGAAATTCTATTTGACTCTATAACTAATATGCAAATTTTATGATACTTGACACATGAAGTTGTCAATATAAATGCAAATGGAAAATACTGAGAAAAAGGAATATGTTTGTTTGCTTGATAGTGTAACAACACATACTATATTTCATAGTAGACATTTTTTCTCAAGCATGACATTGCGTAAGGCGCAAATCCATACAATATCAGAACCTGTTCCGATTATTGATGGTTTTGGAAATGCCACAATTATTTTGCCAAATGGCACCATCCTGCATATTAAGAATGTGTTTCTAAGCATTAGATCAAAAGGGAATCTACTCAGTTTCAAAGATGTATGCCATAATGGGTATCATATTGAGACTATTTATGAGCAAGATAAAGAATGTATTTGCATTTCCTCTTATAAGATAGGTCTGAAGACCATCTATGAAAAGGTAGAAACTTATTCTATGGGTTTGTATTATGTTATGATTAAAGCTGTTGAAACTTATGCCACTACAACCAAGAGATTGGTAAACCTTGATCAGTTTGGATAGTCGCATGATCGCCTTGGTCACCCTGGCACTTCAATGATGCATAGAATAATTCAAAATACAAAAGGACACCCTTTAAAGGATATAAATGTATTGTTGTCCAAAGATTATAATTGTGAGGCTTGTTCATAAGGAAAGCTCATTATCAAACCTTCTATAATAAATGTTAATCTTGAATCCCCTTTATTCTTACAAAGAATTCAAGGTGATATTTGTAGACCAATACAACCACCAAGTGGACCATTTCGATATTTTATGGTACTAATGGACGCATCCTGTAGACGGTACCATATTTGCTTATTATCTACACGCAATGTCACATTTGCACGTTTACTTGCGCAGATTGTAAAACCCGGGCACAATTCCCTGATTATCCAATTAAGAGCATAAGGATGGATAATGCTGGTGAATTTATATCAAAGAATTTTAATACCTATTGTGCTTCACTCGGAATCAAGGTTGAGCACCAAGTTGCATATGTTCATACTCAAATGGATTGGCAAAATTCATGATTAAACATATCCAAATCATTGCTCGCACTCTATTATTAATAACAAATCTCAATGATACAGCATGGGGTCATGCGGTTTTGCCTACGACAGCTTTAATAAGATTACGCCCCACTGCTAGTCTTTTACAATCCCCCCTTCAAATGATTTTTGGTTATGAATCAAATATTTCACATTTGCGCACCTTTGATTGTGCAGTATAGGTGCTTGTAGCATTGCCAAAAAGAACGAAAATGGGTCCCCAATGCCGTTTAGGCATTTACATTGGGTTTAATTCACCATCTATTATTAGGTTATTGGAACTAACTACTGGTAATCTTTTTATTGCCAAATTTGCATATTGTCATTCAATGAGACTAGGTTTCCATCAATTGAGATACCTACAACTTCCATGACTGCAAAACAAAAACCAACTCGAATGAAAAAAAATTATCTCAATTAGACCCAAGGACTCCTGAATGTGAAAACGAGGTGCAACGCATAATTCATTTACAAGCTATGGCCAATAGATTTCCTAATGCATTTAATGATGTTACTAAGGTAACAAAGTCTCATATTCCAGCTGCAAATGCTCCAGTTAGGATAGCTGTTCCCAAAGAACAAGCTAAAATGGATCAAAATCCCCCGCACTTAAAGCGTGGTAGACCAATAGGATCAAAAAGTACTACTCCTCGAAAACGAAGGGGAAAGATTCAGGAATCCACTCCATAAGAGCCTAGTGTTGTGCTTGCTCCCAAAGAGCTTATTGCCCTTGAAGAGGCACAAACCTATGAAAAGAATACCAGTCTCGGGAATACTGAGAATTCCATTACATATTGTAATGAAATTTGGGATCGAAATGAAATCATCATTGATGATGCTTTTGCATTCTTAGTTGCTCATAAAATTATGAATGATAATTGTGAGCCACAATCTATTATTGAATGCCGTCAAAGACAAGATTGGCCTAAGTGGGAGAAAGCAATTAAGGCTGAATTAGCTTCCCTAGCTAAACAAGAGGTTTTTGGACCTATAACTCGTATCCCCAATAATGTAAAGCCCGTTGGATATAAATGGGTATTTGTCTAGAAACGAAATGAGAAAAACGAGGTTATCAGGTATTAAGCCCAACTCGTTGCCCAAGGATTCTCCCAGAGACCTAAGATTGATTATAATGAAACATATTCACCTGTGATGGATATGATTATATTTTGTTTTCTCATTAGCCTAGTAATCTTTGAAAATTTTGAAATGCGTCTTATGGATATTGTGACGGCATATTTATATGCCTCATTAGACTCTAATATTTATATGAAAATTTATGAGAGATTCAAAATGGCCGAAGCATACACTCCTCACAATTTATTCTCAATAAAATTGCAAAGATCCTTGTACAGGTTAAAGCAATCCGGTCGCATGTGGTATCAACGTCTAAGTGAGTACCTAATTAAGGAAAGGTACAAGAATGATCCTATCTACCCATGCGTGTTTATTAAGAAATCAGAAACCGGATTTGCTATTGTAGCAGTTTATGTTGACGATATAAATTTAATTGGAACTCAATAAGAGTTAGCTAAAACTACTGAGTATTTGAAAAGGGAGTTTGAAGTTAAAGATTTGGGTAAAACCAAACTTTTTCTTGGTCTAGAGCTTGAGCATAAAGCAAATGAAATAATCGTCTATCAATTAGCATACATTGAAAAATTGCTTAAACGCTTCAACATGGACAAAGCTCACCCATTGAACGCCCCTATGGTTGTAAGGTCTCTAAATCCCCAAAAGGACCCATTTCATCCTAGAGAATTTGATGAAGAGACATTTGGTCCTGAAGTACCATATCTCAATGCAATTGGGGCTTTGATGTACTTAGCACAATGTACGAGACCAGATATCGCTTTTGTGGTAAATTTATTGGCACGTTTTAGTTCTGAGTCAACTCGGAGATACTAGAATGGAGTTAAACATATTTTTCGTTATCTCCAAGGAACTATAGATTTGGGATTATATTATCCCAAGGATTCCACTAACTCTGGTTTAGTTGAATATACTGATGTTAGATATAGATCTGATCCACATAAGGCTTGCTCTCAAACCAAGTATTTATTTTGTTATAACGGCACCGTTATTTCTTGGCGTTCTACGAAGCAATTGCTAGTAGTTACATCCTCTAACCACTCTGAGATTATTGCTTTATATGAAGCTGAAAAAGAGTGTTGTTTAATACCGGTTACAAATTCTCCCACTATAATTTATGAAGATGATGCTGCTTGTGTTGTACAAGTTAAGGGAGGATATATCAAAGGTGATAGGACCAAGCAAATTTCATCGAAATTTTTCTATATTAATGAATTCCAAGAAAGTCGACAAATTGATCTTAAACAGATTTGATCCATAAATAATCTTGCAGATCTTTTTACCAAATCATTGTCAACGTCAACTTTTGAGAAATTAGTATATGGCATTGGTATGTGGCGAGTTCACAAGATACAAGATTGATTAGCTCCAGCAGTGGCTATATGGCTCAATTGAGGGGGAGATATTATGAACTATGCATTGCACTCTTTTTTCTTTTTGTCCAGTTTTTTCCTACAGAGTTTTTTCCGACTTAAAGTTTTTAACGAGGTAATTAACGCATCCATAAAAAGGGAGAGATCATAAAATTTATGCTCTGCACCCTTTTTCATTTTTGTGCGGTTTTTGTCCCACTGGGTTTTTCCGGCTTAAGGTTTTTAATGAGTCAGTATCATTCTATCCACATTCGTAATGAATATAATGAATATTCAAGGGGGAGTGTTATAAAATATATGAATGAATATTCATTAGATTCATCTTATCTAATGTACTTATTATGATTGTGACATCCTAAAATTTCAATTTTGTTTTCAATTAAATAAATCGGGCCTTTCATCAACACGCCTATAGTGCTATTTTTAGAGCTAATCACTCCTGAGATAACTAGACTATTTGGGAAAGTCATTAAGGAATTTTAACACAATAGACTTGAGAATTCGACTAGGAATCGACTACTTGACCGTGCTCATCTGCAGAGATCATTACGGCACAGTTAAAAATCGCTTAGAGATCAAAGATAGGTCAGTTCAGCTGAGATGTGTAGCTAAACATGGGTGATTCCACTAAATTGCAAACTTCTCGTCGATTAGCACTAGACTGATTTTTCTATTGTTTTGGTACCCCGTGTCTGTATGTGAAACCTCGAGATTTTCACGACCACTGAGAGCTGCCAATGTGTCGAAGATGTTCATTGTAGCTCAAAGAAAATCGATCACGGGTTATTTGCTCTAAAAATTTCTAAAAGTTACCCGGTCGCCTAAGTCACGCTAAAAACGCGCTAGATTGAAATTAACCGTGAATTTGAATCCGATTTCAGAAATTGAAAGTTTTATCATGTCAGAAATCATTTTAGGAATGTTGACTCATCTTTTGAAGATTTTTCTGCAAACCGAGATTTTTTTGGATAAAAAGTCGAGGTAGGGTCATTTTTGTCCAAAAAATTTAGAGAATCATTTTTTATTGCGAAATTGGAATGCAAGTAGGATCTATTGATGAGGAAAAATTTCAATTTGATCGAGGACTCGATAATTGAATTTTTTAGGGCCAAATTGATTTAATTCAAGGAGGAATTGAAGTGGGATTGTGAGAAAATGTTGTGAAATTCGTATGCCCCCTTGCCTAATACCTTTGGACCCTTTAATTTGGCTTCCAAGACAAGTTTGGTGGCTACTTTTGGCTGAGGATTCCAACTGGGGATGGTGGACCACACCAAGGGGACAAGAAGATAGAGAGAAGGCCTTGGTGGCCCCCTCCAAAGCAAACTGGTCCCCCCTTCCTCTTCTATTGCTGTCGACCAGCCTCCATTGAAGAGCAAAGAGCTTCAAAAACTTGCAGAGAGAACCAGCAGCTAGCCCCAAGCCGTCGCATGCCCATCCATCCATCGAAGCTCCACCGCGACGTCGTCGCACCCTGCTCGCTAACCGCGCCGAGACTTGCACATCCTAAGCCACCGTTCCGCCTCCATCGTGACCTTAAGCCATCCCCGGAGCTGCTCAAGCTCGCCTCGTTGCCATCGAAGCCGCCTGGAAGCTTGCTCAGCCCCGTCCAAACCGCAACAACCCCTATCAGTCTTCCTTGCTCATCTCCACCTTAACTAAACCACCAGCCAGCTTGTTCGGCCCAAGACCAAAAGCCGAAGCTAGTGGGTCTCCAACCCACTATTTGGCCCATTTTGGTGGCCTTCTCGACTTCGCTTGGCGATCCTGCTTTGGAGTTCATCGGTCCTCGCCGGCGTCCCCATCGTTTTGATCCAAGCAGATCGTTAATCAAGTGAGTTTAACTCACTAATTCCTGCTTAGTAAATTAATGACGTTTAATGGTTGATTAGTTTAGACTAACTATGGATTAGGTGGATAGTTGGATTAGATTAATAATTTAATTAATCGTTATTGCATGTTAGGTGGTTAGAGTAGTGTAATTAGAGCCTAGACAAGCTCTAGTATTTATCTAGAGTGGTTCGGAAATTTTCCGGGCCCGTCTCGGCTTTTAATTAGGCTTTTCCGACCTAAGTTGCTATTTTTGGTATTTAATAATTAATTTTCGTAATTATTTAATTATTTATTTATTTTTCCAGAAATTAGATCGGGATAGTCGGTGATCGGAATTTTGTTCAGATTGCAATGGGGTGATTGAATTGTTTATTTGACTACTATTTTGTGCAAATTGAGTGTGATTTGTGATTTTGGGTTTTATCCCAAAATTTATTTAATTTCGATAATTAATTGGAAAATAACCGAGTGTCGATTTATAATGCCAAAAATGAATTTGTGGACTGTTGAAATTAGTGATTTTGAAAAGGGAAAATATTGTATTTTGGCTAAGGTCAATCGTGTACCCATACACGATTATTTTTATCGGGTATGATAACAAAAATGATGAAATGGTTGGATGATCAGGATGGTATACTATATTAGCCTACGGGTTGGTATGTTAGCTTAGCGCGAGTAATATACCAGTATACTATATCAGCATGCGGGCCTCAATATGTCAGCTTAGTGCGAGCAGTATATATTAGCAGCTTCTGGTGAGCATTATTAGTATACTATATCAGCCTGCGAGCCTTGATATGTCAGCTTAGTGCGAGAAGTATACTATTTATCAGCTTAATGCAAGCTATACTATCTATTATTAGCTTAGAGTGAGCAGTCTTGATATAATTGGATTGTATAGATAGTATTGAGTGGGCCAACCAAGGGTAGGTCATGATGGCATGGAATCGACTAAGTCGATTGATCGATGATTCGGTCTGATTGGTTGAAATGATTGATTGAGTGGTTGAATTATATTGACTTGTAGGAATGGACTGAGGCCAACGTAAGTCCTCGACTCGTGTTTGTGCTTAGGCAGCCCTCATGACGTATTTTCTTTCTAATCGGGTCTTAGGAGGGGTGAACTCGCTAAGACGTCATCTCACCCCGTTATGGGATAACATTTTAGGTCCTTAGATGGCGGCTCCTCTCGAGCATTTTGGATAGTCGAAGAAGGTCATAGAACAGAGGTCTTACTTTCCCCTACATGGGAGCCTTAGGGGCTAGACCTATGAATTGGTAAGATCCATAGTCTGGGTCGATGCAAGCCTCCCCCATAAGGTGCCCGACCGATACAGATCATGGTACCGCCAAGCTTAGGATGGCCAAAGAGAGGGTCCCATACTAGAATCTGAGATACCTCTATATGTGCTGGAGGTTGCTTTTGGAAAAAGGCACAACAGATCCCCCTGGAGGGTCGGTGGTAGACCCGATTGACTTGGATCTTGAAGACCTAGGAACTCCAGTGTACTTGGCTGCAAGCTCAAATGAGAGTGAGGAGGTGGAGGAAGAGGAAGACTTGTAGTTTTATGAAACCCCCTGTTTTTTAGACTTGGCGTGTATATATATATTAACTTGGTTTGTGTATGACTTGTTATGATATGTATATATAAGTGTGTTGTTGGTTTTCAAAATTATGGCTCTACTTTCCTATCACATCTTGTTTTTGTCTAGGGATTATTTATTCGCTTCCGCATGTGCATTTAAAATTGAATGGGTCGGCAATGCGTCCTAAGACGTTTCTATTTAATCGACCATAGAGGGATGGACACGTGCTCAGAGGATTAGGGAGTGACAATGGTACATTTGTATCATACATTCTAAGTACATCTCTCTATACAATGAATATTCATCTCCCTATCAAATGTATGTATTATTCAATACATTGATATTAATAATAAGTACATTCTTGTTTTCTTATAAATAGGACATTAGTTTTTGTTGTATACATAACAGTGATATATTGGAAATAAAATTCTCTCCTCTAGTTTTCTCTACGATCTTTTGTGTTCTGGCTTTCTCTACTCAATCTCTCGATTCTCTCTATTATATATTCGCAACGCAATATTTTACAACACAATGCACAAACGAGCCTCCCCTTCATTTTTGGAAGGAAAATTGTATATATAACCCCTAAGATCGAATCTTAGCCATCTGCTCAATCCAACGGTTAAGATTTGATCTCCAAGCCTAATTAATTTGCTTAGGGGCCAAGCAAGCTAGAAAATTAGGCATGTGATTATTCGAATGGTAGTGATGCGTCGAAATTGATGATTCAGATTGAATTTGCAATTAAGGCCTAATTAGGGGCATTTTCGTAATTTCACAAAACTTGGATGTTTTTTTGCAAAATCTAAAAATAAAAAATAAAGGGTATAGGAGAGAAGTACACATGACGAGATGCCAAGGGGTGGTCACTGTTGCTAAAAACTTGCCAAAGGAGGGCCGAACCTGCTTTCTTCACTAGTGACTGGTCGGATTGGTCTAAACCAATTCGGTCAATTTAGCCTCCCTTCGGGCAGCTCGATCGTCGTCTTCCTAAATTTTATGCAATTTAGTCCCTAAAAGGAAACTTTGCCTAATTTGAGAAAAAAAAATAGCCTAATTTGAAGAGAAATGGTCCAATTTTGAAGAAAGGCCGACTAAACCATATAAACCCAATTCTAGCCTAATTACCTACTTAACATGAAGAATATTGGAGCTATGCCATGGGTACACGTAATTAGACTTCCTAGGTTAATTGGGCAATTTTTTGTAATTCTTGCTCAAAAACATAAATTAATTGAAATTGAATTCAATTAAAATTGTAAAGCACCTATTGGATTAATTGTCCATACCCAGGGTGACCTATTACATTCAAATTGATCTTGAACTATCGGTGCAACTTTTATGCTAAAATTGAATCAAGGTTTAATAGTGAAATTGAACTTCAATTCTCGAAATTAAACCCTAGTCTCAAATGAGTCAACTTGAATTTTATCAATTAGAGTTCATTAGCTTAGTTTTCTCATGTTCAAGAAGTCTAAATCCCTCAAGTTGAGAAGTTTCCAAATAATTCTCCAAATTGACTGCTTCATAACACCCGCACCTATCATTTCTATGTATATTTGTAGCTTAACGACTACTTAATCAAACCTCATAATTCAAAATCCATAAAGCCCTATATTGGTACCTTAACACCAAATATTAATCCGATTAGATAAATCAAATCAGTTTGGCAAGGTTCTTGTGGCGCAAAACCTTCTTCTCCTTACCCTTTCCTCTCCTTTCTCCTTTCTTCTCTCTCCGTTTCTTTATGCTTAACGTGACCTTTCTTTGTTCTTTTCCTCCTCCGTTTTTTTTCTTTGATCACACCCCTACCTTTTTGACTTGGTCAAAGAGATTTAAATATAAGGCATTTGTCGTGGAAAAATCCCAGGCTCTCTGGGTTTCTCTCTATCGTATGGCAGGTGTTTTCCTTTCTGTAGCTTCACAAATCTCCTTGAAGAAGTTCCCTTGAAGAGCTTTTCCCTCTGACTTTCACTGTAAGAATCCTCTATTTCATGCTCTTGTCCTGTCTCTGTGCGTGTTCGCCTGTGTCTTCTCCCTCGTATGATTTACCCATAACTGTAGCAGCCGTTTTTTCCTCTTTTTACCTTAGCAATAGCCTTTTTTGCCTTAATCACACCACTGTTAGACGTGATTTTTCCCCTCGATCTCTTTTTCCTCTTTTTTCTTTGTTGACCATAAAACCCTAAGTATCGTCGCTCCCAATAGTGATCCGCTCCATCTACTCGCAACAGCTTTTTGCTCGAAGTAGATCAACCCGCCCGAGTACTCTGTTCTCCCTTGTTCCAGCATCAATCTCCTCGCTTAGCCCTTGTTTGGAATAACTGCTGTCAAATAGTAAAATTGATTGGAGAGGGCAGCTCTGAGCCTCTATCTCTTTTAAAAGCCCCAATCATATTGCAACTACCCAACATCTTGCGCAAAGGATAAGCTGTGTTCTTGGAAGAAATCATTGCCTCTCTGTTATTTCACTGCTGAGATAGTTCTCTTACAACTTCTTTGAGTCTGTGAGTAAGACAGAAATAATGAATGATCAGACTTCTGATGAGAATCCAGTAGAGGCATTATGCAGAAGCTTAGGTAGATTATGGTCCAAGGATGATATGATAGATGTTACACAAGGAATATCTGAAGAAAAAATGACAGAATGCCGTTTAACATTATTTGGAAAACTCTATTCTCGTCCTAACATGAATTTTCAGGCCTTTTCTCAATACTATGAGATGGGCATGGAAGACGAAAAAGGTGTCATGTACTATGCTTGAACCAGGTTTTTTTTCTCATTTTCCATCAAGTCTAAAGATGAAAAACAAAAAGTACTTGACTTCGGGCCGTGGTCCTTTGCAAGCAACCTCCTAGTGCTTCAATAGTGTGATCCCGATATCCCAGAAATGTGTTATGATTTTGAACATTGTCCCTTTTGGGTTAATCTATATGGACTTCCATTTGGCAGAGTGATGAAGGAAGTTGTCAAAGAAATAGCTTCCAAGATCGGTGAGGTAATTGATGTAAAGTTGGAAGCCAAAGGAAATAGTACGTTTAAAGTTGGTAAAGCCCGAGTTAATCTTCACTTGGGTTGCCCCCTCAAAATAGGAGTGGTTCTCAATTTGGGCAGCAAGAAATTATGGATAGAATTCAAGTATGAACGACTCCCGCACTATTGTTATTCTTGTGGAAGGATTGGGCATTATGCCACAGCATGTAAAGAAATTCCCTATGAAACTACAAGGCTAGAAGAGGATTTACCAAGTAATTTTGGCAACTAGTTACGTGCTAAAGTTAGGACTCAGCCCTTATGGTAAAATATTCTATGAAAAACATGTCGAATTCCTTCATGATCCTGAAGTGGTGCTAGAATCCCCCTTTACTACAGAAATTCAATATAATCAGCACTTAACCCGAACGATAGAGCAGCCCACCCTACCTATTAGAAGTCAAGCATTCTCTCGCCATTACCATAAGAGAGGAAAAAGGCCCACAAAAAAGAGGAAGCAGCTGTCTAGATGAAGAATCAATGATGCTTCTTTACACTGAACAGCTATAAGAAAAAGAGTTTGAGGGAGAACACCAGTTAGTAAATGAAAGAGGCCAGAATAAGGGCAAAACTAAAAGCACAAAAATTCCTACTTCAAAGAAAGGGAAGAGATTTTGTCCATACGGTGCTCAATCTTCAAAGGCACCATCTAAAGAAAAACTGTAGCTTGTGGACATTCCTATCACGGAAGAGGAGAAATCAACACACTGAGCTTTGGTGGCTAGCCCTAACAAGCCACCAGGTCAGCCATGAAACTCATCAGTTGGAATTGTTAGGGGTTGGGCTCACCCCTGACAATTCGAGCTTCACGAGCCCTAGTGTCTCAAGAACGGGCCAATATTCTTTTTTTAATGGAAACCAAAAATAAAGAGCAACTAGTGCAAAATTGGCGTCGTAGATTGAAGTTCCAAAATAGCTTTTTGGTGAATACAAATGGTATTTAAGGCAGTTTGGCAATCTTTTGGGATGGAACGGTTACTATAGTTGTGGATTCGTCTTCTGAAAATGTTATCAATGTGCAATGTTGGCTTCACGAAAATAGGCAGCTCATGAGAATCACCTTTATACACGCTCCAACTAGTTTTAATGCTAGAATACTCTTATGGGAAGAAATACAACGAGAAAGCACTTTTAATCACCTACCATGGCTATGTATCGAGGACTTCAATGAAATCATGTATCATTGGGAAAAGATGGGAAAGACACTAGCAGAAAACTTTCGACTTACAGCTTTCAGAGACTTCCTACATGCATGTTCTTTGATGGATTTAGAAAGTAAAGGATGCGCTTTCACATGGACAAATCGAAGGAGTGGTCAGGAAAATGTCAAGAAAAGGTTGGATAGAGCATTATGTACCCTGGAGTGGATAATAGCTTACCCTGCCGTGGAGGTCATAGCCCTACCAACAATAGGCTCTGATCACAATCCTCTCCTGCTATTCCTATATCCTAAAACAGATCGCAGAAGATGAGATTTTAGGTACGAAGCATATTGGGCCGAGGATGAAGATTGTAGGAAGCTTGTGAAATGAACCTGGGATGAATCCCACGGCAAAAATATGGTTGAGAAACTAAAGTTAGTAGCTGCAAAACTTTTTGAATGGAGTAAAAGAAGATATCCCAATGCATATAAACGGATAGAAGGATTGAAAAAGGAATTTCAAACCTTGATGAACAGTCAAGATAGTGACTATGACCAGCAAAGAATTCAACAAATTAATCAAGAAATCGACTCCCTTTGGCGACAAGAGGAGATGTTTTGGAGCATGAGATCACGAATAAAGTGGCTGCAATGGGGAGATAGAAATACAAAATTCTTCCACGCTACAACTATTCAATGTAGAAACCGGAACTGAATATCCATGTTATTGAACAAGTAGGGGGAATGGGTTTGTAATCAAGAGGCACTTCAGGCCATGACAGTTAACTTCTTCAAAAACCTATATAAATCAGGGGGACAACGAAACTTTCAGCCCATTCTTGATTATATTCCAAACTTGGTGGATGAACCTATGAATCAATATCTTATTGCTCCTGTCACAGTGGAAGAAATTAAAGATGCTACCTACCAGTTGGGACCTAATAAAGCTCCTGGCCCGGATGGGTTAAATGGCATATTTTTCCAGCACCATTGGCGAGACATTGGAGAAGATATCTGTCGGGAGGTTCAACAATTCTTTGAGACCGGATCCCTAAATCCAACCGTTAACCAAACACAAATCACTCTCATCCCCAAAATCCAAAACCTAGAAAAGATAGAACAATTTAGACCTATTAGTTTGTGTAATTTTGCCTACAAAATCATTTCCAAAATCCTCACAAACAGACTGAAACCTTTATTACCAGCCTTAATCGAACCAGAATAGAGCGCCTTTGTGGGAGGTCGGCAAATACAAGATAACATCCTAATTGTCCAGGAGGTCCTTCATAGACTAAGAACTCGTGATCGCCATCGACATTTCCAAGCTGTCCTTAAACTTGATATGCAAAAAGCGTATGATCGGCTAGAGTGAGATTTCCTTCAAGCATGCCTGAGGAAGATGGGGTTTTGTGAAGAATGGATTAAGTGGATCATGTAGTGTGTTACAACTGTCTCTTATAGCATCAAGCTTAATGGTATATCCTTACCTTATTTCCAGCCAACTCGAGGCATTTGCCAAGGTGATCCATTATCCCCTTATTTATTCATTATTGTGGCTAATGTTCTATCCCATTTGTTAAAGCAAGCCATACAAACAGGCACTCTTTGGGGTATCAGGTTGAATAGAAACTGTCCCACTCTTTCACACTTATTATTTGCAGATGACTCTATCTTTTTCCTATATGGTACAATCTTGGAATGTCAAAACTCGGTGTCTATCCCTCATCAGTATTGTTATGCATCAGGTCAAGCTATCAATCTTAACAAATCAGGGATATTCTTTTGTAAAGGTTGTCCAGTACAACTGCAGGAAAATATGGCGTCTAAGCTGAGAGTTCCAGTTATTAAGAAAACAGGGAAATACCTAGGACTCTCTTTGGACTAGGGTGCCTCTAAAAAAGAAGTGTTCACATGGATTCTAGCTAGAATAAATATAAAGTTGGAAAGTTGGAAGGAAAACTTGCTATCAAGAGCGGGAAAGGAGACACTTCTCAAATCAATTGTGCAAGCCATACCCCAGTATGCTATGTCTATTTTTAAAATTTCAGTATCTATTATAAGAGTTGTAGAAAGGAAGATTGCTAACTTCTAGTGGAGAAACAACAACAAGGCGAAGAGTCTTCATTGGAGAAAATGGGAACTTCTCAAGCTCACAAAAAAGGAAGAGGGACTTAGTTTCAAAGACCTCCTCACTTTCAATGTTGCTGTGTTAGGAAAACAAGCATGGCGTCTCTCTCAACACCCAGACAATCTATGGAGCCAACTTATGAAAGGTCTATATTTTCCTAATTGTGACTTCTGGCAAGCAGGAAAAGGATCGTGCCCATCCTGGGGATGGCAAAGTATATTAGTTGGGAGAGAAGCGATAGCCCCTCAAGTAATGTGGGCCGTGGGAAATGGGCAAAAAATCTCAATCAGAACAAATAAGTGGTTGAAAATAGGTATACTAAGAGGACCCGAGTTAAGAAATGAACCTTCCAAAGTTGCAGATTTGACAAACTTTGAAAATGCCGAATGGAAAAAAGACCTATTGCGAGCTATGTTTGATCATAACAAAATGACGGAAATTCTAGCCACCCCCTTTGGCCTACCATCTACGGAAGATAAACTGGTTTGGATGAATAATAAATCAGGAAGATATACGATGAAGAGTGGATATTTGCGGCATAGAAAAAACACAAAGACTCCTCGAGATCAACAGCCAACAACATCCTACCAGGTTAGCCCCAACTTGTGGAAACAAATATGGAACGCAAATATACAACCTAAGATAAAAATTTTCCTATGGAGTGCTTGTCAGAATGCTTTGCCTACAATGGAGAACTTGTATAGAAGGAAAATAGTACATGCACCTACATGTCCATTATGTGGATTGGAACCGGAGACGATAGAACATATATTTCTCCTCTGCCCATGGATTACGCAGATATGGACTGAGCCATCCCTGCAAGTTCAAGTGAATTGAGTAGGCTTAACACACTTTGATGAATGGTTATGTCAAGTGCACATAAGCTCAAGAATCTCACATAACTTTGAATTGCTTGGGAATGTATTATGGTGCATATGGAAGGATCAAAATCACCATATATTCAGAAAGAGTCCCCTCAACTCACATCATACCCTTTTTAGAGCCATCAGTTCTCAAGACAGTTTCAACACATGGAATCCCAAATCTAAGAATCAGAAGAAAGAAGCCGACTTACACAATAGATGGCAACCCCCGAAACCCGGTACTCTCAAAATCAACATCGATGCATCTTTCAGGCCTACCTGCATAGATTTCACAAAGAAGAAAAAAGGCAAAGACTTCAATAAATTAGCCTTAAATATGTTCCACAGGTTGCCTAGGCAAGTTGTTTATACAAGACAGAGCAAACAAAACCCAAACAACGTCCTCTTACACACCGACTCAAGTACACAAAGCAGTAGCAACGAAGAGCAAAGGGAGAGGCCAGATCTGCATTTTAAAGAAGGTGAAGATGCTAGCAAACAGTAAATTAGCACAGATCTGAAAAGACAAGAAGAAGGCGGGATCTCATGCACCTTGCTGTAACAACCCTTTCTAAGCGATACTGCGCCGCGCCTCAACAGGGGAGCTAGGACAACTGGTTGTTCCAAATACAAAGGAAAAGACACGCATCTGCTGGATCTGTTCAACATTTTTGAAAATGGAATGGATGCCGCTGATTGTATACAAACCAAGATCGCCTCTGAGTCTGCACAGCAACCTCAACTGACTTGCTCGCCTGATGATGGCAACAAGGGGAGGACAAATCAGCTAAAAGGAAAATTTGCAAGCAACTAGGAAAAAAACTCGACCTCAGAACAGCACAGATAGGAGCTCGATTTCTCCACTGGCTCTCAATAGCAACACCCCCCCTTCAAAGGTGCTGTAGCTTGTATTTGCAGGGACGAAATGGGCAGAACTATTGATGGCTTTACAAAATCTGTGGAGGTGAGATCGGCAGAGCAAGCGGAGGTAATGGCTTTGGTGGAAACCCTAGATTTTATTTCATCGAAGTTTTTTTTTTTTTTTTTTATTTCATCGAAGTTGGCCCCAAATAGAACTGAAAAAGAGATTCTCATACATTTTGACTGTAGTACGATGGTGAATGGGGTCCTCTCTTTAGAGACCTGTAGCTGGGAGATACAACCACTAGTGGATCAGGCTAAGCGAAATCTGGAATAGATGTCGGGTACCACTTTAGCCCATTGTAGTCAAACCACGAACAAAGTGGCTGACTGGTTAGCTAAAGCCCATCGAATGGGCTGTCTTAATAGGAATTGGGTTAATAACCCCCCGTCAGCTCTTTTAAATCTATTGTGTGTGGATCCTAGTGTTGTATTTGCTACAAACATTTCCTAGTAATGAAATTATGCTTGCTTGACAAAAAAAAGAGATTTAAATATTACATGTTCGAGGCTAGTAAAGCAATTCACAATTTACTATCCAAGACGCCAAACCAAATCCACCTTCAAGGCAAAATACTTTAAACCAATGGATTTTAAATGATAGATGCCGACCCTTTTCCTCCATTGTCTTGTGAACTCGATTGTGCTGGAGTTGGTGGAATATTGAAAAGCAAGAATCAAAAGGTTATCACATTCACGACATGAACCGAGTCTTGGTCACCCTTCATATATGTTTTCACATTGCTAAAATATGGTCTGACACACTTTATTCACTCAAACGATGACTTAGTAAGAAAAAATGAGCGAGCATCTGCTCTTTATCTCATCCATCTAAATGCAATTCAAGTCCCCGCCATTGTTTATTAGCGAAATAGCTTGACAAATCTCCATGCCATGTTGTTCTTCTCATCCATCTAATCGCAAATCAAGTCCCCTCCATTGTTTATTAGCTAAACATCTTGACAAGTCTCCATGTCATAGTGTTCTTCTTGGTTGTCTTACGTTGTACGTTGTGTAAGGCCCATTGCCAACGGCAAGAAATGGAAAAATTACCCAATCAATTCTAAATTTATTGTACAGCTTTCAATTCAGTCATAAATTTTCAACTTTACTAATTGAGTGGTAAACTTTTGTGCAAAATTTCATTGTAGTCCTTCTAGATAAATCGTGCCATCTTACATTGCAAACTGTAACATCACCAATTTTCTGGTAAAAATTGGCTATATATTAGAATTCACTAAAATATTTAGGACTAAATTAGCAAAATCAAAATTATGACCAAATTTCCATCTGTAAAATAGATCTAGAACTGATCCAATAATATTTCCATAGAAAGACATTATTTATATATGTAAATGTTTTTTCTATGGCACACTTGCTTGTAGAGGCTCACCCGTGCCTCTGGGGATGCTGCTGGACGTCAATGAGGATCACCTGGATTGCTCGAAGGGACAAAACGTAGATATAAGCTTGTATCAGTGACCGGTGGTGATGTTAGAGTTGCAACGGCCAGCAAGCGGGGGCTTGGAGGGACAACGAGAGACGGTAAGGACGAGGCATTGTGCTGGATAGGAGGATTGTTACAGGAGCACGCCACGTAAACCGCCTTGAGTGAGACTCACCAATTTTCTAGGTCCATTCCTCACGACTTCTCACCTCTCAATTCTGGCTACTTTCCTTTCACATCTGGTGTGTCTGGGCATGTAAAGCGTGGAAGTTGATGGATTCGACAATGGGGATGATGTGGAAGTGAAGAAATGAAGGCCGCCTGGCTTCTCTCTCTTTTTGTTCGTAAATGTCCCCTTTTATAGCAAAAAGTCTATCACTGGAAAAGTCTGGACCCGTGGAATCGACTAAAAATCGCTGAATTTTGGCTTGATTTGTCACCGGTCGCGAATTTCTCTTATTCATTTCCAAATTAGCGCTTCAAATCTTTGGTCTTCCATTTTAGCTTCTACTCATATTCTCGTGAACGCATCCAAATTCGCTCACCTCCATTCACTATTCCACGGCCAGCTTGATTCTTTCTCTTAGTTGATCTGGCCATTATCCGTTTTTGATCTTTATTGGCCCCGAGATTTTCGGATTCGGCTCCCAATCTTTCCAGAATTTGTTTCTTGATTACAGCCAATTACTTTCCTAGCTTACTTCAGCATTTAATCTCCACCGCCTGAATTTCGGATGCTGAACATTGTTTGTCTTCACAGACTTGATCAATTTCTCCACTTTTCCCTTGAAGATTATAGAAATAATCTTTGAATGCATCCATATCTAACCCTATATTTGAGTGCAATTCTTTCAAACGTGGACTAAAGGGTCAAATTGATCATCATCCGTTTTGTCCTTGTAACATGCTTAATGCATGTAAAGTAATTCTAAACGTTATCATTATTTAGACGCCATGAAATGTCTAATGCCTATTGTAACTTTAATATGAAATGAATAAATATGATAGCTAAAATTTAGGTGCTAACAACAAAATATGTTTAAAATGCTACAAATACTATGAAATGGCTATCTTAAACTAATGAAAAGACTCCTGAACAAAACTCTCAACCAATGCGGATATTTAAAATTATCCACGACACGAAAGTTGAGCATGAAACTCAATCACGCTATAGCTCTCTCCACTGAACAACATTTCAAGTGAGCTTATAGTAAAAAAGATCTTTTGAAACACTAGATGATCCATAACTTTTTTTTTATACGTCCAAAGAAGATACATAACTTGGCCGACCCAAAATCGAGCCCAAAACTATCAAATTTAGGTACGAAAGCCGTTCGTCACGCACTATTCACCACTCGTGGCCAACTCCAAAATTTTGTTTTGAACAAACCGTAAGTCCAAATTGAGTTTCATAAAAACCTATAATTTCATAACACCTTATATTATCGTTTCTAAATGTGGTCACAGTTCAATGACTACTTAGCAAAACTCATAGTTCAAAATCCACAAAACCCCAAATGGATGCCCTAACCCCAAATATCACTCCGATTAGATAAATAAAGTGCGCAAGCGGACGTCATGATGCGGAGTCAAATTGGCTTGGTGAGATCACTATGGCACAAAACCCTCTTCTCTTTCCATTTCCTCTTTTTTCTTCTTTCCTTTCTCTCTCTCTCTTTCTTTTCCCCGAGCGTCTCGGTTTCTTTATGCTGAACGTGTCCTTTCTTTGTTCTTTTCCTTTTCATTTTTTCTTTTTTTTTTGAGTCATATAACGATCTTTTTTACTTGGTCAAAAAGATTTAAATATTGCATCCTTGGGGCTAGTCAAGCAAGTCACAATTTACCTTCCAAGCGCCAAACCAAATCGACCTTTAAGGCAAAATACTCTAAACAAATTTATTTTTTTCTCCGTTGTGTTGTGAACTCATTTGCGCTGGAATTGGTGGATTATTGAAAAGCAAGAATCAAATGGTCATCACATTCCTGACCTGAATTGAGTCTTGATCACCTTCCCTATCGTATTTCACGTCGGAACATCTAGTTTTGGTCGAACACAGATGAGCAGTGCGTCTCCTCCGAGTGTGTAACTAGACTCCACCAACGAAGATGCAAAGAAATGTGGGAAAATATCCGAAAATGTACGGGAAGATGGACCGAGGCGAAAATTTTAATCTAATGCAAAAGCTCGGTGAATTGAAGCAAGGTAATATAGCCGGTCACGGCCGTTTCAACGAGCTCTAAAATCTCTCTGGAACAATCTCGAAGCGGCGGAGAAGCTCGTGGGACCGGAGTCCACTCTCAAACAATACGGATCCATCAAGATAGAGAGAAAGCTACACGCTTTCTCCTCATTTTGAACTAAACTTGCCTGGATTTCGCTCACAAATCCCTGCGCCATGGATCCCATGCGCCCGATTGGGCGGATATTTCAATTGGCTGTGCGCGGGGAGGAGAGTCGGCGACACGCGCGCGCGAGACCACACACCCGGGAGGCTGGCGAGTGTCGCACTCGCAACCGTGGAGATCGGCGAGACGTGGCCACACGAACTCAAAACCTAAATCGTGAGAGAGAGAGGCAAGCGGCCAAATTAGGGTTATGAGAAGAGGAACTTAGGCTATTCAAGGATCGGATGGATGGTCGGGATGTGATACGAGGATCGGACGGCTCGCAAACTTTGGATCCATTGATCGGATCCAACGCCGGACAGCAGCTCGTGACCAAAGGATTGGACGGTCAGATCTTCACTGCAATTAAAGGAACGGATGGTCAGATGCTTGCCACGTCATCAAGAAATTTCAGAAGAAATTTTAAAGGCAAGAATAAATTATTTTGTGATTATTGCAAACGTACTAATCACTCAATTGATAATTGCTAGAAATTGCATGGGAAGCCCGGTGAAAAGAAAAAGATTTCAACGAGGAAACATCAGGATTCTTGGAGTCGACCGGTAAAAAATTACAGTGCCAGCCTATCTCAGCATAGTCGGTATCATTAGTTGATGGAGGCGCTTCAAAAAATGGACCACGACAAGCAGAGGGCGAGTTTCTCGGGTATTACCCATTGCTTGGTTGTTCAATATCTAGAAAGGCATGGATAATTGATTCGGGGGCAACGCCATATTATATGCTTGATTTTTCTCAAGTATAAATGGCCAGAGATTTAGGAATTTCCCTATTTTCGTACAATTGCCCAATGGGGATATTACCCATGTCCATAAGAAGCAGGAGCAGAGTCAATCTAGGTTCTGAAATTACTCTTAGAAATGTTCTTTATGTCCCGAAATTCCAGTTTAACGATCTCTGTGTCAAACGCTTGTCAAAATTCTTTTTGAGGCCATTTTCAATGCGGCACGTGTCTCTTTCGGGACCTTTCGGCTGGGAAAATAATTGGCTTGGTAGTCTCTACGAAGGCCTTTTTTCTGGAATAGTTTCTCAAGTAATTTTCCTTGCAATTCTTTAAATAAGCCATCATTGTGTAACTTGACTACCAATGATAGAAATTCCATTATGCATTTGAGATTGGGCCACAGTGCCTCCTTTCCATGTCGACAATGTCCTATATGTCCTCTTGCTAAACAATCTCGTACGCCTTTTCCGTCTAGTAACACTCGGACTAGTGAGATTTTTTCCTTGATTCATGTGGATATATGGGGACCATACCACATTAAATCATGATGGGTCTCGATATTTTCTCACTATAGTGATGATTATTCTCATGTGACTTGGATTTTCTTGATGCAGTCTAAGAATCGGACTTATTCTCATTTGAAAAGTTTTATCTCGCTCTCAAAGAATCAATTTGGCAAATCCATACGGCGGCTGTGCGATAATGGGAAGAATTCTTGAGCTGATTGCTCCCTTACTATTTACTACACATGGCATACAACATGAAAGCTCCTGTATCTATTCACCACAACAAAATGGTGTGGTGGCGAAAGCATCGTCATGTGGAAGTCGCACGAGCCTTGAAATTTCAGGCGTCGATTCCGGACGATTATTGGGGAGATTGTGTAGTCACGGCCACTTATCTAATCAACCGTAGCATTATCAAAATATGGCCAAACAAACTTTATTCTCTCATATTTTCACCAAAAAAAAAAAAAAAAACTTTATTCTCTCATACGATGACTTATAAGAAAAAGTAAGTGGGCATCTACTTTTTATTTCATCCATCCACGCGCAAGTCAAGTCCCCTCGATTATATATTAGCAAAACATCTTGGCAAGTCTCCATGCCACGTTGTTCTTCTTAGTTGTCTTACATTGTACATTGTGTAAGTCCCATTGCCAATGGCAAAGATTGGAAAAATTACCCAATCAATGCTAAATTTACTGTATATGTGCCAATGTAGTCATAATTTCCAACTTTGCCAATTGAATTAGAACCTTTTTGTGGAAATTCTATTATAGTTCTTTTGGATAATTTGTGCCATCTTATGTTGCAAACCGACAAGTCACCGATTTTGGCGAAAATTAGCTGTATATTGGAATTTTCTAAGATTTTTAGGACTAAATTGGCAAAATCAAAAAGTTTCATACTAAAATAGCATCTGCACAATAGATTTAGAACGGATCAAATAATATCTTCACAAAAAAACATTATTTATTTAAGTATTTGGTTTTTTCTTCCCATGATAATTGGATCTATGAAGTAATTATAATTCGCATGAAGCGTGATATTCCTCTCATCCTATTAGGATATTTCCATATGCACCAAATAACAATAATTAGTTTACATATACTGGTATGGCATCACAATTATCCAACTCAATTGATGTAGTTATATTTGTCGACAAATTACCGGTTTATTTTGCTTTTCGCTATAGTAATTGATCATCATGAATGATAACTTCTATGGTACACTTTTTGTGCTGAATAATATTACAGTGTTTCGTCGTAATGTACAAAAAAATGTGGTAACAAGTTGTAAAATTGATTTATCACGTTATATTGTCACGCCCCATCCTCAAGTGCGTGCCCATCCCTCTGTGGTCGATAATAAAACTGCGACTTCCAAGGACGAGTCACCAACCCTTTCATTTTATTGCACATGCGAAAGCGAACAACAAATCCCCTGACAGTAACTATCTCGGGATAGAAAAGCAGGATAACAGATTCACAAACAAAACATGCTTTTAAAAAACATACTGAGTCACGTACAAAAGCCAACAACCAAAAGACATCAAAAGACCAGCTCTAAAGGAAACTATCCTATTTGACCTACACCTTAGATCCCCTCAGCTCGGCTCTAGGTTCTCCACTCTACGATCCTGAAAAAGTTAAAGCCCACGATGGGATGAGATATAAATCTCAGCGAGTTCACACTCTAAACCCCGATTAGGAGGGTAATATGCCTAGAGGCGTCCTAACCACACAATCACACAACCATAGAAACTTACCTCATTTCAGATCCTCCTTGCACGTCAATACAATTTATAAAACACGGAAATGCAATGACAACACTCGATCAATTGGAGAGTCTCAAATCACATCTCCGTCAATCACTACATCTTAGTCGATCATATATTCCAATTGCTCACTATCACACAAGCATGACCTATCATGCATTCCAATTGATTATAGTCACACAGGTACGATCTAACCGTCATACAGTGGATCTAACCATCACATAGAGGAACTATCCGTTACACAGCGGATCTACCCAGCACACAGTAGACCTAACCGTCACACAGCGATTTTATCTGTCACATAGCGGATTTAATTGACACATGGCAGATCTATCCATCACATAGCGGATTTATTCGTCATATAGCTAGGAGTTGCCTCGCCCCATTGAGCATGACAACGTCTACCTCAAGACAGCTTTCCACATAAAAGTATTGTTCAGCCGACACACAACGGGTGACGAATTCTCTTAGCCAGCACACAATTATCCAATCCCGATCAAGGACATTGTGCTTCGCACTTAAATTCCTCAAGTAAAATAATGTCTTGGCCTATTTTCTTCGTGTTAAAAGTACCCGATAAAAATAATCGTGTATAGGTACACGGTCGGTCTGAGCCAAAAATATAATATCTTTCTTTTGGAAAATCCCACTATTTAATATAGTCCATACAAACATTTTTAGCATTGTAAACCAACACTCGATATTTTCTAATTAATTATTGAAATTACTTAATTTTAAGATAAATACCCAAAATTATAATTTCCACTCAATTTGCACAAATTAGCATTCAATTAAATAAATTGAATGCACCATTGTAATCAGCACAAAATTCCGGTTACCGGCTATCCCGGTCTAATTTCCATAAAATAATTAATAATTAAATAAATTACCAGCAATTAAATAAATTACAAAATAAATTAATTAAGGCACTTAATTAAATTAACCTAAACTAACCAGGCTAATTAATCTAACTAACAATTAAATCTAATCATTCTACCTAATTCAATCTAATTACACTAATTATATAAACTAACTAATTCCTAACTAAATCCACCTAACTATTCTAATTGAACTAACTAAATAACCAACTATATACTTACTCTAACTAAACCATCCTAAGCTTAATTAACTTAACTAACCCACTAATTATCTAACTAATCCACTTCTAAATTTCATTAGCCTACTAATTAGGGATTAGAACTCGAATTCACTGGTTTAGCGTGAAAACCGGTTTACGGTGACGGCGGCGCAATGGCGACCGAGACTTGAGCTCACGGCGAGGCCGAGGGAAGCTTGAACCGGGCTGAAAATGCCTTGCAGTCCACGGCCAAGGACTGTCTTGGCTCTGCAGAAGGCTAAAACGTTCCGGGGCCACTCGGTGGGGGTGGGTTGACGAAGATGGAAGGTGTGCGGGCCTATTGCAACGTGAAGGAAGGATCAGTGGGCTGGTCGTGCGGGCGAAGGAGAAATGGGGCAAGGGCTGTCACGGGCGTGGGGGTTTTCTAGTGATGCACGTGGACGGTGGGTGGGCGCACAAATGGAGTTGGTGAGTTCGTGAAGATGGAGGGGAAACGCTGGCAGACGGTGGGGGTTTTGAGGGTCAACACCGGCTTTTCTGGTTGACTCGATTGGAGGCGTGGACCACGATGGAGCAAGCTGTATTCGTGGCAGCTTGAAGGAGCGTCGGTGGAGATGAAAAATGACAAATGAAAGAAGCTGAAGTTGCAGGGAAAAGGCAGAGAGGGACGATCGCTCGATGAAGATGGAGGCCAGCTTGGACGTGCTCGAGAAGATTAGAAGAAAAAAAGGCCAAAAGTCAAAGAAATTATCTAGTCCATTAAAGCTTTGTCCCCTAAAAACCTCCATGTATATCCCTTGTGTCCCCCCTATTACTTTATTGTAATTTAATCCACAAATAATTCAATTTCGGTGCTAAAGTTGCAGCCCCCAATCATAACTCCGAATTTCCTCAAAATAAACTTCAATTTCTTCTCTGATTTCCTAAATTTGATGTCCAATTTTGTTGAAAAAAAAAGCTCACACAATTTCTACAAGTTCCCATAAGCAAATAGCTTGGTTTGGAAGCCAAAATTCCGTTCAATTTCGCTCATCTGAATTTCCGTTTGTTTTCCAAAATGTTCGAATTGATTTTCCGTAAAAATCCTGGAATCACCGAAAATTCTTTGGAGGATGAGTCGACGTTCCTAAAATGAATCGTGACACGACAAAACTTTCAATTTATGAAATCGAGTTCAATTTCGCGGTTAATTTTAATCTGACGTGATTTTAGCGTATCCTAATCTACCAGGTAGCTTTTAGGAATTTTTAATGCAATTGACCAGTATTTAATTATTTTCGAGACACAACGTACATCTTCGACAAATTGGCGACTCTCGGTTGTCGTGAAAATCTCAAGGTTTCAAATATGGACACAAAATACGAAAATGACAAAAAAATTGGTCTAGTGCCATTCAATAGAAATTTTGCAATTAGGTGGAATCACCCACGCACTAATCACATACCTTTATCGAATCGACCTATCTCCGTCTACGATTGATTTTGACGGTGCTGTAATGACCCTTGCAGATTAGCATGGTCGAGCAGTCGATTCTTGGTCAAATTATCAAGTATATTGTGTTTAGATTCCTTAACGACTTCACTTGATAGGTTAGTTAACTTGTGAGTGGCCAACTCAGAGAAAAAGGCTATAGGCACGTCGATGAAATACCCATTCATCTCATCGAAATAATATTTTAAAATTAGGATGTCACATATATATGCATATATAGTGCCAACAGCATAAAATAAAATATTACATAGTAATACCCTCGGAATTTTATTACCTACTTACTAGAGACTTGAGTTAATGATATCTTGGTAAATGACTATATATCAACAAATGATTTAATTTCAATTTTGATAATGTGGGACTTCGCATATAGAAAATTTGTGGAATCAATGCTAACTATTCTAACACTTTCAACTTTGGCGTGATGCCTTCAGGCTTTTTAGCCAAAAGAAGCCACGTCGAAAGCGAGAGCTTTCAGAGAAACAAAGTGGAAATTGATAGGGCTAGTATGAATACCTAGAGGGGGTGAATATGTGTAAAAACAGATTCTGCAAAATGCAGTGAAAACCTTTACTTTTAACCTGGATCTGAATTTCTTCAGACTTTTGAAACTGAGTCTAAAAAGCAACAGATTTTGAGCGAGATCAGACTTTAGCAGTTAAATAGAAGTACGAACAAAATAAAGAGATTCAGGGAAGGGAATAAGAACACAAGGTTTATAGTAGTTCGGCTTAGATCAAGCCTCCGTCCACTCTCCCACGCTAACAGCCTTTTTGGCTGTATTCCACTATGCAATCAACAAAAGATTATAATTTTGAGTGCAAACAATTAGTAGATGACACTATCTCACTAAGTCACTCTTTTGGTATTTCTCTCACGATCACAAACGTTTAAGCTCACAAGAGACAAGTGTATGATCGAAGGTCGCTCAGACTTTGGAATTATAAATTCTACGCTTCGTCTCTTACTTGCTCAACGGTCCTTCATCTCCTTAAATACTCATCCACTTCCAAACTAGCCGTTGGACAGTATCTCTAGGATCGTCTTCCAATCTACCCGTTGGACAGATCTGTATCTAGAAGATTTGGTAGCCGTTGAGTGACAAAGGTAGAATTCCAAATTGATTCCGATCGTCCATACAAACAGAATCTTGGTTTCCATAAGTAAAGCTCATTTATATAGAAAGTTCTTGTCTTGAAGATCCAATTGTCAATCAATTAGATTGAGCCAATCAAATCAATCTTCATGTGGAATCCAAACCAGATCACTAGTTGTTATCTGATCGGGGCTTGTGTTACGTTATGTCGAATCTAGATGTAAAGTCTGAGTGCAATAGATTTTACAATCTGAGTCTGAGTACAATAAACTTTACAATTTGGGTCTGAACATATTCTGCTTCTGAACAAATTAGCTTTAAGGTATGAACTTCGTCTGAATATGTTCAGCTTTAGTATAGAGTCTATCTTCTGGTTTAGCTTCAGCATAGAGTCTGTCTTTTGGTTCTTCATTCACGTTCACTCTGGAATTTGTCAGAGTGAGCAGACTTCTGATGTAGAATAGATTTTGATACTAAAGTATGGCAGTCTTCAGACCTTGACACAGAAGTCTGGAAATCCTCAGAATATATTTTGGACATGTGTTACGTTCAGTCTTCTAGCCTTCTTCAGACTTTGACAATATCCTTTACATGTTCTATCATCTGCATGGTCTATTACTTAACCATTAAACACGTTAGTAGCCTTTGATTTATTTTGTCATCTTCAAAATATCATAAGGGATTTCCCTAACAGAAACAACCATCATCGTGCTCGAGAAGTGTAGCGATCGATATTCACTACAATCTCCTTGATGGACAAAATAATTTAGAGCAATTTTATGTGTAACTTTGCTTTTTGGGACAAATAATCTTCCAATAAATCCCATTGGAAAGCATGTCGGATTATTTGAAACTCCTAAATAATCTCTACTTATTAATAAATAACAATCTCAACAGGTTTGGTAACTTTTGTTCCCAAAATTTAATATGAATATTTGTTTTCTTCCAATGATCAAGATATTCCGTGAAAAATTCAATCATCGGTAGTCGTCCTTTGGGAAGATCGTTGGCATTGAAAGTACTTTACTAATGTACCGTTGTATGTAATATTGTGTTTGATATGGTGGAGTGGAAAGGAATCAAGGAATGGCATGGCATGACTATTCCGGTATTTTGTTTGGTAAAATGTTGAAATAAATTGGAATAGGGATTCTTGTGTTTTTTTTTTTTTTATCGGTCCTACTCTATTCCTATGCTAACCCTCACTCTCAAACTTTTGTCTTGCCTCCTTGCAAGGCGTGAGAGTCGAAACCTACTCCTGAAACGAAATCGTCCCTATCCCAACCCTCCTTGAGAAGGTGGGGATTCGAATCCCCCACCTCCTCCTTTCATGTTCAAAAGGTGACCATTGGGGCAAATCCTAGTGCTTAGGGATTCTTGTGTTTGGTTGGTATGAAATAATGCTGTGGGAATGGCATTGAATGATGATTTTTAATAATGTTTACATTGTATTCATATTAATAGTACTAGCAAATGGGCACACGTTTCGTGAATGGAAAAAAAAAAAAGAAAAACGGCTGAATCCCTTCAAAAAGGGGCCAAAATGATTATTCTTTTCTTGCCAAACGTAGATCGGGACAACTCTTGTTCAACATTTTCCCCCTTTTCCCCCACTTTACTGGTAAAGTCCAATTTTTTTTCTACATAGAATTTAGCTTAGTATATATCCAAATAAATTTCCAGGTTAAGCAACAAGTAAAAATATATCAGAGTGAAAAAAACACTACATGAAATTACAAAATCAACATTTTATTATTATCATCAGACAATTCATCTCATAATTTACCATGGTAAAAAAAGCTAATTTCATGGTGTATTATGATAATGATCCGTGTAAGAAAAGCTGTCTATTGACATATATTTTGGTACTTAAACTTTGATGCATTTGCAGGCAAAGACCTAGCTGCAAGTCTTGGTTTCTTCGTCTGTTTGTGCTGTAGCCATGTCTCCGTCAATTACGAGCACTGCTTGAGGGCGTAATTACAAGCAAATCTTGGTCTTCTTGGCTATAAATGAAGACCTAGCTGCAAATCTTGATCTTCTTGAGCTGTAGTCATGTCCCTGTCAATTACGAGCACCGTGTGGGGGCGGGTGTTACTTTCTATTCTCTCAATATTTTCAATGGAAGAAGAAAATAATTTGCATAATTATCGCCCAACTACAGGTCAATAAGATGATGTCAGTTGTATGGGGAGCTCACGATATTAATATAACCCTTGCATGCACATATCTTCCTCACACTTCTCTCTTCGAAAATCTCCACTACTCGACGACAATGGAAAGATCAATTACAGCTTTCTCGTTTGCGCTGCTTGCTTCTTTAACTTCAGCACTAGTCCTTGTGGTTCAAGCCCAACCAGGTATCTCTCTCCACTCTCCACTCCCCCGCCGCCCCCCCCCTCCCCCCGGGTTCTTTCCCTCCCTCGCGTCCACGCTTTGTACAATGTCATTGCTTATAGCGATCCATGAGTTTTGAACCTTGAATGAAACACAATAGTCTCTGACGGTATATCAGTTACTATGGTATGGAGTCGAGTGAATAATCAAGATTCATTGTACTTGTTCCAATGGTCCAAATAGAAAAATCACAGATCTATTTCATTGATATTTTCTTTTCTCTATATATAAAAGGTTTTATCAGCATCGATTGTGGGGCACCCAATGACTACACAGATGAAAACACTAATATGACATATAAAATGGATGATGGGTTCATAGGCTCAGGGAAAAACATGTCGATATCCGGGTTGATATATCAAAGTAATCTACGGTGTACAAATTTAAGGTTTTTCCCGGATGGATCGAGGAATTGTTACACTTTGAGACCAGACCAAGGCAAGAACAGAAAATACTTGATTAGGGCATTATTTTGTTACGGGAACTATGATGGGAAGAATCAGGCTCCTGTATTCGACCTATACATCGATGTTAATTATTGGGCCACGCTGGGTGCCTCCTCTGTTATTGTCAAAGAGATCATTTATGTGCCCAAGGCAGATGACATACGAGTGTGTCTTGTGAAAACTGGCAACGGAGTGCCCTTTATTTCGGCATTGGAACTAAGAGCTTTGGACGATGACGTCTATCCACTGGAATCTGGGTTCTTGCAATTAAGTACGCGGATCAACCTGGGACAAACCTCGGTGGCAAATTGGTTCAGGTAATCAATTCATTTTTGAAATACAAATGTATAGTAATCATTAGTGAAGAGAGATTCAGTTTTTCCACATCGAATTTTGCCATTCTGCAAACTATTGAAGGCGCCAGTCGGCAAGTACGAAAAAGGCAATGAAAAAATAAACAAATTACAGCACAGAAAAACTGCTAAAATAATCAACAAAGATAGTTGCCTAGATGTCAAAGATTATAACAAAAATCACTAAATGATGACACAGAATAAATAAAAAAGAAAAAGAAAAGCCATTAGGTTCAAGCAAAAAATAAAATAAATTTAATTGGAATCTTGCACCTATAATCCCAATCAAACTTAGTATTTCGCGTATGTAGCAAAAACACCTAAGTTACTCCATCATAGCAAATTAACTCATTGATGAATTGCTTAAAAAATTTAATACATTCACACATATATTAGTATACAAACAGTAATTATTTTTCGCCTTGCTAATAAAAATTGATTAAATTTATAGGAATTACTAATATAATAAAGTGAGAATTGCATAACATTACTTATTTATTTTAGGGTAATCATTGTACGTGTGTTATCTCCAAAATTTGAGATATATATATATATATATATGTGTAGAATTTGCATAGCATGGGGTTTACCAGGTACTAGTTTCTGTATTGTTTAGCTTCTCTCAATTAGCGAAAATATGATAAATATATTTTAAGATATCGCACTCTTTTTTTTTTTTTTCTCCAAAATCTTGTAAAAATTCTTTAAATAGACAATTCTGTAAATTAATAATTTTATTTTATCTCCCAAGTATTTCAAATCTAAATTTAGACATTTTCTATCTTATAAATGGTCTTATACTTTCTATCCATAGATGTGTTCAATTCCTTTAAATCGTGTTGATAATTTCTTTCTATTAATAAAATAATTCTAACAAGTTATGATAAGATGATTTTTCAAAAATTTATGGATGATACTTTTTGCATACATGCGACGTATGTACACTTTTGCTAATAAATATATGATAACAGTGTCCTCCCTAAGTGTTGCCTTTAAGGTTGACACTACGGATTGATTATGCTTCTTGGAAGGAGTACTTCTGTTGCATTTTCCACCCATTTTGTTATCTATTTTATTACTCTTGTCTCTCTCCCTTCCTCTCTCTTCGTTATTTTTCTATTCTAATTGTACCTCTTTTGTATCAAAGAAGTTTTCCACATTAATATTGTCACAATATTTTGTATTAAGTTATAAAAATTACGTGTACCCGACAGATGCAAGATTATAGGTCAAAATATCACGTTATTATTTTATTATCTAAGATGCTCAAAATGATTAATGCTATGTTAACATTGGAATCTCATACCACAACATTAACGAGATATTCTCTTTATGCTTAAATATGTGTATGTGTGTGTATATACATATTATAAACCAGTACAAGAAGATGCACAAAGCACTAATTATGTCTAGTATACACGAGAACTTGATGTCTACTCATGAAGTACTTTTAGGACATTTGTTAATGGCTATTAATTATGCTTCGAAAATATGAATATTTCTATTTAAAGTACTTTATTTTCCTGAAATATGTTAATTTTCAATTTCCAAACATATCGGCATGCCTTTCTACTAATTTTAGCGGTCTTAACTAGTGCCCCAGACTCTTGTTAATAATATATCTCCAAAACCTGTTGATAATACTCATTGGCTCACGCTATTTTTATCCCTTTCTTGGCTCCTGATAACTCATATCACTTTGAATTAACTATATTATTCTGTACAGGTCCCAATCTTGATTTATAAGTATGTTTTACCTTTTTTCTTCTTCTTTTTTCGGTTCCGCTAAAAGAAAAACTTACCCACATCTCTTCCAAGCAATTTTTTCACCCTATCTGCTTCTTCTACACCCATTAATTTCAGCGTTTCCTTTATGTTTGTCTTTTTTAAAATTCATTCTCCATTATTATAATCTAAGCAAGTACTTATCATATATTAGAGTGAAGAAATGTTAGTTTTATTTTCAAATTGTTTACTTTATTTCCCTAGAGTATTCTCATGATTATTAATTTTTCGACCTTGATTTTTTGTACAAATTTTCTAGAATTTACTCAAAAATTGAATATTGTGGTTGATGTATGCATTATACACAATTTACTCAAAGCTTATCATCATACCCGTGCTTAAATTATTTTTTAATAATATTTTCCCAGTATACAAAAAAAGAAATATAAAAATAATTAGTTTTTTAATCAAAAACAAAATGATAAATGATTAGTTAACTCTCTACCAAACAAAGTGCTTTTGGAGAAGAAGTAAACAAATTTTGCTTCAAATGACAAAGAAAAGGAAAAAGCCAAAAAAAGAAAGAAGAAGCATTAGTTTTAAATCAAGAGTGGACCTCATATTTAACCTTAATAATTGTTGTTTGTTAGGAGCATGGTGCTTTCATCTCTAATGAAATTTAAAGAGAAAAAAAGGTAAGAAATATTTTTAAATCAAGAGTGGGGCTCACAATGAATAATGTAGTCATTTCAATGATTTAGGGTGTTAGGAGTTGTTAGGAGCATGGTACTTTCATCTCTAATGAAATTTAAACAGAAAAAAAGGTAAGAAATATTTTTAAATCAAGAGTGCAGTCATTTCAATGTAGTTTAGGGTGTTAGGAGTTGTTAGGAGCATGGTACTTTCATCTCTAATGAAATTTAAACAGAAAAAAAGGTAAGAAATATTTTTAAATCAAGAGTGGGGCCCACAAGGGATAATGTAGTCATTTCAATGTAGTTTAGGGTGTTAGGAGTAAATAAGGGGTGAAAATAGCACGAACCTACTCATTTTACATAAAATGTATTATTAATATTTATTGTTATTTCTAAGTTCAAAAGATTCCAGCTATGGATGAGGTAAGTCCCAATACAATTCAAACCATCTTTTCCTCAAAAAAAAAAAAAGTTCCATCTGGACATCATATTGCAATTTTCAAGTTATCGCTCTACGTGTTACATGTCCATGGCAATTAATTTCTCTCTAAAAACAAATATTCATCTACGCATCACATTGCAATTTCAAAGTTATGCGTTTAGTTTTCGGTCGAAAAGTTTGGCATTTAACCCCAAGCGAGATGTTTGATTTTTGGAAAACCAACAAAGGCATCAGTTTTTCACTAGTATATGTGTTGAATATAGTAGCTTTAATATTTACATTGCATATCCACATGAATTGGTATTTGTTAGTCACTCAGTCAATTGCTTAACTGTTTACTCTTAAACTATTTGTCAAAATGCCTTACACAGGTACAGTGACGATGTTTATGATCGGATGTGGACACCTTGGCATTTCCCTAACTGGTCGACACTGAACACCACAGTTGCGATTGATTTATCTAATAATACTAATGCTTATAAGGTTTCAAGGGACGTTCTTCAAACCGCTCAAGGGACAATGAGTTCGAGTTCTCCCTTGTATTTACAGTGGACAACAGATACAGAACCGACCAACGATGCGATATCATTGCCAGGGGCACCACCGAAGATATGGATTGTGTACTTACATTTCATGGAGATTGAGAGACTGAATGGCCCGCAGAGGGAGTTCACAATTTCCATGAACGATAATCAATTCACGGAGACGGTGAGCCTTGAATACTTAAAGCCAGTGGTTGTAGTTTCTCGTCCAGTTAAATGGCCAGTTATCACCCTCTCGATTAATTCGATGAATAAGTCTGGAAATCCACCGATCCTCAATGCCATGGAGCTCTATAACGTTGTTGATCTTCCAAATGTACCCACAGCACAAGATGATGGTATGCTTTTATTCTTCTACATGTTTTTATTGTTTAAGTAAACAAAATAGTCTATTGTCAATAATCAAGATTCAGGTAGCCAACGCTAAATATACTAGTCATCACTGTGGGTCTTAAGTTATTTGTGAACTCTCTGATCTATAGTTGCTTTGTTGGGATCAACATATGTGACTAAATATTACTCTGCTATCTGTTTAATTCCTTGCTTCGGCTACTTTTTGCTTGGTAATTATTACTGAAGAGTCTCTTCAAATTGAAGCCCTGGAGTGTTACAAGTCTTTTGAAAAACTAAGTCTGCATGAAGCATATGGATCACAACCGCTTTTTGCATCTCTATCCTTCTCTACAAATAATTGATATTTTTTGTGATTAAATTGCAGTGAAAGCTATGAATGACATCAAAGCAACGTATCACATTAAGAGAGAAAGCTGGCAAGGTGATCCATGCATACCAAGCGATTACATGTGGGATGGTCTAAACTGTAACCATGGAAATCCTCCACGGATTATATCCCTGTGAGTCCCCCGGTGAATTTTCTTAGATAATACTAGTTTTCTAGGTGAACTTAATGAGAATTCTTGTTCGTCATGACAACCAAAAGATTAATGTATCATGAGGAAGAACATTTACGATGAATGCAACCTTCCAATGTGAATTTTTAGATAGAGCAAGAACTTTGTCATGCTTTTGTCAAGTTTTTTTGGGGCATGATTGGAACTTCAGTGTTTTAATAGAGGGAGTCTTTAACAACTTAAACTTCGCATACTATTGAAGAAACCTCATAAACCGATCCTTAACTTGACACACACCCCAAAAAAGTCAGCATCGAGTATTTATTTTGGGAGCTTGCTCCAAATGAATGGGGCTGGTCATGACAAGTTATATACTCATCGATTAGTAATAAATGCCCCCTTCTCCGATGTATGGTTATGTTCTTTTTTCAACTTCATTCACCAATAGCCTAGTTTTCCAATTTTGTCATAAGTATTCGAAACTGCATTGTGTGTGAGCAAGTATTAGGTCTGCAGCAAATAGTTATTATGTACTCGAAAACAACCCTAAATTACAAAAGAGGGAGATAGCGAGATCCATGCCAGGAATGAGATTGACCATTTTGAATCATCTTCTAGTATCTGGAACATTTACACTGGAAGGATCTAAAATATTTTCATTCGAAAGAATTGATTGTACAAACTTTTTTCATTGTGCCAAAAAATGATCGCTTTATGAAGATCGCAATGACAGGATCCTCTCTTTTGATCTATGATGCAGGAAACTAAACTCTAGCAATTTGATGGGCCACATAGTCCCGTCACTTTCTCATCTATCAACAATTGAATACTTGTAAGTTGTGTCACTCATGATTAAACACCCCCTGGGAGTCAACTCATGATTGAACAATTTCGGTTGTGTTTTAGGAGACATAGGCTATAGAAATACCACCCTAATGTGTGGAAACATTTTGCTTTTGGCTATTCCCAGAGATTTGTCCAACAATCAACTTACAGGAGCAATACCAAAAACTCTAGCTGAATTACCACATCTTAGCTTTCTGTAAGTTAATGTCTCTAGCTGAAGCAATTAAGTATTTAAAGTGGACAAATCTCTTATCATGGCTATATTTGCAGAAATTTAAGTGGAAACAACCTGACTGGATCAGTTCCTGAAGCTCTTAAGAATAGGGTTCGGGCCAGTACTTTAAACATGAGGTCTCTCTCTCTCTCTCTGTCTCTCTCTACATCTTTATAAGGTGGAAAGACTATCAACATGTTCTATTTATTGTGATTAGAGGCAAATAAGAAGGCCAACTTTTGATCTGCATTTGGCAAATCAATCTGGACACTTGTTGGTAGGAATTTCGGTCCAACTCCTTCATTCTTTGTGGCAGTTTGACAGGAAACGTGCATCTTTGCCTGGCTGATCCTTGCCCACGTAAGAAGAAACAAAAGACCATACTTGTTACAATTATATCAGTTTCAAGCTTCTATGGGGCTATCTTTAGTGCTTTGGCAATTATTTGGTTAATCAAATGGAAACGGACTTGTTCTAAAACTAGCGAAGCATTTGAACAAATGCCAGGTACTTTTTCTTACTTGTCCTGTTCGCGCAATTTACATTACATTTGACAAAATCTTGACTATGCTTTTCCTTTGGTACATTTCTATCTGCAACAATGTCTTTTCTAGGATCTGAGAATTTACAACTCAGCACCTTGCTATCCTCTTTCACGCACCCTAAGAGCCTCATTTTACATTATCGATAAGGGAATCAGGAATAAAGGAAAGTTGGATATAATCAAATTCTCCCAATGCTAGTAATATGAGTCCCGTAATGATCACAAAGCATTGAGATAAGAGAGAGACGGGATCACCACAGCATTGTGGCATCAGCATCACAAAGAGAATGTGCATTATTGAGCTTAACTTATCCACAATAAATTTTCTGATTTTTCTCTTCGAAATTAACTGTGCTATGCATCGGAAGGACTAATAACAACCTGAGAGTGCAAGTTTGTCCATAGTATTCTAATGGTCCCACAAAGAAAGTTTGATTGTGCAATCTCGAACTTATCTATTTGTATTGAGCAAAGCAAAAGAATCCACATGTTAGCATATTAAAGGCAGGTGACAGAGAATCCCAACGCAGATCTCTTGATTTTTGTCCTCTTTTCCATTAATACAAATCTTGAAATGGGATCAGAAAAACCACTCATACGTCTTTTAATTGTTGAGGACGCAATTGGAGCTATTTGCCTTGGAAGTCCACTAATTAAAGTGGTAGCCGCACTACTAATGGGAACCTTTTTGCTACAGAATCTAGTGAGAGGACACCGAGATTAAAGAATCGGCCTTTTGAGTATGGAGAGGTCTCAAAAATCACCGGGAACTTTGGACAAGTGATAGGTAAAGGTGGATTTGGAAATGTATATCTTGGCAAACTAGATAACGGCACCATGGTTGCTGTGAAGATGCTCTCTGAATCATCAAAGCAAGGATACAAAGAATTTCAAGCTGAGGTCAGACAAAATGATGCAGTTACTATTCCTTTGAAAATAAACTTATGACGACACTTAGGCAGATATTTGTTCAGAAACTTCCTCTTAGACTATTGTCAATATAGGTTATAATGACTCACACTCCTGATACCATAGGCAAAACTGTTAGCGATTCTACACCACGGAAATTTGGTTTCCTTGTTTGGATATTGCGATGATTCCAAGCACAAGGCATTAGTATATGAATACATGGCCAATGGAAATTTGAGGCAACATTTGTCAGGTTCGTATTCCTGTTTTGTTGTATTGGTTCTTCTGCAAAATAATCGTATAAGATTCTATCTTGCTTATATGGAACACTAAGATGCATCCAACAGAGGACCATCCGAAGGTCTTGACATGGAGTAAGAGAAGACAAATAGCCATGGATGCAGCACAAGGTGCATGATAAGATATCCACAGTTGGTAGGTCTTTTGCCATCATTGCTTTGGCATTGTTAACATTGTTTTTGCAAAGATTTCAGGTTTGGATTATTTGCATAATGGTTGCAAGCCACCCATCATCCATAGAGACTTGAAGACTTCAAACATTCTGTTGAATGAAGACTTCCAAGCCAAATTAGCTGATTTTGGCCTATCAAGAGCTTTTGCATCTGAAAATGACTCTCATGTGTCAACTCGTCCTGCCGGCACCTTTGGCTACCTCGGCCCCGAGTAATAGATAAATCTTAACATCATTGATCTTGTTCAATTCAGGATCTTTAATGGCATAGTGATATTGACATTGCCTAAGATTTTATCTTTGATTTAAGATCCATATTATTTTTCCCCCTTCCCAGGTTTCAATCTTCTGGAAATTGTGACAAGAAGAGTGATGTTTACAGTTTCGGAATTGTACTCTTTGAGTTAATCACAGGCCAACCTGCAGTAATGAGAAGCCGGGATGGCTGCGACTTCATTCACATACTTGAATGGCTAATTCCCATCATTGAAAGTGGTGATATACAGAGGATTATGGATCCTAGGTTACACGGAAAATTCAACATCAACTCGGCTTGGAAAGTGGTGGAGATTGCTATGTCTTGTACACAACCTAGGGCGATTCAAAGGCCAGACATAAATCATGTATTGGCAGAGTTGAGGGAGTCTTTGGTGAGCAAATCAAGCGGTTCTTTTGAAGTGACCTCTTCAGAGATACATTGTGACAGTGTCCCTATGGCAAGATAGTAGAAACTTTTCAAATACAGAAAGGTTATCTTCTTTTTATGTCAAAGATTAACTTCTATTTACAAATTTTGACTTTTTTATTTTATCACGTCATCCACTTTCCCTTTTCTTTTTGTCATTGACTTTCGAAACTCATTGTCTAACAATAATACGGTTTCGTCCTATGTCGTTCCTCTCTCCATTAATAATGTTAGTTCATTGCATTCCTAATCCCATGAGTTGGAGGTTGTGTTATCCATGGAGTGGGTAATCGGCATTAGCAGGCCCTCAGGGCACGTTGTTATCGTTCAACTGAAAAGTCAGTTGGAGTCAACACCATTAGGTAAATAGCGACAATTTTGCAATATTAAAGGGCAGGATTGAGAAAATATATAATGAGGGACTAATTATCTTCTTTATTTCTGGGTTAAGCTCAAACATATATATGCATGATTGTATCATTTGTGGTCCTAATGTGGTACTTCTTGCAAGCAACCTGGGATACAAACACTTGCATCTTTAAACAAAATATGGACAAGACTCGAGCTTGACTTATGATAATGAATGCATTGGTAATGAGTTTATGTCCAGATAAAAGGAAATCCTGATCTCATCTAATGCTCAGCATGTGGGATAGGCCTACCGTCTACAATTCTAATGCAACAACTAGTACCATTGACAAGACGAGAGCTAGTGGCCGGAGAAGATGCATACTTTCACATCCCGATCCTCCGAGCACGTGCCCATCCCTGCTTGGTCGATATAATGGTGACATCCCAGGATGCATCGCCGACCCATTCATTTTAATACGCATGCGGAAGCAACAATTAAATCCCTAGACAAGAAACAGATGGGATAGAAAAGTAGAGCCAATTTTTCAAAACTACCACAACACACTTATATACATATATCAAACCAAGCTTTATACATAACCAGACGATATATATTGTCATGCCTCGATCCTCCGAGCGCACAAACATTCCACTGCAGTCGATAGAAATGCGACTTCCCAGGACACGTCACCAACTCATTCATTTTATTATACATGCGGAAGCGAAACAAATCCCTTGACAACATTTAACTTGGGATAGAAAAGGAGGCAATCAATCACAACCAAACACTTCTTTATAAACACATATGTTTATATACAACACTGGATTGTCTATAAAATAACCCGGCTCAACAAAAAGAAAACTGTCTTATGACTAACTAGTCAGACACGTTCGCCTATTCTTCGGTCTCCACCACCACAAATGTCCATGGCTTTGAGTCCTCCACGACCGCCATTTAAGGACCTGAAAATATTAAGCCCACGAAGGGGTGAGATAATGTCTCAGCGAGTTCTACCCCCTAAGACTTGATTAGGAAGAAAATACACTCAGGAGTGGCCAAGCCACGCACTTCAGAGGACTTACCTCGCCTTGGTTCCTTCTTGCACGTCAGTATAATTCAATTCTCAATCAATCAATTGATCCAACGATTCAATTCAATCATACTATCTATCTTTCCATTCCAATCCATACTATCTATCAACCATTACTATCTATCATTCAATACCGTCTATCAATACGACACATGCTCTCCAAAGCTGTAATATATAGACGATAGCTCACTCAAGTTGTAGATAGATAGTGGCTCACTCAAGCTATAGATAGATAGTAGCTCACTCAAGCTGTAGATAGATAGATCGTGCTCGCACAAGCTGATAAAATGATCTTAGCTCACACAAGCTGTAGCTTATATAATAGCTCACCAAAGTTGTAGCTGTAGTATATATAATAGCTCACCAAAGCTGTAGCTGTAGTATATATAATAGCTCACCAAGGCTATAATTGTAGTATATATAATTAAATATTTACTCGCCATAATTGCATAATTAATAATAAACTAGAGAACTGGATAAACAATTCATTCATATTCACGATACAAACTGGTTATACAAACCAATTACGGTGCCAAAAGCCAACACCAGGTATTTTCAAGTTAAATACCAAAACTTCTCCAATTTCACTCAATTCCACATTTTTGGAATAATTATGCACAATCATCATTTTTACTCAATTTCACAATTAAACAAACAATTAGCACAAACTAACCGCATTATTGCGATCAGTTCAAAATTCTAACGACCGGCCATCCCGACATAATTTTCAAAAATATTAAATAATTAAATTTAATTCCGAAAATTAAATATTAAATATTATATTATAATAATATAATTTAATAAAATAATATTTATAATTTTGAAATAATTAAATAATTATAATTAATTAATTAGGGCTTAAACAAGATTACACTAATTTAAACATACAATTAGCCCTAATTAATCAACCACTAAACTAATCATACAACTAATCAAATTAACATTTAAATAATCTAATCTAACCACCTAAACCTACTTAGACTAATCTAAATACCCCTTAAGCATAATTAACTCACTAAGTAAGGATTAGGGGTTAAACTCACCCAATTAACAAGCGGTTTGGTGTAAAACGACAAGGTCGACGCAAGGGTCAATAGTTTCCAAAGCGGGCCTAGCTTCCGGGGTCGGGAAGCCGGCCAAAATGGGCCAAAACCAAGCTGAAATACCCATTTTTCCAGCTATTGTGCTGGTGCCGACGGAAGGGGAGATAGCAGTTGGTTGGGCGAAGGAGAACCGGTGGTGGCAGCAGCTGGTCCCAATGGCTGCAAGTGGTGACTCTAGCAGCCTTGGCGACGACAAACGGCAGCTAGCGATGCTAGACATAGCTCTAGATGTCGGCCAAGCCAGGGACGACAAGGCTGGAAGTGGACGATGGCAAGGCGTGCGGCTGGACGGCGTGGTGTCGCGAATGGCGGACGGCGCGCGAGGGGTGCGTGATGGCGGTCCAACTAGACTGTTGGCTGCTCCAGCGTCTTCTCAAATCTGTTGGGACGTTGAGCAGCAACCAAAGATGGAGGAGAAGAGGGTGTCAACGGCGGCTAAAGAGAAAGAGAGAAACGGAGGCATGCGCGCGCGGCCGGTGGTGTACGAGGACGACGGATGGCGTCGGGCGGAAGGGCTAGCTTCGGACAATCTTCGGCTTGCTGGGCTTCAAAGAAGAAGAAGATGGAGAGAGAAAGAAGCAGTCACATGGTAGGGAGAGGGAGGAAAGAGGCGAAGGAAGAGAGGGAGGGAGGAGAGAGAAGGAGGAAGGGACCACTTTTCTCTCTCTTTTGTCTCACAAACATAGCCCACCAAGACCTCACATGACATCACCATCCACTCACCTCTAATCTTCCTCTACACTCTTCTAATAGGTCCAAAATGCCTCTTGTCCCATGGCATACGAATTTGTTACATTTCCTACTTCAATCTCAAACAAATTTCATCAATTCTCAAACAAACAAATCCAATTGAAGTCCAAATAAATCCATCAAGGTGTCCTTGTCCATCTCATGCCTTTTTCCTATCAAATGATCCAACTTGATGGCCAAAGATGCGATCAAAAGTGGTCCTCTAACTATCTCGAACAAAAATGGCCTTACTTTGCTTTTTTGCGAAAAATCTCGATTTGTAGAAAAATCTTCTAAGGATGAGTTGACATTCTTAAAATGAATTGTGACATAATATAACTTTCAATTTCTGTAATCGCACGCAATTTCATGGTTAATTTCAATTTGGCGCGACTTTAGCGCGTTCTAATCTACCGGGTAGCTTTTAGGAATTTTCAATGCAATTGACCTATGGTTGATTATTTTCAAGCCACAAAGTGCATCTTCAACACATTGGCAACTCTCAGTTGTTGTAGAAATCTCAAGATTTCAAATACAGACACAGGGTACCAAAACGACAGAAAAATCGATCTAGTGTCGATCGACAAGATTTGTGAAATCAGGTGGAATCATCCACACTTAATCACATGCCTTTGTCGAGTCGACCTATCTCTGGTCTCTAATCGATCTGTGCCATAATGACCCTTGCAGATTAGCACGGTTGAGCAATCGATTTCTAGTCGAATTCTCAAGTCTATTGCATTTAGATTCCTTAACGGCTTCACCTGATAGACTAGTTATCTCGTGAGCGGCCAACTCAGAAAAGAGAGCTATAGACGCGAAGATGAAATGCCCGACTTATTCAATCGAAACCAGAATTGTAAAATCGGGATGTCACATATATAAATATACATATAAGTTCTCAAATAGGTGGGGGTTTTTCAAACTAAGGCTACTCATCCTCCTCATCCTCGATTTCTCCTTCTTCTACACTCCAACTGGAGCCTACAGCGGAATACACCAGAGATTCTAGCTCTTCAAGCTTAGGGTCTTTCGAGTCCACCACCGATCCATCCTTAAGATTTGCTGTACCTTTCCAAACGCAACCTCCAACACATAAAGAGGCACCTCACATTTCAGCATAAGGCCCTCTCTCTACCCATAACGATACAGGCAATACCATGCCCTGTATTGATGGGGCACCTTTTTGGGTAAACCCGCATCAACCCAGACTATGGTCTTCACCAGTTTGTATTACAATCCCTCGAGATACCCATGGATCGAAATGTAGTTCATCTGTTCTGTGATCTTTTTGGATTGTCCAAAATGTTCGGAGGAGTTGCCATCTATGAGCTTGAAATTATATTTCCACAACGGGGTGAAACGACGCTTCAACGAGTTCTACCCCTTAAGACCTAATTAGGAAGAAAATACGCCCCAAGGGCTACCTAAACACAACCACGAGTCAGAGGACTTACTTGGGCCTCCACTTCTTCCTACAAGTCAATTTAATCCATACAATCATTGAATCACATCAATTCTAGAACTCAGATCGAATCATCGATCAATCGACCTAGTCGATTACATGTCATCACGACTTTCCCTTGGTCGGCTTAATTAATACTATCTAATAAGTCCGATTATGTTAGGAATGATCACTCTAAGCTGATAAATAGATAGTAGCTTTCCTCAAAGGCTAATAAATAGTATATTGTTCCTTCTCTAAGATGACATATCGAGTCATCGAGCTGCTATAGTATACTAACAATGCTCTCCAAAGCTGTGCGAACCATAATTTGCTCACCAAAGCTGTGCAAACCATAATTTGCTCATCGAAGCTGTGCGATACTTAGGGTATACTATATACCATTTTAGTCAACCAATGATTATTCAACTTTTATCATATCCGATAAAATACTCGTGTATGGATACACGGTCGGCCTTAGCCAAAATACAATAATTTCCTTTCCATAAATCCCACCATGTTATATGGTCCACCGAAATATTTTTGGCGTTGTAAACCGACGCTCGGTTTTTTCAAATAATTATTGAAATTAAATAATTTTAGAAATAAATTCTCAAATTCGCAATTCACTCACAAATAGCACAAATTAGAGCTCAATTAAATAAACAGATCACACCACTGCAATTAGCATAAAATTCCAATCACCGTCTATTCCGGTCTAATTTCTGGAAAATTAATTAATAATTAAATAATTACATAAATTAATTATTAAATGCTAAAAATGCAACTTAGGCCTAAAAAAAGCCTAATTGGAAGCTAAGACGAGCCCGGAAAATTTCCAAACTACTCTAGATAAATACTAAAGCTTATCTACGCTCTAACTACACTACTCTAACCACCTAACATGCAATCACAATTAATTAAATTGCTAATCTAATCTAACTATCCACATAATCCACACTTAACCTAAACTAATCAACCGTTAAGTATAATTAACATACTAAGTGGAGATTAGTGAGTTAAACTCACTTGTTTAATGATCCACTTGGATCGAAATGACGGGGGCGCGATAGGGGGCAAGAAACCTCAAAGCGGGCTTGCCAACTAGGGTTGAAAACACCTCTAAAACAAGTCAAACAGCCGCCTTGAGACCCACAGTTTTTCCGATTCTAAGCTATGAAAATCGGAGCTGCTCGGCGACCGGTTGGGCGAGACAAGGCCGACGATGGACCGCGGAGCCGCAGCAGTCTAGGCGGGCTAAACAACGGCGAGATGGCGGCGATAGAGACTTTAATGGTGGCCCACGGCATCCTGGCAAGCTGTTGGGCATATAGGCTGGGTGAGATGGCGCGACTAGAGGCGCGAGTAGGCGAGGCGACCGTGGGGGTACGACGGCGCGCGATGGTGGCGTTCCTGGCTCCGGCAAGCTTCGGCAGTAAGGGCAGCGGCTGGTCTGGTTTTTCACTGGATTTTTTGGGTTGAAAGTAGCAAGAAGAGAGAGTGAAGGAGGGTGGTCAACCGGCCTTGGGGGAAAAAGAAGAAGAGAAGAGGCAAGGGGGCCACCAAAGGCTTCAATCCTCATCCTCTTGTCCTCTTAAAGGGCTCCACCAACCTAGCTAGTGTCCATAGCCAGCTCTTTGGCTTCCTCTAGAAGCCTTGAAGTGGTCCAATTGTTGTTGGTATGGGGGGAACATGAATTTGCATAGGTTTTCCTCCAATTGGACACCAAATGCTTCTTAATTCAATTCAATTTGGCCTCTATAAATTCCAATACCAAGTCCTCAATCAAATTGGTATTTTTCATCACCAATTGATCCTGCTTGCATCCCAATTGCATGATAAAAAATAGTTCCTGACATTTTCTAGACAAAAACGACCATACTTTGATTTTTTCGCAAAAAGTCTCGATTTGCAGAAAAATCTTCGGAGATTGAGTCAACATTCCTAAAATGACATGTGACATAACAAAACTTTCAATTTATGAAATCAGATTCAAATTCACGATTAATTTCAATTTAGCGCGTTTTTAGCGTGACCTAGGCTACCGAGTAGTTTTTAGAAATTTTAGTGCAAATGACCCATGGTGGATTTTCTTCGAGCCACTATGAACCTCTTCGACACATTGGCAACTCTCGATCGTCGTGAAAATCTCGAAATTTCAAATATGTACATGGGGTACCAAAACGATAGAAAAACCAGTCTAGTGCCGATCGATGAGAATTTTGCAATTTAGTGGAATCACCCACGTTTAACCACATATCTCAATCGAACCGACCTATCTCTGATCTCTAATCGATTTTTAACTATGCTGTAATGATCTCTGCAAATGAGCATAGTCGAGTAGCCGATTTCTAGTTGAATCCTCAAGTCTATTTGCTTAAAATCTCTTAATGACTTCTCCAAATAATCTAGTTATCTCACGAGTGATCAGCTCTAAAAATAGCACTATAGGCATAGTGATGAAATGCCCGATTAATTTAATTGAAAGCAGAATCGAAAATTTGAGATGTCACACATACCACCACTATAATTGTGACATCCCGAAATTTGGCACCTATTTCGAATATATGAAATGACTATTTTATCAACGCACTTATGGTTATTTTACTCGAAACTAATCACTCACGAGTTAACAAATCTCTTATGTGAGGCCATTAAGGGATATAAACGTGACAAACTAGAAAATTTGATTAGAAATCGACCGCTCGACCATAATAATCAACAAGGGTCAATACGACACCATTATAAATCGATGAGCGAACGGATATAAGCCAATTCGATGGAAATACGTAGTCGAATTGCGGGTGATTTCCGCACGATTGTGATATTCGCGTTGAACGGCAGTAAACCGATTTTTCTATCGATATTATATTCGAGTATGTAATTGAACCCTCGTGATTACATGACAACCGAGGGTCATCTATGATTCGAAAATGCACAAACGTGGATCGAAAATTATCGACAACGGGTCACACGCGCTAAAACCCCTAAAAGCTATCCGATAGATTAGGTTGTACTAAAGTCACATTCGATCGATTTTAACCACGAAATTTAATTCGGTTTCGGGAATCGAACATTCGAACACGTCACAATTTATTTATTGGACGTTATCTCATCTTTCAGCGAATTTTCGACGAGCCTGAAATTTTGCGGAAAAATGAATTTCGGACAAAGAGAAAAAGGAAATGAAATTCGGATGGGGATGAGAAATTAGATTTTTCTACCCAAAAAGGCTTATTTGGAATTTTCCGTTGCATATAAGTAGCATTAAATTTTGATAAAATTTGCTTGTCATTTAGGATCAATACATGTTAGATTAGGATTCATGTAGTTAAAACGTTTGAACTAAATCATATTCGTATTAAACAGAAAAGAAAATTAGATTTTATTAATCATGTTTAGCACATACATGCATATTTAAGTTAATATCTTGCAAAACATTCGATGCATTGCAATTAATGGGCTTTTGCTTGCGTGAAGTGTTTAATGTCCTTACCTATCTTTAACAATTTATTTGTTACTTTTTTATTATTGGCCATTAAATTCTTGTCTATGCATTCGTATGATCACTTCTCATTAGTGATTTAAGTTAAATCGATCAAGATTGCTTATAATATATTTTTGAAATTAAGAGAAAAGGCACCAAAAAAGGCATTAAATTTATCTAACGTAATCAAGTTCCCGTATCCATAAATTTCTGGTTCATGGAAGTAAAATTCTCTTCCACACTTTATTTAGATGTTTAATTGACTTACTAATAATTGAATAATGGCGACTCCTGAATAAATTTATTTTCATGTTAATTAAATTTAAAACCCAAAAGTTGTGGATGATTTGGGCTTAGGAGAGTTTATGCTAAGTTTTTGAGTTTAGTAATCTATTAACTTTCCCTTGGGTGGCTCATCTCTAAAGAATATCACGACAATTACTTTTGATGATACTAATGATTCGTCATTTGTGACAGAATAATTGAGACACTCGGGAGAGAGAAGATAGGGAATTAGATTCTAAATAGGATCATGTATACACAAAATTATTTACCCCGAGTTAATATGGTACACTAATTCACCCCTACTATATTCACCACAAATTAATTTTAATGACACAAAAAGAGACTTGTATCATATTTTCGAAACTTGAGGAAGCTTTTAAGGCAAAATTAATTGAATTCCTAATCTAAGATAAAATTAATAGAATTCCTAATCTAAGATTAGTTTAGGATAAATGTGGTGCTGATATACTAGTTTTTGATATACTATGTGTTGACACATAAATTTTGACTAAATATTTAGAATTAAATTGCATGGAAAGTTATGGACTAATTTTGCCCTACCCAAAAAATATTTTTGTTGAATAGAACATCACATAGGCATTAATATTATTTGCACCTATTAAGCTTTATTTTTATTTTCCCTTTTTTTGCTGCATTTCAGATAGATAGAAAACAGCTTAACTTTTTAAAAAAATTATTATTAAAAAAAAGGCCCGCCATGGCTCAGGGCATATCCTCTTTATTTCCTTCCCCACCCCCTCCCTCCTCCTTCCTTCCTCCTTCCCCCGCTTCTTTTGCACCTCACGCAAACGAGGACAACAGAGGAGCAAAGTACGCGCAAAGAGGGTAGACGGGCGAAATGACTGGAGCAGCCGGTCGGACGTCCGGCCAGCAACGAGCCAACGTGCCCCCACATATGAGTGGTGGGTCGTTCGACCCTACAAAAGGAGGAGACCGGGAGAGATCTGGGAGGGGGGTGAGTAGGGAGAGATCCTCGAGAAAGAGAGGTGAGTTCTGGTCCATTACGGCGGCTTCCCACTCGACGTTCTGTGGAGACCTCCATTAATCGCCCCCCAAATTGCGTCCGGCAGCAACTACATTTGACTTGGCCCGCCCATCGGAGCTGCCGAGAAGCTGTGCACTCTCTCGTTTCCTTTCCCCCAAAGCCACGTGTTTCTGGGCGGTGTCCAGTCAAGCCCACTCTTCCCGACCAACTGAGCGATTGCAGCCGGCAATGCCTCATCCATAAGGTAAGCCTGTTTCCCCATTTCGCCCATCTTGCTCGAGCTGTAGGAGCGAGGCCTGCTGGCCCGGGCTTGCTCATGCTTTTCTCTGTTTATGCCAAGTGTTGTTTGCTGATTGGGGTCGGTTTTGGCTTGAGCCTGTGTCTCAGATGCCCGTCGTGGGTCTCCTCAGTTGACTTGGTGGTGGTGCTCGCTGGTAGCATTGGTGGTGGGCGTCATCGGTCGGAGGACGAGTCGTTCCAGCGAAACACCAAGAAGGGAAGTTCTCGGCGTGGCCTCGGTGAAGTCCAAGGAAGAAGGCGTGGTAGGCAGAGGAAGGGGTCGAAAGAAATGAAAAAAAAAAAATAGTAAAAGAAAACAAAAGAAAGTAAAAGAAAGCTGGAAAATTGACTCCGAGGACCTAAAGGGGAAAAAGAGAAAAGTTTAGTAATTTTGGCCTCAATCTAGCCAATGTGAATTTAGACTTGCGATGGTGGTGCCCTCTTAAATTCAAGTTGGTTTGATCGTGACACTATGTGATGCAAAAAATTAGTTTGGAGTAAATATGGCATAGACGTACCGGTTTGAATTTTTTTATAACAAAAAGATTCGTTTGGAGTAAACATGGAACAGATGTACTAGTTTGAGATTTTCTTGGTGTCGGCCTTAATTTTTGAATATTGTAATAGGATAAGATAGCCGAAAGTGTAAATTTATCATTTATACTTAACCAGGCCAAATTTCACTATATAGTTAACTTGAATGAATAATGTATACACCACTGTGCGCTTGTCCTATTCCCTACCATGTCATTGGGTACCAGTATAGGGCTGATATTAATAAGACTTTGTCGCGGTCTGACTTGTTTCAAATATTGTTTTTATTAAAAAGGAGGATTGCTTACTATATTGGCCTCAACTGAGCTCCTTTGCCTTTTCTTATTCAGCCGACTCTCGTACTTTCCACGCAAGAGGGAAGAGAAAAAAGCAACAAATAAAAAAAGGAAGTAAAATATCAAACATAAGTTTAGATATATGCAAAACATATGCAGTATTACTTTTTTAAAGTGACAACTTTTTCGTTAAATTTACCATTCATAGCACACAAATTGTTCTTTTGGTTGATTAATATTTTTTGTCAAGTCAAATGAGCAAACTATTGCATAGAGTAATTTAGGTTTTTAATGTTTGATTGTTGGATAATCCTAACAAACCCATGCTCCAACTTTTAGTTAATCTGAATTACTTGAAATCTTTCATAATGTCCAAATATTGATATGTAGAATCATATATTGTTTTTTTCAGAATCTTAGAACTTAAATAAAGTTTTAATTTTCAAATTTTGGATGAAAATCAAAATTAGAAGAGACTGATAAGTGCAGTCAAACACGTCCGTTGACAATTGTTTCATGTCGGTTAGAAAAAAATAAAATAAAAACAAAGACAGATTTTTTTTTAGGGTAAAAAGTTCGACAACCCATACATATTATTTTTCCAACGCAGATAATTATTTATGATAAATTATGATGTTGTGCAACCTCCTTAAAAAAGAAAAAGGTGATAATGTGACGTCATGGACTCGTTCGTTCAAGGTCCACTTTTGTCCATGTCTCTTAAATGTATAGGTAGAAGCTAGCTTTGACTCGTGGGTATTATGTGCATTTCTGTGCTAAAGCCGATGAGTATTTATAAGGAGCGATAGTGTTAAGCATTAAAATGCACGGCCTTTTGTGCATTTGGTAACCATTATATTTCTAAAAATAATTTTGATTTAAAAATAGTTATTTTTTATTTTGTTCTCGAAAATATTTTTTAAGCATTTGAAGGCAATTGATAACTACCTAAAAGTTCTATCTCCAAAATAAAAATGCATTTGGTAAAACTCTTAAAATTTCTAGTCCAAATCATTTTCTTTTAATCTTTTAATAATTTTATTAAATTCTTCTCTTTTTTTTTTTTTTTTTCCCTTTTCATCTTCTTCTTCCTCCAGTTGTCGACAACCTCACCAGAGTGTCACCAGCCCAAGCCTCACCCTAACACTGGCAAGGCTTAGTCTGGTTGGGCCATCACTAGGTCGGCCTCGCCTTGGTTGGGAAATGTTGACCCGGAAATGACCTAATAAGGCTTGGCCCTACCGAATCTGGGCGAGGTCAACCTCGCCTAGTCGAAGCGAGGTCAACCTCACCTAGTCGAGGCGAGGTCAAGCCTCGCCATAGGTCGACATCACTGGGGGCCAGCGATGCTCCGATGAAGTCGTCAACTCTCATCTAGCCAGTCGCCGGCCATGACCCTCACCAACGTCACTAGGGGTTGGCGACCAGCCAAAAGGAAGAAAAAGAAGAAAAGGAAAGAGAAGAAAAGAGAAAAGAAAATAAGAAAAATTAGCTTGATTCTGAAATTGTTATTAAAAATAAATAAGCAACTTTTTTTCTATTTATTGATTCTGTTTCAAATTAATTTCCAAGAATAGAAAAACTAATTTTTGTTCTCGGGAATAAAAAGCTTTTCTAAACTTTATGGTGATGTCTAACATGAGATAAGTGGAGTTCCATCTAGTAGCAACGTCAAGAACTACCAAATCCTTAGAAGTGATCCGTTCACTCTCAATGCAAGATTGAAATGCTTTGGCTCTCATGAGAGAACTCCTTACATACCTAACCACATTCCGGATATGTGCAAAGGAGTCATGTACTGTAGTCAAGCCATCTCTCACAATCAAATTTAATATATGAGCTATGCACCTCATTTGCAAAACACTACCATCTAATATCAATAACATTTATTTCAAAAGTTTTTCCCTCAAATAACCAATTGCAACATCATTTGAGCTAGCATTATCCACGGTGATTGTGAACATCTTTTTTTCGATTCCCCACTCCTAAATACATTTATCCACCATTTTCCTAATCTCCTTACCCCTATGACTATGCATCACCACTAAGTTGATGATTCTTTTATGCAACTTTCAATTTTCATCAATAAAATGTGCAGTGAGACACAAATAATTCATATTTTGAATGGAACTCCATGTATCAGTCGGAATTAATCTTTCTAAAATAATTCTTCAAAGAAGTTCTTTCATATAAATACAACTTCATGCAATCTTTTGCCATTGTGAAAAATGATAAATGTTTGAAGAGGGGTTGTAACTCACTAAGAAATTCATGAAATCCGACATGCTCAACCGAGGAAAAATGTTGGTCACCAAGTAAGCATTCACCTACAACGTTCTTCATTAAACGGCCATGTTGATAAGACGTTACGAGTACTAGAATCTCCTCCTGTCTTGCCAGCCATGTCTACATTATGTGGTGCAAAGAATTTATGCCTTTTATCTACATTATGGGGAAACATCTTGCATGTGGTCAAGTGCTTACTCATTGTAGAAGTACCGTTAGCAACACGATACTTAAGCACGGACCCACAATAAATGCACTTCACTTGATATATTTTTCCATCATTATCATTGATTCTTGCATAATGATTCCAACATTCGAATGTATATTTCTTATCATGAGGAAGATGAGAACTAGGTACCTTATTTGTGGTACTCATGGTAAGATGTGCCTCTTCTTCATTTTCATCTCGAGAAAACTCTCATTCCGTGATCGGAGTCATCTCCTCACGTCCCTTCACCTCCATTGACGTGATATCTTGATACATTAACTTTGTACTATACAATAATAATAGAATATAGTTAGAAATTTCAAAATAAATAGTAAACTAGAAATGAAACACCACAATGAACCCATTTATTTCAATGCAACTCATATAATGATACCCATTGGCTAAGAATTTCTAAATGTGACACCAAATATATAAAATATAGAATTGCTGAAAGATACAGGATTGCTGTTTAACATATTATTTCATTAGAAAAATTTCCTGAGTTAATTTTTAAGGAGGGAGGCAAGGGAATTAATTCTTTTTTGTTTGTTGAAGAAGGAAAAGGAAAATTGGAGATACTAGGAGAACTTATTTTACCTTAGAGATTGGTCTATAGACTCTATACGTTGTCTGCTCTAATTTGGATGAAACGCTTGGGGTAGGTTCTGGTTGTTAGGCAAGATTTGAAGATGGGAGCAGGAAAAGTGGCATCTCAATGTGCTCGTGAATTAACCTTAATTTCACAGAATGCTGGGAAATTGACTTGTGCTCCTTCAAATGATGTTATTGAAACTTCAATACGGTCGTTTATCTTGTTTCTCTAACTAATTTGTAGATGTTGCCATGGGGATGTATGCGGAACTAATGCAGAGGTTGGTTGTGAAGAATTTCCTTCATGGATAATTGCTTCCGAATGACAACTCTATTTTTGTTTCATGCAAGCGAGTTGAGTTTATTGATTCATTATTTTATGCAGCAATTGGTTTCTTTTAAGACGGTGGGAGCAATGCGGGCAGCCCAAGATCATCTATACATGCAAGAATCAACAAGAGATGTAAGCAGGTGAATTTTTCTCTCATACTAAAAAGACTACACTTATAAGTTGGAGCTATTCCATATTGGGGTTTGCTCTTCACCAGGAATCAGCTCAGAGAAGCTACCGAGAGCACTGGCCTTCCAACTTTTGTAGTCACTGATGCTGGAAGAACTCAGGTATGCATATGCATGTCCTTGCTTATGGCACGTCTAAGAACCTTTCTTAATAACCTGCTTCATGATGGCAATTGCAAAAAGTTTAGAAAGACAGGGTCAGCATATGGGTGTGCTCAAAAGATTGTACTACTACTGTCATACTTTCCACATCATTTCTTTTTTGTACATACAGGCCCGTGTCATCGATTTGATTAGAGTTTCTGATCTTTGGTCATCAGAGGACTGCATTGAAAAATGGAATAAAGTTCCAGGACCTCGATTACATGAATTAAGAATTTCGGGACTTGGATTACACAATCCACCTAAGCCATAGGACCAGAAATGGAATTACCCCTAAACAATAACTTTGGATGTATAATGCTCATGAACGTCTTATGGATCATAACCTTCCTGAATTAGAAAATTTAAACTTTACATAAAGATAAAAACAAGGTCACAGGATAAAATTTTGACCTTGGAAGTGGCTCAATACAAACAAGGAATGGTTCTATGGAGGTCTCCTATAGCAGCATGAAAAATAATGCCAAATCTTCAAAGAGAAAGCTAATAGATGATGCAAGCCGTGGCTCAATACAAAGAAGAAATGGTTCTATGGAGGCCTACCATAGCAGCATGAAAAGTAACACCAATTCTTCTAAGAGAAAGCTAATAGATGTCACAAAGGAGGGAGGGACAATATATCCACAAAATATTACTTTATAGGACGATTAAGGGAAACCATAGCTAGAGGATGCATTTGTCCCTTTCTATGTTGAGAATTTTGATTTTCTTTTTTCTTTCTTATTTTTTCTTTAAGTTTTTTTCTTGTGTTTTTTTCGGAGTCTAATGCCCTCTATTTTAAGAAATATAGTTGAGTTGCTGAATCTACATACTTTTAAATTTATCGGCTGGGTGAGCGGCGTCGAGGCGGTTGGGCGAGCGAGCGTCCTCCACCGGGGGGACGAGTGGTGTCTAGCGGTGGCGTCAATGGCGAGTGGCAAGGTGAGCAAGGGGTGACGGCATCCAGTGGTGGCATTGAGGGAGGCAAGGGCGGGGCGAGCACAGGCCGACTGACGTGCAGTGGCAGGATGAGTGGCGTTCAGCGGCGGCGTTGAGGGTTAGCGGCATCCAATGGCAGCATCGAGGGCAAGCAACGTCCGGTGGTGGTGTAGAGGGCGAGTAGCGTTGACAATGGGGCTGAGGTAGAGAACGGGAGAAGACTCAGAACTGTGAAGTGTGAACTAAGGGTAAACATTAAAATTGATTTGGGGCCTTTTTTTGGAACCAAGAACTGGGAATTGAAACATACCTCTTTAGAACCGGGAACCGAACCGGACCCTCCGATTCCTGGATCTACCTAGGAATCATGCTCGCCCCTAATTTTTTATAATTCTGAAAGGCCGTCCGACCGACCCGACCCAACCCGATGCGACTCAAATTCAAAAGATCTGGATCTGGAATGGCCGTCCCTCGGAGACCCGACCCGATCCGACCTAATGCGAAAGCCCGAATTAAGAAGATCCGGATCCGGAAAAGTTGGCCCTTCGGAGACCCGACCCGACCCAAAACGACCCATTTTCCCTCCCCACCCTCTTTTCTCTCTTGCATGCGTAGAGGAGAGAGGACTCGAGAAAGTTACTCGGGGAAGAAGGAAGCCATGGAAGAAGCTCCAAGCTCGCTGCCACCGCCGTCGCCGCCGCTGATCAGTGACCCGCTAACCAACCCATCCGCCTCCTTCTCGTCCCTCGAGGACCTCGCCAGCCGCGGGTCGTGGCAGTCCGTCCTCGACAAGATCACCCACGCCCGGTCCCTCTACCTCCTCCGCCACCCCCCACGACCACCTTGCCTACCTCTCCTACGATGCCGTCGCCCTCGCCAAGCTCCGCCGCTTTGCCGACGCCTCTGCTGAGCTCGACTCCCTCCAGGATCTCAAGTCCCCCGAGTACAGGTACGAGTCCTACCCACAAATCTACCCGGGCTGGTCCGGCTCGATGGTGCCCTTCTGCCTCCGGTGGCTGAACTGCGTGATCCCGATCAAGTTGGGCAGCCGCCAGGAGGGGTTGGATCTGTTCTACGCACTTCTGGATTTCGTCAGAGGGAAATTGGAGGAGAGAAGGAACAAGGGTTTGTCTGAGGAGGGCGAGTCGGTGAAGGCTTGGAGGAGGAGGGAGGTTCTGGTGATGAATAGCATCGTGGGTAATCATTTGAGTTATAAGGAGTTTAGTGTGTGGTTGGATTTGATCAGGGATATGTTTAGGAGGGGTTATTCGGAGGACCCGGTTTTGGTCTCGAGGTTGGGGTATATTCAGATGCAGATCGGGATCTGGAGGGCGCGAAGAGCTCGTTTAAGCAGATCGAGGGGATGGTGAACGAAGGGAAGGGTCATGGGTCGTTGAGTGAGGTTGAGCTGAAGAATCTCGTGAACAGAAATAAGGCCTTGTTGTATTTGGTGGGGACGGATTATGTGTCGGCTGTGAGGGAGTATGAGGAGTGTATTGAAAGAGATTATTCGGATGTGGTGGCGATCAACAATAAGGCGATTTGTTTAATGTATCTAGGGACTTATCGGATTCAACCAAGGTGCTGGAGAACGCGCTTGAAAGTGTTCCTACCGATGCTTTGAATGAGTCTCTCGTGGTAAATCTGTGTAGTATGCACGAGTTGGCATATGTCAACCACTCGGATATCAAGAATGCGTTTGATAATCATTTTATTTCCAAGAATAATTTTTAATTTCTGATAAAAATTATTCTTTTTTATTCTGTTTTCGGAAATAATTTCTAAACATTTTAAAGTGTTTCGTAACTACTCAAAATTTTTATTCTCAAAATAGAATTACATTTGGCACCGTCCTCGATATTTATAATTCAAACCATTTTCATTTAATTTTTCATGATTTTATTTTCTTTTTTTTTCTTTTTTCTTTTCTTTTCTTTCTCTTCTTCTTCAACCTTTGGCCGGTCATCAGCAGTTGGGCAAGGCTCGGCCAAACCTTGGCTAGGTGAGCTTGGCCTTGCCAGATTTGGGCTCGGCCGAGCCTCGCTGGGTCGAGCGAGGCTCCCCCAGCCACCGGTGAGCCTCACCCAGGCCGAGTGAGGCTCGTTGATGGCTAGGGGAGGCTCGGGCGAGGCTCACCGATGGTTGGGCAAGCCTCCGGTGAGCTCGCCGACTTGGGTCCAACTAGTTGCCGACGATCGGCAGCGGTGGATAGTGGCAGCGGTGATTGACGGTGGCAATGGTGGAAGAAGACAAGAGAAGAAAAGAAGAAGAGAAAAGAGAAAATAAATCTAGGTTTGCTTGATTTTGGTATTGTTCCTGCGAGCAAAGAAGTAACTTTTTTCTTACTCCTTAATTCTGTTCCAAATTCATTTCCAAGAATAAAAATTTTATTAAACGAAATTATGTTCCAAATCTACTCATACAAAAAAAAAATAGAAATTGTTACTATTTGGCAAATTGTCGAACACGTCCTAGAAGATTTTTAGTAATTGAATTGGGCAAGTGGCTCCTGATGATTTTGATTCTTCGTGTACCAGGATTTGATGGTACTATCTCGTCCACTATCATACGATAGTTTGCTTACTAATGTCATCCAGGGGCAGGGTGATTTGGGGGTTGGGTTGGGGTAATCGGCATTAGTAGGCCCTCAGTCTTGGAGTTCAACGGAGAAATCAGTTTGACTCAGCACCATTGGGTATATAGCGACAATTTAGCAATATTGAGGGGCAGGATTGAGAAAATATATGATGTGGGACTAATTATTTTCCTTCTTTCTAGGTAAGCTCAAATTATATATGTATCAGTGGTGGTCCTAATATAGTACTTCTCGCAAGCAACCAGCATCTTCAAACAAATTATGGACACCAGACTTGATCTTGACTTATAATAATGAATGCGTTTGTAATGTGTTTATTTCCGGATAAAAGGCAATGTTGATCTCATCTAAATCTTAGAACGTGGGATAGGCCTGCCTTCTAGGATTTCCGATGCAACAACCAATACCATTGACTAGATGAGAGCTATGTGGCCAAAGAAGATGCGTTCCACTGGAATAACATTGCCTAATTTATCAAAAAGAGATCCACCGATGTGCCACAAAATAGCCCCTCTATGGCGATCAAAGGCGGGATTCAATAAAAGTGAAGGCTCATCCTAGCGAGGAAACCCAAAAAGAGTACCTCTTCATGATCTTAGACGAACAAGAATTTGAGTACACCGCAACATAAGCATGTGATGTCCCTTATGGATACAAGGGACTTTCATCAAGCACCACATGCACAAACAGAGCTGCAAAGTCAAAGCATTTGTGACATAGAAAGTGTGTCCTTAACTCGAGTATCTTATCATTAAATCTCTAGCGACGATGGACATCACATAAATGCAAACCTAAGAAGAAATTATGCAATCATGAAATGAAAAAGGCCATTTACGCTCATCAACCGTATTAAAATGACTACTGGCACAATCTGGATGATTCTACTGTTCCACTCCGCATATAAATGTGATGCATGATCCCGTAGTTGGTAATCTTATGAAAAAGTTAGTAAACATAAATAATAAAAAAACCCGTAGATAAAAATAATTATTAATCTATTGATTTCTTGAAAACTTGTTATAACTTAGCAACACTTTTATGCAACTACCAGCTTTTCGTATCTTTTATGGAATTTTATTTGTCTTTCTCCTAATCGTCTTAAATTTACCAACTCTTATGCTGACATTGGCATTTTTTATAATATTATAAATTTTTAAAATCTTTTATGTTTTTTTCTCTTTTTTTCCCTTTCTTCACAATTTTTTTTTTTGGGAAGCCTGAGGGCCAACAAGGGTTGCCGGCTAACTCTCGTCGACATTGCACGAGGGCATTGTGGCCCTTGCCCTTGCCAATGGGTGTTGTTGCCCTCACTGTGGCTAGTGAGGGCGAGGGGCACTATGTCCTCACCAGCCAAAGCGAGGGCTCATGAGCCCTCACCTAGGTTTGGCAAGGATTGCGACCTAAGTGGCATGGACACCAATACTAACACTGTACAACACGACACACCGACATGTCATTTCTAAAAAAAATAGATAATTCGACACATTGGGACACGTTGTATACTAAATATATACTTTTATAATTATCATTTGTATGATTATTTCAATCAAATTAATTTGATTCAAATTCAAAAATATATAATTAGTAAAAAAATCTAGAATGAATTTACACTAAAAATATCAATCCATCATTTGTTAATATCATTTATTGTTTCAAATTTGACAAATTCAACTCCATTCCAATAATCCATAAAACTTAGAGAGAAAAAACAAACAATTCAAATTATGGACTTGCGTGTCGATGTGTCTGAAGAGAAAAGAAAAACTTGGGGGTGAATTGTGTATCACAGAAAGTAAAAGTCGAAGAGAAAAGAAGAGAAGACTACGTTTTTCTTCTTTCCACATTTATTATTTTTTTTATTTTTTTTATTTTTCACATATATACATTTTGACCCATGATTTATTGAAAATTTTTAAAATTAATCTTGTGCGTTAGAATAACGTGTCAGAAACTCATATGTTAGAATTCCGACTACAGTGTCGGAGAGCGTCGAAAAATTGACCACGTATTGGATTTTTCGACATGTGTTAATTAAGTGTCCGAGAGTGTTGGAGAGTGTTGGACACGTGCCGAGTATCTGACACGATTTGAAGGCTCTTGAAAAGTGTCGGTGTTTCCTAGACTGCGACGCCCTCTCCAATCTGGGCCAGACCTAAAGCCGGTGAGGGTCATAGCCACCTAGCCTAGTGCCAACAAGGGTTGGACCCACCTTTGCCAGCCCTTAGGCTTCCTAGGAAAAAAGGAAAAGAAGAAAAAAAAACCATAAAAATTATTAAAAAATCAAAATATTATTAACAAATATTCATGTCGGCACCACCCACATCATGTCAAAGCTAGTCATGCCATAATAGCAATTTTCAGTCAAAATTGGCTAGAATGACCTAATTGATATAAATGTAAAAGATTTAGGATTGAATTGGAACCAACACAATATGTTTAAGGCTTTTTTGGTACTTTTCCCTCATGAACCAACTATTGGTCACCCTCCCTCTCATATTCCACATCAAAGATGACCCAACACACTTTATTCTCTCATACGGCGACTTTATAGGAAAAGGTGCAGGCAAATGTCTTTTATTCATCCATCCAAGTGCAAGTCAAGTCCCCTCCATTATTTATCAGTGAAACATCATGGAAAATCTCCATGCTACATTGTTCTTTTTGGTTTTCATACATTGTGCATTGTGTAAGTCCCATTGCCAATAGCAGAGAAGGGAAAATTTTAATCAATCTTTACTAAATTTATTGTACATATGCAAATTTAATCATAAATTTTCCAACTTTGTCAAATGAGTGATAAACCTTTGCGCAAAATTCTAATGGAGTCATCTTATGTGGCACAAAGCTACGTTAACGATTTTTATGGAAATTTGATTGTATATTGGAATTTCAATAAGATTCTTTAGGACTAAATTGACAAAATCAAAAATTTTAACACTTAATTAGCATATGTATAATAGATTTTTAACTGAATGGACAATTTTCCCACAAAAAAGCATTATTTATTTAGGATGACGCTATTTTCACCTCCTAAATGATTACATCCATCCCTATCTACACTAAAAGGACAAAACTATCCTTAAATTTTCAATTGCAATTTAAAGTGATGGCCCCACTCTTTGTTTTTTCTATTTTTCCTTTTTCTATTCATGACAGTTGCATAATTAAGGATTGCACATATTTTTTTGAGCATATTAAAATAAAGTGCATTCTCAAATATTCTTATAACATTTTACATACTCCAAGTATAATCATTTCGCTAATAGTAAGGAAAAAAAGACATTCTTTGATATACTATAAAACTAAAAAGTCTCTTATTCATTATTGATTTTATAACAACTTAACTAATTTTTGTCCATCTTATCTCAAAGCTCACTATCTTGTTGAGCTTTTTCTTAATGTCATTAGTCTACTATATAGATCAAATCTCTTAATTTATAATATCAATGAATTTTTCTTTTTTCCTCATTATACTGGCAAAATACTTTTATACAAAGCATGTAAGATGTTAGAAGAATATATAGGAATGCACTAAAAACATTATGCGCAATGAGGTATCTAGTTTTACTTTGTGAATAATTCATAAATAATATTAATTTTTGTCAATACAGAATAATGATATTTCATCAGCATTTTCAAAAAAAAAGTTCTTACTTCATGCAATGTTTTTATATAATTAAATTTCATCTACTTAACAATTTATCTATAAATATAATCAACAACATGAAAACGAACTAGATTTATGGGAAATTTCTCTTTTCGACAAAACAATTTTTATGGAAGTAATATCTAACAATAAATAAATAAATAAATAAAACATGACACCTTTAACATGTATGGAAAATCTACAACAAACAAAAACTAAACATATTAAATTCTTAATTATGGTAAGTAGACCTTCCATAAATATAAAAAAAAAATTAAAAAAGGAAAGTAAATACATTTGGGGCCATCAATTTAAATTGCAATTGAATAATGTAGGGTAATTTTTTCTTTTTGGTAGAAATTGGGTGGATTAAGTCATATAAGGAGTCGAACTAGTATCACCCTTTATTTCTGTATCTGTTATAAGTGACCACTCAAGCACGTTAACACTCAAGGCAATTTTATCTACCATCAATTAGCCCAGTGTAAAAGAGTTCATGCTTAAATAATAAATCTCAGAAAATCTTTACACTTAAAATTCCGGTAAAATAATCACTTGTGGTCATGTACTTAAAATCAACCCGCCAAATTTTGCATACTTTCATTTTAAAACCCCAATTACCCCATTTAACACGTAAAACATGGCGTCCAAACATGACACCTCAAATTTGCTATTTTCTTGTAAGTAAAACATTCTTTAGAAATAGTATACAAGGTTTCTAACTTCGGCAATAAATTTTCATGGCATCACAAGATTAAACCAACATTAAAACATGCATAGATTCATCCCATAAATCAAGTATAAAACACATAAAAATCACCTCTTATCGCACTATTCCGATAGTTTATCAACCCTAAACCGATAGCTTATCGTCCATTTAGCGATAGCTTATCATCTATTTTCCAATAACTTATCACTCCTTTTGGTGATAGCTTATCTCCAATTTCTCGATAGCTTATCATCCCTTCGGTGATAGGTTATCACCTATTCTTGATAACCTATCAAGTCCACTTATTATCTATCGCGATAACCTATCCAGTTCACTTATTACCTATCACGATAACCTATCAAGGTTACTTATCACCTATTGTGATAACCTATCAACTAAACCATACTAACTACCATTAACCTTAATCTAAATCACCCATATACGCAATTAACATCCTAATAAAAGATTAGGAAGTTAACTCATAGTTTTACAACGACGGCGAGCTAACGGCAATGGTGGCATGACGATGACGAGAACGTGGAGCTCACGCTTCAAACAACGGCACCACAGCAACGGCAATAGCTTGAGCTCACAGCCAAGGAAGCTTGGTGGCTTGGTGGTGGTCCAGCGGTGATGGTGGCTCGTGGCTTGAGGGATGGCGAATGGTAAGGCGACACGGTACGGCAACGTAGGGCAGCAAATCGAGAAAGAGAAATAGAGAGGAATGGGTATGAGATGAGAGAGAGGGATGAAGGAAAATTCATCCAAAAGGAGGGGTAGGGAGAGAAAGTGAGAGAAATGAGGGAAAAAGATGAAAACTTGAGGAAGAAGTTGGCCAATTAATACTCCTTGACTTGAAGTCCTAACTTGGGGAGCAAGAGCACATCTTGGCCCTCCATTCCAACTTGGGAAGCAGGGGTAGATTTCAACCACGCAATTGCCTAAACTTGAGGAGCACACAATTGACTAAACTTGGGGAGCAAGAGACAATCTTGGTCATCCCATAGTCTAAGCTTTTGGAGCAAAGGTTGATCTCAACCATGCAATTGCCTAGGATTATCCTCTAAGCTTGGGCGTGTGGCTCTCCCCCTCCAATGTAAAGAACAGTTTTGGGTAACTTTTGAAATAAATGTCATTACCTTATCAAATAGATTCAAAAAATTATGAAAATTGAATATGTTGTAGAAAAGATCTTAAATAAATTTTTTTATGAAGGAAGCTAAGCCTAAATCATTTTTTATAAAGAGCAGAAAATCACCAAAGACAACCCAACATTTCGTCCGTAGGACAGATTCAACAACGGCAGAAGAAAATTCATTTTGACATCCAAATCTTCATAAAAACACTTTGAAATTTTAGTATGTTGTATATGTGGATGTTATTTACACTTTTTGTGAATGAAGCATGTTCAGATTCCAAAGGTAAGATTTTATAAAAATTCGAAAGACAACTTGGTCACTGTTTTTACTGCACTAGACAGTTTTCACACGATAAAAGATTAGGCTCTCGTAGCAACCATTTTACCTCAGAAAATTCTGAAATTAAAGTCTGTTATACATCAAGATGTTTTGAATGACTTTTATGATGGAAGTTTCTCCAAATTCAAACCACAATAAGTACTATAAAATCGGAAAACAGTGAGGGTCTAAGAATTTCAAAAACTGGAATCATAGTAGAATTTAAGAAACTAAAGGTGGTAAGTCTTCTTGCAAGACAAAGGTCTTTGTCTCTTGTAATCATGACTTCTAGAGGGTATTAATGAATCAAGAATTTGAAGGCAAGCTTAAAATTAGGCTTCTAGAGGCTAGGTTACTATTCACGCGAGTTACTATTCACACACACTATTTATTAGGGCTTGGGTTTGGGCTTGACAAACTTGGACTTTGGCTTAACTCATCCAATTTGGGCCTTTAATTTGGCGTGAGGCCCATTGGGTCTTCGCTTGGCCTGGCTCCCTTTCCAACTTCCAATTCTTGACCTACTTATCATTCTCCAAATATTAAGGCTTACTGATAAATTGATAGATAAATGAGGTGATGTCTAATAGGTTGATCTTGGAATCCTGGAAAGCCAATACCCGAAATCAGATTAAAATCTATGGTTGAAATTGATCAAATGCAACTTTAATACAACCTAAACTATGAATGCAACTTGAAATCGATCATATATTTCGAAAGGGGTCAAATTTTAGGATATCACAGGGTTTGCTTGCGGGATCAAATCAAATGCATCCAACATGTACACTTATATAACGGTTGCACGCATGTGACACGGCCCACTTATGGAGCATGATCCAACGCCGTTTGTGATAGGCCGTGTCACGCACAAAGGGCTACTCAAGAACAACCCACAACTGACCCACGATCAATCCATGAGCGGTATGAGCAAAGGCCCATGTGTAGCCCATGAACGACTTGTGAACAATGCTCGACTAACCCATGAGCAACTCATGACCATTCAGCTGCTCGTGTGTCAGATGGACCTGCAGACCCTGATCTTGCTTCTGACACACTCAAAATAAACCGTTGGATCGAAGGGACGATTGACGGATGAGATGCGACCCGGATTTGTATAAATAAGGATCCCTCTCCCTCATTGTAATTAGTTCGTTCACAAGTGAATATACACTCTCTTTGCCCATCCAACTCTTGTGTTCGAGCATGTGTGCGTAAGGCTGACTTGGGATCAATAATCCTAAGGCCGCACAATGTTTTGATCGATCATAATTGACTGACCCACGACAAGTGGTATCAGAGTCAACATTCCAAGCACAATGGCTAATCCTCGTGTTGATGCTCCGGTCATTTAAGGCGATGACCGAGAAGATCGTGGGCGTCAAGCCGAGAGGGCCACCCGGTCGAGGAAGAGCCGTGCTACCTCATGTTCGAAGGATCCGAAGGGGGATTTGGAAAACTGAATGACGGGTCTAAAAGAGACCGTCATGGATGTCCAAGCGATGATGGACAACCTACACCAGACCATTGAAGGAGCGAAAGTCGGTAGGGAGCAGTTCTTGGCCAAAGTACAAGAACTCTAGCCCGGCATGGGAGAGCTCCGTGTCAAAGTGCTGGGATCCATCATGCACGAGTTGTAGCAGCGGGATGAGACTTAGGAGGCTGCGATGGTGGCCATGCGCACGGAAATGGTTGAGATGAAAACCAAGCTCACCGAGCTTGAAGCGGCATGCGTGAACAGGGTGATCACCGTGCAATCATGTGCCGATGCACCCAAGCCAAAGGAGTTCAAGGGCTCCCGGGTAGCAAAGGACGTGGACAACTTCCTGTGGTACATGGAACACTACTTCCAGACCATGGGGATGACCGACAACGTAATTCGGGTAAACATCGCAGCCATGTATTAGCTGATGATGCGTTGCTATGGTGGCGTTGTAGGTCGGATGGTAGGAATGGCGATCCTATCACAACATGGGCTTAGTTCATCGAAGAATTTCAGCGTACCTACTATCCCACTTATGCGGAGGAGGAAGCTCGCGAGGAAGTCAAGCGCCTAGAGCAAAAGGGTGGAGTCCGCGAGTATGTGAAGCGATTCTTGAAGCTGTTGCTCCAAATCCCGTCCATGACCGAGACGAAGGTATTCCACTAGTTCATGAGCAGACTCAAACCATGGGTCAAGTAAGAGCTCAAACAATGCAACACAACAGATCTCTCAACGGCTGGAATACAAACCATTGCCTTTGGCCAACAAACCAGACCCTTGATCGAGAGAAAGGGCTACGGGTGGGGGAGATCTAAATCGGTATAACCATCCGAATGTAGGCAGACCATCGACGGTCCCTAATAGGACTCAACCTGAGTTGAGTGGTGGAGGATATCATCGCAAGGTATGCACCTACAAGTGCTTCTTTTGCGACGAGCCACACATGGCCTGAGATTGTCCAAAAAGAGGAAAGCTGGCGACCTTGTGCAAAGAGGATGCACCGCGAGAGGAGGCGCGGTTGGGATAGTTGCGGATCCTTGGGGCGGTCAAGGCTAAGAAGGCCAAGGAACCCAAAGGAATGATGTTCGTGGACGTGAAGATCGGTGGTACCATATCGAGTGCACTCGTGGATACCGGGGCGTCCGACCTCTTCATCTCCAAAGAGGCCACGAAGAAGCTGCATCTTCCGGTCGAGACAAGTGATGCTAGTTGGCTGAAAACGGTGAACTCCAAGGAAGTCTTGACTAGCGGCATGGCTAGGGACGTGGAGTTGCACCTTGGTCCATGGACCAGCAAAGAGAATATCGAGGTAATCCCCCTTGACGACTATGAATTCATACTCGGTTTAGGATTCCTTGATCAGATCAATGCGGGCGTTATGCCATTTGCGGATTGCATATGTATCCGAGACAAGCGATGCCAATGCATGGTCCCGATCTACTGCGAATCAAGACGCGATAGGAGGATGCTATCGGCCATGCAGCTAGCGAAAGGGCTGAAAAAGGGCGAGGTGACCTTTTTGGCAGCATTAAAGGAGGAGGGCGTGAAAGAAAGCGAGGTGCCAGGAGAAGTGTCCCGAGTCCTCAATGTCTTCCAAGATGTGATACCACCCGAGCTACCAAAGAAGCTACCTCATCGTAAGGAAGTCGACCATTGAATCGAGCTTGTGCCCGATGCACGACCACTGGCCATGGCACCCTATCGCATGGTTCCACCCGAGTTGGAAGAGCTGCGAAAACCATTGAAAGAGCTACTTAACATGGGATATATTCGGCTGTCCAAGGCTCCATTCGATGCTCCGGTGTTGTTCCAAAAAAACATGATGGATCCCTTCGCATGTGCATAGACTACCGAGCTTTGAACAAGCTCACCGTTAAGAACAAGTACCCAATCTCGCTCATTGCGGACTTGTTCGATCAACTCAAGGAAGCCCATTGGTTCTCCAAGCTCGATCTTCGATCAAGGTATTACCAAGTTCGGATTGCTGAAGGGGACGAGCCAAAGACCACATGCATAACCCGTTATGGATCGTATGAGTTCCTCGTCATGCCGTTCGGCCTGACCAATGTGCCGGCCACATTCTGCACCCTAATGAACAAGGTACTCCATTCATTCCTTGATTGGTTGATTGTGGTTTACCTTGATGACATTGTCATATACAGCCGGATGCTCGAGGAACATGTCACACATTTAAGTCAGGTTTTCCAGACTCTTCGGGAGAATGACCTGTACGTGAAGCACGAGAAGTGTGCCTTCGCTCAAAAGGAAGTCCCTTTTCTTGGGCACATCGTCGGGGGTGGACGAGTGCGGATGGACGCAGCTAAGATCTGTGCCATCATTGAATAGAAGCCACCAACTAAGGTGATGGAGCTTAGATCCTTTCTCGGACTTATAAATTACTACCGGCGTTTCATCTGAGGATATTTGAGCCTCACCATGCCACTCATGGATATGCTGAATAAAGAAAGGTTGTGGGAGTGGACGGATCAATGTCAAGAGGCGTTCGAACGGTTGAAGCAAGCCATGATCGAAGAGCCGGTGCTTGTGTTGCCTAACTACAACAAGCCCTACAAGGTAGAGATCAATTCTTCTGATTTTGCTATCAGTGGTGTATTGATGCAGGAAGGACATCTGGTTGCCTTCGAGTCTTGGAAATTGAATGATATCGAGCAGCAATACACGATCCAAGAGAAGGAGATGACCGCGGTGGTGCCTTGCCTTTGTATGTGGAGGCACTACCTCTTGGGATCGCGATTCGTCGTGAGAACTGACAATGTGGCTATGAGCTACTTCTAAACTCAAAAGAAGCTCAGCCCAAAGCAAACTTGGTGGCAAGACTTCCTGGCCGAGTTTGATTACATGCTAGAATACAAGTTTGGAAAATCTAATTCCGTGGCCAACGCCTTAAGCAGGAAGATGGAGCTGGCTAACGTGATGAGTTGACCTGACTGTCCATGGATCGAGCGTATCAAGGAGGGGCTAAAGCACAATCAAACAGCCTAAGCCCTCCTTCGATATGCATAAGAAGGTAAGACAAGGCAGTTTTGGTATGAGGACGATCTCCTCTACACCAAAGGATGGCGACTCTATGTGCCGCTCCACTGGAGACTTCGAAAGGAAGTCCTACACGAGTGCCACAACTCCAAATGGGCGGGACATCCGAGAATCCACCGCACCATGGCACTCGTAGAAGACCAATATTATTGGCCGCACATGAGGGATGACGTTGAAACCTACGTGCGGACGTGTCTTGTATGCCAACAAGACAAGATAAAGCAACGGTCTCTAATGAGGCTCCTTGAACCGTTACTTATCCTAGAACATCCATGGGAGAGCATTTCCATGGACTTCATCATGAATTTGCCAAAGTCCGAAGAATGTCGGACCCTCATTATTGTGGTAGATCGCTTTGGACTAGATTAGGTGAGGGAGAATGACACGGCCCACGAATAGAGCATGATCCAAGACCGTTCGTGATAGGTCATGTCACACATAAAGGGCTGCTCAAGAATAGCCCACGACCGACCCACGATCAATCCATAAGCGATATGAGTAAAGGCCCATGCACAGCCTATGAACGACCCGCGAACAACGCTCGACCAGCCCATGAGCAGCCCGTGACCGTTCAGTTGCTCGCATGTCAGACGAACCTGCAAACCCTGATCTTGCTTATGACACACACCCATGGTCTTCCCAAAGGCCTACCGTGTATAGCCATCGAGTAGTCTTTGAGTAGTCTGCTGTGTAGCCTTATGATGATGATACGAATTCAAAATACAGCGTTGGATCGGAGGGACGATCGGTGGATGAGATGTGACCCGCATTTGTATAAATAGGGATCCCTCTCCCTCATTGTAATCAGTTCGTTCACAAGTGAATATACACTCTCTTTGCCCATCCAACTCTTGTGTTCAAGCGTGTGTGTGCGTAAGGCTAACTTGGGATCAATAATCCTAAGGCCGCACGGTGTTTTGATCAATTGTAATCGACCGACTCGTGACACATGTATCATTGCGGTCGGTACCCGATCCACTGTTAGGGTTCATGGCCGGTGCATTAGTAATCCATGATCGAACATCACCAATTCGAGATTCCATTGTGCTCACTAATAATTAAATAGGGAAGATGCATTTTTGGTTGAAAGACGGTCACATTTGATCAATTTGGATCGTCCGTGTATTAGTGCATAACTAGGCAAAATAACACGCGACTAGAAACTGTGATCGGTCGGATCGACCTATGACCATTCGCTAATCCAAAATCATCCCGTAATCAATTCTCATGATCAAAAAGTCATCTTATGAGTTGGTGATCCTATCCCATCGGTAAGGTCAGTAGAAAATCAAGTTGACACCTAGACCAATCCGCGACCGGTCGATTGGTCAGTCAGTCGGATTGTGACCGATTCATGATTCCTCGCCGATTGAATTGATCAATCCATGGCCAATGGCCCATGATCGATCCTTTTTAGACCTTATGGCTGATCCTTACGGGGTCAGAATCAAGGATGTTACAGATACTTTGCAAGCTCGATTGTTGAATGATAATGCTATTAAGAATTGATTAGATAATTAACTCCCGATTTCGTGTAGTAGACACGTACAAATCACATGTTTGTGTCGATGTAGCTTCACATCACTCATGAAAGAGAGAGTCGCCAAAACGCATGAAGGACGAGGTGGACCTAGCCCAATGGACTTGTTCATCTTTATCATTTTGTACACAATGGACTTGTTGGTCCACTCCACTTTTCCATACCTGATGAATATATGTGGCCCATTCTTCCTCCATTTTTTGTGTTCCTCCTCCACTTTTATATGGAACCATCAACAATGGTGGGGCAGACAAGTCACGAAATTGAAACCCTTAAGGATGTAACTTGACTGATGTCAAAATACTAAATGATTTGATGGATCAAGTCGATACTTTACAAGCTTGATTGTTGAATGATAATGCTATAAAGAACCAATTAGATATTTACTCCTAATTTCGTGCAATAGACATGTACAAATCACATGTTTGTGTTGGTGTAGCTTCACATCACTCATGGAGGAGAGTCTTGACCCAAAATGCGTGAAGGATGAGGTGGACCCAAACCGTCACATTAGCGATTTCTGATGGAAATTGGTTATATATTGGAATTTCACTAGGTTGTTTAGGATTAAATTGGCAAAATTGAAAGTTAAATACTGAATTGGTATCCATACAATAGATTTAAAACTAATTGAACAATTTTCCTACGGAAAAGCATTATCTATTTATGTATTTGTTTTTTCTTCCCATGATAATCGGACCTGTGGAATCCATCAAGCACTCAAGTAATCATAATTTGCATTAAGCGTGATATTCCTCTCATCCTATTCGAATATTTCTATTCACACCAAATAAAAGTAATTATTTTACATAGACTCTTATTCTCATCACAATACCCAACTTAATTGATGTGGTTGTAGCTGTCAACAAATTACTAGTGTATTTTACTTTCCGCTGCAGTAATGATCATCATGAACAACAACTTCCACGGTAATACTTGCCATGGTTAACAATATTATGGTGTTTCATTTTAATTTATAAAAAAAAAAAATGTCGTAACACACCCTAAAATTGATTTATCGCATTATATATATATATAATATAGGCCTATTTTCTTGGAAAACCTCAACTTTAAGTTAAGTACCAAATTTACCCCGATTTTTTTTTTTATATAGAAAAATCTCAAACTTTAGGTCTAGTCTTAAATCTGCCGTAAACTTCTTTTGTCTTGGAATAAACCCCAAACTTAAAGTCCAGTTCCAAATCTACTCCTTTTTGTCTAAAAAATTCACCAATTTCATTTTATTCTCAAATTTACCTTGTGATCTAATCCCAACTTGACGTGGCACTTATGCATCAATAATAAATCCACATTAGCAAAGCAATGGGGTTGTTTTTAGACAAAAAGTTCAGGCAAATTTGGATCAAATATAAAGTTTGGGGGCTTTCTTTTTTCCAACCTAAATTTTTTTTTATTGGGGTGGATTTTTTATCATCCCTAACTATTTTGGAGAATTTAAACAATTTTTATTGGGGTGAATTTGTTATCGAAGTGGAAATGACATGTTGGTTTGTACCTATCACCCCCATTACTTTGCTAATGTGGATTAGACGTGGAAATGACATGTCAAATTGGGACTAGATCACGAGAATATGTTTGAAAATAGATTGAAGTTTAGTGATTAGTTTTAGACAAAACAAAATTCAAGGTAGATTTGAGACTATATTTAAAGTTTGGGGTTTTTTTCTAGACAAAAAAAGTCTGAGGCATATTTGAGACTGAACTCGAAGTTTGGGGTTTTTCTGAGACACAAAAACAGTTTGGGCAAATTTTGGAACTTGATCTAAAATGGGGGGGGTTAGGGAATTAGGTCATATATTGTATGGTGATACCCTCAGATATTTTTACCTACTCACTAGAGACTTGAGTTAATGATATCTTGGGGAAATGACTATTTATCAAGAAAAGGTTTTAATTTCGTCTATGATAATGTGGGACCTTGCAATTAAAAAGTTTGTGAAATCAATCCTAATTATTCTAACACCTTCAACATTGGCATGATGCATTTAGACTTTTTGGCCGAAAGAAGCCGTGTCCCAGGCGAGAGCGCATTCCGGGAAATAGAGTGGAAACGGCCATCATCATGCTCGAGAAGTGTGGGATCAACATTCATTGCAATCTCCTTGATGGACGAAACAATTTGGAGCACTTTTATGTGTATATTTTCCTTTTGGGACAAAATATCTTCCAATAAATGCCATCAAAGTCCACGGCTGATTATTTGAAACTCTTGAACATTCTCTACTTATTAATATAACAATCTCAATAGAAATGGTGACTTTTGTTCCCCAACTTTAATCTTGATATTTCTTGCATCAATAAGATATTATTCTGTAATAAACATCACTTAAGCCAAGTTAGCGTCTTAGAGTCAAGCTTTTCAAAAAAAAAAAAAAAAAAACTCTCACGTACTTTAAATAATAGGGTTTATTTGATAATTAAACTTATCTCATGTTATTAGAATTGCATATAGAGAAAATTCCAAATAAAAATATGAAGTGTCTTCATTTTCTCAAATAAAGACTTGAAGTGGACATTATTTCAAATAAATGCCTAACATTTCGGCTAGTGAATGGCATTTATTTGCTTTTTAAAAATTTTCCTTTTTTCTTTCTTTTTTCCTTTTTCTAGTTTTTCTTTTTTCTTTGTTGATGGCGAGGGAGGTCACCTTTGCCAGTCACAATCAAGAGACGGCCTCACCCTAAGGGAGGCCACCCTTGCAACCAAAGGCAAGGTTGGCCCTCACCAGTGGTCGGTAAGGGACAGCTTCGCCTGGGTGAGGCAACCCTCGCCCTAGGTGAGGCCACCATTGCCGCAATCGGCAAAGGTCGCCGAGCCTTGTCAACCTTTGCCAGCATCTATTAGCCCTTGCCAAGAGAAAAAAAAAAAAAAAAAAAAAGAAAAAGAAAACAAAAGAATAAAAAATAATTTAAAATTAAAATTGTATTTGGACAAAAACACCCCTTGATTTGTCAAAATATTTAGCCGCCTAGCAATCGACGAGACCAAACCCTTATTTGAAAAAACCATAGTCACTTCAAGTCCTTATTTGAAACAATCACGGTCACTCCATGCTTTTATTTGACACAAAGTCCACTTTAGACTTTTATTTGGAATTTTCCCTTGCATATAAGTAGCATTACATTTTGATATATTTTGCATGTCATTTAGGATCAATGCATGTTAGATTAGAATTCATGTAGTTATAACATTTGAACTAAATCATATTGATATTAAACAAAAAAGAGAATTAGATGTTATTAATTATGTTTAGCACATACATGCATATTTAAGTTGATATCTTGCAAAACATCCGATGCATTGCAATTAGTGGGCTTTTGCTTGCTTGAAGTATTTACATTCCTAACCTATCTTTGGCAATTTCTTTATTAAATTTTATTATTGGCTATTAAATTCTTGTCTATGCAACCGTATGATCAGTTCTCATTAGTGACTTGAGTTCAAATTGATCAAGATTGGTTATAATATATTTTTGAAATTAAGAGAAAAGGTACCAAAAAAGGCATTTGATTTATATACCGTAATCAAGTTCCCATATCCATTAATCTCTGGTTCGTAGAAGTAAAATTCTCCCACACATTTTATTTAGGTATTTAATTAACTTACCAATTGATTACTGACAACTCTTGAATAAACTTACTAGCATGTCAATTAAATTAAAACCTAAAAGTTGCGGATGGTAGGGGCTTGGGAGAAGTACTAAGTTTTTGGGTTTAGTAATCTATTAACTTTCCCTTGGGTGGCCCATCTCTAGGAAGGTCGCGACAATTACTTTTGGTGACAGTATGGATTCGTCATTTGTGACAAAATATTGAGACCCTGAGGAAAGAGAAGACAGGAAATTAGATTCTAAATAGCGTAATGTTTCTCACGCAAAATTATTTGCCCCAAATTAATATGATACACTGGTTCACCTGTACTATCTTCACCCCCAAATTAATTTTCATGACATAGAAGGGATTTTTATCATATTTTCGAAACTTGAGGGAGCTTTTAAGGAAAAATTAATAGAATTCCCAATCTAAGATTAGTTTAGGATAAATGTGGTGCTGATTTACTAGTTTTTGACATACTATGTGTTGACACCTAAATTTTGGCTAAATAATTAGAATTAAATTACATGGAAAGTTTGGGACCAATTTGGCCCTACCCAAAAATATTTACATTGAATAGCGCATCACATAGGCCTTAATATCATTTGCATCTATTAACCTTTGTTTTTATTTTCCATTATTTTATTAATTTTTTTTAAAATTATTATTAAAAAAAGGCCCACGAGGGCTCGAAGGCCCCTTTTCCCCTCTTCTATCTCCACCCGAGCTTGTCCAGTACAGCCCGGCCCCTCCTTCCTCCTTCTGTGCACCTCACGCAAACAAGGACAACATAGGAGCAGAGCAGGCACAAAGGGGGCAGGTGGGCGAAATGACTGGAGGAGCCAGCCGGACGTGCGGCCACCAGCGAACCGACGTGCTCCCACGTACAAGTAGTGGGTCATCCGACCCTACAAAAGGAGGAGATCGGGAGAGATTTGGAAGGGGGGATAAGGGAGAGATCCTCGGGAAAGAGAGGTGAGTTCCAGTCCATTATGGCGGCTTCCCACTCGATGTTCTCTGGAGACCTCCTCCATTAATCGCCCCCCAAATGCATCCGGCCGCACCTACGTTTGACTTGGGCCTTCGATCGGAGCAGCTGAGAAGCTGTGCACTCTCCCGTTTCCATTCCCCCAAAGCTACGTGTTTCCGGGCGACGTCCAGTCAAGCCCACTCTTCCCCTGTTCGCCCGTCTTGCTCGAATTGTAGGAGTGAGGTCGCTGGCCCAGGTTTGCTCGTGCCTTTCTCTGTTTATCCTTAGTGTTGTTTGCTGATTGGGGTCGGTTTTGGCTTGAGCCTGTGTCTCAAATGCCCAACGTGGGTCTCCTTAGTTGACTTGGTGGTGGTGGTGCTCGCCGGTAGCATTGGTGGTAGGCATCGTCGGTCGGAGGACGGGTCGTTCTAGTGAAACACCGAGATGGGAAGTTCTCGGCGTGGTCTCGGTGAAGTCCAAGGGGTAGGAAGAGGAAGGGCATGAAATAACCTTTTTTTTTTTTTAAGTAAAAGAAAACAATAGAAAATAAAAGAAAGTCGGAAAATTGACTTCGAGGACCTGAAGGGGAAAGAGGGAAAAGTTTAGTAATTTTGAGCTCAATCTAGCCATTGTGAATGTGGACTTGGGTTGGTAGTGCCCTCTTGGATTCAAGTTGGTTTGATGGATCTGGGCTTGTTTCTAATCGTGATTGGAGTGCTTATTGTTAGGCTTCCCTTATTAGAAGCAAATTGGGCTCCAAGTAAATGAGCCTGCTTCATTTCATGCCCTTTTCCTCTTTTTTGTGACCCAGACCAGAAGGTTTTCTTCAGCCCATATTTGGACTTGGCCATAGGGCCCGGCCCGAGACCCTATTTCCAGATTAAAATTTAAAAAGAAATATTTTAAAAAATGCTTTTCAAAAAATTAAAAAAATCGAAATGATTTTTTTTTCTAAAAATCAGGAAAAAAAAGCTTTAAAAATAGTTTGTGAGTAGTTTCCTCTAAAAATGCACAAAAAATTCCTTTAAAAAAAACAAAAAAGTCAAACCCAAAGTTTAAACAAGTAAATTTGTCATTTATACTCAATCAAATCAAATTTCACTATATAGTTAACTTGAATGAATAATGTATAACCACTGTGCACTTGTCCTATTCCCCACCATGTCACTAGGTACTTGCATAAGGCTGATATTAATAAGACTTTGTCGCGGTTTGACTTGTTTCAAATGTTGTTTTTATTAGGGGTGATTGGGTCCAGGGTAGGTAGGGTCTAGACCTGGACCCTGTACCCGACCCTGTTATAACTGGTTCCCATTTTTTAGACTCTATACTCAACTCACCCTGTTTTTCCGGTCCAGTTTCAGGGTCAACCCTATTTATATTGAAACCTGTTTTGCATAAAAATTTCTATACAGCAACCTCACAACCCGTTTTGCATAAAAACCGTGAGGAGTAGAGATTAAGAACATTGTCAATCGAAATGCTAACGACTCTCATTCTTATCCAAAAGTTCTTAGGTATCACTATGCATGCTTTCAAACAAGTAGAATAATCGATCTCAAAGAAAATAGAACTTTTCTAATCTCAAAACCGAAATACAAAGTGAATCCCAATCGAAAATCCACCAACGATTTACACAAACAGCTTCCATATTCCATTGATATGTCTTTGTCTTGATCCATTGACTGAAAACTGAAAACAAATTATATAACATTAGGATTCTACAAAAACATATTAGTTTTAATAGTAAATCAAATCTCTTTTCGAATATCTGGGCTCAACAACAACCCAAACATTCCCTAGCCAACGCTGTGCAGAACAAAAGACGTGGCTCCAAGCAACTATAGAGATTTCATTCGACCTTGCATCGACTGGCATTTGTGCTCAAACTAGAAAAAAAAAAGAGGATAAATTCGTACCCTTTGTGACCGTGCCGAATGCTTTTAACAACCTCCTTCACGCCTCTTTTCAAGCATTTGTCTTCAGCAGCTGCCAATCAAGAAAAACCACAAGGACATGCCAATAGTTAGCCCAAAGAAATTTCAATCGAACCACAAACATGCAGCACACCTATTAAAGCCCACCCCACCCCCTCGCGCTTGCCATTCGCAGTGAATATCCGGCTCATCGACAAAGAGAACTGGCATTTCGATGCACCTAGTTCCAGCTAAAGTTTCATCGAATAGGTTTCATAAAGAGCAAAGACCGTCAGTCATTGTATATCCGACGAATCACGTACCCAAAACTCATCATCAACTCGCCAACCAACAGAAAGGAGAAAGGGAGCAAGAATGCATGTTAACACGAGACAACGAGTAAGGGTTTGATGGGGCATTACCTCTGCAGACGAGCTTGAGGGCGTGCTTGCCGAGCTTCTTGCCAACGAGGGGCTTAGCAATAGGAGCGAGCTGGTGATGGCGCGACGAGGAAGAAGATGAACGCAGATGAGGAAGTAGCGTGACGGGCAGCTAGATCTAGCAATGGCGCGATGGGGAGCTGGCAATGGTGAAACGAGGAAGCAGATGAATGCAGATAAGGAAGCAACGTGACGTGGAGCTGGCGATGGCGCGACGAAAGAAAACGTTGTGAAGAAGTCTGCGGGTGTGAGAGGTAAAGATAGAAACAGGGGAACAAATTAGAGTTTTGGACTTTTGGGTTGGCTTACAAACCGGTTCTCAAACCGATTCCCGAATTGGTCCGGTCGATTCAGTTCCCGGGTGGGTAATCCTTCGGAACTGGTTCCCAGACCAATTCAAATTGGTTCTGAATTTTGGGAACCAGTTCCCGGACCGGTTTCAACCGGAACCGATTCCCGACCCTGTTTTCCGGGTGGACCAGTCCAAGAACCGGGTTTACCTCTTGCATGTGGTCAAGTGCTTTCTCATTACAGAAGTACCGTTAGCAACACGATATTTAAGTACATACCCATAATGAAATGCACTTCACTTGATATATTTTTCCACTCTTATCATTAATTCTTGCATAATGATTCAAGCATTCAGATATATAATTCTTATCATGAGAAAAATAAGAACCAGGTACCTTATTTGTGGCACTCATGGTAAGAGGTGTCTCTTCTTCATTTTCGTCACCAGAAAACTCCAATTCCATGATTGGAGTCATCTCCTCACATTCCTCCACCTTCATTGATGTGTTATCTTGATACATTAACTTAGCACTACACAACAATAATAGAATATAATTAGAAATTTCAAAATAAATAGCAAACTAGAAATGAAACTCCATAATGAACCCATTTATTTCAATGCAACTCATATAATGATACCTATTGGCCAAGAATTTCTAAATGTGACACCATATATATAAAATATAGAATTGCTGAAAGATACAGAATTGCTACTTAACGTATTTATTCATTAGAAAAATTTCATGAGTTAATTTTTAAGGAGGGAGGCGAGGGAATTGCTTCTTTTTCATTTGTTGAAGAAGGAAAAGGAAAATTGGAGATACTAGGAGAACTTATTTTACCTTGGAGATTGGTCTGTAGACTATGTACATAGTCTACTCTAATTTGGATGAAACGCTTGTGGTAGGTTCTGGTTGTTAGGCAAGATTTGAAGATGGGAGCAGGAAAAGTGGCATCTCAATGTGCTCGTGAGTTAACCTTAATTTCACAGAATGCTGGGAAATTGACTTGTGCTCCTTCAGATGATGTTATTGAAACTTTAATACGGTCGTTTCTCTTGTTTCTCTAACTAATTTGTAGATGCTTCCATGGGGATGTATGCCGAACTGATGCAAAGATTGGTTGTGATGAATTTCCTTCACGGAGAATTGCTTCGAAATGACAACTCTATTTTTGTTTAATGCGAGCAAGTTGAGTTTATTGATTTATTCTCTTCTGCGGCAATTAGTTTCTTTTAAGACGGTGGGAGCAATGTGGGCAGCCCAAGATCATCTATACATGCAAGAATCAACAAGAAATGTAAGTAGGTGAATTTTTCTCTCATACTGAAAAGACTGCACTTATAAGCTGGAGCTATTCCATATTGAGGTTTGCTCTTCACCAGGAATCAGCTAAGAGAAGCTATCGAGAGCACCGGCCTTCCAACTTTTGTAGTCACTGATGCTACAAGAACTTAGGAATGCATATGCATGTCCTTGCTTATGGCACGTCTAAGAACCTTTCTTAATAACCTACTTCATGATAGCAACTGCAAAAAATTCAGAAAGACGAGGTCAGCATATGGATGTGCTCAAAAGATTGTACTACTGTCATCATAATTTCCACATCATTTCTTTTTTGTACATACAAGCCTGTGTCATTGATTTGATTGGAGTTTTTAATCTCTGGTCATCAGAGGACTGCATAGAAAAATGGACTGAAGTTCCAAGACCTCGATTGCACGAATTAAGAGTTATAGGACTTGGATTACACAATCCACCTAAGCCACGTATAATGCTCATGGATCATAACCTTCCTGAATTAGAAAATTTAAACTTTACATAATGGTAAAAACAAGGTCACATGATCAGATTTTGACCTTGGAAGTGGCTCAATACAAACAAGGAATGGTTCTATGGAGGTCTCCTATAGCAGCATGAAAAGTAATGCCAAATCTTCAAAGAGAAAGCTAATAGATGATGCAAGTTGTGGCTCAATATAAACAAGAAATGGTTCTATAGAGGCCTTCCATAGCAGCATGAAAAGTAACACAAATTCTTCAAAGAGAAAGCTAATAGATGTCACAAAAGAGGGAGGGATAATACATCCACAAAATATAACTTTAGAGGACGATTAAGGGAAACCATAGCTAGAGGATGCATTTGTCCCCTTCTATGTTGAGAATTTTGATTTTCTTATTTCTTTCTTATTTTTTCTTGAAGTTTTTTTTTTTTTTTTTTTTCGGAGTCTAATGCCCTTTATTTTAAGAATATAGCTGAGTTGCTGAATCTAGATACTTTCAAATTTATCGGCTACGCGAGCGGCGAGGCGAGCGAGGGGTGACGGCGTCCAGTGGTGGCATCGAGGGAGGCAAGGGCGGGGCAAGCGCGGGCCAAGGAGTAGGACGAGCGGCGTCGAGGGTCAGTGGCGTCCGGTGGCAACGTCGAGGGCGAGCAATGTCCGGCGGTGGCATTGAGGGTGAGCAGTGTCAACGATGGGGCAGAGGCAGAGAATGGGAGAAGACTTAGAGGAAAATTGTGAAGCGTGAACTGAGGGTAAACATTAAAATTGATTTGAGGCCTTTGTTAGGAACTGGGAATCGAGACAGGTCTCTCCGGTTCCCGGTTCTATTTGGAAACTATACTCACCCCTAATTTTTTATATTTCTGAAAGGCCACCCGACTAACCCGACTCGACCCGAATTCAGAAGATTTGGATTCGGAATGGCCGCCCCTCGGATACCTAACCCGAAGGCCTAAATTAAGAAGATTTGGATCCGGAAAAGCCAATCCCTTATAGACCCAACTTGTGATATCCTGAATTTTGCAGTCCTGCTTTCAATTAAATTAATCGAACCTTTTATCGACGCGCCTATAGTGCTGATCTCAGAGTTGATCACTCATGAGATAACTATACTATCTGGGGAAGTCATTAAGGGATTTTAATGCAATAGACTTGAGGATTCGACCAGGAATCGACTACTTGACCGTGCTCATATTTAAAGGCCATTACGACAAAGTTAAAAATCGATTAGGGAGTTTATGCCGAAGAGCTTTGCCATTTTTGCCTCTCGCAGGTACTGTTCATCGTGCTCTCTCCTTCTAGGTGAAATCAACACTATTCACATTCTGGTGCGAAGTTTGTTCCTGGTGATTCGGGCGTCCATTAGGGATAATTTTTAGATGATAGGCTATTCTAACCTTCCTCTTCATCTCCACCGAACGATTTCTTCAAATTCGTCCTACATTGTGAGATTTGAGCAGCCCTAGATGCACTGGTGTGGCTGTTCTACATTTCTGTTTCAAGCTTGGTTCGGTGCTCCCTGCTAGTTGGTTGGGCCGGATCTTTGGAAGGGTAGGTCGCCTCTCCTCCCTATAGCATCCATCCAAGCCGTTCATCTCCTCTTCGTCCGCAAGCCCATCTTTCGTTGCCCGAACGAAGGCTTTACTGTTCCTGCGACTTCAATTCTTTGTTGCATCTGAGTCGTGCATTGGGCTACTTCGGTGCAAGTTTGGGCTTTTCTTTGTTATGTATTGGCTCTCTCGACCTTGTCCGGGTATGTCTTCTTACTTGTAATGGGCTTGTTTGGATAAGTGCTCGGCCTGCATACCAAGTATTCGACAAATGGCGTCTTCCACCTCTAGTGCGGGTGGCCAGTCCTGTTCACTGCAGCAAGATGCTGGCTCTTCAAGGGGACGAAGCCCCTTGTCCTATCCTCATGTTAGCCCCTATGGGGCGTCTCCTGCTTAGGCTGAGCGGGCTGGCCTTACACAGCAAGCTCTTACTAGGCGTTGCGATGGTAGTAGAGCCTGGTTTGCTTCGAAGAGACCTCAGTGAAGAGACCAGCAGAGGAGGGGCTCGAAGCCTCCTCAGTCCCACTCCTGGGCCACTGTCGCTAAGATTGCCACCAAAGGTTTCAACTTGGAATACATTCCGCCCACCATCGTCAACAACAGGCCGGTTGTTGAACTTTCTGAAGCTATTTTGGATGTTGTTGATCCAAAGTTCTTTGAATGCCTGGTCGGATATTTTGTTGAAAGAAAGCTTCCATTTCAGCTAGTGGAATCCTCTATTAAGAACGCCTGGGGCCCCAAAGTTCTGGAAGTAATGGCTAATAGGCAGGGCTTTTATTTCTTTCGGGTTCCTAATGCAGACTTTCGAAGGAAGGTATTGGAAGGAGGACCCTTAATGATCGTAAGGGTCCCTCTAATTTTACAGTAGTGGAAACCATTGCTGGATACAAGAGAGGATGACCACTCGGTAGTCCCTGTTTGGATTCGTTTGAAGAAGCTCCCTGATGCGTTCTAGTCTGCTCAAGGCATAAGCGTAGTGGCTAGTGTGGTGGGTAAGCCGCTTTACGTCGATTTGAGAACTGAGGAGAAAAATATGCTAGTCTTTGCTCGTGTTTGTGTTGAAATCTCAGCCAAGCAGCCCCGTTGTGAAGTCAAAGGTACTAGATTGTGGAAAGATGAACTTTGTTGAAGTGGATTATGAGTGGAGGCCTAGTGCCTACCCAAGTTACGGTGTCTTTGGCCACACATGTTCAGTGCCCCCTGCCCTGGCGTCAGATGAAGCCGTGGGACAACATGTTCGTGCTGATTCACCTATTGATGCGCTACTGGTCATGGAGCGGTCGTCCATGGTATGGATCAGGACCTGGGCGAGAGGAGTGATCCTCCCCACCAATCTTCTAGGCCAGTTGGTTGAAGTTCGGTTGAAGGCCCAAGGCAGGCACTACCTCAGGTTGCATCTCTTGCCCCTATAGCTGTTCTTATCCCTAAACCGTCGGCTTCTCAGCCTCCTACGGGTGCTGATTCGGGATGGAAACATGTAAAAGGGAAAAAGAAAAAGGCCCCCGTGCCTAAAGGTGCTGCTGGCATCCCCTCTTCAGGTGATGGCGATCAGGCCTTGAAGTTGAAGAAGCTTGCTCCAGCTAGGGATGTGCCCCAAGCACACTCTGTTAAGCCACAGGCCTCGGCCCCTGTGAAGATTATCCCCCCTACTCCTTCTGGAAAGACGCAAGCCCCGAGTAGTGGCCGTTCTCTCCCAATTGCGAGTAGATCAGAGCCTCCTGGTGCGCCTTTTGCTTGGCTGACATCAAAGGAGGATGCTGGTGGTCCGGAAAATGACGGGTACAGCTTTTCTGAGGAGGACAACCTTTTGGATTGCCCTCCACCTCCGTCTGTTCCGCCTGATCCGCCGAAGCCTCTATCCATTCAGGATAAGCTGTTGTCCTTATGCCCGAATCCCTCCAATTCTACCGTGCCTGCTTCGATTCCCAATCGACGCAGGCCTAGCAAGAAGAGGTAAATTCTCTTCTTTGGTTTTTTGGATGTTTATAGGTTTTTGGAATATTCAGGGACTTGTGGGTCCCCTGAGGAGGGCTGAAATAAGAAGTTGGGTTTCTTCGAATAACCTATGTTTTGTTGGTATTCTCAAGACGAAGGTCCCAAAGTCCATTTTCCAGTCCATCTATGCGAACCTTTTGTCTGGTTGGACTTGGGAGGCAAATTATTGTTTTTCTCCTCGTGGAAGGATATGGGTTGTCTAGAATCCTGCTCTAGTTAGCTTTGATATGTCTTCGTCAAATGATCAAGCTATCCATGGACACCTGACTTCCTTATTTTCGAGTGTGGGTTGTTATATTTCTGTGATCTATGGTGAGCATACTTTTTTGCGCCATCAGCCCCTTTGAGCTGACCTTGTACAGAAGAACAACCTTTTGCAGGATTCGCCCTGGCTAGTGGTAGGGGATTTTAATGCAATCAAAGATTCGACTAACCGTTTGGGAAGCTCAGACACGGTGATTGTTTGGCTCAGACGGATTTGGAGGATCTCAGATATGTTGGCCTTCGGTTTACTTGGTCAACCTCGGCAGGGGTGAATCAGAAGCAAAGGAAAATTGATCGAGTTTTGGTGAATTCAAAGTGAAGACTCGACTTCTCTTTCCCTAAAGCTTCTTTTTTGAATCCGGGTATCTCTGATCACACCCTCATGATGGTTAGAGTGCTGCACCCAATCCATTTAAGAAAGCCTTTTAAGTTCTTTCATTTTTGGATCAAGCATCTGGAATTCGACTCTATTGTAAAGCAAGTATGGGACACCCCTGGAGCTGGCATTCCAATGTACAGGTTTGTTAGTAAACTAAAGGCTCTTAAAGGCTGTCTTAAGCAGCTAAATAGAGTCTTTCTTGAATATTTCTGTAAGAACAGCTAAAGCGAGGAATGCCCTGAAGCTTACTCAACATGCCCTCCATCAAGACCCAACTAGCATTACGCTTGCCAAGCTAGAGAAAAAACAGCATCGGTGTTTTGTTGATCTATGAAGTCAAGAGGAGTCTTTTTATAGACAGAAGTCCAGGATTCGTTGGCTTTAGGAATGGGATAAAAATACAAAATTCTTGCACAACTCGGTTAGTAGAAGACAGCTTCGAAACATAATTTTATCCGTCAAGGATTCTTCTGGCTTGTTGGTCATTGATCCGGATAGGGTGCAGCAAGTTTTTGTTTCTTATTTCACGGACCTTCTCACACCTAAAGTTGTCCTTGTGAAGCCTTCGTTGTAGGAGGTGCAGGCACTTATCAGGCGTCCACTCACTGAGGTGCAGGTTAGTGACCTATCTCGGCCTGTACTTGATTCTGAGATCCGTGATATTCTCTTTTCCCTCGCTAGAGGAAAGGCTCCTGGCCCAGACGGGTTTACTGCTGAGTTCTTTAAGAGTTCCTAGGAGACGGTTGGCCCATTAGTCCTCAATGCGGATAAGGATTTCTTCTCTTCGGGCAATCTTCTACATGAGGTGAACAACACTATCCTTGCTTTGGTGCCTAAAGTCCCTAATGCTTGTGCAGTTTTTGACTTTAGACCCATAGCTTGCTGCAATACCTTATATAAAATCATCACCAAGATCCTTGCTAACTAGTTAGCTGCTGTGCTTCGGGATTTGATTAGCCCTTTCCAAAATGCATTTGTCAAAGGAAGGAGGATAAATGATAATATTCTATTGGTCCAAGAGCTTTTTACAGGATTCCATCTGGACCCTCATTTTCCTAAGTGTGCGATTAAGGTAGACTTCCAGAAAGCTTATGACACGGTTGATTGGGATTTTCTTGAGCTAACCCTTTTAGCTTTTGGCTTTCCTACCTGGATGACTCAGCTCATTATGGTCTGCGTGCAAACGCCTAAATACTCCATCTCCATCAATGGGGAGCTACACGGTTTCTTCTCTCGGTGGCCGGGGCCTACGACAGGGGGACCCGATGTTGCCTTATCTCTTTACTTTGGTGATGGAAATTTTTTATGGGATCTTCATCTCTCGCGCCTCTCAACCGGATTTTAAGTTTTATTGGAGGTGCAGATCTATGAACATCTCCCATCTATTCTTCGCAGACGATGTATTCTTATTTTGTCAGGCTGACTGGGCATCTGTGGCCTTGCTTAAAAGAGGCCTCGACATCTTCTCGTCTTGGAGTGGTTTGTTGCCGAATACAAGCAAAAGTGAGATCTTCCTTGTAGGCAGGTCCCCTACTCTTTGGAACTATATCCTTATGGCACTTAGATTCCAAGAAGGAAAATTGCCGGTGAGGTATTTGGGGGTACCAATCATCACTTCGAGGCTTACCAAGACGGACTGCATCTCGCTTGTTGACCGCATCACCGCCAGAGTCCAATCTTGGGCTCAACGGTTTCTTTCCTTTGCTGGTAGACTTCAATTGGTAAGGTCAGTCATTCACTCCATCCAAAGTTATTGGGCCAATATATTTATTCTTGCTTGTTCGGTGCTTGATCGCATAGAACAAATTTTGAGGCAATTTCTTTGGAAATGTCCCACTCTTGGCCAAGGTGGGGCTAAAGTTTCTTGGGAGGAAGTGTGCCTCCCTAAGGTTGAAGGAGGTTTGGGCATACGTAGGTTGCGGGATTACAATAAAGCTGCGATGCTCAAGTATATCTGGATTCTATTTACTTGATAAGGAGTTGTTGTGGTGTATATGGATCCATACGACCTTTTTAAAGAAGGCGAACTTTTGGAATTCCCGCACTCCATCTGTTTGTTCTTGGACCTAGAAGAAGATCATGCAATTGAGGCAAGAGTTTCGGTTGTCTTTATTATGGAAAGTTGGTGATGGCTTTTTTGTGTCTTTATGGTTTGACCATTGGCACCTGAGAGGCCCTCTAAACTTATTTTTATCGGACTCCTGCATTGATAATTCAGGTTTCTCCGGACAAGCGACTCTAGCGGATCTCTATTCCCCTTATGGTGGTGAGCTCAAGATCGTATTGGAAGCTGGTGATTATTCCCTTCCGGTCCTTTCTCAAACCACGGATAGGTTTACCTGGCTTAGGAGTTCATCCAATGCTTTCACGGTAGCCTCAGCGTGGGATATCATCAGGAGGAAGAAGGATCGTGTCCCTTGGGCTTCGCTCATTTGGAACAATTCGATTGCTCTGAGATGCCAATTCATCCTTTGGCTTATTATTCGGAATCGCCTTTCCACCCAGGTTCTTCTTCTTTCTTATGGTAGAATAAGTAGTGGCCTTTGTGGTTTTTGTAATGGCAGACCCGATTCTGTTGATCACCTGTTCTTTGATTGCCACATCTCAGCTAGTCTTGCATTGTTTTGGGCCGTGAGATGTAACCTTCTGTGGAGAAATAGATCTTGGTTGAAAAACCTCTTATTGGCTCTGAAATTTCTTCCTCGCAAGGATTTTTTCCATTACATAGCCAGGTTTTCTTTTGGTGCCATGTGCCACTTGATTTGAAAGAAGCGCAATAGCATTATATTTCGAGGGGAGACCTTGGAGTTGCCGGCTTTGAAGAATCATCTCATCAAAGTGGTCAAGGACAAGGTGCTTACCTTCAGAATTGTGGTGGATAACTGAAGAAACAGGAGGCTCCAGCAATGTTGGGGATTTGACTCTTCTGTCTTCGGTCCTCCTCTATAGTGCTGTCTAGCCTTTTGCTTGTCTCTTGTTTTTGGTTCTTGGTTTGTTACTCGGCTTCCCGTTCTTTTCGGGTGTCCTCCTTTTGCATCGGCTCCCTTTCACTCATTCTGACTTGTTGTCACTATGAATGAATGTTTTGGCGCCGGTTTTTTTGTATAGTTGGTTAAAGCTATTTATAAATTCTTACCTTTACCAAAAAAATAAAAAAAATCGATCAGGGATCAGAGATAGGTCGGTTCGATTGAGATGTGTGGCTAAACGTAAGTGACTCCACTAAATTGGAAAAATCTTGTTGACCGGCACTAGACTAATTTTTCTATTGTTTTGGTACCCTGTGTCCGTATTTGAATCATCGAGATTTTCACGACAACCGAAAGTTGCTAATGAGTCGGATAGGTTCATCGTGGCTCGAAGAAAATTGAATACGGGTCATTTACACTAAAAATTTCTAAAAGCTACCCGATAGCCTAGATCACGCTAAAAACGTGCCACGGTGAAATTAATTGCGAATTTGAATCAGATTTCAAAAATTGAAAGTTCTATCGTGTTACAAGTCATTTTAGGAATGTTGACTCAGTCTTCAAAGATTTTTCTGCAAACCGAGACTTTTTGGGAAAAAGTCATCATAGAGCCGTTTTTGTTCATAAAACGTTAAGGACCGTTTTTATCGCGCAATTGAGATGCGAGTGGGATCAATTGGTGAGGAAAAATACCAATTTGATTAAGGGCTTGACGATGGAATTTATAGAGGCCAAATGAAGTGGATTCAAGAAGCTTTTGGTGTCCAATTTGAGGGAAAACACATGAAATTCGTAGCCTCCCACCACCTATGACTTATGGACCAATTCAAGCTTCTAGAATGGAGCATTGGTGGCTAAATTTGAGCCATGGAACCCAGCTATGGAAGAGGATTGGTTAAGGAGACCAATTGATAAGGTTGAAGGCTTAGTAGGCCCCTTGTTCCTTCATCTCTTTCTCTCTCCCTCATCTACTGTTGACAGCCTCCATTTCCCTCTTCAATGTGCCATTTCGAACGCTAGCAACCGCAGAGGAGCTAGCCGAAGCCCTCGCGCCGTTGCATGCCACCGCCCATCGCCGTTCACTGCCCCGCCTCGCACACATGCCATTATGGCCCATCGCGCAACCCCGACGCCCCAGCTGCCTCCCTCCGCCTTTGTCCAAGCATCCAACAAGCCCTTCAGCTAGCACGGGCCGCTGTCCAACTCACCTCAGCCACCGTGAGGCCCCACCGTTGGCCGCCGAGCACCCCTACTGCCTTCGCCACTATTGCTCGCCCCAACCATCTTCTGCTTCCCTCTCTTTCAGCCCAAAACAGAAGCAAAATTAGTGGGTTTCCAGCAACATCTTTGGCCCATTTTGGAGGTGTTTCCGGCCTCGAAAGCTAGGCCCACTTTGGAGAAAGTGATCCTTGCGGCATCCCCGTCGTTTCAAACCGAGCGGTTCATTTAAAAATTGAGTTTAACTCACTAATCCTCACTTAGTAGGTTAATGATGATTGAGGGTTGATTAGTTTAGACTAAGATTGGTTTAGTAGATAATTAGAACAATTTAGTGAATTAGTTAATTGCCGATGCATGTTAGGTGGTTAGTTTTATATAATTAGCGAGTAGATAAATTCTAATATTTATTTAACAAGTCTCGAAATTTTTCCAGGCCTATTCTGGCATATAATTATGCTTTACGGGCCTAAGTATGCGTTTTTGGTATTTATTGGCATTATTTTATTAATTATTTATTTATTTTCCGAAAATTAGACCGGGATAGCCGATGACTAGAATTTTATGCTGATTGCAGTGGTGTAAACTGTTTATTTAGTTGAGCTTTAATTTGTGCAGATTTTGTATGATTAGTATTATAGGAATTTATTCCTAAATTTATTTAATTTCAGTAATTATTTGGAAAATAACCGAGCGTCGGTTTACAACGCCAAAAATATTTTCGTAGACCATATAAAATGGTGGGATTTATGGAAAGGAAATTATGGTATTTTGGCTAAGGCCGACCGTGTACCCACACACAAGTATTTTTATTGGGTATGATAAAAGTTGAGAAATCACTGGTTGACTAGAATAGTATACCGTATCAACTTGTAGGCTTGATACCTCAACTTAGAGTGGCAGTATGCCCTAAGATTTGCACAGCTTCGGTGAGCAGAGTAAGGTTCACACAGCTTTGGTGAGCATTGTCAGTATACATATCAGCTCGATGACTCCATGTCATCTTAGAGAAGGAATAGTATACTTATCAGCTCGATGACTCCATATGTCATCTTAGAGAAGAAATAGTATACATATCAGCTTGATGATTCCATATGTCATCTTAGAGAAAGAACAATATACTATTTATTAGCCATGAGGCAAGCTGTTATCTATTTTCAGCTTAGAGTAAGTTGTTCGCAAGGTGGTCGGACTTTATAGATAGTATTGATTGGGCCGACCAAGAGAAGGTCGTGATGACATGTAATCGACTGAGTCGATTGATCGATAGTTCGATCCGATTGAATTGAAGTGATTGAATTGATGCGATTTGTGTATCTATGAGATAGACTGACTTGTAGGAAAAGACTGAGGCCAAGGTAAGTCTTTCGACCTATATTTGTGCTTAGGTAGCCTTAGGGGCGTATTTTCTTCCTAGTCGGGTCTTAGGGGGTAGAACTCGCTGAGACGTCATCTCACCTCATTGTGGGATAACATTTCAGGTCCTTAGATGCCCGCTCCTGTGTTTTTTGGACGACCCAAGAGTGTTACAGAGCAGGCATCTTATTTTCCGTTGCCTGGGAGCCTTACGAGCTGGACCTATGAGCTAGTGAGGTCCATAGTTTGGGTTAATACGGGCCTCACACACAAGGTGCCCCACCAATACAGATTGTGGTATCGCCATGCTCAAGATGGCCAGAGAGAGGGACCTATTCCGGAATCTGAAATTCCTCTATACATCCTGAAGGCCGCTTTTGGGAAGGGCACAGCTGATCCTCCTCAAGGTTTGATCGTAGATGCAGCAACCCGGCTCACATAGTACAAGAGTCCCCGGTGCAGTTTGCTGAAGACTCTAGCTAGAGTGTGGAATAAGGAAAGATCGAGGATGATGATGACTCGGAGTAGATCGAAAACCCCCCTGCTTGTAGACTTTGCTTTTGAACTGGCTTGAGTAGAACCCGACTTTAATAATTTGTATTGTACTATATACATTATGGTGTGCAATGTATATATGTGTGGTTGTTTCAGGTTCAAAATTTATGGCCCTACTTTATTATAACATTATTTTATTGTTTTGGGATTATTTATATGCTTCCGCATGCGTATTAAAAAGAATGTGTCAGTGATGCATCTTGGGACGTCGCTATTTAATCGACCAGTGAGGGATGGGCGTGTGCTCGAGGATCGGGGTGTGACAATAATTCTAGGCACTCATTATTAGATGCACTGATATGTCTAACGCCTACTATGTGACATCCTAAAATTTGACCCTATCTCGAATATATGAAATGTGCATTTTGCTGATGCGCCGATGGTCATTTTATTCTGAGTTGGGCTTCTCACGAGTTGACTAATCTATTAGGTGAAGCCATTAAGGGATATAAACGCGGCAGACTAGAGAATTCGATCGAAAATCATAATAATCGGTAAGTGTCAATATGATACCGTATAATCGAGTTGAGATTGGATATAAGTCGATTCGACAGAAACACGTAATTGAATTGCGAGTGATTCCACACGATTGCGATATTCATGTCAAGCGGCTATTACCCGATTTTCTATTGATAGTGCACTCGGTACACGTAATTGAAATCTTGTGATTTTTACAATAACCAAGAGTCACCTACGAGTCGGAGATGCACAAATGTGGATCGGAAATTATCAACCACGGGTCAAACGCGCTAAAATCCCTAAAAGCTACCTGATAGGTCAGGTTGAACTAAAATCGTGTTTAGTTAATTTTAACCACGAAATTGAATTCGTTTTCGGGAATCGGATGTTCGAGCATGTCACAATTCATTTGTAGGATGTCATCTCATCTTTCGGAGAATTTTCGTCGAGTCCGGAATTTTGCGGAAAAATCAATTTTGGACATTCGGAAAAGAAATGAAAATTCGGATGGCTGAAGAAAATGGACTAATTGGGTGCCAAAATGGGTTAATTTGTGAGATTTGAAGGTTAATTTGTGATTGGTGGAGTGCTTGACTGTTTTGGCATGAAAACTTTGGGGCTTAGACAATGATGGTATAGATATTTACCTAGGTTTGCTATTGGTTGTTAGTTCGACTTAGTTGTTTTCCCTTTCTCTCTCTCCATCCCCTCTCTCTCACGCGTGAACTTCTTCTACTGACGTATATTTTGGTACTTCAACTTCGACACATTTGCAGTCAAAGACCTAGCTACAAGTCTTGGTCTGCTTGTGCTGTAGCCATGTCTCCGTCAATTACGAGCACCGCGTGAAGGTATGAATTACAAGCAAGTCGTGGTCTTCTTGGGCTATAAACGAAGACCTACCTGCAAATCTTGGTCTTCTTGTGCTGTAACCATGTATCCGTCAATTACGAGCACCGCGTGGGGACGTGTTACTTCCTATCCTCTTAATATTCAATGGAAGAAGAAAATAATTTGAATAATTATCGCCTGAGTACGACTCAATAAGATGATGTCGGTTGTATGGGGAGCTCAAGATAATAATATAATGGCTGCATGCATAAATCTTCCTGGCACTTCTCTCTTCGACAATCTCCACTGCTTGATTAAATCAATGCTGACTTTGATATGATGACTTCAGGCTTTCTGGCCAATAGAAGCCGTGTCAAAAGCGAGAGCTTTCCAGGAAACGAGTGGAAACGGCCATGAGATCAATATTCATTGCAATCTCCTTCACCGGCCATGAGATCAATATTCATTGCAATCTCCTTCACGGACAAAATAGTTTGGAGTAATTTTATGTGTATCTTTGCTTTTTGGGACGAAATATCTTCCAATAGATTCCATCGAAGTCGACGTCAGATTATTTGAAACTGCTGAATAATCTCTAGTTATTAATAAATAACAACCTCAATAGGCTTGGTGATTTTTGTTCCCTGAATTTAATCTTGATATTTGTTTTCTTCCAATAATCAAGATATTCCATGGAAAATTCAATCATGACATTTCGGTAGTTGTCCTTTGGGAAGATCTTCTGCATTGAAAGTACTTTACTAATGTACCATTGTAAGTAATGTCGTGTTTGACATGACAGAGCGGAAGGGAATCAAGGGATGGCATGGCGTGACTATTCCGGTATTTTTGTTTAGTAAAATGTGGTGGGTATGAAATAATGCTATGGGAATGGCATTGAATGATGATACGTTAATAATTTCTATATTGTATTCACGTTAACAGCAATAGCAAATTGGCACGCGTTTTGTGTATGGCCAAAAAAAAAAAAAAGTTGAATCCCTTCAAAAAGGGGCCAAAATGATTATTCTTTTCTCGCCAGACGTAGATCGGGACGACTCTTATTCGAAATTTTTTCCTCATTTTCACTATGAAGGAAAAACATAACATTCCTCTTCCTTTCACGTCCAATTGAGCAAAGTTGGGGATTTTCATTTTTTCCCTACTCTTTTTCCCCCTTTTCCCTCCACTTTATTGGTAATGTCCAATTTGTTTTCTACATAGAATTTAGTTTAGTATATATGTCCAAATAAATTTCCGGGTTAGGCAACAAGTAAAAATATATGAGAGTGAAAAAAGCACGTGAAATTACAAAACCAACTTTTTATTATCATTAGACAATTCATCTCATAATTTACCGTATAATTTTCATGGCAGATGCCTCCAGCGGGGTAAAAAAAGCTAATTTCACTGAGTATTATAACAATGATCCGTGTAAAAAATCTATCTACTGACGTCTATTTTGATACTTAAACTTCGACACATTTGCAGTCAAACACCTAGCTACAAGTCTTGGTCTGCTTGTGCTGTAGCCATGTCTCCGTCTTTTACGAGCATCGCGTGAAGGCATGAATTACAAGCAAGTCTTGTTCTTCTTGGGCTATAAACGAAGACCTACCTGCAAATCTTGGTCTTCTTGTGCTGTAACCATGTCTCCGTCAATTACGAGCACCGCGTGGGGACGTGTTACTTCCTATCCTCTTAATATTTTCAATGGAAGAAGAAAATAATTTGAATAATTATCGCCTGAGTACGACTCAATAAGATGATGTCGGTTGTATGGGGAGCTCAAGATAATAATATAATGGCTGCATTCATAAATCTTCCTCGCACTTCTCTCTTCGACAATCTCCACTGCTTGATGACAATGGAAAGATCAATTGCAGCTTTCTTGTTCGTGCTGCTTGCTTGTTTACCTTCAGCACTAGTCCTTGTGGTTCAAGCCCAAACAGGTATCTCTCTCTCTCTCTCTCTCTCTCTCTCTGTCACTACCTATAGCGATCCATGAGTTTAGACCCTTTAATAAAACAAAATGGTCTCTTCTTTATATTCATTCTCACTTGCTCCGACATCAAACTGACGGTACACTAGCTATTATGGTATGGAGTTATGTGAATGATCAAGATTCAATGAACATGTTCCAATGGTCCAAATAGAAAATTTGCAGTTCTATTTCGTTGACATTTTCTTTTCTCTAAACTTGCAAGGTTTTATCAGCATCGATTGTGGGGCACCCAATGAATACACTGATGAGAACACTCATATAACATATAAAATGGATGATGGGTTCATAGGCTCTGGAAAAAAAAAACATTCAGATAGCTAGGATGTTTTATGAAAATAATCCACAGTAGATAACTTTGAGGATTTTTCCCAATGGAAGTATGAATTGTTATAATTTGAGACTAGACCAAGGCAAGAATAGAAAATACTTGATTCGGGCATTATTTGGGTACGGGAACTATGATGGGAAGGATCAGGCTCATTGACATTTTCTTTTCTTTCAACTTATAAGGTTTTATCAGCATCGATTGGGGGGGCACCCAATGAGTACACCGATGAGAACACTAAGATAACATATAAAATGGATGATGGGTTCGTAGACTCTGGGAAAAACATGCCAATATCCGGGTTGACAAGTGAACGACAGTGTGCAAACAATGTAAGGTATTTTCCGGATGGAACGAAGAATTGTTACACTTTGAGACCAGACCAAGGCAAGAACAGAAAATACTTGATTAGGGCATCATTTTGGTACGGGAACTATGATGGGAAGAATCGGGCTCCTTTATTCGACCTGATGGTTTTATTTATTTATGTTGATGGGCCTTAGAGGGCCTGTCCGCCCATGTTGGGCCTAAGAACCCGGCCCGCGAGATTAGGGCCCATGGATGAAAGGGTGCGTTGAGGGGTTGCGTCTTTTGGATGAGATGTTACGTTGAGGGGTTGCATCCTTTGGAGGAGACGCTTTGAGGGAGAGGAATAAAAAGGACATACCTTTTGAGGGAACATACTTCCTTCAGATAAAACGTTTTCTCCCCCCTCCAAACAACATAAGACAAGTACGCTCTGTTTTTCTCCCACTAATAGCAACAGCACGCTCCTTGGTAGAACGGGATCAGGATTCTTTCTCAAACTCCAACGTTGGTGTTTAATCTGTGGATAATAAGGTACACTCGATTTTGTGGTGTGCCTTTGATCGGTGATACATGTTTGTTCTTGGGCTCGTCTTCCGCATTCGATTTAGGGGTTCGATTTAGTGTCGAATCCGTTTTAGGGATTTAGGTATTCCCAACATTGGTATCAGAGCCCTAGTTCATGTTTCCCGATCCCCTTTTATGTTATTGAATAATTTTTGTGGTTGAAATTCGAGAAAAGCCGCTGTCGGTCAATCGGGGACGGAAAAACCCAACACCCGCGCACTGTTCGCCCTATTTTGTGATTTTCTGCAAGTCGAAATTTGTTTTTGATACACAGGGTCGAAGCTCTCGTCAATACGAGAAAAACGAGTGGCGGATCGCCGCCAGAGGCCACCGGACGCACCGCCACGCGCAGCTGTAAGGAACTGATGTCGTCAGCGCGTGCAACGCATGCGTCAATTTGGTCTCTACCGAGCGCGTGCGATGCACGCGCCGATTCATTTCCCAAGTGCCAGCAACGCATGCGCGGAAGCCTGGCACGTGACATCAGCCTACACACGCGCGCGGCTCATGCCGGTCGGTTCGTCCGACCGGCCCGTCCGATCGGACCGATCTGACCCGATTCGACCTGACCCGACGGCCGTTGACTCGACCCATTGACCGTTGACCACTTTTGACCCGTTGACCTGACCCGTTTGACCCAACCCATTGTCCCGTTGACTCGACCCGGTCATCTGTTGACCGTTGACTGGAGTTGACCACCGGTGACCTGCGTTGATCGGCCAAAAAAAAAAAAAGGGGAAAATTTTGTATTTTCCAATTTTGTTTATTATGGATTATAAGTAATCCCTTTTTTTTTATTCTGCATTTATTGCATGAACCATGGAAAATTCTGCATTTTCCCTTTTGTTCATTGTGGATTATAAGTAATCCATTTTTGTACTGCATTTGTTGCAGAAACTATGATGCATTATGCACGCATACCTGCATTTCCGAGAACGAACGAAGAAAATGCAAGAGTTAAAGGGCTAATGACAGAGTTAGCTAATTATCGGTGGAACGACGGTGATGTAGTATCACACGTGATCAGGGTCAATTAGATGATACAATAAATTATCTGGAATGGTTATCCTATGCTAGATTTTGAGAAGGTGCCGGCTTTAATGAACACTCTTCCACCTGAATGGTAAGCAGTGTTAGATCGCCTATGGAAGGTCAATGTGGTCCCGGATTATAGGAGGCTTACGGTAGTTTTTGTAAGAGAATACTTTAGGATAGAGTTAACTAAAACTTCAACCCTTGGGATGAGTGCCACATGGCGCAGAGTGAATGCGCCTTGGAGGTGGCATGAGAGCTCTCCAAAAGTCTTTCCTTGGTGGGCCAATGTGCCTTCAGATTTCTTAGAGAATTTTACTGATAGATTGGAAAAGACTTTCCCTATTTATTTCTTAGATTAGTTTGAGATGTTTTAGGTGTAAATATCTCTTTCTAAGTTGATATTTTTTCTCTAAATATATTACTTAGTGTAATGGACATGTTTGATTATTGAAAGTTCAATGTTATTTATTATTGTATATAGTATGTTAATTTACAATTAGTTGTGGGAAGTTCAAGAAAGGTTTAGTGACTTTGCTGAACTTATTTTGCATCGAAGATTATATTAATGATAGTTTTAAGTTAGAATTTTTGGATGATGATTGAAAACATAGTGACCTTTTGATTCCGAAACCTTACTTAAAATTATTCATTAATATGATGGGTCTATGCAAAATGGATACATAAATGATAGGCATTAATAATTCGTGAATATGTGTCTGATATGTTCATATTGATGACTTCAGCAACTAAGAACATAATTGCTAATTTGAACAAAGAAGACAAAATGAATGGCGAGGATTGTGAAATATTGAGTATGAAAATTCAATGTGTGCTTGAAAAGCAAGAAGCACTAGAAGCTCTTGATCATGTTATGGAAGAAATTGAGGATGCTGTGCACCACCTTAAGCTAGCAGAGGACAGCCTCAAGGCATTTGAGAAGGAAACACATATTTGCTATATTGCTTCTAGCTCAAAAGGAGCTTCGAGCTCTAAGCGCAAGCGCATTGATTCGTTCAATATGTGGAAATGCAATGGATCAAGTCCTTCTTGCAAGAAACCAAGAGCTGACCAACAAAGAGAGGAAAATGTCCTCGAGTGAAGAGTATTAAAAGGGTGAAGTGTTACAACTGTGACCAAAAGGGTTACTATGCTCGCGATTGTCGTGAGCCAAAGAAAGTAAACACCCCTTGTACTTTTGAGAACTTTGCATATGTGTCAAGGTCTGTATTCTTAACTGAACCTAATCCTTTGTGGACTGTAGATTCGGGAGCAACAGACCATATAGCGAAGGATAGAGAATCTTTTGTAGAATTTCGACGAGTTCCAACTGGAACTAAGTGGATTTATGTAGGAAATAACTCCAGAGCTTAAGTTAAAGGGATTGGCACTTGCCAATTGAACATGCGTGATGGACGCACCTTGTTCCTACATGATGTTTTATATGCTCCGGAGATTCTTCGAAATTTAGTGTCTGTTTTGGTGTTGGTTAAGCTTGGTTTTAATATGAACTTCCATAATAGTGGTGTGGATTTGTATTTGGATACAAATTACTATGGTTGTGGTTATTTTCTAGATGGTTTCATTGAATTAAATATTGACTATGGTAATGCCAATGTTTGTTATTCCCTTTTCACGTCTTCTAATTCATATGATAATGATGTGAATGTGTGGCATGCTAGACTTGGTCATATTGGCCGACAACGTATGAATAGACTAGCCAAAGAGGGCTTGTTAGGCAATATTGAAAAAGTCGATTTGCCCATATGTGAGCATTGCCTAGCAGGGAAAACGATAAGAAAACCATATGGAAAAGGTAAAATAGCTTAATTTCCTTTGCAATTAATCCATTCTGATATCTGTGGTCTGATGAATATAAGAGGATGGCATGGGGCTGTTTATTTCATCACATTTATAGATGATTATACTCAATTTAGATATGTCTATTTGATTTCATAAATCTGAAGCATTGAGTTGTTTCAAAAAATTTATGAACTTGGTAGAAAATCAATTAGACAAGAAAATAAAAGTATTGCGATCCGATCGAGGTTGAGAATATTTGTCTGATGAGTTCAGAAAATTATGTGATGAAAAAGGAATAGAAAGAAAGTTGTCTATTCCATATACTCCTTAACAAAATGGTGTTGCGAAGAGAAGGAACAGAACCCTATTGGAAATGGTTAGGTCCATGATGGCGCATGCTAACTTACCTATCACTTTTTGGAGTGATGCATTGTTAATTGCTGTCGATATACTTAACCGAGTGCCTTCCAAATCAGTTACTTCCACTCCATATGAGTTATGGACAAACAGAAAATTGGACTTAAGTTTCCTTAAGCCATAGAGTTGTGCTGCCTATACTCATGAGCCCTCTCACAAGTTTGGGAAATTGGGTCCTAGAGAAAAGAAGAGTATTTTCATAAAATACTCTGAACACTCAAAAAGGTATGTGTTCATAGGTGAGCAGGAAAGTAGAAGTATAACTGAATTCGAATCACGGGATGTCACATTCTTAGAGAATGAATTTCTTAAGAAGGGCGAAATAGGTGAGGATTACTCCATATTTGAAACCTTGGATCGATATAATGAATTTAATGGAGTTCGTCCAAGTGGGAGTAACATGAGAAGTGATGAATTTAATTCAACTCACTTTCAATTACAACCACACGATGAAATGATATCGTCATTATCTAATCTGAGTGGAAGCATGATGGGGAATGATGTGCAAAGTGTACAATCTCCCATACGGCGAATAAGTCGCAAAAGTATTCCCTGTTGACGTTTTGACATTGAAGGGGAAACTTTCATGGTTGCTCCACAATGTGAGGATGAGCCAAGAAATATTAATGAGGCTCTAAATTGCCCTAGTAAGGAAAAATGGATTCATGCAATGGAAGAATAGATGGAGTCAATGAAGTCAAACCAAGTTTAGGAACTGGTTGATATTCCAAACGGACGCAAAGCTATTGGGAACAAGTGGGTCCTTAAAATAAAGCGTAAAGCTGATGGCTCGATAGAAATGCATAAGACTCGCCTTGTGGCGAAGGGGTATAATCCACATGAAAGAATTGATTATGAAGAAACATTTTCTCCTGTAGTGAGATTTACCTTGATTCGCATTATTCTAGCAATAGTGGCTAGTATGGATCTTGAGTTACATCAAATGGATGTAAATACTGCTTTCCTCAATGGAAAATTAGAGGAAGAAATATATATGGAACAACCTGCTGGTTTCATTTTAGAAGGCCAAGAAGGAAAGGTATGTTGACTTTTGAGATCGATATACGGCCTTAAGCAGTCATCGAGATAATGATATATAGGTTTTCATAATGCCATAATGGCATATGATTTTATAATGATATATGAGGATCATTGTGTATATATCAAAAGATCCAAAGATCAATTTGTAATCGTATCATTATATGTTGATGATATACTAATTGCCGGAAGTAATATGGAGTTTGTTAATACTGTGAAGAGTTGGTTATCTTCCAACTTTGAGATGAAAGATATGGGTGAGGCTGCATACATTCTTGGAGTTAAGATTTCAAGAGATCGTTCGAAGAGATCATTATCTCTTTCGCAAGAAACATACATAAATAAGGTTCTTGAACGATTTCGTATACAAGATTGTAAACCCATTGATACTCCTATTGCAAAAGGTGAAGGATTGAGCCATAGACTGTGTCCAAGGACTCTACAAGAGAAGGAACAAATTAAACATGTTCCTTATGCTTGTGCTGTTGGGAGCTTGATGTACGCTATGATGCGTACACGACCTGACATATGTTTTGCAGTTGGAATGGTGAGTAGATACCAATCTAATCCAGGTCAAGCACATTGGAAGGCCATTAAAAGAATACTAAGGTATATGAAGGGAACTGCTAATTACAAGCTGAATTACCAAGGAAAGGATCTGCGACTTGAAGGCTATTCAGATGCTGATTGGGGAGGAGATTTAGATGAAAGAAAATTTACCTCTGGTTTTGCTTTCTTACTGAATAATGGCGCTATATCTTGGAGCAATAAGAAGAAAACGTGTATAGCCTTGTCCACGATAGAAGCTGAGTTCGTGGCATTATCAACAGTAGTACAAGAATGTGTTTGGCTTAAGAGATTTTTGGATTATTTAGGTGTTAATGGGTATGTTGAAAATCCATTATTGGTTAACTGTGATAACAAAGCAGCTATAGCATATACCAAAGATCCAAAATATCATGGCAAAACCAAATATATATATACCAAGTATAATTTTGTCAAGGATATGGTTGCACGAAAAGATGTGAACTTACAGTACATATCTACGCATAAAATGGTAGCAGATCCTATGACAAAGCCAATATCTAGAGATGTGTTTTGTGGTCATGTAAAATCTCTAGGACTGCGTAGAGGCTGATGTACTGAATATTGTAATTTTCCTGAAGTGTTCACATTTAATGAATTTGTGTTTTTCATCATTAATGCCTATGAATCTTTGTTTGACGTTTATGCATCTTAATGCGCAGTGCATTATATTAAGTTGAGAAAGTATGTCGGACAGATAAAAGATTAGCCCACTCACACGGGTAACCGCCTCTATTTACTGTGTGATAAATAGAGATGAGACGGTTTTTAAGCTTATTATCTAGGTGATAATTGAGAGCTCAAGATTAAAATATATATGTCACCTTAACTGAGTGTTAAGATGAGGACATAATATTGACCATGTCCGAAAGTAAAATAACCCACATATTTTACTTTATCTGTCTATAATGCCAGATGTGAGTTCTGATGAATTCTATGAATGAGTAGATACGTGAACTCAAGTCAAACATTTGGTATGTCTAAACTATCATCTGTACGGTATTGATGGTGTAGACATACGCTCCATGGGAAATGAGTTAATACCGTAATACATATTTCATACTACGTATGCATGAGATGACCAATAAGAGTGGCAAAAGTTTGATTTCAACTTTTTATGCCGTGTGAGACTCTTGAGGAAAAGAGTTCCTTAATTTAGTGCCCTCATGACTCTTACTTATTCTCAAGATTTCTATTCAGTGTTTGCTATCTTAGGATGTTGCTAATGATCATGAATTGATTCGATCTAATGGGACATTTCTAGAAAAGCAAGCTGAACTGAAATTGAGAGTTTTGAAGGAAAGAGGAAGATCGAATTTGGAGAATCACATATTAATTTTGTGTTCACTGGTCGATCAATTATGATTGTCTTTGGGATAATCATAATTGTGAATACAATATGTCATTGTTTTTAAAGAGATCAAGAAATATATAAATATGATCGATTGATCTAGGGTACTGCATACTAAATCTACTCAAAGTGTGATGCCCATTATGAGCTGCTATATATTCCTAACAGATGTATGGCAACGAGCTCTCAATGTATGCTGGTCGCACGAATTATTCACAGGAATGATTGTTTCAGAGAGGTAAAGAGCATCTTGTTCAGCCCACCATGTGCGAGTGGGAGATGATGGTTTTATTTATTTATGTTGATGGGCCTTAGAGGGCCCGTCCACCCATGTTGGGCCTAAGAACCCGGCCCACGAGATTAGGGCCCATGGATGAAAGGGTGCGTTGAGGGGTTACGTCTTTTGGATGAGATGTTACGTTGAGGGGTTGCGTCCTTTGGAGGAGACGCTTTGAGGGAGAGGAATAAAAAGGACATACCTTTTGAGGGAACGTACGTCCTTCAGATAAAACGTTTTCTCCCCCCTCCAAACAACGTAAGAAAAGTACACTCTGTTTTTCTCCCACTAATAGCAACAACACGCTCCTTGGTAGAACGGGATCAAGATTCTTCCTCAAACTCCAACGTTGGTGTTTAATCTGTGGATAATAAGGTACGCTCGATTCTGTGGTGTGCCTTTGATCGATGATATATGTTTGTTCTTGGGCTCGTCTTCCGCATTTGTTTTAGGGGTTTGATTTAGTGTCAAATCCGTTTTGGGGATTCAAGTATTCCCAACACGACCTATACATCGATGTTAATTATTGGGCCACGGTGGACTTCTCTTCTAGCGAAGAGATCATTTATGTGCCCAAGGCAGATGATATCCCAGTGTGTCTTGTGAACACTGGCAATGGAGTGCCCTTTATTTCGGCATTGGAACTAAGAGCTTTGGACGATGACATCTATCCATTGGGACCTGGGTTCTTGCAAACCTGTGGGCGGTTCAACCTGGGACCAACCTCGACGGCATATGAGCTCAGGTGATCAACTCATTTTTGAAATACAAAGGAATAGTAGTAATCATTAGTAAAAAGAAAGATTCGGTTTTTCCTCATCAAATTTTGCCATTCTTCAAACTATTGAAGGCGCTAGTCAGCAAAGACGAAAAAGGCCATGAAAAGATCAACAAATTACAGCACAGAAAACTGCTAATATAATCAACAAACATAGTTGAAGAAAATGATTCTAGATGTCAAAGATTATAACAAAAATCACTATATGATGACACAGAATTTTAAAAAATTAAAAAAATCCATTTGGTTTAAGAAAAAAATAGAATAAAATTATTTAAAATCTTACGCTTATAATCCCAATCAAACTTAGCATTTCGCGTATGTATCAAAAACACCTAAGTTACTCCATCATAACAAGATAACTCATTTATGAATTTCTTAAAAATTTAATTCATTTACACATATAGTATGAAACCGTATTTATTTTTTTCCTTGCTAATAAAATATCATTAAATTAATATGAATTACTAATATAATAAAGCGATAATTTCATAATATCATTATTTATATTGTACGTGTATTATCTACAAAATTTGAGAGATTTTGTTTTGTTTTTTTTTTTTTTTTATGTGCAGAAATTGCATAGCATGGGGTTTGCCAGCTACTAGTTTCTGTATTGTTTAGCTTCTATCAATTAGCGAAGATATGATAAATATATTTTAAGATATCGCACTCGTTTTTTTTTCTTCTCCAAAATCTTGTAAAATTCTATAAATTGACAATTCTGTAAATTAATAATTTTATTTTATCTCCCACTTATTTCAAATCTAAATGTAGATCTTTTCTATCTGATAAACAGTCTTATACTTTCGATCCATATATGTGTTCGATTCCCTTAAATCGTGTCAATAATTTCTTTCTATTGATAAAATAATTCTAATATGTTATGATAAGATGATTTTGCAAAAATTTATAGATAATAATTTTCGCATACACGCGACGTGTGTACACTTTTGCTAATAAATATATGATAACAGTGTCTTCCGTAAGTGTTGCCTTTAAGGTTGGCACTAGGGATTGATTATCTATTTTATTAGTATTGTCTCTCTCCCTTCCTCTCTCTTCGTTATTTTTTTATTCTAATTGTACCTCTTTTGTATCAAAGAAGATTTATATCATAACATTGACACAATATTTTGTATTAAGTTACAAAAATTACGTGTACCCAACAAATGAAAGATTATAGGTCAAAATATCACGTTAACTACTTCATTATCTAAGTTGCTCAAACTGATTAATGCTATGTTAATATTGGAATCTCATACTACAAATACATTAATGAGATATTTTCTTTATGCTTAAATGTATGTATGGGTATATATATTACAAATCTGTACAAGAATCCGCACAAAGCAGTAATTATGTATAGTATACGCGAGAACTCGATGTCTACTCATGAAGTGCTTTTAGGACATTTATTAATGGCTATTAATTATGCGTCAAAAATATGAACATTTCTATTTAAAGTACTTTACTTTCTTGAAGTATGTTACTTTTTAATTTCCAAAACATATCTGTGTGTGTTTCTACTAATTTTAGTGGTCTTAACTAGTGCCCAAGACTCTTGTTAATAATATATCTCTAAAATTTGCTGATAATACTCAATGGCTCACGCTATTTCCATCCCTTTTTTTGGCTCTCAATACCCCCTATCACTTTGGATTGACTACATTATTCCTTATAGGTCCTAGTCTTGATTTAAAATTATTTCTTGCCTTTTTCTTCTTCTTTTTTTCAATTTCACTAAAGGAAAAAATTATCCACATCCCTTCTAAACAATTTTTTTCACACCTTTTCTTCTACACCCATTAAATTTCAGTGTGTCCTTCATGTTTGTCTTCTATTAAATTTATTCTCCATTATTATAATCTACGCAAGTACTTATTGTATATCCGGGTGAAGAAATGTTAGTTTTATCTTGAAATTATTTACTCTATTTCCTTAGAGTATTCTCATGATCGTGAATTTTTCGACCATGGTTTTTTGTACAAATTTACTAGAATTTACTCAAAAATTGAATATTGTGGTTGACGTATGCATAATACACAATTTACTCAAAGCTTATCATCTCACTTGTGCTTAAGTTATTTTTTAATAATATTTTCACAGTACAAAAAAAAAAGAAATATACAAATAATTAACAAAATAATTCATTTTTTAAATCAGAAACACAATAATTAGTTAACTATCTACCAAATAAACTGTTTCTTGGAGAAGAAATAGACATTTTTTTTCAAATGAGAAAGGAAAGGAAAAAACCTTTAAAATAAAAAAGGCAAGCATTATTCTTAAATCAAGAGTGGGCCTCCTATTTAAAAATAATCGCTGTTTGTCAGGATCATGGTAATTTTGTCTCTAGTGAAATTAAAACAAAATAAACAAGAAGAAAAAAGAAAAGGTAAGAAATATTTTGAAATCAAGATTGGGACTTGTAAAGGATAATATAGTTATTTAAATGTAATTTGGGGTGTCAAGAGCTAATAAAGGGATGGAAATAGCGTGAGCCTACTCATTTTACATAAAATCTGTGATTAATATTTATTGTTATTTCAAAGTTCAAAAGTTTCGAGCCATTGATGAGGTAAGTCCCAATCCAATTAAAACCATTTTTTTACTTTGAAAAAATAAAAAATAAAAAGTTCCATCTGGACATCATATTGCAATTTTCAAGTTATCACTCTATGTGTTACATGTCCGTGGCAATTTATTTCTCTCTGACAAAAATATTCGTCTGCGCATCACATTGCAATTTTAAAGTTTTGCATTTATTTTTTGGTCGAAAAATTTTGCATTTGACCGCTAGCGAGATGTTTGATTTTTGGAAACCCAACAAACGCCTCGGTTTTTCGCTACTAATGTGTTGAATATTGTAGATTTAATATTTCCATTGCATATCCGTATGAATTGGCATTTGTCAGTCATTCAGTCAATTACTTAACTGTTTACTCTTAAACTATTTGTCAAAATGCCTCACACAGGTACCCTTACGATGTTTATGATCGATCGTGGCCATTTAGGAACTTCCGTAACTGGTCCATACTGAGCACCACATCTGCGATTGATTTATCTAACAATAGTAATCCTTATAAGGTTCCCGGTGAAGTTCTTCAAACCGCTCAAGGGACAATGAGTTTAAGTTCTCCCTTGTATTTACAGTGGACAGTAGATTCACCGCCGACCAATGATGGGGGATCATTACCATGGGCACCACCAAAGATATGGATTGTGTACTTACATTTCATGGAGATTGAGAGACTGAGCGGCCTACAGAGGGAGTTCACAATTTCCATTAACGATAATCAATTCATGGAGACAGTGAACCTTGAATACTTAAAGCCAGTGGTTGTAGTTTCTCCTCCAGTTAGTGGGCCGCTCATCACCCTCTTGATTAATTCGACGATTAAGTCTGGAAATCCACCAATCCTCAATGCCATGGAGGTCTATAACGTTGTTGATCTTCCAAGATGATGGTATGCTTTTATTCTTCTACATGTTTTTATTGTTTAAGTAGGTACCCAGATATTCCATTGTCAATAATCAACATTTAGGTAAGCCAACACTAAATATATTAGTCTCCACTGTGGGCCTTAAGTTATTTGTGAACTCTCTGACATATGGTTGCTTTGTTGGGATCAACAGATTTGACTGAGTGTTACTCTGCCATCTGTTTAATTCCTTACTTTGACCACTTTTTGCTTGGCAATTATTGCTGAAAAGTCTCTTCAAATTGAAGCCCTGGAGTGTTACAAGTCTTTTAGAAAACTGAGTCTGCATGATGCATATGGATCACAATCGCTTTTTGCATCTCTGTCCTTCTCTTTAAATGAGGGATCTTTTTTGTGATTAAATTGCAGTGAAAGCTATCAATGACATCAAAGCAACGTATCACATTAAGAGAGAAAGTTGGCAAGGTGATCCATGCGTACCAAGCAATTACACATGGGATGGTCTAAACTGTAGCTATGGAAATCCTCCAAGGATTATATCCCTGTGAGTCCCCTGGCAAATTTTCTCAGATAATACTAGTTTTCTAGGCAAACTTAGGAAGAATTCTCGTTTGTCATGAAAACCGAAAGTTTTATGTATTATGAGAAAGAACAGTTAGGATGAATGCAACCTTCCAGTGTGAATTTTCAGATAGACCGCGAACTTTGTCATGCTTTTGTCAAGTTTTTTCTGGGCATGATTGGAACTTCAGTGTTTTGATAGCGGGAGTATTTGACAACTTAAGCTTCGCATGGCACTGAAGAAAGCTCATGAACTGATCCTTAAGTTGACACCCACCCCAAAAAAGTCGCCGTCGAGTATTTCTTTTGGGAGCTTGCTCCATATGAATTGGGTTGGTCATGACAAGTTATATACTCATCGATTAGCAATAAATGCCCCCTTCTCCGATGTATCATTATGTTATTTTTTTAACTTCACTCATCAATAGCCTAGTTTTCCAATTTTGTCATAAGTATCGAAATTGTATTGTGTGTGAGCAAGTATTAGGTCCTCCACAAATAGTTATTAGGTACTCTAGGTCCAAAAATAACCATAAAATAGCGAGACCCATGCAAGGAATGTGATTGACCATTCTGAATGATCTTCTAGTACCTGGAATATTTACACTGGGAGGATCTAAAATATTTTCATTCCGAAGTATTTTGCACAAACTTTTTTTATTGAACCAAAAAATTCTTCCTTTATGAATATGGCAATGACAGGATCTTCTCTTTTGATATATCATGGCAGGAAATTGAGCTCTAGCAATTTGATGGGCGACATAGTCTCATCACTTTCGCATCTATCAACAATGGAATACTTGTAAGTTGTGTCCCTCGTGATTAAGCACCCCCTAGGAGTCAGCTCACGATTGAATAATTTAGGTTGCATGTTAGGAGACATAGGCTGTAGAAATACTGCCCTAATGCGTGGAAACATTTTGCTTTTGGCTATTCCTAAAGATTTGTCCAACAATCAGCTTACAGGAGCAATACCAGAAACTCTAGCTGAATTACCACATCTTCACTTTTTGTGAGTTAATGTCTCTAGCTGAAGTAGCAAAGTATTTAAAGTGGACAAATCTTCTAATGCATGTAAACATTTTGTTTTGGCTATTCCCAGAGATTTGTCCAACAATCAGCTTACAGGAGCAATACCAGAAACTCTAGCTGAATTACCGCATCTTAGCTTTCTGTAAGTTAATGTCTCTAGCTGAGCAGCAAAGTATTTAAAGTGGACAAATCTCTTATCGTGGATATATTTGCAGAAATCTAAGTCAAAACAACCTGACTGGATCAGTTCCTGAAGCTCTTAAGAAAAGAGATGTGGACAATACTTTAAACATGAGGTTCTCTCTCTCTCTCTCATTCTCATTGAGTCGTATATGACTTTTATAGGATGGAAAGACTATCAACATGTTCTATTTATTGTGATTAAAAGCAAATAAGAAGGCCAACTTGTGATCAGCATTTGGCAAATCAATCTGGACACTTATTGATAGGAATTTCAGTTCAACTCATTCATTCTTTGTGGTAGTTTGACAGGAAACACGCATCTTTGCCTAGCTGATCCTTGCCCGCATAAGAAGAAACAAAAGACCATCCTTGTTACAGTTGTTACATCAATTTCAAGCTTCTTTGGTGCTTTGGCAATTATTTGGTTAATCAAATGGAAACAGACCTATTCTAAAAAAGGCGAGGCATTTGAACAAATACCGGGTATTTTTTCTCACTTGTCGTGTTCACGCAATTTATATTACATTTGAAGACAATCTTGATTGTGCTATTCCTTTGGTACATTTCAATCTGAACAATATCTTTTCTAGGATCTGAGAATATACAACTCGGCAACTTGCTATCGCTTCTTACGCACAAGAGTCTCATTTTTACATTTTCATCGATATTGCAATCAGGAATAAAAGAAAGTTGGCTTTAATCAATATATCACAATGCTAGTAATATGAGTTACGTAATGATCACAAGAATATGGAGAGGAGAGAGATGGGATCACCGAAGCATTGTCGCATCCGCATCCCAAAGAGAATGTGCATTATTGAGCTTAACTTATCCACAATAAATTTTCTGACTTTTTTCTTAAAAATTAACTGTGCTATGCGCGAGAGGGACTTATAACAACTTGAGAATACAAGTTTGTCCATAGTATTCTAATAGTCCCTCAAAGAAAGTTTGATTGTGCAGTCTCGAACTTATCTACTTGTATTGAGCAAAGCAAAAGAATCTATATGTCAGCATAATAAAGGTAGGTGACAGAGAATCCCTACACAGATCTCTTGATTTTTGTCCTCTTTTCCATTAATACAGATCTTGAAATGGGATCTAGAAAAGCTCTACTACATTTTTAATTTTTGGGACGCAATTGGAGTTATTTACCTTGAAAGTCCACTATCCAAAGTGGTAGTCACAATACTCATAGGAACATTTTTGCTACAGAATCTAGTAAGAGGGAATTTAGATTAAAGAATCGACTTTTTGAGTATGGAGAGATCTCAAAAATCACTGGGAACTTTGGACAAGTGATTGGTAAAGGTGGATTTGGAAAGGTATATCTTGGCACGCTTGATAACGACACCGCAATTGCTGTGAAGATGCTTTCTGAATCATCGGAGCAAGGGTATAAGGAATTTCAGGCTGAGGTCAGATAAAATGATGCAATCACTCTTCTTTTGAAAATCAACTTATGCAGACACTTAAATATTTGTTCAAAAACTTCCTCTTAGACTATTCTTAGTGTATGTTATAATAATGCACACTTGTGATACCACAGGCACAACTCTTAGCAATTATGCACCACGGAAATTTGGTCTCCTTGCTTGGATATTGCGATGATTCCAAACACAAGGCATTAGTATAGGAATACATGGCTAATGGAAATTTAAGGCAACATTTATCGGGTGCGTAATCCTATTCTATTTTATCGGTTCTTCTGCAAAATAATCTTGTAAGACTCTATCTTGCTCATATGGAACATTAAAATGCATCCAACAGATGACCATCCGAAGGTCTTGACATGGAGTAAGAGACCACAAATAGCCGTGGATGCAGCACAAGGTGCACAATAACATACCCATAGTCGGTAGGTCTTTTTGCTGTCATTGCTTTGGCATTTTTGACATTGTTTTTGCAAGGATTTCAGGTTTGGATTATTTACACAATGGCATTTTTGACATTTTTGACATTGTTTTTGCCACCCATCATCCATAGAGACTTGAAGACTTCAAACATCTTGTTGAATGAAGACTTCCGAGCCAAAATAGCTGATTTTGGCCTGTCAAGAGCTTTTGCATCTGAAAATGACTCCCGTGTGTCAACTCGTCCTGCCGGCACCATTAGCTACCTCAGCCCCAAGTAATAGCTAAAATTCAACATTATTGATCTAATTTAGTTCAAGATATTTAATTGCATAGCAATATTGACATTGCCTAGGATTTTTTCTATGATTTAAGATTTGTATTATTTTTTCCTCCTCCCAGGTTTCAATCTTCTGGAAATTGTGACAAGAAAAGTGATATTTACAGTTTTGGAATTATTCTCTTTGAGTTAATCACAGGCCAACCTGCAATAATGAGAAGCCAAGATGGCAGCAACTTCATTCACATACTTGAATGGCTAATTCCCATCATTGAAAGTGGTGATATACAAAGGATTATGGATCCAAGGTTACAAGGAGAATTTGATAGCAACTTAGCTTGGAAAGTGGTGGAGATTGCAATGTCTTGTACACAACTAAGGGCGATTCAAAGGCCGGACATAAATCATGTATTGGCAGAGTTGAAGGAGTCTTTAGTGAGCAAATCAAGTAATTCTTTTGAAGTGACCTGTTCGGAGATCTATTGCGACAGTGTCCCTATGGCAAGGTAGCAAAGACTTTTCCAATACAGAAAGCTTGTCTTCTTTTTAGTTAAAAGATTAACTTTTGTCTGTAAATTTCTACTTTGTTCTTTTATCGTGTCATCCATTTTCCCTTTTCTTTTTGTCATCGAATCTTCTGAATTCACTATCTAACAATGATATGCTTCCGTCCTTTGTCGCACCTGTCTCCATTCATAATATCAGTTCATTGCATTTCTAATCTTGCGAAATTAAGAATTCCATGTTGAGTTTTGGGGGAGGTGACTTTGTCACGCCCCGATTCTCAAGCGTGTGCCCATCCCTCTCTAGTCGATAAAATTTTGTGACTTCCTAGGATGAGTAGCCGACCCTTTCATTTTATTGCACATGTGGAAGCAAATTACTAATCCCCTGACAATAGCCATCTCGGGATAGAAAAGCAGGAAACAGATTCACAAACAAAACATGTTTTTATACACATCGAGTCACATATAAAAGTCAACAACCACAAGCCTACAAAAGACTAGTTCTAAAAAAGAAGCCGTCCTATCTGACCTACACTTCAGATCACCACAACTTGGCTTCAGATCCTCCACTCTACAGCCTTGAAAATTTAAGCCCGCGACAGGGTGAGATATAAATCTCAGCAAGTTCACGCTTTAAACCTCGATTAAGAGGGTAATACGCCTAGAGGCAGTCTATGCACACAATGCTGAAGACTTATCTCGCCTCAGTTCCCTCCTGCATGTTAGCACAATTTATATATCACATAAGTGCAGTAACCACACCCGAGCATTTGGAATATCTCATTCAATCTTAGTCAATCAATCAATCATCAATTGAATCAACACCATTAGTCCATCATTTAATCAAACAATCCACAAGAGTCTTGATTATAAGGTCAAATTGTTATGACACGTCCCATTCCATGTCACACAATTTCGTCCCATAATCAGGTGCGGTAAATCATATCAGTGGTTCCATCTACACCTGATATTTACTCTCAACATTCCGACTCAAAATCAGACTCAAGGCTCTAGAGGTGACCCTACACGAAGTCTTGTCATCATGTGGTACTTAGTCCTTGATCATAAACAACAATAGTATACGGCACTAGAGGTAACTCACACGAAGTCTCACTATTGTGTAGTACTTAGCCCTTCACCACAAAAAGCAATGGTATAAGGCATTAGAGGTAACTCACATGAGGTCTTGTTATCGTGTAGCACTTAGCCATTCACTATGCATGATAATATTGCAAGGCACTAGAGGTAATTCCCATACGACTCAGGTCACCATGTAACACTTATTGCTTGACTACAATAAGCAATGGTATAAGGCACTAGAGGTGACTCACACGAAGTCTCATACTCGTGTAGTACTTAGTCATTTACCTGCTCATGACCCATCGGGTTCCCTCAACCCGACACATATCAATTTGTTGACACCTAAATTTTGGTGACCCGTTTAGTTATTTATCGCATTAAAAAATTAGGGGTTAATTTTATCTCTGAAAAAATAGTTAATCGCATAGCATATAGTTTTAGGTGCATTTATTTTTAATTTACATTTACATTAGGCCAGTGACGGATGGGTTCGAATTGATGGTGCAGAAGCTTTAATTTGATGAGTCGGGCTAAGCCCACGAAGAGAGCAAATCGGCCCAAGCCCCTATCCTCGAGGAGATTTTACGGATTTATCTTTTTAAGATTTCAATTCAAAAACAAATATTGCGTTCTGAAAAGAAAATATTGCGTTTGGAAAAGCAAATATTGCATTTGGAAAAGAAATCTTCATGGATATCAATTTGGAAAAATTAAAACCCTAATCCATGACCTATAAATAGGTTAAAGTGCCTAGGGTTTTAAGGAGGCCAGACATTGAATATACGGCCGCACAATGAGGGGGTTTCTTTTAGGGTTTCTTTTGGGTGGAAAAGAACACAAAAGTGAAAAGTAAAAGAGAGAGAAGTGAGAGAGAGAGACAGCAGAAAGTGACAGGGGATAAAAAGTAAAAAAAGAAGAAGAAGGGAATGAGTCGTCTCTTCCCGGGGGCATTTTCATCCACCGCCGGTCTTCAACGCGAACGCCGATGCCAACCGTCTCACCTGCGTCGCCGTGCTGTAGGCCCCACACGCGACCACTGCTGCCATTCCACTAGTCGCCTAAAGCTCTACCCCGCCGGTCGCCGTCCGTGAAGCCCGACGCCGAAGCCACTTCTGCCCTATTCTGCCACTCGTCCAAGACTACCCGACGCCACTCGCCACCGCACCGGAGTCCCAAGTCACTCGTGCTGGTACTAGCAACTCGCGAGTCCTTAGTCCTCGCACCTCAGCCAGTTGGGCGACACCGGTCAATCACCGTCACGCGCTGCTCTTCCCCAACGCCTTAGATCCCGAGCCACATCGCTGATCTGCTTGCCTTTGCCAACCCAATTGCAACTCCGACGCCCAGCGAGCATCGCGCCAGATCCGAATGCCCCCAACTCGCCAGCCTCCACCTTCGATCGACGCCTTCACCCGGAGTTCTCTGCCAGCGACACCCTTTGCCGGTGGTCCGAGCCGTTGCTTCGCCCACACTCAGGCGATGCCAGGACTGGTCGCCAAACTCCCCTCCACCTAAGTCTTCCTAGCTCCGCCCTTGTGTTGCTACTAGCGCCGCCGATTCACCCTTGTCAGACCGACGATCCGCTACCTTGGTGACCTGCTGCTGAGCACAAGGCCTGGAAAGGAACAAAAGAAAACAAAAACAAAAGGAAAAAAAAAAAATCAGATTAGGTAGTTTTTCTTTTATTTTATTTTTTATTTATTCTGTTTTTTGTTAGTGGAATTACCTCTTAATGTATGATTGAAATTCCAACATGAAATAGGCCCTCAAATTAGGGATAGTCCTATTTTCCCACCTGAAATCCGACTCACAATCTCTTGCAAAATTGACAATCCAATCTCATGCTCGAGATTTGATTCGCGATTTAGTTTGAAATCGACCGACCCAATCTCATGCGCGAGATATAGTTCGTCAATTTTTGGATATTAATCTTATCTTGTTGGATGTGTTGTCGTGTTGTTTGAGTCGACTTTGTTATCATAAAAAGAAATAAAAAAAAATTGAATTAGGATTAGGTTCGTTTTAGAATATTCCTCGTCTTAGGGTTATCATGCATATTTAGAATAGTAATCTTATTTCGAATTTTTAAATAAAAAAATCCAAAAAAAAATGCGTTCATTTAGGATGTTAATTTCATTTTAATCTAAATTGCACGTTTAATTATTTGGCAATTTTAATTTCGAATTTCATAAAAGAAAAAGAAAAAATTAGAATTAGGGCATTCTTTGCATGTCATTGCATATTAGGATAGATTGCATGCTTATTAAGAAGATAAAAATCATGTGCATGTCATATAGAATTAGGTTAATGAAATGCACGTCATTTAATGATTGTTGCCAGGTTCATTTAATTAGAAATTGTCCGTCTTTAAGATTAATTCATTTAGATTAATTTAGATTGCACATTTAATTATTGCATTTTTTTCATTCATGTCATATAGTTTAGCTTATATTGCCATGTCATAGGATTTCATGTTAGATTAGTAGCATGCATTGCATGATTCTTATTGAATAAGTGAAAACAAAAAAGAAATTGTGTGTTAATTAGAAATCATATCTAGGATTGTCGATATGAATTCCGATTTAACATTGTATATGCTTTCGTTGCTATGAGGTAAGTTCTACAATTTATTCACTGCTTTATCTGGGTGTTAAATTGGTAGTTTGCGCACCTGTATGATCACCTCACATGTTAGGGTGATAGATTTAAAATCAATTCAAGTTGTTTGCCGAACGTTTTTTTCAAAATAAAAGGAAAAGGTACCAAAAGAGCATTAGAGAAATCTAGCGTAATCAAGTCCACGAACTCACAATCTTTGGTTCGTAGGAGTAAAGTAAATCTCCCATTACTTTACTTGGGTTTCTAATCAACCCACCAAAAAAATAGATTAGTGGCGACTCCTGATTGAAAATCATTTGCATGTTAAGAACTCGAACCTAAGTCGTGAATTGGTATGGAATTGGGAGAGCCTGAGTTAAGTCTAGGCTTAACAATCCATTAGCCAAACCCTAGGTGGTTCACCCGAAAATTTGGTCGCGACAGCTTGGCGACTCCGCTAGGGACTTGAGTTGAAACTCTTAGTGGACTTAGGCCAATTTTCTTTTTTGAAAAAATGTTTTTGTTTGACAGCGAGGATCCCAGATACATCCATAACATTTAAGGTGTTAAATGTTTTTGCAGGATGGGAGGTATAAGGGGAAGTGTTTGCTAATCTTGGTTTTGCAAGGAGATGTAGGAATGTATGGTTTATTTTCACATATGAAGTGTTGCTTGATATAAATTGTTGTGCATGCTTATGCATTTACACTACACTATTACACACACAGCCTGCCACCAGACCTGGGCTGCATAAGATCATCTAAGATAGTATTAAGATGGATACCACTTCGACCGCATGCCCACGGTATGAGTTGCCCATCTTAATCTTGAAGTTTTTTTTATGGTGTCAAGAGCACCCACCTCGGTTCGCATGCCCGCGACCTGGGTCAGCTCTTTGACCAAGCCGGAGTCATGAGGACCCGACATAGTCCACACACCCGTGGCTAGTCTGATCATCCTTGTGGCTCCACTTTGATAAGCCTTATAAATTAGAAATCGAGCCACTTACCATGCACATGTCTATGTGATTGCCCCTCATTGGTAAAGTAAGTTCTCTAAATTTACTTACTTCATCGTATTATTTTGTCGGTCCATGGTATTAGGATTGTCCTGAGTCTTGATCAATATACAATGAGGATACCGGACATTCGAATTATTCTCCCTCCAAAGGAAGAGCTTAGCACTTGGTGGGACAAGTTAGACCAAGCTGGCCGTCAGTTCGTAGAGTGGCACATTGGTTGATTGCTTCCCCTACTACATATCAACATCCATGGTGGCCTCATCTAAGCACTCGCCCATTGTTGGTGCCCCGAGACTTCTGCTTTTATCTTCGGCGGTAAGCATGAGCTCATTCCCACCTTGGGAGAGTATAGCATTGCCATAGGAAAGTCCTTGAAAGCTAAATTAATTAATCTGCCTATCGGAATAGATTCCATTGTGGCCTTATCTGATTTTTTAAGAATTAATGAGGACAATATAAGAAAGGTTTTAAAGGCTCACCGCGACACATGTCCTTTATATTTTCTGAAAGAATGTTTTGAAAATGGCACTTCATCTCAAATGCGAAGGGTTTTCCTTTTAGCTTTCTTTGGGTTTATAGTTTTTCTTTACTGCAAGAATGCTATTAACCCTTTGATCGCTCAATTAGTGAAACAAGGGTTGGAAGGAAAGAATTTTGTAAACATTGTTCTGACTGAAACTTTCCTTTCGCTCACTCGATTTAAAGGAGGTGGTGATAAGACTTTCCATTCCTCTCCTGAGCTTTTGCAAATGTGGTTTCTTTCTCATATAAAAGGGTTTGGTGGTCTCATGACTATACATGATGTTAATGACTCTAATCACCCCATTATGAGATTTGAGAACAACCAAAAGCATACACCGGATTACCATTATTCTAGGTGGCTAGCTTTCATGAGAAAACCAACTTCTAAGGGTTTCCTATGGCATGCTAAGTGGTTCCAAGTTCGTGTGGCGAGACTTTCGTGTGGAGGTGTTGGCCTAATCCACTGTCAGTATCAAGAGTGAGACTCCCATGAAAACCAACTTTTAATGGGATTCACTGGAGCATTGGAGTACTATCCAACTAGAGTGACTCGTCAGTATCAAGTCGTGCAAGAGCTTCCCTCGGCATTGCAAGCAGAAGCAGCTTCGTTGATGGAGACCAAGACCATGAAGATTCCATTCTCACGATCAAGTCAATGTGGAAGTCCTAAGACTTTTCACGAAAATGCATTTGAGTCCTAAAACTTGCAAAAAATGCAAATAAGTCCTAAAACTTGACAAAATGTTTCATTTGAGTCCTAAAATCGATGCCATCAGTTTTATTGACAGAAAATGTTGACGTGGCATTTTAAATTTTTTTTACTTTCCAGCTGGCTTTTTAAAATAATTTTTTATTCAATTTTTTTAAAAAATTATATTTAAAAACTAAAATTCAATTTTTAGAAAACTGTTTAAAAAAAAAAGGGCAAGAGGAGCCGGCCACCAATCGCCGGAGGGGCCAGCAACGGTCACCGGCCACCGCCCGACCAGGGCGAGGGCCAGTGACCCTCGCTTGACGCGGGCAAGGGCGCCCAGATCTAGGCATGCCGGCCCTCACAGGGGGTCGGCAACCGTCTCCAGCCCTAGGTGAGGGTTGCCGAGGCCTCAAAGTGGGGTGCCACGGCGAGGGCGAGGATGCCGCTGTGAGCATCAAGGAACTGGCCGAGCCGGGTGGGGTCGGCGTGCGAGCCGGCCTACGACGAGGCTGAGCTGCGGGAGACGTTCGAGTTCTTCGACGCGAACCACGATGGGAGGATCATGGCAGAAGAGCTCCTCGAGGTGTTCGCAACGTTCGGGGACGAGCGGTGCACCCGCTGCGAGGGTGCCCAGATCTGGGCCCACCGGCCTCTCGGCGATGGGCGACGGCGATGAAGGGGAGAGGAGCCGCTTTTTTTTTAAAATAAATTTTTTAACTTTTCTTTTTAGTTTTTGGTGAAAATAAAATAAAATGAATAAATCTAATTGTTTAGTTTTTAAATCTAATTTTTTTAAAAATGAATAAAAAATAATTAAAAAGTCCACGTGGAAAATAAAAAAATAATTTAAATAGCCACGTCAGCATTTTCCGTCAATAAAACTAACAACGTCAATTTTAGGACTCAAATGAAACATTTTGATAAGTTTTAGGACTTATTTGCAATTTTTGCAAGTTTTAGAACTCAAATGCATTTTCGTGACAAGTTTTAAGACTTCTGCAGCACTTATCCCATTAGTTAAACAAGGGTTGGAAGGAAAGAATTTTGTAAACACTGTTCTAACTGAAACTTTCCTTTCCCCCACTCGATTTAAAGGAGGTGGTGATAAGACTTTCCATTCCACTCTGAGCTTTTGCAAATGTGGTTTCTTTCTCATATAAAACGGTTTGGTGGTCTAATGATTATACATGATGTTAATGACTCTAATCACCCCATTATGAGATTTTAGAACAACCAAAAGCATGCATCGGATTACCATTATTCTAGGTGGCTAGCTTTCATGAAAAAGCCAACTTCTAAGGGTTTCCTATGGCATGATAAGTGGTTTCAAGTTCGTGTGACGAGACTCTCATGTGGAGGTGTTGCCTAATCCCTTTACTGGGATTCACTGGAGCATTGGAGTACCATTCGACTAGAGTGACTAGTCAGTATCAAGTCATGCAAGAGCTTCCCCCAGCATTGCAAGTGGATCCTTTTCGAGTAAGCTTCATTGATGGAGACCAAGACCATGAAAATTCTTTCTCACGATCAGGTCAATGTCGGACATGTGCCATCCACGAAAAGTCAAATGGCCTGAGAAGGAGCTGAAGGGTAAAGAAAGGAAGTATTATGCCTCAACAAAGTACATTCAACAACACAAGGTTCCAGAGGAGCTATTTCCAAAGATACCAGAGGTGCCACTAAAGATCACCAACAGCGCTGAAAATAAACACCTCAAAAGGGTTGCCGAAAAAGCTCGAGAGGAGAATAAACGATTGCGCCAAGTGGTGTCCCGAGTGTATATTGATCAAGCTAGATGAAGTCTTGAATCAATCTCATTATTTTCATTTTTTGATTAATGTTTAGGAAGTTGAGTCATTTACTTTCCTAGTTCATTTGTTTAGGGCATTTCGAGTTTCTATTTTGTTAGGCTTGTCAAAAGCACCATTAATGAATAAAAGTTCTAGACAGTTGCCATGGACCGGCGTATTTCATATGAGATACTTATTTTTGTTCATTTCTTCAATTTAGGTGATAACGGATCTGTCACGTTCGCCCATCATCACTCAATCAAAAGCTAAAATGACTGACCAAACAGAAATGCGTGATCGTATCTCCACTATGGAAGAACAACTCCAACAGTTAGTCACCTCTATGTAGCTACTGACAACTCAAATCCAATCCCTTTGAGTGAATCTGACTCCTGCTCCCGCTCTCCCCGAGGTAGTTGTCCCGAGGCAGGCAAACGAGGCCCAAATGGGTGATGACGACATGCCTCACCTGGAAGATAACCCACTGTTGGTCGTTGCCGAAAAAAAACTAAGCCTGAAAATGTCCTTAAGACAAGGCAAGTGGAAGTGATGGACACTCTGGGGCAGCCAAGTAGCAAATTCGATTATTGGGTGAAGTATTTGGCTCCTTCCAGCTTTTACGTTGATGCCCGCGACATAGTTCCAAATGGATGGGATGGCATGGACGATCCGACGCCTCCAAAGACAGAGACCTCTGATGACGCCTTGTAATGAATCACAAGTCTGTTCGATGACCTCTTCATAGGAGCCAATGACGAAGGACCTTCGAAAGACATGGGCATTAGCCCGTAAGAGTAACTTGTTACTTTTGCATATTCCCCTACACGGGAATTTTCATCACTTTCTAGGAATTTTTATAACTTTTTAGGGATTGTTTTCGCTTTCTAGGAGTTGTTTTTGATTTCTTCTTTGACTCTCTTTTTAGGGATTAGGAATCACAATTTCCATTCCAATAATGTAATTCATTTGATTCCATTCAATAAAATTACAATTTTATTTCCAATTTTGAGGGCATGACAAGGTACACCAAACCAGTCCAATGACGATATCCAACCATGAAAAGAAAATATTATCTACGGAGAAATCCCGAGGGCTGGACTTTCTCATGCTTCCTCCCAAAAACTTTTTCGAAAACAAAAACATTTCACTGCTAAAAAAAAAACATTTTCCCAAAGCTTGTAGCAGATTAAACCTGTTTATTTGTCTGACTCATTTACTTCTTGTCTCAGAGCATAATTTAATAACTTGTTATGACAAGAGACATCTGAAAATAGTGTATCAAGATTCAATGATCATAAACTTGACTTGTGATCAATAGGCTTAGAGTGTACTTGTAATGAAAAAAACAGATTTGGGGCAAGAGGACCATCATTCTCCGGTGGAAGATCCTGGGGGCAAGTTTGCTCCAAATTACAGCGGCCCATATGTGGTGAGGAAGGTACTTCCTAGAGGTGCCTTGATCCTGGCAGAAATGAATGGTCATGAGTTTTTCACTCCAGTTAATTCTGATGCTGTTAAGAAATATTACCTATGATTGAATTTTTCATGTCATGTTTTAAACTGCAAGCATTTTTATGATGAATAAATTGCCTCAATAAGTTGCAAATTCAATGGTCCAAATTTGTTACAAATCTTGCATGTTTTCCTTGATGAATTGTGTGAGATAAATTTAATGTGTCAAATGGGATACTTTGGAATGACGAAAGGCAAGCTTTATTCCATACATTGTTCATACACTAATCCCTAGTAAGTTGTGTGGAAAAATTCCATGCTCACGAGGAAAGGGTGATCGCGCAAAGGGTACGTCAACCAAGGTAATGAGAGGCAGTTTCTTCTTCTACCCGAAACACTATAGGTATGCCTATTGTTTAGCCCTTCGAGCCCACACACATGAAGAGCTTTTTAAATTATCTTTGTCAAGGATCATCCCATACTGGGACAAAATTTGAAATGAATGATGGGAATTTTCTTACTCACACTTGCATCAATCTTCGAGAATTGCTTTTGCGGCATAACTTCTACGATAATTTAAAGTGCTTTAGGATGATGAAAAGCAGTTCTTTCTCTATCCTACACACTTCTATCCATTGCATAGCCCAGTTGAGCCTATGAATTCGTTTCATATTAAACCCAGTTGGTGATCATCCCTCACATTGGGGCAAGGCAATGAAAAGAAAAGATTCAAGTGGCATGAACTAGAATGCCGACCAAAATGGAGACTTTGTCCAAAAAAATAAGTGCAAAAAATGGGGCATGAAAAAGCAGTATGTCTGGTAAAAGTAAGGCCAATGCCCAAAGAGAAAAATCAAATGCTTGATGTTGTGAGTCGTATCCCCAATAAGGCGGTACTAAAAAACTCAAATGATGTTGCAATCAATGGAGTTGTGATGTGAAGAAAATCTTTGACGATGGGAAAGAAAATTAGTGGAAATGTCAAGATGATCACCAACTTTGACCCCTTAAACACTTTTTGAACCTAATGATCCTTTCGCTTCTCAACCGATGAACCAAGCCTACGTTACGTCCCTTGTAAACTCTCTTTAGATTAGGGCACTTGAATTAACGTAAAAGTTCGTATGTTTAAGAGCATCGCTCGAAGAAGTGCAAGTAAGATAATTTATGTTTCTTGACTTAGAAACCCCAAGACAATTGCGAAATGTCATTTTTCAATAGTCTCGACTCAAAGAGTCTCCTTTGTTAAGCCGTTGACCAAGCCTATATTACGGTCCCTATGAAAAGACCTCTCAAATTGGTAAGGTCGTACCACTTGCGAGATTGCTCGGACCCCTGTTTGGCATGACGATGGTAACATAGAGTGATTGTCAAGATCCTACATCAAAGGTCAGGATAAAATGGCCCTTTTAATGAGAATGAGTGAAAAGTCCTTTCAGACTGAAAGATCCCTCATTTGACACATCCATGACACTCATGTGTTCAGATTGGAATATTCCTTTGAAATCTTTCCCAATGGAAAGTAGGTGATGCAAGATTGATAGAAATCATTATGAACCTTCATTGAATTAATGCATGTTTGCGATTACAAATGCATGTTGCCTCTCTTATGACCTTGTTTTGCAGGAGACATATCCTCGAGGATCAAAGATACTGCCAGGTAATTATATCTCTATCCATACCTTAATTACTTGTCATTGCATAGGTATTCCCTTTTAGTATACTGATACTCAATTGAGTTGTCCCCCAAAGATTTTTTTTCCAGATTCAGTTTGATTAAGGCGACCGAAGAAAGGTTTGGGTCCTGGTCAGATGATCTTTGTTGCAAGGCTGGGCGACCAAAGAAAGATTCGGGTCCTAGCCAAGCAAAACCTCTATTTAGGCGACTGTAGAATGGTACGAGTCATGGAAAGTGAATTCTCGTTCAGACGACCATAGAATGGTATAGGTCCTAGACAACATCTATTCAGGCGACCGTAAAATGGTACGAGTCCTAGAAAGTGAATCCCTATTTAGGCAACTGTAGAATGGTACAAGTCCTAGACAACATTTATGTCTCCATTCAGGCGACCGTAGAATGGTACAGGTCCTTAAAGGTGAACCTCAGTTTAGGCGATTGTAGAATGGTATAGGTCCTAGACAACATTTATTTCCCCATTCAAGCGACCGTAGAATGGTACAGGTCCTAGACAACATTTATTTCCCCATTCAGGCGACCGTAGAATGGTACGAGTCCTAGACAACATATATTTCCTAATTCAGGTGACCATAGAAAGATACGAGTCCTGGAAAATCAATTTTTTCGTCAAGGCGACCGTAGAAAGGTACGGGTCCTAGAAAAGCAGTTTCCTTACAAAACCTTGCTGCCATACTAGGCAACCGTAGAAAGGTACGGGTCCTAGGAAAGCAGTCTCCTTATAAAGTCTCGTTACTATTTTAGGCGACTGTAGAAAGGTACGGATCCTGGACATATAATACTAGCTATCTTGAATCACTCTACCCTCCTTTAAGGTAAGTTATTCCAAGTAGATTCCTTTATCATTTGCATTAGCATTTCCACACATCATATAAATTGCATTTTAAAATGGAATTCATTTTCTGACAAAAATCATTCAATGCATGTGCAAGATCAAAATTTAGGTCTCAATTTATCTTTGAAAGCAACCTCTACGAGCTCACCTTCAAAGAGGGGCAGCTGTTGACACCTAAATTTTGGCAGGTTCGGTCATTTATTTAGTACATAGAAAATTAGGGAGTAATTTTATCCTTGAAAAAATAATTGAAAAATAAAATAAAATAAATAAAATAAAATATTAATTGCATAGCATATAAATTTAGGTACATTTATTTTTAATTTGCATTTTTTGCATTTATTTATTGGATCAGTGGCAGATGGGTTTGAATTAATGGTTCTGAGTTTTAAATTGACAGGCCGGACTAGGCCTACAAAGGGAGCAAATTAGCCCGAGCTCGTTATTTCTTAATTAATTATCTTGTGAGAAATGGAGATTTGATATGACATTATGATGGATTTTTGAAATTTGAGAAAATCGCATTGCAATCTTATCTTTTGAAATAGATGATAAAATCAATAGAGAATATTCAGGAGATAAGGAAAATAAGAGGATTTTTGTGATTGGGGGATTATAGGCTATCTTCGTGTATATTGAAAAAGGAGATGAAATATTATAAGAAGATCACCTATTTTTACATATAAAAGCAACAGTGTACGGTGAGAAAGTGGGGGCTTCTCTCGGTTTGTTAAGAAAAGAAAACAAAAGTAAAAAAAGCGAAGAAGAGAGAGAGTTGTGTGAGTGTGACTAATCGGCAGAAGAGAGAGAAGAAAGAGAGAAAAGAAGGGAAGATAGGAAGGACCGGGGTCTTCTTCACTAGGCCTCTTCGCCGTCTAATCCACCGCAACTGCATCTCCCCGCCGTCGACTTCCGTCTACGCCGCCGCACACGTGCTCCTACCTCTGCTCCAATGACCCGGCATTACCCTTGCCCGGTTCGTTGCTGTCGAGCCCCCCCTGCTGGCCCGCGCATCTCGCCAGAAGCAAACGCCTCCTACAGCTAAATCTGGCCATCTCCGCGCCGCACCGCCACATATTTACCTGCAAAACCCGTGAGTGCAGCTAGCGGTCCAATCTTCCACCGCCGTGCAGATCCATTAGCGACACCAGCAAAACACCCTCTTAACCCGCGAGTGCACCCTCGTCGCTCCTGCAGCCGATTCCGCAGCAGTTCGCCTCCTGCCGGTCGCCGCTCTCGTGCCTGAGTGATTGCCAGCCATCGTAGCTCGTCACTCTGCCCGCCACCATCACGTCCCGTCTCACCTGCAGCCTGCACCGACTCGCGACGACCCGGCTTTAGTCTACCCGCGAAGCCGACACTACTGCCAAGCCACTCCACCAGCCTGACGAAGCCGCCACCGTGTCGATCCACGACGACCCCAATGTTGCTCCTAGTCCTGTTCATCGCCGATCCACCTATGACAACCCAACACCTTCTCCCGCTCGCTTGTCGCTGCAACTGCTCGGGTTTTCCTCTGCCGCGCCATGCCTCGCTTCACCCACGACGCCTCTGCTCCGTTGCTCGACAGATCCGATTCAAGCCTTCCCTAGAGCAGGACTCGACGTTAGCAGCTACAACCCAGCTGCTCTTCAACCCGAGCAACTCCTGCAACAGCCCACTGACCCAGCAACACCATTGACACCCGTTGTTCCACCCTCTCGCCACCGCTGGTCCGCCGATTTTTGCCCTCGCCGGAGATCCGACGACCGTGCTCATCACCCCGGTGAACCACCTGCCAAGTCTCGTGTGAAAAAAGAAAAGGAAAAAAAGAGAAAATCAATTTAGGTAGTTTGTTTATTTATGTTATTCTATTTTCTTATTTTATTTTATTTTATTTTATTTTATTTTATTTACTTTACTTTTTTTTCTTAGTAGAATTATTCTTGAATGAGATTCCAACATGAAATAGCCCCTAAAATTAGGGATTGACAGTCCGATTTTTGCGCCCAAATACAACTCACAATCTCTTGCAAAATCAACAATCCAATCTCATGCCCGAGATTCAATTCACGATTTAATTTAAAATTGGCCAACCCGATCTCATGTGCGAGACATGATCTGCCAATTTATGGATATCAATCCTATCTTATCTGATTTGCCATCGTGTTAGTTGATCAATTTTAAAAGGAAAAATCCAAAAAATATTTGAATTAGGATTAGGTTGGTTTTAGAATATCTCTTGTTATCTTGCATATTTAGAATAGCGATTTTATTTCGAATTTGTTAAAAAATAAAAATAAAAATAAAAAATGCAATCATGATGTTAGTTTTAAATTTGAATTGCACATTTAATTATTTGGCAATTTTTATTTTCGAATTTTATAAAAAAAAAAAAAAAAACAAAAAATTAGAGTTAGGGCATAGGATTGCATATTATAGGTTTAGATAATTTCTCCTAAATAGATTGCATGTTTTTGTTAGGAAGAATCATGCGCACGTCATATAGAATTAGGTTCATGAGATTGTTGCTAGGTCCATTTAATTATAAAGTGCTCGTTATTAGAATCAAGTTGTTAGATTAATTTAGATTGCACATTCAATTATTGCATTTCTTTTACTCATGTCATATAGTTTAAGTTATATTGCCATGTCATATCATTTCATGTTAGATTAGTAACATTGCATTGCATATAAATTAGATTCTCATTAAATAAATGAAAACACAAATTGAGTGGTTATCTGTTAATTAAAAATCATATCTATGACTGTTAGGTGAATTTTGATTTAAAATTACAGATGATTTCATTACTATGAGGTTAGTTCTGTAAGTTATTCATTGCTTTATCTGGGTATTAAATTGCTGGTTTGCGCACTCGCATGATCGCTTCACATGTTAGGGAGGTAATTTAAAATTAATTCAAGCTGCTTGCCAAACATTTTTCAAAATAAAATAGAAAGGTATTGAAAGTGCGTTAGAGAGATCTAATGTAATTAAGTCCCCGTACCCAAAATCTCTAGTTTGTAGGAGTAAAGTAAATCTCCCGTTACTTTATTTAGGTTTCTAATTGACCCACAAAAAATAGATTAGTGGGGACTCCTAATTGAAAATCAATTACATGTTAAGAATTTAAACCTAACTCGCGAATTTGTATGGGCTTGGGAGAGCCCGAGCTAAGTTTAAGACTTAGTAATCCATTAGCCAAATCCTAGGTGGTTCACTCGAAAATTTGGTCGCGACACAATTCAACTTTCAATAATCAACACGCCCTGACTATAAACCACCACACAATTATTCACTCATGGCCAAGGGCAATGTGCTTCGCACTTAAATTCCTCAATTAAAATAATGTCTTGGCATATTTCCTTTGTGTTAAAAATACCCGATAAAAATAATCGTGTGTGGGTACACAGTCAGCCTGCGCCAAAAATATAAGATCTCTCTTTTGGAAAATCCCACTATTTAATATAGTCCATAAAAACATTTTTGGTGTTGTAAACCGACGCTCAATATTTTCTAATTAATTACTGAAATTACTTAATTTCGGCATAATTACCCAAAATTACAATTATAACTCAAATAGCACAAATTAGCATTCAATTAAATAAACCATGCTTACCATTGTGATCAGCATAAAATTCCGGTCACCGGCTATCCCGGTCTAATTTCTGAAAATTAATTAATTAATTAATTAATTACGGAAAATAATTAATAAATACTAAAAATGCACACTACGACTGGAAAAACCTAATTAAATATTGTTTCGTGTTTGGAAAATTCCTGAACCTGTCTAGATAAATAATACAATCTAACTAGATGCGAATTTAGCCACTCTAACCACCTAACATGCATAATTAACTAATTAAATCACTAATTTAATCGGGCCAATTCCATAAAAAAGCATGAACTTTATGGTTTGGGACAAATCTGGCCCGAACTTTATTTTGTCTCGAAAAAAAGCACCAACTTTTACTCGTGTCCCAAATCTGGCCTGCCGTTAACTCTCCTTCATAGTCATCCGACCTGGCATTTCCATGTAAGATATCTAACAAGGCAAAATTGTTCTGGGCTTTCTCTTCTTTCTCTTCTTCTTTGAACGCACGGCTCATGAGTTTGGGGAAAAAATTTTCTAGGGTTTCATTTCGTCGGTGAGTTTGGGCGCGGGAGTCTTCAATCCGTTGGAAGATCTCGCGCACTAGCTTGCTCGCCCATTCTCTCACACGAAGACGCTCGCTCTTGTACATACACACGTTCGATCGCTCGGAGACGTCTTTTCCGTCGGAAATTTTGGCCTCGAAGGATTTATGCAGGTCGAAGGACAGAGCATCTAAAGGTATTCTTCTCCTCCTTCCTCCTTCTGTCTACAGTTTCCTTTCTTCAGCGAATAAGTGCGCGGGCAGTCTTCAATCTGTTGGAAGATCTCGCGCATTGACTTGCTCGCTCATTCTCTCACACTGAAACTGTCACTCTCGCACATACTCACACTCGTTCGCTCAGAGACATCGTTTCCCTCGAAAATTTTAGGCTCGAAGGATCTGTGCTTGCTTAAGGGTTGAAGTCGACAAAGCGTTGAAGGTGATATAGCTAGTATAAACACCTAGAGAGGGGTGAATAGGTGTAAAAACAATTTATTGAGATATGAAAGCAATACTAGGCAAACAATAGAAAGGAAGTTCTCCAAAACAGATTATGATCAAAGTAAACAGAGAGTAGGGAAGAGAAAATTGAACACAAGGTTTATAGTGGTTCGGCTTATTCCAAGCCTACGTCCACTCTTTCGCACTGACAGCCCATTGGCTGGATTTCACTATGAACAAAAGAGATGTTACAGCAATACTTTCCCTTGATTCTACAGTGTAGATATTCTACCACACTTCCTCAAGGTATCTCAAAATATAGACTCTCTTTTGCATACAAGATTTCGCTCAGTAAATGAATTGACAAAGAACAAGGAGCTTTAGACTTTGGAATTCTTCTATCGTACACTTCTCGAACAACTGGAACGTCTTCCTTATATACTCCTTTATGCCATCATACCCGTTGGCACTTACCAAAGGAATTCTTCCAATCTTCCCGTTGGACAGAATCAATTAGGAAGATCATTCGAGCTATTAAAAGAACATGTCGATAGCCTATCAATCCTGCTCGCCCATACAATCAGGATCTCGGTTTCCATAAGTAGAACTTTCCAAGTATACTTCGCCAATCATCGGATCTTTAATCAATCTTGATTCGAATAAAGGAATCCGTTATGTCATATCCAGCCAAGAGATCTTCGTCAGTCGATAATATCAAATCTTTAACGAAACACACAAATCTGGATAGACCTTCTTCGACAAACTACAAACCGTCAATGAGAAGACTTTGAGTCTTGAGTCCGGGCGGTGGGAGGTCTTCGGACTTTAAATAGTAGAGTCTGCAAATCTTCGACTAGATCGATGGAAACGTTTTGTCGGCTTCAAAATATTCCGAAAGATTTCTCCAACAATCTTCCCCTTTTTGATGGTGACAAAACTTTCCTGCAGATTTGAATATCTTTGACTCGCAAAACATTACTCAAGCAAATATGGATATCTCATAAAGATTAATGGCTTAATGATAACACTAGAATCTGCAACCACAGAAAATAGGTTAGTCTTGCATGAGAGTAAAGCCATTCATAAGATATCAATAGTACTTAATATAAGCAGTCAAATCCAAATCCCAAATTCAGTCCACAACCAGACACACAGTCAATCATCAAAACAAACAAACTAAAAGTTTGAGTTCAAAGTTTTCAAATCTCGCATCTCTCCCCCTTTTTGTTATCATAAAAAAAAGATTGAGATGGAAATGGAATACAGTCAAGATTGCTTGGGAACACGAACAAGCTGGAAATCTCCCATTGACTCGGACGATGCCTTCCAGCTTTTTCAAATCTTCCTTCGCTTGAGCCACCTCTTCACTCTTAGCATTTGCTTGATTCTGAATAGCAAGGGCTTGGATCTGATCATTCAAAGAAACTAAAGAAGCTTGTCCTGCATTCTGCAAGTTCTGAACTTTGTATCCTAGAGCAAATATCTGACCCCGCATTTCCAAGAGAACATCAAGAATTCTGCGGAAATCTGTTGAATTATCAGTCTGCGTACTAGCTTCGGCACGATCAGATGGAGTAAAGGCAGACGATGGTACATCAGTATAGTCACGCAGATTTGGCGATGAAGCATCATGTCCCTCCTCAGGAAATTGAGAGGCATGAATGTCCTCTGGATCTGCTGGAGAGCGGCTGACTCCTTCACTGGTAGCAGGATATGAGGACATTCCTCTTTTCTCACCATCTCCCCCTGTTTCCATGCCTTCAGGTGGAGAAGAGTGTTCTTCATGCTCTTCTTCCTCTGGATTTCCTCTTTCTTCTTCTTCTTCTTCAAACCTTTCTTCCTCTCGCATCTCTTTCTTCAGCTTCTCTCTCCTCGATTCTTTCTCCTCTCGCTTCTTTTCCTCTCGCTTCCTTCTCCCCGTCGTTCCATTGATTCCGGAATAGAACGACTCGGGTTCTTCAATGCCATAGCAGAAATGGTGATGTCATCCTTATCATCTTCATCCTCAATGATGAGAGCTCTTCTCTTTTTGGATGGAGCAACCATGGGCTCCTTCCCTTTTTCTTTTTGCTGTCGAAGAGACTTGATGAGGCTTAGCAGGGGTTGTCTCCTTGAATTTCTCCAACGCCTTGTCGAGTTCTTTCAAACGCATTTTGGACACCATTTTCAGTCCTACCACCATTTTATCACACGATCGAACACAGAGAAATTGTGGAGGCTGAACATTCAAATGTCTGAATAATTTTGACACAAGACCTGGATAGGGAAGTTGACCCTTGTCCTTCACCACTGCTCTATACATGTGGAACAAAATAGTGTGAGGAAGAGAAATTTTTCCCAGCATTGATGGCGTACATCAGCTTTGCCTCTGAGTTTGAAACATCAGTCTTTGAAGTAGATTTCGGTCTGAGGCAATTTATCATAATCTTGTGAAGCAGAATGTTGAACGCACGCATCCTTGAGTAGGAAATCATTTCCTCTGTCTTTCTGTCCTTAACAAGTTCCAATGTGGCACGAGCATTAGAGACATTGATAGGTTGATATCTTCCTCTCTCAACCCCAATCACATCTGCTAGCATATCTACATCCACCACAAAGTCCTGATCTCGGACACTAAAAGAGATTCTATTCGCATCCAAGAAGCTAAGATTCGAATAGAAATATGCAGTTAATTCAGCATAGGCTTCTATAGTGTCAGAACAGAACTGTTCAAGTTGAAGAAAACTGAACTTTTCCCTTAAATTAACATTCACAGCATCAAGGAAATCAAAATTCACACTCCTAGGGTTTATCACCCCATGCTTCAACAATTTGGAGTATAGATCCTTCTGTTCCTTCGATCGGAACAAGTCTGTCATTTTTCCCCGAATTTTCGCCGTAACACCCATTCTCGGTTGAAATTGGCTGTACAATTTGTCATCATCATTCCCATCTATCGGATTTAGTCCTTCAACACGCGGATCACTTGGGATATTTGCAAGGGTTTCTTCTGCCATCCCCTTAGGAGCAATTCCCAAATGCTCCATATTTCCCAAAAAGATGTACTCATTCCCATATCCCTTGTCCTTAGGAAACTCATCGATGTAGTTCAATGGAGTACTGATCCTCTTTAAAGCACGGTAAAGCTTATAAATAAAAGAGGGCTTTTGAGTTCTTACAGGATCAGTTCCTTCAACGATTTCTTCCTCTTCTCGATGACCAACACCCTATGGACTAGTTAATGGAGAATGACGCTGCTGAGAATGTTGTGGACTCTGTTGCTGACTGGGTGACTCCTCTTCCTCGGTGAGATCAAAGTGGGTAGGCCCCTCACTCATTTGCCGTGGTCCCCGCTTGCAATCCTCGAAGACTTTCTTGAAGACGACATCTTTCACGGTCTTGAAAGATTCCGAACTTGACTTTCCCAAGAAAGATGATAACTTTTTCGAAGATTAAACAAGTGAAGAAGACAGAGTGGAAGATCGATGCTTTTTAGGGTTTTTGAACGAAGAGGAACCGACGTATATAGGTCAGTTGAAGAGAGGCATACCAAGCGTCGTAATGGAAAGTAAAAGATGCCCTTTTTAAAAATAACTGCCTTTTTCAAAAATAGATAATTGCCATTTTTAAAATATTAACTCCTTTTTGAAAAAGAAAAATTGCACTTATCACGGAAATTGAAGATAGCAAAAATCAATTATAGATAGATGATCGTACCTTTCCGAGATTTAATATGAGAGAAAATAAAATTACTTACAAATCAAGAACCTTGTTTGTCCGAGTCCGAGAGTCTTTAGACTTTAACTCCTTCAAGCTTCGGGATGTTGAGTCTGGAACGGATGATTTCAAATTGATTTTTCTTCAAAGGCTTTGTAAATATATCCGCCAGTTGGTTCTTTGAGTCAACAAACTGAATCGAAATTTCTCCATTTTGAACATGATCTCTAATGAAGTGATGTCGAATCTCTATATGCTTCGCTCTTGAGTGAAGGATTGGATTTTTGGTAAGATTGATTACACTGGTGTTGTCATAGTTAATCTCCGTGCATGAATCTTCAATTCCAAAGTCTCTTAGCTATTGTTTTATCCACAGAATTTGTGAACAACAACTTCTGAGAGCTACATACTCTGCTTCCGCTATAGAAAGCGCTACTGTATTTTGCTTCCTTGAAAACCAAGACACTGTCCTGCTTCCAAGTAGTTGACAAGTGCCCGAAGTGCTCTTTCTATCAAATCTGCAACCGGCTAGATCTGCGTCTGAGTATCCAAGAAGAGTAAAGTCTCCATTTTTAGGATACCAAAGACCGATGCTTGAAGTTGAAGCAATGTATTTGATAATACGCTTTGCAGCACTTAGATGAGATTCTTTAGGGTCTGCTTGAAATCTAGCACAAATGCAAACACTAAACAAAATGGCAGATCTAGAAGCAGTAAGATAGAGAAGTGAACCAATGATACTCCTGTATAGCTTCTGGTCAACTTTCTTTCCTCCTTCATCTTTGTCTATCTTCAAGGAACTTGACATTGGTATATCAGTTTTTTTGCAATTTTCCAGTCCAAACGTTTTGACAAGTTTATTAGCATATTTTTCTTGATGAATAAAAGTCCCTTCCTTCCATTGTTTCACTTGAAGTCCAAGAAAGAAGGTTAGTTCACCCATCATGCTCATTTCAAATTCATCCTGCATAGACTTAGAGAATTTCTTGCACAAACTTTCATTAGAGGATCCAAAAATAATATCATCAACATATATTTGAACAAGCGAAAAACTTTTGCTTTCTCTTTTGATAAACAGAGTAGTGTCAACTTTACCTTTAACAAAGCCATTTTGAATTAAAAACTTACTTAGCCTGTCGTACCAAGCTCGAGGTGCTTGCTTTAAACCATACAAGGCCTTTTTCAGTCTGAATACCGAGTTTGGTTTCCTTGGGTTTTCAAACCCAGGTGGTTGTTCCACATAGACTTCCTCATGGATAAATCCATTCAGGAAAGCACTTTTGACGTCCATTTGGAATAACCTGAAATTCTTATAACAAGCAAAAGCAAGCAATAAATCGAATTGCTTCTAACCTTGCTACTGGTGCATAAGTCTCGTCATAGTCTATCCCTTCTTCTTGCGTATATCCCTTGGCCACGAGTCTTGCTTTGTTTCTTATTAATTTTCCTTTCTCGTTCATCTTGTTCCTGAAAACCCATTTAGCTCCAATAATAGATTTACCTTTTGGTTTAGGGGTCAACTCCCAAACATCATTAATGCTGAATTGTCTCGAGTTCTTCTTGCATAGCTTCAATCCGCTTTCATCGATAAAGCTTCTTCTATGCTTTTGGGTTCTATTTCGAAATAAGAGCCACAAAGCACTAGACTCTTCGTGCCTTTTGGATCTTATGCAAATTCCTTCATTAATGTCGCCAATAATGAGATCTTTGGGATGACCGGACTTATGCTTCCGATTCTTGGTTGATTTGTCGGGTTGATGATTACTTCCTTCATTTGAATCTTCAATAACCACTTGTTGCTGGTCTTTCGTAGTTCGAGAGCTGCTTCTTTAGACTTTGTAGAGTCTAAAGCAGGTTCAGATTCTTCAAGATGAGTCTGAATAGATTCATTTTGCATAGAATCCTGGAATTTGACATTCATTGATTCCTCCACAGATTGAGACTTCTTGTTATAGACTCTGTAGGCTTTGCTTGAGGTAGAATATCCAAGGAAGATGCCTTCGTCGATTTTTCCTCAAACTTGCCAACTCGATCATTTGCATTTTTCAAAATAAAGCATTTACATCCAAACACATGAAAGTATGAAACAATAGGTTTCTTTCCTTTGAATAACTCATAGGGGTTTTTTCCAGAATAGGCCTTAGAAAAACTCTATTGATAATATAACATGCTTTGTTGAAACTGCTTCAGCCCAAAATCGTGAAGAGATGTTATTTTCAATCAAAAGAGTTCTAGCCATTTCTTGAACCGATCTATTCTTTCTTTCCACAACTCCATTTTGCTCTGGAGTATATGGAGAGGAGAACACATGTTGAAAACCATATTCATCACAGAATTTTGTAAAATCTTGATTTTCAAATTCACCTCCATGGTCTGTTCTTATACTTGAGATAACATACCATTTTTCATTTTGAACCTTTTTAGCAAACTTTTCAAAGTAAGAGAAGGTTTCAGACTTACTTGCCAGGAAATATACCCAAGTAAATCGTGAGTAGTCATCCACAATTACTAGGCAATATTTCTTACCTCCAATGCTCTGAATTCTGGTTGGTCCAAAGAGATCCATATGCAGAAGCTACGACACGATTAGTGGAAACTTGATTTATTGGTTTAAAGGAATTTCTTACCTGCTTTCCCAATACGCATGGAGTGCATAGATCGACTTTTGGTATGATAAATTGGGTAAACCACGAACAAGCTTCTTTGCTGAAATTTTGGCTATCTCGCCGTATTGATGTGCCCAAGCTTTTTGTGCCATAAGCTCGCTTCGTCTTGTATTGGGATTAGGCATTGCGATTCATCTGGTTTCACATCCAAGAGGTAGATATTTCCATGTCTTCAACCCATAAATGACTGAGTGGAATCTTTACTGATTCCTGAACATATTCCCTCTTGAAAGTTTATTTTGAAACCGGTATCACACAGCTGACTAATATTGAGCAGATTGTAGTTGAGTCCTTTCACTAGGGAAACATTGCTTATTGTGAGGTTTCCAATCTTTACAGTTCCAAACCCCACAATTCTTCCTTTGCTGTTTCCTCCAAATGAGACTTTTCCACCATTTACTTGAACGATCTTTATGAAGCATTTTGAATCTCCTCGTCATATGTCTTGAGCATCTACTATCCGAGATACCATTTTACCTTTTTCTTGATAGTGACCTGCATTTAAAAAAAGAGACTCAAGCTTTCTTTGGTACCCATATTTTCTTGGGTCCATTGGTGTTAGTATGATATGCGGTTTTTGCCCATACCTTTTTAACGAGGTTTCCAAACCATAGGACATTCCTTTTCAAAATGATCTCGCACTATTGCACTTTGAACATCCGAGAGCATTTCGACCTCTTGGTTTTACAAAAACCTTTTTGAAATGATTTTTGTAAGCATCTCTTGTGGGTCTTTGCTTAATTCTTTCCTTCACTTTAGGAAAATCAATTAGAGAAATGGTTTCCATAGTCATTCCCAAACCAGATTTATTGAAATAAGGTCTTTGTCTTTGAAAGAATTTTCTCAAGTTTCTCGGATCCTATTGAAAATCTTTTTGAAATATTTGATATGTCATTTTTTAAAAATTCATTTTCTTTTAAAAGATTTTCTTCACTTTCTTTAAGAGTAGAAACATTCATGTCTAAACATTTCAACTTTTCTTTCAAAGCATTTTCCCGTTGTTTTAGTGCAGAATTTTCCTTTTTAAGTTCGGAAATCCTTTTAAGAGAAGTCTTAAGACTAGAACACATCTCATTAATGTATTTAGAAACTTTAACAGGGATTTTAAAGTTACTTACCTCAAACTCACCGTCCGAATGAAGTCTGTCTCGGAGTTTGAATCAATCGATTGTGCCATCGGACATATATTGGCATAATCATCATCATTTTCTTCACACTCGTATCACTCCAGGTTTCTGCTTTAAGAGCTTTTCGATACTTTTCAGCTTTTCCTTTCTTCTTTCTCAGAAGAGGACAGTTGGGTCTGATGTGTCCCTTTTTCTTACATTCAAAGCAGATTACATCTTTGTTTGATTCATCATCCTCAACAGACTTAGTCTGTTACTTTTGAAAACTCTGTTTCTTTGGATTGAATCTTCTTCCTTTTCTGTTCAGCTTTCTCGAATCTTCTTATCATGAGAGCAAGCTCCTCATCATCCATATCGTCTTGAGAATCGTAACATCGAAATCATCATTGGATTTTAATGCAATGGATTTCTTACCTTTAGGATCTTCGTCTTCATTGATTCATTCCACTTCATAGGACTGAAGAGTTCCAACCAACTCATCGATAGATAGTGGCATGATTCTTTGTGTCTCTCTTATTGAGGTCTTTATGTGATTCCAATCCTTGGAGAGTCCACGCAGTAGCTTGTTTACTTTCATGGGATCAGAAATTGGTTGACCTTGATTTTCAAGACCATTCACGATTTCGTAAAACGACTAAACATGTCGGTTATAGATTCTCCTGATTTCATTTTGAAGGCTTCGTATTGACCGAGGAGAATGTTGATTCTAGTTTCTTTCACTCGATCAGTTCTTTCATAGGTAATATGGAATCTATCCCAAACTTTTTTTGCTGTAACACAAGAAGATATTCTGTTATATTCAGTAGGTGACAAAGCACAATATAAAGAATAAATTGCTTTTGCATCAAGAGCTTGTCTTTTGATTATCTCTTCCCGAGTCATTTCACTAGACTCAACGGTTTCTTTTCCTCTCTCTCGAGACAGGATGCAGCTTTAGGAGTGATTCCTTCTTCTACAACGTCCCATTCCAGAGGATCCTTTGATCTTAGGAACGCTTTCATCTTGTTTTTCCAGATGTTGTAATCCTTTCCATCAAAGTAAGGAGGTCTGGTATTACTTTTCCCTTCCACCAGCCCTGAAGCTAACATACTAGCCATGGATCTTTAACTCTGAAGTAAAACACTTCAAACAAAGTGAGTACACAAGCTCTGATACCAATTGATATAGCTAGTATAAACACCTAGAGGGGGTGAATAGGTGTAAAAACAATTTATCGAGATACGAAAGCAATACTAGGCAAACAATAGAAATGAAGTTCTCCAAAACATATTATGATCAAAGTAAACAGAGAGTAGGGAAGAGAAAATTGAACACAAGGTTTATAGTGGTTCGGCTTATTCCAAGCCTACGTCCACTCTTTCTCACTGACAGCCCACCGGCTGGATTTCACTATGAACAAAAGAGATGTTACAGCAATACTTTCCCTTGATTCCACAGTGTAGATATTCTACCACACTTCCTCAAGGTATCTCAAAATATAGACTCTCTTTTGCATACAAGATTTCGCTCAGTAAATGAATTGGCAAAGAACAAGGAACTTCAGACTTTGGAATTCTTCTATCGTACACTTCTCGAACAATTGGAATGTCTTCCTTATATACTCTTTTATGCCATCATACCTGTTGGCACTTACCAAAGGAATTCTTCCAATCTTCCCGTTGGACAGAATCAATTAGGAAGATCATTCGAGCTATTAAAGGAACATGTCGATAGCCCATCAATCCTACTCGCCCATACAATCAGGATCTCGGTTTCCATAAGTAGAACTTTCCAAGTATACTTCGCCAATCATCGGATCTTTAATCAATCTTGATTCGAATAAAGGAATCCGTTATGTCATATCCAACCAAGAGATCTTCGTCAGTCGATAAGATCAAATCCTTAACGAAACATACAGTCCTTGATAGACCTTCTTCGACTGACTACAAACTGTCAATGAGAATAGACTTTGAGTCTTGAGTCTGGCAGTCCGGAGGTCTTCAGACTTTAAATAGTAGAGTCTGCAAATCTTCAGACTAGACTGATGGAAACGTTTTGTCAGCTTCAAAATATTCCAGAAAGATTTCTCCAACAGAAGGCATTCAACTCTTTGCTATTGGACATATTAAATTACGGTCACCATGTGCTCGATGGTTTGTCTAGAAGTGATCTACCTCATAGGAACTGAAGTCAGTTGAAATTTTCTAGGCTTAATGAACTTGTGAATTTGCTAGGTCTTTAGAATCTTATGGCTTGGAATGAGTTTGATCATGGCCATAGGTGGATATGTCATGACTTGGAGTCTTGGACTCTGTTGATACTTTCATGCCTCTCGGGTAATTTGTCTTCTGTTGTCTACAGGGGCATATGAAGAATGGGTGATAAAAGTTGGAAAAACAAGACTTGTCCATCCTAATGGAAGTGTAAAAGTGCAGCGTGCTAAGGTGAAGTGTCATGTTTGTGGGGAAGAGAAACAGAGGAGGATTGATAATGCTTGTAGAGCTCTACGACTTCTTCGGACGGCTTGCGTAGTTTGGCCAAATTCAGCCACAGAGGTGCTTTTAGCTGGGTCATTTGATGGTTGAGCCACCCAAGTTAGTTCTCATCATTGGGATTTATGTAGTTCATGGTAAACTTTGGAGTAGTTGTGATTTTCTATTGTGAACTGTTTGGTTGCACCATATATTTGCTTTGAGCAGTTTAGCTAGTATGGACTGGTATTCAAATCATTGCAGATGTGATAGTCAGTCAAATTAGAATCTACCTGCAATAGCATGGTATAATGCCCATGGAGCTCTAGTTGTGGCATACATATGAGTTTTACATTTCAGTTTTGCTCATGGAAGTTTGGTACCCTGACTATGAAAATGCCTCACGGCTTCATATCTTTTGTACCCAGATTGGATGATATCAAGTGAATCAGGCACATGAATCGATCTTTACTCATAATTTTCAAGTTTATTAAATTGTTGTTTCATCCATGCCGAGTAGGTGCGCAAAGCATTTTTGTAGGATGTTATTATCTATGCGGTCAATGCATGTCTCGTCCATCTTGCCCCCAAAAATCAGGCAGTCAACCTTTTGTTTGAAGCATCGGTGATTCTCAAGCCTTTGGCGTCTTAACAAATTTAACTTAATAATGTTTCTTCTTTTTGTCTTTGTGAAAGTTTTGTTTTTGTTTTAACACTGGATCTAAACATATCAACTCGACTAATCCTCACCAATGCGCATATTATCCCATCATGTGCACTGGTTAAAAGAAAGGGGGTCAGGATCCGCTTTATATGAGTCGAGAAGTTCTTCAAACTTCATTCTTTTAGATTTATGTTCTGTGGTTCATACATACAAGTAGCTTTCTCTAAATGATGCTCAGTAGAGTAATGTGCTTCATTGCAGAGAAAGATGGAGAAGTCGAACACCAAACTATGTGCCTCCAGTTGTACCCTGGAAGATATGAGGTAGGTATTCTCTCAATTTAGTCTAAGACGGTCTAAAATTACAAGCAGTTGCTGTCTCTGGATGAGCTTCACAACCTCCGTGGTCTTCCTGATGCAGATGAAGTTCATAGTCGATGGAACATGGAGGATCGATCCATTGCGGCCAATTGTTCATAACAATGGATATGAGAATAACTTGCTCATTATCACAAAGCCATCCGAAAGAGAGAGCTGACACAAACATTTACACGAGAAGATTCGTTGTCTTATAACCGATGGAGGATGGTTACATAGATCCTTCTGCCCTTTTCTTTTACACAATTGTAAACTTATGCCAGGCTTTTGATATGTATATACCACATTGATTGGCATCTTATTCTAATGAAGGAATTTCTATTTGTTTCTCTGGGAAAAGAACTTTCCCATCTTTTACCTCGTTTCGATGTTACGGTCTTGAATCGAAGTTGATTGATGATATTACTGAGTAAGTGTCAAAAAGTCAAGACTGAAATAAACAAGACTGATGCTAACATCTGCAAATACAACTATCTGTACATGGTCAAGCCTATGCAAATTGTGTAAGGAAGAAAAATGCTAAAACCGAATCTGTTTCCCTTGTCTTATCAGTCAGAATTGCATTGTCGTTGTGGAAATTTCCCTCCTCATCCTTCCATAGTGCCTACATTTCCAGAATTCGAGACGCTTATCATTCCACACCATATGCACAATTATTCAAGCATGCCGAGATGTAAATTACAAATCACATCGCTCCTGATCAGCTCAACCAGTTTGCAGTCGATGCGAAGAATATTCATAAGCTAGAAACTGGTTCAACAAGATTCAGATCAACCTCTCCCTCGAAGATGTAAATTACAAAAAGTAAGTTTGCAAAATCCAAATGTTCCAAACTCATTTTTGTCAAGCTTTCTGAACCAGCTGAAACACATAGTGCATAACAAAAATATCGCAAATACAAAAGGACATTGCCAAATCCCCAAACACAATGCATAGCCAAATTAACCTATAGACAACATCAAACTAGCACTTTTTAGTCTACAACTCAACATCAAGTAGTAGGCACTACACAAGCATTTCAAGGTCCACAATTGCATCTTTAACCACCAATTCCAGATTCTTGAGTGCATGGAGGTTCTGAGACATCAATGGAAGATTGGCCTAGTGAAACTTCAACGACATTCCTTGCTCTTGTCTGCCTCTTGGAAATAGATGGACCTCCAATGTCAGTAACTCTATCACTACCAGGCATCTACAAGAAAAAAAAACAAATGAACTCACTTTTCTTTTCCATATATATAACTTTAGATAGAGATTACCCTTAAATAGGAATTCCCAGTAGCTTCGGATATGAAAATTCCATATCCTTGTCGAGCCTAAAGAAACAAAATGAGCATAAAACATTAATGACCATATACACATGATATGAAAGTAAAATTATGCTTGATAAAGCACTAGCCTGTGCTCTCTCCTTCCTAATGATAGTGGAGTCCCTATTAGATGGTCTATTGGCTTGTGAACTAGCCTGTGCACCACTAGCTTCATCAACTTTCTTTGGTCTTCCTCTTTTTGCGATACATGTGGAAAAACACAAGAAATAGCAATGTTATCATTTATAACAACCCAACAAAAATCTTAATTAACAATTACAAAATTGTCCAATAAGACATACTTTGGGTGGCCTTGATGTCATAGGATTCTTGCATGTCTTCTTGTTATGCCCATATTGAAGGCAATTTGAACATTGCATTTGAATTCCAACTTTCGTCAACTTCTTACCATCACTACTTCGCTCATCCTTATCCTTGATTCTATTTTTCTTCTCTCTACCCCTTTTCCTTCTATAAGGTGGGGGTTTGATTGGCTCACCATTAACTTTGGGCCACATTTTTTCTCCATTCATGACCGGGAAGGGAAATTTATAACAATTTTCATAAGCATCTTTCTTAAAGCAATCATCAACATAATCACTGATCTCTAACTTCATAAAAGCAATGCAACATATGGCATGTCTACATGGTATTCCAGAGATATCCCATTCCCTACAAGCACAAGTCTTTCTAGCCAAGTTAACCACAAATCTATTGCCATCCCCTTCAACCTCAAATTTATTCCCCAAAGATGCTCTAGCAAAACAATACCTAGACTCCAGTTTAGTTTTCTCCAACTTCATTCTAATTCTTGGGCAAATTGGATCCATTCGATCAACCATTAATTGGCTTCTCTCTGTCATCCTTTCCATCAACATGGCTCGTATTTCTTCAAGCATCTCAAGAATGGGTTTTGCTCTCGGTATGCAAATGTATCCGTTAAAAGTCTCACTTTAATTATTTTCAACTGCATCACACTTAGTACCTATCCTAATGAAAGCCCTGTAGAAGTGTTTAAGATCTTGTCTCATGAAGTCTTCATAACCTTTAGGGCACTCCATCTTCAAATCTGCCATTACCAGGTCAAAATCAGCTTCAAAAGTACATCTCATAGCCCTCCAGAAGAGATTCTTCAAAGCATCCCCTTTATGCTGTTTTTTCCAATTAGCATATATATGTCTTGCACAATTTCGATGTTCTGCTTGTGGCGATAGCCATGAAACTGCATTCATTAATCCCTGCAACCAAAATCAACCAATGAAAAAGAAATATGTCACAGCAATGGTTGTACTAGTGTAGTGTAATGGTAATAAAATAAAAAAGTGAGATATCACATTTTGCTTGTCGCTGATAAAAGTCCAACCTTCACCTGTGCCCACATTCAAGTCAATAAATAACCGAGTGAGAAACCAAGTCCATGATGCCTCGGACTCAACTTCCACAACTGCCCAAGCTATTGGAAACATTTGATTGTTTCCATCTCGTCCAATAGCACATAATAACATACCTTTAAATCCAGTCTTAAGGAAGCACCCATCCAAGCCTATGACATGCCTACATCATGCTAAAAACCCATTTTTCAACTCATCAAAGCCTACATAAAACCTCTCAAATACTTTGGTTGCTGGGTTGACCTCCATCATGAATGTTCCATTTTTGCTAACTCTCTTGAGCTCCTCCAAATAAGATCTTAGCATATCATATTGCTTTCCTATAGGCCCTCTTATATGACTAAGGGCTGTCCATATGGCTCTATAGCATTTTTTTTTGTTAAGGATCAAGGCAAACCTTTCTCTTGCATTTGTTTGCATTTTAGTAGCTAAATAAGTGAGTCTGGCTCTAATCTTAGGCATGTACTCTCAAGCAAGCCATGTAGAAGTGGCTTGCTTGTTTGTGAGGCTTCTATTGCAGCTATGCAGACTTCCAACTCTCTTTATTACAAAAGTTTTCTCAGCTTGAACCCAACTACCATACAACCTCCAACCACAACCACTTGCACACTTTGCTTCCATTCTTTTCTTTTGACTCCTTGGCCAAAAAATGTCAAATCCATTAATCACAGCATATTTTTGCACAGCATTCTTGAACTGTTCATGAGATTCAAATCTCATGCCTAGACTAAACATATTCTCATTATGGTCACACATAGGATCATACCTATTAACCATTCGTCCAATTGTGCTATTAGTTTCTTCAAAATCATCAATATCAGGACCACTTAGAAGTTCATCATCCAATATTGCATCTTCATCATCATCCCCCCTATCATGTGGAATAGCACCAACCTCCTCCTCCATTCTTATATCAATGGGACCTTCAGGTAAGTCTCCACTATCATCCACCTCCTCTATTATTGCTTCCCTAAATTCTTTCCTCATCTCCCTTGTATTGATCTCTTCATCATCGGATATATGTATTTCATTATCACATAAGTCTAATGAACCATCGTCACTGTCACTTTCATTCTGTGTAAAAAACACAAAGTCATACGCTGGAAACTAAAAACAATATTCAAATGTAAAGGGTGAACAATTGAATGAACTCACCATTACTTCTTATTCAACCTGCAACACTTCAATTCTCCACAAGTAAAACGACAATCAACCTAGAATCCCAACCAGCCCAATCCTATAAAACAGAGGTAGAGCAAAAAATTAGACATTTAAAGTTCAATGTCGGACTTATCATGTGCATAAAATTCGATCAGCCAGGTTTAAGCTGGACCAAGATCCTGTGGAATTAGCAAATAGACCAAAGAAAGTGGGCAAATTGAATTTTATACTATATTTGTGGCTAAAAATATTAGCTGCAGCATTTCCTGTTTCTTTTTTTTGCACATTGCAAATAACTATATATAACCAGCATGATGTTAGGGGGAAAGTATACTATCATGTAACATGTGACTTATATTGGTGAAGCGATACTTGCAAAGTACCAAACTTCCCTCATTTCGCAATCTGCTCTATAAGTCTCATTTTTGACAATTTACATGCATAGTTTGACAGTTCTAATAAAACACCTAGGCTGTCCAATTAAGCATAATAAATTCCCAGGTGGCTCAGATTGATTGTCTTGATCTACGAACTAATTACAAAAATCATGATGTACTAAATGCCCAAGTGTCCTTCCTGATACTTTTAAATGTTTATGAGGCAATTCTCCTAGAAAACTTAAGTGTCTAGTGGTTTTGTCAATCGAGTCATTATCCTAACAAAATGTTCCACTTCTCTGGAAATGCCTCAGTAAAATATTTTTAAACATGACATAAAATTTGCATATAAGTTCAATAATTAGCTCATAGATGATGTCTGCCTACTCTGATTCAGTAACTTTCATTCATATCTTCATAAAGAATTTTTGATTTTGATAACTCCAGTAGCTAAACTGCTCAAAGCAAATAGATGGTGCAACCAAACAGTTCACAATAGAAAATCACAACTACTCCAAAGTTTACCATGAACTACATAGATCCCAATGATGAGAACTAACCTGGGTGGCTCAACCATCAAATGACCCAGCTAAAAGCACCTCTGTGGCTGAATTTGGCCAAACTACGCAAGCCGTCCGAAGAAGTCGTAGAGCTCTACAAGCATTATCAATCCTCCTCTGTTTCTCTTCCCCACAAACATGACACTTCACCTTAGCACGCTGCACTTTTACACTTCCATTAGGATGGACAAGTCTTGTTTTTCCAACTTTTACCACCCATTCTTCATATGCCCCTGCAGACAACAGAAGACAAATTACCTGATAGGCGTGAAAGTATCAACAAAGTCCAAGACTCCAAGTCATGACATATCCACCTATGGCCATGATCAAATTCATTCCAAGCCATAAGATTCTAAAGACCTAGCAAATTCACAAGTTCATTAAGCCTAGAAAATTTCAACTGACTTTAGTTCCTGTGAGGTAGATCACTTCTAGACAAACCATCGAGCACATGGTGACCGTAATTTAATATGTCCAATAGCAAAGAGTTGAATGCCTTCAACACTTTGTCGACTTCAACCCTTAAGCAAGCACAGATCCTTCGAGCCTAAAATATTCGAGGGAAATGATGTCTCCGAGCGAACGAGTGTGAGTATGTGCGAGAGTGACAGTTTCCGTGTGAGAGAATGAGCGAGCGAGTCAGCGCGCGAGATCTTCCAACGGATTGAAGACTGCCCGTGCACTTATTCGCTGAAGAAAGGAAACTGTAGACAGAAGGAGGAGGGAGGAGAAGAATACCTTTAGATGCTCTGTCCTTTGACCTGCATAAATCCTTCGAGGCCAAAATTTCTGACGGAAAAGACGTCTCCGAGCGATCGAACGTGTGTATGTACAAGAGCGAGCGTCTCCGTGTGAGAGAATGGGCGAGCAAGTTAGTGCGCGAGATCTTCCAACGGATTGAAGACTCCCGCGCCCAAACTCACCGACGAAATGAAACCCTAGAAAATTTTTTCCCCAAACTCATGAGCCGTGCGTTCAAAGAAGAAGAGAAAGAAGAGAAAGCCCAGAACAATTTTGCCTTGTTAGATATCTTACGTGGAAATGCCAAGTCGGATGACCGTGAAGGAGAGTTAACGGCAGGTCAAATTTGGGACACGAGTAAAAGTTTGTGCTTTTTTTCGAGACAAAATAAAGTTCGGGCCAGATTTGTCCCAAACCATAAAGTTCGTGCTTTTTTATGGAATTTGTCCTAATTTAATCTAACTAACCACCTAATCCCTAATTAACTTAAACTAAACACCCCTTAAACGTCATTAACCTACTAAGTAGAGTTTAGTGCATAAACTCACTGGTTTAGCATGAAAACCAGTTCATTGCGATGGCGGCCAAAACTCGAGCCTACGGTGACGCCGAGGGGAGCTTGGGTGGGGCCAAACAAGCCTTGCAAGCCCACAACAACTGATGGGCTTGGCTGAGCTTGATTGATGGGCTACGACGCACGGGCTGGGCTGAAATTCGCGGGCTGCAGCAGCTAAAATTCACGGGTTGGGCCTGACTTCAATCAACAGGCTAGAGAAGAAGACTGCGTGGGCTGCTGGACTGACTTGTGGAGGGTTGGGACGAAATTCACGGGCTGGTGCTGGTGAGTTCGTGGGCTGCAGCGGCTGAAGGTGGGCTGGGCCGTTGAGGCTGGCATTGAAATCTGCTAGCGTGCGGGCTCAACTGACTCCGTGTGGGCTGGCTTGACTTCGCTGGAGATGCTGAAGCAGAAATGGGCCGAAAGAACGTGCAGCCGAGAGGATTGTTGGCGTTGAAGGTTGGCAGTCAACCTCGGTGGAAATCGGCAGCAGCTGGACTCGTGGCAATGTGCAGGAGGATCGGTGGACGGAGATGCGGGCGAGGGGAGTCGTGTGGGTGGCCTGAGGTGGCAATGAAATCAGAAAAGGAGGGGATGATTCGGTGGGTTGAGTAGTCAACTTCGGTGGAGAGAAGTTGGGGAAGTTTGACTTGGTGGAGGCTCTTCGCGGACGGGGGCAGCGCGGCAGAAGATCGGTGGATGTGGGCTGAAGAAATCGAGCAGTAGCTTCGGTGGGTGGTGAATGGGTAGACGGTGGAGACAGACGAAGGAAGGACTGAAGGAAGGGGATGCTGGAGACTTCGAATAAAAAGGAAAGAAAAGCAGAAGGGGTCGGGGGAGGGAATGGCTGAAGCGTGCAGACGAGGGAAGAGAAGTCAAACAAACTTATCGTAAAATCAATGTTTGGTCCCCCTAAAATCCACATGCCTATCTTCATGGTCCCCTATTTCTTTCTCAACAAAATAATTCCACCAAATAAACCAATTTGAAGGCAAAATTCCAGCCCCCTCCATAGCCCTGAATTTCCTCATTTTTGGACCTTAATTTCTTCATGAAATTCCCTAATTTGATGTCCAATTTGCTAAGGAAGAAGCCCATACAATTTCTGCGAATTCCCACCGCCAAATAGCTCGGTAAGGACGCCAAAAATCCCTTCGATTTGACCAATCCGAATTTCCATTCTTTTCCGAATCGTCCGAAATGATTTTCCGTAAAAATCTCGGAATCGCCGAAAATTCTTCGGAGGATGAGTCGACGTTTCTAAAATAAATCGTGACATGACAGAACTTTCAATTTCTGAAATCAGGTTCAAATTCACAGTTAATTTCAATCTGACACAATTTTAGCGTGACCTAACCTACTGGGTAGCTTTTAGAAATTTTAGTGCAATTGACCTGGGGTTGATTATTTTCGAGTCACATTGTACATCTTCAAGTCATTGGTGACTCTCGGTTATCGTGAAAATTTCGAGATTTCAAATGCGAACACTGAGTACCAAAACGATAGAAAAATCGGTCTAGTGCCGATCGACGAGAATTTTGCAATCTTGTGGAATCACCCACACTTTGATCATATATCTCAATCGAATCGACTTATACCTGCTCTCCGATTGATTTCGACAGTACCGTAATGACCCTTGCAGATCAACACGGTCAAGCAGTCGATCTCTAGTCGAATTCTCAAGTTTATTGGGTTAAAAGCCCTTATCGGCTTCACCTGATAGGCTAGTTATCTCGTGAGTGGCCAACTCAGAGAAAAGAACTATAGGCGCGTCGATGAAAGGCCCAACTTATCCAATTAAAATCAAAACTAAATTTTCAGGATGTCACAGACTTGGAGATGAGTTATCCATGGAGGGCATGTTCTTGGAGTTCAACGGAGAAGTTAGTTGGAGTCAACACCATTGGGTAAATAGCGACAATTTTGCAATATTAAGGGAAAATTGAAAAAATTGAGAAAATAAATAATGAGGGACTAATTATTTTCTTTCTTTATAGGTTAGAATTCAACATATATACGTATGATTGTGTCATTAGTGGTCCTAATGTTGTACTTCTCGCGAGCAACCTAGGATATACACACAAGCATCTTTAAACAAATTAAGGACACAAGAGTTGAGCTTGACTTATGATAATGAATGCATATGTAACATGTTTATGTCTAGATAAAAGGAAATCCTAATTTTATTACTTAGAATGTGGGATATGTAACATCCTGAAATTTCAGTCCCGTTTTCAATTAAATGAATCGGGCCTTTCATCGACGCACCTATAGTATTATTCTCTGAGCTGATCACTCACGAGATAGCTAGACTGTCTGGTGAAACTGTTAAGGAATCTAAACGCAATAGACTTGAGAATTCGACCAGGAATCGACTATTCGACTATGCTAATCTACAAGGATCCTTACGGCACAATAAAAAATAGATCAAAGACCGGAGATAGGTCGATTCGATAGAGATATGTGATTAGTGTGTTGGTGATTCCACTTAATTACAAAATTTCTATCGAACAGCACTAGACCGATTTTTCTGTCATTTTTGTACCCTGTGTCCGTATTTGAAATCTCAAGATTTTCATGACAACCAAGAGTCACCAATGTGTCAAAGATGTACATTGTAGCTTGAAAATAATCAACCACGGGTCAATTGCACTAAAAATTCCTAAAAGCTACTCGGTAGATTAGGTCACACTAAAATCGCATCTGATTGAAATTAACCGCGAATTTGAACCCGATTTTAGAAATTGAAAGTTCTATCATGTTATTATTTATTTTAGAAACGTCGACTCATCCTCCAAAGAATTTTTGGCGAGTTCGGGATTTTTTCGAAAAATCGATTCGAACGATTCGGAAAATAACGGAAATTCGGATGGGCCAAATTGTAAAGATTTTTGGCCTCCTTACGAGCTATTTGGCGAAGGGGACTTGCAGAAATTGTGTGGACTTCTTCTTCATCAAAATTGGACCTCAAATTGGAGAGATTAGGGATGAAATTAAAGTCCAAATTGAGTAAATTCGGAGCTAGGCATAGGAGGTGCAACATTTGGTATCAAATTGTTTATTTGGGGAATTAAACAAGAAAGTATTGGGGGGACAAGGCTTTAATGTCTAGATATTTTTTATTGACTTTAAGCCCCTCTTTTCCTTGGCTTCTCGGGCACGCCTTTGCCGGTCTTTATCTTCTTCACGTGAGCTTCTGCCTCGGCCGAACTCACAGCTAAGGGTGTGCATGGTCCGGGCGGGCAGTTCCCGACCTAGAACCGGGAATCGCCCGCTAAGGACCGGTTCCGAAAAATTGGAACCGGGATCCACCCATTTGTTGCATGGATCCACTCGGGAACTAGACCGCCGGTCTGGTCCAGTTCCCGGGTGGATCCATGAAACCGGTCTCAAAGCTAGCATTTTCCTAAAAATAGACTCGTTCTCCTATCAACCAATCCGTCCGAATCAACACAACCGCATCGCCGACACGTGATGCCGAGGCGGATCGTTCGAATCTGCCCCCTAAACCGAACCAAGGAACGAAATTCCACACAAGCGAAGCCACGGCCGATCGATTTCGACCGCGGATTTCATAGCCGCAAAGAGGGAGAGGAAACCCCTCTCCCCCTGCAACGCCGAGAAAGATCTTGAGCCGGCAAACAGCCACGCGGCCTCCATACGTGCTGCATAGTGCAGTATCTTTGTGTGTTTGCCCCTCTTCTTCTCCAACCTCATGCACCCATCGACGAACATCAAGCAGTCCATCAAGCTCTCTCTGCTCAGCCCTTTCATATCATAAGCCTGCAATCTTCTCCACAAGCCCTTGCGGTGATTGTTCGCCGGACTCGACAAGCGAGAGCTCTTGATGTGTCGCTGATGGCAAAATCGAGGTTTGTTAATTAGTAATTTTTTTTTTTAATTTTAAAAATTAATCGGTCCGGTCTGGGTGGGCGGGTGGGCGGGTGGATGGATCCGCCCATGAAACCGGGAACCGGACCGGTTCCCTCAAGAACCACCGGTTCCGGGCGGTTCCGGTCCGGTTCCGGGTGGTCCATGCGGATCCCGGTTCCTTTGCACGCCCCTTCTCACAGCCGCTTCTGCCTTCTTTCATTTTCCTTTTCTTCGCTGCTCCCCTCACCGAATAAACGCCACCAGCTGCTTCTTTTCCATCTTCATGCCACACATCCCTCGGTCAACGCCAGCGTTTCCCCCATCCCCACGCTGACTTCATTCGCCACCACAGTAAACTGCCTTCTCTTGTCTCCTCTGCCACCAAAGCCTTCCACTCCTCCATTTCGTTGCCACGGAGTTGCCAGGTCAACCCAGCCAATTCTCTAGCAAAATTCTCCAGCGAAGTTGACTCCTCTCGGTGCGCCAGCTGCCAACTCCATCGATTTCTCCTCTGCCCAGCCGCGTGCAGCCCACTCGAAGCCACGCAAGTCCAGCTGCAAGTTCAGCCGAGCCCAGCAGTAACCGTGGGCTTTGCAGGGTCATTTTTGACTTGGTCCAAGCCCTCGTTGGTGTCGCCGCTTCGGAGTTTATCGGCCGCCGTCACACCGCCGTCGCAGTGAACTGGTTTTTGCGCTAAACCGGTGAGTTTATGCACTAAACTCTACTTATGATGTTAATGACATTTAAGGGGTGTTTAGTTTAAGTTAATTAGGGATTATGTGATTAATTAAATTAGATTAGTGATTTAATTATTCAACTATTCATGTTAGGTGGTTAAACAGCTTAGTTAGGGACTAGATAAGGTGTATTATTTATTTAGACAAGTTAAAAAAATTTGGGCCTGTTTTGGTATTTAATTGGCCATTTCCAGCCTAAGTTAGCATTTTTGATATTTAAATTGATTTATTTAATTAATTTTAGTAATTATTTAATTATTAATTATTTTCCAAAAATTAGACCGGGATAGTCGGTAACTGGAATTTCGTGCTGATTTCAATGGTGGTTAATTTCTGCAATTGAGTATTAATTTGTGCAAATTGAATACTGATTGGAATTTTGATTATTTATTCCAAAATTGATGAATTTTGATATTTATTTAGAAAATCCCGGGTGTCGGGTTTTAATACCGAAAAGGGTTTTATATACTATATAAAATAGTGGGATTTTAAAAAAGAGGATATCAATTTTTCAGGTTCGATCTGACCGTGTACCCACTTACGACTATTTTCACCAGGTGTTTTTAATATGAAGAAAATGGGCCAAGTGCATTATCTTAATTGAGATATTTGAGTGCAATGCACGATGTCCCTGGCTGTATTTAAGTGGTCGTGTGTTGTTTAAGAGAACCCGTCCCGAGCTGTTAAGCTGGACGGTACCCCTATATGGGACACCCCTAGATAATGAAAAGCAGGTCACAGTAGATTCTGGACCTATACTCCTTCGAAAAAGCCATCTAATAGAGACATAGCCGTGCTCAATGGGATGAGACGACGCCTGGCAATGCTAGAAGACCCTCGAACAGAGAGTAGGCCGTGCTATATGCCGAGATCAAAATTAGGAACGCATGATTAATTGAGTTGAACGCATCGGATTATGGGACAAAATTGTGTGGCACGGTATGGGACGTGTCATAATGATTTGGCCATATAATCAGGACCCTTGTGCTTTGTTGAAATTGAGTGTGCCATTCCTATTGATGAGCTTAATTGATGTTCATGTCTTTATAGCTGTTTGTGATATAAAATGTATTGACCTGTAGGGTGGATTTGAGACGAGATAAGTCTCTGTGGTTGTATGATTGTGTAGTTAGGACGTATCTAGGCATATTACCCTCCTAATCGAGGTTTAGAACGTGAACTCGCTGAGATTCATATCTCACCCCGTCGTGGACTCATTTCTTTTCAAGACTGTAGGGTGGAGGACCCGGAGCCGAGCTAAGGAAATCTGAAGTGTAGATCAGTTAGGACAGTTTCTTTTTTAAACCTAGTCTTTTGAGGTCTTTTGGTTATAGACTCTTGTATATAACTCAATTGGTTTATAAAAGCATGTTTTGTTTGTTAATCTATTGTCCTGCTTTTCTATCCCGAAATGGTCACTGTCAGGGGATTTGTTATTCGCTTCCGCATGTGCAATAAAATGAATCGGTCGGCAACGCGTCCTGGGACGTCGCAAATTTTATCGATCACCAAGGGATGGGCACGCGCTTGAGGATCGGGGCATGACAGGATAGGCCTATCGTTTAGGAATTTCGATGCAACAATTGGTACCGTTGACTAGACGAGAGCCACATGATTGGAGAAGATTAGTATCACTGGTTTAACATTGCCTAATTCATTAAAAACCAATCCACTGACGTGCCACCAAAAAGCCCCATTTGCGGCGATAAAGGCAGGATTAAGGAAAAATGAGGGCTCATCCTAGCAAGCAAACCTGAAAAAAGAACCATTTCATGATCCTAGATGAATAAGGAATTTAAGCATACCGTGACATAAGTATTTGATGTCCCTTTTCGGTACGGGGGACTTTGATCAAGTACCACATGCACCACTAGAACCACAAAGTCAAAAAATTTGTCACATAGAAAGTGTGTCCAAAACTCGAGTCCCCTATCATTAAATCTCTAGTGACTTTATTGTTCAACAAGAAGAATTAGCAAAAGTACTTGTGATCTCTCTTTGTTTAAAAGACAAGGAGAGTCAAGTCACTATTAACACACAAATTTTGGCAACTTGCTTAGTCATTTATTTGCATAAAAAAATTAAAAGTCAACCCTAACCACCAACTAAAAATAATTATTACTTTAAATTTGCATTTAAGAACATTTTTCATTAAGCCCATACAATTGCATTAAACCTAAGCTAAATAGACTGATGTAAATAAGTTTGAGTTTAATTAGATTTTTGGATCAAGCCCGTGGGAGTTAGGAATTCGGCCAAACCCATTATTCCCCTCAAGTGGTCTAGATGGACATGTGCTTTGTGCATGTGATACTTCAATTTAGGGGATACTGAGGCAAATTTGAGAAGCAATATCATAAAAATCTTTTGGTCACATGGCTATTTGAAAAGAAAAAAAAAAATAGAGAAAGAGCAAAGTTAATTCTCACTACTGAGGAAAAGAAGGAAAATTTAATAAAGAATGAATTCAGCTAGCATTTAAAGAGGAAAAGAAAAAAAAAAAAAGATATTTGAGGATCTTTGGCATAGAAAATTAACCACTTACATGCAGGGGTGTGTAGTTTCAGGTTCATCCAAGTTCCATAACCTACCCGTTAGAATAGGTTTCTTTTTTTTTGAAAAAAACCTAGAATCTATTCTATCACACGTTCTAGAGTGTTCCACCTGTATTATTAATTAAATAATTACAGTGAATTATCATCTCTAATGACCACTATTTGCTACAATTCACTAATCACAATTAATGTTTAGACACACAAAGAATATAGAACATTAATAAAGTAAAAGTCATACATCATTGAAAATGAAAACCCATACTAGTGGTTTTAGATTGCATACTCATCATTAGACGTTATAGAATATTACAAGATCACGTGAAGACATAGAACAAAGAAAATGCAAAGACTTGTTCTAGTTCCAATTTCCACCTAGAACCTTGAATCTCGAATCTCGAACCTCGAACCTACTCGTCAAAATAGATTTCTTAATTTTTTAGAACTTGAAGCTACCCTACATATCTTGGAATCGGACTGGTTCCATCGATCCAATTCTTGGTTCCCGATTCTATTCTGAAATCATGTTCAACTCTATTTACAAGAGCGTGAGAGTGCTACATAATTCAAGGAGAGGGTTTTATATATTATCACAATCGAGGGAATGAGAGGGAGAAAATATTTCAATGCAAGTGGATTAGTATGTCCCTTGGATTTCAAAAATGAGAGAGAAGGAATATAAATAAGAAAGTCAAGAGAATCAATGGGGATTGGATTATTTTATGATTCGAAAGGCTTCGTATACCGACGTCGACCATGTAAAATAGAAAAAGGAAAATGAGAAAAATTTCCGCAAGGCATATGTCCAATTCCTTTTATACAATTGTTTCGTGAAAAATGAACAATTTATAAAATATTATCTAAAAGTAATTAGTTGTATTGTCTGAAATAATTAGTTGGTAAAATTTTTTATTATTAATAATAATATATATCTAAATATTTTTATAAAAGATGGAAATATTTTTAATTGGTTTATTTTATTATAAAATACAAGCGATTGAAACCCACATTCCTAGTTTCACACTCGGGTGACTTTTACCGGTTCACAACACACAGAAGACACCACCACCACATAAGTCTTCTCCGCGCCCTCACACCTGTACCGCCGCTGCAGCTTCTTCTCGACGCTGCTGCCCACATCTGGTAGCATTCTTACCAGCAGTGACGATAATTTTCTCACAAGCTGAACAAGAACCCATAGCTGCCTCTTGCCGGAAAATCCAAGGGAGTTCCTAGCTTTTCAGTGACCACCTCGACGCTCCTATAAGCCCCCCATCGACACCACCAGCTTCTTGCCGTGCTGCCTCTCTTCACTGTCTCCTAGCGGCTCCGATGGCTGTCCAGGAAGATTCCGAAGCGCCCCAGCAACTCAGATGCCCTCCTGTACTCTTGTGGCAATTGAGATTTTCTTTTTGTAGGTTTTCGGTCCCTGCCTGACACTATGGCGGCTTTTTAATCAACACCGGGCCTCCCGCAACATTGTCAAGCAAAATCTTCAACACCAACACCACGAGTTCTTGCATCCTTGCTCAGCGAACCAACGAAGTCTAACAAAATTATGGACACGAGACTTGAGCTTGACTTATGATAACGCATGCATTTGTAACGTGTTTATGTCCAAATAAAAGGCAATCCTGATTTCATCTAATTCTTAGATTGCGGGATATGCCTGCCGTCTAGGAATTATGATGCAACAACCAGTACTGTTGACTAGACGAGAGCCACGGTGTAACATTGCCTAATTCGTCAAAAAAGGATCCTCCAATGTGCTAGGGAGTAGACCCATCTGCGGCGATCAAAGGTGGGATTCAAAAAAAGTGATGGTTCATCCTAGTGCACAAACCCAAAAAATGTACCTCTTCATGATCTTAGACGAATAGGAATTTTGAGATTATGAATATCACTTTCACAGCAAGCACAAATGCGCAAGAAGAAACACTATTCTTCAAAGAAAGAACAGGTAAAAAGTAAGTTCCCTACCTATAGTCAGTCCTCTCTCTGGTAGAAATTCTTTCTTTTCCTGCTCTCGATTAGTCCAGGCCATGGGAAAAACTCAAGCTTGCAAGATTGATTGGTACCCTTTGCTAGCTTACAGCCCAAGCTAAATAGGTGCATTAAACTCATTAGAATATCACATTATGGGATGCTTCAGGTGTGCTCTAATAAAGAGGCCATTGGAATCGATTGCAAGAGACCACAAAACACGCAAAATACGCATCTATCATGACATCGGTATGTGATGTCCCTTCTGAGTACAGGGGACGTCGATGAAGCATCACATGCACCCGCAGAGCCACAAAGCCAAAACACTTGTGACATAGAAAGTGTGTCCTAAACTTTAGTCCTTGTAGTTAAATCTCTAGTGACGGTTTATATCACATAAATGCAAACCTAAGAAGAGATATAAAGTCACTAAATAAAAAGGCCATATACTCTTATCGACCGTACAAAAATGACTATTGTCTGAAAGCTTAGTTGCACCAGTCCCTGTCCTGAGTCCCTCACCGCAACCACATCTTGCTGAATTGATAAATAATTAAGGTAATTTCCTAATCCACACCCAATTTGAATATTTGATTACCAAACTTGGATTTTATGATTCTAACTTGCTTTGGTGAAGTTTTTTTAGGCATTATCCCAATTATAAAATTTCCTGTTTGAGTCATGCATATAATTGAGAATTCAATCTTTAAGAATTAAGATTGAGTTGTCGATTGCGTTTGTTTCCTATTTTTGGATTGTGGTGAATATTTTATTATATCACATGCTTCGTTAATTTTCCTCTTTTCAAAAAAAAAAAAAATTGCGTATTAGGATAAATTGCATTCGTTACTTAATTTTAGAATTGCATATCTAGAGTAACATAATAATTTAGGAAATTGCCTAATTTAAATTAGGTTATAATAAGTTATTTCCTAGTTTAAATTAGGTAATCATATAGTTTAGGTAGCTTCCTAATTTAATGAAAAAGAAAGTGAAAAAGGAAACGTCAACGTTGCCTCACTAAGATATTATTCTTTAATAAAAAGTCACTTAAGCCAAGTTAGCGTCTTAAAGTCAGGTCTTTCATTTATTAAAAAACCAAACACAAAAATCTCTCACGTACTTTAGATAATAGGGTTTGTTTCATAGTTAATTCTATCTCATGTCATTAGAATTACATATAGGGAAAATTCCATATAAAGACATCGGGTACCTTTATTTTTAAAATAAGGGCCTAGAGTGGACATTATTTCTAATAAAGGTTTTAAATACCATCATTCTCTCAAATAATGACTTGACTTTCCAACTGGTCAAGGGTATTTTCATTATTTATCTTTTTTTTAAAAAAGAAATTCCCTTCTTTTCTCTGTTTTTTGCTTTTTCTAGTTTTTCTTTTTTCTTCTCCAGTGGCCAGGCGAGGACAGCCTCACCAACCAATAGGCAAGGGATGGCCTCGCCCTGGGGAAGGTCGCCCTTGCACCCAAAGGCAAGGCCGGCCCTTGCGCTAGGTGAGGCCACCGTCACCGCAATTGGCGAGGGCTTGCAAGCCCTTACCGGCCCTTATCGACCCTTACCATCAACCAGCAAGGGTCGCCAAGCCCTCATCAGCCCTTGCCAACATTTGCTGTCCAGTGCCAGGAAAAAAAAAAGAAAAGAGTAAAAAATAATTTGAAATTAAAATTGTATTTGGATGAAAATGCCCTTTGACTAGTTAGAATGTTTAGCCAGCCGGCAACTAGCGGGGTTAGGCCCTTATTTGAAACAACCATTTAGGCCCTTATTTGAAATATTTAGGCCCTTATTTGAAACAATCATGGCCATTTTAGGCTTTTATTTAATACAAGGTCTACTTTGGGCCCTTAGGCTCTTATTTGGAATTTTCCCTAAGAATAAAGAGCATCACATTTCAATACAATTTAAACTAGGGGTGTGCAAAATACCCGGGAACCGCCCGGACCGCCCGGAACCAAACCGGAACTGCCCGGAACCGGCTGTTCTTGAGGGAACCGGTCCGGTTCCCGGTTCCAATTGTTGGGAACCGGTGGGAACCAGTCCGGTTCCCGGTTCCGTGGGCGGATTCGCTCACCCGGACCGTACCAGCACCTTTTTAATATAAAAAAAAAAAATCCTAAACGAAACCCTAATTCGCGTCTCATCTCTTCCGGTTTCATTGTCTTCTGTTCTCTCTCTGTTTCTTCCTTAGTCTCTTCTCTTCGTCTTCGATTCCTCCTTGACTCCGAGCATCGACGCTACCACCGCTTCTCCTCCTCCGCCGCTATCCACCCCCTCGCGCCGGTCGCCACTCGCCACAGCCTGCTACTCCTTCGCCTCTCGTTGTCCACCCCCTCGCCGCTATCCGTCCCCTCGCTCAATCTCTTTGTCTTCGATTCCTCCCCGAGCGTTGACGTCGCTGCCGTTGCCACTGCTCCTCCTCCACTGTTGTCCACCCCCTCACGCCGGTCGCCACCCGCCACAGCCGCTGCTCCTCCGCCTCTCGCTGTCCGCCCCCTCGCTCGTCCTTTCGTCTTTGATTCCTCCACGACCGTCGACGCCGCCGCTGCTGCTCCTCCGCTCGCTGCTGTCCGCCCTCGCGCCGGTCGCCATCACCACACCCGCCGCTCCTCCGCCTCGCTGTCCGGCCCCTCGCTGACACTCAATCCCTTCGTCTTTGATTCCTCCCCGAGTGTCGACACCGCCGCTGTTGCTCCTCCACCGCTGCTGTCCGCCCCCTCGCGCCGATCGCCACCCACCACAGCCGCTGCTCCTCTACCTCTACTGTCCATCTTGACCGAGCCCCTTTTCTGTCACTCAACAATGTACGATTATTGGCTTCCAGCTTGCCTCTCGATTCATCTTTCGCTTGCGAACTTGTACTTCGGTTCGATTACCCAATAGGTGAAGTTCGATTACCCACAGGGACATGGAGCTTGTGATTTCTTTCAATGGATAGATTCTCTGGCAGAAAATGTGGCCCCCAAAGATGTTGCGACTTCTGTTGTTGCACCTCCGGAAGTCATGGAAATTGAGTCGACAATGGCAAATGTTGGTGAAGATTACGAGGTAGATCCATGAGTCATCTTGAGGGTTTTTTCCCCCACCGCACTTAGTTTTTTTTGTCATTCACATGTAGCTAACTATTATTTAGTGCTGAGCATTCATCTATTAATTATTGTTTTAGTTTTTGGAGATTGGAACTTGGAATTTCAGAGCTCAAAACTTGGGAACCGGACTGGACCGGCAGTCCGGGAAATCAAAATTGTTTCACGATCGTTCTATGTTGAAAACCAAAATTTTTCGTGTCAAGATCCGTTCCATGGATTCACCCGGGAACCGGACCGGACCGCCGGTCCGGTTCCCGGGTGAATCCATGCAACAAACGGGTGGATCCCAGTTCCAATTTTTCGGAACCGGTCCTTAGCGGGCGGTTCCCGGTTGTAGGTCGGGAACCGCCCGCCCGGACCATGCACACCCCTAATTTGCACGTCATTTAGGATCAATGCATGTTACATTAGAATTCATGTAGTTATATTCAATCATATTCATACAAAAAAGAATCAGATGTTATTACACATAGAAATCATGTTTAGCACATACATTCATATTTAAGTTAATATCTTTCAAAACATTCGATGCATTGCAATCAATGAGCTTTTGCTTGCTTGAAGTATTTACATTCCTGACCTATCTCTAATGTATTAGATGTTATTAATCATGTTTAGCACATACATGCATATTTAAGTTAATATCTAGCAAAACATTCGATGCATTGCAATTAATGGGCTTTTGCTTGCTTGAAGTATTTACGTTCTCAACCTATCTTTAGCAATTTCTTTATTAAATTTGATTATTGGCTATTAAATTCTTGTCTATGCACCCGTATGATCAATTCTCATCAGTGACTTAAGTTAAAATTGATCAAGATTGTTTATAATATATTTTTGAAATTAAGAGAAAAAGTACCAAAAAAGGCATTAGATTTATATAGCGTAATCGAGTTCCTCTATCGATTAATATCTAGTTCGCAGAAGTAAAATTCTCTCACACACTTTATTTATGTGTTTAATTGACTTACCAATAACTCATTAGTGGCGACTTTTGAATAAACTTATTTGCATGTTGTCGCGACCTCTTTTTTCGGCGCCCGATCGGGACGGGCGCCTTGCGAGGCTAATGGTTCGGCTAGTGTCTATTAGGCGTAGCCCGGACTCTCCCAAGTCCACCAATTCACAACTTAATGGTTTGATATTTTTAACCTGTGAGTTAATTTAAAATGAGTCGCCACTAATCGATTTGAGGTGGGTCGATTAGAAACCCAAGCGAAGTATCGGAGAAATACTCGCTCTGCGCAACCGAGAAAATTAGGATCGGGGACTTGATTATACTAGTTAATCACTAATGCCCTTTCGGTACCTAATCTTGTTTAAACCCTAAGGCTTTTGGATTTTTGAGAGATTTTACATGCATTTGTGGAGGAAAAAGACATTTTTGGACATAAAAAGGATTTTTTGGGATTTTTGATTTTTTTCTGAAAATAAAATCATTCTGACTTTTCTAATTTTTTTTTGGCTTTTTCTTACCTTTTTTGACTTTTTTGGGAAAATATAGGATTTTTTTAATTTTAAAATATAATATTATATTATAATATTATAAAAACGAACTGGGTTGGGTTCCCGGATTGGGACCGACCAGTTCTCGATCCGTGAGATGTTGTGGGCCCGGCCCGATTTTTTTTTTCTTTTTTAAAAAAACAAGGCCCAAACCGATTTTGGCCCACTTTATAAAAAATTTCCAGCCCAACATCTACCCATCCCACGTGCACAACTCGACCCACTTTGAAGCCAAACCGTACCCGGTTTAGACCAACGCCCGACCTGGTTTCGCGGGAACCCTAGAGCTCGACGATTCGCGGACAAGAGGGGGGAAGCTAGGGCGGCGACTTGCATCGACGACAGCGACAACGGGCCTGACAGCGACACCGACTAGGGCGATGACAGGCGACTGCTGGATTCTCGAGGAGGGAAGCGATGGCGAAGCTACGGTGACAGGCAGGAGAGGCGACCAGGGTTTCGGGCGAAAACGGCGACGGGCGGTGGTTGATACCTGTCTGCAGAGGAGGCGCTGCGCGGCGGTGAACAGTGGCGGCAACGATGGACTAGCACGACCGGGGAAACTTCGCTACGACGGCTTCGATTTCACACTGGTTCTTCGAGCTTTGAAGGAAAAGCGGCTCATGGGGGAGACAATAGCAGCAACTGGCGTCGGGATCTCGTGGTTCGTGGCTGGTGCTCGGTCACAGCGACGGTGAGTCTTCTCCCCCACGGATCTGGCCTTTCGCCCTCCGATTTCCCAAATCTGGCACCGAAAAGACCTTCTCTGGCCTTCTCGCTCAAACCCGACCCTATCCCTCTCCGACCGCAAGCTCTCAGATCTCGGCCTACTTGTCCTCGACCCCCCTTATGAAGTCTCTCAATGGGAGGTTTCGAAGATCTGCAGCCCTCGATCCTTTGCCACTTCTTTGTGTGTGTTCGTCGATAGAGGTGCTCCTCTATTTGTAGGCGAGGAGGAGGCCGGTCGATGGAGGTTCGGTCGTCAGCCCTCGCACGCCGATCAGCCCTGGGTGCGGCCGAACCGGCGTCAAATCTTCCCCCTTCCACGGAGGCATGCTCGCCTTCAATGCTGCGTCCTCTCGGCCATCGGCCTATGTTCCTCTCTTTGTTATAGGTTGTCGTCGAGCGCGTCTTCGTTGCTACGCGTGAACTATAGAGGTGGAGAAGGAAGAAGCGAGGGAGAAGAAGAAGGAAGAAGAAGGAGAGAGGGGGTGGGCCGGGTCGTGCGAGCCCACGCAAAGAAAAAGGATGGGGCTGGGCTTGGAGGCCCAGCCCCAATGGCTGCTGCTTTTGTTGTTTTTGTTATTTGTTTTGTTTATTATCCAAAAAAGGAAAAATAAAAGAAATTAAGGCCTAATTAATAACTTAATCAAAATTTAGGCGTCAACACATGTCAATTAAATTAAAACCTAAAAGTTGCGGATGGTAGGGGTTTGAGAGAGTTTGCGCTAAGTTTTTGGGATTAGTAATCTATTAACTTTCCCTTGGGTGGCCCATCTCTAGGAAGGTCGTGACAATTCCTTTTGGTGACACTATGGATTCGTCATTTGTGACAAAATAATTGAGACCCTAAGTAGAGTAAAAAATAGGGAATTAGATTCCAAATAGCATCATGTATTTCACACAAAATTATTTAGCCCAAATTAATATGGTACACTAGTTCACTGTACTATATTCACCCCAAATTAATTTTCATGAGACAAAAAGTGATTTTTATCATATTTTTGAAACTTGAGGGAGCTTTTAAGGAAAAATTAATAGAATTTCCAATCTCATATTAGTTTAGGATAAATGTGGTGCTGATGTACAAGTTTTTGATATACTATGTGTTGATACCTAAATTTTTACTAAATATTTAGGAGTAAATTGTTTAGAAAACTAGGGACCAATTTAGCTCTACCCAAAAATATTTATGTTGAATACCATATCACGTAGGCATTAATATTATTTGCACCTGTTAAGCTTTATTTTTAGGATTAATATCCTGAAAAACCCCAAACCGGTACACGTGTGACAAATTTACCCAAAACTATTCTTTTGACCATGAAAAATCTTAAACTGATACACATGTGACAAATTTATCCTGCCTAACTATATAAAACCTTAAACCAGTATATTTATGACAAATTTACCCCAAACTAATTTATTCGACCGCCAAAAATCCCAAACTAATACATTTGTAACAAATATACCCCATGTTAAATTGAATTAATATCACAAAAAAATCACAAAAAATGTAAACTGTGACAAATAGAGAGTAAAATCCCAAATTGGTATATCAGTCAAGTGTCATGTATCATTTAATTTAATAATTTGACAGTAAAATTTAACGGAAACTAATAGATAGTAAATTTATTACAAGTGTACCGGTTTGTGGTAAATTTGTCAAAGGTGTATCGTTTAAGGTTTTTAGTGGTCAAAAATTTAGTTTAGGATAAATTTGTCACAGGTGTACCAATTTGGGGTTTTTCAGGGTATTAACCCATATTTTTATTATCCCTTATTTTACTGCATTTCGGATAGATTAAAAAAACTTAATTTTTTTTAAAAAAAGCCCGTGAGGCCCAACCCCTGTTTCCCACTTCTATCTCCACCCGGGCCGGCCCATCCTATCCTCTTTTATTTCCTTCCCTCGGCCTAGCCTAGCCTAGTCCCCACTTCATCCTTCCTTCGTCCTTCCTTCTTCCTCCTCTGCGCCTCACGCAAATGAGGACAACATAGGAGCAGAGCAGGCGCAAGGGGGCAGGTGGGCGAAGTGACTGGAGCAGCCGGCCGGACGTTCGGCCCCCAGCGAGCCGACGTGCCCTCAAGTACGAGCAATGGGTCGTTTGACTCTGGAAAATGAGGATAACGGGAGAGATCTGGGAAGCGGGGGGGAGAAGGGAGAGATCCTCAGGAAGGAGAGGTGAGTTCTGGTCTATTTCGGTGGCTTCCCACTCGACGTTCTGTGGAGACCTCCATTAATCGGCCCCCAAACAGCATCCGGCCGCACCGACGTTCGACTTGGCCTGCCGACCGGAGCAGCCGAGAAGCTGTGCGCTCTCCCGTTTCCTTTCCCTCGAAGCCACGTGTTTCTTGGCGACGTCCAGTCAAGCCCACTCTTCTCGACCAACTAAGCGATTGCAGCCGGCAATGCCTCATCCATAAGGTAAGCCTGTTTCCCCCGTTCGCCTGTCTTGCTCGAACTATAGGAGCGAGGCTAGCTAGCCCTGGCTTGCTCGTGCCTTTCTCTGTTTATCCTTAGTGTTGTTTGCTGATTGGGGTTGGCTTTGGCTTGAGCCTGTGTCTCAATTGCCCGACGTGGGTCCCCTCAGTTGACTTGGTGGTGGTGCTCGCTGGTAGCATTGGTGGTGGGCGTCGTCAGTTGGAGGATGGGTCATTCTAGCGAAACACCGAGAACGGAAGTTCTCGGCGTGGCCTCAGTGAAGTCCAAGGAAGAAGGCGTGGCAGGCAGAGGAAGGGGATGAAAGAAATTTTATAAAAAAACAAAAAGTAAAAGAAAACAAAAGAAAATAAAAGAAAGCTGGAAAATTGACTCCAACGACCTGAAGGGGAAAAAGAGAAAAGTTTAGTAATTTTGGCCTCAATCTAGCCAATGTGAATGTAGACTTGCGTTGGTGGTGCCCTCTTAAATTCAAGTTGGTTTGATGGATCTGGGCTTGTTTCTAATCATGATTAGAGTGCTCATTGTTGGGCTTCCCTGATTAGAAGCGGATTGGGCTCCAAGTAAATGAGCCCGCTTCATTTCATGCCTTTTCCTCTTTTTTGTGACCTAGACCCGAAGGTTTTCTTCAGCCCTTATTCGGACCTGGCCTTAGGGCCCAGCCCAGGATCCTACTTTCAGATTAAAATTTAATTTCTACAATAAATATTTAAAAATGTTTTTCAAAAAGTTTAAAAAATCGAAATATTTTTTTCCCTAAAAATCGAGAAACAAGCTTTAAAAATAGTTTGTGAGTAGTTTCCTTTAAAAATGCATAAAAAAATTCCTTTAAAAAAGGAAAAAAGTCAAACCCCAATGTTTAAACAAGATTATCTATCAAAAGGATATTAGTTGATTAACTAGTGCAATTAAGTCTTGGATTCGAGTTTCTCTTATTGCGTAGGAGTAAGGTAATTCTCTCAATATCTTACTTGGGTTTTTAATCGACTTACAACAAATCAATTAGTGAGGATTCCTAAATAAAAATGATTTGTAGATTAAAAATTCGAATCATAAGTTGTGAATTGGTGAGCTTGGAATGATGAATTGGTTAAGCCTAAACTTAGTAAGCCATTAGCTTAACGCTACAGAGGGTAAGATCATGACACTATGTGATGCAAAAATTAATTTGGGGTAAATATGGCACGGAAGTATTAGTTTGAAATTTTTTATAACAAAAAGATTCATTTGGAGTAAACGTGGAACAAATGTACTAGTTTGAGATTTTCTTGGTGTCGGCCTTAATATTTTGAATATTGTAATAGGAAGAGATAGCCTAAAGTGTAAATTTATCATTTATACTTAACCAGGCCAAATTTCACTATATAGTTAACTTGAATGAATAATGTATAACCACCGTGCACTTGTCCTTTTCCCCACCATGTCACTGGGTACTAGTATAGGGCTGATATTAATAAGACTTTGTCGCGGTCTGACTTGTTTCAAATATTGTTTTTATTAAAAAGGAGGAGTGCTTACTATATTGGCCTCAACTGAGCTCCTTTGCCTTTTCTTATTCAGCCGACTCTCGTACTTTCCACGAAAGAGGGAAGAGAAAAAAGCAACAAATTAAAAAAGGAAGTAAATATCAAACATAAGTTTAGATATATGCAAAACATATGCAGTATTACTTTTTTAAAGTGACAACTTTTTCGTTAAATTTACCATTCATAGCACACAAATTGTTTTTTTGGTTAATTAATATTTTTTGTCAAGTCAAATGAGCAAACTACTGCTTGGAGTAATTTAGGTTTTTAATGTTTGATTGTTGGATAATCCTAACAAACCCATGCTCCAACTTTTAGTTAATCTGAATTACTTGAAATCTTTCATAATGTCCAAATATTGATATGTAGAATCATATATTGTTTTTTTCAGAATCTTAGAACTTAAATAAAGTTTTAATTTTCAAATTTTGGATGAAAATCAAAATTAGAAGAGACTGATAAGTGCAGTCAAACACGTCCGTTGACAATTGTTTCATGTTGGTTAGAGAAAAATAAAATAAAAACAAAGACAGATATTTTTTTAGGGTAAAAGTTCGACAAACCATGCATATTATTTTTCCAACACAGATAATTATTTATGATAAATTATGAAGTTGTGCAACCTCCTTTAAAAAGAAAAAGGTGATAATGTGACGTCATGGACTCGTTCGTTCAAGGTCCACTTTTGTCTATGTCTCTTAAATGTATAGATAGAAGCTAGCTTTGACTTGTGGGTATTATGTAAAGCCAATGAGTATTTATAAGGAGCGACAGTGTTAAGCATTAAAATGCATTCATGGACTCACGGCCTTTTGTGCATTTGGTAACTATTATGTTTCTAAAAATAATTTCTATTTAAAATTAATTATTTTTTATTATGTTCTCGAGAACAATTTTTAAGCATTTGAAGGTGATTGGTGACCGCCTAAAAGTTCTATTTCCGAAATAAAAATGCATTTGGTAAAACTCTTAAAATTTCTAGTCCAAATTATTTTCTTTTAATCTTTTAATAATTTTATTAAATTCTTCTCTTTTTTTTTCCCTTTTCATCTTCTTCTTCCTCCGGTCGCCGACAACCTCACCGGGTCATTGGCCCAAGCCTCACCCTAACACTAGTGAGGCTTAATCTGGTTGGGCCATCACCAGGTCCACCTCGCCTTGCCTAGGAAATGTTGACCCGGCAATGACCTGATAAGGCTTGGCCCTACCGGATCTGGGCGAGGTCAACCTCACCTAGTCGGTCGACGTCACTGGGGGCTAGCGATGCTCCATTTACGTTGTCGACTCTCATCTAGCTAGTCGCCGATCACTAGGGGTTGGTGACTAGCCAAAAGGAAGAAAAAGAAGAAAAGGAAAGAGAAGAAAAGAGAAAAGAAAAGAAGAAAAATTAAGCTTGATTATGAAATTGTTCTTAAAAATAAAGAAGCAACTTTTTTCTACTTATTGATTATATTTCAAACCAATTTCCAAGAACATAAAAACCAATATTTGTTCTCTGGAATAAAAAGCTTTTATGAACTTTATGACAGTGTCTAACATGAGGTTAGTGGAGTTCCATCTAGTAACAACATCAAAAACTACCGAACCCTTATAAGTGATCTGTTCACTCTTAATGCAAGATTGAAATGTTTTGGCTCTCATGAAAGAACTCTTTACATACCTAACCACATTTCAAAAATGTGCAATGGAGTCACGTACCGTAGTCAAGCCATCTCTTACAATCAAATTTAATATATGAGATATACATCTCATGTGCAAAACAATAACATCTAATATCAACAATCTTTATTTTGAAAGTTTTTCCCTCAAATAGCCAATTGCAACATTATTCGAGCTAACATTATCCACGGTGATTGTGGACACATTTTTTTCTATTCCCCACTCTTGAATTCATTTCTCCACCATTTTCCTAATCTCCCTACCTTCATAACTATGCATCACTAGAGGTGAGCACAATTCCCGGGTAGAATCGAGAACCGAAGAACCGTACTGAAGGGTCCGATTCGGTTCCCGATTCTAAAGAGACCGATTCCGGTTCCCAGTTCCCTTTTTGTGGGAACTGAACCAACCAGAACCGGTCATAATTCAAAAAAAAAAAAAACCTAGCTTCACCCTTACATGATTTTCCCCCTTTGTCGATTCTTCCCCCTTCCCCTTTCTTTTTTTTTCTCTCTCTCTCTTTCTTTTCTCCCCTTTTCCCTCTTCACGTCACTTCCTGCCCTCCAATTTTTTTCTTTTCTTCTCTCTCTCTCTCTCTTCTCTTTCCCCCTCTCTTGGCCGAAACCCCACCCTTTCTTCTTTTTCTTCTTCTTCTTCTTCTTCTTCTTCCTTCCTTCCTTCCTTCCTTCCTTCCTCTTGCTGGTTGCTGCTTCACCCACCACCACACCGCTGCCCCACACCCTACTCACCACCACCTCTTGGCCACCGAACCACCACCACCCACTGCTCGTCTGACGAGCCGTCTCGCTGTTGAGCCTGAGAAGCTATCGCGCCGTTTGCGCCGCCCTTCGCCACCATGAGCCACCGCCACCATCCCCAAGCCACCGTCACCACCTCTTGCCGCCACTTGCTCGGCCGTTCGGGCCGTCATTGCTCAATCGCCACCGCCTCGCCGGAACCGAGCTCTTTCCCCTTGGCCATGGGTTGAGCCACGATCGTCGCCGTCTTCGCTACGCCGTCCATGCCGCCGTTGGTATCATGAGACTCGTGCTTGCCTCGCCGCTCAGTCGCTTGTCATCAATGCTGCCGTTGGACGTCGCTTGTCCCCCTGGTGGAGGCTGCTCGCTCACCCAATCGCCCCAACGCAGCTCGCCGTTTGCCTAACACCCCAATCAGCCTTAACTCCACACCCCTTCGCCTTCGCCTCCGTCTCCACCTCCAGCTCTAGCTTAGTCGCACCCCCACTCCTCTCTCTCCTTCCATCTATTCGGTCGGGGACGACGCGGGATTCCCTTAGAGACTCCAGCGGGGGCCTACCGGCTAATCAACGATGAGACAATAGGTTTTCCTCCGCATTTTTGCTATTTTCAGTTATCAGAATAGCTTTTCCTTCACATTTTTGCTCAAGTGACAGATTGCTCCTTTGCCTAACTAAGATGAGCAACACTAACAATTGCTTAACCTTCATTTCAAAATTTGGAAAAAATGAAGATTGTAGAAAGATGCACTCTTACTCGGTTCTGTTGGGGTTTATTGGTTCCATTAGGTTGAATAGTTGATTGTCAGGCTGTTTCTTTTGCAAGGCCTCTTGAAGATAGCATGAGAATCTTAGTCTTCGCATGAATGAACTGCAGGTACTTGGCCTTGGTGAACTTGGCCAACGGCGAGCCCGGGTTCCACGCGATGAAGCTTGGGGGGCTGACGGACTTGAGCTTCTTGAATTGGTCAAAGAAGGCTTGGGGAGTATGCTCCTCGATGGACAACAACTCATTCGCAAGCGCGAAGTTGAGGAAGTTGAAGCCCTCAAAGATCGATCTAGCCACGAATGATTCAATGGCGAAGTGCAAAAGAAGCCCCAAATTAGATCTCTCAACCGGTTTAGTGTTCACAATTTCCCTTCACTCTGATATGACCTTAGGAAATCTATGTATTTTTTTCTGAAACTCTTTTATCCATGCCAATGAGACTGTTTGAATGATATTTTACTAGACATTATATATACATATATTTTCAACAAGTATGAGTAATTTCATTGGATTTGCTCTCCTACTTGTTGGAATTTGACCTACACTTGTCAATCCTAATCTACACCCTTCATGAGAGGATTCTTTGGAGCTTGCTTGGTCCACAAGGGATTACAAGAACGCCTTGATTAAATCCAAATTCCCGTTCCGCTGCATCTAATAACTTGAGAAACGGAGGATGGCTGAGATATCTTAATGCAACAAAGAACTTCCTGGGCTCACCACGTCCTATCGTGATGACATAGAAGTATTTGTCTTTAATTTTGGCCATTCTATCATTTCCCTTGATGGTGGTGCAGTATCTCATGGCCATCTGCAAAGATAGAGGAAAACCTTCTGGAGTTGTTTCACTGCCTTTTCTAGACTGAGAAAAGAGCTATTTTTCCTCTAAAGCTTTGATCTCTTCCTTGTGATCGATGTGCATTTTTTTCCCCGTCTTTCACCAACTCTGTTAGATCTTGGCACTAGTATGTTTGTTAAGATGTGGGAAGTTACCGTAGAGTATGCGCGTACATTATAATTCAAATCTGAAAATGAAAAAAAAAAAAAAAGAACCTGTTAGAACTTGGAACCGACCCTGGAACCTGTGACAGGGTAGGTTCCAGGTTCCAAAAAATGCGGAACCTGTACTTGAGGGTAGGTTCTAGATTCTAGACGGAACCGAACCGGAACCTAGAACCGCTCACCCCTATCACCACAAAGTTGATGATTCTTTTATGCAACTTCCAATTTTCATCAATAAAGTGCCAAGTGAGACACAAATAATTCAGATTTTGAATGGAACTCTATGTATCGGTTGGAATTAATTTTTCCAAAATAATTCTTCAAAGAAGTTTTTCATATAAATACAACTTCATGCAATTTTTTACCATTGTGAAATGTGATAAATGTTTAAAGAGAGGTTATAACTTACTAACAAATTCACGAAATCTAACACGCTTGACCAAAGAAAAATGTTACTCATCAAGAATGATGAACCGAGTAAGCATTCACCTACAACGTTCTTGATTAAACGGCCATGTCAATAATACGCTACCAGTACTAGAATCTCCTCCTGCCTTGCCACCATGTCTATATTATGTGGTGCAATGAATTTCTGCCTCTTATCTACATTACAAGGAAACATCTTGTATGTGGTCAAGTGCTTCCTCATTACAGAAATACCGTTAGCAATATGGTACTTAATCACATACCCACAATTAATGCACTTTACTTGATATATTTTTCCATCCTATCATTGATTCTTGCATAATGATTCCAGCATTCAGATGTATATTTTCTTATCATGAGGAAGATGAGAATTAGGTATCTTATTTGTGGCATTCGTGGTAAGAGGTGCCTCTTCTTCATTTTCATCGCCAGAAAACTCCAATTTCGTGATCGGAGTCATCTCCTCACGTCTTTCCACCTCCATTGACGTGTTATCTTGATATATTAACTTCGCACTACACAACAATAATAGAATATAATTAGAAATTTCAAAATAAAGAGCAAACTAGAAATGAAACACCACAATGAACCCATTTATTTCAATGCAACTCATATAATGATACCCATTGGCCATGAATTTCTAGATGTGACACCAAATATATAAAATATAGAATTGCTAAAAGATATAGAATTGCTGCTTAACATATTATTTCATTAGAAAAATTTCGTGAGTTAATTTTTAAGGAGGGAGGCGAGGGAATTACATCTTTTTTGTTTGTTGAAGAAGGAAAAGGAAAATTGGAGATACTAGGAGATTGGTCTATAGACTCTGTACGTAGTCTACTCTAATTTGGATGAAACGCTTAGGGTAGGTTCTGGTTGTTAGGCAAGATTTGAAGATGGGAGCAGGAAAAGTGGCATCTCAATGTGATGCAGCCCGCATTGAAGACCAGCTCTCTCGACCAAGAAGATCGGCCCGCATTCAAGCTCGACGAAACCTCCTATCGATGAAGTTCGAATCAGGTCGATCCGATCTGTATCGACAAAGATATGACTGTTCTCCTGAGCTGGCACAGTGTTGAAATTTCTGTTCGTCCTGTTTCCCGTGTGCGAGTCACTCTCCTGATCCTATTATTTGAGAAAGCCTACCCTTGGCTTGCATCACAATGTGCTCGTGAGTTAACGTTAATTTCACATTATGCTGGGAAATTGACTTGTGCTCCTTTAGATGATGTTATTGAAACTTCAATACGGTCATTTCTCTTGTTTCTCTGACTAATTTGTAGATTCTGCCATGGGGATGTATGCAGAACTGATGCAGAGGTTGGTTGTGAAGAATTTCCTTCGTGGATAATTGCTTCCAAATGACAACTCTATTTTTGTTTAATGCAAGCGAGTTGAGTTTATTGATTCATTATCTTCTGCAGCAATCGGTTTCTTTTAAGATGGTGGGAGCAATGCGGGCAGCCCAAGATCATCTATACATGCAAAAATCAACAAGAAATGTAAGCAAGTGGATTTTTCTCTCATACTAAAAGGACTGCACTTATAAGTTGGAGCTATTCCATATTGAGGTTTGCTCTTCACCAGCAATCAACTAAGAGAAGCTGCCGAGAGCACTAGCCTTCCAACTTTGGTAGTCATTGATTCTGGAAGAACTCAGGTATGCATATGCATGTCCTTGCTTATGGCACGTCTACGAACCTTTCTTAATAACCTGCTTCATGATGGCAACTGCAAAAAAATTAGAAAGACGGGGTCAGCATATGGGTGTGCTCAAAAGATTGTACTACTGCTATCATACTTTCCACATCATTTCTTTTTTGTACATACAAGCTTGTGTCATTGATTTGATTGGAGTTTCTTATCTCTGGCTATCAGAGGACTGCATTGAAAAATGGACTGAAGTTCTAGGACCTCAATTGCACAAATTAAGAATTATAGGACTTGGATTACACAATCTGCCTATAGGACTAGAAATGGACTTACCCCTAAACAATTACTTTGGATGTATAATGCTCATAAACATCTTATGGATCATAACCTTCCTAAATTAGAAAATTTAAATTTTACATAACGGTAAAAACAATGTCACAGGATAAACTTTTGACCTTGGAAGTGGCTCAATACAAACAAGGAATGGTTCTATGGAGGTCTCCTATAGCAACACGAAAAGTAACGCCAAATCTTCAAAGAGAAAGCTAATTGATGATGCAAGCTGTGGCTCAATACAAACAAGAAATTGTTCTATGCAGCATGAAAAGTAACACCAATTCTTCAAAGAGAAAGCTAATAGATGTCACAAAGGAGGGAGGGACAATACATCCACAAAATATAACTTTAGAGGACGATTAAGGGAAACCATAGCTAGATGATGCATTTGTCCCCTTCTATGTTGACAATTTTGATTTTCTTATTTCTTTCTTATTTTTTTCTTGAAGTTTTTTTTTGGAGTCTAATGCCCTCTATTTTAATAAGTATAGCTGAGTTGCTTAATCTAGATACTTTCAAATTTATCGGCTGGGTGAGCAATGTCGAGGCGGTTGGGCGAGCGAGCAACCTCCACCCGAGGGATGAGTGGCGTCCAGTCATGGCGTCAACGGCAACGGCGAGGTGAGCAAGGGGTGAAGGCGTCCAGTGATGGCATCGAGGGAGGCAAGGGCGGAGCGAGTGCAAGCTGACTGGCGTCCAACGGCAGGACGAGCAGCATCCGACGACGGCGTCGAGGGTCAGCGATGTTCGACGGCAGCATTGAGGGCGAGCAACGTCCGGCGGTGGCGTCGAGGGCGAGCAGCGTCGGCTACGGGGCACAGGCAAAGAACAGGAGAAGACTTAGAGGAGAACTATGAAGTGTGAACTAAGGGTAAACATTAAAATTGATTTAGGGCCTTTTTTTTTTAACAGGAACTGCTGTTTCCCAGAAAAAGGGAAAATGGGAACCCAAACATATCTCTTTAGAACCGGGAATCGAACCGGACCCTCTAGTTTAAGGATCTATTCGAGAACCACGCTCACCCCTAATTTTTTATATTTCTGAAAGGCCATCTGACCGACTCGACCTGACCCGAATTCAGAAGATTCGGATCTAGAAAGGCTGTCCCTCAGAGACCCGACCTGACTTGACTTGACTCAACCCGACCCGAATTAAGAAGATCTGAATCCGGAAAAGCCCGTCCTCGGAGACCCGATCCGACCCTTTTTCCCTCCCCACCCTCTTTTCTCTCCTGCATGCATAGAGGAGAGAGGACTCAAGAAAGTTACTCGGGGAAGAAGGAAGCCACGGAAGAAGCTCCGACCTCGCCACCGCCGCCAACGATTGGCGACCCGCTGACCAACCCATCCGCCTCCTTCTCGTCCCTTGATGACCTCGCCCACGAGCTCGCCTCCCTCGAGGACCTCGCCAGCCGTGGCTCGTGGCGGTCCGTCCTTGACAAGGTTGCCCTCGCCCAGTCCCTCTCCCTCCTCCACCACCCCCACGACCACCTCGCCTACCTCTCCTACAATGCCCTCACCCTCGCCCTCACCAAGCTCCGCCGCTTCGCCAACGCCGCCGCCGAGCTCGAGTCCCTCCAGGATCTCGAGTCCCCCGAGTACAGGTACGAGTCCTACCCAAAAATCTACCCGGGCAGGTCCAGCTCGATGGTGCCCTTCTGCCTCCGGTGGCTGAACTGCGTGATCCCGATCAAGTTGGGCACCCGCCAGGAGGGTTTGGATCGGTTCTACGTGCTTCTGGATTTCGTCAGAGGGAAATTGGAGGAGAGAAGGAACGAGGGTTCGTCCGAGGAGGACGAGTCGGTCAGGGCTTGGAGGAGGAGGGAGGTTTTGGTGATGAATGGCATCGTGGGTAATCATTTGAGTTATAAGGAGTTCAGTGCGTACTTGGATTTGATCAGGGATATGTTTAGGAGGGGTTATTCGGAGGACCCGGTTTTGGTCTCGAGGTTGGGATATATTCAGATGCAGATCGGGATCTGGAGGGCGCTAATAGCTCGTTTAAGCAGATCGAGGGGATGGCAGCCATGGGAAGAGTCGTGGTTCAATCTTGTGAATAGAAATAGGGCCTTGTTGTATTTGGTGGGGAAGGATTATGTGTCGGCTGTGAGGGAGTATGAGGAGTGTATTGAAAGAGATGATTCGGATGTGGTGGCGATCAACAATAAGGCGCTTTGTTTAATGTATGTGAGGGACTTGTCGGATTCAATCAAGGTGTTGGAGAACGCGCCTGGAAGGGTTCCTACCATTGCTGTGAATGAGTCTCTTGTGGTGAATCTATGTAGTATGTACAAGTTGGCGTACGTCAATCATTTAGAGCGCGTTTGATAATTATTCTATTCCTAAGAATAATTTATGATAAAAAATGATTATTTTTATTCTATTTTCAAGAATAATTTCTAAACATTTTAAGGTATTTGATAATTGTTCAAAATTTAGATTTGCTTGATTTTGGAATTGTTCTCGGGAACAAATAAGTAACTTTTTTTTACTCATTGATTTTGTTTCAAATCCATTTCCAGGAATAAAAATTTTACTAAACGGATTTCTATTCCAAATCTATTCTCGAAAACAAAATAATAGAAATTATTGCTATTTGATAAGTTGCCAAATGCTCCCTAAAAAGACTTTTGAGTAATTGGATTAAGCGAGTGGCTCCTGATGATTTTGATTCATCGTGTACCAAGATTTGATGGTACTATCTCATCCACTATCATACGATAGTTTGCTTACTAATGTCATTTGGGGGGCAAGGGTGATTCAGGGGTTGGGTTGGGGAAATCGGCATTAGCAGGCCGATTATGTATCAATGTGATTGAGAAAATATATAATGAGGGACTAATTATCTTCCTTCTTTCTAAGTAAGCTCAATATATATATGTATCAGTGGTGGTCCTAACGTAGTACTTCTCGCAAGCAATCAGCATCTTCAAACAAATTATGGACACTAGACTTGAGCTTGACTTATAATAATGAATGTGTTTGTAATGTGTTTATGTCCAGATAAAAGGCAATGTTGATCTCATCTGATTCTTAGAATGTGGGATAGGCCAGCCGTCTAGGAATTCCGATGCAACAACCAATACCATTGACTAGACGAGAGCTATGTGGCCAAAGAAGATGCGTTCCACAGTATAACATTGCCTAATTCATCAAAAAAAGATCCACTGATGTGCCATGAAATAGCCCCTTTATGGCAATCAAAGGCGGGATTCAATAAAAGTGAAGGCTCATCCTAGCGAGCACACCCGAAAAGAGACCTCTTCATGATCTTAGACGAACAAGAATTTGAGTATACCGCAACATAAGTATGTGATGTCCCTTATGAGTATAGGGGACTTTGATCAAGCACCACATGCACAAGCAGAACCGCAAAGTCAAAGCATTTGTATCATAGAAAGTGTGTCCTTAACTTGAATCTCTTATCATCAAATCTCTAGTGACAATGGACATCACATAAATGCAAACCTAAGAAGAAATTATACCATCATGAAATGAAAAAGGCCATATACTCTTATCAACTGTACTAAAATGACTATTGGCACAATCTGGATGATTCTACTATTCTAAGCATATAAATGTGATGTGTGATCCCGCAGTTGGTAATTTTATGAAAACGTTAGTAAACATAAACAAACTGATAGATAAAAATAATTATCAATCTATTGACTTCTTGATAACTTGTTATAACTCAACAACACTTTTATGCAACTACCAGCTTTTCTTATCTTTTATGGAATTTTATTTGTCTTTCTCCTAATTGTCTTAAATTTATCAACTCTTATGCTGACATTGGCATTTTTTTTTTAATAATATTATGATTTTTTTTTTAGAATTTTTTTTTTGATGTTTTCTCTCTCTATTTTTTTGCCCTTTCTTCACTTTTTTTTTTTTTTTTGGAAGCCTGAGGGCCGACAAGGGTTGCTAGTTAACCCTTGTTGGCATTGCATGAAGGCATTGCGGTTCTTGCCCTTGCAAGTGGGTGTCGTTGCCCTCACCGTGGTCGTGAGGGCGAAGGCAAAAGCCACTGCATCCTCACCAGCCAAAGCGAGGGCTCATGAGCCCTCACCAGCCAAAGCGAGGGCTCATGAGCCCTCACCTAGATCTGGCAAGGACTGCGACCTAAATAGCACTGCCACAACACGACACGACGAGACACAATATATCGACAAGTTATTTCTCAAAAATAAAGAATTCCGACACGTTGGGACACATTGCATATTAAATATATATTTTTATAATATCGTTTTTATGATTATTTCAATCAAATTAATTTGATTCAAATTCAAAAATAAATAATAAAAAAATCTAGAATGAATCTACACTAAAAATATCAATCCATCATTTATTAATATCATTTATTGTTTCAAATTTGACAAATTCAACTACGTTTCAATAAATCATAAAACTTAGAGAGAGAGAAAACAAGCAATTCAAATTTTGGACTTGCGTGTCAGATGTACCGGAAGAGAAAGAAAAGGAAAACTTGGGGGTGAATTATATATCATACGAAGTGAGAGTCGAAGAGAAAAGAAGAGAATACTAGATTTTTCTTCTTTCCTCATTTATTATTTTTATTATTGTTTTTTATTTTTTACATATACACATTATGACCCCTTATTGATTGAAATTTTTTAAATTAACCTTGTGTGTCAAATCACATGTGGGAAACTTGCATGTCGGAATGCTGACTAAAGTATCGGAGAGTGTTGAGAAAGTTAATTAAGTGTTGGATTTTCAGACACGTGTTGACTGATTGTCGGAGAGTGTCCGAGAGTGCTGGACACGTGTCCGAGTATCCGACACGATATAATGGCTCTCGAAGAGTATCGGTGTTTCCTAGACCGCGATGCCCTCTCCAAATCTGGGCTGAACCTAGAGCCAGCAAGGGCCATAACCCCCTAACCTAGTGCCAATGAGGGTTGGACCTTGCCAGCCCTCAAGCTTCCTAGGAAAAACAAAGAAGAAAAAACCATAAAAATTATTTTTAAAAAATCAAAATATTATTAGCAAATATTCATGTCGGCACCACCCACGTCATATCAAAGCTAGTTGTGCCATAATAGCAATTTCCAGTTAAAATCGGCTAGAATGACTCAATTGGTACAAATGTAAAAGGTTTATGATTGAATTAGAATCAACACAATAGGTTTAAGGCTTTTTTGGTACTTTTCTCTCATGAACCAATTATTGATCACCCTCCCTCTTGTATTCCACATCAAATATGACCAACCACACTTCATTTTCTCATACGGCAAATTCATAAGAAAAGGTGCGGGCATATGCCTTTTATTCATCCATCCAAGCGCAAGTCAAGTACCCTCCATTGTTTATCAACGAGACATCATGGCAAATCTCCATGCTACATTGTTCTTTTTGGTTTTCATACGTTGTGCATTGTGTAAGTCCCATTGCCACCGGTAGAAGGGAAAATTTAAATCAATCATTACTAAGTTTATTGTACATATGTTAATTTAGTTATAAATTTTCCAACTTTGTCAAATGAGTGATAAACCTTTGCGCGAAATTCTAATGGAGTCATCTTATGTGGCACACGGCTAAGTTAGTGATTTTTTATGGAAATTTGACTATATATTTGAATTTTGATAAGATTCTTTAGAATTAAATTGACAATATCGAAAATTTTAGCATTGAATTGGCATTTGTATATAAGTTTTGAACTAATTGGACAATTTTCCTGCAAAAAGCATTATTTATTTAGGATGATGCTATTTCCACCTCCTAAATGATTACATCCATCCCTATCTACACTAAAAAGACAAAGTGATGGTCTCACTCTTTGTTTTTTCTATTTTTTCCTTTTTCTATTTAAAACAAAGCATTTCACATATTTTGTTTTATAGCATATTAAAGAAAAGTGCATTCTCAAATATTCTTATAACGTTTTACATACTCCATGTAAAATCATTTCGCTAATAGTAAGGAAAAAAGACATTATTTGATATAGTATAAAACTGAAAAAGTCTCTTCTTCATTATTGATTTTATAACAACTTACCTATTTTTTGTCCATCTTATCTCAAAAGCTCACTATCTTGTTGAGCTTTTTATTAATTTCATTAGTCTACAATATAGATCAAATCTCTTAATTTATAATATCAATGAATTTATCTTTTTTCCTCATTATACTGGCAAAATACTTTTATATAGAGCATGTAAGAGGTTAGAGGAATATAAATAAATACACTAAAAATATTATGCACAATAAGGTATCTAGATATACTGAGTGAATAATTCATAAATAATATTAATTTTTATCAATATAGAATAATGATATTTCATCAGAATTTTCAAAAAAAAGTTATTGCTTCATGCAATGTTTTTATTTAATTAAATTTCATCTACTTAGCAATTTATCTATAAATATAATCAACAACATGAAAACGAACTAGATTTATGGGAAATTTCTCTTTTCGACAAAACAAATTTTATGGAAGTAATATGTAACAATATTGGAAAATCTACAACAAACAAAAACTAAACATATTAAATTCTTAATGATGGTAAGTAGACCCTGCATGAAGATAGAAAAACTTTTAAATAAAAGGAAAGTAAATACATTTGGGACCCCCAATTTAAATTGCAATTGAATAATGTAGGGTAATTTTGTCTTTTTGGTAGAAATTGGGTGAATTTAATCATACAAGAAGTGGAAATAGTATCGCCCTTTATTTATGTTTCTGTTTTTTTCTTCCCATGAGAATCAGACCTATGGAATTCATTGAGCACTCAAGTAATCATAATTCACATGAATCACGATATTCCTCTTATCCTAGTGGGATACTTCTCTATGCACCAAATAATAAAAATTAGTTTACATAGACTAGTATGCTCATAACAGTTACCCAACTGAATTGATGTGGTTATATTTGTCGACAAATTATGTGTATTTTACCTTCCAGTGCAGTAATTGATAATCATGAATGATATTTTCTATGTTACATTTTCCATACTAAACAATATTACGGCATTCATCATAATGTATAAAAAAATGTCGTAACTCTTGTAAAATTGGTTTATCATGTCATATATGTATGTACGTATACGTATGTATGCGTGACAAACACACACACACACACACATTTCGTCCCTAAGAAGTGCAAAAATAACATTAAAAAAAAATATATTGTACGATAATACCTTCAGAATTTTTTTACCCACTTAACATTTTCCTATCATAATTATCCCATCTTCAAATGGAAAGAATCGTTTTGCATCTAAAGGAATAAAAAAGGGGAAGATTTAGGCTCCGTTTATTTCACTAAATATGTGAAATTTTCTCGAAATTATTTTTCAAGAAGTCATTTTCCAGAAAAATAAAAATATTTTTCTGTATTTGGCTAAAATTTGAAAATGAACTTAAAAATATTTTCCACTATAAGGTATGCAAAATCTAATTTGATTTTTCTAGGAAAAATTATCAAAATAACAGAATATTTTATTCTCTTTTTTTTTTTTTTTCTTTTTCCTTCTTCCTTCTCTGTTGATGGTAGCCATTGCGATGGGTCACCAACTATGGCTAGAGACTAGCTGAAGAATTAAAATGATAATAATAAAGATAAGAAAAAAATAAAAATAATTAAAATTCAATTTGAAAAAACATTATTATAAGAGCGAATGTTTCAACAACTAAGGACTCGAACCTAAGCATTAGGGACCCACGCATGACCTCTATGCATCTGGGCTTAAGTGCTAGGGACCAGAGCCCCAACGATGGGGACTTGAGAACTACTTTTATGGACTGGGCTTGGGTGTTGTCACACTGGGTGCGAGGACCAAGGCTTTGGGCCAAGCCTCAATGGATCCAAGCATGGGCATCGAGGGCTCGAGCTAGGCCTCAATGGACTCGGGCCCAATCATTAGATATCTATCGAAAAATATGGCTTCGAATAAATAAAGTAATCAAGTCGGACTTTGAGGCGCGATATGAATTTCTTTAAGGATTTATTTGCTCCACAATGTTGCTAATGGTCATCAACGAATATCCTCCAGGATATAACAAAGTCTCAAATGAGAATACTAGTTAGGAATTATAATGTCTTTAGGGTTTTTTCTACGAAACAATTGAAAAAGATGATTGTAGTTTTGATAAGAAAACTCAAAAAATGATCTCATACTCGTTCATCCAAAGATTGACACACACACACACACACACACAAATTGGTCTCAAAGAACATTGGCAACTCTTCATGAAAGATTGCAAAGTAATCAAAGGCATCACTTCGAAAGAAGTTGCAAAGTGAACAAATGCAATCCTTTGGGAATGGTTACAAACTGAACGTGTATAATTTCCAAAAGTTGTCTTGAAAAAACACATATATAAAAATCCGAAGTAATAAAAATAAAAATAATTTCTTTTTAATAAATAAAATTTCGAATTTTTATAATTTCCAAAATTACTTAATAAACAAAAAAAAAACCTTTGAACTAATAAAGATTAATAAAGTAACCACACAAAATAAAATAAAAATAAAGAAGTTAGTGCTAATCAAACCACGGGCACCTAAGCGTGCAAAGTGCTAAGTACGCCTAATAATCGAGTAATTATTCACGTACCCACATGTGGATATGGTGGGGTCAAGCCCACACTTAACCTTTTTCTTTAAAAACATTAGAGAATGCTTATACTTATTAACTGGCTCTCCTCCCAACTTTCTAATCTAGGACAAGTAAAAGCACACGTAGTTTGTTTTACAAATAAACTTCCAACAAATTGCCCACTTTGTTTGTAAAACAAAGATTTCAAAAAATAAAATTAAAACCATACAGCCAAAATTTAGTGAGATTAATATACAAACATAAATGTCTCTTTCGAGTGAAAACTTTACTTAGTGCAAGTATCTGAAAATTTTATCAAAGTGACAAGTAGCTCGGTTTTAAATTTGTACTTTTAAATAATAGAATCGAACATATCGCACACATATTAACCTCTTGTTTTAGTGAGAAGTTCTATATTACTTCGCATTATTATGGCCTTTTGCTTGATCCTATTTCATGAGCTCTCTAGAAAACAACCCTACCTTTTGTAAGAAGCGGCACCACTTCTATGCTCACATATGTGAAGTATCTACCATGTGTTTCAACTACAAATTTGTACTTTATTTCATTAAGAATTCAATTTAGCTTACAAAACATAATAGACGATACTGACTTCTCATATCAGGACTACATCAGTATCAAGCAATTGCATTCAATAATTTGTTCTTACCTATTAAACCTTGTAACTAATGATCCAAAAAAAGATCGGGCTACCATTACTAGTGATTTTAACTAAAGGGTTTCAACCCCATTTCTTGTGAGGTTGTTATTACTATATCTCTTGATAAAGCCTTTGTCAAGGGATCGACTAAATTATTACTTAACCTCACGTAGACAATTGTTATGGTACCATCTTTAATCACTTGTCTCAAATATTCATGTCTTAGACTAATATGTCTAGACTTACCATTATAGATGTTATTTTAAGCTTTTGCCAAAGTGGCCTGACTATTACAATGGATAAAAATAGGAGGCATAAGACTAGGCCATATTTTGATTCCAACGACAAATTCCTAATTCATTCAGCCTCTTACCCAGTTGCTGTTAAAGCAACGAATTCCGATTCCATCGTTAAGTGAGTTATACATATTTGTTTCTTGCTCGCGTAAGATACAACACCTCCATCTAGTGTGAAAATCTATTTAGATTGGAATGTTCATCTTCCATACTTATAATCCAACTATCATCGATGTATCATTCTAATATAGCTGGATAATTATTATAGAACAATCTTAAATTTTTAGTTCTCTTAAGATAACCAAAAATTTTGGTAATGGCCTTCCAATGTTCTATACTTGGGTTACTAGTATACCCACTCAACTTGCATAATTGAATAAGTAATATCAGGTCTAGTACAATGCATTGCATGCATTAAAGGCCCTATAGCACTCGCATATTTAAGTTGTGCTACCACTTTATCAATATTATAATTTAATTTAATATTGAAATCAAATGGAGTATTTATTTATTTACAAGCAGGATATTGAAATTTATTTAGCAATTTTTCAACAAAATTACATTGGCTTAAAGAATAACCTCTGCTATGTTTCTTAACTTTAATACCTAAAATAGTATCTACTTCACCCAAGTCCTTCATTTTAAACATGGAAATTAGATACTTCTTAGTCTCAATAATTCCAGTCATGTTCGTTCTAAAGGTAAACATATCATCAACATACAAGCACACTAAGACGCCATAGCCTTTAGTGAATTTAGAGTATATACACTTATCAGCACTATTGTGGATGAAACCATTGGACAATATGACTGTATCAAATTTTTCATGCCATTGCTTAGGAGCTTGCTTAAGCTCATAAAAAGACTTAATCAATTTACATACTTTCTTTTCATTTCTAGGAAGAATGAAACCCTTCGGTTGTTCCATGTAAATTTCCTCATTTAAGTCGTCATTCAAGAAAGCAGTCTTGACATCCATTTGATGAACATAAATATCATAAATGGAAGCTAGAGCAAAAAGAACTCGAATAGAAGTTATAAGTGCAACAGGAGCATACATATCAAAATAATCTATTCATTCCTTTTGTTTATACCTTTTGGCTACAAGTCTAGCCTTAAAAGCTTGGATAGAACCATCAGAATGATATTTTATTCTAAAAACCCATTTGCACCCAATAAACTTGGATCCTATTGGTAAATCTACTAATACCCAAGTATTATTGGACATAATTAAGTCCATTTCATCATTTACAGCTTCTTTCCAAAAAGAAGTATCTCTAGAAGACATAGCATCATCAAAGCTTTTAGGGCATCTTCTAAATTTAATAATAAAGGGTATTTATTTACCACATTATTATCTTTGTCTCATTCAATAAGAAAAACATGAGTAAGAAAATTAGGACCTAAGTCTTTTAGGTTCCTAACTCTAATTGCTTCTCCTCGATTCAATCATATCTTTAGAAATCATTCTTTTCTTTCTCTTAAGAATCTACTTGAGTTTCCATAAGTTTTGAATTATTTTCAATAATTTCAGATCCCATAAAATATTTATTATCAAAGAATTCAACGTCTCTCAATTCTGCAATGACATTACACTCTAAGTCAAGAAGCCTATGAGCTTTACTGTTTTTGGCATATCCAACGTAAATACTTTTGATAGCTTTAGGTCCAAGTTTGTTCTCTTGGGGTTTGGTAATCATTAGTATGCTAAGCATCCTTAAGGGGTTATGTGATTTTTCTTGGAAGGTATTCTATTATGAATATAACATGTAGTAAGCAATGCTTCTCCTAAAAGATTAATTGATAATTTTGAATTTGAAAGTATACTGTCACGCCCTGACCCTCGGTCACGTGACCATCCTTCAACTTGGTCGATTTTAAAATGCGATATCCTAGGACTACATATCGCCGAGCCTTTCCTTTTTAATAGCACATGCGGAAGTAGTTATAAATCCCCAGACAATAAAACATTGGGATAGAATAGTAGGACTAAATTTCAAACTCTTAAAAACCTTCACTCTTATTTACAAGGTGAACTATTAGATTCAATTCACAATAAGCCAGTTTAAAAACAAGGTCTACAAGCAGAAGTGGGGTTCTACAAGCTACGAGTCCCCGTCCTCCTCTTCATCATCCTCCACACTCCAACTGGAGCCTTCAGTAGACTGCACCAGACTTTCGAGATCTTCAACATCCAAGTCTACTGCATCTAAGGACCTAAAATGGTTATTCAATAACCAATGAGACTACGTCTCAGCAAGTTCTACCCCCTAAGACCTAATTAGTAAACCAATACACCTTAGGGTTGCCTATGCACAACATGAGTCAGAGGACTTACCTTGGCCTCAGATTCTACCTACATATTAGCACAGATCAAATAGGCACCCAAGCAATCACATCACTGATTGAAGCATCGATCAAATCGACCTAGTTGATTACACACCAACAAGACCACTCACGGTCATTTCCATTCAATCAATCCATCCATAACACAAATCAAAGCAAAGATCAATCGACCTAGTCAATTACATATCATCGAGACCATTTCTGATCATTTCAACTATTCCAACTCAATTCCCAATTATGAATCACGGTCCTTATAACACAACTTATCTATAGGTGGTAATCACGGCCCCACCAAGCAACTTTCTTAGCTTTAGTGGCTTTACGGTCCCACCCGACCCTTCCAAGATTCAATGGCTTTACGGTCCCACCCGACCCTTCCAAGATTCAATGGCTTTACGGTCCCACCCGACCCTTTCAAGATTCAATGGCTTTATGGTCCCACCCGACCCTTTCAAGATTCAATGGCTTTATGGTCCCACCCGACCCTTTTTACGATACCATACTCTATCACCAAGCCACGTGCATTCTCCAGGAAGACATACCAAGTCTCCGAGCCACGTGCATTCTCTAAGGCTACCTTTTCGCCAAGATGACATATCCAATCACCGAGCCACGTGTCTTTCCCAGGTGACATTCCAATTCACCGGGCCACGTGCATTCTCCAAGTGATTTACCAACTCACTTTCGATACTGACAACCGATATCCGACTAATTCTCAATCACATAGCCAAAATTGCATTATTTAAGAACAGAACTTAAAAATGTACCATTAAATCAATTTGACACAAATTAAAGCTCAAATAAATAAACAGATTGCTCCATGACAATTAGCACGAAATTCCAGTCACCAGCCATCCCGGTTGAATTTCCAAAAAATAAATAATTAAATAATTAATTTCGAAAATTAAATAAATAAATACGATAAAAATTTAGCACAATATAAAGCTCAATTAAATAAACAGACTGCACCACGATCATCAGCATAAAATCCCGATCACTGGCCACCCTAGTTGAATTTCCAGAAAATAAATAATTAAATAATTAATTTCGAAAATTAATATTTAATTACTAAAAATTCCATTTAGGCCCGAATTGCCTAATTAAAACCCAATAAGGGTCGGTAAAATCCCAAGAAGCATTCAATAAATACTATAGGCAATTCTCTAGTTAAGTACACTAACTATTTCACTAATATGCAATGCAATTAACTAATAATCGCTAATCCATTCTAATCTAACCACCTAATTACACTTAACTAACACTAATCAACATTTAAGTGTAATTAGAAAACTAAGAAGGCATTAGTGAGCAAAACTCACTCAAAACGACGGGATCGACTTTCCTCAAGGTGCCAAGCATCCGGGCTCGGGAAGACGGCCAAAACGGGCCACGAAGTTGCTGCCATACCCATTTTCTTCCTCTTGGTTCACTGCTGGTTGGGGCCGTTTTGGCGTTGGTTGAGGCGGCCAAGGGCGGCTAGGGCCAGGCGGAGCTCCGGCGAGGCTAAACGGCGTCGGAGTGGCAGTCTATGGCAGTTCACGGCAGCTGAGCTAGCCTGAGGAGTTGCTGGAGATGAGGGCGAGTAGGAACAACGGCAAAGGGAGGCGGAGCTGCGTGCGGGCAACAGCGGAGCAGCGACGGCGTGCGGCGGCGACGGCGACTTCAACTCCGGCTACTTGGTGCAACGACAGCGAGAGGAATCACTGCTTCAGCCGTTCTGCTCTTCAACTTGCAGGCTTCGAACAACAGAAAAGGGATGGGGAAGAGAGAAGGGGCGGAGGGCGCGCAGGTGGCCATGGAGCAACGGCGGGGACTTCAGCACGACGGCAATGGCAGCTCTGGTCCGAGCGACAATGGCTGCTGCTTTCGCTGGTCTTCGGCCTCTATGGAGTCGAGTAGCCAAAAAGGGAGATGGGGGAGGGTAGGTCGACGGAGGAGAGAGGGGAGGAAGAAGAAACTGATTTCCCCTTTTTCCTCTCTCACTCTCTCTCTCTCTCTTAGGTCATCCACACGTGGGCCACACCCAGCTGTCCACCACCCACCTTTTCTAGAGAAAAATGCCCGTTCTAGAAGCCCTTAGGTAGTTCAAAATGTGGGGTATATGTGGCATACGAATTTTGCTAGGTTTTTCCCTCCAATTGGACCTTAATTCCATTTGAATTAAATCAAATTGACCCCCATAATTTCATTCAACACCTCATCAATCGAATTGGTATTTTTCCTTACCAATGTAGCCCATTTGCATCCAAATTTCACAATAAAAACAGTCCTCTGCAAATTTCGATCGAAAACGGTCTTATCTCAACTTTTTCCCAAAAAGTCTCGGTTGTCAGAAAAATCTTCTGAGACTGAGTCGACGTTCCTAAAATTTATTGTGACATGATGGACTCTTCAATTTATGAAATTGGACTTAGATTGGCGATTAATTTCACTCATACACGTTTTGAGCGTGACCTAGGCTACCGAGTAGTTTTCATAACTTTTTAGGACAAATGACCCGTGGTCAATTTTCTTCGAGCCACAATGAACCCACTTGACACATTGGCGACTCTCGGTTGTCATGAAAATCTCGAGGATTCAAATACGGATACATGGTACCAAAATAATAAGAAAATCAGTCTAGTGCCGGTTGACGAGAATTTTCCAATTTAGTGGTGTCACCCACAATTGGCCATACATCTCTGTCGAACCAGCCTATCTTTGATTTCAAATCGATTTTATACTGTGCTGCAATGATCTCTAAAGATGAGAACGGTCGAGAAGTCGATTCCTGGTCGAATTCTCAAGTCTATCTACCTTAAAGTCCTAATAACTTACCCAGTTATTCTAGTTATTTTATGAGTGGCCAACTCAGAGAAAAACACTGTAGTCACGTCAATGAAATGCCCAATTTATTTAATCTAAATCAGAGCCTGAAAATCTGGATGTCACATATACATTTAACCATTTTTCTAAGAGATCGATTTTTCCTTTTAGCGAAGCCATTTTGTTGTGGAGTATATGGTGCCAAAACTTGATAAATAATACAATGTTCTTCGAAAAAACTTTGATTTTCCTTTCTAATTGATTTTCTACTTTAGCTTTATATTTCTTAAATATGGTAAATACTTCATCCTTCAACCTCATGAGATAAACATACAAAAACCTAGTGTGATCATCCACAAAGGTAATAAAATACCTTTTGCCATCACATGTTAGCATGCCATTGAATTCACATATATCACTATGAATCAAATCCAATAAATTCAAATTTCTTTTAACACTATGAAATGGTTTCTTAATAAATATAGACTTAGCACATATTTCACACTTATCAAATTCGCTATTGAAATTTATCAAGTGTAACTTCTTCATATTTTTTAGATAACAAATATTTATATGTGCCAACATACTATGCCATGAAAATGAAGACCCGACAATTTAAGCAGAACTAGCAATATTATTATTAATACTCAATTAATACATGCCATCATTGGCATAACCTTTTCCTATAAATGGGCCATTCTTCGATAAGATAACCTTGTCGAATTCAAACAAAAGCCCAACCCCCCTCCTACAAAGTAAATTAATAGAAACTAGGTTCTTCCTAATTTTGGGTATAAATAGCACATTAAAAAGAGTAATCTTCTTTCCAAAAGTGAAGTCTACCTCCACCGTACCTTTGCCTGCAACCTTTGCAAGAACATTATTCGCCATTAGGACCTCTTGAACATTTGAGTCAACAGTCTCTTCAAATTGCTTGAACATGTATTTGTCCTTGCACACATGAACTGTTACTCTAAAATCTAAGCACCAATTGGATTTAACAATAGCAAAGTTGATTTTAGAAACAATAGCCATCGCATCGCATCATTAGTTTTAAAAATTTTAATGTTCAAAAACATTGTTGAAATCATGACCACATAATTTTCTTCAACTAAATTCACATCGGCCTTCACCATTGGAATGTTCTCGTCCTTTGATATGCTCTTGCTGTGAATGTAACCCTTGGCATAGTGTCCATGTTTGCCACAAACAAAACGGCAACTCTTTTTCTTCTTTTGTGTTTTCTTAAATTTATGCATATTCTTTATTTTGAAGTTTTGGCCGATTTTTCATTTTTTTTTCCCATAGCATTCACCTTGGAATCGTACAAAATAGAATTATCACGTAAACGTGACTCTTCCTCAATGTGAAGATGTTTCCGTATTTGCTCCAAGGTAATGTCCTCTAACTTATGCATCGGCCGTTTTCCATAGTCTTTTCAACTTGGAGGCAATTTTGCAATAATTGCTCCAACTTGAAAAGCTTCTAGAATATCAAATTTGAGGGCACAAATTTTATTCACTAGCACTTGCAACTCATGGACTTGTTCCAATAAGGGTTTGATATCAATAAACTTGAAATCAAAATACTTTGTGATTAGATATTTGTTGGTCTCTTGTTCCTCCACTTTGTACTTAAATTTCAGTGCATTTCAAATTTCTCTAGCTTACTTCATTTCAGTGAATAAGTCGTACAATCGATCGGATAGTGTATTCAGAATATACCCACGACAAAGTAATTCGTCATTAGCACATTTCTTCTTTTCCTTGTTAACCCTTTCAACAGCTTATGCACTTGGCTGTCCTCCCTCGATAATAGGTTTCGGTTCTACTATAGGCACCATGTTGGGATCTAGCACGTAGGATATCTTCGGGGCAGTGAGTAGGAACATCATCCTGTCCCTCCAACTAGCAAAGTTACTCCTATCAAACCAGTCCAATTTGACCATGTCTTGATTCATTACTTTGATTGTCTTCGGCTCCATTGTTGAACCAAATAAACCATTAAAATTGTTGGAAAATATGGCTTCGAATCAATAGAACAATTACGTTGGACTTTAAGGCGTGATATCACTTTCATTAAGGGTTTATTTGCCTCACAATATTGCTAATGGTCACCAATAAATATCCTTCAGGATACAACAAAGTTTTAAATGAGAATACTATATAGCAATTCTAGTATGTTTACTAGGTCTCTTTAGGAAACAATTAAAAAAGATGGCTATAGTTTTAGAAAGAAAACTAGAAAAATGATCTCATACTCGTTCATCCAAAAACTGACATATATATAAATTGGTCTAAAAAAACATAGATTACTCTTCATGAAAGATTGCAAAGTAAATAATTGCATCCCTTCAAAAGAAGTTGCAAAGTGAATAAATGCAACCCTTCGAAAAAAGTTGCAAACTGGGTATAATTTCCAAAGTTGTCTTGAAAAGACACATATAAAAACATTCGGAATAATTAAAATAATAATAAAATAATAATTTTTTTAATAAATAAAATTTCGAATTTTCATAATTTCCAAAAATACTTAATGAACAAAAACAACATTTGAACTAATAAAAATTAATAAAGTAACCATAAAGTAACTGTACAAAATAAATGGACCTAGAAAATTCCAAATAAGAACCTGAAGTGAATTTATTTTCTCAAATAAGGACCCAAAGTGAATTTTGTGTCAAATAAGGACCCGAAGAGATCAAATTAATCTCTATTTGGGACCTTAGCTCACTGGCAGAAATTTTCCGGTGATTAAAATTGGGGCAATTTTGTCAGAATTTTGTGATTGGAAAAAAAGGGAAATTTCTAAATTAATTAAGTTTAGGCTATTCATTTAGATGTTTACGTTTTCTTCTCTCTTCTCCTCCGCTACTCCTCAACCAAATCGCTGCCTGGTCATCGTCGTGAATCGATTCTCGTCGCTCCTCGCCTTGCTCGACTGGCGGAGAATTTGGGTCTCCACAAACAAACAAAGAAGCATGTGGTTTTCTTCTTGTTTTTGAGTTCATGCCTCAAGTGGCAGAGAATTTGGGTCTTCGACTTTGCGGAGGATGGGTATAAGGAATGGGGAGAACTTCAATCTTTGACTTTATAGAGGATGGGTATAGGGAATGGAGAGACCGTAAAAAACCTAGGGTTTTTTTTTTCTATTTTAAGATTTGTTAATTTTCCCTAGATTTTTTTGGACAAAATTGCCCAAACTCCAGTCGTCGGAAATGTTGCATGCTTGATAGCTAGCGAATATTTGGCTGACTAGCAAGCTCAAGTCCTTATTTGGAATTGATTCAACCACTTCGGGTCCTTACTTGGGACATTGAGTCCACTTTAGATCTTTATCTGACACAAAGTTCATTTCGGATCCTTATTTGAGAAAATTGATCAACTCCGGGTCCTTATTTGGAATTTTCCTTATATTTTCTGTTGACTAGGAAAACATTTTCCTTTGACTTATTTTCCTAAGCGAACCAAAGGACAGAAAATGAGAAAAAAAATTCTTAGAAAATGTTTTCCGTGTAACAAATGGAGCCTTGAATTCCTTTTTAATATCATAAAATGATCAAAATGACTTAGGGTGCGTTTGATAACATTTCCGTTTTATGGAATTTTTGCACATAAATAGTTTTTTTTGTTTATGTTCTAGGGAACAATTTCTGAGTATAAGAATACGTTTGGTAACTACAAAAAAATTCTACTCTAGGAATAGAAACGTGTTTGGTAAACTTGTATAATTTTTTTGTTTCTTTTAATTTTTAAATATTTTTATTATATTTTTCCTTTTTTTCTTTTTCTTTTTCTCTTTGGCCGGTTGCCAGCCACGACGGTGGCCAACGATCGACGTCTGGTGAGCTCCCCGAAGCCTCGCCAGGCCAAGGCGAGGCTCGGCGAGCTCGTCGGAGGCCAACCTGGCCTTGGCGAACCTTGCTAGGCCACCGGCGAGGCTCAGCCTCACCCAAATCTGGCGAGGCCGAGCCTCGCCAGGCCACCAGTGAGGCTTGGCCACGTGCCGATTGGGTAGGCCGAGCCTCGCCATGGCCGCGCGAGGCATGGCCTCGTCGGTGGCTGGGCGAGCTCGACCTCGCAAGATTTGGGTGAGGTAGAGCCTCACGCGGCCATGGCAAGGCTCGGGTTGACGAGCCTTGTCGTGGCTCAGCCTCTCCGGGGGCCGGTGAGGTTGCCAGCCCTCGTCTGGCCGGTCGCCGGCATCGGCCATGGCTAAGGTCAGTGACCAACAAAAGGAAGAAGAAGAAGAAGAAGAAAAGAAGAAGAAAAGAAAGAGAAAAAAAAAGAAGAAAAAAAGAGTGTTTTTCAGAAGTGTTCCTGGGAACAAGAAACAAGTTTTTTCTACTTTTTGTTTCTATTCCAAATCTGTTCCCGGGAACAAAATTGGAAACTAACGCGTTTCTATTCTTTTTTTATTCCCTGGAACAAAAGAACAAAAATTGTGTTCCGGGGAACAAAAACGAAAATTTGCCAAACACACCATTATTTTCTCAATAGACTTTCATTGGGAAGACTCATTTTCATCAGTTTTTCCCCATTTTTCCAAGGAAGAAAAAGAATACCTCTTCCTTTTACGTCCAATTAAGAAGAACATAAATTGTACGTGCATTTTTAATTGACTTTATTATTTAGGGATATTTGTTTCCACTGGTATAACTTCATAAATAGGAAAATTTGACCATTATTGATGGTGCTCATGAACAGGAAACATGTATAATTGTGTATATATACGAGATAGTATTTAAATTCTTTTTTCAAAAAGAAACACTTTGCATTTAAAGAAGGGTTAATATTTCGAAAACTCCTAACTAGTACACGTATGACAAATTTACCAAAAACTAAAATTTTACCATAAAAAAACCCTAAATCGATACATTTGTGATAAATTTACTCCAAACTAGCACACGTGTGGCAAATTTACCCAAAACTAATTTGTTCAACCGCAAAAAACTTAAAACTGATACATTTGTAACAAATATACCTTTTGTTAAAGTGGATTAATATCACAAGAAACTACAAAAATTGTATAACTGTGACAAATGGATAGAAAAATCCCAAAGCGATACAATAGTCAACCGTTACGTGTTATTCAACATAGTTATTTAACAGTAAAATTTAAGGGAAACTAACATAGAGTAAATTTGTCACAATTATACCAGTTTGGAGTTTTTGGTGGTCAAAAAATTTGTTTGGAGGAAATTTGTCATAGATGTACCAGTTTAGAGTTTTTCAAGGTATTTACTCTTTAAAGAAAAAAAAAAGAGAGTAAATTCTATTCAAAAAAGGGCCAAAAACGACTCTTCTTTTTTACCAAATGTCATTTGGGATGATTCATTTTCATAACTTTACTTTTGAAGTCCATTTCTTTTCCTATACAAAGTCTAGTTTATTGTATATATCCAAACCGGAATTCTGGATTGGGCAAATAAGCAATAAAATATGAGAGGAAAACAAAGCATAAAGTTCACTGAAATCACAACAACTAAAAAAAGAAGAAACAACCACAACATGGAATTAGGGAAAATTGCCCAAAAATTCATAAATTTATTTTGCACTTTTACAAATTCAATCCCAAAACTTTCAATTTTACCAATTAACTCATAAACATTTTCACATGCTGCCAATTGAGTCTATCTGGCCAATTTTAGCTGGAATTCGCTAACCTAGACACCGGCCATCCTACATGCCATGGCCGGGACTAACGAAAACAAATTTTAATAAAATTTTAATATTTTTTAAATATATTTTATTTCTATTTCTTTTTTATTTTTTTTTTATTTCTTCTTCACTTTTCTTCTTGGTCACCTTCCTCATCCAGATTTGTGTTAGGAATTCTAGGTTAGGCAAAAAGTAATAAAATATGAGAGCGAAGCATCAAATATAAGTTCATCGACATTTAAATAACTAAAAAAAGAAAAAATCACAACATGAAATTACGCTAGCATCCTTTGTTGCCGACTAATGTCTGTCACAGTCCACCAATTTGTGCGGACAAGGGCACGTCTAAAGAGCGAACTTTAGAGATATACAGAAATAGTGAATCAAATCTCCTTAATTCGTCTATTTAAACAAAAAAAGACCTTGGCATATGATTAGATGATGTTTTTGTCTGGTTAAGCAAGCTCATCTACTCTTTTTGTCCTGGTCGATTTCATTAGCATAAAAGAAAAGGGTAATATTTTGTCACACTCCGTAACCAACAAGAAAGAGGGATGACATGACCGTCTTTCTACACAAAAGATGCAACCCCAAACATAACCAGTAACCTATTATCAACACACATATACATCTTCACCAAAAATAATATTTACAAGTAGAACTCAATCAACCCAACAAACTATCACTAACAATAATTATAACTCCCTTAAGCCATACCTAAAATACAACTCCCAAAAATTCCCCACCAATAGTGCTCTCGCCCTACTTGCTGCAAACCAAGGAACCTAAAAACATGAGATACAAGTGAAATGAGCAACCCCAACCCAATAAATAGTACATTTTTTCTAAGTAAATCGATCAATCACTATGTATGTACACAAAGCAATACCAAAACTTCATAACCAAAAGTATAAAATATATATCGAATCATATATGAGTTGTTTCAAATACTCATTTAATCCCACCATCACAATTCAAATATCAATAATCAAGTTCACTAATATTTATCATTCACACATTAATGGTCCATCCATTGACTAATCTATTGCTACACAATGCCTAGTGACAAGGCAACCAAGATTCCCTCACTGGCAAGATCTCTACTTATAAAGTTGGTGGTTCAGTCTAGAAGGATATCGTAAACCACTATGCATACCCATAAACCCCTCACTAGATTCACAGTCATATTGAGCATCAAACAAATACCCTCAAATATCATAAATCCAAATAAGTATACGTTTCACCAACTAAAAATTTTTGCAGTATAGCACATACGCCAGAGATACCTTTTGCAAAGCTTTTCTCATTTCAAAAGTCATTTCGTGAACCATTTCGTAAGGCAATACATATATGTATCATTTTACATTACTTTTCTTTAAATCATTCTTAAATCATTCGAAGTTCTAATAGGCACTTTTTATGCAACAATAATGTCATTTTGTAATTCATACTATATATAATCTAGAGTATTTTTGGAATATGAGTTTTAGAAACTTAAATAAGATATAATACCACTCACCTCAGAATGCCTACAATCAAACAATGTAACTATAAGTGCCGACAATCTTATAATCCTAACAACTAAACAAGAATCGACATCAATGTCATGACCTTTAGGAGGTGAATTACCGAGGCAAAAGCTAATAGATTACTAAACAGAAATGAAGGTTCCTCTCATAAGGCCATTCTCACGTTTAGTGTGGACTCTCTAAGCCATATGAATCACAATTTGGTATTTAATTCAACATGTGATCAAACTAAACTTTTGGAGCCGCCACTATTTGGTTATGGGTCGAATAGACACAAGTAAAATTTAGGACTACATTTTACTTTTACAAATGAGGGATTCATGAATTCAGAGATTTTGTACGCTAAATTAATCAAATGCCCATTTGATACCTATTCTCTTTATTTCAAAAATGTTTTTGCATGCAATTTCGATCAATTTTTTCTTACGCCACTATTCATTAATGAAAACAGCATAAATTACTAGAAAGATTAAAGAATCTAAAACAAATGAGCTTCCCTATTTGTCACCCATCAAGACAGGGGTCTTGCAAGCTTAGACTTGGGAAACGAACGCGCAATGACGAATGCATTTTATGCATGAAAAGGTTGATGAATGTGACTAATGCATGACTTAAACTATGTGAGTAACTAGGATGCATTGTCAATTGATTCTTTTTAGGTATTCTTTTTTATAAAGATGACTCAATTAATGCTGTGATTATAGGCACTAATCAAACATGCATTGATGAACAAACGTAAAGTCTTAAACGTCATGGCCATGAATGAACTACATGCAATGCCATAGGATCAATTCCTATAGCTCATGACATGACATGTCGTGGATGCTACGACATGAGATAGAATTAATCATGGACTAATCCTACGATGCAGATTATGTAAAATGCTATTTTTATTTTCATTTTCTGAAAACAGCAAATCTAAGAACTATAACATGACTTAATGAACTAGTCATTAATATAAAACTTTGTGCCGGGTGGGTGATACATATAATGCAATTAATAATTAACATTATCTATATGACTTAATTACTAGAAATCAACCTAGAATGCATGATTTCCTAAATGGCAAGCATTGCATGATATGAGACTAACGAATTCTAAGTCCACACGCAATCTATTTAAAGCTTTAATGACTGTTTTTGTTTGGTTTTTTTATTTAATAAAATATACGGATAATCCTATGTCTACATGCATCCTAAAATTAACATGCATTGCTTTAACTACGGAAGTCCTAAAATGTTAATCATGAATGCACCCTAAGCTGTAAATGTGCATGTGACAATGACACACAATAATGATGGAAACAAGCGTGGGAATTAGAACAACCTGAGGTTCTATCAACTAATGACCTGCAATTGAATTTAGTGGAACTTAATAACCAAAAACTTTACACAAACCTTAACCTTACTTTGATTAGGTTTAACCTAGTGACGCCAAGGGACTCACGACAGAGAGGGGTGGTCACCAAAGGAGAACTGCGGTTGATGAAGCCTCCGGAAAAGCCGTGGATAATGGACCTTGCGGTATACCGTTGGGGGAGGCCGCGGGAATGCCAAGAGGAAAGGACGCCAGGTATGGATGACCTAGCGATGATGGACTCGAAAAGGATTTATGCGCACGACTTGGTCGATCTCTCTTTCACCGAGTCATTTTTCCCGTTTTTGTCTTGTCGCCTCTGTAGCTTCACGTCGGAATGTGCTCTGCTCTCGATAGAACCCACGTTGAATCTTCCTTCGTTGACCATGGCTACACTTTAGATATTCCACTCAGTCCAATTACGCCCACTTCTGGTCTTTTTGCTTTCTTAACCCATTGCTTTCTTTTGACCATCGATTAAATCCTCACATGGGATAGAATAAAACGACTCCGCAGACAAGTGCTGGACTCTGACCGTACGGGAAGGGTGCTAGCCTTTCGCTGTAGGGACATCGCGTCGGGAAGCTGATGTCGTTCGCTGGAAGTGCAGTGAGGGAGCTCTGCGTAGTGTCGGCTATGGTCTAGATTTGCTGGGCGCAATGATGAGGAGGGCCGGGATTGATTGCAACACGGAGATTGCTGAACTTCACTGGAGCCGTCGGGACAGGAACATCAAAGATGCAAGGACATGCGGGCACGCTTGTAGAGGCACACCCGTACCTCTGGGGCTGCTCCCGGCCGTCAATGAGAGTCACCAAGATTGCTAGAAGGGAAAAAACGTGGACATAAGCTCACGTCGGTGACTGGTGGCGATGTTAGAGTTGCAAAGCCAGCAAGCGGGGCCACGGGGGGACGACGAGAGACTGCAGGCACAAGGCAATGTGCTAGATAGGAGGATTCGACAATGGGGATGATGTGGAAGTGAACGCGTCCAAATTCGCTCATCTCCATTCTTCCACGGCCAGCTTTGATTCTTTCCCTTAATTGCTCTGGCCATTATCCGTTATTGATCTTTATTGCCCACCAGATTTTCGGATTTGGCTCCCAATCTTTCCAGAATTTGTTTCTTGATTAGAGCCAATTCCTTTCACGGTTTTCTTTGGCATTTAATCTCCACCGCTTGAATTTTGGATGCTGAATATTGTTTGTTTTCACCGAACTTGACCAAATTTTCCACTTTCCCTCGAAGACGATAGAAATAATCTTTGAATGCTTCCATATCTAACCCAATCTTTGAGTGCGATTTTTTTAAAGGTGGACTAAATCCGTCAAATTGATCATCATTCATTTTGTCTCTCCAACATGATTAATGTAGATAAAGTACTTCTAAACACTATCATTATTTAGATGACAAGGAATATATAATGTCTAGCGTAACTTTATTATAAAACAACTAAATATAATAACTAAAATTTAGGTGTCAACAATGAAAACTGTTTAAAATACTATAACAACTACGAAATGGCTATATTAAGCTTAACGCTAACAAAAGACTCCTCAACAAAACTCTCAACCAATATAAATATTTGAAATTATCTATAACACGAAGATTGAGCACAAAACTCGGTCATGCTATAATGAGCTTAAGTCAAAAGCAAGATCTTTTGAAGCACTAGAAGACCCATAACTTGGCTGACCCAAAATTAAGCTCTTTTTTTCTTTTTTGATCTGAAATGCGATTACTGGATTTACTTCTTAAAGTTTTGAGGAAATACATCAAAAGCATCAGTGCTTAAAAGGTCTAGTAGAGTGGGCGGGGGATTAAACAACCAGTTATTGGGAAGATAATTTAAGCAACATGCTTTGGCAAGCCAATCCGCAGACCTGTTGGCATTTTTGGTGCAATGGGCCAAGGAAATGTGCTAGAACTCCTTCAACTTGGTTTGGGCCCGGTCCAGTAGAGGCTTCACTTGCCAGTTTAACTCCTTTGAAGACATTACCGCTTGCACGAGGGGAAGACAATCAGATTGTACTTCCAGATGAAGTTCCGTTCGATTGGAGAGCAGATCTAGGGTTTGAAGGAGAGCTAGGGCTTCTGCTTGTGTAGCCGAGGAAGCATCGACGATTTTCGCGAAGCCATCAACAAGACATCCTCGGGAATCTCTGCAGAGACACTCGATCGCTACTCTGTTCTTTGCCAATCTCAAGTCTTCTTCGGTCTCTACTTCCGCTTCGTTCAGTTCAGCGAAGGACGCATCTACATTAATTTTTAGGGTGCCTTGAGGTTGAGGTCACCATCGAGCAGGTGCAGTAGCTTTCTTCTTTTCAATTTCTGGTAGATGAGTCGAAGTTCTGAGATTATCAAACAGAGTATACGCCTGGAATAAAGTGTGCTGAGGTGACAGGGGACGGTGGCCAAAGATATGCTGGTTCTGGTCCTTCCAGATACTCTAGAGAAGAGCAACAACTTGGTCGAAATACTTGGTGAGTGTCAGGTTGTTTTTCAGCTGAAAAAGCCAGTCATCAAACCGTGTTAACCTAAATCTGAAAATTTTGATGTGCAGGGGTGCGGCGCTCAAAATTTGAGCTATCCATGGACAAAGTAAGAGGATATGTTCAGTGGTTTCAGCTTCCATATTGCAAATGGAACATAAAGGATCAGGTACTATCTTTCTCCTATGAAGGTTATCCCTTGTTGGTAGTGCGTTGTGACATGCTTGCCAAAGAAATAGTCTGATTTTGGGTAGGGTTTGAGAATGCCAAATGTATTTCTAGAGATATGGATTTATTTGATGTGATGAGGTTGCTGCTGTGGTATGATTACTGGTTGGGTTTTCTCTTGCTGAAAAATAGCCACTTTTTGCTGAATAAATACCAGATTTAGTGTGCATCCAGACCAGCTTGTCTTTTGAATTGGGCAAACCAATAGGGGTAGCGAGTATTTCCCTCACAATTCTTTCATCAAACATCATTTCCACCTTCTCTGTATTCCACTTTCCAGTCCCTTGTTCTATTAAATCTGCCACTTGAACTGGTTCGTTTCTTGTTGTTGGACCGCCTATAGGGCCACTCTTTAGCCATTTGTCTTCTCGGATTGAGAGTTCTTTTCCATTCCCAACTGAGTACATTATATGTATCACTTCCCCGAGTTATACTTTGCCAACCCCATAACGGATGAGAGCCTTTTCCAGCTGTCCAGAAATCACCCTGTGGATAATACAAACCCTTCATTACTTTACTCAATAGGGACTGAGGATTTTGTGAGATTCGCCACGTTTGTTTCCCCAGCATTGCTATATTGAAAGCTATAAGATCTTTAAAGCTAATACCCCCTTCATCCTTTCTGAGTTTCAAGGATTCCCATTTCTTCCAATGTATACCAGCATGTCTACTGTTCGTTTTCCACCAGAAATTTGCGGTCCTCTTCTCAATAGCTTTGCAAATAGAAACTGGGATTCTGAAAATGGACATAGCATATTGAGGGATAGCCTGAATCACTGATTTTATTAAAACCTCCTTCCCCGCTTTTGATAACAAGCTTTCCTTCCAACTTTCTAGCTTTCTATTTACTCGCGCTAGGATCCACGCAAACATATCTTTCTTCGAGGAGCCCCAATTTGAGGGAATTCCTAAGTATTTCCCTGTTTTCTCTATCTCTGGGACTCGTAATGCTATGGCCATGTTCCTCCTCAATGTAGTAGGGCAGAATTTGCTGAAATATATACCTAATTTATTAAGGTTAATGGCCTGACTAGAAGCAAAGCAGTATTCATGTAGGATCATCACCAGATTTTGACATTCTAGGGTTGTGCCATTGAGGAAAAAAATAGAGTCATTCGCAAATAACAAGTGTGAAAGGGTAGGGCAGCTATTGTTCAGTTTAATTCCTCTAAGTGTGCCATCATCCACCGCTTTTCTCATCATGGTTGATAGAACATTAGCTACTAATATAAAAAGATAGGGTGATAGTGGATCACCTTGGCGAATTCCTCTAGTTGGCCTGAAGGAAGGAAGAGTCTCCCCATTGAAATTTACACTGAATGTAACTGTGGAAACACATAGCATCACCCATTGCACCCACTGTTCGCAGAATCCCATTTTAGTTAAACATTCTCTTAGGAAATCCCATTCAATCCGATTATACGCCTTCTGCATATCTAACTTTAAGACTGCTTGAAACTTCTTTTTCCTCTCCCGAGTTCGTAATCTGTGAAGAACCTCCTGTACAATCAATATATTGTCTTGTATTTGCCTTCCCCCAACAAAAGCACTATGTTCTTCTACAATGAGTTGAGGTAGTAGAGGTTTTAATCTGTTGGACAACACTTTTGAGATGATTTTATATACAAAATTGCAAAGGCTGATGGGGCGAAACCGTTCCAACTTTTCTGGGTTTGGGGTCTTAGGAATAAGGGTTATAAGTGTTCGGTTCAGATCAGGATTGAGATAACCGGTGGTGAAAAAATTCTGTATTTCTGTAAATATGTCCTAAGAAATATCTGGCGAGTGATTTCTGAAAAAAAGGCCATGCATGCCATCTGGTCTAGGAGCTTTATTGGCTCCTAATTGTTGCATAGCTGTCATGATTTCCTCCATACTAACAGCTTCGACTAGTCGTTGATTCATTCTCGCATCCACCAAAGCTGGAATTTGTTGTAAAAGGGGCTAAAAGTTTCGATTCTGATTCTCCTCTGGATAGTTGTGGCATGAAAGAATTTGGTATTTTTATCCCCCCATTTTAACCAATTGATTCTTGACCGCATTCCCCAATACATTTCTTCTTGTCTCCACGACTGGTCGATTTCTTTTATTAATTCCTTTGCTGCCTTGCTCTCATTGGAAGTTCCTGTGATGTTCATTAAGTGTTGTAGCTCTCTATTCAGCCACGTAATCCTCTTTTTAGCATTGGTGAATTTGTTCTGGCTCAATTTTGACAACTTTTTTGACACTATCAGCAGTTTCTCCACCACGCTAAACTGTTGGAAAGCCGGTTCAGCCCAAGTATCCCTTACGAGAGTCACACAATCCTCCTCCTCTGCCCAGAAAGCTTCGTATTTAAAGCTCTTCCCCTTTCTTTTCCTCAGAGGGCTTGTCGAAAGAATAATTGGGGTGTGATCGGAACCAATGGCGGGTAAGGCAATGTTTTCAGCTGTGGGATAGTTAATGCACCATTCTGAACTACATAATACTCTGTCTAAACACTTCTTGACCAGATTTTCTCCCTCTCTGTTGTTGGTCCAGGTAAAGGTGCACCCCTTACATTCCAAATCCAGTAGAGAACATTTATACAGGAAATCTTTGAAAGTTGTAAGCCGGTAAGTTTCTGCTCTTTTCTTGCCACTTTCTCACAATGATATAGGATTTCATTAAAATCGCCCATACACAAGCAAGGGAAATGATAGTGTAGACTTTCCTGATAAATATTCTCCCATAATCTAATTCTCTCCTGAAATTCATTTGGAGCATGTGTAAATGTGATGTGGATACGTTGGTTGTTTGCTTGTAGTTGGCATTGAGTGAAAATTACATTTTCTGTGAAAGAGTCAATGGACAGAAGTACCTGGTCATCCCAAAAGATTGCTAAACCCCCTGCTGTACCTTCTGGATTCACTAAGAAATAGTGTTGGAAATTAAGTCGCCACCGTAATCTTAGCACCTTTTGCTCCTGATTTGTTGTCTCCATAATAAAGACAATATTGGGCCTTTCCTGAGTCACTAGAACTCTCAGAGCTTGAATTGTCAAGGGATTGCCCAGCCCTTGACAATTCCAGCTTAAAATCTTCATGGATGAGTTGGTGGCTTATTAGGGCTAGCCACCAAAGCCCACTGATCAGACTTGTTTGCCACACGGATAGGGGTTTCCACTAGCTGAGTGGTATCAATCACTGCTGTCATGGATGTTTGAGCACCATAAGGACATAATCGTTTTCCTTTTTTTTGAGGAAGAAAGTTTGGCACTTTTAGTTTTCTCTTTGTTTGGTCCTTTCCCTGCAAAATTGTCAACCATTTCTGCTTCAATCTCCTTTCTCTGTTCCTCATATACTCTTTGTTTGGTCCTTTCCCTGCAAAATTTTCAACCATTTCTGCTTCAATCTCCTTTCTCTGTTCCTCATATAGCACCATGACAGATTCCTCATCAAGGCAGCTGCTTCCTCTTTTTTGAGGACTCTTCTCTTCCAAGATAACTAGTGCTTGAGAAGGAAGATGATGGTTGCATTCTTTGGAACAAGAATGTTCTGCATTATCCAGTAGGCTGAGTTGTTGAGTTTGTTGCAGATATTGATCCTGTTGCTGCTGTTCTGTTGTAAGTACCAGTGAAATGGGGGTTTCGGGCACACTTTCCTCTTCTTCATGTTAAAATTCTTGTTTACCATAAAAGATTTTCCCATAAGGACTAAGCTCCCGCGCTTCTGCTCTTAGCCAATGTCCAAAGCGGCCTGGTAAGTTCTTAGCTAGCCCTGATTCCTCATATGGTATTTCTTTGCAAAATGTCGCATAATGGCCAATTCTCCCACATGAATAGCAATAATGCAGTAGCCTTTCATACTTGAATTCTACCCACAAACTCTTGTTGTCAAGATTCACAAGAACTCCAGTTTTAAGAAGGTTTTCCAAATTCAACTTAATCTGACCCTACCCACCTTGTAATTGTTGTTCCCTTTCGCTTCTAATTTCACCTCCACAACATCTCCAATTTTTTATGCAATTTCTGTAACTACCTCATATGTAACTCTCCCAAAAGGGAGGCCAAATAGATTTATCCAGAAGTCACAGTAGTTAAATTCATAGCAGATATCAGGGGTGTCGGGATGGCACTGCTTTAGAACCAATAAATTGCTTGAGAAAGACCACGGCCCTGAGTCTAATATTCGTTGTTTTTCAGCCTCCGATTGGAAGGAAAATGAGTAGTATCCAGGCTCTATTACAGCACAGGTAAAACTTTCGTTCCGCCAAACTTTTTTCATTGTAGTGATGAATGCATTAAAATTCACATTAGGCTTGTTAAAAAACTTCCCATATAACGTTTTCCGACATGCTAGCAGGTTTTCTTCAGGGATTTCACCTAGGATATCCACCACATCTTCCTCGCACCATAGATTGCCCAGACTTTTGCAGAGGGCAGCCAACCTTCGCTCTTCGTCATACTGGTTTGCCATCTTTCTAAAAACAACAGCACTACCACGAACAGAGATAGAGAGCTAGCCTGATTCTTCAGTAATCAGCTGGTTTTTCTGTATAGGGCAAAAGCTAAATATGGATGAAGGGAGCTCTGATTCTGCGGAGAAGACAGAAGGGGATGATGTGGTGAGTAGAAATGATGGAGATCGGGGGAGGGAGCTTGCTGCAGAGGCGATGGTGAGATAATGGGTTTTAGGGTTTATTATGTGCGAGGAAACGAGGGATGGGGTTAGGGTTTTCCAACTCCAATGTACTCTGAGTCATCGGTGCTGGGGTGGAAGAAGATGAAAGATGGATTGAGGATTCCAAAGCTGCAGAATCGAGACCTACCCAAAAGGGAGGAGGATGCTACTCAAGCGGTAGAGAGAGAGCTCCATTGTCGGAGCAGGAAGATGAAGAAGTATTTTTCAACGTTAACGAGGTGTTACCCAAAATCAAGCTCAAAACTGTCAAATTTCAGTCTGAAAGATGCTGATCGCGCACTACTCATCACTATCAACTTCAAAATTTTGTTTTGAGCAAATTGTTAAGTCTAAATCGAGTTTTATAAAATCCTATGGCTCCTAACACCCTATTATTTCTATATATATTTGTAGCTTACCGACTACTTAATCGAACCTCGTAGTTCAAAATTCATAAAGCCCCAAATTGGTACCCTAACCCCAAATATTACTCCGATTAGATAAACGAAGGACGCAAGCCCTTATTGGGCATTGCGATAGAAGTCAAATTGGCTTGACGAGGTTCTTGTGGCGCAAAACCCTCCTCATTACCCTTTCCTCTTCTCCCTTCTTGCCTCTCTCTCAGTCTCTTTATGCTGAACGTGCCCTTTTTTGACTTGGTCAAAGAGATTTAAATGTTACATGTTTGGGGCTAGTCAAGCAATTCACAATTTACTATCCAAGATGCCAAACCAAATCCACCTTCAAGGCAAAATACTTTAAACCAATGGATTTTAAATCATAAATGCTGACCCTTTTTCTCCATTGTCTTGTGAACTTGATTGTGCTAGGTTTGGTGGACTATTGAAAAGCAAGAATTAGATGATCATCACGTTCACGACATGAACCGAGTCTTGGTCACCCCTAATATCTGTTTTTACATTGCCAAAATATGGCCCGACACACTTTATTCATTCAAATGGTGACTTTATAAGAAAAAGTGAGCGGGCATCTGCTCTTTATCTCATCCATCCAAGCGCAAATCAAGTCCCCTCCATTGTTTATTAGCGAAACATCTTGACAAAATATGGCCTGACACACTTTATTCACTCAAATGATGACTTTATAAGAAAAAATTAGCCTAATGCAAGTCAAGTCCCCTCCATTGTTTACTAGCGAAACATCTTGACAAGTCTCCATGCCGTGTTGTTCTTCTCATCCATCCAAGCGCAAGTCAAGTCCCCTCCATTGTTTATTAGCTAAACATCTTGGCAAGTCTCCATGTCATGTTTTTCTTCTTGGTTGTCTTATGCTGTACATTGTGTAAGTCCCATTGCCAACGGCAAGAAATGGAAAAATTACCCAATCAATGCTAAATTTATTGCACGGCTTTCAATTCAATCATAAATTTTTCAATTTTCTTAATTGAGTGATAAACTTTTATACAAAATTTCATTGTAGTCCTTCTGGATAATTTGTGCCATCTTACATCGCAAACTGTTGGCTATCTATTGGAATTCACTAAAATATTTAGGACTAAATTTGCGAAAATTATAACTAAATTTGCATCTGTATAATAGATTTACAGCTGACCCGATAATATTTCCACAGAAAGGCATTATTTATTTATGTATTTGCTTACTATGGTACACTTGCTTGTAGAGGCTCACCCGTACCTCTGGGGATGCTGCTGGACGTCAATGAGAATCACCAGGATTGCTAGAAGGGAAAAAAGCGTGGACATAAGCTTGCGTCGGTGACCGGTGGTGATGTTAGAGTTGCAACGGCCAGCAAGCGGGGCCTTGGAGGGACGACGATAGACTGTAAGGACGAGGCAACGTGCTGGATAGGAGGATTGTTACAAGAGCACGCCACGTAAACCGCCTTGAGTGAGATTCACCATTTTTATTGGTCCATTCCTCACGACTTCTCACCCTCAACTCTGGCTACTTTCCTTTCACCTGGTGTGTCTGGGCATGTAAAGCATGGAAGTTGATGGATTCAACAATAGGGATGATGTCTAAAAATCGCTGAATTTTGGCTAAATTTGTCACCGAGAATCGGTCGTGAATTTCTCTAATTCACTTTCAGATTTGGAATTCAAATATTTTGGTTTCCATTTTACCTTCTACTCATATTCCCGCGAACGCGTCCAAATTCGCTCACTTCCATTACCGATTCCTCGGCCAGCTTCATTCTTTCCGTTAATTGCTCTGGCCATTTTCCGTTATTGATCTTTATTGCCCCCGCGATTTTCTAATTCAGCTTCCAATCTTTCCAAAATTTGTTTCCTGATTACAGCCAATTCCTTTCCCGGTTTACTTTAGCTTTTAATCTCCACCGCTTGAATTTCGGACGCTGAACATTGTTTGACTTCACCGTACTTGATCAATTTCTCCACTTTTCCCTTAAAGATTATAGAAATCTATAATCTTTGAATGCGTCTATATATAACCCGATCTTTGAGTGCAATTCTTTTAAACGTGGACTAAATCGGTCAAATTGATCATCATCCATTTTGTCCCTGTGACATGCTTAATGCAGATAAAGTAATTCTAAACGCTATCATTATTTAGATGCCATGAAATGTCTATTGTCTATCGTAACTTTAATATAAAATGACTAAATATAATAGCTAAAATTTAGATGTTAACAATAGAATCTGTTTAAAATGCCACAACATTTATAAAACGGCTATCTTAAGCTAACAAAAGGACTCCTCAACAAAACTTTCAACCAATGTAGATATTCAAAATTATCCACAACACGAAAGTTGAGCACGAAACTCGATTATGCCGTAACTCTCTCCACTGAACAACATTTCAGGCGAGCTTATAGTCAAAAGGAATATCTTTTTATCCATAACTTGGCCAACCCAAAATCGAGTCCAAAATTGTTGAATTTCAGTCCAAAAGCCACTAGTCGCGCACCATTCACCGCTTGTGGTCAATTTCAAAATTTTGTTTTGAACAAATCGTAAGTTCAAATTGAGTTTCATAAAATCCTATTGTTCTACAACACCATAAACTATCATTTCTGTATATTTTCGCAACTCAATGACTATTTAGTCGAAACTCATAGTTCAAAATCCACAAAATCCCAAATTGGTGCCCTAACCCCAAATATTACTCTAATTAGATAAATAAAGGGTGCAAGCACTTACCGGACGTCGTGATATGAAGTCAAATTGGCTTGTCGAGGTCCCTATGGTGCAAAACCCTCTTCTCTTTTCCCTTTCCTCTTCTTTCTTTCTTTCCTTTCTCTTTCTCTCCCTCTTTCTTTCTTTTCCCCGAGTGTCTCGGTTTCTTTACGCTGAACATGCCCGTTCTTTGTTCTTTTCCTTTTCCTTTTCCTTTTTTTTACGGATCATACCACTATCTTTTTGACTTGGTCAAAAAGATTTAAATATTACATCTTGGGGGCTAGTCAAGCAAGTCACAACTTACCTTCCAAGATACCAAGCCAAATCGACCATTAAGCCTAAATACTTTAAACCAATGTATTTTGAACGAGAGACGCCGACCCTTTTTCTCCATTTTCTTGTGAACTCGATTGCGCTGGAGTTGATGGACTATTGAAAAGCAAGAATTGGATGGTCATCACATTCCTGACCTGAACCGAGTCTTGATCACCTTCCCCATCGTATTTCACATCGAAACATCTATGTTCCCATTGCCAAAATATGGCTCAACACATTTTATTCTCTCGTACGATGACTTTGTAAGAATAAGTGAGTGGGCATCTGCTTTTCATTTCATCCATCCACGCGCAAGTCAAGTCCCCTCCATTGTTAATTAGCGAAACATCTTGGCAAGCCTCCATGCCACGTTGTTCTTCTCGGTTGTCTTACGTTGTACGTTGTGTAAGTCCCATTACCAACGGCAGAGAATGGAAAAATTATCCAATCAATGCTATACTTATTATATGTATGCCAATTCAATCATAAATTTTCCAAATTTGCTAGTTAAGTTATAAACTTTTGCATGAAATTCCATTATAGTCATTCTGGATAATTTGTGCCTTCTTACATCGCAAACTGCTACATCACTGATTTCTTGCAAAATCTTTTGCATGAAATTCTATTAAGATGTTTAGGATTAATTTGGTAAAATTGAAAAATTTAGCACTCAATTGGCACCCGTATAATAGATTTAGAACGGATCAAACAATATTTCCACAGAAAAGCATTATTTATTTATGTATTTGGTTTTTCTTCCCATGATAATCGGATCTATGGAATCCATCGAGCAATCAAGTAATCCTAATTCACGTAATCCCAATTTGCATGAAGCGTGATATTCCTCCCATCCTATTCGGATATTTTTATACACACCAAATAACAATAATAAGTTTACATAGACTGATATGCTTATCACAATTACCCAACTCAATTGATGCGGTTACATTTGTCAATAAATTACAGGTGTATTTTAATTTTCATTGTAGTAATTGATCACCTTGAACGATAACTTCTATGAACACTTGCCGTGCTAAACAATATTACGCCGTTTTGTCGTAATGTACAAAAAAATGTTGTAACAAGTCGTAAAATTGGTTTATTGCATTATATATGCATGTATAGTCCCGACGAAGTGCAATGATAACATAAAATAAAATATTACACGGTAATACCCTCAGAATTTTATTACCTACTTACTAGAGGCTTGAGTAGATGATATATTGGTAAATGACTATATATCAACAAACGATTTAATTTCAATTATGATAATGTGAGACTTTGCGTATAAAAAGTTTGTGAAATCAATACTAACTATTCTAACACCTTCGACTTTGGCATGATGCCTTCAGGCTTTATGGCCAAAAGAAGCCGCGTCGAAAGCGAGAGATTTCTGGGAAACAAAGTGGAAACGCCATCATCGTGCTCGAGAAATATTGGGATCAATATTCACTGCAATCTCCTTATTGAACAAAATAATTTGGAGTACTTTTATGTGTATCTTTGCTTTTTGGGACAAAATATCTTTCAATAAATTCCATCGAAGTCCACGTCGGATTATTTGAAACTCCTAAATAATCTCTACTTATTAATAAATAACAATCTCAATAGGCTTGGTGACTCCCCAATTTTAATCTTGATATTTCTTTTCTTCCAATGATCAAGATATTCCATGGAAAATTCAACCATGACATTTCGGTAATTGTCCTTTGGGAAGATCATCGGCATTGATTTACTTTACTAATGTGCCATTGTATGTAATGTTGGGTTTGATATGGCGGAGTGGAAGGGAATTAGGCAATGGCATGGTGCGACTATTCCGATATTTTTGTTTCGTAAAATTTGGAAATAAAATGGAACGGGGATTCTTGTGTTTGGTTGGTATGAAATAATGCTGTGGGAATAACATTGAATGATGATATTTTAATAATTTTTACATTGTATTTGCATTAATAGTACCAGCAAATGGGCACATGTTTTGTGTATGGCAAAAAAAGAAAAAAAAAAAAAACAGTCGAATCCCTTCAAAAAGGGGCGAAAATGATTATTCTTTTCTCGCCAAACGTAGATCGGGACGACTCTTGTTCAACATTTTTCCCCATTTTCACTATGCAGAAAAAACATACCTCTTCCTTTCCAATTGAGCAAAGGTGGGAATTTTCATTTTTTCCCGACACTTTTTCCCCCACTTTACTGGCAATGTCCAATTTGTTTTCTACATAGAATTTAGTTTAGTATATGTCCAAATAAATTTCCGGATTAGGCCTAGCTGGGTTGCTTGTCCCCCTCATTCCCTTTGGTTAATTTTATGTCTTGAATAGGAATTTCTTGTAATCCATCTTCCGGTTAGCATTTCAATGAAGTATCTTTCCAACCAAAAAAAAAACAAGTTTCCGGGTTAGGCTACAAGTAAAAATATATCAGAGTGAAAAAACCACGACATGAAATAACAAAACCAACATTTTATTATTATCAGACAATTCGTCTCATAAATTACTGTATAATTTTCATGGCAGATGCCTCCAGCATGGTAAAAAGGCTAATTTCACAGTGTATTATAGTAATGATCCGTGTAAGAAAAGCTGTCTATTGACATATATTTTGGTACTTAAACTTTGATACATTTGCAGGCAAAGGCCTAGCTACAAGTCTCGGTCTGCTTGTGCTGTAGCCATGTCTCCGTCAATTACGAGCACTGCGTGGGGGCGTGAATTACAAGCAAGTCTTGGTCTTCTTGGGCTATAGACGAAGTCCTAGCTGCAAATCTTGGTCTTCCTGTGTTGTAGCCATGTCTCCATCTCCGTCAATTACGAGCACTGCTTGGGGGTGGGGTGGGGGGGGTGGTGGGGTGGTGTTACTTTCTGTCCTGCTGATATTTTCAATGGAAGAAGAAAATAATTTAAATAATTATCGCCTGAGTACGGATCAAAAAGATGATGTCGGTTGTATGGGGAGCTCACGTTATAAATATAACGCCTGCATGCATATATCTTCCTCACACTTCTCTCTTCGACAATCTCCACTGCTTGATGACAATGGAAAGATCAATTACAGCTTTCTCATTTGCGCTGCTTGCTTCTTTAGCTTCAGCACTTGTCCTTGTGGTCCAAGCCCAGCCAGGTCTCTCTCTCTCTCTCTCTCTCTCTCTCTATGGAGTTGTGTGAAAGGTCAAGATTCATTGAACTTGTTCCAATGATCCAAATAGAAAAATCGCAATTCTATTTCATTGACATTTTCTTTTTTATAAACTTACAAGGTTTTATCAGCATCGATTGTGGGGCATCCCATGACTACACTGATGAGAACACTAATATAGCATATAAAATGGATGATGGGTTCATTGACTCGGGGAAAAACATGCAGACATCCGGCACATTGTATCAAGATATTATACAGTATTTGAACAATGTAAGGATTTTTCCCGATGGAAGGATGAATTGTTATACTTTGAGAACAGATCAAGGCAAAAACAGAACCTACTCTATTAGGGCATGGTTTCGGTACAAGAACTATAATGAGGATCCCGAGGGTCCTGTTTTCAACAGGCATCCTGTTTTCGACCTATACATCGATGTTAATTATTGGGCCACGGTGGACTACTTTTTTGGTGTCGAAGAGATCATGTATGTGCCCAAGGCAGATGATATACGAGTGTGTCTTGTGAACACTGGCAATGGAGTGCCCTTCATTTCGGCATTGGAACTAAGAGCTTTGGACGATGACATCTATTCATCGGGATCTGGGCTCTTGCAACTACGTCAGCGGTTCGACCTGGGAGGAAGCTTGGCGGCACATGTCAGGTGATCAATTCATTTTTAAAATACAAATGAATACTAATCAGTAGTAAAGAGAAAGATTCGGTCTTTCCTCGTCGAACTTTTGCCATTCTCCATGGGGATAATTGGTTCTAGGGTGGTTAGGTTCTCCTAGTTCTCAGTTTTTAAACTCTGGAACTTATCCTGTTTGCCTGGAACCAGTTTAGAACCTACCATATTTTTCCGGTCCGGTTCCAATATCTACTCAAAAACCTATTTTATTTTTTTCTGTTCTGTTTTTTAGTTTATTTTTTATAGCAAAATCATATAAGGCTTTGAGTAACAAAAACGATTTAAAGTTTAAGATGAACAACATAAATCTCTATCCACAAAAAAACAACAATCCATAAGAGAATATGTAGTCACGTACAATTATAAACAATAAGAAGTTCAAACATGTAACGTAATCTATAAAAATTTAGGGGAAAAAGAAAGAATGGCAAGGAATTTTGAGAAAGAACAAAGGATGAAGGAGTCCAAAGGTTATAATTTAGAGGAAAGAGAAATTAAGACTTTGGCTTTTTAGCTTATAAAACCGGTTCCAAAACCAATTCCAAAATAGGGCGGTCTGATTTGGTCCCTGGGTAGGTATTTACTTGGAAACTACTCCTCGACCAATTCCGCCTGGTTCCAAAAATTTGGAACCTATTCTTGTATTAGTTCCCGGACCTATTTTTCAGGCTGGTCCGGCCCAATTCGGTTCCCGAGTAGAACCAGTTTGGTTGCATATCCCTAATTCTACAAACTATTGAAGGCGTCAGTCCGCAAAGACGAAAAAGGCCATGAAAAGATCAACAAATTACAACACAACAAACTGCTAATCTGATCAACACAGATAGTTGAAGGAAATGATCCTAGATGTCAAAGATTACAACAAAAATCACTAAATGATGACACAATATAAAAAGAGAAACAGAAAAGCCACTAGATCCAAGCAATAAATAAATAAAATCATTTGGAATCTTGCACTTTTAACACCAATCAAACTTAATATTTTGCGTCCGTATCAAAAACACCTAAGTTTCTCCATTATAGCAAGATAACTCATCGATGAATTTCTTCAAAAATTCAATACATTTGCACAAATATTAGTACGAAACCATATTATTTTTCGCTTTGCTAATAAAAATTCATTTAACTAATATGAATTACTAATATAATAAAGTGAGAATTGCATAATATTACTTATTTATTTTAGGGTAATCATTATATATGTATTATTTACAAAATTCGAGAGAATTCTTTTTTTCCTGTGTAGAATTCGCATGGCATGGGGTTTGCCCGCTACTAGTTTCTGTATTGTTTAGCTTCTCTCAATCAGCGAAAATATGATAAATATATTGTATAAGTCTATAAACATAAAACTTTATACTTTTAAGACATCGCACTCCTTTTTTTCTTCTCCAAAATCTTGTAAATATTCTATAAATAGACAATTCTTCAACTAATAATTTTATTATATCTCCAACATATTTCCAGTCTAAATTTAGATCTTTTCTATCTTATAAACATCTTATACTTTTCTCTATCCATATATGTGTTCGATTCCTTTAAATTGGGTCCATAATTTCTCTCTATTAATAAAATAATTCAAATATGTCATGATGAGATGATTTTGCAAAAAATTATAAATGATACTTTTTGCATACATGCGACGTGTGTCCACTCTTAATAGTAAATATGTGATAACAGTATCTTCCCTAAGTGTTGCCTTCAAGAATGTCACATAAAATCCTATTCTGTAAGGGATTGATCATGAATATTTTTATTTTACTTTCTTGTAATATGTTAATTTTCAATTTCCAAAACATATCGGCGTGCGTTTCTACAAATGGATAAGGTAAGTTGCAATCCAATTCAAACCCTTTTTTACTTGAAAATAAAATTTCCATCTGGACATCATATTGCAATTTTCAAGTTATCACTCTACGTGATATAAGTCCGTGGCAAATAATTTATCTTTGACAAACATAATCATCTGCACATCACATTGCAATTTTCAAGTTTTGCATTTATTTTGGTTGAAAAGTTTTGCATTTAACTGCCAGCAAGATATTTGATTTTTGGTAACCCAACAAAGGCATTGGTTTTTTGCTAGTATATGTGTTGAATATAGTAGCTTCAATATTTCTATTGCATATCCATATGAATTGCCGAGTTGGCATTTGTTAGTCACTTAGTCAATTGCTTAACTTAAACTGTTTGTCGAAATGCCTCACAGGTACCCTGACGACGTTTATGATCGGATCTGGACACCTCATAACTTCAGTAACTGGACCAGACTGGAAACCACATCTGTGATTGATTTATCTAAGAATAATAATGCATATAAGGTTCCCTCGGAAGTTCTTCGGACCGCTCAAGGAACAATGAGTTCGAGTTCTCCCTTGTATTTACAGTGGACAATGAGTTCGAGTTCGAGTTCTTCCTTGTTTATTCAGTGGACAACAAATGTAGCGCTGACCAATGATGCGGGATCATTACAATGGGCACCGCCAAAGACATGGATCGTGTACTTACATTTCATGGAGATTGAGAGACTGAGCGGCCTGCAGAGGGAGTTCACAATTTGCATTAACGATAATCAATTCACCAAGACAGTGAGCCTTGAATACTTAAAGCCAGTGGTTGTAGTTTCCACTCTAGTTAGCGGGCCGCTCATCATTGTCTCAATTAATTCGACGAATAAGTCTGGAAATCCACCTATCCTCAATGCCATGGAGTTCTATAAGGTTGTTGATCTTCCAAATGTACCCACAGCACAAGATGATGGTATGTTTTTATTCTTCTACCTATTTTTTATTGTTTCAAACGCATTGTACAGTTGCACTACGATTGACATCAATAAATAAGTACACAGATACTTCGTTGTCAATAATCAAGATTTAGGTAAGCCAACGCTAACTATACTAGTCTTCACTGTGGGTCTTAAGTTATTTGTGAACTCTCTGATCAATAGTTGCTTTATTGGGATCAACAGATGTGTCTTAGTATTACTCTGCTATATGCTTTAATATCCTACTTTGGCTACTTTTTGCTTGGTAATTGCTGAAGAGTCTCTTCAAATTGAAGCACTAGAATGTTACAAGTCTTTTGAAAAATTAAGTCTGCATAACCATATTTGATCACAACCACTTTTTGCATCTCTATTTTTCTCTTTGAATAATAGATCTTTCTTGTGATATAAACTGCAGTGAAAGCTATCAATTATATCAAAGTAGCGTATCACATTAAGAGAGAAAGCTGGCAAGGTGATCCATGCGTACCGAGCGAGTTCACATGGGATGGTCTAAATTGTAGTTATGGAAATCCTCCGAGAATTATATCCCTGTGAGTCCCCTGACAATGTCTCTTAGATAATACTGGTTTTCTAGCTGAAAACTGGCTGGTTTTCTAGCTGAAAACTGGCTTTTTAGGTGAACATAAAAAGCATTCTCGTTCATCATGAAAACGGAGGGATTTATGTATCCATGAGAAAGAACATTTAGGGTGAATGCAACCTTCCAGTGTGAATTCTCAGATAAACCAACAACTTTGTCATGCTTTTGTCAAGTTCTTTGGGGGCATGATTGGAACTTCGATGTTTTAATAGAGGGAGTGTTTGACACCCTAAGCTTCACATGCTATTGGAGAGAGCTCATAACTGATCTCTAAGTCGACCACCCACCCCAAAAAGTCACCATCTTGAGTATTTCTTTTGGGAGGTTGCTCCATAAAGATGGGTGGGTAATGACAAGTCATATACTCGTTGATTGGCAATAAATGCTCCCTTCTTTTCCGATGTATTGCTATGGTCTTTCTGTATTTACTTTCACCAATATTATAGGTTTCCAATTTTGTCATAAGTATTTAAAATTGCGTTGTGTGTGAGCAAATATTAGGTCCTCTGATTATTCGGTACTCTGGGTCCAAAAATAACCATAAATTACAGTAGAAGGAGATGGTGAGACTCACGCAAGGAATGAAATTGACAATTCTTAATTGTCGGTCTTCCAGTACCTGAAACATGTACACCAAGAGGATCTAAATATTTTCATTCTAAACAATTGGTTGCACAAACTTTTCTTTATTGTACCAAAAAATGCTCCCTTTATGAAGATGGCAATGACAGGATCCTCTATTTTGATCTATGATGCAGGAAACTGAACTCTAGCAATTTGATGGGCCACATAGTCCCATCACTTTCTCATCTATCAATGATGGAATACTTGTAAGTTGTGTCACTCACGATTAAGCACCCTTGGGAGTCAACTCACGATTGAATAATTAATGTTTCTCATCTATCCACAATGGAATATTTGTAAGTTGTGTCACTCATGATTAAGCACCCCCTAGGAGTCAACTAATGATTGGATAATCAAGGATTTGTTTTAAGGGAATAGTTTGTAGAAATACTGCCTTAATATGTGAAAATATCCTGCTTTTGGCTATGAAGCTGGTTAACTTCATATTAGGTGTTATAAACTTGCTCTTTCCCAGAGATTTGTCCGACAATCAGCTTACAGGAGAAATACCGGAAACTCTGGCTGAATTACCACATCTTAGCTTTCTGTAAGTTAATGTCTCTAGATGAAGCAACAAAGGATTTAAGGTGGACAAATCTCTTACCATGGCTATATTTGCAGAAATTTAAGTGGAAACAACCTGATTGGATCAGTTCCTGAAGCTCTTAAGAAAATGGTTGTGGAAAATAATTTATACATGAGGTTCTCTCTCTCTCTCTTAGTCATATACGACTTTTTATAGGGTGGAAAGACTATCAATGTGTTCTGTATAGTTGTATATGATTTTTATAGGGTGCAAAGACTATCAACATGTTCTATTTATTGTGATCAGCATTTGTCAAATCAATCTGGACACTTGTTGATAGGAATTTCAGTTCAACTCCTTCATTCTTTGTGGCAGTTTGATAGGAAACACGAATCTTTGCCTAGCTGATCCTTGCCCGCATAAGAAGAAACAAAACACCATCCTTGTTCCAGTTGTTACATCCGTTTCAGGCTTCTTTGTGGTTCTTTTTGGTGCTTTGGCTATTATTTGGTTAATCAAACAGAAACAAATGGCAGGTAATCTACATTGCATTCAACAACAATCTTGACTTTGCTTTTCCTTTGGTACAGTTCTATCAATGTCTTTACTAGGATATTAGAACATACCAATTAGCAACTTGCGATCTCTTCTCACCCACCTTAAGTATCTCATGTTACATTCTCATTGATATTGCAATCAGGAATAAAGAAAGTAGGCTTTAATAAAAATTTTCCAATGCTAGTAATATGAGTTACGTAATGATCACAAGAATATGGAGAGAAGAGAGAGACGGGATCACCACAGCATCGTCGCATCAACATCACAAAGAGAATGTGCATTATTAAGTTTGGTTATCCACAATAAAGTTTCTTATTTTTTTTTCCTTCAAGAGTAACTGTGCAATGCATGGGAAGCACTTATAAAACTTGAGAGTACAAGTTTTGTCCATAGTATTCTAATGATCTCTCAAAGAAAGTTTGATTGTGCAATCTCGAACTTATCTATTTGTATTGAGCAAAGCAAAATAATCTATATGTTAGCATATCAAAGGCAAGTGACAGAGAATCCCTTCCCAAATCTCTTGATTTTTGTCCTTTTCTCCATTAATACAGATCCTAAAACGGGATCAGAAGAACCTTGCGTACGTTTTTTAACTGTTGAGGACTCAATTGGAGTTATTTGCCTTGAAAATCCACTATCCAAAGTGGAAGTTGCAATACTCATGGGAACTTTTTGCTACAGAATCTTGTGAGAGAACGTTGAGACTAAAGGATCGACCTTTTAAGTATGGAGAGATTTCAAAAATCACTGGGAACTTTGGACGAGTGATTGGTGAAGGTGGATTTGGTAAGGTATATCTTGGCACACTAGATAATGGCACCGTAGTTGCTGTGAAGATGTGCTCTAAATTGTCAAAGCAAGGGTACAAGGAATTTCATGCCGAGGTTAGATAGGATGATGCAACCACTCCTCCTTTGAAAATCAACTTATGCTGACACTTAGGCAAATATTGTTCACTAACTTCCTCTTAGACTATTGTCAGTATACATTATAATAATGCACACTCATGATACCACAGGCACAACTCTTAGCGATTGTACACCATAGAAATTTGGTTTCCCTGGTTGGATATTGTGATGATTCCAAGCACGTGGCATTAATATATGAATACATGGCTAATGGAAATTTAAGGCAACATTTATCGGGTGTGCATGTCTAATCTACTCTATTAGTTTTTTTGCAAAATAATACTATAAGACTCTATTTTGCTTATATGGAACGTTAAGATGCATCCAACAGATGACCATCCGAAGGTCTTGCCATGGAGTAAGAGACTACAAATAGCTGTGGATGCAGCACAAGGTACATGTTAAGATATCCATAATCACTTGATCTTTCACCATCATTTCTTTGGCATTGTTTAACATTGCTTTTTGCGATAATTTCAGGTTTGGATTATTTGCATAATGGTTGCAAGCCACCCTCCTCCACAAAGACTTGAAGACTTCAAACATCTTGTTGAATGAAGACTTACGAGCCAAAATAGCTGATTTTGGCCTATCAAGAGCTTTTGCAACTGAAAATGACTCCCATGTGTCAACTCATCCAGCAGGCACTTTTGGCTACCTAGGCCCCGAGTAATTGCTAAAACTCAACATTATTGATCTGGTTCAGTTCAAGATCTTTAATTGCATAGAAATATTGACATTGCCTAGGATTTTATCTTTGATATAAGATCATCATTATTTTTTCATCCTCCCAGGTTTCAATCTTCTGGAAACTGTGACAAAAAGAGCGATGTTTATAGTTTTGGAATTGTACTTTTCGAGTTAATCACGGGCCAACCTGCAGTAATGAGAGGCTGGGATGGCAGCCACTTCATGCACATACTTGAATGGCTAATTCCTATCGTTGAAAGTGGTGATATACAAAGGGTTATGGATCCAAGGTTACAAGGAGAATTCGACATCAACTTAGCTTGGAAAGTGGTGGAGATTGCTATGTCTTGTGCACAACCAAGGGCGATTCATAGGCCGGACATATATCATGTATTGACAGAGTTGAAGGAGTCTTTGGTGTGCAAATCAAGCGGTTCTTTTGAGGTGACCTCTTTGGAGATCCATTGTAACAGTGTCCCTATAGCAAGGTAGCAGAAACTTTTCCAATACAGAAAGGTTATCTTCTTTTCAGATAAAAGATTAACTTTTGTATGCAAATTTGTACTTTCTTCTTTTATTGCGTCATCCTTTTTCCCTTTTCTTTTTGTCATTGAATCTTCCAAACTCGATATGTAACAATGATATGGTTTCGTCCTAGGTCGCTCCTCTCTCCATTCATAATGTCAGTTCATTAGATTCCTAATCCTGCGAAATTAGGAATTCCATGTTGTGTTTGGGGGGAAGGAGATTCGGAGGTTGGGTTATCCGTGGATGGGGGTAATCGGCATTAGCAAACCCTGAGGGCACGTTCTTGGAGTTCAACTGAGAAGTCAGTTAGAGTCTACACCATTGGGTAAATAGTGACAATTTTGCAATATTGAGGGGCAGGATTGAGAAAATATATAATGAGGGACTAATTATCTTCTTTCTTTTTGGGTTAGGCTCAACATATATATGTATGATGGTATCATTGGTGGTGCTAATGTAGTACTTCTCGCAAGCAACGTGGGATATACACACAAGCATCTTTAAAAAAATTATGGACACGAGAGTTAAGCTTGACTTATGATAATGAATGCATTTGTGATGTGTTTATGACCAAATAAAAGGCAATCCTGATCTCATCTAATGCTTAGAATGCGGGATAGGCTTGCCATCTAGGAATTTCGATGCAACAAACAATAACATTGACTAGACAAGAGCTACGTGGCTAGAGAAGATGTGTACCACTGCTATAACATTGCCTAGTTTGTCAAAAAACGATCCATTGACGTGCCACCGAATAGCCCCATCTGCGGCAATCAAAGGTAGGATTCAGAAAAAATGACGGCTCATCCTATTAAGCAAACCTAAAACAGGAACCTTTTCATGATCCTAGATGAACAAGGAATTTGAGCATATCGTGACATAAGTTATGTGATCCCTTCTGTGTACGGGGGACTTTGATCAAGTACCACAGGCACCAATAGAACCATAAAGTCAAAACACTTGTGCCATAGAAAGTGTGTCCTAAACTCGAGTCCCTTATCATTAAATCACTAGTGACTTTGTTGGTTTACAATGAGAATTGACAAAAGCACTTCAAATCTCTATTTGTTTTAAAGACAAAGGAAGAGTTAAGTCACTATTAACACATAAATTTTGACGACCTCTTTATTCATTTATTGCATAAGAAAAATTAGGAGTTGATACCACCCGTGGTGGCGGCGTAGTGGTTGAGCGCAGGTTCCTTTCGGGAGAGGTGCTGAGTTCGAATTCTTGCGTCGTCTGCCTTGCGAGAAAGGAACCCACAACTTACCCGGGACAGCAAGGGTGGTGGTGACTCTATTGTTCCTTCAGGGTTTACTCCGCCGCAAAGTGGCGCACGGAGGTTCCTTGGGTACCAAAAAAAAAAAAATTAGGAGTCGACCATAATCCCTAACAAGAAATATTTTTAATTTAAATTTGTATATTAGGAATATTTTTCATTAAGCCCATATAATTGCCGTAAACCTAAGCTAAATAGACTGATGTAGGGAGGCTCCGAGTTTAATTAGATTTTTGGATCAAGCCCGTGGTAGTAAGCAATTCAGCCAAACCCATTATTCCCCTCAAGTGGTCGAGATGGACTTGTGCTTTGCGCATGTAATACTTCAAACTAGGGGATACTGTGGCAAATTTGAGAAGCAATATTATAAAAATCTTTTGGTGACATGGCTATTTGAAAAGAACAAATATATAGAAAGAGCAAAGTTGATTCTCACTATTGAGGAAAAGAAGGAGAATTTAATAAAGAAGAAATTGAGTAGATTTGGCCAACATTTAAAGAGGAAAGAGAAAAAATATATTTGGAATCTTTGAAGTAGGCAATTAATCGAGCAATTTTAGGGTTTGTCCAAGTTCCAGATCTACCTATCGCAGCAGGTTCCCTAATTTTTAAAACCTAGAATCTATCATATCACAAGTTCTAGAGTGTTCCACCTGTATTATTAATTGAATAATTACAATAAATCATTACCTCTACTAACCATTATTTACTACAATCCACTTACCTCAAATAATATTTAGACGCACGAAGAATATGGAACATTAACAAAGTAAAAGTTGGATATAATTGAAAATTGAAGTTTAGACTAATGGTTTCAAATTACATACTCATCATCGAACACCATGGGATATTATAGGATTGTGTGAAGATGTGGAATAAGAAAAACACAAATATTTGTTTTAGGTCCAACTTCCACCTAAAATCTTGAACCTACCTATCAAAATAGATTAATCCATTTTTTGAACCTAGAATCTACCTTACACATCATGCAGGTTCTATTATGAAACCATGTTCACCCCTACTTAGATGAACGTGAGAGTGTTGCATAATTTAAGGAAAGGTTTTTATACATTACTGCCGTTGACATCTGATTTTTAGTCGACATGACATTAAAAGGTAAAAAATTGAGATTTGGATTTTTGATCGTGATGAAGTCCCAATTCTCGGCCAAAAAGTATCATTATTTATTTCTTTCTTTTGCATTGTTGTTTTTAAATAATTTCTAGTTTATTCTCAAGAAAAACCTAAAAAGTCAAATGGTTGACTTTTGAGTTGACTTTTCGATCAACTCTTGACCAAAAGTCAACATCGGATTAAAATTTGGCCTTTTATCTAAAAATATGCCATTTAGCTTTAATTTCACTTTTATCAAATCAATTTCCCGAAATTCAAAAATTCGATCAAAATCAACCTTTTAGAAAAAGTTAACTAACTTTTGCTCAAACATTTGATCAAAGAATTGGAAAAAATAAAAAATGCATAAAAACATTTCTTTTAATGTCAATTTGACTCTTGTGTCAAAAATTTCACAAAATTCGATTAAGAACCTTGTTTTCCAAAATTTTCAATTTTAGGTTCTAAATCAACCAAAAATAAAATTGCTTTTATTTTAGTCATAATTAGGTGCGTTCATTTTTTGACATTTGATTTAAGGACTATTTTAATTTTGTTTGTGCATTCAATTTTGCGAATTGCCTGGTCAAAATGTGAATTGCCGTTTTGAGCCCTAATTATGGACCAAAATCAATTCTTCATAACTTACGAATGGATATTTGTTTCTTACTCATTTCCTTAAGATAAGTCCAAATTCAAAATCGATTTTGAGAAATTCACACAAGAATTTATCAATTTGAAGAATTTTATTCTCTCGAGCATAAGAAAGTCAAGCAATTAAGCTTCAATTGTCAAAACTCGAATTGACTCATTCATGGTTATAGTTTAATTTCATGAATCTAGATTCAATTTTGATATCGGGCACAGATCCATTTTTGACATAAGTCGGAGCGCTTCAATTCAAAGTCAATTTGGACACAATAAGTGATCTTACATATGAGTAGTTCATTAAATAGGGCGATTGTTACATTAATTGGATTCAATTTTAGTTAATTTGCAATTTTGCCCATTAAATTGTAAATTTGACCATTTTAGCCCTTTAGGCCAAATTCAAAGTAACCATGGTTTTGACCCATTCTCTTTCACGATAATCATTCAATTATGCCAATAAAAGACCCCTAGATCACGTTCATGAGATTTAATTAACTTAATTGAATCACAATAAGCCAACTTCTTCTTAAAAATGATAAATTTCCTTTTAATTTGGTTCTTCATGGACCAAATTGCATAAATTGTGAGCCCACCGGGGTCATAAATGAGCAAAATGGCCAGAACTGGACCAAACCAATCAAGAACAGATCAAAAATCGACCAAACTGGACTGAACTGGTCTGACTGGTCTGACCAGCCGCTGGCGGGGATGGCCGATTCAGCCCCTTACTGGCCGGTTCCTGACCTCCAAAGACCAGTTTCAACATCCTTCAATTTCAATTCTCTACCTTCAACGTCTCAAAATTTTACAAATAGATCCTTGTATTTTATCAAATTGCAAATTAACCCCTAATTGAACAATTTGACACAATTCTCGATTTTAGCTAGGGTTTTTGCAAATCAAACCCACAAGATAGATTACCCGACACCTCGAGATCATGATGTAACCTTTAAAATCGAATTTTAACTATTGGATTAAGATTTTGATCGTCGAAGTGAATCGACTGCCAAAATTAGCGGTCGATCTCTCATCGATTAGCCCCTCAACGACTCTCTCCTCTATCATCTCTTAGGTGACCGGCATTGCTACCGTTCACAAGCCGATCCATGAGAACCGGCGGATCTTCTTCCTCTGGTATAAAAAATCGACAACTGAACTAGTTTGAGTTTAACCAGTTTGATTGCCGATTTGGCAATCCAAATGAGCAGAGCAACTCCCGCTGATCTCTTTCCAAGTCACTCCTCGACCTTGCAATGGCCAAGGACCGATAGATCAGCCACATGAGTAGTTCTGGTGGCCTGATCTTCTCTAGAGACTCCAAAACCGGTCTAGGCAGGATCGATTCTATCCTAGCTCGATCCGGTGGTCGCCAGAGCTTCAAGGTGCCTCAACCACCAGTGAACTACAGCTCCAGAGGTCCTTGACCTCGCCGTGGTCAGGGATAGTTGGATCGAGCTGTCGGAGCTCGATCTCCGTTGGCGGATCAAAATTGGTCCATTTTGGACCGGTTTTGATTTTTGCCTCAAGTCAGAGGTTCAATAGGCCCCGATTCGATTCCATTGGTGATTTGTGACGATCCGATCATGATCCCAAAGATTCGTGTGCTTTCCGGCGATTTGATTTGATATCACGATCAAAATCAACAAAAACCGCATCAAAATGTAATTTCTCAGTCTCGAACCCCATGGAGTGAGACCGAATTAGCCGACTGGGGCTAAAGTTCAATTTTAAATAAATATGTGATGTTTAGATGTTAGAATGATGGATTGGGACGTTGATTTGCTGAAGTTGAATGTTCTTGAATAATTATGAATGATTGTGGTTGATTGAAGCTTGAATATGCAATTTCGTGGCTATAGGACTGATCTGACGATTTGGCTAAAATGAGGTTCAAAACGACCTCATTTCAACTCGAGTCCTTTAAAATTTTAAAATACGCATTGTTAGCTTTGAATCAATAGGTCGTACGCCCCAATCGAGCATTGTTTGACCCTTGAAAAGCACGTCTAAAGATGAGCGATTCTGTAGCAATTTAGATGGATTTTTAGTTCTGTATTAGTTCCGAAATGTCATTTTGCTATTTTTGTGTAGCCTTCTATGGTCTGGATAATCTTGTCTTCACAAGTTTTGTTTCAAATTGTCTCGTGCATGTTCTGTAATTTTCTTAGGATTTTTGGCTATGTTTAATTAGGTCAAAATCGCATAGATCTGAACATAAGACAATCTGCCATGCACTATTCCGAATTGTGCTTTGATGAAATTGAGTCTGTATATGAGTTTGTTTAGTCTCAAATTCTTTATGGAAAATGAAATAAATGTTGTATATGTTCAATTGATGCATGATTTGCAAAGTGTTGATGTTGTCTAATATACCAATCGCATGAGTTAATGTGAAAAGATGCTGCAGCAATATATAGCTTGGATATGTACCTCTATTTTGCCATTTTTGCTATAACTCATGTGATTACATTTAGGTTTTGAACTCTTAACAAAAAATGTTCCTCATTGCACGTTTTGTATTTAGGACTTTTATATGTCTTGAGATGGCTGAAATCATGTCTGTTCGGTGGAGTCAATGCTGAAACAAAACATTGTCATATATGCACTTTGCCATGTTTATTTGGAGCATATAGAGACCAAATCTTGTGATCATGCCTTCTTGATAATTAAACCGCATGTTGTAAGGTTTGCATACATGTTTAGGTCATATCATTTGAGCATCATCTTGCACATTAAATTTGTGTCACAAAAGTGTTCATCACACTTAAAATTCCTAAGCATATCATTAGAAATCTTGAATTATTTCGTAATATCATTTACATTGTGTGACCTTTTTGCATGCCGATTTAGGATTAGATGATTATCCAAATTTTCTATCACATATAATCCCAAGCCTCATGTGATTTATTCATGCCATTTGTGCATTACTTCAACGATTTTGAGATTTATTAATGCATGTTTGTGTTTTGGTTTTTAGCTATAGATATGCGCATTCTTAGAAATCTCGATCTTAGAGCATCAAATCGACCTAGTTTGGACTCAAGCCCTTCTATGAAGTCGTAAGGCACACTTAAAATTTTTTAATGCTGCTAATTTCACACAGATCGCTTATCGTTGGGACCACTTTCTATTTTTTTTTTTTAAAAAAACTATATCAGAATCTGGACATGGGATCGAATTCGGACCTCTGTTTTAGACATTTGACATTTTTGTTCTATTTTTTTTATAAGGATTTTGCACTTGGTCTCTTAATGAAACTTGTTTTTCAACATGTTGGCTCTGTTGTATGAAAATATGGTGATTTTTAGACCTGTTTTGATGGGACAAATCTTTGTAAAAATGACTAAAAATCCTGCTGGTTTGACAATTTTTTGACATATTATTGCTTGTTTTCTGATTTTTGTAAAATCATGTGTAGCTCATTTAAGAAAACTTTCTTCACAAAATTTGTTTGTTATCCTATTGTATATGTTAAGGAATTTTATCATTGCCAAATTGTCATTAGACATTACTCAATATTTTGGTCTTTACATATTTGTTCTGAAATTTCCTGATTTGAATTTGATTGTGATTGTTTAGGTGAACTTCCTATATTAGTTTGTGCATGAACTTAGGCCATATCATCTTCATGAAAGTTTCTTTAAGCACCTCAGTATTTATTGTTAAATTATTTTTAACAAGTCTTCTTTTCAAATCAAATTTAAAAATGCCTTAATACATGTGCTGTTTATAAAAAAACATTTACTAAAAAATTCTTTTCCAAAGCTCGATTTGATTTAAGGAAGAGTCGTGGTTTGGCTCATATTCAAAATGCCTACATTGCTTGTGAGTATATTTATGTGAATTTCGAGCTAGCCTTGGCAATTGAATGTGTTTAATAGCTTAGATATTCCTTAATTTGAAATGTTTTAAAAAATTTTCTTAAATCCTAATTTGACATCATGATAGTCAAGTTTTGAATTGTATTCAAAATACCTACGACACTTGTAAGTGCGTTTACACAAGCCCCGAGCTAGCCTTGGCAATTGAATGCCTTTCATAGCTAAGACATCACTTTGTCTTAAAACTTTTTGTGGATAATTTCGAAAAACATCTTTGAAACATCAAATGTATTCTTTATGCACATAAACACGTTATTCATTTAGAAATGTATGTGTTTGTGATTGGCGCATGTTATTGGTAATAAGTGACCCGCCAATGGCTCACTCATTTATTTGATTTGTTGAGAAATTAGGTCGAAAAGACCGGTATGCATGTTTAATTCCCACAAATGCATGTGATTTTTAGATATATGATAAGGCTGATGCATGACATCATGGGAAATCTTGGAATCATAGAGCGCTTCATTAGGGACTTATAAGTGTTATTGGTTATGCGAGAATACAATTGATCGATAATGGTTATAAGTCACAAAAATGGATTTGGTAGGTGTCTTAGAGGAACCCGCGCATGAACTACAACGGCCGACCGAGAGGCCCAAATCTTCTTTTTGAATTGAACTCCCTTTGAGAGATTGATTTTAGTATGATGTTGTGCTTTTAATTGTTTTGACATGTATGCTTATTTCTTTCCATTATATGTGCCTAGTTATAGTTATCCTTTCCTTAGAGTAGAGTGGACATTCTATAAAATAACTCAAAAAAGGGAAAATTGAAATTGGATATTGATTAAATTGTATTGTATATTTAATACACATTAATCATTTATAATAGCTATAACGAATCATTTCTTTCTATAAGAAATCATTTCATTAATTTAAAAATAGAACATAATTCTAATTATTTAGAATTCTATAAACTGTATAAAAATATTAATTAATTTAGATAAATATTATTTAGTATATATAACTAATAACTATTAATATTAGTTAGAAATACATATTCTATTTTAATTTGAATTAGTAGTTAAATTAAAAATGACTATTCTTACGATTAGAATTTCTATTTTCTAGAATGTAGAATAAGATTCTAATCCGATTATTCTATATTCTATTTAGTATTTCGATTTAGTTCGATTATATTTGTTCTATTTCGTTAGATTCTATTTCGAATTTTTATATAGATGATATAACAGTAAATTAAATTAGTTAATAAAATATTAGTGATAATATAAAAAAAAAGTAATAGAATTGAATTAGTAAAAAAAAAAAAAATGTCATTTGATGCATTCAAAAATGAAAAAGAGAATCTTATTTCTTATTATCTAATTAATATTAAAATATTAAGTATTGATAAGCATATAATTGAGAAATAGATCAAAATTCTATATCACTATATGAATCATTATCTTCTATACTATCCAATATTTATTGGATATTCTACTTTTCCATATTCAATATTTAATTTTCTCAAAGGTAACTATCTCGGTTTCATAGAGAAATTGCTCCTACCTATTATCTGGATATACCAAGAAGGATGTACGGTCTAATGAGGCTACTCAAAAATTATTTTTAATCGTTTCTAGCACTTCTTTTCCCCATTAATACCCTGAAGATGGAGATGACATGAAGACGGTGGAGGTTGATATCCATTATGACCATTATTTTGTACCATTCATCCCCGACATATGTCTCAGGTTCTCATCGTCTGTATAAAAGCTCGATGAGTTGTGGGTTCTCTTTTCCTCTTATCATTTTCAATTGTGTTTCTCTTTTATATTTTTTAGGATTGTATGGTAAACTTATTGTTTTCCTTGATTGTTTACTTTATGTCTCATAATTTCAATTCAATTTGGTGTTTCCTTTTTCATTTTCTTTAGAAATAGATTAGCATGAAAACGACCAACCACGCATGATCGCTTAGTTTAGGATTAACGATCTCGAAAATGTAAGAAGAAATGCATGAATACATTAGGTAAATACAATATATTATTTAGGTACCGAAAGGGTGCTAGAAATATTGATGTAACCCAAGTCCCCAGACTTAGATATTTGGTTGCGTAGAAATCAAGGGAACACTCCGGACCCTTGATTAGGTTTTTAGTCGAACCCAAAAAACGAGGTTAATGGCGACTCCCGTCTTATTTTTAGATTATCCTAAACAACTAGACCATATAAATGAACTCATCACGTAGGGTACTAGTCCCGATAGGATTCACCATAGTTTAGTATACCCGTATGTATGGGAAATTCCTAATGAATGAAGTGACGTCATACTTAGGAAGGAGTACTAGAGGTAAGGCCACTATGGTAAAGGTACTTTTAAATTCAATATTCACACCTGACCTCTTCTCTCGAGGTGTGTCGCTTGTGTGGATATGGGTCACGACACTCCGCTATCACACGGAGTACGAGTTTGGGATAACTCGCGACCTTGTAAAAGGAACTCACAAAAGGTTCATCAGGGGAATGAGGTGATGACATCTACTTTTATAGTTTAGTATCCCTAAATCCAACATTTCCCCCTTTCATTTTCCTCGTGAGAGGGATTGGGCGGTGAGATCGGATCGTGACAATCACAATTGAGGGAATAAAAGGGAAAAAATATTTCAATATAAGTGGATTAGTATATCTTTTGAATGTAAAAAATGAGAGAAAATGAATACAAATAAGAAAGTCAAGAGAATTGACGGCAGGGTGCATTATTTTTTGATTCTTAAGTCTTCATTGACCATGCAAACTAGAAAAGGACGTTAGGAAAACTTTTCAAAGGCATTTCCAATTTTTTGTTGGAATTTTGTTTGTTGGAAAATAAATGATTTATAAAATATTTTCTTAAAAATAATTAGTCGTGTCATATGAGAAAATTATTCACTAATTTTTTCATTATTGCTAATTATTTATATTTAACAATGATTATTAATAATGATAATATTTTTAATTTATCATTATTATAAATGATACAAATGATTATTTTTTAAAAATACACATTCCTTGTTCCACACTTGGGAGACTTTTACCGGTTCACAACAAACAAAAGAAACCGCCGCTGCAGCTTCTTCCCGACGCTGCTGCCCACATCCGATAGCATTCTTACCAGCAGTGACGATAATTTTCTCGCAAACTGAACACAAACCCACAGCTCTTGCCGGCAAATCCAGGGAGTTCCCAGCTTTTGAGTAACCACCTCAACGCTCCTGTAAGCGCCCGCCCCCGCCCCCGCCCCCCGCCCCCACCCAACTCCCTCCCCCCCAAGCGACACCACCAACTTCTTATCGTGCTACCACACTTCACCGTCGCCTAGCGACTCCAATGTCTAATGGCTATCCAGCAAGATTCCGAAGCGCCCCAGCAACTCAGACGTCTTCCTGCACTCTCGTGGCAATTGAGATTTTCCTCTTGCAGGTTTTCCAATCCCTGCCCCACACTATGGCGACTTTGGGGTGCATGGCAACTGCCTATTTCTATTCAAGAAACAATTTATAGAACATAAATGAGAAATAATAATTTTTCTCATCATTCGTCAACCGGTCCTTCATCCGTTGCCGCTAACCACCGTCCGTCGGTTGCCGCCCGCCTGCCAGCCCCCGCCGTCGCCGCCGGTTGCCGCCGCCACCGGTTGCCAGCCCGCCGCCGTCGCCGCCGGCGCCGGCCGCCGCCGTCCGCCACCGTCCACCGGTCACCCGCCACCGCCACCGCCGTGGCCACTGCTATCCGCCAGCTCGCCGTTGTCCAAAAGGAAGAAATTTTGTGTCATTATCAAACGAATTTCTATTTTTATAGTAGAAATTTTGTGTCGTTATCAAACGGTTATTTTTGCTTAGAAACTCTTCTCTGTTTCAGAAACTATTTCTGGAACAGAATGGTTGTCATGCGCGCCCTTCCTAATCAACGCCGGGCCTCCTGCCACATTGTCAAGCAAAATATTCAACACCAACACCATGAGTTCTTGCATCCTTGCTCAGCAAACCAACGAAGTCAACAAAATTACGGCCACAAGACTTAAGCTTGACTTATCATAATGAATGCATTTGCAACGTGATTATGTCCAAATTAAAGGCAATCTTGATCTCATCTAATTCTTAGAATGCAAGATAGGCCTGCCATCTAGGAATTATGATGCAATAACCAGTACCATTGACTAGACGAGAACTACAGTATAGCACTACCTGCTTCGTCAAAAAGGATCCACCGATGTGCTAGGGAATAACCCCATCTGCAACGATCAAAGGCGAGATTAAAAAAAAGTGAGGGTTCATCCTAGTGTGCAAACCCGAAAAAAGTACCTCTTCATGATCTTAGATGAATATGAATTTTGAGATTATGAATATCACTTTCACAGTAAGCATAAACGCGTGAGAAGCAACATTATTCTTCAAAGAAAGAAAGGGTAAAAAGCAAGTTCCTTGCCCATAGTCATTCCTCTCTCTGGTAGAAATTGCTTCTCTCCCCGCTCTCAATCAGTTCAGGCCAAGGGAAAAACTGAACCTTGCGAGATTGCTTGGTACCCTTTGCTAGCTTACAGCCCAAGCTAAGTTGGCGCATTAAACTCATTAGAATATGAAATTATGGGACGCTTCAGGAGTGCCCTAATAAAGAGGACATTGGAATTGATAGCAAGAGACTGCAAAGCAGGCAAAATACACATCTACCATGACATTAGTATGTGAAGTCCCTTCTGAGTACAAGGGACTTCGATGAAGCACCACATGCACCTCCAGAGTCACTAAGTCAAAACACTTGTGACATAGAAAGTGTGTCCTACACTCGAGTCCCTATAGTTAGATCTCTAGTGACGGTTTACATCACATAAAAGCAAAGCTAAGAACAGATATAAAGTCACGAAATAAAAAGGCCATGCACTCTTATCAACCATAAAAAAATAATAATAATAATAAATAAATAAAATAAAAAGGACTATTGTCTGAAAGCTTAGTTGCGCCAATCCCTGAGTCCCTCACCGCAACCACACCTTGCTGAATTGATAAACAATTTAGGTAATTTCCTAATCCATACCCAATTTGAATATTCAATTACCTAACTTATATTATTTGATTCTAATTTGCTTTGGTGAAATTTTTTTAGGAATTATCCCAATTATAAAATTTCTTGTTTTTTTTTTTTTTTTGTCTAAAACAGGGTGTTTCATTCAAGTTGGCAAAACAAAACAACCCTTGGCCAAGGCTTCGGAACATAAAAGATCCAAGATGGGTTGGGGAGGTGAAACAGCCCAATTCAGGGGAAGGATGCGACAACCATGGGCTTTAGTGGCCTAGTCGGCAATACAATTTGCCTCTCTCCTACAGTGCTGAATCCGAAGGTTGGAGAAATGGAGGAGCAGCGCCGCACATTCAGCAAATAGAGCACAACTCTCCCACGGTGTCAAGCTGGGGTTATGCACGGCAGCCACGAGTACCAAACAATCAAACTCCAGCAGTAGGTTTTCATGCTCTTTCCCTTTCTACAGCAAATGTTTGAGGGTAAGGGTTAGTGCTTGTACCTCTGCCTGCAGCGCCGAAGAAGCTTGGATGCCGCTGGTGAAGCTGTCAATGAGTTTTCCAAAGTGGTCTCAGTACACATATGCCATGGCGCCCTCGTTGCTGGTTGTTGGAAAAGCCCCATCGATGTTAATTTTTACTACGCCAGGCTCCAGTGGGCGCCACACCAGATCAGGGTTTGGAAGCTTCTACCCTGGTTGTGACACCGTCCAATCACAGCTACGGGTGATCCTTGTGTTTGTGAGAGCCACCTCCACCACTAGTTCTAGATTTGGGCGCTGCTTCCTAAAGACAAAATGATTACGCGCCTTCCAGATTTGCCACAGTACGGATGCGAGGGTCTCCAGATCAGGTAAGAGGTCTCTGTTCTCGATCAGATCTGCAAGCCAAGCGTCTATTCTATTTACTCCATGTGATGGTATTGTGATTTTGACTTGTGGGTATGACCAAATGCCTTGTGTCCATGGGCACAAAAGAAAAATATGTTATGTTGTTTCTAGGAGTTGATCTTGGCATAAATTACATATTGGATCTGGGATGATTCTTCTATTATACAAGTTTTCCTTTGTAGACAACGCATTGTGGCATAATGACCACATGAATATGCAAAGTTTAGGGGTTGTCTTCATGGTCCATAGCTTTCTCCATAGTTTCCATGGGGTTTGATAGGATGAGGAGGCGAGGCTGTGAATGTTGTTGTTTGCTGTATGTCTGATATAATTACCCACTCTTCACTATATAAATTCCAGTTTGTGTCCCTTTCCATATGAGTTGGTCAGCTGTGGAGTTGGTTCGTACCTGGAGGGTAAGAATTTCCTCTATAGTCTGGGCATCAAAACTGTTGCGAAGTAGGGGAACATTCATATACTCTGTTCCGGAATAATAAAATCCGCCACCTTCACAGGTTCTCCTCTAGGGGTAGGCCCCCCTATAATACCTTTTAATAGCCATTTATCTTCTCGAACTCTGATCCTTTGCCCATCACCGACTAACCACTGGAGTTGATTCGATATTGAATCCCCGCTCATCAATAAACTTTGCCAACCCTAGAATGGTCTACCTCCCTTTTTTGCATGCCAAAATTCCTTAGAATGGAAATAAAGTCCTTTGAAAATGCTACTTCACAGGGAGGATGGGTGTTGGATGAGTCGCCACGCCTTTTTGCCCAACAAAGCTTTGTTAAAAGTTATTAAGTCTAGAAAGCCAAGCCCCCCGATGTCCTTTCTGCTTTTGAGTATGTCCCATTTCTTCCAGTGAATTCCTGACTTGTTGCAATTATTTTGCCACCAGAACCTTGCTATTTTCTATTCAATGGATTTACAAATAGACACGGGAATTTTAAATATCGACATGGCAGACTGCGAGAGTGCCTGTTCTACTGTCTTAATCAGGATTTCTTTGCTGCCCTTGGAAATTAAATTCTCTTTCCACCCTTCCAACTTAGCATTTACTCCCCCCCCCAATCAGACGATATACCCAGGTATTTACCAGTCTTTGCAATCATAGGTACTCTGAATTCTCTCGCCATGTTTTCTTGCAATCTAATAGGACAAGCTTTACTAAAGAAGATCCTTGATTTATTCCGGTTCACAGCTTGTCCCGTAGCTAAATAGTATTGATTCAATACATTTGCTAAGTTCTGACAATCCTGGAGTTTTCCATCTAAGAAAAGGATAGCATCATCCGCAAAAAATAGATGAGATAGGGTAGGACACCACCTGTTTAGTTTGATTCCCTTGATATTTCCCTTGTCAATAGCTTGTTTGATAAGGTTGGATAATACGTTCGCCAACAGAATGAATAGGTACAGAGGGAGAGGGTCTCCTTGTTTGAGCCCCCTTGTTGGATGGAAGTAGCTTAAGGGTTCTCCATTAAATTTGACATTGAGGGAAACCGTTATAATGCATTGCATCAACCACTGTACTCATTTACCATGGAACCCCAATTTGAGTAGATATTCCTCTAGGAAGTCCCATACAACCCGATCGTAAGCCTTTTGCATATCCAGCTTCAGTACTGCCTGAAATGTTCTAGTTCTTTTCCTAATCTTGAGCTGATGGAGTTCCTCTTGGACCACTAGTATATTGTCTTGGATTTGTCTGTCACTCACAAATGCACTTTGTTCCATAGATATCAACTTAAGTAACCATGGTTTCAGATGATTCGCTAGCACCTTGGATATGATTTTATAAACAAAATTGCATAGCCTAATTAGACGATATTGATCCAGCCTTTCTAGGTGTGGTATCTTGGGAATCAGAGAAATGATTATCCTATTAAAATCTGAGTGCAGCACTCTTGAGATAAAGAAGTCTTGCATTGAGATGAATATGTCTTCCTGTAGAATATCCTAGTGATTTTGGTAAAATAATCCATTCAATCCATCCGGCCCAGAAGCTTTAGTAGCCCCCAATTGAAAAGTTGATTGATGTACTTCCTCTCGAGTGACCGCAGCTGTTAGGAGAGTATTATTTCCTCCATTACGACTTGGGGACATTATGCCAGAATAGGCCCATATTCACGATGTCCAACTGATCTATACAAGTTTTCAAAGAAGTCCATCGTCATCTCCTTCAGTCACTTTGGATCTCGAATCCACCCTTGATTTTCATCCTGCAACATACTTATTCAATTTCGTTGCTTCCTTTGAATAGTGGTGGCATGGAAAAATTTGGTATTCTTGTCCCCCCATCTAAGCCAGTTAATCCTTGACCTCATCACCCAATATTGTTCCTCCTGTTGCCATAAATGCCTTATTTCCTCTTTTAGTCAACTAACCTTCGCTTTGTCGTAGTGGCCACTTGATTGATTTATATGACTCTGAATTTGCTGCTTCAAAGCATTGATTTGATGATGGCCCTTAGAGAATTTTGATTGACTCTAGCTACCGAGGGCCAAAGAGATAGCCTTTAACTTTCTAGGTAGTGTTGTGGTGTTCAATTGTAAGGATGCCCAAGAGTTTGCAATGACCGTGCGACACTCCTTATCCTGTAGCCAAAGGGCTTCGAATGTAAAAGCCTTCTTTCTTCTGACTAGGATTACTTTAGTGGTTAAGAAAAATCAGGCTATGATCAGAACCCAGAGCAGGTAAAACAAAAACTACAGCTTCCGGAAATGTCACTCGCAATTCCATGGTACACAGCACCTGATCCAGTCTTTCTTTAATAAAATCCTCTACTTCTCTATTATTTACCCACGTGAAGGCACGTCCCTTACTTTCCACATCCATTAATGAGCAATCATATAAAAGTTCATGAAATGAATGCATTCGATGTGATTCAGCTAGCCTCTTGCCCACTTTTTTCCAATGATAGATGATCTCATTGAAATCTCCAGTGCACACCCACGGTAAGGTATTAGAGTAGCTGATTTGTCGCAATTCTGCCCATAAGTTCTGTCTTTGTTGATAAACTGCTAGCGCTTGAAGGCATGTGAGACGCATTGGTATTCCACACTTCACATCCTTGCAGATCATATCAATGAAATCCGTAGTGTGACTATCAACACATAGGGAAACCTGATCATTCTAGAACACCGTCAGACCTCAAGCCAAACCAATAGGTTCACCACATGACAACTTGGGAATTTCAACCTCTTTTGAAGTCGTTGGATCACTACTTCTTGGTTTTTTGTTTCCATCAAAAAAACTACATCGGGCTTTTCTTGGGCCACGATGGCCCTTAGTGCTTGAACTGTCAGGGGATTGCCCAAACCTTAACAGTTCCAGCTTATTAGCTTCATTTTTCACTTGGTGGCTTATTAGGGCTAGCCACCACAACCCAACTTCCGAACCCTTCCACCTCAAAAATCGGTGTATCCATAAGCTGAGTTTCATCTATCCCCTCTTGCATATAAGTGCGCATCCCATAAGGGTTATACCTTTTAGCTTTCTTGATAGGACTAGCTTTGGCGTTCAGACGTGTGCTTTTCAGTTTCTTGGATTTTGATGATCCCTCTCCTAAGTCCCTATTATCTTCAAGATGTTCGGGTGCAGGGAACTTTGCCTTAGTAGCTTCAGCTCTTGCTGGTTCTCCTTCTTAATGACGCCTCTTTATCGTTTCTGTATTAGTCTAGATTTGTGACATCCTGAAATATCTAGTTCTGTTTTCAATTGAATGAACCGGGCATTTTATCAACGCGCTTATAGTTATATTCTTTGAGCTGATCACTCATGAGATAACTAGTTTATCTGGAAAAGCTATTAAGGGATTTTAACGCAATAGACTTAAGAATTCGACCAGGAACCGACTGCTCGACCGTGCTCGTCTGCAAGGGTCATTACGGCACAGTTAAAAATTGATCAAAGATTGGAGATAGGTCGATTCGACTAAGATATGTGATTAAGTATGGGTGATTCAACCAAATTGCAAAATTCTCATCAATCGGCACTATACTAATTTTTCTGTCGTTTTGGTACCCCGTGTCCGTATTTGAAACCTCGAGATTTTCACGACCACCGAGAGTCACCAATGTGTCGATGATGTACATTGTGACTTGAAATAAATGAATCACGGGCCAATTGCACCAAAAAATTCTAAAAGCTACCCTGTAGACTAGGTCACGCTAAAATCGCGCCAGATTGAAATTAACCACGAATTTGAATATGATTTCAGAAATTCAAAGTTCTGTCATATTATGAGTCATTTTAGGACGTCGACTCATCTTCCGAAGATTTTTCTGCAAACCGAGATTTTTGGCGGAATTTCAAAAATTCAGGAGACCGTTTTTGTCCGAAAAATTCAGGGGACTGTTTTTTATCGTGTTTTTGGGATGCAAGTTGGTTCTATTAGCGAGGAAAAATATGAATTGAAGTGTGGGCATCTTAGTTGGATTTATGGGAGCTGGATTGAATCAATTCAAGAAGAAATTGAAGTGGATTTGTGGGAAAATGCTTCAAAATTCGTAGCCCATTGGTCCTTAACCTTTTGGACCACCTCAATGACTTCCTAAGGAAGCTAATGGTCTACAAATGGCTGAGGATAGAGCTGAAGCCAAGTGGGACCTCTTCAAGGGGGGCAAAGGGATAGAATGGAAGAGAAGTGGCCCCCTCCAAGCTTGAGTTGTCCCATTTCTTCTTCTTTCGGCCTACTTTCTCCATTTCTAGCCACCTTTGAGCTCTGAAAGTGCATAGAAAACCGAGCAACCCCTCCTCTTGCCCGTCGCAAGCTCGTCGGAGCCACTACAAGCCGTTCACTCGCCGTCGTGCCCCCGCAAGCCTCGCCTGCTCGTCCCACTATTCCACGTCTCCAATTGTGCGTCGCAGCCATCCCGAGCCCCTGTCCAGCTTCGCCACCCACCATGAGACGCCGTCAAAGCCGCCGGAACCACCGCCTGCCTACGCTTGGGTTGCTACAACCTTCGCCAGCCCTTTCTTGCCGAACCAACCGCCGGTTTCAGCCTGTGCGACCAAGAGCAGAAGCCGAAAGCCAACAAGGACTTGGAAGCTTCGAGGCCACTTTGGACTGCTTCTGAGCCTTGTAGGGTGTTGCCGCTTTGGACTTTATCGCTCGTCTCCGCCTTGCCATCGCCATGAACTCATCGGATTTCAAAACCGATGAGTTTACTCACTAAAATCTGCTTCGGGAGTTAATGATGCTTAAGGGTTGATTAGTTTAGGCTAAGTATGGTTTAGGTGGTTAGTTAGAACTGATTAACGATTTAACTATTTGTTTATGCATGTTAGGTGGTTAGAACGGCTTAATTAGCAACTAGATAAGTTGTACTATTTATCTAGTTAGGTTCAGAATTTTTCCGGGCCCGTTTCGGTATTTAATGCATTTCCAGTCTAAGTTTGCATTTATGACATTTAAATGTATTTATTTAATTAATTTTGATATTTATTTAATTATTTATTATTTTCCGGAAATTAGACCGGGATAGGCAACCGAAATTTCGTGCCGATTGCAATGGTATGCTTGGTTTTTTTAATTAAATGCTTATTTGTGCAAATTGAGTGTGAATGGTAATTTTGGGTATTTATCCCAAAATTTAGTAATTTTGGTATTAAATTAGAAAATACCGGGGCATTGGTTTTTAACGCCAAAAATGTTTTCAAACACTATATAAATAGTGAGATTTTTGAAAATAAAGATATTATGTTTTTGGCTCGGCCAACCGTATACCCACACACGATTATTTTCATCGGGTATATTTTAACATGATGAAATTGGGCCAAGTTAGTTATTTAATTGAGGAATTGGTGTGCAAGGCACAAAGTTCTTGGCCGGGGTTAGTTTATCGTAGTTCAGCTTGTGTAAGCATTGTGATTTCAGCTTGTGAGAGCAAAAGATACTATATCAGCCTACAAGTGCTTGATATGTCGGCTTGTGAGAGCAAAAGATACTTTATCAACTTGTGTGAGTAATGATCGTTTATTAGCTTGTAAGAACAACGATCTATATATCAACTTGTGCAAACTACTATCTATCTATATTAGCTTGTGCGAGCTACTATCTATCATTTTTAGCTTGTGTAAGCATGGTCGGTGTTGACAGTACCAGATAGGTAGTATTGAATTGATAGATAGTATTGCTTGGATTGATCAATTGTTATATTGAGCAATCCTTGGTATTGAATGATTGATCGGTTGAGGTTTATGAACTGTACTGACTTGCAGGAAGGAGTTGAGACAAAAATAAGTCACCTATCTCTTGGGTGTATAGACGACCTTCAAACATATTTTCTTCTTAGTCGGAGTTTAGGGGGTGAATGGGCTCAACCTTTTCAGGTTCTTAGATGGTTGTTCCTCCCGAGCGCTTTGGTCAGCCGAAGAAGGTCACCGAACAGATTTCTCAGATTCCCCTCCCTGGGAGCCAAAGAGCTTGGATCTACGAGCTGGTGCGATCCATTGTCTAGGTCAATGTGGGTCTATCCCGGAGGGTACCTAGTCAATTTAGATCATGGTATCCTTACGGGCGAGATGGACCCAGAGAAGGCCCCCTACAGGAATCTTAAGTGCCTGTGTCGGTGTTAGAGATCGCTTTTGGTAAGGATATGGCTGACCCTCCTAGTGGTTCAGTGGTAGACCTGAGCTCCCCCGAGTCAGAGACCCCAGAGCCTTCGGTTGAGGATTCGAACGTTTAAAGGGCCTGTAGCTTTCCTGTTTTGGTAGACCTCTGTGAATAGACTAGTGTTGTAAATAAACTAGTCAGTTTTGTATAAAGGTGTGTTGTGTGGTTGTGATTTTGTGGCCCTGCCTTTCTATAACATATTTTTGTTGTCTGGGAATTTATTTATACGCTTCCACATGTGTATTAAAATGAATGGGTTGGTGATGTGTTCTAGAATGTTGCAATTTAATCGATCACCGAGGAATGGGCACACGCTCGGAGGATCGGGGCGTGACATCCCCACCCGAAGTGGTATCGGAGCGGGTCGATAGTTGGAGTGATAAGATGCGATAAGTTATGGGATAGTTAGTAGGAAAGGCTTTTATTTCGTGTCGGTGCATGTCCGTGATAGCTGTTTGGTAAATTGCTTGTGTGGATCGCTTAACTTCTAATTCTGTGTGGAATTGGAAGGCAGGTTTCTGTAGAAAACTTGCAATATGAGCTATCAGAAGCAGAGGACTCCTAGAAAGAGGACTGTAGGACCTGCGACTCGGGGTAGGACGCCGACGAGGGTCGGTACCTGAGGAGGTCATGGTCAAGCGCCAGCTCAAGCTAGCACTAGTGGAGTAGCACCACCTCATGTTAGTGCTGGGGTAACAACCCTTGGTGATCCTAGGATCGAAGGGATCATGTAAGCGCTTGAAGCAATGACAGATCTGATGGGGCAACAGACCTAGAATCAAGCCGCCGCTGCTCAAGCAGCCGCTCTTGCCGTTGTCCCAGCTGAGAACGTGGTTGTACCGAGAGAGAGACCGATTCATAAGTTGGTGGAACAGTTCCTGAAGTTGAACCCGCCGAGGTTCACGGGTGCTGGAGACCCTGAGACTGCATCTCTTTGGATTCAAGACCTGGAAAAGGCCTTTGCACTTTCGATGTGTAGTGAGGAGGAAAAGGTTGTCCTGGCAATATACCAGCTACAGGGTAATGCAAATACCTGATGAAGGGCCACCGGAGGTACAATATTTTCGAAAGGCGTGGTCCCGGTGTGGAACGCTTTCCTCAAAGCTTTTAATAGCAAGTACTTTTCGGGTAGCGCCCAAGAACAGAAGATGGAGGAATTTCAGTGCCTCCACTAAGGGATGATGAGTGTAGATCAGTACGAAGCGAAGCTCGTGGAACTGTCGCAGTACACTCTAAGGCTGATAAAGGATCCCGAAGACAAAGCTCAAAGGTTCAGGAATGGCCTTCGCTTGGAGTTGAAGAATCCGCTGGTGCCGTTTGACCTGAAAGACTATAATGAGGTGTATAATCAGGCCCAGCTGATTGAGAGAAGTTTGAGTGAACAAGTCACCTCATCTGGATCGAAGTTCAGTTCGAACAGAGAAGGGAACCCGTTCGGGAAGAAGCCCATGACCGGAGGAAGGTTCCATGTACCGCCCAATAGGAATGGTGGAATTGGTAAGTCGGCGCCAAATCAGAATGGTGCACGTCGCTCTAGAAGGCAACATGGTTCGACCCCATGCCCTCTTAGGACGGGTGCCTATTTCAAATGTGGACAACATGGTCACCTGGCCAGGGATTGTCCTAAAAGACCGAAGGGACAGCAGCAGTTACCGTCGCCGCCACCGATGGGTCAGATTAGGGGGATTGCGCTGCAGATTGCACCGCAAGGTGGACCGATTAGACCCCCGGCTCAAGGTCAAGTGTGCGACATCACGAGAGGCCAAGCGAGAGGACTCGCTTGATGTGATTACAAGTACGGTTTCACTGAACGACCATGCTACTTATGCTTTATTTAACTCTGGCGCGACTCACTCTTTTATTGCCGAGCAATTCGTTAAACTGATAGGATTGAGTCCTGAGTTGTTGGAGTCAGTGGTTAGTATATCTACACCGTTAAAGGATAAGGTGTTTTCTGCATTGGGTTGTTCTGGTTGCAAGTTAGCGATTGGTGAGTGAGAGGGGAGGATAGACTTGTTAGTCCTAGCCATGTATGATTTCGATTTGATAATTGGCATGGACTGGCTCACCAAGCAACGAGCTAAGATGGACTGCTATCGTAAAGAGATTCAGTTTGACCCATTAGCGGGTGAGAGTTTCGAGTTTGTTGGGAGATGAGAAGGACCCTCGATTACCCTAATCTCGTCGCTTAAGGCAACCCATTTGTTAGACGGGAGTTGCCAAGGTTACTTGGCGACTATCGTGGATACGAAAATTGAGGAACTGAAGGTTGAGGATATCTCAGTAGTCCAAGAATTTCTAGACGTATTTCCAAAGGAGTTCCCAGGCATGCCACTAAAGAGAGAGAAAGGGTTCGTGATCGAGTTAGCACTAGGGACAAAGCCAATCTCTAAAGCTCCCTATCGGATGGTGTTGTCTGAGTTGAAGGAATTGAAAGTGTAAATACAAGAATTGTTGGATAAGGGGTTCATACGTCCCCGTGCATCGCCTTGGGGAGCACTAGTTTTGTTTGTGAAGAAGAAAGATGGTTCGTTGCGTCTATGCATCAACTATCGTCAACTCAATCAGGTGACGATCAAGAATAAATATCCACTACCGAGAATCGATGACTTGTTTGACCAGTTACAAGGAGCGTCGATATTTTCAAAAATCTACTTAAGGACGGGATATCTAAGAATCAGAATGGAGGACATACTGAAGTCGGCGTTTCGTACTCGATACGGCCATTATGAGTTTACTGTAATGCCGTTTGATTTGACAAACGCTCCAGTTGCTTTCATGGATCTGATGAACCGAATGTTTAAAGAGTATCTAGATTAGTTTGTAATCGTGTTCATCGACGATATTCTAGTGTATCCGAGGAGTTCTGAGGAACACGAGAGGCATTTGAGGATGGTACTCCAAACTCTGAGGAATCATGAGCTGTACGCCAAGTTCAGTAAGTGTGAGTTTTGGTTGGCTCGTGTAGCGTTCTTAGGTCACATGATTTCAGGCAAAGGAATCTCTGTGGACCTGACTAAGATCGAAGCAGTTATCAACTAGCCAAGACTGACAACCGTGACCGAGATCAGAAGCTTTTTGGGTTTGGCAGGGTACTACGAAGGTTCGTGGAAGAAGCTTTAGCGTCACGGTTGACTCGACTTCTGAAGAAGGAAGAGAAATTTGTGTGGATAAACGAGTGTGAAAGTAGTTTCCAAGAGCTTAAGCAGAAGGTGACTACAGCACCTATGCTGACCATTCCATCTGATCCTGGAGGATACAGGATCTATAGTGATGTGTCGTTCAGAGGACTGGGTTACGTGTTAATGCAACATGGTAGGGTCGTTGCAAACGTGTCTCGTCAGTTGAGACCTCACGAGCTGAATTATCCGACGCATGACTTGGAACTTGCAGCAATCATTTTTGCTTTGAAGATTTGGAAACATTATTTGTGTAGAGAAAGATTCCAAATCTTCACTGGTCATCAAAGTCTCAAGTATCTATTCTCTCAAAAGAAGTTCAATACGAGACAGCGTTGCTGAATGGAGCTTCTGAAGGACTATGATTGTGATATTCTATATCACCCTGGAAAGGCAAATAAGGTCGCAGACGCTTTGAGTCGAAAGTCTTCGCTTGCACGATAATGGTTAAGGAATGGACTTTACTTGAGAGAGCTTGAGATTTGGTTTTCAAATTTGAGGTGGGCCACCTTTCGAATCTTATGGCCACCCTCAGAATTGAGCCGGAAGTGCAGATCAGAATCAAGACGCTTCAGTGGATAGACCCAGAGATTCAAAAGATTATGCAAGAGAATACCGAGAAGAAGAAAGCTGACTTTCAGGTTTATGAGGACGGAACACTAAGGTTCCGAGGACGATTGTGTGTACCTAACGATGTAGTGCTCAAGGAAGAGATTTTATTAGAAGCTCATCATAGTAGTTATAGCATTCATCCCGGCAATACAAAGATGTATTAGAATCAGCGTCAACACTATTAGTGGTCCAGTATGAAGGCAGACATCGCCAAGCATGTCGCCAAGTGTCTGACGTGTCAGCAAGTGAAGACGTAGCATTGTAAGTGTCACGCCCCGATTCTCAGGCACGAACCCATCCCTCACCCGGTCGATTAATAGCGACGTCCTAGGATGCATCGCCGACCCATTCATTTTAATACACATGCGGAAGCATATAAATAATCCCCAGACAATAAACTAATTGGATAGGAAAGTAGGACCAATTTTTCACAAAATACTTTTTTATAAACACATAGGTCTATATACAAAGGTTCACATAAGGAATCGGCTCCCTACAAAAGAGAATTGTCCTATGACTAGCTAGCCGAATGAGATTGCCGATTCTTTAGGCTTCGCCTCTTAAACTCCGAGGCTTCCAATCCTTCGCCAACACCACCTAAGGACCTAAAATGGTTATTCAATAACCAGTGAGACAATGTCTCAGCAACTTCTACCCCCTAAGATTCGATTAGGAAGCCAATTATGCCCTAAAGGCTACCTAAGCACAACACGAGTCAGAAGACTTACCTTGGCCTCAGTTCCTTCCTACAAGTCAGTCAATTCATAATTACTGACAATCACATCATCCCATCAGACAGATCGACTCATCGATCAATCGACTTAGTCGATTACATGCCATCAAGACCATCACACGGTCATTTCGATTAATCAATTTCAACTATTGATTTCGGCTCAATGGGCACAATCTAGATTAAGTGGTAATCACGGCCCCACTGGCATCTTTTCTACATTTGGTGGTTATCATAGCCCTACCTTGAAATTTTCCATATTTAGTAGCATCACGGCCCCACTCGGCAATTTTCGATATTTAGTGGCATCATGGCCCCACTCAGGAATTTTCGATATTTAGTGGCATCATGGCCCCACTTAGCAATTATTAGATTTGGTGAGATTTAGTGGAATCACGGCCCCACTCGACAATTCTTAGATTTATTATACCCACATTATCCAATTTTTGGGATAAATCCTCATAATCACCAATTTCACTCAATTATTACAATCCAAAGTGCGTAATTAAATAAACAGAAGGCACCACTGAACTCAGCATAAAATCCTGGTCACCGGCCATTCGGTTGAATTTCCGGAAAATAAATAAATAATTAAATAATTACGAAAAATATTAAATAAATGCAATAAATCCAACTTAGGCCCATTATAACCTAATTGGAAGCCGAGATGAGCCTGAAAAATTACCGAACTACTCTAGATAAATTCTAGAGCTTGTCACAAACCAACCATATATCAGAGGTGCAATTTCCAGCAATCAAAGCCTCAAGAACCATCACAAACTCATAACCGGCTCTAACCAGTAGAATAGGCTCACTCGAACGTCTCCAAGTTTAAATCCAGAAATCAAATCGAATGAGTTCGAAAAATTCCCAAATTTGAATATGTTGTAATAGACACATAAAAAAACATTTTTCATGGAGACACCTTAACCCATATCCTTCTAGATTCAGCCCCGTAAATTGCTCAATCCAGCACCAAAACCTGTGTCTGTTTCCAGAAAGTCTGTTTTCCAAAATCAGTTTGGTTCAAGCTCTAAAACATGTCCATTTGATCTTAAATTTGACTATGTTAAACTAGAAGATATGGTAAAAAACGTTTGTAAAGAAGCCATTTTGAAATTCGAACACTAAGAGTTGATAAAAACCCCTAGAATCCTAAAAGGTCACCAATTCCAGCAAAAAATAAGGTTCTATTTGAAAATGATGGAGCTGATTTCTTGAGAAAAATATGTATTGTATTTGAGGATGTCTAAAAAATTTCTTAAGAAGACATCAACCTCAAATTTGTAACCCATTTCGATCTACAAAAATGGCAAATGGCGAGGGTCTAGAAACCAAAACTGCAGGAACTCCACTGGACTCGACTAATCCATCATCAATTGTACAAATCTCACTAATTAAGTTACACTAATCCATTTTGAGGCTAATCTAACCATCCTAGCTTATCACTAATCCATACTTAAGCTAATCTAAACAACCCTTAAGCATAATTAACCTATTAAGTAAGGCTTAGTGAGTTAAACTCACTTGTTCGGCGAGCCAGTCGGTTCAAATCGATGGGAACGTGATGGGGGACGATTGTCTCCAAAACGGACCTAGGTTTTGAGGCTCGGCACCACCTCAAAATGGGCCTGAGGGTTGCTGGAAAACCCACTAACAAACTCTTTGTTTGCTGCTGCAAAAGAGAGGAAACAATATTGGTTGAGGCGGGAATTGATTGGGAAAGGTGGAAAGGGCCAAACCGGGCCTTAACGGGCACTCACGGGGGTCGGAGGTGGGCCAAATGACTCTGGCACGGGCTGAGGGAGCTGCTGGAACGGCGAGGACAGCACGAGAGGCAGAGGGTGCGTGCGGCTAGGCGCAACTGTGCGCGAGGTGGCGGGGAGGCATTCCGATGACGGTGGTGACGTGCGACAGTCCCGAGCGGCTGCTGCTCCTTCTCTGGCTTCTGCTGGTGGGCGAACAAGCTGGGAGGAGGGAGGATGGCTGGCCGGTTGGCTTAAGGAGCAAGGAGAAGGCAAGAGGGGGCCGCCATGCCCAGGTTTTTCCAATTCCTTGTCTCCTTGACCATCCTTGGCCAAGTATGGTTCCTTGGCTCTCAATGAGCCACCAATGCTCCCCCTTGTAACATTGAAATGGTCCAAAACCATAGGCCAAGGGGGGGGAGCTACGAATTTCAACATTTCACCCTCAATTGGACTTAGTTTCTTTCTCAATTCAATCCTATTTGGCCTCAATAAATTCCGTTATCGAGTCAACACTTAAATTGGTATTTTTCCTCACAAATTGAACCATATTGCATCCCAAATGCGAGACCAAAAACGGTCCCCGGCTTTTTCTAGACAAAAACGGTCCTAGGACTACTTTTTCCCAAAAAGTCTCAGGTTGCAGAAAAATCTTCTAGGACTGAGTCGACATTCCTAGAATTTATTGTGACATGACAGAACCTTCAATTTTTGAAATCGGATTCAAATTTGCGGTTAATTTCATTACGGCGTGTTTTAGCGTGACCTAGGCTATCGAGTAGCTTTTAGAAATTTTTAATGCAAATGACCCGTGGTTGATTTTCTTCGAACCACAATGAACCCCTTCGACACATTGGCGACTCTTGGTTGTTGTGAAAATCTCGAGGATTCAGATACGGACACGAGGTACCAAAACGACAGAAAAATCAATTTAGTGTCGGTCGACGAGAATTTTGCAAATTAGTGGGATCACCCACGTTTAACCACATATCTCAATCGAACCGACCTATCTCCGATTCCTAATCGACTTATATCTCGTGCCATAATGATCTCTGCAGATGAGCACGGTCGAGCAACCGATTCCTAATCGAATCCTCAAGTCTATTGTATTAAAATCTCTTAATGACTTCCCCAGATAGTCTAGTTATTTCATGAGTGGCCATCTCAGAGAAAAGAACTATAGGCGCGTCGATGAAAGGCCCAACTTATCCAATCGAAATTAGGACCTGAAAAATCAGGATGTCACACAATAAACACAACACAATGCTCTAAACTATAGTGAAGAAATTAAGAAGTCTCGAATCTCCACATGACCCAAAATCCTATATTGAATTTCAATCGTGGGACAATAATACTTTGAAAATCAAGAAAACATTAAATAACAAATTTGTAGGCAATCCATTTGGTATAAAAACTAAAACCACTTGATATAAAATTTAACACCATGAAACTTCCTGATAAGATCATATTTATTTTTGGAAATTCAATCGTCCATTTAAAAAAAAAAAAGTCAACTTTCTTTCACTCACTCAAACGATACCTAGATATGACCACCAAATGCTTGGCTTTAGGAGTAGTGAGCACAAACTCCTCAGTCATGTCAAGCTCACTCGGTGACATGTAGCTAGGAAGCTCCCAGTCAAAGCAACGCATGAGCTGAGCAATTACGAATGGCACCATGGTCAAGTCGAGCTACATCCCAGGGTGCCCTCAGTGGCCTGTTCCGAACGGCAGGAGCTGAAAGTCACGCCCCTTAACATCCATGCTTGGCCTAAAAAATCTTTCAGGCATGAACTCTTTCGGGTCAGGAGGGGTCCACACTTTCGGGTCCCTTCCGATGGACCACTCATTGATGATGAACCTCGACTTGTGGAAGCCGTTTACCGTGCAGTCCTCGGTCGCCTCGTGGGGAAGCAAAAGCGGAGTCACCGGGTGAAGCCTCGTGGTCTCCTTGATGACCATGTCTAAGTAGTCCAAGCCCTCTAACCGCTCTATTCAGCCACGACTTTCTCTAATTATTCTTGGAGCTTTTTCATTGCCCTAGGATGTTTTATAAGTTCGGCCATTGCCCACTCTGTTGCTGTCATCGAAGTGTCCACTGAACCCACCAACATGTCCTTCACGAAGAAAAATATCGAGATTCATATTAGCAAGTATATCGATTGTATTTATCAAGCATATTTATAATAGAGTAAGCTATGCATGTTATGAGAAAAACCCATGCATTGAAATATAAACTTTATACCATCAATTACTCAATAAGCGTATGGAGCACCCTTTTAACAAAATCAATAGGTTAATTGAACCCATCTGGAAACTACTTATGACATATCCCTAAGTGTGATCTCTAGTAGGAATAAAACTTTATAGAAAAGATAAAAAAAGTTAATTTTTTTCTTGAAATATTGGGTATGCGACGATGGTAATTATTATTGCAACTAGCTAATCCTACATGAATTAACTTATTAAAACCCCATTTGAAATATGGACCATGAATCACTCAATAATGAATAGATTTTGTTGTCTCTAGCATTTACTGTTTCGGAGTTGAAAAAACTCGGTCGACCAACTCAGCCTCAGGTGCTCGAAAGAGACAGGCACGTGAAGTATGTATTTCAAGAAAGAGACGATACTCTATCGTTATCCTTGTCCTCTACTTCGCGTATAGGAGCCACGTGGTTGATCGGTAGATAGACAACGCAGAGGCTTACGAGATTCGTGGACACCGTCCGTTCACAAGAACATATGAAGAAGCTAGCAACACTCTGTTGTAACCATACACAAGACCCATAAACAAAATGATATTGTTTAAGAATTGCCATTAAAATTTGTGAATCTTAGGTAGAAGAGAGGATGAGAAGATGATGCCTGGGAAAAGTACTAGAAAAGTTCATAAATTTATTATATTTGTACCGATTCAGTCGTAAACTTTTTAATTGGACCAATTTAGTCCTAAACCTTTTCACATTGATATCAATTCAGTTCATCCGGCCAATCTTGGTAGGCCGGCGCTTATGTGGATGCCAGCCAGTGTTAGCCGTTTGGCCAAATTAACGTCATAATTTTTAAATAAATTTTTTTATTTTTTTTTCGAATTTTTTTTACTTTTTCTTTTTTCTCTTCTTCTTCCTTGGGCTTCTTCTCCCTGCAGTGACCGGTGAGGCTTTGGTGATGCTCGTTGGCCACTGGGTGAGGGCCACGAAACCCTCATCAGCCATTGTAGAGAGAAGAAACCCAAGGAAGAAGAAGAGAAAAAAAGAAAGGGAAAGAAAAATAAAAATAAAAATTAATAACAAATTTAAGAAAAATAAAAAATTATTTAAAAATTCCCACGTTAGAATTGGTTGGACGGTTAACATCCACATTAACACCGACTAGGCAAATTGACCGGATGAACTTAATTGGTATCAATGTGAAAATGTTTAGGATTAAATTGGTTTCGCTAAAAAGTTTAGGAATGAATTGGTACAAATGTAATAAGTTTATGATTTTTTTAATACTTTTCCCATGACACACATTTAACATGCTTAATCACATATAGACAAATTCTACGCGGATATAATAGGTTAAATATTAAAATTCGTCTACAAAATGGATTTGCAGACTTTGTTCGATATTTCTATACGGGCGTCCATATGCTCAATTATCCGCTCATGAACTATGGAATTGTCTTCTAAATCATTTTTGAACCCCAACTATGCTCATCTCAGAGACTCAAACAGTGGGATCCTTGTTCAGATAAATTTTCCACTCCGACGTATGCTTAGATAACTGATCAATAATTAAGGTTACGGGGATTATTTGTTAATCTAGCTGCCAAATTTTGATTAATTACCAGAATTATTGCTTTGACATGGGGCCTGTCGATATGGTACTCTCCTTCGTTCAATCCCATGACAACTAACATGACATCAACAAAATTTGATTAATTACCGGAATTACGGCTTTGATATAGTGCTCGTCAATAATCGTCTCGAAGAAAGCATCGAATACTCTGCTTACGGCTTTCATGGCTTCGTCAACCCCTGAAGATCAAATTCAACACTATCGCTTCTTGAATCACGGCCTTAACCCCTCTCTCGTCAAACTCCTTGTCTATGTACTTCTTCCCAAAGACCATCCGACAACTCATGTTGGCGCTTAGCGATGAGATCTTCGCGCTCAAGTCAGTGGCCATGCGGTCGTGGGATGCGTCTTTGGGAAAATTCACAAGCAAGCCGACCTCCTCTCTTCTCATGGACTTTTTTTGGGGTCAAATCTTCTCATGGACTGCAGTAGTTGATTTTTGCATTGCTAAGGAGCTCCAAAGTGCACATCTTTCTAATGTTCCTCCAATACAGGCTGTATGGTGCGAATGCCAAGCTCCTTTGCTCATAAGACATGTGCTTTGAGGCCTCATGAGGTGGCCGGCTCACGAAAACAAGATCATGGGTTTTGAGGAATTGCTCAGCCACTTCGGGCGATCAGACAACCATTGTGGGCACGAACCGGAGGCACAAATACATGAGGGGCCCATATTTTTTAGTTAATTCGTGAACATCGTGGTGAGGGTTTTTCCAAGAATCGGAAACCCTGTTGAACCAGGAGGCAATTTCTTCTTGCTCTGTGTTTCTTATAGCAAAGCTTGTAATAGGAGATGAGCAGTCAAAGCGAAGGCGAGTGTTATCCAGATCCAAGCCATTGAGGTGGTTACTTGTACGGAAGTGGGGATGAAGATGGTGGTGGGGTTAATTTCGGTGCATGCATAGATAACGAAGTGACAGGGAGAGGGGTGTTTCTAGGCTAAAGCGGATGAAATTTATTACTCTTTGTTTTTAGTGGGCCCGTTCATACAGAATCAGAAGACTACATATTAATTTAGAAATAGTGAAGAAAGAAAACATTGAATCTCACGATGCGGATTAATTTTGTCAATCATATATTTGACGTGAAGGATTTAAGAAGCCAGTGATCGCGAAATGGGGAAAGAAACACAAGTGATGGGGTCTTCGACGTAGGGAATTTTTTCTATTTTATGGCTATGGATATTAGGACATTTTTAGCGATATATGATTAAAATATATATTTAATCCCTCCAGATGTATGCAAACCTCCCCATCCACGTATAATAAGTAATAAATATTCGTCTGAAGGGTGATAGCCATAACCTAGAGATGGATCACTTAACTGACCCTTAGGGCCTTTTACTTAACAATGCTAATATAAATCTAAAAGTATATATCAATATATACAAGAAAAAAATAATAAAAAATCTCAAATTTATACATGTATGACATATTTACTATAAAAAATTTTCTTATGACATCAAAAACTCCAACCTTGTACCTATGTGATATATTTACTCTTCAACAAGATTGGTCCAATGAATTTTCAGTCATTTCACTTAAGCCTTGCAAGTGCCATGTTAATACAATTTACCTCCCATCGTCCGTGAAGGCAAATTTTTAATAATGCTCATTGATAGAATATTGACATCGTGTAAATATATCACATGAATACAAGTTTGAGACTTTTTTGTGACAAAAAAATTAAAGATAAATGTGTCAGAATGGGTATAGTTTATGCGGTTATGAAAAAAGACATATAGAGATGAGAAAGAAATAAAAGAAAACGAGAAAGAAATAAGATAAAGGAAATTAAATTTCTTTTGGGCTATGTTTATTTTGTGAAAAATACTTTTTGGCATTTGGATCGCTTAAGAAAATGAGTCATAGGATAATGTTTTTCTAATTAATGGAAACCTACACTTAAAATAAAAATAAAAATCATTTTCTTTTTAAAATTGGACTAGAAATTAGCACTTGGGCACAAGAACCCTAATGTTTATATTCTAGCTCCTTGCAGCAATCCTAAGTCTAGATGCCAAGGTTGGATCTACCGGGGTCCATTAAGGCCAAGCACAAGTCAATAAAGGAGAGACTCGAGCATCAGCACTTGTGCTTGAGTCCTCAAGCATGAGCCTAAGTCCTCAGAGGTCAAGTCTTGTAGCCTAGTACCATTGCTTAGCTCATCAGTGCCCCTAACCAAGTCCATAGATTCTGAGCCCAAGACCAAAATCTTGTTGCGTGCGCCTCAATCCATGGAGGTTTGCTTGGTCTACAAGAGTCAAGCTTTAGATAAAAACCCATGCTTGGATCCCTGGTGCCAAAGCCCAAGTCAGAGTCCAATGAAACTGGGCCCAGGACATTGGTGTCCATGCTCAAATCTCCCTCACCCGCATTAGGGTCCATTGAGATCGAGGCCAGAGACCCTAGTACCCATGTCTACGTCCTTAACGCCTAGGCCTAAGACCCTAGTGCTCGTGCCCTAGTTCCCGATACCCAAGCTAAACACCCTAATTCTCGGGTCTAGATCCCCCACGCATGAGGTTAGGTCTATCGAGGCCAAATGCTTGGCGCTTGAGCTTAGGGCCTCGGTGCCTAAGTCTAGGTCCTTGCACGTGGGATCGAGTCTTCTACACCCAAGCTTGGGTCACCAATGCCCAGGCCTAGGTCCATCGAGGCTAGCCCCAAGACCTTGACTAATTATGCGTAAGTCACTAGAGCCTAGATGGCATATATCTATTTAGGAAAATCAAATTTAATTTTCCTTTCTAAATGACTACAAATATTTTCTGGGTATTTTTCATATTTCAATCAAATATAGGAAAATATTATTTTTCTAGAAAATGATTTTCTGAAAAATATTCTCTAGAAAATGTAACACCTTTTGTAAAACAAACGGGGCTAAGTTTAAAATGAGAAACATGGAAAGACCACAATGCCATTCATTTGCTCACCCAGCCAAGTCCAAGCAAGCAAGCTGATCTCCTCTCTTCCCATGGATTTGAAGGAGTTGATTTTTGCATTGCTAAGGAGCTTAAAAGTGCACATCTTTCTAGTGTTCCTCCAATACGGACTTTGCGGCACAAATGCCAAGCTCCTTTGCTTGTAAGAGAAGTGCTTCGGGGCCTCATGAAACGGCCAGCTCGCAAAAAAAAGATCATGGTATTTGAGCAATTGCTCGGCCACTTTGGACAATGAGACGACGATCGTGGGCACGTCCCTGAGGCGCAAGTACATGGGGGTCCATATTTTTTAGCTAATTTGTGAACATCGTGATGAGGATTTTTTTCCCAATAAAGGGAGGTTTCCAAGAATCGGAAACCCTCTGGGACCAGGAGACAATTTCTTCTTGCTCTGTGTTTTCCATAGCAAAGCTGGCAACAGGAGATGAGCAATCAAAGCGAAGGCGAGTGTCATCCATATCCAAACCATAGCAATTGGAGGTGGTTATTTGAAAGGAAGTCCAGCGAAGAGGGTGGTGGGGATAATTCCGGTTCATATACAGAGAAAGATATGACAGGGAGATGGGTGTTTCTAGATTTGCGTGAAATTTGTTACCCTTCGTCTTTAGTGGGCTTAATAGTAAAAAAAACAAACAAACAAACAAACAAACATATGATCTCATGACGCGGATTGATTTTGTCTATCATATGATTGAGGTGAAGGATTTTTTTATTTTTTTATTTTGGTTCGATTTAAGAAGCCAATGATTGCGAAATGGGGAAAGAAACACAAATGAAGGAGTCTTCCAGGTGGGAATTTTTTTATTTTATTTTATGGCTATGAATAATAACATTTTCCGACGTATGGACCGCTTCGAAAAATATATCAAAGAAAATTTTTTATTTTCTAATTAACGAATAACCTATACTTAAATTTTTTAAAAATCAGTTTTTGCAAAATAAGGCTAGAAATCAATGCTTGAGCACTTGGAACCCAACATTTGTTCTTGGCTCTTTGTAGCAAATTTGAGTCAAGAGGTCAAGGTCGGGTCTATTGAGGCCAAGCCTAAGTCCTAAGAGGCCAAGTTCAAAATCCCGGTACCCAAGCTTAGGTTAACAAAGGTGGCACTCGAGACACTAGCGCCCATGCCCGAGTCCTCGATGCCCAAGTGAAGGTCCCCAAAGGCCAGGCCTAGTGCCTTTGTACCATTACTTGACTCATTGGTGCCCTGACCCAAGTCCATAGAGGCTAAGCTTGAGAGCTAGGCTCCTAGCGTGTGCTCCTTGGTCCATGAAGGTTAGCCTTGGCTTTATAGAAGTTGGGTTTAAGACCCTAAAACCCATACTTGAATCCCTAGAACCTGAGCCTAAGTCCAAATCCAACAAGGCCGGGCCCCAAACACTATCGCCCATGCTCGGATCTCTCACACTTGAATTGCGGTCCATCAAGGTCAAAGCCCAAGAACCCAATGCCTATGTCTGGGTCACTGACAATTGGGCTCGAGTCCATCAAGACTAGGTCGAGACTCTCAAGCTTGTGCCTTGGTCCTTGACACTCGAACTGGGGACCTTAATGCCCATGCCTTGATCCCCCATGCATGAGCTTAGGCCCATCGAGGCTAGGTGCTAAGCGCTCGAGCTTGGGTGTATCAAAGTCAAGCTTGGGACCTTGCTGCTCATGCCCAAGTCCCCGCACATGAGATTGGGTCCCCTACAACTGAGCCCAGATCACTAGGCCTAGGTCCATTGAGGTTGAATCTAGGACCTCAATCATCCATGTGCACGTTACCACGGCTCAAATGGCATATATTTATTTACGAAAGCCAAATTATATTTTCCTTGACAAACTTCGGAAAATGCTTTATGTCTATTTATTTATTTATTTTAATTTCAGCCAAACCCAGGAAAATGAAAATGATTTCTTAAAAATCATTTTTTTAGAAATGTAATATTTTTTGTAAAACAAACGGAGCCTAAGTTTAAGATGAGAAACATGGAAACATCATGACGTGATTCATATGCTCACCAAGCCAGGTCCAAGGTCCAGCCAAGCAAGTCTGGCGCTCGGCACCCAGCATGAGCGGAGAGGCTTTCTCATGCAGTGGCCGGAAGCCCAACCTGGTGAACAGGGCGCTGAACCTTGTTCAGCCTTCCCACTGGATGTCTCATACATGGGCATCCGGTAATGGTCCTCCAGACCCCCGAAAATCTTCGCTATTTTGTTTCAATTCGACCTTCGATTCTAATTGGTTCTTTTATGGAATTGGCGAAACCTCTCAGACATCAAACACAATACAATACTCTAAACTGTAGTGAAGAAATTAAAAAGTCCCTAATCTCCGCGTGTCTCAAATTCCTTTATTTGAATTTCATTCAGATAATAATACTTCAAAAATCAAGCTAAAACTTCATTACAAATTGGTAGGTAATCCATTTGGTGACTAACACTACGAGACTTCATGATACTATCAGACTTATTTTTGGGAACTCAATCATCCATTGAAAAGTTAACTCTCTTTGACTCACTCAAACGGTACCGAGGCATGACCACCAAATGCTTAACTCTAGGAGTAGTGAGCCCAAACTCCTCAGTCATGTCAAGCTCGCTCGGTGATATGCCAGCAGGAAGGTCCCAATCAAAGCAGTGTACGAGTTGAGCAAGCACAAATTGCACCACAGTCAAGCCAAGCTGCATCCCGGGGCATCCTCGGCGGCCTGCCCCAAACGGTAGGAGCTGAAAATCACGCCCCTTAACGTCCATGCTCGACCCTAAGAATCTTTCAGGTATGAACTCTTCCGGATTGTGAGTGGTCCACACTTTTGGGTCCCTTCCAATGGACCACACATTCACGATGACTCTCGACTTCAAGGGTATATGGAAGCCGTTCACTGTGCAGTCCTCAGTCGCCTCGTGGGGAAGCAAAAGCGGAGCCACCGGGTGAAGCCTCATGGTCTCCTTGATGACCATGTCTAAGTAGTGCAAGCCCTCTAAATCTGATTCCTCTACTGCTCTGTTCATTCCCACGGCTTTCTCTAGTTCATCTTGGACCCTTTTCATTGCACTAGGATGTCTTACAAGTTCGGTCATTGCCCAGTCTATTGCTGTCGCTGAAGTGTCCATCGAACCCGACAACATGTCCTGCATGTAGAAACATATTTAGATTCACACACACACATATATATATTTTTCCAGATATTGAGATTCATGATAACAAGTATCTTAATGGCACTTATCAGGCATATTTACAAGAGACTGAGTCATGGATGTTACAAGAAAAATTAGTGCATTGAAAAGATAAACTTCCTAAATAAGTTACTTAGCAAGCAAATTTAAAGAACCTTTCTAAAAAAGCAATGTGTCAATTGAATCCATCAAAAGTACTTATATGGTCATAAGTACGAAATTTCAGTAAGAATATACTTAAGATAATTTAAAAGATAAACAGCTTTTTTTTTTTTTTTCATGTCATTTTTGATGTTGTATGATGGAAATTATAATCTCAACTAGCTATTCCTTTCATACACGAATCAACTTATTGAAATCCTAATGGAAATATGACCATGAATCACTTATTAATGAAAAATTTTGTGTCTCTAGCACTCTCTATTTTATTGTTGACAAAACATTATTAACCGCTCCCCTCTGGTGCTTGAAAGAGACAAGCACATGTAATTTAAGGAAGAGACAATAATTTATCTGTAGTGATCCTTAACTTCTACTTCTTGTATATGACGCTCTTTGGCTGACTGGTAGATAGACAACATGGGCTTACAAGATTCGTGGACACCGTCTGTTCACAACAACATATGTTGAAGCTAACAAGACTATCTGCTTGGGCAAAATTATAGTTAAAACATATGTAATGATTTTTAATATTGTAATAATTTCATTTCGTGTTAACTATGTACAAGAAATATAAACAAATTATTATTGCTTAGAAAATGCCATTAGGACTTGCAGATCTTAGATAAAAGAGAGGATGAGAGGAGGAAACCAATTCACATGCTTCATAAAAAAATTTCGGGACATAACAGTTGAAAAATTAAAATTCGCTTAAAAAATTAATTTATAAAGTGAAATGATAGATCTTTTCAGATCGTATTTCAGATGTTTCAATACGATGGTCCATATACTAAAATCTCTTTTTATAATTTATCGAATTACCTTGGGATCAATTTTGCTCCCTAATTACTTAACTCAGAACCTCAACTAGTGGGATCCCTGTTCTAATAAATTTTCCACCCCGACGTATGCTTAGATAATTGAACAGTAGCTAAGGTTCCGGAGATAATCTTTAATCTAGATACAAAAAATTGATTAATTACCAGAATTATGGCTTTGATATGGGGCCTGTCGATATGGTACTCTCCCTCGTTCAACCCCATGAAGCCCAGCATAACATCCACAAAATCTTTGCTCTCTCCTTCCTCTTTCTTAGACTTCATGTGCTCGTCAATAATCTTCTCAAGGAAGGCATCGAACACTTTGCTCACGGCTTTCATGCGTTTCGTTAACCCCTGAAGATCAAATCGTGCTAAATAAGGAACATAGTCACCGATGTTCGGTGTCGCGCCCAACACCATGCCTTCTTGAATCACGGCCTTGAACCCTCTCTCATCAAACTCCTTGTCCATGTACTTCTTTCCGAAGACCATTCGACAACTCATATCGGCGCTTAGCGAAGAGATCTTCGAGCTCAAGTCAATGGCTGTGTAGTCGTGAGCCACGTCTTTGAGAAAATTCACAAGCAAGCCGACCTCCTCTCTTCTCATGGACTTAAAGGAATTGATTTTTGCATTGCTAAGTAGCTCCAAAGTGCACATCTTTCTTATGTTCCTCCAATATGGGCCATACGGCGCGAACGCCAAGCTCCTTTGCTCGTAAGAGATGTGCTTCGAGGCCTCATGAGGTGGCCGGCTCGCGAAAACAAGATCATGGGTCTTGAGGAATTGTTCGGCCACCTCGGGCGATGAGACGACGATCGTGTGCACAAACCCGAGGCGCAAATACATGAGGGGTCCATATTTTTGAGCTAATTTGTGAAGATCATGGTGAGGGTTTTGTCCTAACAAAGGGAGGTTCCCAAGAATTGGATACCCTCTTGGACCAGGAGGCAATTTCTTCTTGCTCTTTGTTTTCCATAGCAAAGCTCGCAATAAGAGATGAGCAATCAAAGCGAAGGTGAGTGTTATCCATATCCAAGCCATTTTGGTGGTGGTTATTTGGAAGGAAGTGGGATGAAGATGGTGGTGGAGATAAGGTCATTGCATATATAGGTAAAGATATGACAGGGAGATGTGCTAGATTTATTCCCATTGCTTTGTAGTGGGCCCTTCAACTAGAATCCAAAGAAATATCATACACTATATATTAATTAAGATATACTGAAGAGTATTTCAACACCGTAAAAGCTATGAAGTACCGACACTCTCCAAAAATCTTCGTGTCGTATCGGACACTTCGACACGTGTCCGATACTCTCCAACACTGGTCAACATGTGTCGGAAAATCCGACACTTAGTCAACTTTCTCGACACTCTCCGACACTCGAGTCGAAATTCGACATACGAGTTTCCGACACGTGATTCCGATAACGATGTCAATTTTAAAAATTCGATAAATAAGAGGTGAAAATATATATATGTGAAAAAATAAAGCACAATAATAAAAATAATAAATGGAAAAAGAAGAAAAATCTAGTTTTCTTTCTCTTCGACTCCCACTTCCCATGATACACAATTCACCACCAAGTTTTTTTCTCTTCTTCCAACATATCTAACATGCGGGTCCAGAATATGGATCGCTTGTTTTTTCTCCAAATTTTATGAATCATTGAAATAGAGTTGAATTTGTCAAATTGAAATAATGAATGATATTAATAAATGACGGATTAATGTTTTTAGTGTATATTCATTGTAGGCTTATTTATTTATTTATGAATTTGATTCAAATTAATCTAATTGAAATAATCATAAAATGGATCATTTATTATGCATATAAAAATATATTTAATATACAACGTATCCTAACGTATCGAAATTCTCTACTTTTTGAGAAACGATGTATCAGCATGTCGTATCGCGTGTCGCGTGTCAGTGTCGGTGCTATTTAGCGTAAAAGAACATCTTTCCTCGCGATGAGGATTGATTTTGTCAATCAGATAAATAAAATAAATGCGTTTAATTTCTTTTTTCCTGAAACAAGAGCAACATGAATGATGGAAGAAGCCAGTGATTGCAAAATAGGGGAACATACACAAGGAAGTGATGTAGTCTTTTACGTCAGTAATTTTTTTCATTTTGTGTTGATGGATTTTAGGAAACTTTTAGCAATATATGACTAAAATAAATGTATTTAATCTCCCCGAATGCATGCAAACCTCCCAATCCGAAGAGTGGTAGATGTTAGGCCTGAAGGTTACATTAAATAAGTAAAGAATGATTTGAACAATTCATTCTATCGCATTCAAACCTGATAATGGATTACTTAGCTAATTTAGAAATTTATTTAATGTTAAAATTGTTTCAAGTTTGAACCTAAAACCCAATCCAAGATAAATTATAGATATGTATAGACTTGATTTTCCAGATGCCCCTCGAGCAAGTTTTGGACTTTGAAAAAGTCTCAAATTTGAACTGTATTCCCTGATTCCCCTTGGCCTTGGACTTCCCCCGGCGGTGATATAAATATATATATCAAGGGTTTGTCTTTTGTGCGTGTCAAGCTTGCAAGTGTGCGGCAAAGGACGTGGTAGTCGTCGTTGGTGTGCGTGTGTGTGTGTATATATATATATATTTTGTCTTTTGTGTGGGTCAAGCTTGCAAGTGTCCGGCAAAGGACGTGGCACTGGTAGTTGATGTGCGTAGAAAGGAAGTTCGTGAATTTGTCCTTCATTCGGGAAATGTCGTGAAAATGTAGTATAGTAAACGTAAAACTACCGTCCAATTTATTTCATTATTCTATCTATTTTTTTTTTTTTTATAGAATTTTTGTGATTGTTGAGAGAAGAATTACGAGATTAAATATTGTATGAGTTGTTGGGTGAAATTGAAGACAGGAAAGCATTAAGAATATTTGAGTGACTCAAGTGTAGTTATAATCTCTATCGCATTATTTAATTTATGGTAAAATTCTTTATTGTTCTCCCTATAGACATAGATCAAATAGCATTCGATTGATTTTCTTATTCTATCTATTTTACTATTCCATCGCTTGTTTCCGCAACATTTAACACCGCCAGTATAAATTTGTGATGGAAACAAAATGACAATATAGAGACTTGCCTACGGATAAAGGAGAAAGAAATAAAATAAAGGCAAATAAAGCTTTTTTAGTGTGCATGTCGAATTAATGGAATGAAGTGAAGGGAAATTTTTTTATGAATAAAGTTTCTACGTTGATATATATATTATAATTTCTTTAAAAACAGAATATTTCACTCTATCGCATTGTATAAAATAAGTAGTCTATTTTACTACGCATAAAGTGTCCCTACATAATTATATTTGTATTTAGATTGAAATTTTAAGAGATTTTCATTTAATTTTTTTCTTTTATTGGAAAGAATATTATAATTTAATTTGCAGAAGAAAAGAAGCATTGAATGCATTTATGGTCTATTTGATAAGGTGCTAAACAATATTTGATTCTATTTTTTTATTCCCCGGAACAAAAAAAAAGGAAGAAGAGAAATCCATTTAGTTACTTTTTTGCTCTCGAGAATAGATTTGAAACAAAATTAAGAAGTAAAAAAAAAATTACTTTTTTTTTCTAGAATCAAGCCCAAAACATTTTTTTCCTCTTTTATTTTCTTCATTTTCTTTTTCTTTTTCTCTTTCTCCTCTTCTTCTTGTAGCCGGTGGCTGTGGCTGGCTAGACAAGGTCTGATGATCTCACTAAAGCCTTACCGACCCTCGGCAAGTCTCGTCGTGGCTTGGCAAGTTTCCCTCGAGGCTAATGACCTCGTTAGCTCTCGTTTGGCCAATCGTGGTTGACGATCGGCTAGAGGAAGAAGAAGAGAAGGAAAAAGAAAAAAAAGAGAAGAAAAAGAAAAAAAGAAAAATGTAATAACGTTATTTAAAAAGTTAAAAGAAATACTATGTTATAAAGAAATTTGAGGGCCACACAAAATGCACTTCTATTTTGGAAATAGAAATTTTGAACAGTTACCAAATGCTTTCAAATTGTCATAAACTCATCTAGGGAACAAAATTTAAGAAAATTATTTATGAGTAGAAATTGTTCCTAAACATAGAATAGTTACCAAATATACCATTAATATCAAAAAGTCACGTTTACTATAATACATTAGATTTATGAAGAATCACAAGGATACAATAGTCATAAAGATATAACAAAATTCATTTTCCTTCTTTTCTCTTCTTTGACTAAATATGAAATGATCAAACTCCCTTCATTCCTTTCTTTTCTTTCATAAACATCCAAACAATAATAAGATCAAACCTTCTTTGTTTTCTTTTCTTTTCTCTCTTGAGCTCATCTTCCAAACTTTTTATATTCTCTTCTAATTACTACATTCAAACTGAGTGTTCATTGCACAAACTTTGAAAATTAGGAACAAAATGTACAAAAAAAAAAAATTAGACGACCAAATGGTACAAATTATACAAAATATTGGTTAACATTGTACTTTCTACCGAGAAGTTTCCCCGTTGTTTACCGGGTGTCTAATGATACGAAAATTAAAATTTTCTGCGCAGACCTTGAAAATGTTGGTCGACGCGGATTTGTCACAAAACCCAAGTTCGAATGTACTTTGGAGGTTGCTTTCAGAAGCAAAATCCTTGCACTGATCTAGAAGGCTGGGAACTTGAACTCAAATCGAATTGAATCCCTATAGTAGACCTTTTCTTCGACCATGTAAACAAAACGCCTCGTAATCTAATTCCTCTAATTGTTCATTTTTATCTTTCACGTGCCAACGTGCTTACCTGCACTGGCCTCAACGGGAACTTTCCTAGCTTGAATATACTGAGGTGAGGGAGATACACCTAAACACTAAATTAAAAAGCCGCGTAGTAATGGGTAAAAGTGGAACGCGCTGTATATATCAAACTTGTACATAAGAAATGGCATATCCCATCTACAGTTTAAAGCGGGGCCAAAGAGAGAGAATTTCTCTGACATTGGTTGTTGGTTTTTCTCTTTTGGTTCACACTTCTCCATCGGAGATTTTGATGACCTTTTTTCGTCTTCTGAGAGGCCTTGCGTGTTTTTTCTGTCTGTCTTCGAAAGGAATGGGCGGCCGTCGTCATGTCTTCTTGTCCGTTCATTGACGCACCGATTGAGGGATTATGTCGATTGTTTTTTCCTTGGGTTGGTTAAGGAATCTGCCGACTCCTGATACTTCCAAACTTTGGAATTCGACCAATCATCGAGCAATGTTTTAGCTGAAGGACTATTCTAATTTTAGTAAAATCTGGGGCACTCGCGTCCTTTTATTTTTTTTTTCTTATAGGTAAGTCGCCAATCGAATTCCAAACTCTAAAATCATGGATTAGCTATGTTAAAGTACTACACCTCACAGGGGTGGCCCTAAATTTATATTCTTGTGTGTGTGTTTGTTTCCCTTCATCGATTGATTTCAGTTTTTAGATTGGATATTGTAACATGATATTGGAAACAAATCTTGTTCTAGTTCATTTCACAAGCGCAGCTTCTTGTTTGTCAAATTTTATGCGTCGTTCCTAATCCGGCTTGCACATCAAAGGGGTGACGGAGTATCTCACATAGCTTGTCTATGAGATTTCTATACTCTTTCTAGACATGAGGTTTATCTCCACCTATCAATGTTCCACACTTCGAACTGATCAGATTGAGCTAAAGGTGAATGACAATGTGAACCTCTAATCACATATGTCAGCTTATCATTGAGAGAGTAATGCCAGAATTACAAGCAATCCTTTGAGGCTGCGTTTGGTCAACCAGATAAAAATCAGGATAGAATATGTTTTATCCTATCCCGTGTTTGGTAGCTGTCTATGATAGGATAAGGTCGGATATAGACAGGATATAAACCGGATAAAAAAATCTAAGGGAGTGAATAAGGTCGGATAGAATTTCTTTTATCCAAAACATAAAACCCTACGCTTTTTTTCTTTCTCCGTCGTTCACCCACAAATGACTCTGTTTCCAAAGTATCGACGTTGAAGCCTTCTCCTCAATATCTCTCCGATTCTCATCAAAATTTTACGAAAGCCTTCTTCCTCCGCCAAGGTAAGACCCCCCCGTCCAGCGGCGATCACCCCCTGGTTGCCCTCCCGATCGATTCCCCCCCACCGCTATGTTTTCCCCACTTCGATTGTGCCCCAGCCGCCGAGGCCACCAGCGCCCCAATCGTCCCCATTGAGCCGTCGGGTTTGGGCGGTCACGGCTCGTTTCTGTCACGCCCCGATCCTCCGAGCACGTGCCCATCCCTTACTGATCGATTTAATAACAATGTCCCAGGATGCATCGTTAACCAATTCATTTTAATATACGCATGTGGAAGCAGATATAAAATCGCCAGACAACAATTCGATTGGATAGAAAAGCAGGGCCAACTTTTTCAAACCAAAACAAGCCTTTTTATAAATGAACAGGTTTATATACAATGTCAGGCTGGTTACAAAACATCGACTCAACAAAAAGGGAATTGTCCTATGACCCACCGGTCGACATGTTCGCCAATTCCTCGGTCTCCACCTTCCCAGACTCTGGGGCTTCCGGTCCTTCAACAACACCATCTAAGGACCTAAAAATGGTTATACAATAACTAGTGAGATAACGTCTCAGCAAGTTCTACCCCCTAAGACCCGATTAGGAAGCCAATACGTCTTAAGGGCTGCCTAAGCACAACATAGGTCAGAGGACTTACCTTGGCCTCAGTTCCTTCCTGCAAGTCAGTTTAATTAATAAATACTAACAACCATACCATCCAATCAAATCATCCAACCAGATTGAATCATCGATCAATCGACTTAGTCGATTATATGTCAACAAGACCATTCCCTGATCATCTCAATTATTCATTTTCAACTCTTAATCGCGGCCTAACGGGTACAACCTAGATTAAGTGGTAATCACGGCCCCACTAGCAATTTTTCTATATTTGGTGGTCATCACGATCCCACCTAGCAATTTTTTTATATTTGGTGGTCATCACGGCCCCACCTGGCAATTTTCTAGGTTTAGTGGTAATCACGACCCCACTAACCAATTTTCTTCAATTGGGTGGTAATCACGGCCCCCACCAAGCAATTTTTCTATATTTGGTAGTCATTACGGCCCCACCTAGCAATTTTCTAGGTTTAGTGGTAATCACGACCCCCATTGAGCAATTTTCTTAGATTGGGTGGTAATCACGGCCCCACCAAGCAATTTTCTAGATTTGGTGGTCATCACGGCCCCACCTAGCAATTTTCTAGATTCGATGGTCATCACGGCCCCACCTAGCAATTTTCTAGATTTGGTGGCATCACAGCTCTACTCGGCAATTTTTTATATTTAGTAGCATCACGGCCACACTTGACAATTTTTAAATTTGGTGAGATTTAGTGGTATCACGGCCCCACTCAGCAATTCTTAGATTTATACCCATATTATCCAATTTTTGGGATAAATCCTCATAATCACCAATTTCACTCAATTGTCACAATCCGGTGCTTAATTAAATAAGCGGAAGGCACCATTGAACTTAGCATAAAATCCTGGTCATCGGCCATCCCGGTTGAATTTCCGGAAAATAATTAATTAATTACGGAAAATATTAAATAAATGCAATAAATCCAATTTATGCCCGTTATAGCCTAATTGGAAGGCGAGACGAGCCAGGAAAATTACCGAACTACTCTAGATAAATTCTAGAGCTTGTCACAAACCAATCATATATTAGAGGTGCAATTTCCAGCAATCAAAGCCTCAAGAACCATTACAAACTCATAACCGGCTCTAACCGGCAGAATAGGCCCACTCGCACGTCTCCAAGTTTAAATCCAGAAACCTAATCGAACGAGTTCGGAAAATTCCCAAATTTGAATATGTTGTAAAAGACACATAAAAAAACATTTTCAATCCAGACACCTTAACCCAGATCCTTCTAAATTTGGCCCAGTAAATCACTCGATCCAGTACAAAAACTGTGTCTGTTTCCAGAAAGTCTGTTTTCATAAATCAGTTTGGTTCAAGGTCTAAAACATGTCCATTTGATCTGCAATTTTACTATGTTAAACTAGAAGATATAAAAAATAACTTTTGTGAAGAAACCATTTTAAAATTCGAACCCTAAGAGTTGATAAAAATCCCTAGAATTCTAAAAGATCACCAATTCCAGCAAAAACTGAGGTTCTATTTGAAAATGACGGAGCTAATACCTACTTTTAAAGTCGCTAAAAATCTTGAGAAAAATATATGTTGTAGCTGAGGATGTCTAAAACATTTCTTAAGGGACATCTACCTCAAATTCGTACCCCATTTCGATTTACAAAAATGGCAAACGGCGAGGGTCTATAAACCAAAACTGCAGGAACTCCATTGGATTCGACTAATCCATCATCAATTGAACAAATCTCACTAATTAAGTTACACTAATCCATTCTAAGACTAATCTAACCATCCTAGCTTATCACTAATCCATACTTAAGTTAATCTAAACAACCCTTAAGCATAATTAACCTACTAAGTAAGGCTTAATGAGTTAAACTCACTTGTTCGGCGAGCCGATCGGTTCAAATCGATGGGAATGCGACGAGGGACGATTTTTTCCAAAGCGGGCCTAGGTTTTAAGGCTCGGAACCATCTCAAAACGGGCTTGAGGGTTGCTGGAAAACCCACTAACAAACTCTCTGTTTGCTATTGCAAAAGAGAGGAAACAAGGTTGGTTGAGGTAAGAATTGATCGGGAAAGGTGGAAAGGGCCAAACCGGGCCTTGATGGGCACTCATGAGGGTCAGAGGTGGGCCAAATGACTTCGGCACGGGGTGAGATGACTGCTTGGCTTGAGGAACAAGGTGAGGCGAACAAAGGGGCCACAAGCCATTTTTTTCCATTCAAGTGTTCCCTTGACCAACCTACACCACCCACACCTTCCTTGGCTGTCCTTAAGCCACCAATGCACCCCTCTAAAAGCTTGAAATGGTCCAAATGTGGTGAGTGTGAGGGACATACGAATTTGCAACATTTCTTCACTAATTGGGCTTAGTTTGTTGCTCAATTCAATCATATTTGGCCTCAATAAATCCTGTTATCGAGTCAACAATCAAATTGGTATTTTCCTCACCAATTGAACCATTTGGCATCCCAATTGCGCTATCAAAAACAATCCTCGGCTTTTTCTGGACAAAAACGGCCCTAGAATGACTTTTTCCCAAAAAGTCTCGAGTTGCAGAAAAATCTTCTGGGACTGAGTCAACGTTCCTATAATTTATTGTGACATGACAGAACCTTCAATTTCTGAAATCGAATTCAAATGACCTGTGGTCAATTTTCTTTAAACTACAATGAACCCCTTCGACACATTAGCGACTCTCGGTTGTCGTGAAAATCTTAAGATTTCAAATATGGGCATAGGGTACCAAAACGACAGAAAAATTAGTTTAGTGTTGGTCAACGAGAATTTTGCAATTTAGTGGGATCACCTACGTTTAAACCACATATCTCAATCAAACCGACCTATCTTTGATTTCTAATCGATTTATATCTGTGCCGTAATGATCTCTACAAATGAGCACGGTCGAGCGGCCGATTCCCGGTCGAATCCTCAAGTCTATTGCATTAAAATCTTTTAATGACTTCCCCATATAGTCTAGTTATCTCATGAGTGGCCATCTTAGAGAAAAGCACTATAGGCGCGTCGATGAAAGGCCCGATTTATTGAATTGAAAGCAGAGTTGAAAATCTAGGATGTCACAACTCCTCCCCTCTTATAAAAATTTCGTCCTCGAAATTTAAACCTTACAATACTTAAGCAAAAAAGTGGAGGTACAAACGTCTCATCGACTCTTCAGTCTCCCAGATTGTTCCTTCAGTACCGTGGTGTTGTCAGACCAATTTAACCAAGGGGACCATCTTGGTACACAAAATCTATTTTGAACCACAATCTGAACCGGGCTTTCCACGTACGACACCTTGTCGTCCAGGTCTAATTCTTCAAGATTTAGCACGTAGGTCGAGTCAAGCTCATATGTCCTTAACCTCGACACGTGAAAGACGTCATGCACTTGTGCCTATCTCGGCGGCAATGGAAGACGATATGTTAGGATTCCGATTCTTTTTAGAATCTCAAAGGGACCTACATACCTCAGTTTCAGTTTTCCCTTCTTGCCAAAGCGCAAGGTATCCCTCATTGGTGACACCTTCAGAAAGATGTAATCACCAATTTGGACCTTTAAGGGCTTTTGAAGCTCAACGATACCACATTTCTGACGGCTCTGAGCAGTCTTTAATTTGCTTCTGATCACGGCAATAGCAATCACTGAGTGCTAAACTGACTCTGGACCTGTGATCTTTCTTTCTCTGACCTCATCTCAACAAACTGAAGTTCTGTACACTCTGCTCTGTCCTACTTCAAAAGAAATCATATGATTGGTGATGTACACTCTGCTCTTTCCATGACATGTTCTCTTTTCCACTTAAGAATCTCGAGAGGTTACCAAAGTCCTCTTGGCTGACAAAGATGTGCCTTCACTCGCAGACACGTCTAACACTTAGCGACATGATTGGTGATGTCCATCCTCATACTGGACCACCAATAGTGTTGACACAATTTATGATACACCTTCATATTACCATGATGAATGTTGTAACTGCTACGATGAGCTTCTGACAAAATCTCCTTCTAAGTGCTATATCGTCAGGTACACACAATCATCCTCGAAACTTTAGTGTTCCATCTTCAGAAATCTGAAAATCAACCTTTCTCTCATCGGTGTCTCTTGCAGGATCTTCTAAATCTTTAGGTCTGTCAACCGGGGTGCCTTGATTCAAATTTGAGCATCCGACTCAATTCTGAGGGTGGCCATAAGATTCGGAAGGTGGCCTACCTCGAATTTGGAAACCGAATTTTGAACCCTTTTTAAGTAAGGTCTATACTTTAACTAGCTTATGCACACATAAAGACTTGTCTCAATGCCTCAGTGACTTCTTTCGTTCTTCCAGGGTGATACAAAATATCATAATCCTAGTCCTTCAAACGTTCTAATTCATACGTCGGGTGATTCAGCTCATGAGATCTCAACTGACGAGACTCATGTGCAACAATCATACCATGTTGCATCAAAACGCAACCCCATCCCCTAAACGACACATCACTATATAGATCTCGTATCCTCCAAGACTATATGGTATGGTCAGCACAAATACGGTAGTCAATTTCTGCTTAAGCTTTTGGAAACTACGCATGCACTTGTCTGTCCACACAACTTTTTTTCCTTCTTCAGCAGTCGAGTCAAAGGCGGAGCTATTGCTAAAGATCCCTCCACAAACCTTTTGCAGTATTCGGTTAAACCTAAAAAGCTTCTAATCTCTAACACTGACATCGGTCTTGGCCATCTAATTACTGCTTCAATCTTGCTTGGGTCTATGGAGATTCCTTCTTCGGAAATCACATGACCTTAAAACACAACACAAGTTAGCCAAAACTCACATTTGCTAAACTTGGCATACATCTAATGAATCCTTAAGGTCTGGAGCACTAATCTCAAATGTTCCTCGTGCTCTTCAGCACTCCTTGGATACACCAAAATATCATTGATAAACACGATCACGAACTGATCTAGATATTCCTTGAATACTCGGTTCATCAAATCCATGAAAGCAGCCAGAGCATTCATCAACGGTTCAAACTGTATTACCTTACGCCAACAATTCATTATTACAAGATGCTTCTTGAGCCAACTCTTTTCATATATGACGTCAAAGTTATTCATAAGCAACTAGTCAAGTTCAACTTTAACTAGTGATTCTCCTTTCCATAGCTTTACCTCAACAAACTAAAATTCTACACACTTAATCCAAAACTCTGTTGCACTACTCTGATAAAATCACCCTAAAACATCATTCCCTTGATCGATGCATGATCGGTTCCATTCCTGTCCCTTTTGCCATCCTAGTGGTGTTCTATCTGCGGTAGCGGTAATAATGCTCCCTTGGACTCACACTGATAGTCCCTCACTTGATGGCCGTGCTGGCCACATCTATAGCACATTCCCATTATACTGGGACACTAGGTTGATTCATGCTTCCTTCTACTGACTTGGCATACATCTGGTGAGTCTCCTATCTCTTATCGAGTGACAGCATGCACCCTTACTTGCACCTGGGGTCTGTTCCAAATGCCCCACTGAATATCTTGCAGTACATTCCCTCTGTTCTGTCCCATCAGCCTTTTGGTACCTTTTTCTAACCAGGTAACCCTATTGGTCACACTCATAACAAACATCCATCTTAACAAGACACGGGGCTAATCCATGTCGGCTTTCATCAGCACGACACACTCCATTATAATTCCTTGCTGACCTGTCCATCCCACATTTCCAGTTGGACGGAATAGGATTCTTTTCTCCGATCATAGGCTCCTTCCTAAATTGGTTTCCATCTCTACTGAATCTGAACCTTGACTTGGATGCAACGGCTTGCTCCTAGATCACATCTCCATTGTTGGATTGAGCAATCGTTGGTATTGAATGATTGATTGGTTGAGATTTATGAACTGTACTAACTTGCAGGAAAGAACCGAGGCAAAGGTAAGTCACCTCTCTCTTGGGTGTATAAACGACGTTTAGGCGTATTTTCTTCCTAGTCGGAGTTTAGGAGGTGAACTTGCTAAGACCTTGTCTCACCCCGTTGTGGGCTCAACCTTTCAGGTCCTTGGATGACTGTTCCTCCCGAGCACTTCAGTCAGCCGAAGAAGGTCACCGAACAGATTTATCAGATTCCCCTCTCTAGGAGCCAAGGAGCTTGGGTCTATGAGCTCCTGCAATCCATTATCTGGGTCGATGCAGGTCTATCCCAGAGGGTACCCAATCAATTCAGATTGTGGTATCGTTACGGGCGAGATGGACCCAGAGAAGGCCCCCTGCAGGAATCTGAGGTGCCTGTGTCGGTGTTAAAGATCGTTTTTGGTAAGGGTATTGCTAACCCTCCTGGTGGTTCAGTGGTAGACCCAAGCTCCCTCGAGCCAGAGACCCCGAAGCCTTCGGTTGAGGATTCAAACGTTTAGAGGGCCTATAGCTTTCCTGTTTTGGTAAACCTCTGTGAATAGATTAGTGTTGTAAATAAACTAGTCAGTTTTGTATAAAGGTATGTTGTGTGGTTGTGATTTTGTGATTTGTTGGCCCTGCCTTTCTATCCCATCTTTCTATTTCCTAGGGATTTATTTATACACTTCCGCATGTGTATTAAAATGAATAGGTCGGCAACGCATCCTGGGATGTCACAATTTAATCGACCACCGAGCGATGGGTATGCACTCGGAGGATCGGGGCGTGACACGATTGGTCACCCTGTTGTTATCTCCATGAGTTCATTGTTCTTGTTGTTCGTTGGATGTTCCACGGGTATCAATTGGGTGGATGACTGAGAGGTTTCTGGTATAATCTCTGCTGCCTCCTCTCATTTGTCTTGTGTCTCATAAAAGGTTAGCCAAAACGAATTATGTTCCCAGACTTCAGCACATAGCCATTGGTCATAATACATCTTATAGCCCTTCGAGTTTTTCTTCATCGAAAGGGAAGTCTTTGTAGTACATAGCGTAATAGCCTAGTTTGCCACATGAGTAGCAATAGTGTGATAATCTTTCATAGCGAAAATCTAGCCATATGTTCTTCCCTTCCAATCTGATCAACTTGCCTGTTTTAAGCAGTTCCTGTAATCTGATTTCGACTATGGCCCTCCCAGCTCTGAGAATTGTTCCTTCTTTAGTCTCGATCTTAACATCCAGCACTCTACTGACATGTCTCACAGCTTTGCAGATCATACTCTCAGCACACCGTTCCAGGGGAAGCCCAAATACTTGAACCTAAAAAGCGCAAGTCGTAAAGTCATAACAATGTAGGGGAGTATTCAGTATCCAAGGCTTTAAAATGACAAGGTGATTCAAGAAGAGCCAAGGACCATTATCCAAAACCCTGTGTTTTTCCCCTTTGGAGCTGAACTTAAAAACATATAGCCTAGCTTCATGTTGAGATATTTCTACTTGGTCGGTTCGCCATGCTCGTTTCATTGTATTCTGAAATGCTTGGAAATTAATGGATGGGTTAGAGAGAAACTTACCCACCAGTATAAGTTTACATTCCTCTATTTTCTCTACTAGGGCCGCGTCATCCCATACCTTGATTTCTTGTTCTAACCATAGGTGGCCTAATCTGTTGCAAAGTGCAGAGAGTCGTGCATCTTCTTCCTGCTCAGTGCGTTCCATCAAAGATCGGGCACCAGGTTAATTCATAGGAAAGGCGAGCCGAGTTGACAATCCCGCATGCAAAGCTGCCGAGAGCTACAAGATTGGGAGCGTGACTGTCGAAGGAGGTGATCGGACGGTCAATTGAGGCATGCAGTGGTCAAGAGATAGGGGGGAAAAGGGAAGGGAACGATTGTAATGGTGATGGTCCCTCGTTGGGAAGGTGATGTGGGTCTGAGAAGCGGGTGGGAATAGCTAAGTGAGGGAAGAGATGTAGGGTGAAAAATCAAATTCCATAACCTGTACTGGAAGGGAGCGACGGGGAAGTGAATGGTTGAACTTGAAGGACGATAAAGGGAAGATGGTGGTAATCATTAGTGGGCTTTAGGTTTCTTGTTTGAGTCATGCATATAATTGAGAATTTGATCTTTAAGAATTAAGATTGAGTTCCCGATTACGTTTGTTTCCAATTTTGGATTGTGGTGAATATTTGATTATGTGGGTTTATTATATCACATGCTTAGTTAATTTTCCTATTTTGAAAATACAAAAAAAAAAAAATTGCATTGCACATTAGGATAAATTGCATTCATTACTTATTTCCCATTTTAGAATTGCATATCTAGAGTAACATAGTAATTTAGGAAATTCCTTAATTTAAATTAGGATATAATAAGTTATTTCCTAGTTTAAATTAGGTAATGATATAGCTTAGTTAGCTTCCTAATTTGATGAAAAAGAAAGTGAAAACGTCACTTAAGCCAAATTAGCGTCTTAGAGTCAAGTATTTCATTTATTTAAAAATGAAAACACACACACACACACACACACACACACAAATCTCTCACGTACTTTAAACAATAGGGTTTATTTCATAATTGATCCTATCTCACATCATAAGAATTACATATAGGAAAAATTCCAAATAAAGGCATAGAATGTCTTTATTTTCTCAAATAAGAACCTAAAGCGGACATTAATTCAATTAAAGGCCTAAAATGTACTCATTTTCTCAAATAATAATTTGACTTTCTAGCTGGTCAAAGGCATTTTCACTATTTACCTTCTTCTTCTTTTTCCCTTTTTTCTTTCTTTTTTTCCTTTTTTTTAGTTTTTTTTTTTCTTTGCTAGTGGCTAGGTGAGGATGCCCTCACTGAGAACGAGCTCGCTAGCCACAAGCAAGGGACAACCTTGCCCTGGAGAGGCCACCCTTGCGGCCAAACATGAGGTCGACCCTCATCCTAGGTGAGGCTATCATCACTGCGACTGGCAAGGGCTTGCAAGCCTTTGTTGGCTCTTACTACTGATCGACAAGAGTCATCGAGGCCTTGCCGGCCCTTTTTGGCTCTTACTAGCAATCAGCGAGAGTCATCGAGGCCTTACTAGCCCTTGCCAACAGTTTCGACCTTCGTCGAACCAAAAAAAAAAAAAGAAAAAGAAAAGAAATGAATAGAAAATAATTTAAAATTAAAATTGTATTTGGACAAAAACACCATTTAACTAGTTAGAATATTTAGTCAGCCTGCAACCGGCAAGGTCAAGTCCTTAATTTAAACAACCATGGTCACTTTAGGCCATTTTGAAACAACCATAATCACTTTAAGCTCTTATTTGAAACAAGCATGGTCACTTCAGACTTTTATTTGACACAATGTCTACTTTGGGCCTTTATTTGAGAAAATGATGGCATTTTAGGCTTTTATTTGGAATTTTCCCTTGCATATAAGTAGCATTACATTTCAATATAATTTGCACATCATTTAGGATCAATGCATGCTAGATTAGAATTCATGTAGTTATACTAAATCATATTCATATTAAACCAAAAAAAGAATTAGATGTTATTACATGTAGAAATCATGTTTAGAACATACTGGTATATTTAAGTTAATATCTTGCAAAGCATTCGATGCATTGCAATTAATAGGCTTTTGCTTGCTTGAAGTATTTACATTCCTGTTCTTGACCTATCTCTAGCAATTTATTTACTACTTTTTTTATTATTGGCTATTAAATTCTTGTCTATGCACCCGCATGATCACTTCTCATTAGTGACTTAGGTTAAAATTGATCAAACTTGCCTGCAAAATATTTTTGAAATTAAGAGAAAAGGCCCCAAAAATGGTATTAGATTTATCTAGCGTAATCAAGTTCTCGTATCCATAAATCTCTAATTTACAGATATAAAATTCCCTCCCCACTTTATTTAGGTGTTTAATCGACTTACTAATAACTTATTAGTGGCGACTCCTAAATAAACTTATCTACATATTAATTAAATTAAAACCTAAAAGTTGCAAATGGTATGGACTTGAGAGAGTTTGCGCTAAGTCATTAGGCTTAGTAATCTATTAACTATCCCTTTGGTGGCTTATCTGTAGGAAGGTCGCGACACTTACTTTTGGTGACACTATGGATTTGTCATTTGTGACAAACTAATTGAGACACTAAGGAAGGAGAAGATAGGGGATTAGTCTCTAAGGGTCCGTTCGTTTCGCAGAAAATAGGCCATTTCCAGAAAACATTTTCCCAAAAGTCATTTTCCAGGAAAATGATAATATTTTCTGGTGTTCGGCTAAAACCTGAAAATGTTTTCTGGTGTTCGGTAAAGAAAATATTTTCTAAGACTTCACCACTTAGGTAATTCTCTTGAACATCTTTTGTGGGGCTTGAATCCTTTAAATGGCAATGACCCTTTTGCTTGGGAATAGTTTAATACGGTCTTTGTTGCAAAGTTGCTTCCTTTTTTCTTCTGGATGTTTTCTTGATCGATCGAAGATATGTGGCCACTATATCCAATTAGCCAAATCAGTGCTTTTGTTTCCCGTAGTGAAAATTGTTTGAAGTCTCCTGGCCGAAACTAGCAATTTGAGAATTCACAATTAGAATCGCTCCGTGTACTTTGTGCATCATCAGTCCTTTGAAATGGGTCTTTTTATCTGAATGGTTTGAACCGTGAAGATTAGAGTATAATCTATTGGGTAGAGTAAATAGAGAAAATGATAAGCAAGAGGCTTTAAGTCGAATGCAAAGTCCATGGTAAGATCACTAGTCATAGAAATGCCAATACAAAACAACCTTATAATATTTTCATCTCATGAAGCATTGACAATAACAACAAAGAAAGAAAAAACATGAGTCTTTTGGCAGTAAAGCTCAATACAATATATCACTAATGATGATCTCCTTTGCTTAGAAATTTATCAACTCATACTTTGTGAAGAGTCGCACTCTTCACCATAAATGCTTTTCCAATTTTTTCATTTTCAATTAAATGGTCAAAAACTGATCCAAGGGTAATTTCATCATATCCATCCACTTTCATCACCTCATTGTAGAGTTAAGAGTAATAGACTTGAGAGTGATCGACATCCCGTTGAGCCAATGACTTAATTGCTGGGGCCATCTCTCCAAGTTGTGTTGAAAGTGCAACATACTTGTCATCATTGTTGGAACATTTTCGCCTTTTGTGAGACCTCTTTTCTAAATGCACAGTAGAGGAAGATGTTTTTGAGCCCTTAACTCATTGAAGTCATCACCAAAGTCGACAGGTGAGGAGTCAACTTCCATTCCATTGATGTCCCCAAACTGCTTAGCAAAGCTTCCGGTGGCTATATCTCTCCCAACCACCACATCCATCTCATCATACATGCCAATCATTTTATTCAAATACTTTTCATGAGAAGAATGGACCTGTAAATGCACAATATTCATTCAATTACTAGTTCCACAGTTAGATATGAAAAGAAGCTATTAAGCAGACAACACTTAAGCTTCAAGCTATGACAAAAACACATTTGAAGCCCTTCGTTTGTTTGTTCTTTTAGTCCTTTTCCCTTCACAATTACGACTGAATATAAATTGCATTGTCAATCCATCTTTGCAAGAAATGCGAGATCAATAAGATCTAAAGCACGAGGTTTCGAAAATGCCTATCAATGTTAGAATTAGCAACTCATTTGAGACTATGTTCTGAAGTGAAGTCATCAATGTGCTTTCTATACTAGCATAGATTGAGATCAAAACAGACCAGAAAGCATAAGAGTCTTGGGTAACACACTATTACAATTCATTTCTTGATCATTGAGGCAAAATGCTGTCACTACTTGACCTTTTCTAATTTCTTTACTACTCATTTCTTCAAATGAGACTCGAGAAGTAATTGCTTAAATCATATTCAATATCACATTTTCAGGCAATCCCATCAACAATCTTAGGCAATTAGCCCATTGTAACATGCCTAGAGTCCAACCAGGCTCTTGCACTAACTCTGTGAGCTTTGAATATTCTGACATGGTGCCTTCTTAGGCTCTCACCACCTAAATTGCAAAAGATAAAGAGAAAAGAAGCAAACTTTACAAACCCTAGTCGCATTCCAGATATACCCAACAATCAAAATCAAAATCGTAGCAGCAAAAGACTTTGAGAAAATTTCCAGACATATAAATTGTTCGTATGACAGTCAATATTAAATTAAGCATTGCACTTGTAACAAAAACAGAAACAACACCAAGATGATAACCTATGGCTTCAGTGAAACAGGGGTGACTAACAAGTTAATAATCTACTCTCTTTTTTCAGTCCAGCATGTTAGCAAACGCATTAAAGTTTAAAAATCTTGACTGAGATGGTTACGAAATTATCCCTTATATGCTGAGTAATATATAAAGACACATAAAACTGCTGATCGTCAAGTGGAACAGTTCAAGCCATCAATATTTAGGAAACTTATCAACACGGGTAGGTACACGGAACATGGGAATAACACGAGCGATTCACTAGGAGCCAGTGCCGCAACGCCGAAATCTCACCGGAGGTGGACAAATCGTCCTCCTGCTCAGTCTTCTTCAAGCAAGAGACGGGAGCGCAGTGACCATGGCGGGTTCGAACATCTGCAAAACCAAGAAAAAAAATGAAGATAAATTCAATTCAATCGAGACCACTTGAAAAAAAAGTTAACGCACGCGGGGGGCGGGTAGCGATGGAGGAGAGACCTGCGATCAGAGTGGGAATGCGAGTGTAGGGGGATCGGGACGAAATCTAAAGCGACGGCAACGGTGACGGCGACGGCAGTGGCCGTGAAGCCCCAGGCGGCGACAGGCAGGAGAAGGGACGAGGGCTCCGCGCGCAGGTCTGGACGGCCAAAGCGAGTCCCATGGCTTCCAATCGGAGGGTCATTGTCAGAGCTTCGACAGCTCCAGCACCACTGGACGAGGGGACGCTCCGCCACTGCTGATCGTCGGCATCGAAGAAGGAGAAGGACGAGTCAGAAACCCAAGGCTTTGTGAGGGCGGAGATCCAGCACCGCCGGAGAGGGGATGCTTCGCCGCTGCTGATCGTCGGTGTCGAAGGAGGAGATGAGAACAAAAACCCTAGGTTTCATGAGAAAGAGGACAGAAATGAGTAAGGGAAGAAGCAGGAAAGAAGCAGCGCAACAAAAGATTGCGCGTGCGTAAGGACGAGAAAATGATTTTCCACGATCTTACAAGGAGATCTTCCATTGTCTGGAAAACATTTTCTTTGACCATCTATTTTCCGCCCATCCAAACACCGAAAATTCCGGAAAATATGTTCCCATAAGTTGTTTTCCGTGAAACGAACGAACCCTAAATAGCGTAATGTATTTCATACACAATTATTTGACCCAAATTAATATGGTACACTAGTTTTTTTTTTTGGTTTGAATATGGTACACTAGTTCACCCGTACTATATTCACTGCAAATTAATTTTCATGACACGAAAAGAGACTTTTATCATATTTTCGAAACTTGAGGGAGCTTTTAAGGCAAAATCAATAGAATTGCCAATCTAAGATTAGTTTAGGATAAATGCAGTGCTGATACACTAGTTTTTGATATACTATGTGTTGACACATAAATTAGTTTTTGATATATTGTGTATTGACACATAAATTTTGACTAAATATTTAGAATGAAATTGTATAGAAAATTATGGATCAATTTGGCCCTACCCAAAAATATTTACGTTGAATAGCGCATCATATAGGCATTAATATTATTTCTACCCATTAAGCTTTATTTTTATTTTTCTTTACTTTACTGCATTTGGATAGATAAAAAAGAACTTAATTTTTTTCAAAAAAATTATTATTAAAAAAAGGCTCGTAATGGCTCAAGGGCTGGACCTTCCCCAAAGCCCCTTTTTCCCTCTTTTATCTCCACTCGGGCTGGCCCATCTTCTTTATTTCCTTCCCCCAGCCCAGCCCGACCCAACCCCTCCTTCCTCCTTCCTTCCTCCTCCTCTGCACCTAACGCAAACGAGGACAATAGAGGAGCAGAGCAGGCGCAAAGGGGTCAAGTAGGCGAAGTGACTAGAGCAGCCGACCGCCAGCGAGCCAATGCGCTCCCACGTACAAGCGGTAGGTCGTCCGACCCTACAAAAGGAGGAGATCGGGAGAGATCTTACGACTGCTTTCCCCTCGACGTTCTCTGGAGACCTCCATTATGAAGAAATTTATGAACAGGAAATGATGGAGAGAAAATGAGAGAAAGCAGAGATGGAAATGCTTCTTCTATATTTCAACTTCCCGAGATCTACATTATGAGAGTTCTCCTTTTATATCTACATTAGCTCTCTCAAGAATCTGTTTTACAGGTATTGATCAGTTGAAGAAAAAACAACTACCTTCAACTACCTAATTGACGAGAGACTAACTGATTACCGGAAAAAGAAGAAAAACAGAGTATAAGAACAGAGTGCTAAACAGAGAGCTCTAGCTAAGAGAGAGAGAGAGAGCTCTTGACTTTATAAGCTTCGCGACTATTTGCACTTCTTGGCATCATTTATATATTCTGCTTCTTCCTCATATGCTTTCCTCCTCCTGTTCTTGATGGCGTTATTAGTGGCTGAGCTGCTGCTATTTATTGTAGTCTTAACATCCCCCCGCAAATTGGGCAGGGGTGAACAACCAATGCCCAATTTGAGACGAAGATAAGAGTGTGTTAGTCTGGATAAGGACTTTGTAAAAATATCAGCAATTTGATTGGTGCTGGAAATATATCTAACACACAAGGAGCCGAGGCAACTTTTTTCTCGAACGAAGTGAAAATCAACCTCAATATGTTTTGTACGAGCATGAAGTATAGGATTAGCTGTGAGGGATATTGCGGATTGATTATCACGGAACAGTAAGGTTGAAGAGTATAGAGGAAAGCCAATATCTCTTAGAACAAAAGTGATCCAAGTAAGATCAACTGTTGCCGAAGCAAGTGCTATGTATTCTGCTTCAGTGGAAGAACGAGAAACATTTGTTTGTTTCTTGGCTGCCCATGAGATGAGATTAGAGCCGAGATAAGTACGAAAAACTCGTGGTAGATCGTCCGGTTTGAACACAACCAGCCCAATCTGCATCGAAAACCATATAAATTGAGAGAACTTCGAGAGTGAAGAGAGATGCCAAGATGAATTGTTCCTTTTACATAACGAAGTACTCGTTTCAGTTTAAGGAGGTCACCAACAGTGGCTTGTTGCATTTTCTGACACAAGAGATTTGTTGCAAATGCAAGATCAGGGCGAGTGATAGTGAGATATTGTAAGCCACCTACTAAGCTTCTGTAATCCATGGGATTTGGAAGAAGATCAGCATCTGTTGTCAATGTGACTGGTTTAAGAGAAAGAGGTGTGGCAATAGGTTTGCAAATGACATATGTGCACGAGAGAGTAAGTCAAGAGCATATTTGGTTTGACACAAAAATAACTCAGTGGATGTTCGTGTAGCTTCAATTCCAAGAAAATAATGGAGGTAGCCAAGGTCTTTCATATGGAATTGAATACTGAGGGAGTGAATAAGTGTCTGCAGCAACTTATCCGAGCTACCAATCGATTATATCGTCAACATATAGCAATAGAAGTACTGTCTCTTGACCTTTATGAAGTATGAACAAAGAAGGATCAGTTGAGCTGCAGAAAAAACCAGCTTCAAGCAAAAAATTGTTGAACTTGTCATACCAGGCACGCGGTGCTTGACGCAATCCATAAAGTGATTTTTGAAGAAGACATACATACCGAGAGTACTTGTGGATGTACAAAGCCGGGGTTGCTCCATGTAAACTGTTTCATTTAAGGTGCCATGCAAAAGGCATTCTTGACATCGAGTTGATGTATAGACTAGTGTTTTATCATTGCCACAGAGAGGATGATTCGAACAGTAGCATGCTTAATCACAGGACTAAAGGTTTCTGTGAAATCTATGCCTTCTTCCTGATGAAACCCCTTGTCTACAAGTCGAGCCTTCAATCGATCAAGGCTGCCATCTGATGTAAGTTTAGTCTTGAATACCCATTTACAGCCTATAACATTCATGTCATTGGTACGAGGAACTAATAACCACGTTTGATTGTGATGTAGAGCATCCATTTCCTCTTGCATTGCCTGATGCCACCCTGGATCTGCTAGAGCAGATTTTATTGACTTTGGTTACGGAGGAACTCGATATTCAAAGGCATGCATATCGAGGATTGACTTTGATGATGCCAGATTTAGATCTAGTTTGCATAGAATGAGTGGATAGTGTACCTTGTAAGGCTGTCTGACTATTAGAAACAGCTTGTTCCATATCCGGTTCAGCTGTTGTCTCTGTTGTGGAACCAGGTATTTCTACTTGTTGTGAAATATGCTGAGAAGTAGAAGAAGGTTGACCCATAGGTAATTCAGTTGTAGAAACAGGTATTGCTGATTCTGTAGAAGTAAGAGAGACTGTTTGTTCAGCTATTTGCTCATCTGTAGGGTCTTGGACATAATCTGTATGATGAGATAATGAAGTGTTTATGTAATCTGTACTGGAAGATTGTAAAAATTTCTCTTCTTCTGTCCATAGCTTATACAAATGTGTGTCAGTTGAATAAGTTGGTGCTAGTTTCTGAGAGAAAGGAAAGAAAGTCTCATCAAAGACCACATGTCGATTGATGTACACATGTCCAGTGGTAGGAACAAGACATCGATATCCCTTATGGTGAGTGCTATATCCTAGAAAAACACAGGTAAGAGATCGTGGATCAAGCTTGTGCTGTGCATAGGGTCGAAGGCAGGGATAACAAGCACACCCAAAGACTCTGAGATGATCATATCTTGGCTCATGCTGATATATCTTGCTAAAGGGGGACTGCATTTTTAACTTTGGAGTGGGAAGAGTATTGACAATATAATTGGCTATCACAAATGCATCAACCCAGAATTTTAATGGGAGTTTGGCATGATACAGCATAGCCGGACCAAGTTCAACTATATGACGATGTTTCCTTTCGATATTCCATTATGTTCAGGTGTATATGGACAGGAAACATGCTGTTGAATGCCACAGTTCTGTAAGTGAGTTCTGAACTTTTGACTGATAAACTCTCCTCCACCATCACATTGGAAAATCTTGATCTTAGAGTTGAGTTGGTTTTCTACTAGTTTCTGAAACATGAGAAAGATATCATAGAAGTCTGATTTTAGCTTCAATGGATAGATCCAACTGAACCGAGAGAAGTTGTCAACAAAAATGACATAGTACTTGAAATTCTGAAAAGATTTAACTGGAGAAGGTCCCCATATATCACAATGAATTTGTTCTAGGGGTTTAGTAGTTGTAGAATTCGACAATGGGAAAGGTAGAGCAGTACTCTTAGCTAGTTGACAACTTCTACATACAAATTGTGGTTCTATATGGCACTGAATTAGCTTTTGATTCTTCATATACTTCAGGATATTTTGATTTGTATGAGCTAGACGTTGATGCCAAACATTTTCTCCAACAATCCTTTGTCTTTGAGTGAAGAAAACCTCTGCAGATAAGGATCTACTCAAAGTCCTTTAACCTTCCTTCCTAGCATCTTGGTTGTGTTGGTGATGCTGTCCTTTATGTACACCCCAGTTTTGTCAAAGACAAATGAACAAGGATAATCATCTGTTAGTTTAGAAACTGAAAGAAGGTTTTTCTTAATTTATGGAACAATCAACACATCATTTAGAGGTAAGACATCGTAGTGAGTATTCAGCAATGCATTACCAATATATTTAACAGTAAGCATGAACCATTGCCAATCATGACTATATCAGTACCAGCATTCTTAGAAAAGGTATGAAGAATACCAGCATTAGCAGTAATGTGAGCTGTTGCTCCAGTATCTAGATACCATTCATTACCATTTGGTTCTTCAATATGTAGTGCTGATAAAGCTGTTGGTATCTCCTCAGCTTGGTAGGAATTATCAAATCGATACCAACAGTGTAATGCATCATGACCAGGTCTTCTGCAGATTTGACACTCCAAATCAGTGTTTCTTGTTGTTTTCTCCACCTGCATATTTTTATGAAGAGTTAAGTTTGAAGATGGATAGGTCTTGGTATCTGAATACCTTTGTGCTGAGCCATTATATGGTCTAAATCCCTGACCAGAACTCAAAGCAGAGGAGGTATTAAACTCGCTTAAGCTACCGACTTCCCGTTCATAGTTCGAATTATTATTTCGTAACTCATACTTCTTCCGTGATATCCAAAGTTTCTATATCTGTTATTGAATGACCTTCCTCTTCCATAATTTGTTCCTCCACGACTATATCCTCTTGAACTTCCAAGGCTATTATTATGTTGTACAAAATCTCGTTAAACTCTTCTTTGTGTATAGCTTCGCTTTCTCTCGGCCATAGTAGGCTAGGTTTGGGTGAACCGATTCAAAGAATAGTTTTGTAGCCTTGTTTTGAATCTTTCTAAATGTGAGATTACTTCATCATATTCTGGTTGAGGCTTTAAACAATAAATTGTTGTTTTAAAGTTCTCATACTCAGACCCCAAACCTTCCAAAACACCAAACAGTTTTGTTATTTCATCCACCGGTTTCCCTATTGCATTCAATTGATCACATATTGATTTATACTCTCGAGATATGTTGATAATGTTCTATCACGCTTCGACAAGCCTGCAGTTTTCCCCTTAACTCAAACTCCTTTGCCACAGATTTTTGTGTAAACCGATTGAGCAAAGTCTGCCAAACTTCATATGCAGTATCTAAGCCAATTATCAAACTGAGTATGTTTTCTGAAACAGCACCACTAATCCAAGAGGATACAAGCTAATCTGTCTTGATCCAATCATTATAATCGGGATTAGAAACCTCGCAGTTTGACCTCCTTCTTCGACCCGCAATGTTTTAGCAGGTGATGGAACTTCTCCATTAACAAACCCAAATAGGTCTTGACTTCTTAAGAACCTATGAAATTGGGCTTGCCACAGAAGGAAATTATCCTCAGCTAATTTGATGGTAACAAAATTCAAGATATTGACATGAATAGGAAATGGATATCTCAAACTTCTTGCTGCCATTCTATTCTTCCTGATCTTCAAACAACTTTAGTTGCAAACACAAACTCTGCTAGTTTTGCAATATGTTGCTACAAGTATATTTCTGATGATGAAGATTCAGATGTCGATGAGAAATACCAACTCACAGATATGTTGGAAGATATAGATGTCTCATAGATCAACGAAACTTTGAACCCGACTTCAATCTGCTATAGATTCAGCCATTCTTATGCAAAGATCGAGATGACTTCTCCAGATGCAAGTGCTCGATACCATGAAGAAATTTATGAACAGGAAATGATGGAGAGAAAATGAGAGAAAGCAGAGATGGAAATGCTTCTTCTATATTTCAACTTCCCGAGATCTACATTATGAGAGTTCTCCTTTTATATCTACATTAGCTCTCTCAAGAATCTGTTTTACAGTATTGATCGCTTGAAGAAAAACAACTACCTTCAACTACCTAACTGACGAGAGACTAACTGATTACCGGAAAAAGAAGAAAAACAGAGTATAAGAACAGAGTGCTAAACAGAGAGCTCTAGCTAAGAGAGAGAGAGAGAGCTCTTGACTTTATAAGCTTCGCAGACTATTTGCACTTCTTGGCATCATTTATATATTCTGCTTCTTCCTCATATGCTTTCCTCCTCCTGTTCTTGATGGCATTATTAGTGGCTGAGCTGCTGCTATTTATTGTAGTCTTAACACATTAATCGCCCCCCAAACCGCGTCCAGCCGCACCTACGTTCGACTTGGCCCGCCGATCGGAGCAGCCGAGAAGCTGTGCGCTCTCCCGTTTCCTTTACCCAGAAGCTATGTGTTTCTGAGCGACGCCCAGTCACACCCACTCTTTCCGACCAGCCGAGCGATTGTAGCCGGCAACGCCTCATCCATAAGGTAAGCCTGTTTCCCCTGTAAGCCTGTAGGAGCGAGGCTAGCTGGCCCGGGCTTGCTCGTGCTTTTCTCTGTTTATCCTTAGTGTTGTTTGCTGATTCAGGTCGGTTTTGGCTTGAGCCTGTGTCTCAAATGCCCGACGTGGGTCTCCTCAGTTGACTTGGTGGCGGTGCTCGCTGGTAGCATTGGTGGTGGGCGTCGTCGGTTGGGTCGTTCCGGCGAAACACCGAGAAGGGAAGTTCTCGGTGTGGTCTCGGTGAAGTCCAAGGAAGAAGACATGGCAGGGCAGAGGAAGGGGTCAAAAGAAATGAAAATAAAAAAAAAAAAAGTAAAAGAAAACAAAAGAAAATAAAAGAAAGCTGGAAAATTGACTCCGAGGACCTGAAGGAAAAGTGGGAAAAGTTTAGTAATTTTGGGCTCAATCTAGCCATTGTGAATGTGGACTTGGGTTGGTGGTGCCATCTTGGATTCAAGTTGGTTTGATGGATCTAGGCTTGTTTCTAATCACGATTGGAGTGCTCATTGTTGGGCTTCCTCATTAGAAGTGGATTGGGCTCCAAGGAAATGAGCTTCATTTCATGCCTTTTTCCTCTTTTTGTGACCCAGACCAGAAGGTTTTCTTCAGCCCAAATTCGGACCTGGCCATAGGGCCCGGCCCGGGACCCTATTTTCAGATTAAAATTTAATTTCTAAAAAAAAATTTTAAAAATGTTTTTCAAAAAATTGAAAAAAATTCTAAATGATTTATTTTTTTTTTCTAAAAATCAGGAAAAAGCTTTAAAAATGGTTTATGAGTAGTTTCCTCTAAAAATGCACAAAAATTCCTTAAAAAAATAAAAGAAAAAAGTCAAACCCCAAAGCTTAAACAAAATTATCTATTGAAAGGGCAATAGTTGATTAATTAGTATAATCAAGTCTTGGATCTGAGTTTCTCTAATTACGTAGGAGTAAGGTTGTTCTCCCAACATCTTACTTGGATTTTTAATTGACCTACCACAAATCAATTAGAGACGATTCCTAAACAAAATGATTTGCAAATTAAAAACTCAAACCATAAGTTACGAATTGATGAGCTTGGGATGATGAATTGGTTAAGCCTAAACTTAGTAAGCCATTGGCTTAACGCTATGGAAGGTAAGATCGTGACACTATGTGATGCAAAAATTAGTTTGAGGTAAATATGGCACGGATGTACCAGTTTGAAATTTTTTATAACAAAAAGATACGTTTGGAGTAAACGTGGAACAAATGTATTAGTTTGAGATTTTCTTGGTGTTGGCCTTAATATTTTGAATATTGTAATAGGAAGAGATAGTCTAAAGTGTAAATTTATCATTTGTACTTAACCAGGCCAAATTTCACTATATAGTTAACTTGAATGAATAATGTATAACCATTGTGCACTTTTCCTATTCCCCACCATGTCACTGGGTACTAGTATAGGGTTGATATTAATAAGACTTTGTCGCGGTCTGACTTGTTTCAAATATTATTTTTATTAAAAAGGAGGAGTGCTTACTATATTGGCCTCAACTGAGTTCTTTTGTCTTTTCTTATTCAGCCGACTCTCGTACTTTCCACGAAAGAGGGAAGAGAAAAAGCAACAAATAAAAGAAGGAAGTAAAATATCAAACATAAGTTTAGATATATGCAAAACATATGCAGTATTACTTTTTTAAAGTGACAACTTTTTCGTTAAATTTACCATTCATAGCACACAAATTGTTCTTTTAGTTAATTAATATTTTTTGTCAAGTCAAATGAGCAAACTACTGCTTGGAGTAATTTAGGTTTTCAATGTTTGATTGTTGGATAATCCTAACAAACCCATGCTCCAACTTTTAGTTAATCTGAATTACTTGAAATTTTTCATAATGTCCAAATATTGATATGTAGAATCATATATTATTTTTTTCAGAATCTTAGAACTTAAATAAAGTTTTAATTTTCAAATTTTGGATGAAAATCAAAATTAGAAGAGACTGATAAGTGCAGTCAAACACGTCCGTTGACAATTGTTTCATGTCGATTAGAGAAAAATAAAATAAAAACAAAGACAGATATTTTTTAGGGTAAAAGTTCGACAACCCATACATATTTTTTTCCAACACAGATAATTATTTATGATAAATTATGAAGTTGTGCAACCTCCTTAAAAAGAAAAAGGTGATAATGTGACGTCATGGACTCGTTCGTTCAAGGTCCACTTTTGTCCATGTCTCTTAAATGTATAGATAGAAGCTAGCTTTGACTCGTGGGTATTATGTGCATTATGTGCTCAAGCCAATGAGTATTTATAAGGAGCGATAGTGTTAAGCATTAAATTGCATTCATGGACTCACGGCCTTTTGTGCATTTGGTAACCATTATGTTTCTAAAAGTAATTTCTATTTAAAAATAATTCTTTTAATTCCGTTCTCGAGAATAATTTCTAAACATTTGAAGGCGATTGATGACCGCCTAAAAGTTCTATTTCCGAAATAAAAATGCATTTGGTAAAACTCTTAAAATTTCTAGTCCAAACCATTTTCTTTTAATCTTTTAATAATTTTATTAAATTCTTCTCTTTTTTTCTTGTTCTTTTTTTTTTTCCATTTTCATCTTCTTCTTCCTCCAGTCGCCGACAACCTCACCAGAGCATCACCGGCCCAAGCCTCACCCTAACACTGGCGAGGCTTAGTCTAGTTGGGCCATCACCAGGTCGGCCTCGCCTTGGCTAGGAAATGTTGACCCGGCAATGACCCGATGAGGCTTAGGCCTATCGGATCTAGGCGAGGTCAAGCCTCGCCATAGGTCGACATCACTGGGGGCCAGCAATGCTCCAATGAGGTCGTTGACTCTCGTCTAGCCAGTCGCCGGCCACGACCCTCATTGACGTCACTAAGGGTTGGCGACCAGTGAAAAGAAGAAAAAGAAGAAAAGGAAGAGAAGAAAAGAGAAAAGAAAAGAAGAAAAATTAAGCTTGATTTTGAAATTGTTCTTAAAAATAAAGAAGCAACTTTTTTCTACTTATTGATTCTGTTTCAAATCAATTTCCAAGAACAGAAAAACTAATTTTTGTTCTCGGGAATAAAAAGCTTTTCTAAACTTTATGGCAGTATTTAACATGAAGTAAGTGGAGTTCCATTTAGTGGCAATGTCAAGAACTACCGAACCCTTATAAGTGAGCTGTTTACTCTCAATGCAAGATTGGAATACTTTGGCTCTCGTGGGAGAATTCCTTACATACTTAACCACATTTCGGATACGTGCAATGGAGTCACGTATCATAGTCAAGCCATCTCTCATAATCAAATTTAATATATGAGCTGTGCACCTCATGTGTAAAACATTACTGTTGACACCTAAATTTTGGCCACTCGGTTATTTATTTATTAAAAATTAGGGATTAATTTTATCCCTGAAAAATTAGAATGCATAGCATATAATTTTAGGTGTATTTATTTAGTTTATATTATTTATTTTTACTGCATTTTCATTGGACCGATAACAGATGGACTTAACTTATTGGCCTTGAGTTTTATTGAGACCACGAGTTCGGACAAGTCGATGAATGGGAATCACGTTGATATCGATTTTATAAATATGAGAGAATGAAAGAAATATGTTGTCTAATGAAAATAAGTAGGAGCAACATCACTACACCTGAATGGCTCGTCCCTAGAGAATATATGTTTAGCCATTGAAAATTCGGTCAAGTCATCCAAAGATTTGACCGAATATCTCCGCTAAAGGAAAAAGGGGGCAGGAAGGGATTTTGATGAAAGGATAATGTCTCGTGTGGGGGCATATATTTTATCTCATTATTCTAATAATATATCCTTTTGACAATGTTTATTGTTTGTGAGGAAGAAATGTCTGCAAATATCATCTCTTTCGATATCTCTACATGAAGAAATGATACAAACAAAGGATTGGTAGACGTGGGTCATATATTTAGTGAATATATTACTGTTTTAAGACAAGAAATTGCGTGCTGTCAAGGAAGATTTCAAGTGTCCAGAAGAGGAAACGAAATGTTTTTTTTTTTTTTGAATGAGTTCGAACCCTCTCCCTATAAAAGGGACCTTTCGTAGACAAAAAAGAGAGGATTCTTCTGGTTGGCAACTAGAGTCTTCCCACGCATACTACACATGAGAGGATTAGAGAGATAGAGAGGGAAGGTCTCAACCGACCCTTGGCGGGGACCTTGCCGAACACTACTTGAGACTTGACATGGGTCACCCTCCCAATGACGTTGCTTCTGATCCATCACAACGAGCTGCTCTTCGTACGGTGCCGATCACTCACTTGCTGCCCGGCGACACGTCTTGGTCCGCTGATCCACTCGCTATCATTTGTGTCGCTGCCGAAGCTCGTTAATACTCGACCAGTTCTGAATCCACTGCTGGTCAAGTTTGCTTTGCTTTCCTCTTCATTGGATCCAACGAAGTCAACAGAATTCCTGGAGCCAGAATCCATCGACGGTGGACGTCCATCATCATCATTCATCGCGAGCTAACCCAGTACCGATCTACCACCCGTTGATTGTGGTTCACAAGTTGCCAAATTTGAAAGCTGATATTTGAATTAGAGCCCACGGTGACGATCCACCGCTGAATGCAACACGGTCTTCCAGTCCCAAGCATCAGCTAACGAATATCCAGCATCCTCAGCGAGTCTCCTTAAAGGTTACGAGTTCCTGTCGAAGTTGCCATTGTCCCATGGTTTGTGCTCCTATCCAGCCACCATCCAACGTGTTCTAACTTGGAAGCATTATTCGCGTGATATTGTGAATCAGGTAGGAATTTTGATTAATTTGTTATTGTTGCCCAATCCATAGAATTGTGATGTTGTTTGAATATTTGATCGATATTGCCATATTGAAGAGATTTCTTTTCTTTTTTGGTAAAGGTAAGAAATTATATTGAGCTCAGGACAAATGTACACAAAACAGCGCCAAAAACTTACACTCTAGTTGCAAATACAGGAAGAGTGGAAGGGAGCCAAGGAGAAGCCACGGAGGGCAATACAAATAGCAAAGCTAGACTATGCAACAACAAAGCACAAGGAACAAGAAAGAGCGGTCCATCTGAATCTCTACACATACCAAGGAGAAGACCGCTGATGAGGCAGGAGGCAAGGAAGGAGCAACTCAATGAAAAGCACCGACCCGAGGCTGTTAGATAAACACGGAAGGGTCGAAGCCCCAACCTCTTTGAAGTCTACGGTTCCTTGAAGAAGCTGGGACATTCTTGTACGTGATCACTTTGTCCTTAACAACCTTAATCAAGTGATACTTAAGAGCTCGAATTGCTAAGGATTCACCTCGAAAGATCATACCATTCCTTTTTCTTCCAGATAAGGTAACACAATGCTCCAAAAGAGAAACGAGCAATGCTATGAAAGAAGTCCTTACCAGAAAGGAACTTCACTGCCCAGGAAAGGTTGTCGGCCCAAGTGTTGTTTCTCCAAGGTAGGTTACATCAGGAAGCCCAGAAGTAAACCAGTGTGGCTGAGGTATTACACTCGAAGAAGAGATGGTCAATAGAGTCCGGCTGAGCATTACAAAAAATATAGACCGTATGTTCAATCCTACCATACGAGAGGAGGAGCGTTTGTGTTGGCAACCAATTCTTCATAATAAGCCATAAGAGAAATTAGAACCGAGGAGCAATGGCGCCATTCCATATGAGAGGAGCCCAAGGAACACGTTCTTTTCTTGCTCTAATAAGGTTCCAGGCTGAGGCAACCGTGAACGATCCAGAAGACTCCCCGCGCCATAAAAAGCGGTCCTTCACAGGGGACAAGGACAGAAAGGAGAGACCCCAGTCTTCCAGCTGAGACTTGATCGAGTTACCAGCATGGGAGAAAAGATCAGACACAACCGCATGAACGGGGAGGCCAGAGTCATCCATAAGGGAGGTGGGAACGAGAGAGTGTAATGGATCGCATGGAAGCCAGTTGTCAAACCAAACAGAAATAGAACGGCCGTTATCAACTTCCCAACCGAACGATTGTTTGAAGAAACTTCTAAGCTGGAGGATCTTTTTCCAAGCCTAGGAGCAAACTGAAGGTTGAGAGGAAACCCAGAAGTCGAAGAGATTTCTTGATCCCTCATAAATTAGGAAATTTTCCTAATTTCGCAACGTGCATATGATTGACAGTTCGATTTCATGCTCGAAATACGACTCACAATCGCACGGAAAAATCACCAATCCGATCTCACGCTCGAGATATGATTCATGATTTTATTTAAAAAATGGCCAATCCGATCTCATGTGCGATATACGATTCATCAATTTATTTCCAAAATTAAACGGACATGGATGATGTTTTGTTGGATTTGTTGCCATACTGTTCTTGATGCCTTTATTTGTTTGCTCCCGTAAAAGGAAAAAAAAAAAACATTTGAGTTAGATTAGGTTCATGTTAGGATATTTCTTGTTTTAGGGTTTGCATATTTAGAATAGGAATTTTAAATAAAAAAAATCAAATCAATCAATTTAGGTTGTTAGATTTTTAAGTTGGATTGCATGTTTAATTATTTGACAATTATTAATTCGAAATTAATAAAACAAAAACACAACAAAAAATCATCATGCATATGTCATATAGAATTAGGGCATCTTTTGTACGTCATTGCATATTAGGATAAAATTGCACTTAGTTTAATTCTAGGTAATATTTTTCTTAATTTATTATAAGTTTAGGTACTTTTTTTAGATAGATTGCATTTTAGGATTATTTGGGTTGAGATAATATTTTAGTTTAAATTAGGATTTGGCTTAACCTAATTCCTAATACAAATTGAGTAGGATCTTAATCTAGTTAGATAATTTTCACATTTTACCTGATTCCGAATTTCATGAAAAATGCAAAAATGTCTTAGAATAAATTAGTTTTATTTTCTAGGGTAAATTGCATTCTTTTCAAGGAAAAGAAAGAAAAAAAGAAAAATGTCATGTGCACGCCATTAGGATTAGATTCATTGAAATGCATGCCATTTAGTGGTTGTTGCTAGGTCCATTCAATTAGAAATTGCATGTCATCATAATTAGGTCATTTAGTTAATATTGCATTGCATATTACATGATTTTCATTAATTAAGTGAAAACAAAAAAAAAATTGTGTGTTAATTAGAAATCATATCTAGGGTTGTTGATGTGAATTATGATCTAACATTGCAGATGCTTTCATTGCCATGAGGTAAGTCTTGCAATTTATTCACTGCTTTATCTGGATGTTAAATTGGTGGTTTGTGTACCCGCATGACAATCTCACATGTTAAGGAGATAAATTAAGATCAATTCAAGCTTCTTGCCAAACATTTTACATTTTTCAAAATAAAAGAGAAAGGTACTAAAAGGGCGTTAGAGAAATCTAGCGTAACCAAGTCCCTGAACTCTTAAATCTCTGGTTCGTAGGAATAAAGTAAATCTCTCATTACTTTACTCGGGTTTCTAATCGACCCACCAAAAATAGATTAGTGGCGACTCCTGATTGAAAATCAATTGCATGTTAAGAACTTGAACCTAAGTCATGAATTGGTATGGGCTTGGGAGAGCCCGAGTTAAGTTTAGGCTTAACAATCCATTAGCCTAATTTTAGGTAGTGCACTCGAAAAATTTGGTCACAACAATTACCATCTAATATCAAAAACCTTTATTTCAAAAGTTTTTCCCTCAAATAGCCAATTACAACATCATTCGAGCTAGCATTATCCACGGTGATTGTGGACACCTTTTTTTTCTATTCCCCACTCCTGAATGCATTTCTTCACCGTTTTCCTAATCTCTCTACCCCTATGACTATGCATCATCACAAAGTTGATAATTCTTTTATGTAATTTCCAATTTTCATCAATAAATTGTGCAATGAGACACATATAATTCAGATTTTGAATGGAACTCCATGTATCGGTCGAAATTAATCTTTCCAAAATAATTCTTCAAAGAAGTTCTTTCATATAAATACAACTTTATGCAATCTTTTACCATTGTGAAACGTGATAAATGTTTGAAGAGAGGTTGTAACTCACTGAAAAATTCACGAAATCCAATACGCTCAACTAAGGAAAAAGGTAGCTCATCAAGGATGATAAATAGAGTAAGCATTCGCCTATAACGTTCTTGATTAAATGACCATGTCGATAAGACACTACCAGTACTGGAATCTCCTTCTACCTTGCGAGCCATGTCTACATTACGTGGTGCAAAGAATTTCTACATCTTATCTACATTACGGGGAAACCTCTTGCATGTGGTCAAGTGCTTCCTCATTACAGAAGTACCATTAGCAACACGGTATTTAAGCACGGACCCACAATGAATGTATTTCACTTGATATATTTTTCCATCCTTATCATTGATTCTTGCATAATAATTCCAGCATTCGGATCTATATTTATTATCATGAGAAAGATGAGAATCAGGTACCTTATTTGTGGCACTCATGGTAAAAGGTGCCTCTTCTTCATTTTCATCGCTAGAAAACTCCAATTTCGTGATCGAAGTCATCTTCTCACGTCTCTCCACCTTCATTGATGTGTTATCTTGATACATTAATTTCACACTACATAACAATTATAGAATATAATTAGAAATTTCAAAATAAAGAACAGACTAGAAATGAAACACCATAATGAACCCATTTATTTCAATGCAACTCATATAATGATACCCATTAGCCAAGAATTTCTAAATGTGACATCAAATATATAAAATATAGAATTGCTAAAAGATACAGAATTGCTGCTTAACATATTATTTCATTAGAAAAATTTCTTGAGTTAATTTTTATGGAGGGAGGCGAGGGAATTACTTCTTTTTTGTTTGTTGAAGAAGGAAAAAGGAAAATTGGAGATACCAGCAGAACTTATTTTACCTCAGAGATTGGTCTGTAGACTCTGTACGTAGTCTGCTCTAATTTGGATGGAACGCTTGGGGTAGGTTTTGGTTGTTAGGTAAGATTTGAAGATGGGAGTAGGAAAAGTGGCATCTCAATGTGCTCGTGAGTTAACCTTAATTTCACAGAATGCTTGGAAATTGGCTTGTTCTCCTTTAGATGATGTTATTGAAACTTCAACGGTCGTTTCTCTTGTTTCTCTGACTAATTTGTAGATGCTGCCATGGGGATGTATTCGGAACTGATGCGGAGGTTGGTTGTGAAGAATTTCCTTCATGGATAATTGCTTCCAAATGACAACTCTATTTTTGTTTAATGCGAGCGAGTTGAGTTTATTGATTCATTCTCTTTTGCAACAATCGGTTTCTTTTAAGACGGTGGGAGCAATGCGTGCAGCCCAAGATCATCTATACATGCAAGAGTCAATAAGAAATGTAAGCAGGTGAATTTTTCTTTCATACTAAAAAGACTGCACTTATAAGTTGGAGCTATTCCATATTGAGGTTTGCTCTTCACCAGGAATTAGCTAAGAGAAGCTGCCGAGAGCACTGGCCTTCCAACTTTTATAGTCACTGATGCTGGAAGAACTCAGGTATACATATGCATTTCCTTGCTTATGGCACGTCTAAGAACCTTTCTTAATAACCTACTTCATGATGGCAACTGCAAAAAATTCAGAAAGACGGGCTCAGCATATGGGTGTGCTCAAAAAATTGTACTATTGCTGTCATACTTTCCACATCATTTCTTTTTTGTACATACAAGCCTGTGTCATCGATTTGATTGGAGTTTCTGATCTCTGGTCATCAGAGGACTGCATTGAAAAATGGACTGAAATTCCAGGACCGAAATTCCATGAATTAAGAGTTACAGGACTTGGATTACACGATCCACCTAAGCCATAGGACCAGAAATGGAATTACCCCTAAATAATAACTTTGGATGTATAATGCTCATGAATGTCTTATGGATCATAACCTTCCTAAATTAGAAAATTTAAACTTTACATAACGGTAAAAACAAGGTCACAGGATAAAATTTTGACCTTGGAAGTGGCTCAATACGAACAAGGAATGGTTCTATGGAGGTCTCCTATAGCAGCTTGAAAAGCAACGCCAAATCTTCAAAGAGAAAGCTAATAAATGATGCAAGCTATGGCTCAATACAAACAAGAAATGGTTTTATGGAGGCCTACCATAGCAGCATGAAAAGTAACACCAATTCTTCACAGAGAAAGCTAACAGATGTCACAAAGGAGGGAGGGATAATACACCCACAAAATATAACTTTAGAGGACGATTAAGAAAACCATAGCTAGAGGATGCATTTGTCCCATTCTATGTTGAGAGTTTTGATTTTCTTATTTCTTTCTTATTTTTTCTTGAAGTTTATTTCTTGTTTCTTTTCAGAGTCTAATGCACTCTATTTTAAGAAATATAGCTAAGTTGCTAAATCTAGATACTTTCAAATTTATCGGTTGGGTAAGTGGCGTCGGGGCGGTTGGGCAAGTGAGCGACCTCTACTAGGGGGACGAGCGGCGTCCAACGGCAGAGTCAATGGCGAGCAGCGAGGTGAGCGAGGGGTGACGGCGTCTAGTGGTGGCATCGAGGGAGGCAAGGGCGAGGCGAGCGTGGGCCATCTGGCGTCCAACGGCAGGACGAGCGGTGTTCGGCGGCGGCATCGAGGGTTAGCGGTGTCCGGCGGCAGCATCGAGGGCGAGCAATGTCCAGCAGTGGCATCAAGGGTGAGCGGCGTCAACAACGGGGCAGAGGCAGAGAATGGGAGAAGACTCGAGGAGAACTGTGAAGTGTGAAATGAGAGTAAACATTAAAATTGATTTGGGGCCTTTTTTATGGAACAAGGAATCGTTGATTCCTAGGAAAAAAAGGAACTGGGAACCGAAACAGATCTCTTTAGAACCGGGAACCGAACCGGATCTCTTGATTCCCAGATCTACCCAGGAACCGCGCTCACCCCTAATTTTTTATATTTTTGAAAGGCGTCTAACCAACCTGACCTGACTCGAATTCGGAAGATTTGAATCTAGAATGGGTGTCCCTCAGAGATCTGACCCAACTCAACCCGAAGGCCCAAATTAAGAAGATCCGGATTCGGAAAAGCCAGTCCCTCGGAGACCCGACCCTACCCGAAACGACCCGTTTTCCCTTCCCACCCTCTTTTCTCTCCTGCATGCATAGAGGAGAGACGACTCGAGAAAGTTACTCGGGGAAGAAGGAAGCTATGGAAGAAGCTCCGAGCTCGCCGCCACCACCGTCGGCGCTGCTGATTGGTGACCCGCTGACCAACCCATCCGCCTCCTTCTCATCCCTGGACAACCTCGCCCACAAGCTCGCCTCCCTCGAGGACCTCGCCAACCGCAGCTCGTGGCGGTCCGTCCTCGACAAGGTCGCCCGCGCCCGGTCCCTCTCACTCCTCTGCCACCCCCACGACCACCTCGCCGAACTCTCCTACAATGCCCTCGCCCTCACCAAGCTCTGCCACTTTGCCGACGCCTCTGCCGAGTTCGACTCCCTCCAGGATCTCGAGTCCCCCGAGTACAAGTACGAGTCCTACCCACAAATCTACCCGGGCCGGTCTGGCTCGATGGTGCCCTTCTGCCTCTTGTGGCTGAACTGCGTGATCCCGATCAAGTTGGGCACCCGCCAGGAGGGGTTGGATCGGTTCTACGCGCTTCTGGATTTCGTGAGAAGGAAATTGGAGGAGAGAAGAGTCAAGGGTTTGTCTGAGGAGGACGAGTCGGTGAGGGCTTGGAGGAGGAGGGCGGTTCTGGTGATGAATAGCATCGTGGGTAATCATTTGAGTTATAAGGAGTTCAGTGTGTGCTTGGATTTGATCAGGGATATGTTTAGGAGGGGTTATTCAGAGGACACGGTTTTGGTGTGGAGGTTGGGGTATATTCAGATTCAGATCGGGGATCTGGAGGGCGCGAAGAGCTCGTTTAAGCAGATTGAGGGGATGGCGAACGAAGAATCTCGTGAGCAGATATAAGGCCTTGTTCTGTTTGGTGGGGACGGATTATGTGTCGGCTGTGAGGGAGTATGAGGAGTGTATTGAAAGAGATGATTCGGATGTGGTGGCGATCAACAATAAGGCGCTTTATTTAATAAGGGACTTGTCGGATTCAATCAAGGTGCTGGAGAACGCGCTTGGAAGGGTTCCTACCGTTGCTTTGAACGAGTCTCTCGTGGTAAATCTGTGTACTTTCTAAACATTTTAAATTGTTTGGTAACTGCTCAAAATTTCTATTCTTGAAATAGAATTGCATTTGGCATCATTCTCGAAATTTCTAATCCGAACCATTTTCTTTAAATTTTTTAATGATTTTATTTAATTTCTTTTCTTTTCTTTTTATTCTTCTTCAACCTTTGGCCGGTCATCGGCAGTTGGGCAAAGGTCGGCCAAACCTTGGCTGGGCGAGCTTGGCCTCGCCGGATTTGGGCTCGGCCTCGCCGGATCTAGGCTCGGCCGAGCCTTGCCTGGTCGGGTGAGGCTCCCCCAGCCATTGGCGAGCCTCGATGGCTAGGGGAGGCCCGGGCGAGGCTTGCTGGTAGTTGGGCGAGCCTCCGGTGAGCTCGTCGGACCTAATCCAACTGGTCGCCGACAACCGGCGGTGGTGGATGGTGGCAACAACGATTGACAATGGCGATGGTGGAAGAGGAGAAGAAAAGAAGAAGAGAAAAGAGAAAAAATAAATCAAGGTTTGCTTGATTCTGGTATTATTCCCGCGAACAAAGAAGTAACTTTTTTATACTCCTTGATTATGTTCCAAATCCATTTCCGAGAATGAAAATTTTACCAAACGAATTTCTATTCCAAATCTACTCATACAAAAAAAAAAGAATAGAAATTGTTACTATTTGGCAAATTGTCAAACGCGTCCTAAAGACTTCAAGTGGCTCCTGATGATTTTGATTCATCGTGTACCAGGATTTGATGGTACTATCTCGTCCACTATCATACGATAGTTTGCTTACTAATGTCATCCAGGGGCCAGGGTGATTTGGGGGTTGGGTTGGGGTAATCGGCATTAGTAGGCCCTCAGTCTTGGAGTTCAACAGAGAAATCAGTTTGACTCAACACCATTGGGTATATAGCGACAATTTAGCAATATTGAGGGGCAGGATTGAGAAAATATATGATGAGGGACTAATTATTTTCCTTCGTTCTAAGTAAGCTCAAAATATATATGTATCAGTGGTGGTCCTAATATAGTACTTCTCGTAAACAACCAGCATCTTCAAACAAATTATGGACACCAGACTTGAGCTTGACTTATAATAAGGAATGCGTTTGTAATGTGTTCATTCCCAGATAAAAGGCAATGTTGATCTCATCTAATTCTTAGAACGTGGGATAGGCCTGCCTTCTAGGATTTCCGATGCAATAACCAATACCATTGACTAGATGAGAGCTATGTGGCCAAAGAAGATGAGTTCCACTGGTAAAATATTGCCTGATTCATCAAAAGAGATCCACCGATGTGCCACAAAATAGCCCCTCTATGGCGATCAAAGGCGGGATTCAATAAAAGTGAAGGCTCATCCTAGCGAGGAAACCCAAAAAGAGTACCTCTTCATGATCTTAGACGAACAAGAATTTGAGTACACCGCAACATAAGTATGTGATGTCCCTTATGGGTACAGGGGACTTTCATCAAGCACCACATGCACAAACAGAGTTGCAAAGTCAAAGCATTTGTGACATAGAAAGTGCGTCCTTAACTCGAGTATCTTATCATTAAATCTCTAGCGACGATGGACATCACATAAATGCAAACCTAAGAAGAAATTATGCAATCATGAAATGAAAAAAGGCCATATACTCTCATCAACCGTATTAAAATGACTACTGGCACAATCTGGATGATTCTACTGTTCTACTCCGCATAAAAATGTGATGCATGATCCCATAGTTGGCAATCTTATGAAAAAGTTAGTAAACATAAAAAAAACCGGTAGATAAAAATAATTATTAATCTATTGATTTCTTGATAACTTGTTATAACTTAGCAACACTTTTATGCAACTACCAGCTTTTCTTATCTTTTATGGAATTTTATTTGTCTTTCTCCTAATCATCTTTAATTTATCAACTCTTACGCTGACATTGGCATTTTTAATAATATTATGAATTTTTAAAATCTTTTATGTTTTTTTCTCTTTTTTTCCCTTTCTTCACTTGTTTTTTTGAGAAGCTTGAGGGCTGACAAGGGTTGCTGGTTAACTCTCGTCGACATTGCGTTAGGGCGTTGTGGCCCTTGCCCTTGCTAGTGAGTGTCATTGCCCTCACTATGGCCGGTGAGGGCGAGGGCCACTGTGTCCTTGCCAGCCAAAGCGAGGGCTCATGAGCCCTCACCTAGGTTTGGCAAGGACTGCGATCTAAGTGGCATCGACACCAATATTGACATCGTACGACACAACACACCGACACGTCATTTCTTAAAAAGGAAATAATTCTGACACGTTGGGTTACGTTGTATACTAAATATATATTTTTATAATGATCATTTTTATGATTATTTCAATCAAATAAATCTGATTTAAATTCAAAAATAATTAATTAATAAAAAAAAATCTAGAATGGATTTACACTAAAAATATCAATCCATCATTTATTAATATCACTTTTTGTTTCAAATTTGACGAATTCAACTCCATTCCAATAATCCATAAAAATTAGAGAGAAAAAACAAGCAATTCAAATTATGGACTTGCATGTCAGATGTGTTTGAAGAGAAAAGAAAAGAAAAACTTGAGGGTAAATTATGTTTCATGGAAAGTGAGAGTTAGAAGGGAAAAGAAGAGAAGACTACGTTTTCTTCTTTCCCCATTTATGATTTTTATTATTGTTTTTTATTTTCACATATATACATTTTGACCCATGATTTATTGAAAATTTTAAAATTGATCTCGTGCCTTAGAGTCACATGTCGGAAACTTATATGTCAGAATTCCGGCTACAAGTGTTGGAGAGCGTTGAGAAAATTGATCACGTATCAAATTTTTCAACATGTGTTGACTGAGTGTCCGAGAGTATCGGAGAGTGTTGGACACGTGCCAAAGTATCCGACACGATTCGAAGGCTCTTGGAGAGTGTTGGTGTTTCCTAAACTACGATGCCCTCTCCAATCTGGCTAGACCTAAAGCTGGCGAGGGCCATAGCCACCCCCCCTGTTTTGTAGACCTAACATATATATATATATCAGCTTGGTTATGTATGACTTATTATGATGTATATATAAGTGCGGTTTCAGTTTTCAAAATTATGGCCTTACTTTTCCATCCCATTGAATTGTTGTCTGAGGATTATTTATCTGCTTCCGTGTGCGTATTAAAATGAATGGGTCGACGATGCGTCCTGGGATATCGCTATTTAATCGACTGCAGAGGGATGGGCACGCGCTCAGAGGATCGAGACGTGACATCAGGTGTGCTCTAATAAAGAGGCCATTGGAATCGATTGCCAAAGACCACAAAGCGGGCCAAATACGCATCTATCATGACATCAGTATGTGATGTCCCTTCTAAGTACAGGGGATGTCGATGAAGCATCACATGCACCCGCAAAGCCACAAAGCCAAAACACTTGTGACATAGAAAGTGTGTCCCAAACTTTAGTCCTTATAGTTAAATCTCTAGTGATGGTTTATATCACATAAATGCAAACCTAAGAAGAGATATAAAGTCACTAAATAAAAAGGCCATATACTCTTATCGACCGTACAAAAATGACTATTGTCTGAAAGCTTAGTTGCATCAGTCCCTGATAGGGGTGTGCAACCGGACTGGGTATACCCAAGAACCGAACCGGCCTACCCAGAAAATAGGGTCGGGAATTGGTTCCCATTGAAACCGGTCCGAGAACCAGTTCCCAAAATTTGAAACCGGTTTAAACCGGTCTAGGAACCGGGTCCACTTGATTACCCACCCAGGAACCGGTTCCCGGACCGGTTTTGGAATCGGTTTTGTAAGTATAGGTCCAAAATTCTTTTTTTCCCCCTTATTTCTATTCTTACTCCCGCAATCACGCGGTATTTTTCCTCTTGGCTCTCTCAAACATGCTTAGCACTCCTCTTTCGTCATTCATCTTCCTCACTTGCTTCCCTCCCTCATCAGCTCCCTCTTGCACCGTCCGACGAACGGACGGTGTTTGTTGCCACCAAATTCTTGTATACCACGTGGATCGGCTCACCTAATTTCTCTTTTATAGGAGGAGTTATGCTTGCATAAATGAATAGCTTCATGTAATAGTTGTGGGAATAAGACTAATATTAGACCCATATTTGTTGCTAATTTGCCTTATGGTTTTGTTTATTATAATTAGCCATGTGAATCCTTAATTTTTCGTTTAGTCAAAAAGTTCATGTATTTATTTATTCCAAGTGCTTAATGTTTCAATACAAATTAGGAGGATTATATTATTTTCTTGCATATTAATATAAAATTCGAAATTGTATAGGATATTGGGAGATTACAAAATAGGTTCCAGTGGAAATAGAATTGACCCTGGAACTAGATCAGAAAAACATGGTGGGTCAGGTACAGGATCCAATACAAACAAGATCGGGTATAGGGTCCAAAAAAGAGGAACCGGTTATAATAGGGTCGGGTATAAGATCCAGGTCTAGACCCTACCCACCCTAGACCCGATCACCCCTAGTCCCCGAGTCCCTCACCGCAACCACATCTTGTTGAATTGATAAACAATTAAGGTAATTTCCTAATCCATACCCAATTTGAATATTTAATTACCTAACTTGGATTTTATGATTCTAACTTGCTTTGGTGAAGTTTTTTTAGGCATTATCCCAATTATAAAATTTCCTATTTGAGTCATGCATATAATTGAGAATTCAATCTTTAAGAATTAAGATTGAGTTGTCGATTACGTTTGTTTCCTATTTTGGATTGTGGTGAATATTTGATTACGTGGATTTATTATATCACATGCTTAGTTAATTTTCCTCTTTTGAAAATACAAAAAAAAAAAAAAAAATTGCATTGCATAATAGGATAAATTGCATTCATTACTTAATTTTAGAATTGCATATCTAGAGTAACATAATAATTTAGGAAATTGCCTAATTTAAATTAGGTTATAATAAGTTATTTCCTAGTTTAAATTAGGTAATCATATAGTTTAGGTAGCTTCCTAATTTAATGAAAGAGAAAGTGAAAAAGGAAACGTCAACGTTGCCTCAGTAAGATATTATTCTTTAATAAAAAGTCACTTAAGCCAAGTTAGCGTCTTAAAGTCAGGTCTTTCATTTATTAAAAAACCAAACACAAAAATCTCTCACGTACTTTAGATAATAGGGTTTGTTTCATAATTAATTCTATCTCATGTCATTAGAATTACATATCTGGAAAATTCCAAATAAAGAAATCGAGTACCTTTAATTTTAAAATAAGGGCCTGGAGTGGACATTGTTTCTAATAAGGTTCTGAAATGCCGTCATTTTCTCAAATAATGACTTGACTTTCCGACTAGTCAAGGGTATTTTCATTGTTTATCCTTTTTCTTTAAAAAAATTCCCTTCTTTTCTCTGTTTTTTGTTTTTTCTAGTTTTTCTTTTTCTTCGCCAATGGCCAGGCAAGGACAACCTCACCGACCAATAGGCAAGGGATGGCCTCGCCCTGGGGAAGGTCACCCTTGCACACCCAAAGGCAAGGCCGGCCCTTGCCCTAGGAGAGGCCACCGTCACCGCAATTGGCGAGGGCTTGCAAGCCCTTACCAACCCGTACCAACGACCAGCAAGGGTCGCCAAGCCCTCATCAGCCCTTGCGAACAGCTGTCGTCCCACGCCAGGAAAAAAAAAAGAAAAGAGTAAAAAATAATTTGAAATTAAAATTGTATTTGGATGAAAATGCCCTTTGACTAGTTAAAATGTTTAGCCAGCCGGCAACCAGCGGGGTTAGGCCCTTATTTGAAACAACCATTTAGGCCCCTATTTGAAATCATCATAATTACTTCAAGCCTTTATTTGAAACAATCATAGCCATTTTAGGCTTTTATTTAATACAAGGTCTACTTTGGGTCCTTAGGCTCTTATTTGGAATTTTCCCTTACATATAAATAGCATTACATTTCGATACAATTTGCACGTCATTTAGGATCAATGCATGTTACATTAGAATTCATGTAGTTATATTCAATCATATTCATATTAAACCAAAAAATAATCAGATGTTATTACATATAGAAATCATGTTTAGCACATAGATTCATATTTAAGTTAATATCTTGCAAAACATTCGATGCATTGCAATCAATGGGCTTTTGCTTGCTTGAAGTATTTACGTTCCTAACCTATCTCTAATGTATTAGATGTTATTAATCATGTTTAGCACATACATGCATATTTAAGTTAATATCTTGCAAAACATTCGATGCATTGCAATTAATGGGCTTTTGCTTGCTTGAAGTATTTACGTTCCCAACCTATCTTTAGCAATTTCTTTATCAAATTTGATTATTGGCTATTAAATTCTTGTCTTTGCACCCGTATGATCAATTCTCGTTAGTGACTTAAGTTAAAATTGATTAAGATTGCTTATAATATATTTTTGAAATTAAGAGGAAAAGTACCAAAAAAGGCATTAGATTTATTTAGCGTAATCGAGTTCTTGTATCCATTAATATCTAGTTCGCAGAAGTAAAATTCTCACACACACTTTATTTATGTGTTTAATTGACTTACCAATAACTCATTAGTGGCGACTTTTAAATAAACTTATTTGCATGTCAATTAAATTAAAACCTAAAAGTTGCGGATGGTAGGGGTTTGAGAGAGTTTGTGCTGAGTTTTTGGGATTAGTAGTCTATTAACTTTCCCTTGGGTGGCCCATCTCTGGGAAGGTCGTGACAAGTTTGACTGGTTAGAATATTTAGCCGGCCAGCAATCAATGAGGTCAAACCTTTATTTGAAACAACCATACTCATTTCAAAACCCTATTTAAAACAACCATGGTTACTTCAGATTTTTATTTGACATAAGGTCTACTTTAGGCTCTTATTTGAGAAAATAAGAGCATTGCAGGCTCTTATTTGGAATTTTCCCTTGCATATAAGTAGCATTACATTTTAATATAATTTGCATGTCATTTAGGATCAATGCATGTTAGATTAGAATTCATGTAGTTATAACATTTGAACTTAATCATATTGATAATAAACAAAAAAGAGAATTAGATGTTATTAATCATGTTTAGCACATACATGCATATTTAAGTTAATATCTTGCAAAACATTCGATGCATTGCAATTAATGGGCTTTTTGCTTGCTTGAAGCATTTACATTCCCAACCTATCTTTAGCAATTTCTTTACTAAATTTGATTATTGGCTATTAAATTCTTGTCTATGCACCCGTATGATCAATTCTCATCAGTGACTTAAGTTAAAATTGATCAAGATTGCTTATAATATATTTTGAAATTAAGAGAAAAAGTACCGAAAAAGGCATTAGATTTATATAGTGTAATCGAGTTCTTGTGTCCATTAATATCTGGTTCGCAAAAGTAAAATTCTCACACACACTTTATTTATGTGTTTAATTGACTTACCAATAACTCATTAGTGGCAACTTTTGAATAAACTTATTTGATTGTCAATTAAATTAAAACCTAAAAGTTGCAAATGGTAGGGGTTTGAGAGAGTTTGCGCTAAGTTTTTGGGATTAGTAATCTATTAACTTTCCCTTGGGTGGCCCATCTCTAGGAAGGTCGCGACAATTACTTTTGGTGACACTATGGATTCATCATTTGTGACAAAATAATTGAGACCCTAAGGAGAGTGAAAAATAGGGAATTAGATTCCAAATAGCATCATGTATGTCACACAAAATTATTTAGCCCAAATTAATATGGTACACTAGTTCACCGTACTATATTCACCCCCAAATTAATTTTCATGAGACAAAAAGTGATTTTTATCATATTATTGAAACTTGAGGGAGCTTTTAAGGAAAAATTAATAGAATTTCCAATCTAAGATTAGTTTAGGATAAATGTGGTGCTGATGTACTAGTTTTTGATATACTATGTGTTGATACCTAAATTTTTACTAAATATATAGGATTAAATTGTTTAGAAAACTAGGGACCAATTTAGCTCTACCCAAAAATAGTTATGTTGAATACCATATCACATAGGCATTAATATTATTTGCACTCGTTAAGCTTTATTTTTAGAATTAATATCCTAAAAAACCCCAAACTGGTACACGTGTGACAAATTTACCCCAAACTATTTTTTTGACCATGAAAAACCATAAATTTGTATACTTGTGATGAATTTACCCCGACTGACCATACAAAACCCTAAACTGGTATATTTCTGACAAATTTACCCTAAACTAATTTATTCGACCGCCAAAAATCCCAAAATGGTACATTTGTAACAAATATACCCCATGTTAAAATTGAATTAATACCACAAAAACATCAAAAAAAAAAAATGTAAACTGTGACAAACAAAGAGTAAAATCCCAAATTTGTATATCAGTCAAGTGTCACGTGTCATTTAATTTAATAATTTAACAGTAAAATTTAATGGAAACTAATAAAAGGTAAATTTATCACAAATGTATCAATTTGGAGTAAATTTGTCAAAAGTGTACTGGTTTAGGGTTTTTAGTGGTCAAAAAATTAGTTTAGGGTTTTGAGGTTTTTCAGGGTATTAACCCATATTTTTATTGTCCCTTATTTTACTGCATTTCGGATAGATTAAAAAAACTTAATTTTACCACTGCCCATGGTGGCGCAGTTGGCTTCGGGCTCTCTCCCCCTCACGAAGGGGGGGAGTTCGAATCCCAGAGGCATCACATTCGCATGACTCACCCGCGGCTGGGTCTGTGGTGATGGCTTAGTCGGCCCCAAGTTTACGCCGCCGGCTGCCAGCTGTACGGTGGTTCCCGAGTCAAAAAAAAAAAACTTAATTTTTTTTAAAAAGGCCCGTGGGGCCCAACCCCTGTTCCCCACTTCTATCTCCACCCGGGCCGGCCCATCCTCTTTATTTCCTTCCCTCGGGCCAGCCCGGCCCGACCCGGTCCCCACTTCGTCCTTCCTGCCTCCTCCTCTGCGCCTCACACAAACGAGGACAACAGAGGAGCAGAGCAGGCGCAAGGGGGCAGGTGAGCGAAGTGACTAGAGCAGCCGGCCGGACATCCGGCGCCAAGCGAGTCGATGTGCCCTCAAGTACGAGCGGTGGGTCGTTCGACTCTGAAAAAGGAGGAGATCGGGAGAGATCTGGGAAGTAGGGGGGAGAAGGGAGAGATCCTCAGGAAGGAGAGGTGAGTTCTGGTCCATTCCGGTGGCTTCCCACACGACGTTCTGTGGAGACCTCCATTAATCGCCCCCTAAACAGCATCCAGCCGCACCAATGTTCAACTTGGCCTGCCGACCAGAGCAGCCGAGAAGCTGTGTGCTCTCCCGTTTCCTTTCCCCCAAAGCCATGTGTTTCTTGGCGACGTCCAATCAAGCCCACTCTTCCCAACCAACTGAGCGATTGCAGCCGGCAATGCCTCATCCATAAGGTAAGCCTGTTTCCCCCGTTCGCTCGTCTTGCTCGAACTGTAGGAGCGAGGCTAGCTGGCCCGGGCTTGCTCGTGCCTTTCTCTGTTTATCCTTAGTGTTGTTTACTGATTGGGGTTGGCTTTGGCTTGAGCCTGTGTCTCAAATGCCCGACGTGGGTCCCTTCAGTTGACTTGGTGGTGGTGATCGCTGGTAGCATTGGTGGGAGGCATTGTCGGTCCGAGGATGGGTCGTTCTGGCGAAACACCGAGAAGGGAAGTTCTTGGCGTGGTCTAGATGAAGTCCAGGGAAGTAGACAGGGTAGGAAGAGGAAGGGGATGAAAGAAATTTAAAATAAAAAATAAAAAGCTGGAAAATTGTCTCTGAGGACCTGAAGGGGAAAGAGAGAAAAGTTTAGTAATTTTGGCCTCAATCTAGCCAATGTGAATGTAGACTAAAAAAGAAATGTAGACTTGCGTTGGTGGTGCCCTCTTAAATTCAAGTTGGTTTGATGGATCTGGGCTTGTTTCTAATCATGATTGGAGTGCTCATTGTTGGGCTTCCCTCATTAGAAGCGGATTGGGCTCCAAGTAAATGAGCTCGCTTCATTTCATGCCTTTTTCCTCTTTTTTGTGACCCGAACCCGAAGGTTTTCTTCAGCCCATATTCGGACCTGGCCTTAGGGCCCGGCCCGGGACCCTATTTTCATATTAAAATTTAATTTCTACAAGAAATATTTAAAAAATGTTTTTCAAAAAATTAAAAAAATCGAAATATTTTTTTTTTTTCTAAAAATCACGAAACAAGCTTTAAAAATAGTTTGTGAGTAGTTTCCTATAAAAATGTATAGAAAAATTCCTTTAAAAAAGGAAAAAAAGTCAAACCCCAAAGTTTAAACAAGATTATCTATCGAAAGTGTATTAGTTGATTAACTAGTGTAATCAAGTCTTAGATCCGGGTTTCTCTTATTACGTAGGAGTAAGGTAATTCTCTCAATATCTTACTTGGGTTTTTAATCGATCTACAATAAATCAATTAGTGGCGATTCCTAAATAAAAATGATTTGCAGATTAAAAATTTGAATCATAAGTTGTGAATTGGTGAGCTTGGGATGATGAATTGGTTAAGCCTAAACTTAGTAAGCCATTGGCTTAACACTGCGGAGGGTAAGATCGTGACCCTATGTGATGCAAAAATTAGTTTAGAGTAAATATGGCATGGATGTACCAGTTTGAAATATTTTTTAACAAAAAGATTCGATTGGAGTAAACGCGGAATAGATGTACTAGTTTGAGATTTTCTTGGTGTTGGCCTTAATATTTTGAATATTGTAATAAGAAGAGATAGCCTAAAGTGTAAATTTATCATTTATACTTAACCAGGCCAAATTTCACTATGTAGTTAACTTGAATGAATAATGTATAACCACTATGCACTTGTCCTATTCCCCACCATGTCACTGGGTACTAGTATAGGGCTGATATTAATAAGACTTTATCGCGGTCTGACTTGTTTCAAATACTTTTTTTATTAAAAAGGAGGAGTGCTTACTATATTGGCCTCAACTGAGCTCCTTTGCCTTTTCTTATTCAGCCGACTCTCGTACTTTCCACGAAAGAGGGAAGAGAAAAAACGTGGAAAGTGAAAAAAGTAACAAATAAAAAAAGGAAGTAAAATATCAAACATAAGTTTAGATATATGTAAAGTGACAACTTTTTCGTTAAATTTACCATTCATAGCACACAAATTGTTCTTTTGGTTGATTAATATTTTTTGTCAAGTCAAATGAGCAAACTACTGCTTGGAGTAATTTAGGTTTTTAATGTTTGATTGTTGGATAATCCTAACAAACCCATGCTCCAACTTTTAGTTAATCTGAATTACTTGAAATCTTTCATAATGTCCAAATATTGATATGCAGAATCATGTATTGTTTTTTTTTTTTTAGAATCTTAGAACTTAAATAAAGTTTTAATTTTCAAATTTTGGATGAAAATTAAAATTAGAAGAGATTGATAAGTGCAGTCGAACACGTCCGTTGACAATTGTTTCATGTCAGTTAGAGAAAAATAAAATAAAAACAAAGACGGATATTGTTTTAGGGTAAAAGTTCGACAACCCATACATATTATTTTTCCAACACTGATAATTATTTATTATTAAATTATGAAGTTGTGCAACCTCCTTAAAAAAGAAAAAGGTGATAATGTGACATCATGGACTCGTTCATTCAAGGTCCACTTTTGTCCATGTCTCTTAAATGTATAGATGGGGTAAGTACACTTTCAGTGCCAAAACTTGTGTACGACGCTCGCTTTAGTGTCAAAACTTTATTTTTGATTACTTAAGTGCCAAAACTTTTGAAAACGATCATTTTAGTGCCAATGCCAATCTGATTGGCCGGAAATCCGACGTGGCACTTTTTTATTAATTTTTGAAGCTAATGTGGCTCGCCGGAAAGTACAGTCAGCATTTAAACAACAAAACGACGTTGTTTGGTGTCTTACCCCTAATTCAAAACCCTAAATCCCTAAATTGAGAGAGAGAGAGAGAGAGAGAAAGAGAGAAGGCATGGCGTGGGCTTCTCGTCGTTTTCTTCCTCGAAGAACAACACCAGCACTAACCAGCAAAGACACCAACAACGCACCAACACTAGCACCAACACACTCTGCCTTCGGTTCGTCCGACATTGTTGACAAGTCCAAGCTCTTGTCCTCCTCCTCCTCTCTTCCTCCTTCTCCTTCTCCCTCCCCCTTCAGAAGGACCCACTTCAACTGCTTCCTATGCAAAGCCCAATCCGCCATCTCCATTTGCGCCCTCCTTGTTTCGTTCGTCCTCCTCGTCTTCACTCATTCCACCTTCGACCCCCCTTCTTCTTCCTTCTCCTCCGCTCTCACCTCCTATTCTTCCCGTCGCTTCTTGCCCCCGCAATAACCTCAGCCTCTCCTCGCTCGCCTACTCGAGCAACTACGACGAAGGCTGAGCGACGATGGCCGAGCAAGCTAGGTTGGCGTTGGGTGAGGATCGGACAAAAAAACCCTAATTTCAATCCCCAAATTAAAAAAAAAAAAAAATCCCCAAATGAGTTATGCGGCGTCGTTTTTGTGAGGTCATCCACTTAGAACGGCAAAACGACGTCGTTTTCTTAAGGAGGACAGAAAAAGACGTCGTTTAAAAGGCATGTCGATTTTTTTTTAAATATAAAAATCACATAATCATTTTGGCCGAAATCTCTCGCTGGTGGCACCAAAGTAATCATTTTTCTTCTGATTTGGCACTTAAGTGATCCAAAATAAAGTTTTGGCACCAAAGTGAGCACCTTACACAATTTTTGGCACTGATAGTGCACTTACCCCATGTATAGATAGAAGCTAGCTTTGACTCGTGGGTATTATGTGCATTTTTGTGCTAAAGCCAATGAGTATTTATAAGGAGCAATAGTGTTAAGCATTAAATTGCATTCATGGAATCACGGCCTTTTGTGCATTTGGTAATCATTATGGGCGCGCATGATAAAATTTTTGTTTCTCGATTTCTCTATTTCTCTGTTCCCCGGAACAGGTTTGGAAATGCAAATCCGTTTGATAACGCAATTTGATTTCTCTATTTCTAAAACAGATTTCTATTCCAGAAATAGAGAAATTGAAGAAATCAGAAGCTGGAATTTTTAGCTTCTCGCTTCTGAAATAAAAACAGAATTTTTTTTTTTCTCTCAACTTTTCAATTTAGTTAATTTAGTCCAAAATATTTTAATAATTTTTTAATATAATCATTTCAATCAATATTGATTAAAAATCTTAACCATTGGGCCAAATGGTGGGAATTGAATGAACAAGGCTTCATTTGTTGCACGCAAGAGATTTCACGCATGGTAATAGTCAACTTGTCATATTCATATCTAACGAGTCTTTCTTCACCTACTCTTCTTTAGTACGCCAGGCAACGGCTCTATCTAGCTAACTATTTTTTTAATCATAAACTTCATATTGAGGCGGTAAAAAGGTGTCAAATCATTAGGGTTTCATCCGATTTTTCTTTTATATAGTGTCCTCACTTATCAAGACACGAGTAAAAAGACATCTAATAAGGAATCTGTTGTTCTTGTAAGAGTGTTAATGAAAATACAGCTTTTGATAATAAATTTTTAAATAATCCTAGTGTTGATAATTTTGAAAAAAACTGGTGACGATTTTTGAACATGGTGACGATTTTTTTAACAAAATTTGGAAAGAAATTGGAATTAGACTTGAAGTTAGGATTTTTTTTTTTAGGAGATTAGACTATTATAATCATGGCTATCATTAGACTTATTTGATTAATGTGAAATCAATTTCGGCAAAAACATAACGACATATTCACTACAATTGAATTTATTTTTTTTTGCCACGTTGTTTATTTTTCGAAAGAAAATATTATGTAATAGGAAACGTAAGCACATGTAAGAGGAAATTCCATGAAATTGTATTTTCAACTTTTGTAATGTATTAGTATTATTTCGACTATTATTTTGTATTTGAGGATTTCCTATATTGTTTTAGTATTATTTCGACTATTATTTTGTATTTGAGGATTTCCTATGTTGTAATCTAATTAATTTCTATTCCTAGAAATAGAAATTTTATTCTGTTATCAAACAGATTTCTATTCCAGAAATAGAAATTTTGAATCGTTATCAAACGGGTTTCTTTGCTCGAAACTTGTTCGGGAAATAGAAATTGAAAAATCAATTTCTGGCCAGAAATCAATTTTTGAAACAGAAATTTCGTCATGCGCGCCCTATGTTTCTAAAAACAATTTCTATTTAAAAATGATTTTTTTTATTCTGTTCTCGAGAACAATTTATAAGCATTTGAAGGCAATTGGTGACCGCCTAAAAGTTCTATTTCCGAAATAAAAATGCATTTGGTAAAACTCTTAAAATTTTTAGTCCAAACCATTTTCTTTTAATAATTTTATTAAATTCTTCTCTCTTTTTTTCCTTTTCATCTTCTTCTTCCTTCAATCGCCGACAACCTCACTAGAGTGTCACCGGCCCAAGCCTCACCCTACCATTGGCGAGGCTTAGTCTGGTTGGGCCATCACTAGGTCAACCTCGCCTTGGCTGGGAAATGTTGACCTGGCAATGACCCGATAAGACTTAGACCTATCGGATCTGGGCGAGATCGACCTCACCTAGTCGGGGCGAGGTCAAGCCTCACCATAGGTTGACGTCACTGGGGTCAACAATGCTCTGATGAGATTGTCGACTCTCGTCTAGCCAGTCGCTAGCCACGACCCTCATTAAAGTCACTAGGAGTTGGCAACCAGCCAAAATGACGAAAAAGAAGAAAAGGAAAGAGAAGAAAAGAGAAAAGAAAAGAAGAAAAATTAAGCTTGATTATGAAATTGTTATTAAAAATAAAGAAGCAACTTTTTTCTACTTATTGATTTCGTTTCGAATCAATTTCCAAGAACATAATAACTAATTTTTGTTCTCGGGAATAAAAAACTTTTCTGAACTTTATGGTGGTATCTAACATGAGGTAAGTGAAGTTCCATCTAGTGGCAACGTTAAGAACTACTGAACTCTTATAAGTGATCCATTCACTCTCAATGCAAGATTAAAATGCTTTGGCTCTCATGGGAGAACTCCTTACATAGCTAACCACATTTCGGATACATGCATTGGAGTCACGTACCGTAGTCAAGCCATCTCTCACAATCAAATTTAATATATGAGTTGTGCACCTCATATGCAAAATACTACAATCTAATATCAACAACCTTTATTTCGAAAGTTTTTCCCTCATTATAATGCTCGCGACGGACGAGACTACTGACTGTAGCAAGTCACTGTAGCAAGTTACTATTCACTTGTATTGTAGCAGTAGGCTAGAGAAGTCAATCCCAACCAGAACATTCATTGCCAACCTCACTAGGATATTTGGACTGGGCAAAAGATTGCAACATCATTCGAGCTAGCATTATCTACAGTGATTGTGGACACATTTTTTTTATATTCCCTACTCATAAATACATTTCTCCACCATTTTCCTAATCTTCCTACCCTTATGACTATGCATCACCACAAAGTTGATGATTCTTTTATACAACTTCCAATTTTCATCAATAAAATGTGCAGTGAGACGCAAATAATTCAGATTTTGAATGGAATTCCATGTATCAATTGGAATTAATCTTTCCAAAATAATTATTCGAAGAAATTCTTTCATATAAATACAATTTCATGTAATCTTTTGCCACTATGAAACGTGATAAATGTTTGAAGAGAGGTTGTAATTCACTAACAAATTCACGAAATCCAACATGCTCAACCAAGGAAAAAGGTTGCTCATCAAGGATAATGAACCGAGTACGTATTCGCCTACAACATTCTTGATTGAACAGCCATGTCGATAAGATGCTACCAGTACTAGAATCTTATCTTGCCTTGCTAGCCATGTCTACATTACATGATACAAAGAATTTTTGCATTTTATCTACATTACAGGGAAACCTATTGCATGTGGTCAAGTGCTTCCTCATTGCAGAAGTACCGTTAACAACACGATACTTAAGCACGAACCTACAATGAATGCACTTCACTTGATATATTTTTCCATCCTTATCATTGATTCTTACATAATGATTATAACATTCGGATGTATATTTATTATCATGAGGAAGATGAGAACCATATGTCTTATTTGTGACACTTATGGTAAGAGGTGCCTCTTCTTCATTTTCATCGCCAGAAAACTCCAATTCCGTGATCAGAGTCATCTCCTCACGTCCCTCCACCTCTATTGACGTGTTATCTTGATATATTTGATATAGCTAGTATAAACACCTAGAGGGAGTGAATAGGTGTAAAAACAATTTATCGAGATACGAAAGCAATACTAGGCAAACAATAGAAAGGAAGTTTTCTAAAACAGATTATGATCAAAGTAAACAGAGAGTAGGGAAGAGAAAATTGAACACAAGGTTTATAGTGGTTCGGCTTATTCCAAGCCTACGTCCACTCTTTCGCACTGACAGCCCACCAGCTGGATTTCACTATGAACAAAAAAGATGTTACAGCAATTCTTTCCCTTGATTCCATAGTGTAGATATTCTACCACACTTCCTCAAGATATCTCAAAATATAGACTCTCTTTTGCGTACAAGATTTCGCTCAGTAAATGAATTGACAAAGAACAAGAAGCTTCAGACTTTGGAATTCTTCTATCGTGCACACTTTTGAACAACTGGAACGTCTTCCTTATATACTCATTTATGCCATCATACCCGTTGACACTTACAAAAGGAATTCTTCCAATCTTCCCGTTGGACAGAATTAATTAGGAAGATCATTCAAGCTATTAAAGGAACATGTCGATAGCCCATCAATCCTGCTCGCCCATACAATCAGGATCTCGGTTTCCATAAGTAGAACCTTCCAAGTATACTTCGCCAATCATCAGATCTTTAATCAATCTTGATTCGAACAAAGGAATCAGTTATGTCATATCCAGCCAAGAGATCTTCGTCAGTCGATAAGATCAAATCCTTAATGAAACACACAGTCATAGATAGACCTTCTTCGACAAACTACAAACTGTCAATGAGAATAGACTTTGAGTCTTGAGTCTGGCAGTCCAGAGGTCTTCAGACTTTAAATAGTAGAGTCTGCAAATCTTCGACTAGACCGATGGAAACGTTTTGTCGGCTTCAAAATATTCCAAAAAGATTTCTCCAACAATATTAACTTCGCACTACACAACAATAATATAATATAATTAGAAATTTTAAAATAAAGAGCAAACTAGAAATGAAATACCACAATGAACCCATTTATTTCAATGCAACTCATCTAGTGATACACATTGGCCAATAATTTCTAAATGTGACACCATATATATAGAATATAGAATTGCTGAAAGATTCAAAATTGCTACTTAACATATTATTTCATTAGAAAAATTTCCTGAGTTAATTTTTAAGGAGGGAGGCTAGGGAATTACTTCCTTTTTTTCTTTTTTTTTTTTGTTGAAGAAGGAAAAGGAAAATTGGAGATACTATGAGAACTTATTTTACCTCAAAGATTGGTTTGTAGACTCTGTACATAGTCTGCTCTAATTTGGATGAAGCGCTCGAGGTAGGTTATGGTTGTTAGGCAAGATTTGAAGATGGGAGCAAGAAAAGTGGCATCTCAATGTGCTCGTGAGTTAACCTTAATTTCACAAAATCTGGGAAATTGACTTGTGCTCCTTCAGATGATGTTATTGAAACTTCTATACAGTCGTTTCTTTTGTTTCTTTGACTAATTTGTAGATGCTACCATGGGGATGTATGCGGAATGATGCAGAGGTTGGTTGTGAAGAATTTCCTTCACGGATAATTGCTTCCAAATGACAACTTTATTTTTGTTTAATGCAAGCAAGTTTAGTTTATTGATTCATTCTCTTCTACAACAATCGGTTTCTTTTAAGATGGTGGGAGCAATGTGAGCAGCCCAAGATAATCTATACATGCAAGAATCAATAAGAATCGGTTTCTTTTAAGATGGTGGTGCTGCTACACCAGTATCGACCTGCAGCGGTACTCTCTCACTCACGCTGGCTTGAGCCTACGCTCTACCTCGGGCACCGACCCTAGTCAACGTCCTACCTCGAGAGGTTGACGCAACACTCCTCTTCTGAGGAGTCCTCTGCTCTGGATCACTCATATTACAGACTCTTTATAGAACCCGTTTTCCAATTCCACACAGAATTAGAAAGCTGAGCGACCAACACAAAACAATCAATCAATTAATCACAGGCGTCTGCATAAGAAAAAGGCATTTCCTACTAACTATCTCAAGACCCATCACACTTTATCACTCCAGACACTGATCGGCTCTGATACCACTTCGGGCGGGGAGGTTACGCCCTGAACCCCGAGCACACGCACATCCCTCGGCAGTCGATTAAATTGTGGCGTTCCTAGGATACGTCGCTAACCCTTTTCTTTTTATGCACATGCGAAAGTGAAATTTAAACATATACCTGGATAATAACAAACATGGGATAGAAAAGCGAGACAACCAAATTTCACCAATCACGCTTAATATACAAGCCAAGTCAGTCCTACAAGTCTGTACACTAAAGGTCTGCCCAAAAAAGAACTACTGGACAACCTATACTCCGAATCGCTTTGACTCTGGCTCGAGATCCTCCACGACACCCTTCGATATCTCTAGACAAAGGACTTGAAAAATTGTAAATCATGATGGGGTGAGAATAAATCTCAACGAGTCGACACCCTAAACCCTGGTTAGGACGAGAATTCACCTAGAGGCGTCCTAAACATACACCACTCAGAACTTACCTCTCTTCAGCACCTTCCTGCACACTAGTGCATCACATATGCACTTATAAACGCAACATGCTTAATCAATAATTGGAACGCTTTAGATCATTTATCAAACATTCACAAGGGTCCCGATTATAAGATCAAATCATTATGACACGTCTCATTCCGTACCACACAATTTCGTCCCATAATCAGGCGTGGATGTCTCATATTGATGGTTTAATCCACACCCGATATTCACTTTCAATAATCAAACTCAAGGCTCTAGAGGTGGCTCTCACGAAATTACATTATCGTGTAGCACTTAGCCCTTGACCACATTAAGCAATTGTACAAGACTTTAGAGGTGTCTCCCACGAAATTACATTATCATGTAACACTTAGCTCTCGACTATGCATGATAGTAGTGCAAAGCTCTAGAGGTGACTCTCATGTGATTCGAGTCACCATGTAGCACTTAGCACTTAACTACGATAAGCAACGATACAAGGTTCTAGAAGTGGCTCACATGAGATTTCGTTATCATGTAACACTTAGTCCTTTACCTACTCACAACCCATTTGGTTTTCTTAACACAACACATATCACCTTTCAATTGCCATCTTTTGCCATGACCATAAACCATCACCATAGCACAACCATTTACATCTCATCACGCACAAGTCCCAAGCATATCACAAGTCAACCACATCCCCAAATATGCAATTTCTAGCAAGCAAAGTATCAAGAATAATTACAAACTATTACCGGTCCTAACCGGCAGAAACGGTCCACTTGCGTGTCTTCAAGTTTAAATTCATAAACCTAATCAAATGAGTTTGGAAAATTCCCAAATTTGAATATGTTATAAAAGACACATAAACGAACATTTTTCATGCAGACACCTTAACCCAGATCTTTCTAGATTAAGCCCGGTAAATTGTTCAATCTAGTATAAAAAGTGGGTCCATTTCCAAAAATCATGTTTTCCAAAACCAACTTGGTTTGAAATCCAAAATTTGTCCATTTGATCTGAAAGTTGACTATGTTGAACTCCAATACATGTAAACAACTTTTGTGAAGGAATCCTTTCAAAATTCGTACCTTAAGAGTTGATGAAAATCCATTAAACCCCAAAAGGTCACAAGTTCTAGCAAAAACAGAGGTTCTGTTTTTTTTTTTTTTTAACAAAGTTGAAATCTTACTCTTTTAAATCCATAAAGTCTTGAGTAAAATAAATATCATAGTTGAAGATGTCTAAAACATTTCTCAAGAAGGAAGTAACCTCAAAATTGCAGCACATTTGATCCACAAAAATGGCAAACGACAAGGGTCCAGAAACCAGATCTAAGGAAAAATCACTAAATTTGACTAATCCATCCTCATTAGTGCTAATCTCACCAATTAGATTAACATTAATCCATCTTAAGGCTAATCTAACCAAACTAGATTAGCACTAATCTATTTTAAGTCTAATCTCACTTAATACTAATTTAACTAAGCTAATTAGCACTGATCTAACCCCCTAAGTACAATTAACAACCTAATCAAGGATTAAGGAGTTAACTCACCGGATTAGCAAGTAAACGGGTTCACGGCAACGGCGGTGCGATGACAGTGAGATCCCGTGTCTACGGCGGCTCCAAGGGAGGTCCGGAAGAGGCTGAAAACTAGCCAACAAGCTTCTCCTTGCTGCTGGAACTTCGGTTCTGAAGCTGCTGGTTAAGCTGAGGAGGACTAAACACGGGGTGGGGACGGCGAGGGCAAGCTAGCGGTAGCAACAGGCGAACAGGGGCTGGCGACCAGAGCTTAGGGCAAGCCGAAGCGGCCTTGGCGTCGTGGCTGCAGGCGGGACGCGAGGGAGGCGTGAGGGCGGTCGAACTAGTGGTGATGTGGTGGTGTTGGCTCGGCTGGAGTTGGAGTGGCTGTGGCGTAAAGGGGTTGCAGCGGTTTTGGATGAGGCGGCAGTAGCAAGGACTGAGAAAAATGAAGGAATGAAGAAGAAGATGAAGAAAGGAAGGAGAAGAAGTTGAGCAGAGAGGGATTTTGCTACTGGTCTTGCACACATAAAAGGGAGAAGGGAGAGGGAGAGAGGGAACCAAAAGGGGACAATGGCCAAGGAAGTCTTGCTGTTGTCTAATGGGAGGCTTCAACAAAAATCAAGCCACTTGAGTGCTTAGCACCAAAGTCTTCAGCCTTAGTTGGCTGAGCTTCCTCCACAAGCCAAATTCTCTTCAATTCTCCCATAAATAAGGCCAAATTGAAGGCCAAATATAGCCAACCCCTTAGCCCTATGAATTTTGCACCCATTCAATTCAATTCCTCACCAAATTAAACCAAATTGGTGGCCCAACATGCCATGGCAGTAGCCTAAACCAATTTCCATCGTTCTCTTCACCACTTGATCCACTTTGAAGGCCAAAAATCCAACTAAAAGTGCTCCTCCAAATTTCTTGAATTTAGTTTTGCCAACTTCCAAATTTCTGCTAAAATTCTGGGCTCCACGGAAAATTCTTAAAAAATGAGACGGGGTCTTAAAAATAAATCTTGACACACTCAAACATTCGATTCCCAAAACCGAATTCAATTTCGTGGTTAAAATCGATCGGACGCGATTTTAGTCCAATCCAATCTACCGGGTAGCTTTTAGGGATTTTACCGTGGTCATATCCCTTAACAACTTCACCTAATAGGTTAGTTAACTTGTGAGTAATCAGCTCAGAGAAAAAAGGACCATAGGCACAATAGTGAAAAGCTCATTTCATTTTATCGAGACGAGGTCGAAATTCAGTATGTCATAACTGGCTTTCCAACTTTTGTAGTCACTAATGCTGGAAGAACTCAAGTATGCATATGCATGTCCTTGCTTATGGCACGTCTAAGAACCCTTCTTAATAACCTGCTTCATGATGGCAACTGCAAAAAATTCATAAAGACGGGGTCAGCATATGGGTGTGCTCAAAAGATTGTACTACTGCTGTCATACTTTCCACATCATTTCTTTTTTGTACATACAAGCCCGTGTCATTGATTTGATTGGAGTTTCTGATCTTTGGTCATCAAAGGACTGCATTGAAAATTGGATTGAAGTTCCAGGACCTCGATTACATGAATTGAGAGTTACAGGACTTGGATTACACAATCCACCTAAGCTATAGGACCAGAAAATGGAATTACCCCTAAACAATAGCTTTGGATGTATAATGCTCATGAACGTCTTATGGATCATAAACTTTCAGAATTAGAAAATTTAAACTTTAAATAACAGTAAAAACAAGGTCACAGGATAAAATTTTGACCTTGGAAGTGGCTCAATACAAACAAGGAATGGTTCTATGGAGGTCTCCTATAGCAGCATGAAAAGTAACGCCAAATCTTCAAAGAGAAAGCTAATAGATGATGCAAGTGGTGGCTCAATACAAACAAGAAATGGTTCTATGGAGGCCTACCATAGCAGCATGAAAAGTAACGCCAATTCTTCTAAGAGAAAGCTAATAGATGTCACAAAGGAGGGAGGGATAATACATCCACAAAATATTACAAAATATTACTTTAGAGGACGATTAAGGGAAACCATAGCTAGAGATGGATTTGTCCCCTTCTATGTTGAGAATTTTGATTTTCTTATTTCTTTCTTATTTTTTTCTTGAAGTTTTTTTCTTGTTTTTTTTCGGAGTCTAATGCCCTTTATTTTAAGAAATATTGCTGAGTTGCTGAATCTAGGTACTTTCAAATTTATCGGTTGGGCAAGCAGCATCGAGGCGGTTAGGCGAGCGAGCGGCCTCCATCCATCGGGGGGACGAGCGGTGTCCAGCGGCGGCGTTGACGGCAAGCGACGAGGTGAGCGAGAGGTGACGGCATCTAATGGTGGCATCAAGGGAGGCAAGGGCGGGCCAAGCGCGGGCCGACTGACATCCAGCGGTAGGACAAGCGATGTCTGGTGGCAGCGTTGAGGGTCAGCGGCATCTGGCGGTAACATCGAGAGTAAGCAACATTCAGCGGTGACGTCGAGGGCGAGCAGCGTCGACAACGAGGCTGAGGCAAAGAATGAGAGAAGACTCAGAGGAGAACTGTGAAGTGTAAACTAAGGGCAAACATTAAAATTGATTTTGGGTTTTTTTTTTTGAACCAGGAATCGTTAGTTCCCAGAAAAAGGGAACCGGGAACCAAATTGGACCCTCCGGTTCCCGGATCTACCAGAGAACCGTGCTCACCCCTAATTTTTTATATTTCTAAAAGGCCGTCTGACCGACCTGACTCGACCTGAATTCAGAAGATCTGGATCTAGAATGGCCGTCCCTCGGAGACCCAACCCGAAGGCTCGAATTGAGAAGATCCGGATCCGGAAAAGCCGATCCCTCGGAGACCCGACCCGACCCGAATTCAGAAGATCTGGATCCGGAATGGCCGTCCCTCGGAGACCCGACCCGAAGGCCCGAATTAAGAAGATCCGGATCCGGAAAAGCCGGTCCCTCTGAGATCCGACCCGACCCGACCCGAAACGACCCTTTTTCCCTTCCCACCCTCTTTTCTCTCCTGCATGCGTAGCGGAGAGAGGACTCGAGAAAACTACTTGGGGAAGAAGGGAAGCCATGGAAGAACCTCCGACCTCGCCGCCGCCGCAGCCGCCGCCTCCGCCGCCGCAGCCGCCGATCGGCGACCCGCTGACCAACCCGTCCGCCTCCTTCTCGTCCCTGGACGACCTCGCCCACGAGCTCGCGTCCCTCGAGGACCTCGCCAGCCGCGGGTCGTGGCGGTCCGTCCTCGACAAGGTCGCCCGCGCCCGGTCCCTCTCCCTCCTCCGCCACCCCCACGACCACCTCGCCTACCTCTCCTACAACGCCCTCGCCCTCGCCAAGCTCCGCCGCTTCGCCGACGCCTCCGCCGAGCTCGACTCCCTCCAGGATCTCGAGTCCCCCGAGTACAGGTACGAGTCCTACCCCAAGGTCTACCCCGGCCGGTCCGGCTCGATGGTGCCCTTCTGCCTCCGGTGGCTGAACTGCGTGATCCCGATCAAGTTGGGCACCCGCCAGGAGGGGTTGGATCGGTTCTACGCGCTTCTGGATTTCGTCAGAGGGAAATTGGAGGAGAGAAGAGTCAAGGGTTTGTCTGAGGAGGACGAGTCGGTGAGGGATTGGAGGAGGAGGGAGGTTTTGGTGATGAATAGCATCGTGGGTAATCATTTGAGTTATAAGGAGTTCAGTGTGTGCTTGGATTTGATCAGGGATATGTTCAGGAGGGGTTATTCAGAGGACCCGGTTCTGGTGTCGAGGTTGGGGTATATTCAGATGCAGATCGGGGATCTGGAGGGCGCGAAGAGCTCGTTTAAGCAGATCGAGGGGATGGCGAGCGAAGGGAAGGGTCGTGGGTCGTTGAGTGAGGTTGAGCTGAAGAATCTTGTGAATAGAAATAAGGCCATGTTGTATTTGGTGGGGAAGGATTATGTGTCGGCTGTGAGGGAGTATGAGGAGTGTATTGAAAGAGATGATTCGGATGTGGTGGCGATCAACAATAAGGCGCTTTGTTTGATGTATTTGAGGGACTTGTCGGATTCAATTAAGGTGTTGGAGAACGCGCTTGAAAGGGTTCCTACCTTTGCCTTGAATGAGTCTCTGGTGGTGAATCTGTGTAGTATGTACGAGTTGGCATATGTCAATCATTCGGATATTAAGAAGACTTTGAGCAATTGGATTGCGCGAGTGGCTCCTGATGATTTTGATTCATCGTGTACCAGGATTTGATGGTACTTTCTCTTTCACTGTCATACAACAGTTTGCTTACTAATGTCATCGATTTCATTGAATGATTATCTGAATATGTTTGGCTTTTTTTCTTCTGAGAAAAGGGAATGGAGTTGAATACTGTAGTGTATCGTCTACATTGAGTCTATGCTAATGATATTGTGGATATGATTGCCATATATATATATGGTAGCTATAGAATGATTGTTTTGTTTCCACATCTCTAATCCCTTGGTAGAACTGTCATTGTCTAGAATATGGTTCCATGAAATATAGATGGAGTCCCTTGTGTCTTCATGTTGTGCTTCTCCCTGATGTAGGACTCCATGATGTCCTTGCTGACTTAAATATAGATCAGGTACCTTGTCGTGTCTCCATGTTGCACTTCTCCCCTATGTGTATTGCTTAAGGAATTGGTCAGGGAGTATAATTTAGGTTAAGGATTAGGTGCTCCATGTACACTTTATGTTATAGACTCCATATCGACATTAGTATGGAGTTTGGGCAAAAGAATGACCTTATGTAACCTAAGTTATAAACTTGTAGTGCTCCACAAGCTTGTTTGACCATAATAGACTAGATGTAAATGTGTGTTACGTGGAAGAACCGCACTTTGGAGCTTGGATGAGGGATTGACTAAATTAAGCATTATTAGACCACACACTAAGTTGGATAAAGCTTGGTTTGTTGTTGTTATTATTGTGAGTGGGTAAATGTGATGCCTTTGTCATTCTTTCCTTATAGAATTCCAGTAGTCTTGAACAGCTTTGTTTTGTAGAGAAATTTAATGTTGATTATCAATGCATTAAGTTAGAAAATCCAGAAGATGAAACCTGCGGAGGCTGACAATCTTTCTCCCTCCAAGGTGCACATCAAACCTTTCCATACTTTACTTCACTAGTCAGAGATAGGTAAGAGGAGTGATGTTACAGAAAAATCCACACTCCATAGGTTTTGTCCAGGGCATCTAGTTGCTGGTCTAGCTGACCCAGATCTTATATGTTGTCCATAGGTTCCTTGAAATTGCATTTGTCAGCATTTCTACTGGTAATTGTTGAATGTCTCTCTGGATTTGCTTAGCTTTGTTTCTCCATCAGAGGGACTGAGTTTTGCTTCTGTTTAAACAGTCCCTAAACATCTTTTTTTACACAAGCTGTTGCTTCAGAGTTTCAGTATGAACAATTGCTTAGGAAAATCAAATCACCATCTTAACGAATGAAGTATACAATTTGTGTATCTTCTTTACACTGGAATTAAAGTTAAGTCATTTATTGTCAATCTAGTCTTGCCTCTTCATTTTGTGAAGGTGCTTAATGGCATACAAATGTTGACATATTGCCAAATACTCCTTAGTTTTGTGGAGTTGCAAGCCAATGGCATGTTCGCCTTGAATTCTGTGATTAGAACAACTGCCAAATTCTTTTCGTCTTAAACCTGACGCTTTCTTCACGAGTTATTTTACAAACTAACTTATTAGAAACCTGCTCTACAATTGCATGCCATGTCCTAAGAAAGTAGAAGTAAAGTCTTCTAGGACCTAATTTTGAAAAACTTCATGGTCATCCTAGAAATATTGGCTTTTGACTCCAGATCTTTAAAGCTTGCAAAGTTTGCTGGTAAAAGCGAGTTGATGTTTGACTACTAGCAGCTACTTAAAATGACTGGTTTTCTGTTTCAAGTGGTTCTGCTACTTGCAATGCACATGCACCAATGCAAGTCATGGAGTGTTTGGTTGTTTCATCCCTTATTAACCGATAGGGTTATGAGCTTCTTCCTCTACGTTTGATGGCCTTTAATCTATATTTTTCTGCTGTTCTTCTGTGTTTTATATATGTTGAATATTTCGGTTGCAGGGAAAGCAGGGGCAAGAAAATCTTTTTGGGTAACAAAGCAAATGGCAAGCACTTAAAAGAGGATGTTTGGATAATATCAATGTGGTGGAAAAGCTGAAAACTAAAGGGGGTGTCTTGCATTGGAAAACAAAGTTACCTTGCCGCTAGCAGTTACTGCCTCCAACTTTTGGGGGAATGGTGTGATTTCCACATGTTGTAGACTGTCTATATTGACAATGGTGATGTTCAAGAAAAGTTCGATGGCTGAGTCAAGGAACATTTTGGTTGGATGTTACTAGCATGGGATCAGCAAGTACATATGTGACATTGTTTGAGCTCATTTTTTTTTTCTTAACATTGCTGACAATCTTTTCAATATTCTGCAGAACAAGGATTGTTGACGACAACATATGTATGTAATGTGCACAGACCGCGAAAATGGATTTCACTCTTTTATCTCTCCCTTCTTCACCTTCTCCATAGCATGCGGATGAATTGTCATGAAAATGTTTTATCCCGTGTAAATGTGCACCTAGACTTGAGCAAAATTTGCAGTGAAGACTTTTTTTGAGGATCTTAAGTAGAGTTGTCGCTGCAAAAGTAGCATTTTAGACGGCATGTACAGAGGAAGAGTGCTCCCGCCTTATGCATAGGCTTTTTCTAGATTTCATTTGAATGGAGGAACAAACATGAGTCCTCTTTTTTTTTTTTTTTTTGATGCCTAGGATCTGCTGAGCCTGCCGGGCTTACGCCAGGCAGCCCACGGCCTGTAGGGGTGCACGTGCACGGTGCACCCCGAACCAAGCATCAATACCTGGGGGAAGTTAGTACCCCACCACCATGGCCCCACACGTGCTAGCAACTGTGGAGAAATTTCGACCCTGGACCTCTACGGTGAATCTACGGTGAAGTGTCCAAAGCCTAACCAAAAAAACATGAGTTCTCCTTTGGATTGTACCTTTTAACATTGATTATACTTACCTACCGTCGCTCTCTCGGGTCAAGCTTAAGGAGAAGAGCACCGACATTCGTTTTGGAGGTCGGGTTGAGGCTGATGTCTGTCCCTGTGTTGTTCGCAACAATAATGCGTAAGAAATGGATGGTCCTCTTATTTGCTCTCTCTGTCTACTTGTAGTAGGTTATGAAATGAGCAGTCAAATCTTGATCTGGTGCATTGAAAGATGCGGTCAAAGTGGTTTGTTAGAAAGTTAGACTCCTGGGTTTCTAACAAGAATTGTTCTTTTAATCCATTTGCGTTGAATGTGAGAAGCTACGGCAGGAAACTGGCGTTTAGACCATTCCCAAGTTGGCGAAGCAGAAAGTCCCATGTAAAGAAAACCGCTCGCTCACCAACTAAAACGTAACGCGAACCGGTCGATCTCACCTACTCATCAGTGATCATCATCTTCTACTCTGATGAACCGGTCGTTACCGTGCGACAGTCAGTAAGGTCAGGTTCACCATTCCCACATCTTTCTCTCTCTGAAAAAGCTGGACTAATCGATTGAGTAAACAAGTCACGGGCGTATATATTTGAAAGTAAAGGAGAGCCAAAAAAGAAGAAGTGTTTTTTGGGTGAAATTTATAGTATTATTTAAGTTTCAGAAAATTTATAGTATATGTGAGTTTTGGACCTGAGAAACTTCAAGATGCATGAGCTGCAAGATTTAAACAAATTAAAAATTTCAAGTCAATTTAGATCATTCCTAAAATATGTTTTGGCAGAAATAGAAAAAAAGGTTCACCTTTAGATCGACTCTATTCTCTAGCCGACTACTCATACTTATGTCAATTACTTCAAATGGCAATGATATATCGAACGGTGCACCCGTTAAAAATAAACACTTTGTAGATTCGAATGTTGGATTGGTACGGGCACTAGGATCGGATTGCCACATTGTGTTGGCCATTGACAAGTGGAGTGTGTTTTCCAAGCGAATTCCACAAGTGCCCGTCAAATGCAAAATGAACTCTTAGACTACGTTTGGTTGTCTAAATTTCTAGTTAGGACAAAACTGGATAAGATATAATATAAACTTTAATCATATCTATTATTTGATGAATTGCAATAATAAAGTTGGATATTTTCACATCATATAGTGTTTATTACATTGATATAAAGAGCATATCAGTGCAAATGGACCTAAAAATTGCAAAAATGAATATGGTAGAAATTCCTCACGACGCTTATACCTACTTCATCTTTATTTACTTATTTTTTTTCCCTCTCTTTTTTATTCTTTTCTTTTTCCCCTTCATCATTCTCTAATAAAACTTTATTAAATAGTAAACTATTCTAATAAACCTATAATACTAAAATATGTAATAACTATAAATGGTAAATATGTATATGAATATACAATGAATTTATATTATGAGATAGAAAGAAATTCAAATATACAAATAAAAACAAAATTATTGTAATTTTTTTTGTTAATTTATATTTTCATATTATAATTCAAATATTATTTTTTTTTATTAAATTTAGATGTTTGTCATTCGGAAAAAAATAAAATTTATATTATGAATATTAAAAGTCACATCTACTTTTATCTTACCTCCTCATCATATAATTTTATCATCATTATATCTTTTATATATGATTTCATCTTATCTAACAAACACGAGATATGATAAATTTTATCAAACCCTAAATTTGATCTTGTTTATCAAATATAACCTTAGGGTCATACACGTCTCAAATGAGTTCGATCACATGCGACATTACACTTTCCTTGCGGGCCCCACCAAAGGGTTGGCCTGCTATGATGACATGGCCGGCCGAGACACACATCTAATCGAATCGGGACTGTAGATTTCCAAGACGGGTAACCTCAGACCGATGATGTCCGGGCGGTCAACATCGGTGTCGATCCCCGGAAGCAAAGTGTTCAAGACGATATGGAAGACAATGAGGGAGTTTGGCACCTTGAATAGCGCCCCACAACAAACCCTCTCTTGGTGCCTGGCTTTCCCACCAACCCCTCCACCAAATTCTTCACGAGCGAAACGACCATAAAAAAGGCGATGCCCGCCCTTTGACATTCGCTGACGAACCCACCAACTGATACTTGGCGCAAAGCTCGAGGAGAACCCACTAGCAACTTGCCATGGCCGCCACTGCTGGTGCTCCCACTGGCACTGGCCTTTCCCAGTCTCGCGTGCATCTCAAGCTGCGGTGTCTCGGGTCTAGCCCCTCCAGCTGGGGCGGCGCCTCCAACCTCGTCTCCTTCCCTTCCAGTTTCTCCCTCAGGTAAGTCAAGTCCGTTCCTTTGCTGCTTGTTTTCGCTGGGGGGCGTTTCGAGTTTTTCCGCTTCTGGGTTTGTGCAGAAACGCAATCACCTTCTGTTCTGTAGCGAAGTGGACGTGATCCTTGTGTTGTATGATTGTGGGTTGGTCCTGGATCTCCTTCTGCGAATATGAGAATACGTTGACTGCTTGAGAAAGTTGATTTTTTTTTAAATGGGAATTGTATTGTGTAGTCCCCAGCAGAGATGTCCAGATGCGTGGCTCTGGATTTTCAAATTGCTGGGGCAGATGGGTTAAGTCATTCGCGTATTGGTTAGCTTGGTGTTGGCCACAATGACAATTAAATCGTGGCAGGGAGATGGAAATGGGTGATATCATGGTAGTCATCGCTTATCCATGGTTGATCTCCATGATCTTGCTAGTAAAAGAAAAGATGAAGAGGGAGTTTGTAAGAAAAGGGAGAGCAGATGATAATCCATAATGTTTGTTAACCAAAAGTTTGCAAAAGAAAGGCTCTCTATTGCTGTTTAAGCAGTGCATTGACTCTTGAAAACTTTCGTCTTGCCATAGTTCAGTCGGGGGTTGTTGGATTTCACTGCTGACGATCCTTGTCACTTGCCAGATCTGTAGATAATACGAAGGAATTGCAGTTGCCTAGAATAACTGCAGTGGTGAAAGCACAAGCTGGTCCAGGACAAATGGACATTGACCTCACCCTGAGTCCAAGGGTGAATTCTGTGAAGCCTTCGAAAACGGTTGCTATAACTGACCAGGCGGCTGCTCTTTCAAGAGCTGGTGTTCCTGTTATTGCATTAGCAGCTGGAGAACCTGATTTTGATACACCTGCTGTCATAGCTGAGGTAAAAATTTTCTGGTCTCTTGACTATCTGATCTGTATGATTGAGTGAATTATTATTAGCTTCTTTCACTTTTGTTCCACAGGCTGGAATTAATGCTATTCGGGAAGGTTATACAAGATACACACCAAATACAGGGACATTGGAACTCCGCACAGCGATCTGTCAGAAGCTAAAAGGTTTTTCTCTTGTTGTTACTCACTCCATCACCGTCTAAAAGGACTGATCAATGGATTGACATCAAGTCCTGTGCAGAACGTTTAGTTATGACAATTATTGTTTATTGCTTTGCTTATTAATGCTTTCTATGTCTGTTTTCTAGAGGAGAATGGGATCTCATATACACCAGATCAGATTGTTGTTAGTAATGGAGCCAAACAGAGCATTTTTCAGGCAGTTTTGGCCGTCTGTTCTCCGGGAGATGAGGTATGCCCATTGCTTAAAGAAATCATACCAGTGAAATTTTTTTCATCATGATACATATTCAGTTATTTCCTTGTTTTAATTCCAACTCCAAAAGTCATCTATGCTGAAGTGAGGCAATTTTGCCTATGATATATTTGAACCTATGGAGTAAATTAGCAGTTGAAAGCAGCTTTAAGCCGCTTCTTGTTTGATGCAATGTCTTCTGATAGGTGACATGACTTTATATCTGTGAAGTTGTAATGAGTGAGGCATTTTGGTCATAAAGTGTTAGTAGTTTGTTATGCATCTGACTGAATAAACAATTCCACACTCTTGTTATCACATGCTGTAATTGAATTAAAATTTCTTTTTCCTGAGTCTTGCTCCTGTCACCTTTTTGTCTTCTTGAAGACACTTCATTTGATCTCAACCTATGATGGAGTATGTCATGAAGGGCCGGGCATGGAAGGCTGCTGCATGCTTTAGGCATGCGATATGGCCCATTTTACTTCTAGTATCTTTGCAGTTCTATGAGAAGTTTTAGATATTGTTGGGTTTTTGTTTGTTGGTATAAACTATATTCTAAGAGGATGTGAATTGTGGCCTTGGCATAGATCTCATTTGTTGTGGGGCAGCAAGTGATGAATTCATATGTAGTTTCATTTTAAAATTGCAATAAAAGGTAATGGAAAAAGGATATTGGCAGTGGCTTCATCACAACAAAAAGGTGTGTAAACTCTGAAGTTCAAAAGTTGAAGGTTGTGAGTATGAAAGGATCAATCTTATTGATTTCTCTAGTGAAGTTAGAGCAAGAGAATTTCCCCAATCCAGATGTAGCCATCTTACAGATACACATCTGGTATCAGTAAGGCCTCAAAATCGTTCTTTTCAATAATCCAGTCTAGGCAGCTAGCCATTCAATTCTGATCCAATGTACGCGCATTCTGTTAATCTAATCCTTCTGCCACGCTCAGCTTTTGCTTTGGAATTTTGCCTGTCACTTTTAGTCTTGCCACAATTATTCGGTTATGAAGTCCCCTTCACTCTTATATTGGTTTCATTAATCTTGCCCCTTAAATGATGTTGGTCATTCTAACCATTTCTTTTGTCCTTGTCCATAATTAAATCATTTATTTGCATAGTGTTTCTTGGAGGAATGTTAAGTGCTGTTTTTCTAAATATGGTTGTGTGTTTTTCCCTTGTGTAATTTACAAACCACTATTCTTGTCCCAGGTTATAATTCCTGCTCCCTATTGGGTGAGTTACCCTGAAATCGCAAGGCTTGCTGATGCCACACCTGTTATTGTTCCAACAAGCATCTCTGAGAATTTCTTGATGGACCCTAAGCTTCTTGAATGCTCGATTACTGAGAAATCCAGGCTTCTGATGCTTTGTTCTCCATCAAATCCAACAGGTTCCGTGTACCCCAAAAAAGTACTTGAAGAGATTGCTAAGATTGTTGCAAAGCATCCCAGGCTTCTGGTATTGGAAGCCGACTAAGATTTCATTCTTGCTCCTTACTAATGTTCGAATGAGTTGACAATATATTGAAAAATTCCATGCAATCTTTTCAGGTTATGTCCGATGAAATATATGAACACATTATGTATGCCCCAGCTACGCATACAAGTTTTGCATCTTTGCCAGGCATGTGGGAAAGGACATTCACCGTGAACGGGTTTTCTAAGGTAATCAGAACCCTTTCCTTCTCAAGAACTAATCGCCTCCTAAATTTCAATCTCATATTAAGTTTTCTTTTTCATCTAGTTTTTGCTTCTATGCTAGGATATATTCTACTACATGCCCTTATAAAAGTATCTAATTTTAAAATGTTGGAATATGTATAGGCATTCGCAATGACTGGCTGGAGGCTTGGTTATGTCGCTGGTCCAAAACACTTCATTTCAGCTTGTGCAAAGATTCAGAGCCAGGTACAGGGCAGCATCAAAAATCTAATTTGTCATAGAAAGAAACACAGCAATTGATGAAGCTGTCAATAGAGGTTGTCTAGGAGTTGATGAGAATTAAACTTGGTAGAGAGGAAATTTTATGTCAATGAAGAACTTAATGTCACAGAGGGAGACCATTGGTTTCTGAAGCCTAGTAAGTTGAAGCAAACTTAACATTGATACGAAGCAAGTGGTTAAGATGGTGGCCAATTTGTGTAACACAACCTTTTGAAGTGATTGCTTCCTGATTCAAAGTTCGATGAGTTTTGTGTCTGGCACTATCTATCAGCATGGGGCGGATAAATGAATATGTTTTGCATTCTTGCAGTTCACTTCTGGTGCCAGTAGCATATCTCAAAAGGCTGGAGTTGCTGCTTTGTCAATGGGATATGCTGGAGGCGAAACTGTCACAAAAATGGTGAAAGCTTTTAGGGAACGGCGAGATTATTTGGTTAAAGGCTTTGGGGAACTGGAGGGTGTGAAGATTTCAGAACCTCAGGTACTAAATCTGAGATTGACCCGGCATACCAACTAATCATTCCTCTCCGGTCTTCCTCTGTCCTTACTCCGTTTCGCTGTTTCTCATCACTTTTCATTGCAATCCCATATTCCACTTGCTTCTATGTGCAGGGAGCCTTCTATCTTTTCATCGACTTCAGCTGTTACTATGGAGTTGAAATTGAAGGCTTTGGAGCAATCGACAGCTCAGAGTCACTTTGCCGATACCTGCTTGACAAGGCCCAGGTATGGATCATTCAAGTGCTTGTTTATCTTCCTCTAGTTGCCAGGGGGGCCAAAAAAAAAACTCTTGCGGATGTGTTTGTACCGGATTCTTATGTCGCCCCTCTCCAAAATGTCAACATCTGAAATGCTGTTAAGATATAACATCCTGGTGCCGTTTCCAATTAACTTTTGGGTAACTTTCTGAGCACCATTTTGTATAGGTCGCGTTGGTCCCGGGGGGCGCATTTGGGGACGACTCTTGCATCCGCATCTCCTATGCCGCTTCTCTCCCGACTCTTCAAGAGGCTTTCGAGAGGATTAAGAAAGCACTTGTCGCGCTGAGACCTGCTGTCCCGGTGTGATGATCGCAGAGTTGTCGCAGCATTTACATGAAGTAGCTGCCACTGTTGTACTTCCTGTCATAATCATTTGATCAGATAGACTTCGTTGCCGTAATCTATTTGTTGTCGTCTCTACTTGTTTTCTTAATCATAATTAGTAAAGATAAGAGGCATGATTAGATGCAGATTTAAGATATATTCTCTCTTAAGTGTATAATCGCATTTCGTTCCAAAAGAAAATGTCCATTTACATTGTTATTTCAAATTTATCACTCATAAGTGACATTTTACTATGTCTCTCGGCCGTGCTGTTTGGTGTTGCCATCTGTGCCGATTTAGCTGTTTTTGGTGTCCATTTCGTGTTTTGTTTGTTGTATTGCTGGTCGCCTCTGTTTTGGCTTCCTTGTCTTTTGCCGTTGTTTGGCTGCGCTTTTACGATTCGGCACCCTTCCACTCACTATGATTTTTGTTTGTGTTGAGTGCAAGTTTTTGGAGCCGTTTACTTTTGTGTATAGTTAGTTTAAGCTCAATATAATTCTTAACTTCACTAAAAAAAAAAAAAACAGTTGCCATGCATCGTGTCCAAACCCGGCCTTTGTCCATCTGTACCATTATTATGGGCAAGGTTAAGTTTTTCATTCAGCTTATCTGACAAAAAAAATATATTTTTTATTTTAAAAATTATTACTTATGTCATTTATAAAAAATGAATAAATGGAAGCTATTTTTTCGGCCACAAAAATGTTTAGATATTACTAATCATCATTAATGAAAATATTTAGAGATATCAATGAGGATTTCAAAAAAATGTTATTTAAAATTTTCATTTTTAGTGAAATAAGTGAAGCCATTATCTCATTTCGATTTTTAGCAAAAATAAAAATTGTGGTCCTTTTTACTTCCCTAATTTAGGCGAGACTAAAAGCATATGTATATAATCAAATCATATCAATGATGGTAATATACGCTAGGAGTGAATGATTCTAGATTTCGTGGAGTATTCATCCAAAATTTACTCATCGAAACAAATTCCCCAATTTTTAAAATAGTCAAATCATACTGATGATGGTCATACAAATCAAACATATGGCAATAATTAAACCGTTTCATCCAAGTTTCACCTAGGTACTTAGGAATTTGGAACCTATCCTATCACAAATTTCAAAATCAAATCTAAGGTCTACCTAGGTTCTATATGTATTCTTAATTAAATGATTGTAGTGAATCATAATCTTTAGTAAACAATCCAGTGATTACAATTCATATTCAGACACAAACAATTATGAAATATTATTATCGGAAATAAAAATTCAGACTAGTAATTTCAGATTACCCACTTATCATTGGACGCCATGGAATGCTGTGAGATTATGCAAAGATATAGAACAAGAAAAACACAAAGACTTATTCCAAATTTCAAGGTCTCAATTCTTTGTTCCGCTTGGATAGGTTCTCCAATTTTTGGAATCTAAAACCAATCCTGCATATTTTAAAACCTAGAATCGGATCTTTTCCCACCGATCCGATTCTCAAGTTTTAATTTCTACCCAACTCCGCTTAAATGCAAGGATATATAACATTCGTGACACATTAGACGAAGCCAAGCATACCTTCAAATCATTCCTAAGAACCAGTTTTCATGTGACATATGTGGGATATACAAACTAAATAAATGGTTGTTCCATAAAAAATTCCCTTTCGATATGTTGGCTAAAAACCTCCGACAGTTGGAAATCTGTAATCATACTCTCTCCTAACACATGGTTGCTAGCATTGGAGTTCAAGACCAGCCTATATTCAAGTTCATCTTAGGCAAAGGAAATTTCGATTAGCACTTTAATGGCGATTAGTCCCAGCTCCTCTCGAATAACTCCAACTACAAAATGGGTCTCCTTTTGCCCATGAATTTTAAATTTGGGACGGACTTTCCAACGGTATAAAATAGAAACCAGCTACCCAGGAGGATGACTACACGTTGCTGACCCAATAGTGCTGGTGCTCCCTGACAGTGGCTTTTCACAGTCTCTCACGCGCATCCGAAGCAGCGAGAGCGCCTCCCCAAGTTTTCTTTCCTTCCCTTCCCGTTTCTCTCCCCTCAGGTACGTCCAATTCCATCTTCTGCTCGTAGCTTTCGCTGGGAAATTTCGAGTTCCGATGATGGGTCGGTGGGGAAACCCATATCGGCTCCTGTTCTGTCTCGAAGTTGGTTTGATGCTCGTGTTGTATGATTTGGAGTATGCGTTGACTGCTTAAAAAGTTCAAATTCTTTTAGTGGGAATCGTATTGTTTTGTCGCCGGCAGAGGGTTCCAGATGTGGCTTTGTATTTTCAAGTTGCAGTGGCGGATGGGTTAGTTCATTCACATATTAGTTTGCTAGATATCGGATGCGATGGTAGTTAAGTCGTGGCGAGGCCCGCCGGGGGGGGTGGGGTTGTGTTTGGGATTGAAATTGGTGATATCATGTGAGTTATGGCTTATCCATGGCCTTGGGTTGATCACTCTGAGCCTACGAGTCAAAGAGGGAAGTAAAGAGTAATAGGGAATTTGTAGGAAAAGAAAGAGCATATTGTAATTTATGCTGTTTGTTCACCCAAAAGTTGCATGACCAGCGTTTAAATGGTGTCGATGTGATAATGTATGTCGTGCATTTTGTTGCGGTTTGTGGGCGATGGAGGTTCTCTACTGCTGTTTAAGCAGTATATTGACTATTGAAAACTTTCATCTTGCCTTATTTTAGTTGGGTTGCAAGATTTCACTGCTGATGATCCTTTTCACTTGCCAGAGCCGAAGATAATACTAAGGAAATTCAGCTGCCTTAAATAACTGCAGTGGTGAAAGCACAAGGTGGTCCAGAACAAATGGATGTTGACCTCACTCTGAGTTCAAGGGTAGATGCTGTGAAGCCTTGTAAAACATTGGCTATACTTGACCAGGCGACTGATCTTTTAAAAGCTGGTGTACCTGTTATTATGTTAGCAGCTGGAGAACCTGATTTTGATACACCTTCTGTCATAGCAGAGGTAAAATGCTTCGGGTGCCTTAATTATCTGATATATATAAGACCGAGTGAACTGATATTAGTTTCTTTCACTTTCATTTCTAAGGCTGGAATTAATGCTATTCGGGAAGGCTATACAAAATATACACCAAATGCCGGCACATTGGAACTCCGCACAGCGATCTGTCAGAAGCTAAAAGGTTTTTCTCTTTGTTTCTCAGTTCATTGCCATCTGAGAGGACTGATCAGTGGGTTGACATAAGTCCTGTGCAGGTCATTTAGTTATGACAATTACTGGTTATTGCTTTGCTTATTTATGCTTTCTATGTCTGTTTTTAGAGGAGAATGGCATCTCATATACACCAGATCAGGTTGTTGTTAGTAATGGTGCCAAACAGAGCATTCTTCAGGCAGTTTTGGCAGTCTGTTCTCCAGGAGATGAGGTCTGCCCGTTGCTTATGGAAATCATTCTAGTGATTTTTTATTTATTTATTTATTATGATACTTGTTCAGTTATTTCCTTGTTTTAATTCCAATTCCATAAGTTATGAACACTGAAGAGAGGCAATTTTGCCCATTGTTGGCATCTATGATAAAATTTGAACTTTTGAAGTAAATTAGCAGTTGAAAGCAGCTTTAAGCCACTTCTTGTTCGATGCAACTTTTTTCTGATAGGTCACATGACTTTACATCTGTGAAGTTGTGCTGAGTAATGACATCTTGGTCATGTAGCTTTGTAGTTTGTTATGAATCTAGCTGAAGATATAATTCCATACTTTTATTATCATATGCTGTTATTGAATTATAAACTCTTTGTATTAAATCTCGCTTGATCATGTATTCATCCTCCCCAAGACACTTAATTTGGTCACAACCTATGATAGAGTATGTCATGAATGGCTGGGCAGGGAAGTTCCATGCTTTTGGAATTTGATTTGGCCTACTTTACTTCTAATATCCTTGCAGTTCTATGGGGGATACCATTGGGTTTTTGTTTATTAATATAAGCAATGCTCTAGAAGGATGTGAAATTGTGGTCTTGACATAGATCTATTTTGCAGGTAATGAATTCATTTATACTTTCATTTCGAAATTGCATTTAAAGGTAATGGCTATATGTTCATAATAAGTAAAAGGCGTGCAAACACTGAAGTTCAATAGTTGAAAATGGTGAGTATGAAGGGATCGATCTTATTAGTTTCTCTAGTGAAGTTTGAGAGAGAATTTCCCCAATCCGGACCTAACCATCCTACAGATACATATCTTGTATCACTCAGGCATCAAAACCCTTTTTCCAGTCATCCAGTCTAAGCAGCTTCTCATTCAGTTTTGATCTAATGTACATGCATTCTGTTAGTCTAAACCTTCTGCAGCTTTGTAATTTTGCCTTTCGGACTTACCACAGTTATTCTCCCTTATGAAGACCCCACTGCTATTGTCTTTGGCCAATGTATTGGTTTCGTTAGCCTTTCTCCTTGTATCATGTTGATCATTCTTACCATTTCTTTCATCCTTGTCTATGGGTAAATCGTTTTTTGGCATCTTTATTTTTTTTCGATCTCTTAAATAAAGTCATCTGAACTTTCCCGCTTGCATGAAATTTCCTTGCCTAATGCTTCTTGGAGGAACTTTAAGTGCTGTTCTTCTAATTATGGATTTGTGCTTTTCCCTTGTGTATTATGGACCACATTCTTGTCCCAGGTTATAATTCCAGCTCCCTTTTGGGTGAGTTACCCAGAAATGGCACGGCTTGCTGACACCACACCTGTTATTGTTCCGACAAGCATCTCTGGGAATTTCTTGATGGACTATAAGCTTCTTGAAGCCATGCTTACTGAGAAATCCAGGCTTCTGATTCTTTGTTCTCCATCAAATCCAACAGGGTCCATGTACCCCAAAAAATTACTCGAAGAGATTGCTAAGATTGTTGCGAAGCATTCCAGGCTTTTGGTATTAGAAGCAGACTAAGATTTCCTTTGTGCTTCTTTTGTATGTTTGATTGAGTTGACAAGTTTTGGGAAAATTCCATGGCAAACTCTTCAGGTACTGTCTGATGAAATATATGAACACATTATATATGCCCCAGCTGCACATACAAGTTTTGCATCTTTGCCAGGCATGTGGGAGAGGACACTCACTGTCAATGGGTTTTCTAAGGTAATTCGAAACCTTTCCTTCTCAAGAACTAGTTGCCTTCTAAATTTCAATCTCATAAAATTTATCATTTTCATCTAGTTTTTGCTTCTTTGCTAGCATATATTCTACCACACACCCTTCAAAGTATCTGATTTTAAAATGTTGGAAAATCTATAGGCGTTTGCAATGACTGGCTGGAGGCTTGGTTATATTGCTGGTCCGAAACACTTCATTTCAGCTTGTGCAAAGATCCAGAGCCAGGTATAGTGCAGCATCAATATCTAATTTTATAGAAAGAAACAGTGTGAACTGTTGAAGCTGTCAATGGAGGTTGCCCAGGAGTTGATTGGAATCAAACTTGTAGAGAGGAAATTTTATGTTGATGAAATTTGTATCATAGTGAGAGCATTGGCTTCTGTCACTTGGGGATAAGAATGCCACAAGTATCATAACTTTCATAAGGCACTTACTTAAATGCTATAACATTTTATTTTTAATCATTTAAGTGCCAAATTGGTGAAAAACCCGCTCATTTGAGTGAACTTTCCGGGGATTCAACCTTCATAATTAAACTAAATTTTGGCTCCAACGTGGCTTTTTAAAACGAAATCGAAGTCCAATATGGAAAATTCTTTGTCCGATGGGGGCATAAGGCCTTGTTTGTTTGTGTTCTTTTTTTCTGATTATGAATATAATTTCTGTTCTTTTGTTCCGGGGAATAAAAAAAGAACAGAAACACGTTTTTTGCATTTTGTTTCAAATCTATTTTTTTGTTCCCGAAAACAAATTTGAAACAGAAATATGTTTCTTGTTCCCGGAACACTCCTGAGAAACAATTTTTCTCTCTCCTATTTTTTTCTTCTCTTTCTTTTCTTCTTCTTTTCTCTTTGGCCGATCGCTAGCCTTGGCCATGGCCGGCGACCTCTCCGGAGCGTCGCCGACCCCCAGCGAGGCCGAGCGTTGCCGGCCCCTGGAGAGGCTCAGCCTCGCCTTGGCTAGGCGAGGCCGCTGGCCCTCGTCGGCCATGGCTGAGACCGGCGACCGGCCAAAAGGAAGAAAAAAGAAAAAAGGAACAATAAAAAATAAAAAAGGAAAAATTAAAAGAAAAAAGGAAAATTAAAAGAACCAAAAAAATTATGCAAATTTACCAAACTTATTTCTGCTCTATTTCTATTAGGAACAAATTTACAAAACGCGTTCTTCTATTCAAAAATTTTTGAACAGAAATATTACCAAATGCACCCTAAGTAACCAATATGTTGAAGTAGACTTGGGATGATGCAAGTTGTTAAGATGTTAGCCAATTTGTGTAGAACGAATTTTTGAAGCGATTGCTTTCTGATTGAAATTGCCCAGTTCTTTGTCTGGCACTATCTATCACCATTACATGAATGGCTGAATTTTGTTTGACAATGCAGTTTACTTCAAGTGCCAGTAGCATAGCTCAAAAGGCTGCACTTGCTGCTCTGTCGATGGGATATGCTGGAGGCGAAACTGTCGAGACTATGGTAAAAGCTTTTAGGGAACGGCGAGATTTCTTGGTTAAAAGCTTTGGGGAACTGGAGGGTGTGAAGTATTCAGAACCTCAGGTACTAAATCAGATGTTGATCTGGCATACAGACTAATCATTCTTGTTCAGTCTTCCTCTGGCCTTCACTGTTTTGCCGTTTCTAATCACTTTTCATTGCAATTTTGTATTCCACATGCTTCTATATGCAGGGAGCCTTTTATCTTTTCATCGACTTCAGCTGTTACTATGGAGCTGAAGTCAAAGGCTTCAGTGTAATCAATGGCTCAGAGTCACTTTGCCGATACCTGCTTGACAGGGGCCAGGTATTGATCATTGAAGCACTTGTCTATCTTCCTCTAGATGCAGGAAAAGAAGAACACTCCTGCAGATGTTTGTACCAAATTCCTACATTGCCCCTCATGAAAATGTTGACATCTGAAATGCTGAATAGAAATAGCATCATAGCGAATCATGGTGCCACTTCCGACTGACTATGGGAAATTTTCTCAATTCTATTTTGTATAGGTTGCATTGCTCCCGGGGGGTGCATGTGGGGATGACACTTGCATCCGCATCTCTTATGCCTCTTCCCTCGCGACTCTACAGGAGGCTTTCAGGAGGATTAAGAAAGCACTCCTCACATTGAGACCTTCTGTCCCGGTTTGATGATGACATAGTTTCCGCAACGTTTTGGGACAACTTACACTGCTGTACTTCCCATCACAATCATCTGATTGAATACTCTGTTGTCATAATGTAATTGTTGTTGTCTCCCCTTGTTTTGTTAATTAAAACAGCAATAATGGAAGGAATGATTTAGATGTAGATATAAGGTACATCCTCTCTTGAAGTGTATCATCGCATTTCATTCTAAAAGAATATGCCGTAATTGGTACTTGTGGCATTTTTATCCCAAATTTTATCTCTCTCTTGATTTCTAACAATGCATCCATAGCAGTTTCCTAGTTTACGCGGGAATAAAACGATAGGTATTCATATTGAACTGTCTTTCTAACATAAATGATAACAAAAGTAGAAAAAAAAATACAGTGAAAAGTCCCTAAAATGAACGGTATCAGTAATATTTTCGGGAGTTCTGCCTGAGCGGAGTCTTTCCACCGGAATGCTTGCCATCATTTTGGAGAGTGATATCAGCATTATTATCAGCTACACATTATCTTATGGAGTTCTTGTTTTATCTCTTTCGGACAACCAATGGATCTGTAAACTGAAATGTGCGTAAAAGAACTCTGCTTTGGCGATGGTGAGTGAAAGTGATTGTCAAGATTCTAGTTACTCTTTATCTTGTTTAGCCGCACTTCGCTTTTGTTCTTTCAAGTTTTGATCATAGCTAAATTATAGAAATTGAATGCAATGCTTATGAGATACAATCCTTGTATCATATAAGATCGTGCATCGCTAATTACGAATGTTTTCTCAATCAACCTCTTTAACAATTGCCCTTAGATGACTTTTCAATGGCTGCGTCAACTTTTATTCATGGTCTATACAAAATTTTTGGGATAAGTGTATTAGAAGTCCTAAAATTCATTAGAAAAGTATAATCGAGTCATAAAATTTTTAGAAACTACAGTTAAATTCTCAAATTTTATTTTTAAAAAGTACAATTAAATTCTTAAATTTTTCATGAAGGTACCGTCAAGTTCTAAAATTTTAAAAGAAGTATATTCAAATTTTAAAACTTATCAGATTGATCCAATTAAGTCCGTATGTTGATTGCATTTTGCGAAAATTTTAAGATTCAATTATATTTTCATAACAAGTTTTAAGATATAACTGTATTTGAAAATTTTAGGAATATATTGCACTTTCATGACATATAAATTTTAGAATTTAATTGCATGTTTGAAAGTTGTTCGCACGAGGAGGAAACGCTTGACGACTTATTCGAATTCAGCATTGCACGTATGAGACCAGGAGCAACATCGCCACTCGAGCATCGCCTTTGGCCGGGAAGAAAACCAACCTGAGGCATGGCTTCCACCTGTCACCGTTTACAGAGAATTCTTCTCCTCTCACCCAGATGGAAGTTGGACTAGAATGCGATGGTTTCGTTGCTCTGGCCGATGAACACACCGATGACCCGCCACAGGAATGCACGACGCGACCCGAGAAGCAGGCGAGACAAAGTCGAGTGCATGAGACCTTGAAAGGAGCTCTTCTCTCACAACAGGATGACTTCCGCTCGCCGGAAGGGCTTTGAACAGCCCAAGTCTCCTCATTTCTTCAAGATCATGCTCTCCTCCGATGCCCTTCCGGACGGAAAGCCCGTAAGAACGCGCCCACCCCACCCCCCACACAAGTGGTTCTTGAATTTTTTTTCTGTCATTCTGCTTTGCCCCCCCGCTATATATCTTTACTGTCGAGGGTCTTTCTTTCTGGCTGATCGTGCGGCTGACCTGACATTTTTGTGCGACCAAAGTGAGCGAAATGCGTTCATGCAAGGAGGTTCAGTTGCAGGAAAGTACTTCTGTTTTTCAGTGACTAGTCTCTCTAGACCAGTCCTTGGATTGAAACCCGCATGGAATTTGACTAGTTCCTGGAGTTTTTTCCTTTTTCCTAGTTAGGTTGAATTTTGTGCAAGAAATGACACTAGTTTACCAGGACCAAGGCTCAACTAAGGAGCATTTTCTTGTGAATGGGAACATAATTCAAGCTATTGCTTGTCATGTGCGAATCATCTACTGAAGCATCTTCTGTTGTAATTGTGAATTTAAGCAAAAAGTGGGGCCGGAATATGGAGGTATTTCCGTATTTCTTTTTCGTTCTTTTCCCCATTTGGATAACACTGGTATTCAAGCCTTCGGCCTGACTATTTCCCCGGATGCATGCAACTCAGGTTACTCTATTTGGTGATGTGGGTATTTCTTATCACGATCTAGTTCCCTGTTTGACAAGAGTCTCAGTGAGAATTTCTGAACATGGGTGATTGCATTTGCATGTTTGATTCATAAAATTGCCGAAGGAATCGTAGAAATTGTGGGGGGCCTGGAAAGGAGCCATAACAATTACTTGTTCACTATCTAAATTCCAAAAATTCTTGTGAGAGAACTAAATAAGGTTCTCCAGTGTTTCACTATGCTATGGACTTGCATGGCCGCAATTTCCTATTGTCAAATTATTTGGAGGAAATTAGGATATTTTGTTACATTCTCATGGGAATACCGAGCCTCAGATTTTTTGTTGCCTTTCAATTATGTTTTACAGGAGTATGTGCGTGTGCCTGATGCGTTTAATCTTTTTCCCCCTCTAGTAACTAAATTTCAAGTGTTTGAACAGGGGATGCCAAAGAAGTTCTTGCAAAAACATGGAAATGACCTCTCAAGCTTTGTGTTTCTTAAGGTTCCAAATGGTGAAATTTGGCCAGTACAATTAGAATGGAATGATGGCAGGGTTTTGCTTGGGAAAGGATGGCTAAAGTTCGTAGATTATTACTCTATTGTTCCGGGTCAATTGATACTCTTTAGATATGAACGAAATTCCATCTTCCAAGTTGTAATTTTCGATACAAGTTCATTGGAAATTGAATATCCTGCAATTTATCCAAAATCAAAAGCTGAATATGAATTTCCCCTGCCCAAGAAGGAAGAAACTGATGATATCTCAGTTAAAATCTCGGAGGAATGTTGGCCAAGTCGAATTATGAGTGAAAAAGCAAAATGGGCTTCTGGGGAGGCGAGTTCGGGTCTAGCTGGTGAAGATACTAACAATTCCCATAAGCATCTAATATGTATGCGCTCTCGATCGAGAGGCAGAGAGTTCTCAAGTTCAAAGAAGAACAAACCTCTGATTTGTTCTTCAAAAAACCATGAAGGTATGTACTGTAATCAAGAATGATCAGTTTCACTTATGCCATTTTCTTCTCGTGAGTTCTCCTTTTGCAGCCTTTGAAATTTTACTTCTTGCCTTGTTTGTTCTTTGATTCTACTACAATGTCCTCAAGGAGAGATTTTGCAATTGAAAGGAGTATGTGTTGAACTCTTATCAATCTGTTCATGCGAATCAGTTCATATGCTTGTTCATCTCTGAACTGTAGTACACGAATACAGTCTCTCATCTCAGAATATGATGGATGTTCACCATGTCTATTATGATCATTTGCAGGCATTACCAGAAACTCTGAGAGGAGAGCAAGCTCTGTCTTTTATGGATCGAAAGGGCTAAGTCCTCCTGCTCTCGAAATGGCCAGGAAGTTCAGATCAGTGTACCCAACATTTGTAATCGAGATGTCTCCTGGTTGTCTGAGATATCGCAGTGCGGTAGGACTTTGCATGACCTAATTGCACATGAAAATTGTATACAATACATGTTTTATGTTTGAATTTTTTCCCCATGTTTCCTCCTGAGAATATTTGCCATGTTGTGTCAATATCCATGGCTTCAATTCAATTTGTCAAGGCTAATTCTGGTTCATCAAATATATGCTATAGAATGTACCTGCTGGATTTATGCGGAGTCATATCAGCAAAAGCCCTCAGTTTGTGACGCTGAAGTATATGAATCGATCATGGTCAGTGAAGTTATTCAAGCATTCAGAGAGGTATGGCAGTGGGAGATTTTCTGGAGGTTGGCTCATGTTTGCAAGGGAGACTTTTTTGCGCAGAGGAGATGCTTGCGTGTTTGAACTGGTTGAGAAAACCGTGTTGTGTTCAAAGTCTCTATATTCAGGGTTCTGACTACACTTAAAGTCGACTAGCGGCGTTCTCATTGGCATGATTTAAAGAGAATGATAGTAGTACGGGTGTATTATTAGCCAGTAAGTATAATCTTACGTGGTTTCGTTTCTCCTTTTGTGCTTTGTCGACCTTGAATCGTCAGGTGTGAGTTTTAACTACTGTGCTTTTGGTGAATGAAAGTGGCTCTAGAGTTTCTGATCATTCTCTGTTCTTCTGTGGCTTTTGTTATGGTTCATCAGCAGAACTTACTCCACATATAAGAAGCTTACAATTAACCGTCGTGTGCATCGCTCATGGATACTTAATGGATGAATGGTGATCAATGATCAGTACAGCTTTGGTTATTTATGTTTTACTGTTTGTGCAATTTGGTCCTTTAATTTTATGTTCGTGCCAATTGAGTCCATCTCTTTCGATGTGTCCAATCAAGATATATCGGTAAACACTGATATTATTTAATAACCTAGTAGTAAGTAATTGAGCAAAGCTGGAAAATAATAGCATTTCGCCTTCAAAAAAAGAAATCAGTTCTTCAAGTTCACGAAGTCAGGCAGAGGATATTGGAAGAAAATGATTAAAAAAAAGAGTGATGCCAAAAATATTTAGACCAGTGCGATAAACAGTGAGTGACTAAATTAACCAAATTTTTATTCCAACTGTCTAGCATGGGATCAGCAAGTGCATCTGTGACACCGTATGTGCGCATTTATTATATTGTCATTGACAATCTTTCCATAATTTACAGAACGAGTATTGTCGGGGACAACATACATTTGTAATGTGCATAGACCGTGGAAATGGATTTCACTCTTAGCTCTTCCTTCTTCATATTCTCCAAAGCATGTGAATGAGTTGTCATGAAAAAGTTTTTCTTGTATAGATGTAAATTACACAAATAGTCCTTATATTTTGATATGATGCACTACGTCATCTTTAAAGTTTGAATTTGTTTAAAGTGTTTCTTGAACTATTAGTAAATATTTAATTCATTCCCTAAACATTCAATTTTTTCAATATAATCCATCAACTTTTTATTAAAAAAAAAATATCTCAAAGGATAAAAGACAAAATGATTCATAAACTTTGGCCTCCTGATTTTTAATTTGTTTAATATAGTTCTCAAACTTTAACTTTAACTTTGTAACAACACCAGGGCCAAATGCCTTGGTATTTCTTGATAAAGGTGATAAAGCAAGAATGAATCACTGTGATCCAAATGCCTTGGGTAAGAAGCATTTCTTGGTAGATTTATAAAATGGTGGATAAAGCAAGAATGAATCAAACTGTGATCAAACATGGAGAGTGATTTTGGAACTTGGGTAAGAAGCATTTCTTGGTAGATTTCTAAAATGGTGAATAAAGCAAGAATGAATCAAACCGTGATCAAACATGGAGAGTGATTTTGGAATGTGTGTGTGTGTGTGTGTGTGTGTGTGTGTGTGTGTGTGTGTGTGTGTGAAAATTGGAATTGGAATTGACTAACGGATGTGCCCTTTGATATAGCGTCAATGCTTAGCTTTGGAATTCCAAAATTAAACATCTTCGAGTTAGAGTACTACCAAGATGGGTGACCTCCTGGAAAAGTACGTCAAAAGATAAAATAGTGAGACTTGAAATGAGACGAGCCAGATCACATGATATCTCAAGTGAGTTAATCTTGGGATTTTAGAGACGAATAACGTGAAAACTTATGGGTCTGTAATGACCAGATTCAATGAGGATGAGGATAGGGATTGGATAAGGAATTGCTCTTGACAAGCTTCTAGGATGGCGAATGGAACTAGAATGAACCAAACTGTGCAATAAACAGGAAGATATGCTATTAGAATATATATATATATATATATATATATATATATATATATATAAATTGAAATTAACTCATAGAAGCACCTTTTAACATATTGGCAAAGCTTAGCTTTGGAATTCCAAAATTAAGCATGTTTAGGTTAGAGCAATACTAAGAATGGGATAAACCAAAGTGGATGATATCTTGAATGAGTTAATCCAGGGATGTCAAATGTTTAATGGACGATGTTATTTCTGAACTTTAATTTGTCAAATATGGTCTCTAAACTTTGATATGTATGAAAATATTCAAGGGATATAGTTTAGAGACTAAATTGGATGTGTACCAATTGTTCAAATTAAAGTTTCCAAAAATCAAAGCAGTCATTTGGTATTATTCAGAAGTTACTTGGTACTCTTTGCAAGTTTTCATAATCACACTATATGTCCAGATTTTAGAATATATATTCATTTCAATCCATTTCCCAAATAATATGTCATCTTTTTACTTTTTTTTTTTTTTTTTTTTAAATTGGTCTATTAGAATATTATGATGGTTCCCATTGAATGACAGTTGGCAGAAAGTCTCGCGTAACTTCACCCGCTAGTTCACTGACTGCAACGCAAGCGAACCGGTCAACCTCAGCGGTCGCCATCTTCTACTTTGTCAACCGGTCGTCTAGCTTGCTGCCAATATGTGACTATGTCGGAAGGAGCCTTACATCAATAAGGTCACATGGCAATGACAGAAAGAATAATGCACCCCTTGAAATCCATGGTTTTCCAATCAAATGTAGACCTGGATCAAGGAAAATTGCCCATAAAATACTAAATTTATTGCGTTTTTACCAATTCAATCATAAATATTTTAATATTATCAATTAAGTTTTAAACATTTTCACATTTCACCAGTTGAGTCCGTTGGGCCAATTTTGGCAAGAATTCATGGACGTGGATGCCGGTTGTCTGACTTGACATGACCGACATTGATGTTGATATTTTTTAATAATTTAAAATAATTTAAAATGAAACTTTTTATGTTTTTTTTTCTTTTTTTTTTCCTTTTTTTTTATGGGCTTGGAGTTAGAGTCGACGAGGCTGTCGCAGCCCTCGCCCAAAACTAGTGAGGGCACAATGCCCTTGCCTAGAGCTGGCAAGGTATGCTGGCCCTACTCCGTAAACCGAAAAAAGAAATCATATAAAAGGCAAACAAAAGAGAAAAAACCACAAAATTTCAAAAAATTATTAAAAATTATCCAAATCAATATATTGCACGCCCAATGTCCACGTTAGCAAATTCCGGTCAAAATTGGTTGACCAAACTTAACTGGTAAAATGTGAAAATATTTATAAGAAAGATTTATGATCAAATTGATAAAAATGTAATATGTTTATGATTTTTTAACAATTTTCCCTCCCGCTCAATACTTACACGACACAGGTAGTGGGATTGGCTCATTACGTTGCGTTACCCTTCCTTTAATAGAGTATCTTTCCTAGATCTACTTCTCAATGGTCATCCAGCACTTTCACGAACTTATCAATTGCAGGTTAACTGCAAAAGAGCGCTTGTGGTCAAGAATTCACCATCATACCCCGGAAATGATAGTACGGTTATCTTAGTCTCCTTGGTTAAATATTTGTACATAATACAAATTATAATCACGCTTATAAGCGACATGAGATTATACTAATACTCCTCATCGCCTATAAGTTGCATTATAATTATTTTTTTAATGTCACCGTATGTCTCTTTCAAGATGAAAAAAAATCTAAAATTGGTTCAAATCCCTCTCTCTCTCTTCTCTCTCTCTTCTCTCTCTCTTATCATTTATGTTGAAAAGACCATTTAGGAAAGAATCCTCAATTTTGTTGTAGACGCAGTTAGAAATCAAAAGTGAGATAACAATTTCGCTTTGGCTATCATAATTTATTAGATAGATAAAAGGGGAGAAGGACATTAGAAATGCTAAAAGTTGTTGCCGGCTTACTTGAGTGCCAAATCAAAGAAAAATGATCATTTAAGTACATCCAGCAAGAAATTCTTGCCAAATTAATTACGTAACATTTATACTCAAAATTTTAATATGACTTGGCATAATTTTTAAAAATCTAGTCGACGTGGATGTTTAAAATGATGTGACACGATGATCACTTTTAATTGAGATTGGCACTAAAATGATTATTTTTATTAATAATAATTAGCATTGAAGTGATCATTATATCTAGCGAGAAATTCTTGCCAAATTAATTACGTAACATTTATACTCAAAATTTTAATATGACTTGGCATAATTTTTAAAAATCTAGTCGACGTGGATGTTTAAAACGATGTGACACGATGATCACTTTTAATTGAGATTGGCACTGAAATGATTATTTTTTTAATAATAATTAGCATTGAAGTGATCATTTTTTAATAACAAGCATCACTTAAATAATCACTTTTAATAATAATTAACATTCAAACGATTCAACCACCCCGTGGTGGCCGAGTTGGTGGAATCGCTCGTTGGCCACACGCAAGGTCAGGGTTCGATTCCCCAACTCGTCATGATGTGCAACTAAAGTGGGGAGCCATGGGAGGTGGGTCTCTACACTAGCACCCCCTGTGGTTTATGCGTAGCTGCTGTTGGCCGCAAGGTGGTTCCACGGTTATTAAAAAAAAAAAAAAACATTCAAACAATTCATCCAATCACGGGCAATGCAGTTGGTGTGCGTTCTCCCTTCCATCGCAGAGGTTGGGGGTTCGAGCCCTCTCGTTGCTAAAGTGTCTTAAGTGGGGGGTTTTGGTGTTGGGGTCCTGAGTTAGCCTCCCCCGAGGTATTGACGTTTGGTCCGAGGTGCACCGACACTATATGGGCCGTGGGTTGCCGAATAGCGCAAGCGAAAGGCGGGCTCGGCGGATCCTCGATTACCCAAAAAAAAAAAAAAAAAAAAAAGACATTCAAACAATTCATATTTACAATTTTAGCACTCAAATAATCACTCATTAACTTGTTTACACAATGTTGTTTAGGGGTTATATATTGACTGGATACGCTGACGAGTCATGTAAGACCGAGAAACTAATAAATATGGTCATGTCGGATATCTAGCGATCTAGATTAGATTTGGCACTTAAGTGATCGTTTATTTATTTATTTTATAAAGTGTCACTTAATTGACCAGAAAAAATGTTTTGACACTAAAATGAGCATTGCACACTACTTTTCTCTAGATAAAAGCTTGGGACTTGATATGAAGCCACGTGTCAATTCTACCTTTTATTTTCCTTACGTTATATTGAAAAGTCCATTATATTTTTAAGAGATAAGTGCATTGAAAGTTCTAAAACTTATTGCGAAAGTGAAATTAAGTCTTAAAACTTTCAAAATGTGTAATTAAGTAGTAAAACTTGTTACGAAGTGCAATTGAGTCCTAAAAATTTTAAGAGGTACAATCATGTCTCAAAATTTGTCAAATTGGTCAAATTAAGTCCTTTGTTGATTATACTTTTCGAAAAATTTTGGACTTGATTACATTTTTATAACATTTTAGGACTTGATTGTACTTTTTTAAAGTTTTAGGATTCAATTACACTTTATTGACAAATTTTAAAATTTGATTACACTTTTTGAAAATTTTAATACTCCATTACACTCTCGTAACAAGTTTTAGAAATTTGACAAATTTAAAGTATCACCTGGAGAATAAAAAAAAGTGAAATGTTACATATCAATGATGGATTTGACTCTATCGTCAATTGTTGGCTTTCGATAGATGAAATGCCTTTCTTGAAATTGTCTCATATAATCAATTTCAAAACTCAATAGGTTAATATCCTAAAAAACCGCAAATTGATATATATGTAGCAAATTTACTGCAAATTATTTTTTTGATCACGAAAAACCTCAAACTAATATAGCTGTGACAAGTATCCCAAATGATTGCAAAAAATCCTAAACTGGTACACTTGTGATAAATTTATCCAAAACTAATTTGTTCGATCGCCAAAAACCTCAAATTAATATATTTGTGACAAATATACCCTCCATTAAATTAGATTAATATCACAAAAAAAATCATAAAATGGTATAACTGTAACAAATAAAGAGTAAAATCCCAAACCGGTATGTCGAGTCACTTGTCGCATGTAATCTAATTTAGCAAGTTGACAATAAAATTTAATGAAAACTAATAAAGATTAAATTTATCATAAGTGTACCAATTTGGGGTAAATTTGTCAAAAGTATACAAGTTTGGGGTTTTTTATAGTTAAAAAAATAATTTTGGGTATATTTGTTATAGGTGTATCAGTTTGAAAATTTTCAGGGTATTAACCTAAACTCAATAAAACCATACACGAGAGTTCCCATTGGTTAAACTTCAATCATTTGTAATAATCTAATACAAATACAATTCCATTTCATCTCACAACAAATTTAAGCTCATTTTCTCGAAAGAGACCAAATTTTTGACCGTTTGTTTGTTATTTCTATATTTTTCAATTATTTTCGTTTTTATTTTAAATTTTTATTTTTATGGTACAACGTTTTATTTTTCTTTTCAAGCGTGACCCACATGCTATTTTGCCCCTCCCCCTTCTGCGTGAAGTTTCCAAATAAGGTGTAGATCCAGCATAGTCTGAAGAGGCAAGGAGCCCTCAAAGGGAATCGGCAAGGGGAAAAAAACTGCTGTAAATTATGTCAAATTGCAATCAATTGTAGCGGAATTCTAATTGCCAAATCACGTAATATGCAGCCGTATATTCTCTTTGCAAATATATATATAACACAGTAGACAAAATAGAAGAAGAACGATACATTATAAATTTTTGTGTGAAAAATCCAAAATAGAAAAAAAACTTATGACGCTGATCTAGGAACTGCTCTAGTATAATCAAATGATTAGAATCAATACTCTAACGGTATTTCTCTCATAATAAATCTTCACAACTGTCACATAACACGTCCTCATTTAATGAACTCTCAAAATGTCTCGGTTTTACATGTAATGTTGAAGACTTGGAGTATTTTCTGATGCACTAAGAAATCTCCACTCAAGCCTTTTTGTTTATAGTGGTAGACCTAGGAATCCTCCCTAATTGTTTGATATTTTTTCTTTTCAGCATCCTACCATAATAGAACTCCTTCCTATTAGGGTATTCTTAATGAGCAACTATCGGGATATTTCAAATCGACTCCTGAACATGTTAGGCTGCTCCCAACCAAAACCAATGAAATAACAATTCACATTGACATTTTCCTTTGGAATGAAATGCGATTATACACATAAGACCAAATATATCTTAAATCTGCATCTGATCATTGCTCTTATCTTTGCCGATGATGATTAACAAAACAAGGGAGGCAAACACAAACAAATTACCATGACAGAGTCTATCCAAACAAATAAGTATGATGGGAAGTAGAATAGCAGCAGCTAATTGGTGTAAGGTGTCCCCAATGCTGCGGCAACATTGTGACCATCAAACCGTGGCAGCGGGTCTCAGAGCGACAAGTGCTTTCTTAATCCTCCCAAAAGCCTCTCGTAGAGTCGCGAGGGAAGCGGCATAAGAGATGCGGATGCAATTGTCATCCCCAAATGCAACCCCTGGGACCAACACAACCTACACAAGATAGCATTGAGAATCTGCAAGAGCTTTTCTTTTTCTCCTGCATCTAGAGGAAGATAAACAAGCACTTCAATCATGCATACCTGGGCCGAGTCAAGCAGGTAGCGGCAAAGTGACTCCGAGCCGTTGATTACGCCAAAACCTTCGACCTCAGCTCCATAGTAACAACTGAAGTCGATGAAAATATGGAAGGCTCCCTGCATATAGAAGCATGTGGAATTCGAAATTGCAATGGAAGACCAAATGAGAATCATTAGTTTGAATACCGCGTCAATCTCTGAATTAGTACCTGAGGTTCTGATATCTTCACACCCTCCAGTTCTCCAAAGCTTTTAACCCAGAAATCTCGTCGTTCCCTAAAAGCTTTTACCATAGTTGCGATAGTTTCACCTCCAGCATTTCCCATCGACAGAGCAGCAAATGCGGCCTTCTGAGCTACGCTACTGGCACCTGAAGTAAGCTGCAACAACGCCAAACAAATTCAGCCAGTTGGCCAACGCTGATATATAGTGCCAGACACAGTACTCGGGAAATCGAATCAGAAAACAGTCACTTCAACAGGTTGTCTACACATGCCGGACACCACCTTAATAACTTGCTTCATCCAATATTTAGTCTACTTCAACATATTGGGCATCAGAAACCAATGCTCTGTCTCCCTGATATAAGTTTCTTTCACTGACATAAAATTTCTTCTGTACCGAGTTTAATTTCAGTCAACTCTAGGCAACCTCCATTGGAAGCTTCATCATTTATGCGATTAGATTTGATGCTGCGCTATACCTGGCTCTGGATCTTTGCACAAGCTGAAACGAAGTGTCTCAGACCAGAAAGATAACCAAGCCTCCATCCAGTCATTGCAAAGGCCTACAGATTTTCCAACATCTTAAAATTAGATATTTTTATACAGGCATGATGAGGTAGAATATACTCTAGCAAAGAAGCAAAACTAAATGACAGATAAATTTCATGAAATTGAAATTTAGGATGTGAATACTTCTTGAGAAGGAGAGGCATCAAATTACCTTAGAAAACCCGTTGACAGTCAGTGTCCTCTCCCACATGCCTGGCAAAGATGCAAAACTTGTATGCGTAGCTGGGGCATACGTGATGTGTTTATATGTTTCATCAGACAGTACCTGAAATGTTTGCCATGGAATTTTTCCATAACCTGTCAAGTCAATCTGACATACGTAAGGAGCACGAAGGAAATCTCAATCTACTTCTAGTACCAGAAGCCTGGGATGCTTTGCGACAATCTTAGCAATCTCTTCGAGCAATCTTTTGGGATACACAGACCCTGAAGGATTTGATGGAGAACAAAGAATCAGAAGCCTGGATTTCTCAGTAAGCGCGGCTTCAAGAAGCTTATGGTCCATCAAGAAATTCTCAGAGATGCTTGTTGGAACAATTACAGGGGTGGCTTCAGCAAGCCGTGCCATTTCGGGGTAACTCACCCAACAGGGAGCTGGAATTATAACCTGGGACAAGAATCTGGTCCGTAAATACACAAGGGAAAAACACAAAACCATGATTCGAGGAACAGCACTTAAAGTTCCTCCAAGAAGCATTATGAAAGAAAATGTTATGCAAGTGCGAAAGTACAGGTGTAAGAAAAAGAACAAAAATAACGATGCAACCAAATGATTTAACCATAGCCAACTGTGAAAGAATTGGTTAAAATGATCAACGTGATTTAAGGAGAAAGGCTGATGAAACCAATGCATTGGCCAAGACGATAGCGATGGAGACTTCATAAGGGAAAATAATGGTGGCAAGTCCAAAATTGATAGGCAAAATACCAAGCAAAAAGCCAAGCGTTGCAGAGGAATTAGAGTAACAGAATGCATGTACATTGGATCAAACCAAATGCGTAGCTGCCTAGACTGGATGATTGAAAGTAAGGGTTCTGATGCCTAACTGATACAAGATATGTATCCGCCATTTTGCTCTAAATTCACTTGAGAAATAAATAAGATTGAACTCCCACCATATTCAACTTTTGAAACTTCATAGTTTACACGCCTTTTCTTACTATGAAGATATAGCCATTGCTTCTATCCTTTTTCATCACCTTGCTTTGCAATTTCAAAATGGAAGTATATATGGATTCATTACTCGCTGCACCACAGCAAAAGAGATCTACGCCAAGGCTCCAACTGCACTTCCTTCTGGAATATAGTTTTCATCGGTAAACGAAAACCCAACATCATCTTAGAGTTCTCATAGGACTGCAACGATATTAGAAGTAAAGCATGCCAAATCCCATGCCTAAAGCATGCAGTAGACTTCCATGTCCAACCATTCATGACATGCTCAATGATAGGTTGAGATTTGATTGTCTGTCTTCAAGAGGATGTATAGGTGACGAGCAAGACTCAAGACAAAGAGTTTATAATCCACTATGAAATGAAATCGAACCGTCCTTGAATTTTAGCAAATGTTCGATTTCATCATTGAAACATTTAATTTGTTTAATGTGGTCCTTAAATTATTCATAAATGTTCACTCTAATCCTAAACCTTTAATTTGTTGAATTTAATCCCTCAACTATCCATAACAAAGCCAAATAAGTCATTCAGTAATATTCACTAGTTTTCATAATTACACTATTGCCCTAATTTAATGATACTTTTTCATTTCCATCCATTTCCTAAATAAACCGAAAAATGCTATCTTTGTGTGACTTTTTTTTTTACCTTTTTGGTATTCATAAATATTATAATAGTTTCATTTAATTATATTTTGGTTAATGAACTCTATTTTAGTATAAGTAGAATTTCATTAGTATTTGTATTGGGTTGAATTTCCCGTTGTTTTGAATTTCAAAGTTACAAATTTGACTGAATTTAGTTAAGAGAACAAGAAATACAAAAACTTGAAAATTTTATCTAAAAAAACTAGTTTTGAGACTTACATTAATAAAGTTAATAGCATTGCTAGATTTCATTATTTTTATTTTTATTAAAAAAAATATGAATATCAATCTAATATAACTCATGATGAGAACCTATTTTCACTATCATTGAGATCAAAGTTGAAATATATTTAAAATGGAACTATCGTAATATTTAGAAAAATAAAAAAAGTACAAGGGTAGTAAAAAGATAAACATTTTTTTTATTGATATAGGAAATGGATTGAAATGAAAACATAATAAAAAATTTGTGTAATAGTGTAATTATATAAACTTGCGAATAGTTCGAAAGATTGATTTGACATTGTAAAGTTGAGGGATTGGATTGAAAATTTAGAAACTAAATTGAACATTTAGAAATTGCTTAAAAATATTATTTAATGAATTGAAAATCTAAAGATGATATTGCACATTGGGTCATAGTTTAAGGACTGTTAGTGTTATTTTCACAAATTCAACTACAACATTCAATAACAAAAGTGGGGAATTATTTCTTCAGTCAGATTCATTAATAAATACTAGGACTATATAACCAAGATGTCATCACTCAACACACCTTCACAGATGCAAAGTCAAGTCACCTGTCAGAAGACTTCGCATGAAACAACAAGTGGCTTAAAGCTGCTCCCAACTGCTATTTTACTCCAACGGTTCAAATATATGAATAAATTCCTATAATGCCTCCCTTCAACGTTTATGGCTTGTGGAATTGGAATTAAAACTGGAAATAACGGAACATGTATCATAATCAAAGAAATTTCCCTGGCATGATTTTCTTAAGCAATGCGCACACCTCATCTCCCGGAGAACAGACGACCAAAACTGCCTGAAAAATGCTCTGTTTGGCACCATTACTAACAACAATCTGATCCGGTGTATATGAGATCCCATTCTCCTCTAAAAACAGATGAAGAAAACACAAATAAGCAAAGCAAGAACCAGAAATTGTCAGAACTAAATATCTTCCTTAGGACTTGATGTCAACCCATTGATCAGTCCTCTTAGATGGTAATGATCTGAGTAACAAAGAGAAAAACCTTTTAACCTCTGAGAGATCGCTGTGCGGAGTTCCAATGTGCCGGCATTTGGTGTATATCTTGTATAACCTTCCCGAATAGCATTAAATCCAGCCTTAGGAATGAAAGAGAAAGAAGCTAATATCAATTCACTTGGTCTTATAGATATCAGATGATGAAGGACCTGAAAATTCTTACATCTGCTATGACAGAAGGTGTATCAAAATCAGGTTCTCCAATTGCTAAGGAAATAACAGGTACACCAGCTTTTAAAAGAGCAGTCGCCTGGTCAATGATGGCCAACGTTTTCGAAGGCTTCACAGCATTCACTCTTGGGCTCAGAGTAAGGTCGATGTCCATTTTTCCCGGACCACCTTGTGCTTTCACGATTGGAGTTATTCCAAGGGACTTGAATTCCTTAGTGTTATCTACAGCTCTGGCAAGTGACAAGGATCATCAGCAGTGAAACCGAACGACCCTCAACTCAAATACGGCAAGACAAAAGTTTTCAAGAGCGAACGCATATTCATATTCGCAGGAGGAGATCCAGAACCAACCACAATCTTACAACACGAGGATCAAATCAACTTCGAAATATAACAGAAGATGATTGCATTTCTACACAAACCAGAATCAAAACTTGAAATATCCCAGCGAAAATGACAAGCAAAAGAATGAACTAGAGGTACCTGAGGGAGAAATTGGAAGGAAAGGAAACAAACTTAGAAGCACTGCTTGAAATCGAACGGCTCAACCCAAGAGATAGCTGCTTCAGATGAGCATGAGGCTGTGAAAAGCCGACCCCACAGGGAGAACCAGCACTAGCAGCCATGGGAGAACAGTGGGTTCAGCTTGAGCTTGCCGGCGCAGCTAGTGGATTTGTTTTTAAATGTGAAGGAAAAGCACCATTTTAATCGTTAAAAATTAAGGAGTAGTTGGTGGGAAAGCGAACCTTAAGTTTATTACTTACAATTTGCCACCAAATTATTTACTGAATCTTTGCCGAAAATACATCCAATACTTAGTTCTGGTTCTGTTTACCAGCTGAGCAAGCGATCAGTTTGCTCTGCAGAGGAGCCGACTATGCAGATTATGAAATTGGGGGACTTCTGTGACGAGTTCTCAACCTTTTCAAGCGGTGGCATATTTTAAAATTATGTTTACGGATGGACGTTTTTTTGTTGTGTTTTGTGAAAAGTTCGGGCCCGAGGTGTTTCAGCTAATTATTTATTCATGGGATGGGCAAGCACTCAACTACTTTTTTTCCTAGTAAAATGTGCGTCATAACTAGGAACCCAGCTAAGATAATCGTACCGTCATTCCCCAGGAGACTACGGTGAGTTCTTGAACATAAGCACTCTTTTGCAGGTAATTTGAAAATGGCAAGTTGACGAAAGTGCTGGGTTACCATTGAGAAGTAGACTTGGAAAAATTATTATTCAAAGAAGGTTGCAAAGACTCTCCAAAGATAATTAAATAAAAAAGCGAAATGATAAAGTTTTAGATTGCATTTGGCCGTAGAATAGTAATAGAATATGATTAAGACTTGCGCTATTTCCACTCCATTATTGGCTCATGACATCTCTTATCATATTGATCTGACCACATTATCCCTTGTAGGTCTCTTTTTTTTCTTTTCTTTTCTTTTTGGTAACCGAGGACTCCATCACGGACTCCCCGTGCCCGAACGGCTCCTGAGGGCCGGGTCCCTATACCTTGGAGGAGACTAGCCCAGCAACCTACCGCTAGGGCCCCCCACTTAAATCGCTAGTAACTGCGAGTTTTGAACTCTCGACCTTTGGAACGAGGAAGAGACTCTCAACCAACGCAGCTACCCACGGATGGATATTATCCCTTGTAGGTTTTTCTTTTTTTTCTTGTTATAGGTCCTACTCTTGATTTAAGAATATTTCTTATATTTCTTCTTCTTTTTTTCCAATTTAAAAAAAAAAGCAAAACTACTAATATCCTTTTCAAATAACTTTTTTTTTTTCACTCTGGCCATCATCCCACACCCATTACATTTCAGCGCTTCCTTCATGTTTGTTTTCTTTTGAACTTGTTCTCCATTATTGTAATTTGAGTAAACACCAATCATATATCAGAGTAAAGAAATGTTATTTTTATCTACAAGTTGTTTACTTTATTTCCATAGACTATGTTCATGATTGTGTATTCCTCGATTTCAATTTCAATACAAATTTACGAGAATAAAGATTGTAAGGAAAATCTATTAGTTTTTAATTACATTTAAAATACATGGTTTCCTTTCAAAAAGCTTTTTGCACCTGCTTGGATAGATCAACACATGTATTTTGGGAATTCATGTTACTTTAAGAGTTGAAGGTGCACATTTGACTTTGAAAGCATATCTACATGTCTTAACATGATCATTGTAAGGAAGCCATTTGACTTTAAAAGCATGTCTACAAGAACTGAAAGGGCACATTCGACTTCAAGATCCTTTTTTTTTTTCGCCCGCTTGGATAGACTTGCACATGCATTTTTATGTGCTTAACTTTGTCATATTTTTAAATTTTCTAAGCCATTTTTTTAAAACATCATGCAATGATGACATGAAAAATAATGATGATCGGACTACTAGATTCACTAAATAAAATGAAAGTTAAGTAGTTAAAATACACAAACTACAATGTAATGACATGAATTAATATTGTAATTAAACGAAATGCGTACTAAAATTGGTAGATGATTCTTTTCGCTCTTGCTTATGTTTGGATTATTTTTTTGAATAATAGTTTCTTAAGTCAGAGAGAGAGAGAGAGAGAGAGATATCAACTCATTGACACAATAATTCGTTAGCTATCTACCAAATAAAATTTTTTTTGTTTGGAAAATAGGAACACCAATTTATTCCAAATAGATAAGGGAAAGGGAAAAAGAAAAGAAAAAGAAAAGAAGGTAATAAAAAAATCTGAAATCAATAGTGGGCCCCACATCTAATCTTAACTAATATTGTATGAGAGGAATATGGGTAGTCAAAAGAAAGAGAAGAAAAAAATGGGAAGAATAATCTTAAATTAAAAGTGGACCCATGAAAAATAATTTAATCAAATCAATGTGATGGGTATGTCGATCTTATAAAAGAGTGGAAATAGCTCAAGCCCATGATTAAACAGGATCAAGAATGTGGGGAATTGTTATAACTTATTTTTTGTTTTGTAAAACATCGAATATCATGTCAGATATAAAAATACAAATAAAAAAACTAATTAAATCGTTAAATCATAGAAATAGAAATAAAAAGAAAAGGAAGGAAATTGTAGGTGGCTGAACAAAGCAAGCTACTGTTGTCTTGATGGTTGGCTGGATGATGGTGGTTGCTCGTCTGCAGCGACCATCGTGGTGGTGATCAAATTTTTCGCAATGGTTGTAGGCCACAACTAATACTATGGAATTATATTAAAGCTCCCCATCAAATGTGAGTCGCTCCTTTACGTCTCCTTGTTTCAACTTGTGGTATGATACTATGTTAAAATTTCTATACCCTTAAGCCTAGTAGAGGAGACTATATGTATATAAAACACATTTTAACACGCATTTAAGTAATGTGAAAATATACTCCAATCATATCAAGTTGCAGTCATAAATTTATGCATGAAGGATGGGAGTGTGATTATATTGCCTGCTATATTTAATAATGTACCTTGATTTCTAGTTTTTTTTTTGTTTTGGAGCTTTATGGCTTGCCTTCATATAGTGACTTTTAGGATTTCATATGGATCTTTTCATGTATCATTTTGGTAATAAATAGAAATTTCTTTTAAAAAAAATGAAAGTGATTGCAAAGTTTCTTGTTACTTTATCTCTTTAGTTGTACAATGTTTTTCTCTCTTTAAGCATACTTAAATTATTGGAATAGTGTATGGAGTATAGGCACTTTCGGGATACAAACCTCCCACCCGTGTTAAGATAGTGCATCGAAAATCATAGTTTTTTTATTTAATTAATCTCTCAACAAATGACTAGGATGACTTTTGAATGGGAGAATCTAAAATTTTTTGCTTTTGTTTATTTTCAATAGGCTCTTGAGATCAACATGCACTATATTTGTATCAATGGCAAGTCTCCACAATCTGAAGGAGGATCTTCACTACTTTTTTTTTTTTTTTTTGGGTGTAAATATATGAGTATCATGAATCAATGAGGTACAAAAGCTTAGGAGAATTCACTAGCATTTCAAAGAGACTAATTATGCGAGAAGATGGAGGAAGAAAGCCTCCATATAGTAGCCAATAAAACATTTACCTTCAAAGCCTATACTACACTATTGTTAGAGTGACGCCCTACCTCTTTTTTTGAATCCTAGTCAACAGAAGATAATGCTCAATCGACTTGTTTTGAAAAATGTCCGTAGTTACATTCCATCCATATACAATAGATAGTCATAAAGAAAGATAACTCAAGGAGTTTCACCTCCAAGTTTTTGCTCTTGCTAGCTCCGATCATTCATTGAATAAGTCTGAAGGAACGTTTGAGGACGAATTCGAATTCAGCATTGTTAGCAAGAGATGGAAGCAACATCGCCACTGGAGCATCCTCTAGGGCTTCGAAAATTTTCTCAAGACCCAATGGCGGGAGCAAACCTAAAGTTAGGAATGGATTCCACCTGTCTCCCATTTGCAGACAATTCTTCTTCTCTCATGGAGAGGCCCAATGCGAAGGAAAAGATATCACTCGGATGATGGGAAAATTGTCCAAAAAGTCCTAAACCTATTGCACATTTGCCAATTCAGTCCTAAACATTTTAATTTTGTCAATTGAATCCTAAACCTTTTCACTTATTGCCAATTTAGTCCATCCGGCCAATTTTGGCTAGAAAATGCTAATGTGGACGCCGGCGGTGTCACGTAGGATTGCCGGCGCCGACGTGCACAATTTTTAATAATATATATTTTTTTAAAATTTTTTTCTGTTTTTTCCTCCTTTTTTTTTTTTGGCTTTTTCCTTGGCCTTTTCCGATGGCCGGCCACCGGCCATAGGCAACGGCCGGCCACCGGCCACAGCCGGCTAGCTGGCCTCGCCTGCCACGGGCGAGGCCCGACCAGTGTGTTGGCCGAGCGACGGCAACGCCCGGGCGAGGTTGCCGTGGCCCCGGTGAGGGCCGGCCTCACCGGATCCGGCGAGGCCGGCCCTCACCCCCGGCCGGGCGGGCGTCGGCTTGTGGCCGGTGGCCGGCCGTCACCGCCCGACCGGGCGAGGCCGACGCTCGCCTAGGTGAGGGCGAGCCCCGGCGAGGGCTCCCTTCGCTAGATATGGCGAGGTCGGCCCTCGCCGGGGCCGGCGGCCTCGCCTAGCGTCGTCGTCGTCGCTCGGCCGACGCCCGATCGGGCCTCACTTGTGGCGGGCGAGGCCAACCGGCCGGCTGTGGCCGGTGGCCAACAAGTCGCTGTGTGGCCGGTGGCCGGCCACCGGAAAAGGTCAAGGAAAAAGCCAAAAAGAAAAAAAAAAAGAAAAAAAAAAAAAAAAATTTTAAAAATTTTAAAATATTAAAATATTATTAAAAATTATCCATGTCAGCGCCGACAGTCTTACGTGGCACCGCCAGTGTCCACGTCAGCATTTTCCGGCCAAAATTGGCCGGATGAACTTAATTGGCAAGAAGTAAAAAGGTTTAGGACTCAATTGGAAAAATTAAAAGATTTATGATTGAATTGGCAAAAGTGCAATAGATTTAGGACTTTTTGGACAATTTTCTCCTTGGATGATTAAGTTTAGTTCACATTCATAGTTTGAACGAACGAGGAGGACTCTCTAGCACAAATCGAGGTGTTCGGTTTCAAAGTGAGTAATTTTTACTAGGAAATTGAAACTTACTCTCTTAAAATCAATTCCTAATTTTTGGAATCTGAAATCTATCATATTTATCCTAAAACCTTCTCTCTCTTTTTTTACAGCCGTTTTTCTTTTATTCCATTTGTTGGTTTCATTTTTTTTTTTTATAGTAAAATAATGTGAGCAACAAAAAATTTCCAAGTAAAAGATAAATGGGAAGGTGAATATGAATTGTGAGGCTCGAACGAGTGAGGGCAAGTGAGCAAGGTTGAGGGTGAGTCGCAAGTGAGAGAAAGACGTGAAGTGTCTGAATAAGGTTGGAGAGAATGGAGAAAAAGAGAGAAATAGATAAAAATAAAAAAAGATATCAAGAGAAACTAGTCTTTTTAGGCTTTCTGTGACTGATTCCAAATTCAGTCCGGTTTTGGATGCTTCTTTGCTCCAAATCGGAACCGGACCGGTTTTCAGGCAATCTGATATAGTTCTCGAGTAGATTTGCTCCGATTGCATAGCCCTGTACGAACTGTTTTAATGCGACGTACAAACTGCTTTAATGCACTGGTTTGGTTGCTCTGACCGATTAAAACGCTAATAATAGAGGGAAGGACAGGACTCTTGAAGCAGGTGAGGCAAAGGCGAACACAGGACCTTGAAAGGAGGTTCTTTCAAGACGATGACTTCGCGTCGTCCGAAGGGTTTTGAACCGCCCAAGTCTCCTCATTTTTTCAAGATCATACTCTCCTCCGATACCCTTCTGAGCGGAAAGCTTGTCAGCATGCCCTCTCTATCTCCCCTACTGATTCTTGATTCTCATTTTTATTCTTCTTTGCCCGCTAGCTGCTCGATTTATTTCTTGACTCCTTTCTGGCTAATTGTGTGACTGAGTTGACAGTTGTGTGTGACCAAGCGAGCAAAATATATTCATGCAAGGTGTTTTTTTTTTTTTGGTAAGGATTCATGCAAGGTGTTTCAGTTGCCGGAAAATTGTTCTGTTCTTCAGTGTCTAGTCTCTGAACTAGTCCTTGGATCGAAACCCGTATGACTTTGACCCATTAGAATGTGTTCCTGGATTTGTTTCCTTTTTCCTAATTATCTTGAATCTTGCTCAGGAAATGACATTAATTTACCATAACCAATGTTCAACTGAGAAGAATTTTCTTGTGAAGGAGAATAGAATTCATGCTATTCTTCCTTATATGCGAATCATATACTGAAGCTTCTTCTATGTGGTTGTGAATTTGAGCAAAAATGTAGGACTGGAATATGGAGGTATCTCGGTATTTCTTTCTAATTCCTTTTCCCCCTAGAATAATACTGGTATGCAAGCCTTTCGCGCGACTTATTCCCCGGATGCAGGCAATCCAAGTTACTCTAATTGGATAATGTAGGTACTTCTTATCACAATCTTATTCCCTTGAGTTACGCTGAGAATTACTGAACACGGTAATTGTCTTTGCATGTCTGATACGAAAAGTTGCTAATGGAGTTGTAGATATTTTTGCGGGGAGCCCGAAAAGAAGTTTTAAAACTTACTTGTTCACTACCTGAATCCCAAAATTTTTGGTGAGAATGTTGACTAATTTGTGGTTCACCATACTATGGACTCACTTGATCGCAATTACTTATTGTTGAAGTATGTGCACGTGCTTTCGCTATGCTATGGAGTCTCCACGCTTTGGACAAGAACCTTAAGATCTTAAATTTAAGTGAAAAAAATGATTTAATTATATATTGAATCTGCTTTTCTTTCTTTTTCTCGATAGGAGATACCAAAGAGGTTTCTGCAGAGACATGGTAGTGACCTCCCTGGCTCAGTGTTTCTCAAGGTTCCATGCAGTACAATACTTTGGCCAGTGGAGATGGAGTGGAGTGATGGCATGGCTCGGCTTGGCCAAGGCTGGCAGAAGTTCACAGACTATTACTCCATTGGTTTTGGCCAATTACTAGTTTTCAGATACGAACCAAGCTCCATCTTTCATGTTGTGATCTTTGACAAGAGCGCTTCAGAGATTGAATATCCTACGGATCCTGTGATCATGGACAAATCAGAACCGGAATGTGAATTTATTCTGCTCAAGAAGGAAGAAACTGATAATATCTCAGCCAAAATCTCGGAGGATTGTCGGCCTAGCCCAAAATTTAGGAAAAAATCAAAGTCAGCATTGGCTTTGGCTTCTCGAAAGGTGAACTCTGGTATGGGTAGTGAAATGATGATTATTCCTATGAACACCAATTTCCCAAATAACATTTGAGTCAGTTCATTGACTCATATCCTTTCTGATGTATCATCTAATTTTGGATTTTAAGATGAAATATTTTTCTTTTTATTAATTATGTACAGGCATGATCAGAAATTCTGCAAGCAGAGCAAGCCCTGCTACACCGGTTGCTCGTACATGTAATGTGCCATGTCCTGCTGCTCTTGAAATGGCACGAGATTTCAAATCAAAGCATCCCATGTTCATACTCGTGGTTTACCCTAGTTATCTTAAAGGTTCCACTCCGGTGAGATTCTTGGTGACCTAGTTTCATCATTGACATCTCCATAACTCTGAGATGGCGTAGTTTCCTTGGTTCACAAAAACCTTGGAGTGTACATGTTTTGGATTATTATTTTTCCCCATCCTCCTACTTTGAATGTTTTATGCCTTGACATGATCATGGAAACAAATTACTTTGAGAAGGCTAATATCAAATATTGGTTTATAAAACATTTACGCAGAGTGTATCATCCAAATTTATGCGGACTCATATCAAGAGAAGCATGCAGATCGTGACACTTAAGCACAAGAAGGATTCGTGGCCGGTGAAGTTAATCAAGCCTCCGGGGGACCATGGAAAGTTATCTCAAGGTTGGTTTGCGTTTGCAAGAGCAACTTCTCTGTGTGAAGGGGACGTTTGCGTGTTCGAACTAACTAAGCTGAGTCCCACTGTGCTTGAAGTGTCAATCTTCAGGAATTCTGATTACACTTAGGAGTGGTTTACTGCCACCATTATGCTTGGCATCATTTTGGAGAATGACTTCAGTAGTGTTATCAGCTAGACATACAACGTTACCAAGTTTTTCTTTCTTGTTTTTAGTGTCTTTTGGACGACAGATGGATCTGTAAATTGAAATGACCTGAGAACTGAGCTTTGGCGATGGTGAATGAAAGTGGTTGTAAAATTTTCTAGTTACTCTATCTTCTTTAGTTGTTTCTTGTTTTTCTCCTAAGTTTGATCATACCTAAAATACAAAAATACAATATAGTGCTTTAGGGATACAACCCTCATATCATATAAAACCTTGTATTGAAAATTACAAACTTTTCTCGAACTTTTATATTTTGATCGCAAACTTTTCTCCATTCATCACTTTACAAATGCCTTGATATGACCAACGGACCTATGACATCAATTAGTTAAGCATAATCTATACTAATCCTTTTCTCATTTTCTAGTAACTGAATTTAAAGGCCTTCATCAGGGCATACCGAAGAGGTTTTCTGCAAAAGCATGGAAATGACCTCTCGAGCTTAGTGTTTCTCAAGGTTCCAGATGGTGAAATCTGGCCAGTACAGTTAGAATTAGAGTGATGACAGGCTTTTGGTTGGGAAAGGATGACAAAAGTTCTTAGATTATTACTCTGCTGTTCCCGGCCAATTGATGCTCTTCAGATACGAACAGAACTCCACCTTCCAAGCTGTAATTTTCGATACGAGTTCATCGGAGATCAAAAAATCCCACAAATCCCATTATGGGTGAAAAATCAAAAGCTGAATGTGAATTTCTACTGCCCAAGAAGGAAGAAACTGATAATATCTCGGTTAAAATCTTGGAAGATTGTTGGCCAAGCCGAGTCATGAGTGAAAAAACTGGAATGGGCTTCTGGGAAGGCGAGTTCTGGTCTGGTTGGTGATGGTACTAACAATTCCCAAGAACACATAATATTTACGCGTTCTCTATCAGGAGGCAGAGAGTTCTCAAGTACAAAGAAGAACAAACCTCTGATTTATTCTTTAAAAAACTGTGAAGGTAGTGACTGTAATCAAGAATTATCAGTTTCATTTACGTCATTTTCTTCCGTCGAGTTCTATTTTTGCAACCTTCCGAAATTCTACTTCTTGCCTTGTTTGTTCTTTGGTTCTACTACAATGTCCTCAAGAAGAGATTTTGTAATTGAAAGGCGGATGTGCTGAGCTCTTATCAATCAATTCATGTGCTCATTCATCTATGAATTGTGGTACTGGTATACGGTCAGTCATTTTAGGACATGATGGATGTTCACCTTTTCACATGACCCGAGCGAGACCTGGTCTCGCTCCCAGGCAATTAGTGGGCTAGGTTCACACAACCCTTTGTCTCACTTAGGTTAGATTCTCATTTGCATGTTGTCGAGCACTAGACAGACCTTATTGATGCCGCCTTTGCCATTGCCACCTCTCTCTCTCTCTCTCTCTCTCTCTCTCTCTCTGTCATTTACTTGTTGTCGAGCACTACACAGACCTTATTGATGCCGCCTTTGCCGTTGCCACCTCTCTCTCTTGTAAGAATTTTTCTAATAAGGGTTACATTAATTGATATTATAATTTACTGTTTTATGAGGTTGGTCTAAAGTGAGATAGAAGATTTTTTAATTAGTCTAATATGGGATTGACTAATGTAGGTCGATTTAAGCTCGGCCTGTAATGAGAGGGCCTTGCTAGAATCTCCATATATAATGCTCAAATTTCTTCTCTAACCTTACTCTCATAATTTTCCTTACAAAATGAGCATTTACCTAGTGTTAAATGGTAAGGGAGCCATCTCATTGAGCCAATACCAAAGGGTAATAGAGGAGAAGAACTTGCGCTTGGATTGCCATTTTTCCGCTATTCCAAAATAAGTGCGTTAACTTTTTTACTCGATTATATTGTTCTTGTTATAGCTATAGAGATCTTGGGATTGCATTTTTCGTGACTAACATGTGGTATCAAAGCCTCCATGGATCAAAACACGGACATATAGTTTTTGCCATTTTTCGTGATTTTTTATGCATAAAAATTGATTTTTATTATATAAACAGAAAGATCTCGTCGAGATGAGCAAAACTGTGAGTGGCGCACTACTAGAGGAGGCCGCACACATCCCCACACACGGCCACATGCTGCTAGGCATCGAGCATGCATGGCCACGTGTCTTCACGTATTCTCACACGCAAGTGAAGCTTAACACATGTGTTAGGGATGACGTCATTGTGATGTTGGCGACCATGACCTACGAGACTCGACTTGACCTAGTTGACTTGGTGACCCAACCCAAGATCCGACCCATTGATCCTTCTAAATCGGGTTAAAATTGACTAGATTGGTCAATCGGCTGGATCGTATAGTTGAATCAGGAATCGGTCGAACCGTCGGTCAGACTAGATAGTGAGGCTTTTAGGCTACTTGCGCGTGTTCTCCATGCGCCACTCACTTAGATGGCGCGTGCGAGTGCATGGAGCCTTTGATTGGCACGTGGTTGGTGGCTATGTGCTTGTATAGTGATGCTTTATCTTGTGGTGTATATATTTTACATGTTTGATGATTTTATGGATGTGAAAATACATACAGAATCCTACATCCGTACCTTTTTGTATTTTTCTATGATTTTGGAAATATATGTATTGGTTTATAGATATATTATCACATACATATTGTGTAGAGTGTGATTCATTGATAATATATATATATAAAGTTTAACTTGTATCAATGAATAAAGTAAAGTAATTAGCATGATATGTGATTTTAGTGATAAATTGCCCATGTCATTAAAGTTAAAATCACATGTATGTGGTGTATGTCCTTGATATAAGAGAATTTTGAGGATTCATTAGCCTAAGTTTATAATGATGAGATATCTCATGTTCTAATGTGTAATCATACTTCTAAATAAAGTGATTGTGTATTAGTTTATAGAGGGATACATAGTAATATGGTGAAGGAGTAACTAATTCTAGTGGTTTATGTACCAAAGGCGATAAATTCACGAAAGTTGGAATATATTCTCATGGCTGCTATCAATTGAGGAGTATACAACTACGTATTATATATTCTACTCAAAGAGATTATGTGATAATGCATGTAGCTCTCTAAATGTGTACTTGTGCGTCTTCAAGTTATACAGTATTCACATGATGTTAAATATATATTGCTTCTTTTTCAGTCACTTTTTCTATAAATAGTAACTCCGTTACTATTAAGGTTCTTGCTAGCTCAAATTTTAAGAGATGGACAAAAGATTTTTTGTTTGGTATGGAGATAACATATATTCATATGACTCTTATTATCGATAAGCCGGTAGATCTTATTGCTGAAAGTACAAAAGCTCAGAAAGCACAATTTATTACTTTGAAAAAAAAAAAAAAAAAAAGCAATCAAATTTGCTTGTTGTCCATGAAACGTTCCATTAAAGAACACTTGAAAAGTGATTTGCTTATAGATTACATTGATAAACACATGATGGAACCTTTGATGGCTATAAATCGTGTCTCATTAAATGTTGAGATATGGACACAATTGTAAACACTTTTTAATATGAAGTATGATGGTGTTTGTAGAGTTAGAGATTTTGTTTTAAGGATGGTAGATCTACAAACAAAACTTTAGGCACTTAATGTTGCTATTGCTAATGCTTGCATTGTGCATCAAGTTTTAAATACTCTTCCTTCTGATTTTAGGATTATCAAGACTAATTATAATTCTCAAGATGAGAGCTAGTCAATTAATAACCTGATTGCAAGAGTGGTGGTAGAGGAAGAGAAATTAAAAAAAAGAAGATAAAGGGCACATTGGCTTTTATGTTTCTAGTTCTAGTAGTAATAAGGGTAAGATGTTCAAAAATTATACTGATAAGGGAAATTTTCAAACTACTGGTCCTCCCAACAATAAAAGAAATTCCGAAACTGTTGGTCTTCCTAATAGTTTGGATCCTAAAAGAGCACCATTCAAGAAGGATTGTGTTCTTTGCTACTTTTGTATGGAGAAATGACACATAAAGAAACGCTATAATAAATATAAAGCTTGGTTGTCCAAGAGAACTAAGAGTGAGCCTAAAAATAATGATTCTTTGGCATTTGTCTATGAATCCAACCCATTTGAAGCCCTATCCAGTTCTTGGTGGTTAGATAGTGATGAAACGAATCATGTTGTGTTTACCATACAAGGGTTCATAAACCAAATGACGCCAAATCAGGATAAATCAAAGCTCAATGTTGGAAACAACATTAAAGTCGACATCAAGTTTGTGGGAAATGTTATTTTAATTCTAGATTATGATTTTAGATGATATTAAGAAACACTTTTTACGAAAACAAAACTTAGTTTTGGTGTCTTATTTGGACATGTGTGGATACTCTTTTGATATAAAGAGTAATAATATTTCTATATTTTTTTAATTCAATTAAAATTGGGTGCTACAATTTTTCCAATGAATTGTACCAATTGTGTTTATTTTCCAATGATATGTACGTCACTTATTCAACTGAAAATGTTATTTTCAAAAAGCCTCTCTCTAAGGAATAGTTTTATGTATTATGGCATAAATGCCTTGGTCATATCTCTAGAAAAGGAGAAGAAAAGCTGATAAAGGCTAATATCCTCCCTACTTTTAAAAGTGATCTAAGACTTGTGTAGACTGTTATAGAGGTAAGATGACCAAGATAAAGAAGAAAATCACAGTTAGAAGTTCTAACCTATTAGAGGTCATCCATATTGATATTAGTGGATTATACAGGGCAATTTTTTGTAAAATTTTTTATTTCATCACATTTATTGACGACTATTCCCGATATGGATATCTATAATTGATTAAAGAAAAGTTTGAGTTTCTTGACGAGTTCAAGATTTTTTGGACTATAGTAGAGAAACAGTTGAGAAAAATCATAAAGATTATTAGATCTGACCGTGTCAATGAGTATTTTAACAAGCATGGTGATGATGAATAACTTAGGGGGCTGTTTGCTAAATACTAAAGAATTCTGGGATAATAGTTCAATTTACTATACTAAGGAATCTTGAACAAAATAAAGTGGTCGAGAGGCGTAATTGCACTTTTATGAATATGGTGATGAGTATGATTAGTAGAACAAATTTACCTAGGTGAAATTTTGAAAACAACACTTTACATTCTAAATCGTGTTCCTACCAAAGCAGTTCCATTGACTCCTTTTAAGTTGTGCATTGAATGTAAACCTTGCTTGAATTAACTTAAAGTTTGAGGGGTGTCCTATAGAAATCAAGTTATATAATCTAATATTGAGTAAGTTAGATTCCAAAACTACTCGATGTTACTTTGTATCTTACCCAGATCATTCAAAGAGGTATCGATTTTATAACCCTAATGGAGATACAAAAATTGTAAAATTATAGACAACAAAATTTCTAGAATTTGATATAGCTGAAAAGGGTAGCTACTCACAAACTATTGAATTGATAGTATGGTGGGGATTATTGAATTCTGTCTCTTTATGTACCGATGATTATGGAGCCTTCTACATCACAAATTGAACCTATTGTGACCTAGGATCCTATTGTTGAGGTAGTTCTTGATAAAGTTCTTCAAGGCCCTCAAGTTCATAATGAGGTTGTGGTAGCTTCACTTAGGAGATCAACTAGGGAAATACGTTCAATTATATCACTAAACTATGTAGTCTACCTAGGAGAACATGACTATGATATCGGCTGCATTGTTAATCCATTAACTATACAAATGTTGTTTCTTGTCCTCAATCCGATTTGTGGTTAAATGCGATGAAAGACAAGATGCAATCCATGAAACATAATGACGTTTGGGAACTTATTGAATTACTTGAAGGTTACAAGCCCATCGACTGCAAATGGATATACAAGACTAAAATGATTTCGAAGAAAAGATTGAGAAATTTAAAGCTAAACTAATAGATAAGGGTTTCACTCAACGAAAAAACATTTTCTCAAGTCTCTTATAAATTTTCTTTTAGAATGATTTTGGTATTAATAGTTCATTTTGATATGAAGTTACACTAGTATAAGTTAAAATTGCTTTTCTAAATGGAGACATTAATGAGGAGGTCTATATGGTGTAACCCGAAGGTTTTGTTGCAAACGATTGAGGCAAACTTGTATATAAATTGAAAAATGTTTATTTATGGCCTTAAGCAAGTTTCTAGATAATAGTATTTAAAGTTTCATGGTATTGTCACTTTATTCAGATTTATCGAGAACAAAGTGGATCAATGTATATATTGCAAAGTCAGTGAGAGGAATATATTTTTCTCATACTTTATGTGGATAATATTTTATTTATGAGTAGTGACGTTGGATTATTTCATGAGAAAAAAAAAATGTCATCGAAAAATTTTGACATGAAAGATCTTAGTGAAGAATATTTTGTTCTTGGCATTAAGGTATATAGGGATCGTTCTCACCGTTTATTGAGTTTGTCTTATAAGGTATATGTTAATCATATTTTAGAAAGACTTGATATGTAGCATTCTAAGTCAGGATTGCTCCCATTATTAAGGATAATAAATTGAGTCTCTTATAATACACTAGTTCAAATTTTGAGAAATCTCAAATGAATAATGTACCTTATGCTAGTGTGCTTGAAAGTATAATGTATGCTCAAGTTTGTACTACACTAAACATTACTTTTGCAACATAATTTCTAGGCAGATATTAGTCAAACCTAGGACACGATCACTAAGTTGCTATTAAGGAGATTTTAAGGTACTTAAAGATATCAAAAGAATATATGCTGATTTATAGATATGTTTCGGACTTGCAGCTAATAGGATATTTAGATGCAAACTTTGTTAGTTGTCAGGATGATATGAAGTCGATGGTAGGGATTGTTGCGACCTAAATTTCAGGTGTACCACTTAGGGTTTGGCTAATGGATTATTTAGCTCGGGTTCTCCCAAGCTCATACAAATTCACGACTTATGTTCAAATATTTAGCATGCAAAAGATTATTAGTTATGAGTCGTCACTAATTAGTTTATAGTAGGTCGATGTCAATAATGAGAGAATTATTTTACTCTTATGAACTAGAGACTTTGGGTATGGGAACTTGATTACACTAGATTTCTCTAATGCATTTTCGATACTATTCTTTTTTATTTTCAAAAATGTTTTTGCAGACAGTTTGGATTGGTTTTAACCTAAATCACTATCATGCAATTGGGTGACCACACATATGCTCAACCATTATTAAACATTCAATAAAATAAATTGTACCAAAGGAATTCAACACACTAAAGCAAGTAATTATTATTTTTTTTTTTGGGATTTTATCTTATTTTGAAATTAAAACTTACCTATATAACATGCACTTTTAACTACATGTCCTAACTCTACTAACAAGTAACTTCTAACTAAATGAACCTAACATGCAAACTATTTAACATGCACCTAATATTTTTATATTTTTTTTATTGAAATTCGGAATTAATAAAAACCCTAATTAAACTATCTTAAAATGAATCATTTTCTAATTTATTCTATGGATTTATTTGAAGTAAACCCTATCCTATCTTAGAAAACTATATATATATATATATAGTTTAAAAATGAGATTATTAAAACATGCAAACATTATCTAAGACTATCTAAAAAAAAGTTATCTAGATCCAATCCTAATCTATGTGTCATCCTATTTAAGCTAGATAATGAAGTCCTACATATCCTAACACGCGATTTAAAAAATTAAATCCTATTTTACAAAACCAACATATTCTAATGCAAGATTTGATTTTTGTAGTTTCTTTCAAGACAAGCAATTGCCATATAGACATTATATCCAAGCCACATAGGATATTCAACAAATGAAAGATTAAAATAATTGAAAAAATAATCCGTTGTCTCACGAATTAAATTAATGATTATTTTAACCCTAAACATCACAACATATAAGAAAGTTCAAAATAATTAAAAATTTGATTCAAAGTTTTATGGATCAAATTAATAATTATAATGATTTAAGAATCAAAATACTATTAAAGTGCCAAAAAGAATCAATATAATTAAAAAAATGATTCGACATTTTAAGAATCAAATTAATAATTATAGTGATTTTTGGACAACAATACCCTACTAATAATGCCAAAAATATTTATAAAATCAACACCGACATCCAATGTTCCAATAATAACAAGACTTGGTTTAAAAAAAAAAAAAAAACCTTGACTGGTTTTTTATTCTCTAAACGGTACCGGCGCCTGGGACTCGCGAACAACGATTTGCATCGGGGTCCAGCTGTGGCGATCGGACCAACAACAGGCCTTGACTCTCTTCGTTCCACTACACTTTGCCTGCAAAGTCACAGAAAATCTAGCTCGGGTCGATGAGCTCAAGACGGCGGGGGTCGTAGCTGGTGGTGCTTGGCACAACTCGTCCTCGCTGGCACGTGCAGGGATGGAGCAGCAGGGCATGGTGACAGGCGAGCTTCGGCGCGGCGACAGGCAGTGGCGTAGCGGTCAGAGGTGCGGAGGCGCGGGCGTCAGGCGGAGGTGCTGCTGGTTGCAGGCGCCGAGTGTCGGGCGGAGGTGCTCGCGGCTGTGGAGTTGCAGGGGGCGGGCCGTCGGGAGTGGCTGCTGCTGCAGAGGCTGAGTGTTGAGCGGAGGTGCGGACGTCGGTCGCCGGGCGGAGGGGACAGGCGCCGGCGACCGGTGAGCAGAGGCGGGGGCGTTGGGAGTGGCTGCTGCTGCAGAGGCCGAGTGTTGAGTGGAGGTGCGGACGTCGGTCGCCGGGCGGAGGGGACGGGCACCGGCGACGGGTGAGCAGAGGCGGGGGCGTCGGGCGCCAGGCAGCGGGAGGCAGGACGACTGGTGGGCGGACCAGCAGCGGCGACGAGCAAGCAGGGGCGCGGGACTCGGGCGGAGGGCAGCAGCGGTGGCGCGGGCTTCGGGCGCTGCAGATCACGGGCGGAGGTGCTGCTGGTGTTCGCGGCTCCGGGTTGCTGCAGGTCGCGGGTTGCAGAAGCAGCGGTGGTGCTCGGGCGCCGGAGTCGGCAGCGGCGGTGCTCGCGGCTGTGGCTGGAGGCGGAGGTGCCGGGCGTGGGCGAAGCTCCGGCGTTCCGGGTTCCTTTTTTCTTTTCTTTTCTTTTCTTTCCCTCACGGCCACTCTCTCTTTCTCTCTCTTACTTTTTTTTTTTTTTTTTGACGAGTCTCTCTCTGTACTTTGCTGTGGACTTTTCCCTTCTTGTTGAAGAGATTGTTAGAAGAAAAGGAAATGACTTCCTTTCTTTTGACTTTTGAATGGACGAGAGGTTTTTTTTTTCTTTTTTATTTTTTCTCTCTTCTGCACTTTCTCACGCTTGCTCTCCTTTTTCACGAATTTCGGCCCCCTCTTCTTTTACGAAATTGTGCCCCATTTTATAGTGATTCCAAAAATCCCAATTCATGGCAATTTTCGAGCTTCATTTCTCTATTGCCTTAAATCATGATCTACAAATCGGAGTATGATTTCGAGCATGATTTCGCAGCTAACTTGATTTTTCCTCAAATGCTTCGATTCATTTCCTTTTATAAAAATTTTTACTTTTTATTCACTTGATTTCCTAACTCTTGATCACTGATTGAGAATTTGCTTTCACATTTATTAAGATTTGAATATTTTCCAAAGCAAGGGTGGCTAATCAGAATTTCCAACTTCCATTCATGATCAATCAAATTGATTATCTCTTATTTTTCCTTTTATTTGCTTTGATGACCAAAAATTATATGCTATGCAATTTTTATTTTATTTATTTTCTTTTCCTTTTTTTTTTTTGGGCTTGAAAATTAATCCCTAATTTTCTATGAACAAATGATTGGATCGCCAAATTTTAGGTGTAAACAAGGATATATATTAATGTTGATAGGAGATGTAGTATTATGAAAGAGCAAAAAATAAAAATCTATATCATCTTCTATTATGTAAGCGGATTTTGTAATATACTTTTTAGCTGCTACTTAAGTTATTTGGCATTAGAAAGTTAAAAGTTAATTGTCTTTGATTTTGTGAGTAGGCCCATACAATTGTATTGTGACAATAACTCTACAGTGTTGTTTATTAACAACAACAGAAGTCTCAATGGGGAATAAGTACATAATGGTGATATTACAATAGATCATGTTCCTATAGATGATATGATTGCAAATTAACTAACTAAATAGTTACGCCCTTGTGTGTTTGAGCGACATGTTATTAGTATTGGCTTAGGGGCATCATGTGATGTTGTTATTTAGTGAGAGTTGTTTTCATTTTTCTCTAATAAAGTTTATATTTGTGTTTGTCATATTTGATGACATTTTGATATGTATCTTTGCATTCAATAAAGTATTTATGAATGTATTGTTATTATGTTAAGGGTTAATACCCTAAAAAATCCCAAACTAGTATATCTGTGATAAATTTTCCCAAAATTATTTTTTTTACCACAAAAAACTCCAAACTGGTATACATATGACAAATCTACCCTACGTTAGCTTCCGTTTGATTTTGCCGTTAACCTTGCTGACGTGGCTGCTGACGTGGCAAGCCATGTGGAAATTCATAAGTTTAATACCATTAAAAATCCCAAACTAGTATATTTATGACAAATTTACCCCCAAACTGGTATATTTACGACAAATTTATCCCAAATTAATCTTTTCGATCATAAAAAACTAAAATTGGTACATGTGCAGCACATTTACCCTATTTCAATTTTCCCAAATTTGACCGAGTTGTGATGTCCAATCAATTTTATTTTCCGGATTACTCTAACATTGCGTCCTATCATTAATACTTGATTTTTTTTTCTTTTTATTGGAATTATTATTATAAAACTATTCAAAGACTACCAAATGTGCACTTCATTCTTGTGCTGAGAGGATGCCCATTAACTAGATTGCTTGCGCACATGTACAAAAGAAGTGCTATTCATAATGAGCCAGAAGCAATATATTTTTTCATTATAATATGCATAGAGAGAGAGAGAGAGATAGAGAGAGAGAGAGACCCTTCCGGCATACAAGCCATATGCAATCAACCAAATTCATCATCAAAATGCAAATAACATCAACTACACAAAATGGAGAGAACAAAACTAAAGCCACAAATCAATATATCTTTGAAATAGCTTTACAAAATAGCTTTCACACTAGACTTGAACAAGCTTTACAAAACAACCTTTACCCCAAACACAAACCAACCAACTAGCCAAAAAAGGCAAATCCACACTAGACGATAGAGGTCCAGAAGCATGTTCTATATCAAATACTATCAAAAAAAAAAAAAAACAAAGCTTTACCGGGCAAGCTTTACAAAACAAGCTTTACAGGACAAGCTTTACACCCAAAATTCAACTCTCTCTATAGGTTCATTGCCCTACTTCACTTTGAGATTGTTCAGTTTGAAAAGGTCCAGAAACTTGGCTTGAAAGATCCACCGTATGATTTGCACCATCTTGACGAATTTCTTGAACCATGTTACTCCTAGGCATCTGAAAATTGAGGGAAAAACATAATCTTATTATGCTAATCATACTGGATTAAAAAATGCTCAACAAAATAAAATCTTCACTCTCAAATATGAGTTTCCAGTGGCTTCAGATACGTAAATTCCATATCCTTGCAAAACCTATAAGAAGACAAACCATATTAACATTTTACTTTAGTATTATCAAAAACCATATGAAATCTACTTGTAGACTCCTCACCATTCTCTTCTCAGAATTGACAATATTTGATTGTCCCATTATAGATCTAGTTGAGGTACTTTCACTTTGTTTGTTCGATGCCCCTCCTTCAATGGTTAGTTGCTTTGGATGCTTCCTTGGCCTACCTCTTTTGTCCTGTATAATAGACATATATAAGGTATTCTAAGGGAAAATGTATCACATTTATGTTTAAATTTCCTTATAAATAGTTTAATCTGGATAGGTGCTGGAGGTTGGGGGCATGTTGTCTTGTTGTGTCCAGTACCATGACAATTGGAGCATTTCATGGTAATACCAGATTTTGATATTTTAGTAGGATCAATGTTGGTGACCCTTGGCTTCCTCACTCCTTTTCTTTTCTCATCCTTTTTCTTCTCACCATTGGGTCTCTTCCTATCTTTCTTGGGCCTCCTTGGAAGCTTTTTGAATGGCGGAGGCAATAAAGGCTCTTCACTGCTCTTTGGCCACATTTTCTTTCCATTCAAGGTGGGTAATGCAAATTGATAGCAATGCTCGTACACAGCTTTCTTGAAACAATCAGCTACATAATCATTTAAGTTACACTTCATGAAGTTGATGCACGAGATAGTATGGTTGCATGCTATTCCTGATATATCCCATTGTCTACAAGTACATGTCTTCTTATTCAGATCAATCATAAAAGTATCATCATTCACCTCAACTTCAAATCTGGAAGCTGTAGATGGCTTTGGAATGCAAAACCTAGACTTCATCTTTTCCTCCTCAATCTTCAATATGATTCTTGGACAAATCTCATCTCTTGAACCAACCATCAATTGGCTTTTCTCATACATTCTTACCATAAGTAATTTTCTTATGCCCTCTAACATATCAACAATGGGAAATTCCCTTTCTTTGCATATATATGCGTTGAAAGTTTTGCTCAAGTTGTTCTTGATAGCATTGCAATTTTGTCCACACTTGATGAATGCCCTGCAAAAGTGTTCTAGACCCTGTCTCATGAAGTCTTCATATGCATGAACAAACTCTTTCTTCATTTCTTTTACTGCCATATTGAAATCGGCCTTGTATGTAGAATATGCAGCTCTCCAAAAGCAATTCATAAATGTTTCTCCCTTGTATAATTTTTTCCAGTTAGCATAAATGTGCCGAGCACAATTCCTATGCTCTGCTCATGGAGAGAGTTTAGAAACTGCATTGAGCAGACTTGCAACACGTTATTTGACATGTAAATAAGTTAGTTTATAAACAACAAATACTTTTATTAGCAAAGCTTGTGCGCAATCTTACCTTTTGTTGATCACTCATGAAGGTCCAGCCAAGACCTTGTCCCACATTCAAGTCTTTCATTAGTAGCTCGAGGAACCAAGTCCAAGATTCTTCAGTCTCAGCTTCAACAATAGTCTATGCAATTGGAAACATTTGGTTGTTTCCATCTCTACCAATAGCACAAAGTAACATCCCCCTAACTAAAGTCTTTGTAAAGCATTCATCCAATCCAATTACTTGTCTACAGCCTGCTAGAAAACCCTCTTTCAATTCTTTGAAGCACACATAGAATCTTTTGAACGTATTATATCGTCCAACTTCCAAGTCAAATGTGCTATTAGGACTACATTGAATCAACTCAGCATTATAAGAGTGCAGCAACTTGTATTGCTCGACAAATGGACCTCTAATGATCTCAACAACTCTAGCAATCGCTCTATAACAAATCCTCCTATTTAGTGTCAATGCCCACATCTCCATTGCATCCGCCTGCATTTGTGATGTTGTATACTTCAAGTTAGCTCTAATTTTAGGCAAAAACTGCTCCGCAAGCCATATATACGATGCATTCTTATTTCTCATGCTCCTAGGGCAAGTATGTTCTTTTCCAACGGTCTTTATGATGAAGGTCTTTTCACTCTGCATCCAACTAGCATAAACTCTCCATTCACAGCCACTCTCACACCTACCATCCATTTTTTTTTTTCGCTTCACTCTTCTTCCATCCAATGTTAAATCCGTTTATGATTGCGTAAAGTTGCACAACTTTCTTGAATTGAGCACGTGAGGCAAATCTCATTCATACTTTAAGTTGTATGTCTTTATGATCAGATTTTGAGTCATATCTAATGGTTTTTGATCTTCTTTGGTCATAGACTTCTTCATCTCCATCAGAGTTGGGAGGGCTCAAATTCTCATCCCCTTCTTCTAGATCAGTGTCTCCATCATTTTCACCCCTATCCTCATTTTCAGGAATGTTAACAACAACTGTATTAGTAATAGCAGCAGCAGCATCAGCCTCTCTTCTTATTTGCCTAGCAAGAAAGAAATCCTTGTTACCACCACCAAGAATGTAGTCATCATCACTTAAAGATAATGTACCAGGATCTTGCTCTGGTTCACTATCTCTATAGCTATCACTCTCACTATTATGACCACTAGTAGAAGAACCACTATCATCACCAAGAGTAGCTCCTTCAATATATACTTCAATAACACCAAAACTTGATCCTAGACCCACCAATTCTAACACTTGATCATCACCAACAATCTGCACAAGACCACTTTTCAAGAAATCCCCAGGAGTCGCGTACCACAACTTTTTAACTGAGTATCCTAGATCAATAACAGCTTTAACAATTGCATTATATTTCACCACCATCGACTTACAGCGATGGAGATATTCTACATGGTAGCCTGTGTACTTTGTGATGTCTCCAAACTCCATAACTCCACCTAGGTGAAGTGCAATTGTAAATTCGTTAAACATATGCAAGGGAACAACAAACAAACCAATTAGTTTATAAAAACATCTCACAAATAACTAGCAAAGATGGGATGATCACTATTCCAAATAATATATGGGTACATATAAGTGTGTGCCCTTGTATAATTTCAATGACCAAAGAGTTCACAAAAGGAAAAAAGCTTGTCATTGTACCGTGACTATCATATCAGCTTCTTTGATATCAATTAATTGATTATGATGATCCTGAGGGATTACCTGGTTCGTGTATAGGGCAAAGCTCGGCCGTGCGAGTCGCCTTGGACTAGGAGGACTAGAGAAAAGCTGCCTTATATTCTATTCAGAGTATGATTGAGATACAGAATATAACTTGTTTTTGCTGCAAAATCGAACCTTGAAACCTTAATCAAAATTATCCACGTAGATATGTATATTATCCACGTACTAAAGTCAGCGTAATATTATAATATTCAAATGTACGTGCTCTTTAGGGACTAAGCATATTTATGAAATCTCATGAGACATGTAGAATTACACTCAAAGTACACCTGAAATCAGTGACAAACATAAGTGATTTTGGTTCCGGCTTTTCAATGAGCATGTGATGTACGCGACGTGGAATAGAGAGCTCTTGTTTTCCTACCTTGATAACATGAAACCACTCAAGTGCAAATCCGCCACATTGGTCCTCAAATGACAGAACACCACAATTCCACTCACCAATCACAGGATAAACCAAAGGCACTCCTACTTAAAAACTCAAACTTTCCATGCCCGGGAGCAATTCACTCACTTTGAGAGTCTCCTCGACCTGTGCCAACACCGCGACCCCGATGAGCGACCGGACGAACTCGTCGAACTTCGACCGGAGCCACGCCCTGTAAATCACCTCGGGAAAGAAGAGCGTTTGTCGAGAAAGATGAACTGAATTGATTTTGTTGTTAGGGTTTTTTTGTGTTATAACGAAGAGAGAAGAGAGAACGTGAGGTGCCTGAAGAAGGCGTGAGAAATGATAATTTATTAGGGCTTTTTAAGATATCCTTTTGTTTTTCCCTTTACTATTACAAAGTTATTATTATTTTATTTTGAAAAAAATTAAGTTATTTCCACGTGGCTTGCCACGTGAGCAACACATCATCAAAGTTAACGGTAAAATCTAACCAAACTAATGGAGGGTAGATCTGTCATAGGTGTACCGATTTGGGGTTTTTTGTGGTAAAAAAAATAATTTGGGGTAAATTTGTTACAAATGTACCAGTTTGGGATTTTTTAAGGTATTAACCCTTATATTAAATACATATTAATAAAAGTCTCAATGTATTGTATAAACCTTGAGTGAAGGCTAATGGTATCCGTTTATTAGTCTTGAACATATATCTTATTATACATAAAGAAATGCCAATCATAAGGACAAGATATATGTGGGTTCATTTGAACCACAAAGACATTCTCTAGTGGCACGGGTTTTTGTGACGCTTAAGATAAGAGAATGATAATTGACAAATGGGATGACACATAAGGTATTACTTTCTATGAGAGATGCTATCCATTTACTATACTACCATATTGAATTCATATTAATAAAATTAAAAACACTTGTGACCATAAAATGTTCTGTGTATATATATGCAGTTATCATTTGGTATTTAAGACTTTATATGATATGATTGACTATTAAGAATTATTTCTAGACTAAAGTGCGCATATACAGTACACTTTCAATTAATATAACCTAAGTAGGAGAATATAAATTTTTTCCTAATATATACTACATTAGTTAATATTGTAATTCTATTTTACGGGGTTGCTCTAATGTGAGATAGAATGTTTCGTAATTAGTCTAATATTGGATTGGCTAGTATAAGTCGAGTTGAGTTCGGCCTGTAATGAGAGAGCTTGACTAAAAACTCTATAAATAGTACTCAAGATTCTCCTCTAACCCTAACTCTCACAATTATCCTTACAAAATGAGTATTTACTTAATGCTAACGGGTAAATGGGCCATCTCATTGAGTCAATAATACAAAGGGTAATAGAGAAGAATGATTTGCGCTTGAATCATCACTTTGCCGCTTCTACACTAAGAGCGATGTATTCCAAAACAGGTTTTTAACATTTCTACTCAATTATATATGTTCTTGTTCTAGCTAGGGAGATTATGGGATTGTGTTTTTCGTGATTGACATCTCTCTCTTTCTCTCTCTCTCTCTCCCCGATCCTCTAAGCACGTGCTCATTCCTCAGTGGTTAATTATATTGTGACGTCCTAGGATGCGTTGTCGACCTCTTTCAATTTTTAATGCACTTGCGGAAGCGAATAATTAAATCCCCAGACAACACCAAGATGGGATAGAAAAGCGGGGCCACAATTTTAAAACCACAACACACCTTTATACAAAACATACTAGGTCATTTACAAAGCTAGTTTATACTCACAAAAGTCTACAAAAGGTCAATCCTCAAAACAAGCTGTCTTGTAAAAAGCTAGCTGGACTTGTTTGCCGATTCTTTAGTATCCACAGGAGCCGGACGAGACGTGGGTTCTTCACCACGCCATTAGGAGGGTCAGCTAGATCCTTGCCCAAAACAGTATTAATTACCATAGTGGGGATATCAAAAGTCCTAAGGGGAACCTAGCCTGACACCATTGGGTGCATAGTGGAACCACACTATGAATCATGAGGGAACACGTAACGTGAACGCTCTTCGACCTAGACAGTGATTACTACAAGCTCATAGATCCAAAAGCTTCTAGGATTAGGATAGCTATAGATTCGTTTAGTGACTCTCATCGGCTGACCATAACGCTCAGGGGGATTTTCCATCTAAGGACCTAAAAAGTTAAGCCCACGGCGGGGTGAGACAATGTCTCAGCAAGTTCACCCCCTAAACTCCGATTATGAAGGAAATATGCTTGAAGGCTACCTATGCACACAAGAGATAGGTGACTTACTTTTGCCTCAGTTCCTTCCTGTAAGTCAATACGGTTCAAACACTCAACCAATCACTACTATCTATCCATTAATACTATCTATCAACCAATACTATTTATCAATTCATTTCATTGAAACTATCACTGCTCACTTAAGTTGAGATATATGAATGCTTGCCTAAGCTGATAAAGATAGATAATATAGCTCACCGAAGTTGATGTAGATGGATATTATAGCTCACCAAAGCTGATATATGCTCACTGAAGTTAATAAATGCTCACCAAAACTAATAAATGCTCATTATACTCATCAACTAACCATTTCACTGTTTTCATAATAACCCGGTAAAATAATTGTGTATGGATACACGGTAGGCCTGAGTCAAAAATATAATATCTTTAATTTATAAAATCCTACTAATCATATAGTCTATAAAAACATTTTTGGCGTTGTAAACCAATGCTTGGTAATTTTCTAGTTAAATATTGCAATTACTAAATTTTGGGATAAATACTCAAAAATTACAATCATCAACCAAATTGCACAAATTAGCATTCACTTACATTAACCAATCATACCATTGCGATTAGCACGAGATTCTAGTCACCGGCTATCCCGGTCTAATTTCCAGAAAATAATAAATAATTAAATAATTACCAAAATTAATTAAATAAATACCAATAAATGCCATAAATGTAAACTTAGGCTGGGAAAGCCTAATTAAATACCGAAATGGGTCCGGAAAATTTCCCAAACCAATCTAAATAAATAATACAACCTATCTAGTTGCTAATTAAGCTAGTTTAACTACCTAACATGCAATAACGAAGCAATTAAATTGCTAATCCGTTCTAATTAACTACATAATCCCTAATTAGCATAAAGTAATAAACTCTTAAGCATTATTAACTCCATAAGCGGAGATTAGTGAGTAAATTCACTAGTTTAATGATCTGGTTCACGGCGACAGCGACATGATGGCGGCCGAAACTCGAACTAGAGGCGGTGCCAATGAAAGCCCGGATTGGGTCGAAATCGGTCACAAAGTTTACAGTTGGGCTGCCAGTTATGGTTTTTGAACTTGGGCTGGTCACACGGCCTCCCAAGCCCAACCAAAACGCGACTTAAGGTTCAAGTTTTTTAACATGCAAATGATTATTATTTAGGAGTTGCGAATTTATTTTAACTTAAATCTCTATCATGCAATGGGATGATCCACACAGATGAAATATTCAATAAATAAATTACATCACACAAAGCAAACAATTTTTTTTTGGGTTTTCTTGAAAATTAGAATTCTTTTATAAAAATGCATTTTTTAACTAAATGACTTAATCTTATTAATATGCAAATTCTAATTAAATGGGCCTATTATGCAAACTAGTTATTATGCACCTCATGACCTAACTTCACTAATGAATAAATTCTGATTAAATGATCCTATTATGCGAACTAATTAACATGCACCTAGTATTTTTGTATTTTTTTTATTGAAATTCAGAATTAATAAAAACCTTAATTAAACTATCTAAAAGGGATAATTTTCTAATTTATTCTAGGGATTAATTTGACTTAAACCCTATCCTATCTTAGAAAACTATTTTTGAAAAATGAGATAATTAAAACGTGTGGACATTATCTAAAAAAAAATTAATTTAGGTCTAACCCTAACTTATTTCTAAAAAATGCAACCCTAAAAATGTAATCCTGGGGCTGTTAAATTAATAATTACAATAATTCCGACAACATCCTAGCGGATAATGCCTACAAAATACACAAATATTAACATTGACAAACCAAATTCTAACTTAAATAATAATAACAAAATTTAAAATGAATAAATAAATGACAATAAAACAAAAAAAAAATGAAAAATAAACTACCTAATGGAGGAGAGCAGCAGTGTCGGCACGGGCGCGGGACAACCAACAGAGCCGGGCGTGGGATTCGGGCAGCAGGTTGGTCGGCGCCGGGCGGAGGGTGGCGCGGCGTTCAGGGCGCGGGCAAGGGGAGTGAGGTGGAAAATGGCTGACCGGAGGGAGCTCGATGGTGAGCAGAAGAGTCTTATGCTGACTTCTTACTTTCTTGTCTTCTGCAGATTGTCAGAAGAAAATGACCTCCTTTCTTCTGACTTTCGAATAGACGCTTTCCTTTTTTTTTTTTTTTTTGGCACTTTCATACACTAATTTTTTGCAGTGCCCTCAAGCTTTTCTGTTCTCTTTTCACAAAATTTTCTCTCAATTCGCCTCTGAAATTTTTCAAATTCACCTCCCTTTAGTTATGAAAAATGAACGGAGTCGGGCCTCGGGCGGTGGACGAGTTGGCTGAGCTAGGCCGCTGAATGGGCGTGCAATCTTGGTGGACGGTGGCTGGATCCGTGAGTGGGCTAGAGTGGAAAACGGCATGAGGTTGAGCGGTCAACGAACCGAGGAGAAGAGCTTGGTGAGTTGACTTCGTGAGTGGGGCTGGCGGTTGATTCGATGGCAGAGAGAGAATGGAGTTCGCGGATGTGGCGTGAGGGAAGGGGATCGGTGCTGGTGGGGCAGAGGAACGTGCGAAGGAAAGAATGAAAATGAAAGAGGAGCAGAAGCGGCCAGGAGAGGGGGATCGACGACGCTGGCGTGTTCCAGCGGATGACGGAAGGAAGGGAAAATTAAAGGATAAGAGAGCAGGGGATATCGGCTGAGAGGAGGGGAGGGGGGGAAGGAAATCGTGTGAATAGAGAAAGAAAGAAAGAGAGAGAGACGAAGAAAGGGGGAACACAGCTGGCGTTGGGAGAGTTGCGGCTGGGGGAAAGTTTGAAGTCAACAGAATGTCTTGAATGAGTATTTAATCATCCTCATCTTTAGCTCACCCTCAACCAATAATATCAATTGGTCATTCAAGGCCAATTTCAACACCAACTTGCCACAATTGAAGTCCAAATGGAGACCAAATTATGACAGCCCCTCTAGCCTACGAATTCTATCCAATTGGACTTCCATTTCTTCGTTAATTTCTCATATTTGATGTCCAATTTTGCTGAGGAAGAAGACCACACGATTTCTACAATTTCCTTTCATCAATTAGTTCACTTTGATGCCAAAAATCCACTCAATTTTGCCCCTTCGAAATTCCGTTCTTTTTCGAATCGTTTGAATTGATTTTTTGTAAAAATCTTGAACTCGCCGAAAATTCTTCGAAGGATGAGTCGACGTTCCTAAAATAAATCGTGACGTGACAGAACTTTCAATTTCTGAAATAGGGTTCAAATTCGCAGTTAATTTTAATTTGACGCGATTTTAGCGTAACCTAACTTACCGGGTAGCTTTCTTGAATTTTTGATGCAACTTTTGGTGCAATTGACTCATGATCGATTTATTTCGAGTCACAATGTACATATTCGACACATTGGCGACTCTCGATTGTCGTGAAAATCTCAAGGTTTCAAATACGGGCACATGGTATTCAAAACGACAGAAAAATTAGTTTAATGCCGATCGACGAGAATTTTATAATTAGGTAAAATCACCCACACTTTGATCACGTATTTCAGTCGAATCGACCTATCTTTGATTGCTAGTCGATGTTGACAATGCCGTAATGACTCTTGCAGACTAGCACGGTCGAGCAGTTGATTTCTGGTCGAATTTTCAAGTCTATTACATTTATATTCCTTAATGATTTTACCTGATAGGCTAGTTATTTCATGAGCAGCCAACTCTAAGAAAAGAACTATAGGCGCGTCGATGAAAAACCCAACTTATTCACTTGAAAACAGAATCTGAACATCAGGATGTCACATAGATACACACACACACACACACACACACACACTCTCTCTCTCTTCTCTCTCTCTCTCTCTTGGTTTGAAGTGTTTTCTTAATTTTTTAATGTTGCTGATCCAATTGGTAATGGAGCGTTAATGTGATAGTCCATTTCAATATTTTCATTTGTAATTTAGGAAGTGTATTAAAAGTCCTAAAACTTATTATAAAAATACAATTGAGTCCTAAAATTAAAAAAAATGCAATTAAGTTCTAAAATTTATCACAAAAGTATAATTGAGTTCTAAAACTTTTTAAAATGTGCAAATCCATGAATATCGAAATGTATATCCCATAAAAAAAAACCTTTTTATTTTTATTTTTAACTAATTCAAATTCTAAAATTTTTAAGTTGGTGTAATCAAGTCCTTCTATTAACTCCATCCAACTTGACAAATGAAAAATGCTAACAAATTTTTGGACTTGATTATACCAACTTGACAAATTTAATGATTTAATTAAAATTTTTGATAATGTTATGACTCATTTACACTTTAGTGATAAGTTTTATGATTTGATTGCACTATTAAAAATTTCAAAACTTAATTGCCTTTTGTGACAAGTTTTAGGATTTTCAATACATTAATTCCTTGCAATTTTATAGAAGGACTAACTTGAGCCATAGAACATATAATTTGGGAATTGCATTAGCAAAAATATATATGAAGAAGCAACTAAAAAAATTGAAAAAGTAAATGGTTTAGTGGTGTCTTTATTCCTAAAATATGGAATTTCGTTTTTATTTTTGAAGGTTTGAGTTTGAAATTGCTATTGAATGCTAATTTGGGATCCCACATGGCATTTCAAAATTTTAAAATATAAAAAAAAAAAATGTATATTAAAGGGACAAAAAGAATAAAATAAGAAATGAAATGAAAAAGCAATAAAGGTCTTGTCAACACCACTTATGGGAGGTCCCACCTTGCCGGTTTCGCCCCCAACTGCTAGTGATACGACACCAAGATTGCATGACCTCAACTGCTGGCTAGGATCACGCGACCCCGACAAGATCTAGCTTGGGTTCTCACTACCCCAGCAAGTGGTGGCCTAGGGTCACACAAGTCTTTGTCTTGCCCGGGCCACGTTCTTATTTCCCCCTTATCTCTCTATTCCCCTCCATATAGTGCAGAAAACGGCAATCACATTGCAATCACAACATGTGAGTGAGCACCGGCAGACCTTATGGGAGCCGCCTGCCTCACCAACCCCACCTCTCTCTCTCTCTCTCTCTCGGCATCTTCTTTTCTAAGTGCAAATGATTCAATCGGGTAACTAGTGATCGTATGTGTCAGCAATTTCATTTGCAATTTTTTTTAATCCGACTAATGTGAGTTAAAAAAAAAAAAAACATATTGATTAGAGACCACCTTAGATATATATATCGAAATTGAACAAATCGAAAAAGTATATGCTTGAGTGGTGTCTTTATCCCTAAAATATAGAATTTGATAGAGGATCAAGGTTAAATATCTTCAATTGGAATAATCGGTTTGCATTCTATATAGTCAAGTAGAGGTTATGAATGAAGTGAGGTTTTCAGACTATAATCAGTATAGAAAAAGTCTTTGTAGCTAGTATTTAATGTAGATTATATTTGTGTTGACACCCAAAAGTAACTCAAGACCTAACATGAGGCATGGCATTAAGTTGTGGATTGGATAGTCAGGTGTTAGTGATTGTAGATCAATGAGTAGCCCATGCAAGATCAACGTCACATGACTTATAATGCCACTAATGAAGAGTAATGACTAAAGCAGTTATCGACATATGATAATTGGCAGTCAACCACCCAAAGGAGGAAGTCGAATGGAGAGAAATCCCCAAGATTTTAACTACTATTGAATAAAAAAGTGCATCTAGAGATCGTGAGCGCAAAGCCTAGAATCTTGAGAGTAGTTGGGTTTGAGATTTGAAATTTAACTAGATGTATATAAAACACATTATAACACACATTTAAGTAATGTGGAATTATACTCCAACCGTATCAAGTTGCGGTCATAAATCTATGCATGAAGGACGAGGGTGTGATTATATTGCCTGCCATGCTCTAATGATGTACTTGATTTCTGGTTTTTCTTGTTTGTTTTGGAGCTTTAGGCCTTGCCTTTTTATGGTGAATTTTAGGATTTCATATGGATCTTTTCATGTATCATTTTGGTAATAAATAGAAATTTCTTTAACATAAGAAAAAAAGTAATTGTAGAGTTTCTAGTTACTCTTAAATTATTGGAATAGAGTATGGAGTATAGGTACTTTGGGAATACAACGCTCCTACTGTGTTAAGATCGTGCATTGAAAACTATATAAAAATTTCAATTAATCTCTCAACGGACGATTAGGATGAATCTTCAATGGGAATTTCTTTCCTCTCTATTTTTAATAGGACTCTTGAGATCAACATGCATTAGTCTCCACAATCTCAGGGAGGATCTTCACTCCTGCCACGAGTCCGAAGGAACGTTTGGGGATGTATTTGAATTCAGCATTGTAAGCACGAGATGGAAGCAACATCGCCATCCCTCTGGGGCATCGAAAATTTTCTCAAGGCCCAATTGCTCGAGCAAAACTAAACCTAGGAATGGCTTCCACCCATCTCTCATTTGCAGACTATTCTTCCTCTCGCCGAGCACCGAGAGCCCACTGCGAACATTCACAGTTTGAATGAATGAACATGACTCTCTAGCACAAATTAGAGGTGATTGGTTAGAGGGCGAGTGATTTTTACAAGGAAACTAGAAACTACCATCTTAAAACCGCTTTCCAATCTTTGGAATCCAAAAATTAGAACCTGAAATTTATTCTGTTTGTCTCAAAACCAATCCTAAAACCTATTCTGGTTTGCCAGCTAATTTTCTTTTATACCTTTTGTTGGTTCCATTTTTTACAGCGAAATATATATGGACAACAAAAAAATTTCCAAGTAAAAGATGAACGGGGCAAGCGAGCGAAGGTGAATCTAAACGAGCGAGGGTTATGAGGCTCGAATGAGTGACAACAAGAAATTAGGCTTTGTAAGCTTTATGTAATTGATTTCAAATTCAATTTGGTATCCTGATGCTTCTTTACTCAAAATCGGGAATCGGACTACTCGGGAATAGGATTGATTTTCAAGCAATTTGATATAGGTCTCGAGTAGATCCGATCCAATTGCATAGCCCTGTACGAACTGTTTTAATGCGGCGTACAAACTGCTTTAATGCAGCAGTTTGGTTGGTCTGACCGATTAAAGCGCTAATAATAGAGGGGAGGACAGGACTCCTGAAGCAGGTGAGACAAAGGAGGTTCTTTGAAGACGATGGCTTCGCGTCGTCCGAAGGGTTTTGAACCGCTCAAGTCTCCTCATTTTTTCAAGATCATACTCTCCTCCGGGAAGCTTGTCAGCATGCCCTCTCTCTCTCCCCTACTGATTCTTGATTTTCGTTTTTATTCTTCTTTGCCCGCTAGCTGCTCGATTTATTTCTTGACTGGGAAAGGTCCTCCTTTCTAGCTAATTGTGTGACTGACAGTTGTATGTTACCAAGCGAGCAAAATATATTCACGCAAGGTGTTTCACTTGCTAGGAAAATTGTTCTGTTCTTCAGTGTCTAGTCTCTGAACTAGTCCTTGGATCGAAGCCCGCATGACTTTGACCCATTAGAATGTGTTCCTGGATTTGTTTTCCTTTTCCTAATTATCTTGAATCTTGCTCAGGAAATGACATTAATTTACCAGAACCAATGTTCAACTGAGAAGAATTTTCTTGTGAAGGAGAATAGAATTCATGCTATTCCTTGCTTATATGCAAATCATATAGTGAAGCTTCTTCTATGTGGTTGTGAATTTGAGCAAAAATGTAGGACTGGAATAAGGAGGTATCTCAGTATTTTTTTTTTTGTTAACCGAGGAACCACCGGAGATCACCCTTCGGATCTCAGTATTTCTTTCTAATTCCTTTCCTAGAATAATACTGGTATGCAAGCCTTTTGTGCGACTTATTCCCCGGATGCAGGCAATCCAAGTTACTCTAATTGGGTGATGTAGGTACTTCTTATCACAATCTAATTTCCTTGAGTTACGCTGAGAATTACTGAACACGGTAATTGTATTTGTATGTCTGATATGAAAAGTTGCTAATGGAGTTGTAGATATTTTTGCGAGGAGCCTGAAAATAAGTTTTAAAACTTACTTGTTCACTACCTGAATCCCAAAATTTCTGGTGAGAATGTTGACTAATTTGTGGTTCACTATACTATGGACTCACTTGATCACAATTCCTTATTGTTGAAGTATGTGCACGTGCTTTCGCTATGCTATGGAGTCTCCACGCTTTGGACAAGAACCTTAAGATCTTAAATTTAAGTGAAAAAAATGATTTAATTATATATTGAATCTGCTTTTCTTTCTTTTTCTCGATAGGAGATACCAAAGAGGTTTCTGCAGAGACATGGTAGTGACCTCCCTGGCTCAGTGTTTCTCAAGGTTCCAAGCAGTACAATACTTTGGCCAGTGGAGATGGAGTGGAGTGATGGCATGGCTCGGCTTGGCCAAGGCTGGCAGAAGTTCACAGACTATTACTCCATTGGTTTTGGCCAATTACTAGTTTTCAGATACGAACCAAGCTCCATCTTTCATGTTGTGATCTTTCACACAAGCGCTTCAGAGATTGAATATCCTATGGATCCTGTGATCATGGACAAATCAGAACTGGAATGTGAATTTATTCTGCTCAAGAAGGAAGAAACTGATAATATCTCAGCCAAAATCTCGGAGGATTGTCGGCCTAGCCCAAAATTTAGGAAAAAATCAAAGTCAGCATTGGCTTTGGCTTCTCGAAAGGTGAACTCTGGTATGGGTAGTGAAATGATGATTATTCCTATGAACACCAATTTCCCAAATAACATTTGAGTCAGTTCGTTGACTCATATCCTTTCTGATGTATCATCTAATTTTGGATTTTAAGATGAAATATTTTTCTTTTTATTAATTATGTACAGGCATGATCAGAAATTCTGCAAGCAGAGCAAGCCCTGCTACACCGGTTTCTCGTACAAGTAATGTGCCATGTCCTGCTGCTCTTGAAATGGCACGGGATTTCAAATCAAAGCATCCCGTGTTCATACTCGTGGTGTACCCTAGTTATCTTAAAGATTCCCATCCGGTGAGATTCTTGGTGACCTAGTTTCATCATTGACATCTCCATAACTCTGAGATGGCATAGTTTCCTTAGTTCACGAAAACCTTGGAGTGTACATGTTTTGGATTATTATTTTTCCCCATCCTCCTACTTTGAGTGTTTATGCCTTGACATGATCATGGAAACAAATTACTTTGAGAAGGCTAATATCAAATATTGGTTTATAAAACATTTACGCAGAGTGTATCATCCAAATTTATGCGGACTCATATCAAGAGAAGCGTGCAGGTCGTGACACTTAAGCACAAGAAGGATTCGTGGCTGGTGAAGTTAATCAAGTATCGGGGGGACCTTGGAAAGTTATCTCAAGGTTGGTTTGCATTTGCAAGAGCAACTTCTCTTTGTGAAGGGGATGTTTGCGTGTTGGAACTAACTAAGCCAAGTCCCACTGTGCTTGAAGTGTCAATCTTCAGGAATTCTGATAACACATAGGAGTGGTTAACTGCCACCATTTTGCTTGGCATCATTTTAGAGAATGATATCAGTAGTGTTATCAGCTAGACATACAATGTTACCAAGTTTTTCTTTCTTGTTTTTAGTGTCTTTTTGACGACAGATGGATCTGTAAATTGAAATGTCCTGATAACTGAGCTTTAGCGATGGTGAATGAAAGTGATTGTAAAATTTTCTAGTTACTCTTATCTTCTTTAGTTGTTTCTTATTTTTCTCCCAAGTTTGATCATACCTAAATTCAAAAATACAATATAGTGCTTTAGGGATACAACCCTCATATCAAACCTTGTATTGGAAATTACAAACTTTTCTCAAACTTTAATATTTTGATCAGACTTTTTTCAATTTATCAGTTTACAAATGCCATGATATGACTAACGGACCTATGACATCAATTAGCTAAGCATAATCTGTACTAATCCTTTTCTCATTTTCTAGTAACTGAATTTGAAGGCCTTCATCAGGGCATACCGAAGAGGTTTTCTGCAAAAGCATGGAAATGACCTCTCGAGCTTAGTGTTTCTCAAGGTTCCAGATGGTGAAATCTGGCCAGTACGGTTAGAATTGAGCGAATGCAGGCTTTTGGTTGGGAGAGGATGACAAAAGTTCGTAGATTATTTCTCTGTTGTTCCTGGCCAATTGATGCTCTTCAGATGCGAACAGAACTCCACCTTCCAAGCTGTAATTTTTCATACGAGTTCATCAGAGATTGAATATCCCAGAAATCCCATTATGGGTGAAAAATCAAAAGCTGAATGCGAATTTCTACTGCCTAGGAAGGAAGAAACTGATGATATCTTGGTTAAAATCTTGGAAGATTGTTGGCCAAGCCGAGTCATGAGTGGAAAAACGAAATGGGCTTCTGAGAAGGCGAGTTCTGGTCTGGTTGGTGATGGTACTAACAATTCCCAAGAGCACATAATATTTACGCTCTCGATCAGGAGGCAGAGACTTCTCAAGTTCAAAGAAGAACAAACCTCTGATTTGTTCTTCAAAAAACTGCGAAGGTAGTGACGGTAGTCAAGAATTATCATTTTCACTTACGTCATTTTCTTCTCTCGATCTCTATTTTTGCAACCTTCTGAAATTCTACTTCTTGCCTTGTTTGTTCTTCGGTCCTACTATAATGTGCTCAAGAAGAGATTTTGTAATTGAAAGGCGGATGTGCTGAGCTCTTATCGATCAATTCATGTGCTCATTCATCTATGAATTGTGATACTGGTATGCAATCTGTCATTTTAGGATACAATGGATGTTCACCTTTTCACATGACCCCGACGTGACCCAGCTTGGGGTCTCGCTACTCCGGCAACTGGTGGCCTAGGTTCACACAACCCTTTGTCTCACTTAGGCTAGATTCTCATTTGCACATTGTTGACCACTAGACGGACCTTATCAGTGCCGCCTTTCTTGTTGCCATCTCTCTCTCTCTCTCTCTCTCTCTCTCTCTCTCTCTCTCTCTCTCTCTAAAGTGTTTTCTTAATTTTCTATGATTCCAATCCAATAAGTGCAAATGATCCAATTGGCAATGATGAAGTGTTAATGTGATGGTCCATTTCAGCATTTTCATTTGCAATTTGGGAAGTGTTTTAAAAGTTCTAAAACTTATCACAAAAATGCAATTAAGTCCTCAAACTTCCAAAAATGCAATCAAGTTTGTGATATCCCGAATTTTGGCCTCGTTTGAAATATGTGAAATGGTTATTTCCTCAATGCACTAATAGTTAATTTATTTTGAATTAATCACTCATAAGTTAACTAATCAATTGGGCGAGATCGTAAAGAGTTAAAATGCGAAAGACCGGAGAATTCAATTAGGGATCAACCGGTCGACCATAATATCAACAAGGGTCAATGTTGCACTATTATAAGTCAATTAGTGAATAGATATAAATCGATTTGATGGAAGCACGTAGTTGGTTAGTAGATGGTTCCGCACGATTATGATACTTGCGTCAGACGATGATAAACCGATTTTTTTTATTGATTTTGTACTCAAGTATATATTTGAACTCTTGTGATTATATGACAACCAAAAGTCATCTACAATTCAAAGATGTACAAACGTGGATTGAAAATTATTAACCATGGGTCAACCACACGAAGCCCCCTAAAAGCCACCTAATAGTTTAAATCATTCCAAAGTCTTATTTGATCTATTTCAACATTAAATTTAATTCGATTTCGGATATCAAATTTTCAAGGATTTCAAGACTAACTTATTGGACGTCGCCTCATTATCTGTTGAATTATCGGCAAGTTGCAAGGGGGGTGGGGAAGAACTAGGCTAGGAGGGTTTTGAAGAAAGTGAGTGTGAGAAATGATGGATTTTTGGGAAAAAATCTAAGCAAAATCTCTCTCTCTCCCCCCCCCCCCGCCTTCCCTTATGCTAAACCCCCCCCACCTCCCCAAAAAAAAAAAAATCACCAAACCTCCTCAGCCTCCATCTCCCTTATTTCTTTATCTTTTCCTTCTTCATTTCTTCTTCATCCCACTCACTCATCACCGCCATTTTAACCACCATTTACCGCCACTCATCATTGCCATCTCCACCACCATTCATCGCCATTCATCGCTCGTCCTCGCTATCACAAGCCATCACCCAAACCGAGCACCCACCTCACTGTAGCGCAATATTGCCGCCCGCTCAACACCACAAGCTTGAGCCACCCACGCCATCCTTTGCCGTCATCAACCATTACCACCGCACGCCCGTCTCTCTCCACCACCACAAACTACCATTACTAAGCTCTTAAAAGAGGTGGCTGTGAGCCTCAAAGCTCACCAAGCCATCGTCACTGTGCCATTTGTGCCACCATTGGTGCCGTGAATGCCGCGTCCTCGAGGACGTCACGACACCGTCGCCATGAGTCTGTCGCCATTGAAAAACTTGTGAGTTAACTTGTAATACTTGATTAGGTAATTAATTGCATTTAGGGGTATTGAAGAAAACTCCTTTGATGTTTTGAAGTTGACAAAACTTATCCTTAGTCTATTATGAAGATTTCCAAATTTCTATGTCAAAGTTTGAAGACGACCAGAGTTTAGTGTCAAAGTTTGAAGACGACCAAACATTAGTGTCAAAGTCTGAAGATTGCCAAACTTTAGTGTCAAATTCTATTCGACATCAGAAGTCTGCCCACACTAATAAATTCCAGACTGAACACTACTGAAGAATGAAGACTAATCTAGATGCGAGATTTTATTTATCTCTTTAGGAGTTCGGTTCGTATGGTTTATGGATATCTTTTTGGTTGGATATATCACATACGTGATTGTACGTGATAAATATGGAAAGAATCTACTTATGGAAACCAATATCTTGATTGTATGGACAAACATGATTGACGGGTTTTCATCACAATCTTCAAACGGCTTGAGATTTCCTTAATTGATTCTGTCCAATGGGTGGATTGGAAGAATTCCTTTGGAAATTGCCAACGGTCGAGAATGCATGAAGGAGTATTTAAGGTGGACTCTCTAGTTGTTCAATAGAGTGCGTGAAAGAGAAATTTCAAAGTTTGAAGCTTTCCATTTCCTTGTTACTCCAAATACTGAGCTCAAAGTTATATACAAAATAGAGAAACTCATAGTGAGACTTTGTGATAGAGCAATAGAGGCTCTTCACTATGAAGTTGAGATCACAAGGCTGTAAAATCTCTTTTGATTCTTAGTGGAATCTAGCTAGTAGGCTGTCAACGTGGAGAGTGGACGTAGGCTTGATCTAAGCCGAACCACTATAATTAATATGTTCTTATTCTCTTCCCTGAACTCCTTTATTTTGTTCGTAGTTTTATTTAACTGTTAAAGACTAAACTTACTCAAAGTCTATTGTTCTTCAGACTTAGTTTTAAAAGCAAAAAATTTCCACTATTATTTACAAAAAATTGTCTTCACACCTATTCACCCCCCTCTAGGTATTCATACTAGCGCTTACAAAGGGTAGGTATAGTTTAGGCTAATGGTGGTTAGCGGCATATAATGATGGTTTTCTGCTAACCATGATTAAGGATGGGTAAGATTAAGGTTAATTGAGATTAGTCTTAATTAAAAGATGATTAGTTCAATTAATTGTAATTAGTTTAATTAATGCCGCTTAATCTTAATTAATTATTGTTAGATTAATTAATGATAGCTGGTCTTAATTAATCGTAGTTAGTCTAATTAATCATGATTAGCTTAATTAATCATGAATAGTGCAAATTAATGAGGGATCATTTGTTAAGTATAATTTTATGTTCGTTTTTTTGGATGAGTTTGTGCATAATTCCAATTATTTGAACTTGTGGTATTATTGATTGCTCAATTACAGGCTTTATTTACTATTTCCAAAGAGGGTTTTATGGACAAGAAAATGGCAAATCTTGAGGTGTCGGGCTTGGACACTGCGTTTTATGTGTTAAAAAGGATAATAGGGTTTTAAAATTTAAGTGTACAAAATTTGACGGGTTGATTTTTAGTACGTGACCATGTGCGAACATTTTATTGGAATTTTAAGTGTGAAAATTTGCCAAAGTTGGTTTTTAAACACGAACTCTTTTGTACTAGGCTAATTAAGGGCAAATCAAATTGGCTTAATTGTTGGCGTGCTTGAGTGGTCATTTAATTGAACTTATCACCTAACGGAGTCTGGGGACAACACGTGATTTTTACCGGATGCTTGACGAGGGTTTGGATGTCGAGTCACAGTTGAGGCCGAACTAATGCTCTTTTATAGAATGTCGTCTAGGTGAGGGTTCTAGATGATTTTGTGCCTAATGGGGGTGGGACGATGCTCGGTTATGTCAGAAGACCGCCAACTTGTGTGTTGGCCGTGGCCCGAAGGGTCATAATAATTGGAACATGTATATTTGATAGTTCGCCTGATTATTGTGAATTATGTTATGATTATTGTTAATGTTTGTTGCATTGATATTGCCATATGTAATTTACTAATAATATGCAGGGGTGTGCAAGGCGAGGTAAGATTATATATCGTTGCATGTTTAGGCTATCTCCAAGGCAAATTTACGTCCTAATCGAGGCTTAGCTGTTGACTCGCTAAGATTTACATCTCAGCCCATTATTGTTTAAATATTTTTAGGTTCATAGATTCAAGAACTGTCACATGCGGTTTGGGATCCCTTTAGAGATGAAGGATTGACCTGGAGCTAGTAAAGTTTAGGTTAACCCTAACCCTTACTAGTTTTTGTAATGGTTTGTAAATATAAATTTTCTTGGGGTTAACAAGTTTATAAATAGAACTAATGCTTTTGGAAATGTTTGTTGTCATGGTTATACTATCCATATTTGTTGATTGATTGGGAGTTATTATGTATGTTTCGCTTGCGTTTAATTGAAAGATAAAAAGAATAGGTCGGTGACGCGTCTCGAGATGTCGCAAACTAATTGACCGTTGGGGGATGCTTGCGCGCTCGGGGATTCGGAGTGTGACATCCTCATCTAAGTGGTATCTGAGCCTGATTAGTACTTGGAGTGATAAGATGTGATGGGTGTTGGGATAGTCAGCTAGGAAAAACATTTTTCTTATAGTTATGCTTGTGATTGCTTAATTGCTTTGTGCGGGTTGCTTAGATTTCTAATTCCTTATCAAAATTGGAAAGCATGTTTCTATAAAGATCCTACGAGATGAGTGATCTTGAGCAGTGGACCCTTTGGAGAAGGGCCATGGCGACTTTAATGGGTGCTAAGGGAAGGGCACTGACTCAAACCGATGCTAGAGGAAGGGCATAGAGATAGGATGGTGCTGGAGGTAGAGCACTAACGTAGGCTGGTGCCAGATGAAGGGCACTAGGTGATCCCAGAGTTGACGGGATCCTACAAGCCTTGAAAATCTTGGGGAACGTGATTAGGCAACAAGCTCAAAACCAAGCTATTGTTGTCACTATTGCTGCCGTTGTTGCACCTATGGAACTCCTACATGGGAATGGGAATGGTGAGCAACCTATGCATACATTGGTGGAGCAATTCCTAAAGCTAAAGCTGCTAAAGTTCACCAGAGTAGGTGACCTTAAGGCTACAATCCTTTGGGTCTGAGAACTAGAGAAGGCATTTGCATTGCTGATGTGCTCTAAGGAAGACAAAGTGACCTTAGCTATAAATCAATTACAGGGCAATGCAATTACGTGGTGGGAAGTCACAAAAGGAATAGTGTTTCCCAAAGGTATGGTCCCAGAGTGAGATGCCTTTATTAAAAATTTCTACGAAAAGTATTTCTCGGACTACGCATGGGAGCAGAAGATGGCTGAGTTCTAGCACCTTCGTTAGAACCAGATGACTGTGGATCAATACGAGGCGAAGTTCACTAAGCTGTCGAAGTATATGCCGAGATTGATCGAGAACCTAGTGGACAAAGTGAAGAGGTTTAGAGACGGTCTGAAACTGGAGATTAAAGACCCATTGGTGCTTTTAGACCTTAAAGATTATGATGACCTATATCAAAAGGCCCTGCTGATAGAGAGGAACCTGAATGAGCAAGCGCCGTATCTAGGTCGCGGCTTATACCGAATAGAGATAATAATCAGTTTGTGAAGAGGCCGATGATTGGAGGAAAGTATCTCATCCTCCCCAATCAAAAAGGCGGTATTGGAAATGCAGCAACCAACTCCAATCGCGCATGTCGTTTTTGCAGGAGAAATCATGGATCAGCCTCGTGTCCTGCTAGAACAAGAGTTTGTTATGGATGTGGCTGGCACAGCCACCAGGTGAAGAACTGCTCGTGCAAGTCCATGGGAATGTAGGCTGCACTGTCGTAGATGGGGCAGTCGGCAAGGAGTGCATCACAGAATATACAATAGGGTATTCTAAATGGATCTTCGATGTAAGGAAGGGTGTATGCTATCACTAGAAAAGAGGTGGGGAACTCATAGAATGTGGTTATAGATATGCTCTTGTTGAATGACCATGCTGCTTATACTTTGTTTGATCCTAGAGTCATGCACTCTTTTATTGCTGAGCAGTTTGTTAAGTTAGTGAGCTTAAGTTTGAAATCGTTGGAAGTGGTTCTTAGTATATCTACCTTATTAAAGGATAAAGTGTTGTCTGTGGTAGGATGTTCAGGTTGCAAGTTAGTCATTGGTGATTGAGAGGAGAGTATAGATTTAATTATGCCAGCGATGTTTGATTTTAATGTGACCATTGATATGAATTGGCTCACCAAGTAACGAGTTACAATGGACTATTATCGTAAAGCGATTCAGTTTAACTCATTAGCAGGTGGTAATTTCGAGTTTGTTGGGAATTGATGAGAACCCTCATTTACTTTAATTACTTTGCTTGAGGTGACCTGGCTGTTGGATGTGGGTTGACAATGTTATTTGACAATCGTGTTTGATACGTCAATTAAGGAACTAAGGATGGAGTACATCGCTATAGTGTGGGAGTTTTCTAATGTCTATCTTGAGGAGTTGCCTAGATTATCTCTAGAAAGGGAGATAGAGTTCATGATTGAGTTGGCCCTTGGAAGAGAGCCAATTTCTAAGGTATCGTACTGTATGGCATTGTCAAAGTTAAAGGAATTAAACATTCAAATGTAGGAGTTATTGGACAAGAGAGTCATCCACCCTAGTGCATCATCACCTTGGAGAGCGCCAATTTTGTTCATGAGGAAGAAGGATGGTTCGTTGCGTCTTTGCATCGACTATTGTCAACTCAATCATGTGACGATTGAGAACAAGTATTTGTTGCTAAGGATAAATTACTTGTTTGACCAGCTATAGGGAGCTTTAGTATTTTCCAAGATCAACCTGAGGACAGGTTACCACCAATTGAGGATTAAGAAGGAGCATATATCGAAGACGAACATTTTTGTATGCTGCCTTAGGGTTAAATGATTATCCAAGTTGTTTGTCGCATTTGATTCTAAGTCTTATGTGATTTCTTCATGACATTTGTGCATTACTTGATTAAATTTGAGGTTCTTTAATGCATGTTTGTATTCTGATTTTTAGTTACTAACATGTGCATTTTATAGATCTTGATCTTAGGGTACTAAATTGACATAATTTTGACTCGAGTCCTTCTAGGAAGTCATAAGGCACATTTAGAGGTTTCCAATGCCATTAATTTCATGCAGATCGCTCATTGTTAGGGGTACTTTCCATTTTTTTTTTTCAAAACTAGACTAGAATTTGGACACGTGATCCAATTCAAACCCCTATTCGGACCCTGTCTGGGCAGACTTTTGATATTTTTGTTTCATTTTTTTGTAAGCATACTACATTTGGCCCTTTAACAAAACTTTTTTGTTATCATGTTGGCTATATTATGTATAAATTTGGTGAGTTTTAGATTTGTTTTGATAGGACAAATCCTTGTAATATTGTTTGAATGTCCTGCTATTATGACAATTTTCTAACATGCTGTTGCTTGTTGTCTAATTTTTGTAAAATGATGTGTAGCTTGTTTAGGAAAACTTTCTTCACAAAAGTTGTTCATTATTATGTCATGCATGTTAGGGAATTTTGTCATTGCCAAAATATTATTAGGCATTATCCAATTTTTCTGTCTTTATATGTTTACTTTGAGATTTCTTGACATGGTCTTGATTATGATTGTTTAGATAAACTTCCTAAATTAGTTTGTGCATGAACCTAGGTCATTCCATCTTCATGAAGGTTGCTTTAAATACCTTGATATTTATTGTTAAATGATTTTCGACGAGTTTTCTTTTCAAATCAATTTTTAAAATATTTTAGTACATGTGATGTTTCTGAAAACAGTTTGATAATAAATTATTTTCCAAAAGCTTGATTTGGCTTAAGGAAAAGTCATGGTTTGAACCATATTCAAAATGTCTATGACGCTTGTAAGTGCATTTATGAGAGCCTTGAGCTAGCCTTGGTAATTAAATGTGTTCTATAGCCTAGATATTCCTTAATCCGAAATATTTTCAAACCCCTTTAAATCCTGATTTGACATAGTGAAAAGTCACGGTTTGAATTGTATTTAAAATGCCCGCGATGCTTGTGAGTGCATTTATGCAAGCCCCGAGCTAGCCTTGGCAATTAAATGCCTTTCATAGCCGAGACATTCACTTTATCTCAAAACTTTTCGTAGATGATTTCAAAAAATATATTTGAAATATCACATGTACCCTCATGCATATAATCACATCATTCACTAGAGATGTTTGTATTTGTGATTGGCGCATGCCCTTGGTAATAAGTGACCCACTGGCGGTTCACTTTATTGTTTGATTGGTTAAGAAATAAGGTCCAAAAGACCAGCATGCATGTTTAATTCCCACAAATGCATGTGATTTCTACATGAATGGTAGGGTCGATGCATGATATTGTGGGAAATCTTGGGATCACATAGAGCGCCTCATTAGGGACTTACAAGTGTTATTGGTCACACGGGATCATAATTTGTCAATAATGGCTATAAGTCACAAAAATTGATTGGGTAGGTGTCTTGAAAGGACCTGCGTATGAACTACAAAGGTCGACCCTAAGGCCCAAATCTTCTTTTTGAATTTAATTTCCTTTGAGTGATTGATTTTAGTATGATGTTGTGCTTTTGATTGTTTTGACGTGTATGCCCGGTTCCTTTCATTGTATGTACCTAGTTATAAATTTTCTAGACTAGATCTAGATTAGGACTTTGAAGATGGAGAGGGCATGAAGTGGAGGTTGATGTCTATTTTGACCATTATTTTGTACTATTCATCCCCGACATATGTCTCGAGTTCTCATCGTCTGTATAAAAGGCCAACGATTTGCGGGTTCTTTTCTTTCTTGTTCTTTAGTTCTATTTTTCTCTTTATCTTTCTTAGGATTGCATGACAAATTTACTGCTTTCCTTGTTTGTTTACTTACTATTTCGTAATTTTCAATTCAATTGAGTGCTTCCTTTTCATTTTCTTTAGAAATATAATAGCATGAAAACGGACAACCATGCATGATCGCCTAGTTTATGATAAACGATCCTAAAAAAGTAAAGAAGAAATACATGGACACGTTAGGTAAACACAACATACTGTTTAAATACCGAAATTGCACTAATAAAAATATTGACGTAACCCAAGTCCTCGGATCTAATTATATGATTGAGAAGGAATTGAAAGAATACTCCTGACCCTCGATTGGATTTCTAGCCAACCCCCAAAAACAAGGCTAATAGCGACTCCCGTCTTATTTTTAGGTTGTCCTAAATAACTAGACCATATAAATGAACCTGTCGCGTAGGGTATAGGTCTTGATAAGATTGACCATGATTTAGCATATCCACATGTGAAAATTCCTAATGAAGAAGGAGTGCTAAAGGGAGGGCTACCATGATAAAGGTACCCTCAAATTCGATATTCACACTTGACCTCCTTTCTCGAGGTGTGTCGCTCGTGTGGGTATGGGTCGCGACACTCTGCTGTCACGCGCGGTACGGGTTTAAGAGAATTCGCACCTTGTAGAGAAAACTCACAAGAGGTTTGATCCAATAGACGAGGTGATAACGTTTTTTAGAATGCGAACCGTCAGAAAACTCTCATGATCAAGTATCCCTAAATCCGACCTTTCTCCTTTCCTCTCCTTGTGAAAGGGATCAGGCGGCAAGATAGGGTCATAACAAAAAGATATACCTCGTGATAACAAGTTGTTAATTTTTGTTTGAGACTATGTCCTTCAAATCCTTTGGGCAAAAGGACAGCCATGTCATCCCCATTCTTATTGGTTTCGTCGCATTTCCTTGTTCGAGAATTATTTTGAGGAAATGAGTTTTATTTATGTTGTTATGGGAATAATGAGCCTAATTCATATCAATCCTTTCATTTATGTATTACATAAGTTTGCGCATGTGCCTTTCACTATGCTGTGCAGTGTTTTTGCCTCGGAAAATAACTTAAATATCGTAAATTTAAGCAAAAATTGATTTGACTACAGACTAAGTTTGCTTTCTTTCTTTCTTTCTTTCTTTCTTTCTTTCTTTCAATAAGAGATGCCAAAGAGGTTTCTGTAGAGCCATGGGGGGACCTCCCAGGCTCAGTGCTTCTCAAGGTTTCAAGGGGTACAACGGTTTGGGTACAACGGTTTGGCTAGTGGAGTTGGAATAGAGTGACGGCATGGTTCTGCTTGGCCAAGGATGGCCGAAGTTCACGGACTATTACTTCATCAGTTTCGGCCAATTCCTTGTTTTCATACAAACCGAGCTCAGTCGTCCACGTTGTGATCTTTGATATGAGCGATTCAGAGGTTGAATATCCCCCAGACCTAGTGATCGTGGATAAATCAAACCCAGAACGTGAATTTCCTCTACTCAAGAAGGAAGAAACTGATGATATCTCTGCCGAAACCTCAGAGGATTGTCGGCCTAGCCCCAGAATGAGGAAGAAGTCAATATCAGCATCAGCTTCGGCTACTCGAAAGGCAAAGTCTAGAATGTTTGGTGAAGATGACGATTATTCCCACGAACACCGATTTCTTGGTAACATTTGAGTCATTTTATTGGCTTATATACATCTAGGCAGCATGGAGTTTTTTTCCTGTTTGCCATTGAATTTCTTAATGGGTGATAATTCTTGTATGAAAATACTTGTATGTTAGTGTGTTAATTCTTCCCAAATCAAAGGAGATAAGAGGAATTAATTGGCACAGAAACAAATTTCAAAGGTCGTATGGTTCAAACAGTGAGACTTAAGGACCAAAACTGTATGATCGGCATAAATCCATTAGTAAGTAATAAGTATCCGTGAGGAATACACAATATTTTTTTATGTAATCAATTCACCTTTTCCTGTTCAGGCAAGTTCTGCTGATAAACCATAACAAGAGCGAAAGAAGAGAGAATGACTAGAAACTTTAGAACCATTTCTATTGCCAAAAGCACGGTAGTTAACAACTACATTGGCCGATTCGACGTGAAAAAGGTGCAAAAAAAGAAAGAAAACTTCATAAGATTATATTTCTAGCTAATAAAACATCTGTACTTCTGTCATTTTCCAAAAAAACGTGCGAATCAGAGTACTTGTTGCACTTTTTTAAGTGTATTCAGAACCCCTGCATATGGAGACTTTGGGCACAGCAACGGTTTCTCTCAACCAGTTCAAACACGCGAATGTCTCCTTCTCCCAAAAAACTTTCCTTTGCAAACAAGGACCAACCTCAGGATAATTTCCCAGAGCAGCAGCTCCCCAAATGCTCGAATAACTTCACTGACCATGATCCCTTTATACACTAAAGGTCACAAACTGTGAGCTTTTCTTGACATGACTCCACATAAATCTGGCAGGTACATTCTGTAGTATACATTTGATGAACCAAGATCAGCCTTAACAAAATGAATTCAGGCCATGGACACGGAGCAGCAAATATTCTTAGGAGAAAGCACGGGGAAACAAGTCAAGCCTGAAAATATGTACTCTTCGCAGTTTTTCCATGTGCACCACACTGGCGTATCTCAGACAACAAGAAGACATCAAGATTACAAATGCCGGGCACACTGATTTGAATTTCCTGGCCATTTTGAGAGCAGGCGGACTTAGCCCTTTCAATCTATAAGAAAGAGAGCTTGCACTCCCTTCATACTTGCTGATGACGCCTGTAAGTAGCCGTAAGAGACATGGGGAACATCCATCATATTCTGAAATGACAGACCGTATGCCTGTACCGCAGTTCAGAGATGTATGAGCACATGAACTGATTGACAAGAGGTCAACATATCCTCCTTTCACCTAAGGAATCTCCCCTTGGGGACATTGGAGTAGAACCAAAGAACAAACAAGGCAAGAAGTAAAGTTCCAAAAGGCTGCAAAACGAGAGCTTGAGAGAAGAAAATGACACCAATGAAACTGATGAATCTTGATTATAGTCAATACCATCTCTGTTTTTTGAAGAACAAATCAGAGTTCTGTTCTTCTTCGAACTTGAGAACTCACTGCCTCCCGATCGAGAGTCTGTAGATTTTAGATGTTCCTGGGAATTGTTAGTACCTTCGCCAACCAGACCAGAACTCACCTCCCCATAAGCCTATTTTGGTTTTTCACTCGTTATTCGGCTAGGCTAACAGTCCTCCGACATTTTGACCGAGATATTTTCCGTTTCTTCCTTCTTGAGCTGGGGAAATTCGCATTCGGCTTTCGAATTTTCACCATGTACGGGATTGGTAAGATATTTGATCGCCGATGGAAGGCGAGTTTCGTTCACATCGAGAGTCTCAATGGCCCAGAACAATAGAGTGGTAATCTAGGAACTTTTGTGGTGAAGGAAGCACCTGTTGCTTGCCTCCCAGTGACAGCTCCGTCACCTTATCGTTGTTCTAGTTATAATATGCATTTTACTAAGAACAGAGTAGCTAAATGTTTGCGCATCCCATGAATAAATAATTATCCCAAACACCACGGGTCCCAACTTTTCACGAAGCACAACAAAAACAATTGTACATCCATCAGATAATTCCAGAAAATAAACTTCATTCTGCATCACTGAACTCTGCTTTGGACCTTACACGACAGAAAGTTTTCTACCTTGTGGAAGAAATAAAACATGAAGATAGCATTTCAGGCCTCAGGAAAAATGACGTTATACGCATCATTTATAAGTTATCACCGCAACCATTATATATGTAACATGGATTCTTTTTTTTATTTTAGAACCCTTCAAATGATATGTATTTGGACCCTTGTCTACATATTAATGCATATCTTATATGTATTATAGGGTATTTTTGTAATTATATTTCTGCTGATACCATTTCTATAATTAAACACTCCTATAAATACATATCATTCAACCCTAATTGGGGTTGAGGCACCGCAAATACTTTGTCGTTGTTTTCTCTTTGACTCTAAACATTAACATTGATATCAAACTTAGAAGTCTTGAGTTCAAATCTTTTCATACCTCATTTGTCTCATTAATTAAATATGTCTTCGTTTGATACTAGACAAAAAGACCAGATTAAGCGTGAGGGGGAGTTGTTGGAATAATAAAATATTAAAACATGCATTTATCAAATAGTTTAAGTTTTTAGAACATAAGCTGTGATCCTACCAAATCTCACACTATAAGACAAATCTACAAAGACCAAACAAAAATATTTTTTGTCTTCTACAAATACCAGATACAAACATAATCAGAGTAACAATTTTATTTAACAAGCAGTCTTGGAAATGAACTATTCATCTAGTGGTGAAATAAAAGCAAATAGCGTGAACAAAAGCTAAGTATATTTCATTATCTGAAGAAATCTGATTATCAATAATAAAAAAATCATTTTCGTGCATTAATTCGGATACTTCGCATGCAGTGGTTGCACATAATAAGAGAACAGCTATTGCATTGAAAATTGTAAAGTTTACTTAATTAATTATTTTAATAACCCGATGACCGACAATAAAACCATTTTATTAACTCCCATTCATTCTCTTCGATTTTTGATTGACCTTTCACTATGACCGATGAGCTCCGACTAAATCAAAAGCCACGTTCAATGAACTTTCTCTTGGCTCTTATCGATTAATGTTTGTTTCTTCTCACCCCAAATCATCACCACTTATTCACTACCGCAAATGAGTAAAACCAGCTACGCCAAGCTTTCAGCCAAACAAAGTTAAAAAAACTAGGGGCTGAAGCATCCGAATGCTTGACATCTGAAAGAAGCCGTTGAAGGGTGATGATGAATGTCTCGCGTCCCTGGCAGCGGTATAAGCCGCTGGAGACACCTCATTTCTTCAAGATCATACTCTCCGACTCTCTCCAAAGTGGAAAGCTTGTATGCTCTCTGCACTCATATTTCAGTTCTTGCTATTATTTCTCTCTCTTTTTTACCGTTTCTATGCGTTGAAGTATGAGTATATATGTATTGGTAGTCTGTCCTGAAAATGGCGAATTTCGCCAACTTATCTATTAAGCGATGACTTTCAAATGGGCACCTGGTTCACACGAGCCTCGTGCATCTCTGTCTCTTATGGGACTGATATAATCTAATGATCGGGTTCTGGCAGTTGTGATGCACGGGGTTCTCACGGAGTTGATACATCTAATATCTTGCGGTTCTACTTTTTTCTAATTACATAGACTTGAAATTTCATCGCAGATGATACCTAAGAGGTTCATAGCAAAATATGGAGACCGCCTGCCAAACCTCTTGCTTCTTAAAGTTGCAGGGGATGCAAATTGGCCAGTGGAACTAGAGAAGTGTGATGACAGGGTATGGATTAGCAAAGGATGGAAGAATTTCTTGGATTATTACTCCATCAATCATGGACATTTGATAGTCTTTAGATATGAATGGGGCTCAATCTTTCATGTCCTAATATTCGATAAAAGTGCGTCTGAGATAGAATATCCCCGGAAACCCATAGCTCCTGAAAAGTTAGCAGAGCCCGAGGTGGTCGAAATCGATGATGTCTCGACAGAATTGGGAGAGTACATTTCGCCTGGAGAAAGGAGGGAAATGAAGTCGCCATCGTGCTTGGCTTCTCCTGATAAGCTGATGACGAAATCCGATCCTGTTAGCCAAGATCGAAATAAGTCCTGTGCCCGTTTGCCAATGCCATATTATGAAGCTAAAGGCTCTTATTCAGGAGATAGAAGGACTTCGAAGCTCAAGGAGTACTTGCGCCCGTATCGTTCATCACTAGACTACAGTGGTATGATTTATTTCCCTTAATTATAACTCCTATCCTCTTTCAATCGCTCAAATGATTGAACAGGTCTCTTGTTTCACATTTTTCAGGCAAGGTCAAAGAGTCTGAAAAAAGAGCTACCCCTTTTGAGAAGATTCATCTTAGATCTAGATGTACAAACCCTCCTGATGCTCTGAAAAAGGCCAGGAAATTCAAATCGGAACATCCTTCTTTCCTCATCCTTGTGCGCCACTACTACCTCGTGCACTCTAACGTGGTAAGAACTTATTCATTACATAAAACAGAGATTTCACAACGTTTTGATGTTGACCGCACAGCAAGAATTTCTAACAATATTAGAATTTTGTGTTAGTTTTTGGTATAGTTTTAAATGTGAAAGTCCGTGCATGCGTCGTCTATCGAGCTTCTGGGCAAAGGAGCGACAATGGGACAAGATTGTGGTGTATCACAAGTGGTGATATGCATAAACTTTTCTAGTAGATCTATATACATGAAAAAGAGTACAGTGAGGCCTACTCATAGACTTTGCTCACCAACTTAAGACACATTTACAGCTACATGTCTTTCGTTTCTTCCGTGAGCTTTCATCCTTATCTTGATTTTTCTCTTTGCCCAAGTACTTCGTCAGAGGAGCAAGGGAAAAACAGTACTCCTTTATCATGTCCCTAAGATTAGTTTCATTGTGTTCAAAGTGGTTTTTAAAAGCATGTACTTGATCAGCATGTACCTAGTGGATTTATGAAGAGCCAGATAAGGAAAAGCCTGGTAGTCGAAGATGTGACCCTCGAGTTTCAAGGCAGGTCATGGACCGTGAAGTTCTTCAACTATCCAAATTACTACTGTGGAAAGTTCTCGGCTGGTTGGGCCATCTTTGCGACCGATAATTCCTTGAGCACAGGAGACGTTTGTGTGTTCGAACTGATCAAGAAGACCCCAATGGTCTTCAAAGTCTCGATTTTCAGGCACGCTGGTTAGGCACGGAGCAGCGATTATGCATGCCGCTGAGGAGAGAACATTTTGGTAACATCCCTGGCTCGCTTTCCTCCAGGAACATTAGATATAAAATTTGAAGATGCTGGTTGAATATGGTCCTTTTGTTTTCTGATTGGAACAAATAAAAGTGGAAGTCATGTATGGACCAGACGCTTTACTTTGATGGACCATCAACTTGGGCGCGCATATTATTTTGATGAAATCTTGACAGCTTCCGTGTAGAAAATTTGTTAGAACTTTTCCTCACGAGCACCCGTAAGAGCGGCTAAGACTAGGCCCAGGTGATCTCACCTTGCTATTTATATTGTGTTATAAAGTAACTTGCAAGGCCCCAAGAAGCCAAGAGGCTCAGCTCAAGAGCCCATAGTAGGTACTTTTCCAATTATGCCTCTCCAGAAGGTGACCGTTAGCCAGGTTCAGACCTGCGGAAGATTAGGTCTAATGTATTTCCCAAGCCTACCGGTAATAGACGAGAATATTCCACTTTTGTCAATTTAGTCATAAACCTTTTAGTTTTACCAATTCAGTCCTAAACTTTTTCACTTTTTGCCAATTGAGTCCATTTGGCCAATTTTGGTTGAAAAATGCTAACTTGGACGCCGGCGATGTCATGTAGAATCATTGGCGTTGAAGTAAACAATTTTTAATAATATTTTAATATTTTTTTGAATTTGTATTTGTATTTTTTGTTTTTTCTCTTTTTTTTCTTTTCTTTTTGGATTTCTCCTTTGCCTTTTTCGATGGCCGGCCGGCCATAGATGATAGCTAGCCACCGACCACAACCAGCCGATTGGCCTCACCCACCACAAGCGAGGCTCGGCCGGGCAAGGGCTAGCCCCGGCGAAGGGAGCCCTCCCCTAGGCGCGGCCTAGCAAGGGTTGCCTAAGCGAGGCCGACCCTCGTCCCAGCCAGGCGAGGCCGACTTGCTCCTAGACTAGGGCAGCCTCACTGAGCAACGGCAACGCCGAGCGAAGCTGCCTTGGCCTAGGCGCAGGTTAGACTCACCCAAGCGACCCTGCCCGGGCCACGCTTGGGTGAGGACTCCCCTCACTTGGCTAGGCCTCGCCTCTGGCGAGCGAGGCTAGCTGGTTGGCTGTGGCTGGTGGCCAGCTATCGCCCGTGGCCGGCCAGCCACTAGAAAAGGCAAAGAAAAAAGCCAAAAAGAAAAGAAAAAAAATGGGAAAAAAACAGAAAAAAATAATAAAAATTCAAAAAAATATTAAAATATTATTAAAAATTATATACGTCAGCGTTGGTGGTCCTACGTGGCACCGCCAAAGTACACGTCAACATTTTTCAACCAAAATTGGCCGAATAGACTATATTGGCAAGAAGTGAAAAGATTTATGACTAAATTTGTAAAGTTAAAAAGTTTATAACTAAATTGGCAAAGTTAAAAAATTTATAACTGAATTGGCAACAGTACAATAAGTTTATGACTTTTTGGGTAATTTTCCCAGTAATAGACATGAAAATTTCGAGCCAGCTAGGGCCAAAGTTTGGCGGGCCGGGCTTCTCATGTAAAGATGTTGCTACTCTAGTTTTTCCTTTATTGTTTTTGGTGTGGAAAGAGTCTTCCCTACCCAAGAGGCGTCTTTACTTGTATTGTGCAGATCAATTGTGTGCTTTAAAAGTACATTCCAGTTCAATCGATGCACCACCTCAGTTCGACCTCTTCCAAGCTAGTTGGTTTTGTGCATCATCAATTGCTTAGCTCATCAATTTGGAAAGAGTACTTGATCTTTAGAAACGTGGAGTGAAGCAATGAATGACTATAGCTACTTCTGCACTCTCAAACGAACTTGAAACATGTTTTCTTTGTAGGAAGTGTATTAATAAAGCCCCCAGAAGCTACTATCTTCCATCCATAAAAGTAATTGTGATATCATTTAATGGAGTCTTATCAAGTATATTGTCAATGTCAATAGGTAGTTCAATTAATTAATCAAAGACAATGTGTCGTCTCACTTTGAAGACTTTCTCTCAATGATGTTACGGTTCAGGTCTTTTGTATCATGTCAACACTAACCCAAGAGCACAAGCTAATTGTACTGATTACATAAGGAAGAGTTTGTTTAGTTTTCATATATTGATTACATTTGAAACTCAATAATTCAAAGATAGAAAAATTTCTTATATTTAAATCGATTGACTAGTGCTGTTAAGGCAATTGTTATCCAAACCCTCTTAAGTCTTCTATGCATTCCTGAAAATTATGATGCATAGCTCTTTCAAATCTGCACCAGCAGCTCTTCCATCCTTTCATTAGTCAACCATGATATGCACTCTCTTTTCATATTACTCCATGGACATGGGCATGGAGATCTGATTATCAAGATCACTTAAAATACCTTGAAAGTCTCATAAACTAGCTAAATTCAGACTTTGGCCTATCCAAGCTTTAACCTAAAACAGTTTGCATCCAATTGGTAGGATTTAAATGGATGATCAAATGTTCCAATTAACAACGCCAACGCTAAGTTGATATGCATTCTCTCTATTATATACTTCGGAGAGTATACTCCTCTCAAAGAAATGTAGGTCTCTTCAGACTCTCTTCCAAAATTCAACCTTAGCATCATATTCTTCTTCCAATAATTGGTGATCATGGTCTCCACGCGTAATGCTGTTTTGTAAGCTTGAAAATAGCAAACCCAACTTGAACCGGGATCTGCCCATACTAATCTTTATCAAATTATCTCAAAGGATTCTTAACATTTCCAGCTTCTCATAAAGGACAAACACAGGAGAGCCGCTAAGCTCACAATGCCAAGCACCTTCAACAATCTTCAAAAAGTTGGGTTGCCTAAACCAGAAATTGAACATCTTTAAGTGTTTGTGGAGGAGAATAATCATTTAGCACTATTTGAAAAGATTAGAAACTCCTGGAGCCTGAAAATTGACAGTAGCATAAGGAGACTACTAAAACCATTTGTCATTACCAGGGGTTCTATCAAGCCAGCAACCCACAAATACTTCCAAACTTCTTTTGGTCCCGATAAATAATCCACTATTGATTGCATATCCTGCACCAGAAAAACATCCCATAGAATGTCTCGAAACCCACAAGATCAGCTTCAATGATATTTTCAAAATTAGTAGTTTTAGAAAGGTTGTATATATTGTCAAAATCTTCCATTAAAAACCAAGGAGAGGAGATTTCTCTTGAAATATCTTGTAGTTGAGACCATAAAATCTCGACAATTGTATTAGCAACATTTACAATTGGAAGATGAACACATACATTGTTACATTGGTTCCAACACTGCAAAACACTATTACTATTACTTTTTAACTTGCACACTCAATTGAGAATCAAGAAAACCCAAATTCTACCAGCATGATTATCACAATAATTATGAAGCCAATACCTGTTAGAAAGTCAATAATTTTCAATAGTTGAGGCATTAGACTCCTTAATTCTAGTTCTAGAAGACAACTGAAACATCATTCTTAGCAGCTATTTTTCTTTTGAACTTCTTGATGCTTATGAGGCTTATTAGCATTCCTAGTGTTCCAGTGTTGCATTTTTTATTTTTTATTTTTTGGTAAAGGACTAGTGTTACATATTCATAAAGGAAGAATTGGATGAGTTGGGTTTACCAGTCAACCCTTTCAACATTGCAGCTTCATTCTTCTTCCCTCCCCTCTACTTCTACACTATCTTCTAACTTCGACGGCGTTCTTGGCCACCAGAATTCTTGGAATTCCACGAGACAACCATAACGTCATCCTTATGGAGACTATGAATCTGAGACCTCCTCATTCATTTCCAAACCACCAAATTTATATGTCAATTGCACATTGCTTGTTGGCGTCTGCTGAGAATGGGGAGGCAACAAAACCCATTGTCCATACAATCTGATCAACACAGGCTTTATCCCTTTTAGGAACCTTCTTCTTAAACCGGTCTTTGCTTCAAAGTATGACGCAAAGAAATAATGTGCCTAAATTATGAGCAATGCTTGCATTTTCTAAAGCCCAAGGGTTATGTGATTTAAACACATCGGCAAACTAGATGGCATAGTCTCTACGTTGAGGGGTTGAACCTCAATTTATTATTATCACTTTCTTAAGTTTGGGGGTATTCACATATATTTAAAGAAACAATCAAATTGTGAAGAACACGAGTTATGCTAGGTCATAAGAACGCTCCATTCGCTTAAAAAAAGTTAATCAAAGGGTCGTTTGCAAAAGGTTAATACAACAAAGTATTTCAAGCAAGTACCTCATAGAACATTTACTCCAAACTAATGTTGTCTTACAAAAAATCTCAAACTGACATATTTACCCGGAATTTATGTTCATCTCACTAGAAATCCTAAATTGGTAATTTTGACCCAAATCTACCATCTATTAGCATTCCATTCAATACTCTATTAAAATGCACACATGTCAAGAAATATGTCAAATGACTGCGAGATGGACTTGGTGAAGAAAATGGAAGATCCACATGAGAATATGATGATTGATGTGACTGTATCCTCAATTTTTTTTTTTTTTTTTTTGGGGGGGAGTAAATACAAGGTACAAAATTAAGAAAAATTAATGTCTTAAGTCTACAATGCCAATTTTATCACTAAGCAAAACATAAAATAATTCTCTAGAAGGCTACGAGTAAAACGTAGTATTCAAACACTTCGCTATGCCAACATTAACAAGCATATTAGCAGGCCGATTGCCTTCCCACAAAAATATGATTAATTTTGAACTCAAAATGGGAGCTCAATAACCTTTTAATATCCTTAAGTAGTGCTGGACCAATGAATATATCCTCAATTTTAGAATATGATGATTGAACTATCACCATTTGAGAATGACAAGAATGACAATTGAACAAACTTTTTCAAGGTACTTTGCTTTGGACCGAAGAACAACTAATAAATTACCAAAATTTTAAGGTATTATGCTTTGGTTACACAATAAAACTTTTCTACCTTTTCGAAGAAATAAAATGTGATGATTATATCTTAGTCCTCAAAAAACTACACATCTCATATCATCACTAATACACATGCCTGATTCAAAATAATATAAATCAACAAATCTCAAAGGTAACTCGACTCTTAGAAAAGAACACTAGAAATTTGAAAAGTTGTGTACGTTACTCATTTTAGTACCAAAAGTTCTTTTCGAATCACTTAAGTGCTATTTAAAAAAAAAAGATCACTTAAATGCCAACTCTAATCTAGGTTATGTGAAATCTGACATAGTTATATGTTATTGATTTCTCGGTCCTACGTGACTTGCCAATGTGCCAAATCAGTATATAATCTCTAACCAATGCCATCTAGAAGTCATAAATAGTGATCATTTAAGTGCTAAATTTTATTTAAATTAATCGCTTCAATGTTAGTCGTAGTTAAAAAAAGAGCACTTCACTACCAAGCACGCCACGTGGAAATGCTATGTAGGTAGGTTTTTTTATAAATAATATGCCAAGTCATGTAAAATTATTAATTATAAAAGTCATGTATTATTTTTGGCTGAAATTTTCACTATTGACACTCAAGTAATCTTTTTTTTTTCTCCCATTTGGCATTTAACTGATCTGGTAAAAACTTTTGACATTAAAAAAATCCTTTGTACACAACTTTTGATACTAATGGTGCTTTTTTGCCCTCAACTCTTAGAATTGACAAGTCTTCTCCACCTTTCTCCCTTACATGTGAGTTTTGTCTCACTAACTCTCCAGATTTTATGTCTGGTTAATCAATAACAAAAAGAAAAAGAACTAGCATGTCTTATTAAGGCTATATTAAAACCTCATCAAAGCTATGTGCAATCAACCGACATGTCTAAATTATATTTATTTGATCTATGTAACATGCATTGTTTCTTCTTGTAGAACCCTCCAAATGATATTTATTTGGACCCTTGTGTACTATAAGCCACATCTACAAAGACCACATACAATTTTTTTTATCTTCTATTAAACCTTTCTTTCAACCTACAAAGATAAGATATAAACATAATCAAAGTGAGAACTTTTACCACAAGCAGTTTCGGAATGAAGGTCATCATACAAATGAAATAAAAGCAAATGTAGTGAACAAAAGATAACTTTATTTCATTATCTCAAAACATGCTTCTCATTAAAACATGTTCGTGCATTAATTGGAGTATTTTCAAAGTAATAATTGCACGTAACACAGATTGCTTAAAGCTTACTTAATTGGTTACTTTCTTTTTTTGGTCGAATAATTGGTTACTCCTTTTAAGAACGTGAAGACAATCAATAAAACTATTTTACTAACTCCCATTCATTCTCTTTGATTTTTGCTTCACCCAACTTCGCCTTTCACAATGGCCGATGAGCTCCACGAAGTCAAAGCTGTCACATCTATCGAAAACAACAAAAAATGGGAGATGACATGATTGTCCTTCTACCCGAAAGACAGAGCCTCAAATAGAAACTAACAACTTGTTAACAAAATATAGATATCTCCATACATATGTATGTATGATAAATCAACAAGTTGGTTCAATATTAGAGTTTCTATAATTCATCGTATATATATATATATATATATATATATATATATATATATATATATATAGATAACTCATTTAGACCACATCTAAAATTCAACTTCCAACAATCCCCGTCAATAACACTCTTGTACTATTGGCCACTATCTAAGGAACCTAAAAAGACATTAAAGATTTAAGGAACGAGCAACCATAACATAGTGAGTAGTGTATCACTTTTAATCATATCAAGCATCCACTATGCACATTTACAAAACCAAACCACAACTCATTTGGCTCAAATCTAGAATATAATATACATGTAAGATCAAAACATCAATTGTAGAGTTCATTGATTAATTTCTATCAAATCATATGCCAATTGTCCATTCCATTGACCCATCTCAAATCAAATATCAATGGTCCATTTCATTGATTAATCTTGTGCTCAAATATTTAATCATAATTATGGATAACGCTCCATGATAAGATGACCAAGATTTGTCCCTTGGCTAAGTCTTCACCTATATTTTAGTAGCTGGTTAACAAGGACATTCTAAAATTAGTATGCATACCCAAAAGCTTTTCAATAGGCTCATAGAGACATTGAGAATTAACATCAACCCACACAAAGTGTGACATCCTGAAATTTGGTCCCGTTTCGAATATATGAAATGATTGTTTTGTCGATGCGCTTATGGTTAATTTACTCGGAACTGATCACTCGCAAGTTAACTAATCTATTAGGTGAGGTCGTTAAGGAATATAAACGCAGTAGACTAGAGAATTCGATCAGAAACCGTCTGCTCAACCATAACGATCGGTAAGGGTCAATATGACACCGTTATAAATCGATTTGAGAATGGATATGAGTCGATTCGACGGAAGTACGTAATTGAATTGCAGATGGTTCCGCACAATTGCGATATTCGCGTTGAATAGCAATAACCCGATTTTCTATCGATATTATACTTGGGACAAGTGATTGAACCCTCTCTATATTATGACAACTGAGAGTCGTCTATGATTCAGAGATGCATAAACGTTGATCGAAAATTATCGACAACAAGTCAAACACGCTAAAATCCTTAAAAGCTACCCAATAGATTAGGTCGTACTAAAGTCGCGTTTGGTCGATTTTAATCACGAAATTGAATTTGGTTTTGAGAATTGGACATTCGAGTGTGTAGGGGTGTGCAACCGGTCCGGGTCAACTCGGTTCCCAGATCGGCCCACCCGGAAAATAGGGTCGGGAACCCGTTCCGGTTGAAACCGGTCCGGGAACCGGTTCCCAAAAATCATACCCTGTTTGAACCGGTCCGGGAACCGGTTCCAAGGGATTACCCACCCGGGAACCGGATCGACCGGACTGGTTTGGGAACCGGTTTGAAGCCCCCAAAACGCATGAAAAGCAAAACCTAATCTGTTTCTTTCTCCTTTCTATCTTTACCTTCTGAAATCACAAAGCACCTGAGCTGCTGAGCACCGACGCCGCCTCTGCCGCTCTCGTCGCACCTCTCGCGCTCGCACCACCGCCGCCATTCCGCCGGTCATCTGAAGCTCCGCTGAGCCGCTGACCCCCGCCGAGCTCCATTGGTTTTGCCCGCAAAGCCACTGACCCCCGCCGAGCTCGCACTCGAGCACCGACGCCGCCTTCGTTTGATCTCGCCATTCCACCTGCTGCTATTGCCCCGCCGACGCCCTTGACTTGCAAATCTCGCGTCCACAAGCCCACCTTGTCTCATTGCGCGTTGTTTCCCGAGCTCCCCTGTTGCCAATCTACCACCGCCCGAACGACGCCCCCTACTCTGCTCGCTGACGCCAGCTGAAGCCGCGTCGATCCTTGCCACCCTCACCAGCCGCGATACCAGTAGCCCGTCGAAGCCACTACTGTGCTGATCTGCGTCGACCCGACGTCGTCGCGTCCCGCCGAGCCCCCTGCTGCAGCACCTCGCCTGCGCTGCCCTCCCCTGCGAAGCCACTGCTACCCTTGCTGCTGGGTCCTCCTCTGCTCGACGCCCGACAGATCTGCTCCGAGGTATACCTCTCTCTTTGCCTGAAATGAAGCTTCTCTATCTCTATAGTTGTTTCTGTTATTTGGATGATATGGTATGAGATTATAATCTTCTTTCTGCAATTAAAAAGTGCTGGAGAGTTTTGAAAGCTCTTGTTGTTTCTTTGGTTGTTTAGATGTTTATTCCCTTGCATTGTTAGATTCGTTGAAGCATGAGCAAGCTAAAGATATATTTTGGGATCCAAATGAACGGTTCTCAAACTGCACCAGAACTTTCCAACCCCGAGGAATAGTGTAACCTGACGAAGATCAAATGTAATCCTCACAATCATGAGACAACAGATGATATAAGTTCTCTAATGTAAGAGGGGAGAGGGGAAAAAACAACTCACCATTCATACTGACATCTGATTTTGCTTCACGAAAACCACCACCGGTGAGAATGTGATCAAGCGAAGTGTTTCGTCAATGACCTTTATTATTTAGTGAGAACTCAAAATCCATTGCATTCTGTTGACTGCATAGAAAAGGATGATGCCAAATAGAGCAAAAAACGAAAGGAAAGTACCTTGGACATTGGACAAGTATTCCATCTGCCGAAATTCCTTCAGTGTCAAACCCTTTTGTGTTGGCGGTCTCTTCTTCACGATCTCTTCTTGCTCCTCCTATCATGTGGTACAGAGAAGCTTAGATGCTGTGGGTAAAAATCATCACAAAGCTTGACCCCAATGCCAACAAGACAATGAAATACGAAAGTGAATCGAGTTCTTTATGAAAGATGGTCAATGAAATGGTTTGGCTCATAAAATTTATATCCAAAAAGCCCCTATTGAAGTACTGAAATTCCATTCCCTTGGTTAAGGGCTGTTCTTGTCACCCTCTTAACACTCTGTTGTGCTATTTTTTTTTTCTTTTTCTTTTTTCACACTAGTATTATTTCTGTCCTTAAATCTGCATCCAGCATGAGATATCTTTGTCAATGCTTTAGTTAGAATGCATTATGTTGTGATGTCTGGCTTATCACTAGAGATGTGTGTTCTTACATGGTTATCTGCAATAGGCATTCGGTCCAGAGACTGGGGCAAGTTCTAGGGGCATTTGCTTTGTTCAAAATTCAGTATAAGCTAAAGATACATTAATAAGTAAATAAATTAAGTGTTTACTTTATGTCCAGTCTTTCACTTTAGTAGAAATAAGCTATCAGAATATTCTGCCAGAAAACAATGGGAGTGAATGCCCAAAACAATTCCAAAACTTATGGAAAGAGTATAAGACAAAAGCCAGTTTGCAGGGGGGTGCCTTTTGAATTTAATGTTTGGTGAACCCTTAATGTACTGAAGTTGTTGTGCACCAGAGTTGCCTGCAACCACCCAAAAAAAACAGAAGAAGAAAAAAACGACTTTTCTTATTGAAAAATAAGATGCATGCCTAAAAGATTTTAGGAGACATGACTAAGGGGAACCTAGACTCTGCTCTATGGCTTACCAAGTAGGGAGTGGCATATCACTCAACTGAATTGACGTAGCAAATTTTATAATCTATGCTATACTATATATGAATTTAAAGCAAATAATGAAAATTAAGGACGTGAAATCTTAGTCATCATCACCAAATGTAGTTAGAATTCTTGGATGTAAGTAAGACATATGTATGCTTCTTGCCGAAGCAAAACCTAGACACATATTTTTCTTTTATAACTTTTCTGAAATAATGGTTAGTTTTGTTGCTGTTTTTCTATTATTTTTCTGAAATAATGGTAGTAAGACATATATTCGTGATAACTTTTAGACATAAAAGTGTGAAATACATTATAAATCCAACTATGAATGACTTCTTGGGATGAATGGATTACTTTCTATCTCCAAAGTTATGTTGAGAGATTTGATTTATTATGAAAACTAATATGTTTTTGTGGAATCCTAATGTTATATATATATATATATATATATATATATATATATATATTTTTTTTTTTTTTTTTTTCAGTTTTCAGTCAATGGATCAAGACAAAGACATATCAATGGAAGTAGAGGGACATGATGAAATGAGTCCACTCATGGAATTGCCATTCCATGGAGCTGATGAAGTGGAATCTGCAACCATGGGCACGGCAAACAAGGTGAGGGTACCTAACTCTCATACTGCTTCGGGTAAAAAGTGAGCTAATCAGTCAGATTGTTGGGATCATTTTTCAAGAATTATAGATGAGAAAACACATAAAACAGTTAAGGTGAAGTGCATTCATTGCGGGATGGATTATGTGTATAATGTTGATCATGGAACCTCTACTATGTGGAAGCACTTGAGAAAGTGCAAAAAGTATCCTCGCACAAATAAAAAGCAAATGTTATTTGCATCACGTGACAAAAGTGTAGTTGGCGAGGTTGGGGAAAATACTCCTAGTGATATTGTCTTAACGACATGGAAGTTTGATCAAGAACGTTGTAGGCATATGCTTGCTCGAATGATTATTATTGATGAGTAGCCATTTTCCATGGTTGAGTGTGTTGGTTTTAGGGATTTTGTTACTGAATTGCAACCTCTTTTCCATCATCTTTCATGATTTACAATGGCAAGAGATTGTATGAAGTTATATCTGAGTGAAAGGACTTGTTTGAAAGCTTACTTTGGTAAGCTTAAATCTAGAATTGCACTCACAACGGATATGTGGAGTTCCATTCAAAACTTGAACTATTTGTGTCTTACTGTACATTATATTGATGAAAATTGGCAGTTGCAAAAAAGAATAATCAATTTTGTGATGATGCATAGTCACAAGGGTAAGGAGATTGGTAAAATGGTGAGGAAATGCATTTATGATTGGGGAATAGAAAGGAAGGTGTCCACAATAACAGTGGATAATGCAAGTTCAAATGATGTGACTGTTAGTTATTTGAAAGAAAAATTTTCAGAAAAAGGATTTTTGATTTTGAATGGTGATGCTTTACATATGAGATGCACTGCTCATATATTTAACTTGATAGTAAGAGACGGATTGAATGAGGTGCGTGATTCTATTGCACGCATCCGAAACATGGTTAGGTATGTGAGGAGTTCTCCGGTTAGAGCTAAGACATTCAAAGGTTGCATTGAGAGTGAGAGGATTGCATACAATGGTTCGGTCTGTCTTGATGTTGCCACTAGATGGAACTCCACTTACATGATGCTAGACACCGCCATAAAGTTCAAGAAAGCTTTTAAAAGAATGGAAGAAGAAGATTTATATTTCTTAAGGGAAATTGACAATGATCCTCCTGAAGATGAAGATTGGGAAAATGCCATCATTCTTTCTAAATTTTGAGACGGTTTTATGATGCAACCAAAAGGATGTCGGGTAGTTCATATGTTACTTCAAATCATTATTTTGAGGAGATAGCTAAGTTGTACAAGTATTTGAATAATGCGGCGAATTCTTTAGACCCAAAGCTTCAAGCTATGGGTTTAAAAATGAAAGAGAAGTTTGACAAGTATTATGGGAGTTTGGATAAAGTTAATATGATGGCATTGATTGCGGTTGCATTGGATCCTACAAAGAAGTTGAATTATGTAAAGTTCTGTTTTGAACAAATCTATGATGATGAAGCAAAAATTGATGAGATGCATGATAAAGTGAAGGTCGCCTTGGAGAATTTGTATAAATCTTATGAGCGATCTTTTGTTGGCTCTTCTAGTAAAGGAAAATTTGGTGATTCAAGTGTGAGCAACAGTAGTAGTGCTTCTAATGTTGATATTGATGACAATGATTGTGAATTCGATGCTTGGCACAAAAGCTTTCTCCATGCGAAGAAAAAAGTGTTGGATGAAAACAAATCTGAGCTTGATCGGTATCTTGAAGCTGAAAGTGAAGATATCCTTAATATTGATCTTTTGATGTGGTGGAAGAGTACTGGGTCAAAATATGAAATCGTATCTTTGATGGCTCGAGATGTTTTGTCTATTCCCGTGACTACCGTTGCTTCAGAGTCGGCTTTTAGTACATCGGGTCGTGTACTTGATGGCTTTCGAAGTTCTTTGACTCCTAGAGTGGTGGAAGGTTTAATTTGTACTCAAGATTGGTTGAGAGCTGTTCGCGTGCCAATTAATGTTGAAAAGTGCATCGAGAATGCGGAACAATTTGAGGCGGGTAAGTTATATATATTTCTTTGTGTCTTGTAATTCATTTGCATAACTATCTATTAAGTGCATGCCTTATTTAATCTCTTTTTTTTTTCTTTTTTCTTTTTTATAGATTTGGATTGTCTTACCAAGGACATTATCATTGGAAAATAAACTTCATTTTGTCGAAACTCCAATTTTGTGGTAAGTAAATAGACTTTATTAAATCCTTGAGTATGGATTCTTGTTGATTTTTCTTTATATATGAATTTTAGGTTTTGTCAGAGATTTTGTACCACGTGGAACGCAAGGCCGAAGAAGGAGAAGAAGATCGAGCACATGAAGGACAAGGTTGATATGTGATCAGCCAAAAATTGTACTACAACTAGTTAATTGGCTAAATTGCTAGCTTGTATATTACTGGAATATGAGAAACTCGATGTATCTTGTGGGATATGGGGATGCGAGATGGTCGAATTATATACTTGGTTGTTTTTTTCAAGGGAGTCCAAAGTTTATACATGTTCCCAATGAGTTTGGTCGAAGGATGTGCTTGGTCCGGCCTTTTTGTTTCAACAAATAACTCATCTAGACTTGCTTCTCTAAGGTTAATTTTTATGCAAAACAGGTTCCAATATAAACAGGGTCAACCCTGTTCCCGGACCGGAAAAACAGGGTGGGCCGGGAACAGGGTCCAATGCAAACAGGGTAGGGAACAGGGTCCAAAAAAGGAGAACCGGTTATAACAGGGTAGGGAACAGGGTCCAGGTCTAGATCCTACCCACCCTGGACCTGCTCACCCCTACGAGTGTGTCATGATTCATTTATTGGACGTCGTCTCATCCTTTGGCGAATTTTTGTCGAGTCTAAAATTTTATGGAAAAAACAGTCTTCGGATAAAAAGAAAAGAAAAAAGAAATTCGGATGGGTTGAAAAATGATATTTTTCTACCTCCAAATGGCTTTGTTTGTGGATATTAGAGCTATTTTCTAATTGGGTGGACACTTGACCTTGGGCATGAAGACTTTTGGGGCTTAAGTGATGACGAAATAGGATATTTCATACTTGACTTTCTTCTCTCTCTCCTCTTTTTTTTTCCATGCGTGAACCCCCCTGCAGCCAACTCTCTTCTTCTGCCCTTCCCTCATTTTCTTCCCACGTTCTTTCTTCCTCAGGCATTCCCTTTTTTCCTCCATTTTGCCGCCAGCTCCCTTTCTCCTCTCCACCTTCAGCATCGTCTTCTTCACCCACCATCCCACCGTAACTCCATCTTCACCGCCCACACCCTACTAGCACCATTCCTCACGCCAACTTCATCCCATCTTCACCCACAATCCATCAACCTCACCCCAGCAGCTCCTTTGCCACACGCCACCAGCACCGCACGCCTCCACCATAGCCCCGCCAACATCCCGTCTTCCTCATCCACCGCCAGAACAACCCTCCAGCATCCCCTTCCATTTTGCTACTGCCACAGGCCACCCCAGCCAGCGTCCCACCACCACCACCAGTGCCGTCCCAACATCCAGCCAAGCCACCGAGACCAGCCCAAGTAGCCGAGTCCCTCCCCTTGGTCGAGAGTTTGTAGGGCCGACACCACCTCCGTCAAGCCTCCATTCGAGACGCGATTATCTCGAGTTCTCATCACCGTCGCGTTGCCGTCGCCATGAGTCCAACGCCGTCATAATTCGGTGAGTTAACTCCCTAATCTTTTATTAATCCATTAATTGCGCTTAATGGTTGTTTAGATTAGTTATAATCATAGTTAGATTAGTGCTAATGATGATTAGTTTAGTTAATCCGAGATTAGTGTTAACTAGGCTTGGTTAGGTTAGTTAACCATGGTTAGGTTAATTGATCATTGTTAGGTTAATTAAGTTGGTTTAGCTCAATCTAGTGGATTTCTCTTCGGATTTGTTTACTGGACACTCGTTGTTTGCTCTTTTCGTGGGTTAAAATGTACCATTATTTTGAGGTTGCTTCTTTCTTGAAAAATGTTCTAAAAATATCTTTATTTATGACATATATTTTACTCAAGATTTTCCGGATTTAAAAGAATAAGATTTCAACTTCGTTACATGCAAGGCAGAATCTCGTTTTGTGCTGGAACCCGTGACCTTTTGGTGTTTAAAGGATTTTTATCAACTCTTAGGGTTTTATTTTTGAAACAGTTCCTCATAAAAGTTTTTCATCACATCTTGAAGTATAACATAGTCAAATTTTAGAGCAAACGGACGAGTTTTGGACCTAGAACCAAGCTGGTTTTGGAAAACATAATTTCTGGATACAGACACAGTTTTGGTAACAATTTGAGCGATTTACTGCTCCTATTCTAGAAAGATCTAGGTCAAGGTGTCTTGATAAAAAGTGTTCTTTTAAGTGCATTTATAACATATTTAAATTTGAGAATTTTCTAAACTCGTTTGGTTATGTTTCTGGAATTAATCTTGGAGACATGTGAGTGGACTCGATTTCTACCGATGAGGGCCGGTAGTGGTCTTGTGGTTGTTCTTGGTGTCTTGCTTGCTGGAAAATGTATATTTTGTAATTTGGTTGATTTTTGGCATGCTGAGAACTTATGCGTGATATTATGAGATTGGTTGTTCTATGTTGGTTCCGATTTTTATGTCAAAAGAGGGCTTTATAAGCTTTTAATTAGAAAAACAATAAGGTGTCGGGTTTGGACACCAAAACTTATTTGCTCAACAAAACAATGGGATTTTAAATTAGGTGCATGCAAAGTTTGGCGGACTAATTTTGAGTACGAGAACACCTACAAATTTCTTTCCAAAAGTTTTAAAGAAAAATAAAAGGGGGATTACCCAAGTTTAGTTTCAAAAAAATGGTGGTTGGAAAAGAAAATAGAAAATAAATGAGGTGTTGGGTTTGGACGCCGAATTTTATTTTCTCAATAAAACAATGAGGTTTTATAGTAGAATTGTGCAAAATTTGATGAATTAATTTTGAGTATGTGACCGCGTACGAATTTATTTCGGAATGTTTTAAACCAAAAAAAAAAGTTCCAAGGTTTATTATTTAAAAATGGATTTTGGTATTCTTGGCTAATGAGGAAGATAACAATGGACTTGAGTGATGGTATGCTCGTGTGATTATCTAAATACCTTGATGCGTATGATTATGCGGGGTGATGAACCCGTCGTGATGCATATGATTATGCGGGACGATGCCCTATTAAATTCAGATGCTCCCACGTGAACGGGATGCCGAGTTGCGGTTGAGGCTGGATCAATGCTCATTTATGGAATGCTGTCCTGAGGTGTATGAATACATGGGATGATGCCATGCTCGATGGGGCGGAACGATGCCCGGCTATGCCGGATGACCGCCGATTTTTGAGTTGGCCATGGCCGATGGGTCGTAATAATCGGAACACGCTTAAATGATTGAGCTATTAAGCCTAATTATGGGGCAAAATTGTGTGACATGATGTGGGATGTGTCATAACGGTTTTACCTTATAATCAGGACCCATGTGAATGTTTGGAGAGTGAGTTCTTTGTGTTCCGGTTATTGATTATGCTTGTTGCATGTATAATGGCATATGTGATGTGCTAACCTACAGGGGTGTGCCGAGGCAAGGTGAGTTTGTTTGTGGTGCCTATTTAGATTGCCTCTGGGCAAATTTGCGTCCTAATCGGGGTTTAGGGTTTTGACTCACTGAGATTTTATCTCATCCCGTCATGGTTAAACTTTTTCAGGGCCGTAGTGTGGAGATCTGTTGAGTGTGGATTTGGTGGGCGCGAGATGCGATACCTTTTGGCTAGCCCTATCGCTAGTGAAGTTTAGTTTGAAAAGGGTCGATAGGAAGTGGCCGTAGAAAGACTTGTAAGTATTAAACTCCTAGGGTCAACAGTTGGTAAGGAAATTGTTGTGTTTGAGAAATTGTTCCTTGTGTTTACTATCTCTAATGTTTGTTTATTGGCTGGGTGTTTTATTTAATTCGCTTCTGGATATGCTTAATTGAAAGATAAAAAGAATGGGTCGGCGACGCGTCCTGGGACGTCGCATTTTTAATCGACCGGTGAGAGATGTGCGCATGCCTGGGGTTCGGGGCGTGACACAAGGCCAATCAATAATTAATATCGGAAATTAATTTCACAAAACCAAACATATAACTTTCCACACATATCCACTAAGATACCTTTGGGAATTCATTTCATAAATACTCATTAAACCATTTCAAATACCATATAGAGTAGCAAAAGCCCGATCCCAAGTTATGCATCAAATATGCTATAAACATCACTTTTGCCTTTTAACCAAATCACACTTTGCACATAATACGTCAATCCTTTTCATTTTCAAATACATTAGTTCACAAATTCAAAGAATAGATAGCACTACTCATCTAAGAATGCCCAAGACCAAACAACATACAAACTTTTTCGCATTAGATCTCTCTTCACGGAACTCTTTTTCAATCATGCTTACAGTTAAAAAAAACAAAAAACAAAACCCTTTACCAATAGCTTGGCTTACCCAAAACCTAACTAGCAGCCAACTACATTTGGCTTGAAAGCTGCTAATCCAATACCGTTCATCATCGTACCTTATTTTGAAAATTTGTTTCAAGCTCCATAAATCTAAATAAGTTATGTAAAATCCTACAATTTCACAACATCTTAAACTATCAGTCCTTATGATTTTTTAAATTAAGAACTTCCAAATTGGAATTTGCAATTCAAATTTCACTTAATTAAGAATTTAAAATTACTCCGATCGGGGAATATATGAGTAAAATTTAAAAATTACTCATAGAATTTTAAAAAAAAAAACTTTCAGAGTACTAGAACACTCATAGCTTGGCTGACCCAAAACCTAACTAGCAGCTGACTACATTTGGCTTGAAAGTTGCTAGTCCAATATTGTTCATCATACGCACCATATTTCAAAAATTCTTTTCAAGCTCCGTAAGTCTAAAAGAGATATATGAAATCCTACAGTTTCATAATATCCTAAATTATCGTTCCTTATATTTTTAATTAATAACTTTTAAATTGGAATTAGTAACTCAAATTTTGCCTAATTCTGAATTTATGCCTTAATTCAAAAAATTACTCTGATTAGGGGAATAAATTACTTTAATTCTTACCGTACGTTTTAAATCGAAATAAAATAGACTTGACGAGAGTCGTGACATGTACGCGCGAGCTTCTCCTCTCCCTTTTCTGCTTTTCCTTTTCTACAGTGCGAGCTCTTCTTTTCCCTTATAAAGCTGAATACACTTTTTCGTCTTTGTATTTTCAGCGGTCAACTTTTTCCTTTTTTTCTTTGACCGAGTCAAACTTCATATTTTACAAAAGGAGAAGCCATATTCAATGAGTGTTCTCTTGGCTCGTACAGATTCATGTTTGTTCCTTCTCACCCGAGATCATCATGACTTCAGATTAGTCCTTGAGATGTTTTAATTTATCGAGTCTCGATTATGAGTCCTCTGACCACTTATTTACTGCTACAGTTGAGTAAGCTCAGTGTGGTAAGCTGTCGGCAGAAGAAATAAAATAATAAAAAAAAAAAAAAGAACAGGGCAAGCTGAAGCATGTGAATGAATGACTTATGAGAGAAGCCGTTGAAGGATGACGAACGTCTCGCGTCGCCGGAAGGGGTATGAGCCCCGGGAAACTCCTCATTTCTTCAAGATTATACTCTCCGACACTCTCCAAAGTGGAAAGCTTGTATGTACTCTGCACTCGTATCTCAGTTCTTGTTTATTTTGGGGGGTGTCAATGGGTTGAAGTATGAGTATATATGCTTTGGTACTCTTTCCTGAAAATGGCAAATTTCGTCAGTGCAATTTTTTATGAAGGACTTTAATGTACACCTGGTTCACACAAGCTCAGTTCATCGACTGTCTCACGCGGAACCGGCGTGACCTAACGGTTGGGTGTGGTGCATTTCCGAAGATCTAATTAAGGTGATGCATTGGGTTCCCATATACTTGAAATTTCATCGCAGATGATCCCAAAGAGGTTCGTAGCAAAATATGGACACCGCCTGCCAAACCAGTTGCTTCTCAAAGTTGCAGGGGATGCTAATTGGCCAGTGGAACTAGAGAAGAGCGATGACAGGGTATGGATTTGCAAAGGATGGAGAAATTTCTTGGATTACTACTCCATCAATCTTGGAAATTTGATAGTCTTTAGACTTGAAGGGGCTTCTTTCTTTCATGTTCTAATGTTCAATGAAAGTGCGTCTGAGATAGAGTATCCCCGGAAACCCATAGCTCCTGCAAAATTATTAGATCCTGAAATGGTCAAAATAGATGATGTCTCGACGGAGTTGGGGGAGCACATCGTTTTGCCTGGAGAAAGAAGGGAATTGAAGTCGCCATTGTGCTCGGCTTCACCTGATAAGCTGATGATGAAATCCAATCTTGTTAGCAAAGATCGGAGTAAGTCCTACGCCTCTTTGCTGACACCACATTTTGAATCTAAAGGCTCTCATTCAGGAGATAGAAGGACTTCAAAGCTGAAGAAAAACGTGCATTCATATTGTTCATCACGATACTGTGGTGCTATGACTTATTTCCCTTAAACATAACTTTCTTTCCTCTCTCAACTGTTCAATGTAAGAATTATTGTGGCCCATATTATGTGATTTATTATATGGTTTAATAATTATTGAAATGCTATAAATAATTATTGGTTATGAGAAGGTACGACTCTAATAAAACGAAAGGGTATATCACTTTGATGGAAGGCACCTTTTCAACGAACGTATAAAAGAGTCCGGTCCTCTCTCCACCCAAAATGAACAACAGTAACTAAAAGAACGTATTCTCTCCTCCATCAATTGAATACATTAAGGTTTAGTGGGTTAAGGGAGAGAAATCGGATTTCTTCATTTGGTTTGAGTTCTTTCGGTTTTCTACAACAATCATCATCAAGTGAAGCACTATGGATAAAGGTATGTCTTCATCTATTTGTGAAAATCATGAAGATCAAACGATCACTGATTTGTTATGTATTTCCGCATCAAAGTATTATATGAATTCTCTAACAGTTGGTATCAGAGCGTTTGGTTTATGATCTCATGATTTTTCCATTTAAAAAAATATTATAATTTATGTTTGATGATTCGTTGAACGATCCTGTTTGTATTATCTATTGTTGTTAAAATGTTTTTGGATGATTATGGATAAAGAAAATCTGAATGATGGAACGTTCTTCATGGGACGAAAATGGCAAAGAAAAGTTACTATGCGCGAGTGGAAAAGGACGAAAATGGAAAAAATTCGGAATTTTGAGGGCAAGTAAGAAACTCGCCGGTTCCGGGTAAAATCCGGCAACCCACCGCTTGATTTCGGACCCACACCGTCGCACTGCCATGAGGAACATTAGCCATGAGTTTTTCCGGTATATTGGTGTTCGCCGGAGGCTAATCGAGCGGCGGAAGCCACAGTGGTGGAGGTTTTGTGTTCTGAAAATTTTGGTTTGATTTTAGGCCAATTTCTTGGTCATTTTCGCCGAAACTTGAACCCATGTGATCGTGCCGGCATGCTCTTCAAAACCCATTATTTATTTGTGTCTAGGATGGGCTGCCGGAGAAGAAACGGCCAGTGAAACCGCGGCTGAAAACGGCGAAAACCGGTGAAAAATCGCGTCTGTGCGCGAGGAAGAAGGCGCGTAGGCTCCACGCACGCGCTGCAGTTGCAGGCACGTGGAACCCACGCGCCACGCGCCGTCACGCGCGCGGAAGCGCTGCGCGCGTGGGATCCACGCGCGCGGGGGTTTCCCGCGCAGTTGCAGGCTCGTGCGGGGCACGCGCCCACGGTGGATGAAGGCGCGTGCTCGGCACGCGCCTGACGTCCCCGCGCGGACGTTTTCGCCCCTATGCCATCCTTTTTTTTAAAATTCCTATTTTGTCCTTGTCACAATTTATTTATTGTTCTGCCCCTGTTTAATTTATAATTACGATTCTGCCATTGCTGTTTATTTACCATTTTGCCCTTGGATATTAAATTTATGGTTCTGCCCTTATGGAATTATGATTTTACGATTTTGCCCCTATGCTTTGATTAAGTTTTGTCCTTGTGTGCAAATTTGGTAAATATTTGTATTTTACAATATTAAAAATTCATATTATGAATGGTTTGTTAGTCACCAAAGTGGCCGAACCTTGAAGCCTTTTGAATTTTTGATATTGTAAATTAGTTTATTCAATTACCCATGATTAATTGATGCTATATATGAAATTGATATGTTTTATATCATTATTGGAGTTATGGGTATATTGAAGTTCATTTATTATAAGAACTTAGAGATTAACCCAAAGGTTAATTATTTTATTATAACTCATGAACATGATGGTTGATAATTAATATGACTTGTTAAATTTGTTTGTATATCCAAAGATAATAAATAAATTTTAATAAGATATATTTACAATTATCAAATAAAAGTTATTAGCATCATTATGGTATATATATATTTGTATATCATAGGATCGCCCAAAGGAGAACTATGATGTACATGTGTCGTTTAGTTTGAATCTGATTAGGTGATATTCTCAAAGCATTAATGTATGAAAATTTTCTTGCACATTTGCAGTAGCTGTACCTGTTTCACTCCATTCGCACGCCTCATCTGTTCCCTTATTCAATGGGGTAAATTTTCCTAATTGGAGTGAACAAGTTCAGTTTCACTTAGGTGTCCTGGATCTTGATTTAGCACTTCAAGCTGAGAAACCAGCTGCTATTACTGATGAAAGTAGCGATGATGAAAAGTCTTTCCATAAAGTTTGGGAAAGATCGAACAGACTGAGCTTAATGTTCATGCGAATGACAGTTGCAAACAATTTAAAGACTTCTCTTCCCAAGACTAACAATGCTAAGAAATTTATGAAATTTGTGGAAGAGCGCTCTCAAACTGCTGATAAGTCACTTGCTGGTACATTGATGAGCACACTGACCACCATGAAATATGATGGTTCACGTACCATGCATGAGCATATACTTGAGATGACGAATTTAGCAGCAAAGTTAAGGACTTTGGGAATGAATGTGGATGAGTACTTTTTAGTACAATTTATACTTAATTCCTTGCCTCATGAGCAATATGGGCAATTTCAAATGAATTACAACACTATAAAGGATAAGTGGAATGTAAATGAATTAGCCAGTATGCTAGTTCAAGAGGAAACAAGGATAAAGAATCAAAAGGCTCATTCTGTTCATCTCTCAAGTCATCAAGAAGTTCGAAAGAATTTCAAGAGGAAAGGTGGAAGGAGCAAGAAGAAAGGACTACACGTCCTGAATGACTCTTCAAAGGCTTCTCAAATCCACAAGAAGGAACACAATCTTATTAAGTGTCATTTTTGCAACAAAATTGGACACTTGAAGAAAGATTGTCTGAAATGTAAGGCTTGGTTCGAAAAGAAATGTAAGCCTTGTGCTTTAGTATGTTTTGAATCAAACTTTACTGAAGTTCCTCATAATACTTAGTGGATTGATTCTAGTGCCACCATTCATGTGTCAAATACGATGCAGGGATTTCTTACGATCCAAACTATAAAGCCAAATGAAAGTTATGTGATTACGGGGAACAGAAACAAAGCTCTAGTTGAAGGCATTGACACTTACCGTTTGATCTTAGATACTGGGCATTATTTGGATTTGTTTTGAACCCTTTATGTACCTACATTTTCTCGCAATTTAGTTTCTTTGCCAAGACTTGATGTGGCGAGATTTTATTGTAAGTTTGGATCCGAATCTTTCAGTCTATTTAAGAGTGATTCTCTTATTGGAAATGGAACTTTATGTGATGGTCTCTATAAATTTAGACTTGATTATACTTTTATTGAGACATTAATGACCCTGCATCATAATGTTGGCACTAAACGAAGTTTGGTGAATGAAAATTCTGCTTACTTATGGCATAAACGTTTGGGTCATATATTCAAAGAAAGAATGCAAAGATTAGTGAAGAATGAAATTCTTCCAAATTTGGATTTTACTGACCTTGGAGTGTGTATTGATTGTATTAAAGGTAAACAAACAAAACACACTAAGAAAGGTGACACAAGAAGCAAAGAGCTTCTTGAGATTATACATACTGACATATGTGGTCCTTTCGATGTTCCATCTTTTGGTAAGGAAAGCTATTTCATAACCTTTATTGATGATTTTTCACGTTATGGTTACATTTATCTATTGCATGATAAGTCTCAATCAGTGAATGCACTTGAAGTGTATATTAAAGAGGTTGAGAGGCAATTAGATAGAAAGGTGAAAATAGTAAGATCTGATAGAGGTGGTAAATATTATGGAAAGTATGATGAATCGAGACAATGTCCAGGTCCATTTGCTAAATTCCTTGAAAGACATGGCATTTGTGCTCAATACACAATGCCAGGTACACCACAACAAAATGGTGTAGCAGAAAGACGTAACCGTACTTTGATGGAAATGGTTAGGAGTATAATGAGTCATTCATCTTTACCCTTATCTTTGTGGATGTATGCTTTAAAGACTTCTATGTACTTATTAAACAGGGTTCCTAGTAAGGCAGTTCCAAAGACTCCCTTTGAACTGTGGGACGGAAGGAAACCTAGTTTACGACACCTACATATTTGGGGTTGTCAAGCAGAAGTAAGAATTTATAATCCACATGAAAGGAAATTGGATTCAAGAACGGCCAGTGGTTATTTCATTGGTTATGTAGAGAAATCCAAAGGGTATAAATTTTATTGTACAAGAATTGTTGAATCTGGAAATGCTAGGTTCATTGAGAATGGTGACATCAGTGGGAGTGAAAGAATGCGTGATGCTTGCATTCAAGAAGTAAGGGTAGAAGTTCCTACACCCAAAGCTTCTAAAGTTGTTGTTCCTAATATTATAGTACAATCTAACAATAATCAAGAACAATAAATTAATGAACAAACACTCGATAATGGAGATGTCAATAATGAACCTCCAATAGCCGAGTCACAAGAAATAGCATTAAGGAGATCTCAAAGAGAAAAGAGGTCAGTTATTTCTAATGACTATATGGTTTATCTACAAGAGTCAGAAATTGACTTAGGAATTGGAAATGATCCAGATTCGTTTTCCCAAGCCATGGAATGTGAAGATTCTAATGAATGGTTTAATGCCATGGAAGAAGAGTTAAAATCCATGCATCAAAATCAAGTTTGGGATATAGTTGAATTGCCTAAAGGATGTAAGAAGGTCGGGTGTAAATGGGTCTTTAAGACCAAGCGCGACTCAAAAGGCAATATTGAACGACATAAAGCTAGACTTGTTGCAAAGGGTTTTATTCAGAAAGAAGGCATTGACTATAAAGAGACATTTTCACCAGTCTCTAAGAATGACTCACTTAGAATCATTATGGCTTTGGTGGCTCATTATGACTTGGAGTTACACCAAATGGATGTAAAAACCGTCTTTCTTAATGGGAATTTAGAAGAAGAGGTTTATATGGACCAACTCGAAGGCTTTTCAGTTAAAGGAAAGGAACACATGATATGTAAATTAAAGAAGTCAATATATGGACTTAAACAAGCTTCCCGACAATGGTATCTTAAGTTTAACGATACCATAACTTCATTTGGATTTAAGGAAAACACCGTTGATCGGTGTATATATATGAAGATTAGTGAGAGCAAGTTTATTTTTCTAGTTCTGTATGTTGATGATATTTTACTTGCTGCTAATGATATTGGTTTGTTACATGAAACCAAGAAATTTCTCTCTAAGAATTTTGAAATGAAGGATATGGGAGAGGCAACGTATGTGATAGGAATAGAAATATTCCGTGATAGATCACAAGGATTATTAGGATTGTCTCAGAAAGCCTACATTGAGAAAATTTTAGAGAGATTTAATATGAGTAAATGTTCAGCAGGAATAGTTCCAATTCAGAAAAGGTGACAAATTTAGCCTTATGCAATGTCCGAAAAGTGAATTGGAACGAGAACAAATGAAAAATATTCCTTATGCATCTGTTGTGGGGAGCTTAATGTATGCACAAACTTGCACCAAACCAGACATCAGTTTTGTTGTCGGAATGCTGGGCAGATATCAAAGTAATCCTGGAATGGATCATTGGAAAGCTGCAAAGAAAGTTCTTAGATACTTGCAAGGAACGAAGAATCATATGCTCACTTATAAAAGATCTTATCATCTCGAGGTGATTGGATATTCAGATTCAGACTTAGCCGGATGTGCCGATATAAGAAAATCAACGTTTGGTTACTTGTTTCTTCTGGCTGGAGGGGCAATTTCATGGAAAAGTGCGAAGTAGTCAATTATTGCTACATCCATTATGGAAGCTGAATTTGTAGCATGCTTTGAGGCCACTATTCATGGATTATGGCTGCGGAATTTTATTTCAGGGCTTGTAATTGTCAACAGTATTGCCAAGCCGCTGAAAATTTATTGTGATAACTCTGCGCAGCAGTTTTCTTCTCTAAGAACGACAAGTATTCTAAGGGTGCTAAGCATATGGAGATCAAATACTTGTCTGTCAAAGAAGAAGTTCAGAAACAAAGAATGTCAATTGAGCACATTAGCACCAATCTTATGATAGCAAATCCCTTAACAAAAGGACTGTCGCCCAAAACATTTAATGAGCATGTTGAAAGGATGGGCATTATTGGACGTCATTAATGTTTGTATTATGATTGTATTGAGTTTATATATTTGACACTTTGAGCTCACGTACGTGTTTCTGATATTTCCTGTTTTCTATTTAGTATACGTTATGGAAATAGATTAATGTTAAACAGGATAGTTTCTAAAGAAACATTATGGTTGGACTATTATTGTACTTCTCATTTATGGATCATGTTAAGTAAAATGCTATAGTTGTAGTGCATAGAAGGGACTATGTCGATTAATGACATACAACCGCTATGACTCGCATTAGTTTTCTTTACTTAATTGTGATTATTATGTCATTGCCAATTTAATGAAATTTTATAGCATAATCTTATTGTGCACATTACAGTTTTTATTAAACCATGAAAGGAACATCATATGGGCCAAGTGGGAGAATGTAAGAATTATTGTGGTCCATATTATGTGATTTATTATATGGTTTAATAATTATTGAAATGCTATAAATAATTATTGGTTATGAGAAGGTAAGACTCTAATAAAACGAAAGGGTATATCGCTTTGATGGAAGGCACCTTTTCAACGAACGTATAAAAGAGTCCGGTCCTCTCTTCACCCAAAATGAACAACAGTAACTAAAAGAACGTATTCTCTCCTCCATCAATTGAATACATTAAGGTTTAGTGGGTTAAGGGAGAGAAATCGGATTTTTTCATTTGGTTTGAGTTCTTTCGGTTTTCTACAACAATCATCATCAAGTGAAGCACTATGGATAAATGTATGTCTTCATCTATTTGTGAAAATCATGAAGATCAAACGATCACTGATTTGTTATGTATTTCCGCATGAAAGTATTATATGAATTCTCTAACATTCAAATGACTGAATAGGTCTCTTGTTTCACTTTTCTGCAGGCAGGATCAAAGAGTCTGAGAAAAGAGCAACCCCTTTTGAGCAGATTCGTCTTAGTTCTAGATGTCCAAACCCACCTGATGCTCTGAAAAAGGCCAGGAAATTCAAATCAGAACATCCTTCTTTCCTCATCGTTGTACGGTGCTGCTATCCTGAGCACTCTAACGTGGTAAGAACTTATTCATTACATAAAACAGAGATTTCAGGACGTTTCATGTTGACTGCACAGCAAGACTTTCTAACAACATCATTATAATTTGGTGATAGTATTTGGTATAGTTTTGAATGTGAAAGTGCGTGCATGCGTCTATCGAGCTTCGGGCAAAGGAGCAACAATGGGAAAAGATTATGTATTACGAGTGGTGATATGCATGGGATTTTCTAGTTGGTCTATGGACATCAAAAACCGTACAATGAGGGCTATTAATAGACTTTGCTCACCAACTTAAGGCACATTTACAGCTACAAGTGTTTGGTTTTTCCCACAAAGCTTTTGTCCTTATCTTGGTTATTCTTGTTGCCCAAGTACTTTGTCAGAGAAGCGAGGGAAAAACAGTACTCCTTTATCATGTCCCTAAGATTTGTTTCATCACGATCAAATTGGTTTTTACAAACATGTACTTGATCAGAATGTACCTAGTGGATTTTTGAAGAGCCAGATAAGGAAAAGCCTGGTAGTCGAAGATGCAACACTCGAGTATCGGGGCAGGTCATGGACTGTGAAGTTCTTCAACTATCCAAAACGCTACTGTGGAAAGTTCTCGGCTGGTTGGGCCATGTTTGCGACTGATAATTCCTTTAGGACAGGAGACGTTTGCGTGTTCGAACTGATCAAGAAGACTCCAATGGTCTTCAGAGTCTCGATTTTCAGGCGTGCCGGTTAGGCACGAAGCCTCGATCATGCATGCTGCTGAGGAGGGAACATTTTGGTAACATTCTTGTGTCTCTCCTACCGGAGCATTAGGCATTAATTATGAAGATGCTGGTTAAGTATGGTCCTTTTGTTTTCTAATTGGCACAATGAAAATGGAATCATGAGTGTACCAGATGCTTTACTTTGATGAAACTCTAGTTGGGTGTGCATTTTATTTTGATGGAACAGTGGAATCTTGGCAGCTTACGTCCTGAAATTTGTTGGAAGTTTTCCTTACACGCACTTGTCAGAGCGGCTTAGACTAGTAGGCCCAGACTAGTAGGCCCAGTTGATCCCACCTTGCTATGTATAGGGTAACAAACTAACCTTGCAAGGCCCCAAGAAGCCAAGACGCCCAAGAGCCCATAGTAGGTATTTACCAGTTATGCCTCTCCAGGAGGTGATGGTTGGACAGGTTTGGACCTATGGGACGGAAGATCAGGTCTAATGTGTTTGCCATACCCATTTGTAATAGACATGAAAATTTCATGTCGGCTAGGGCCAAAGTTTGGCGGGCCAGGCTTCTCATGTAAGGATAATACTCAAACCCGCCCATTTACATCTAAGGTCTTGGCAAGCAAAATAGGCCACCCACTTATTGATCACCTCTACTGTCTTTATATCAATTTTTGTCTATCCAATTTTTTCTCTATTATTTTAGGCGTGGAAAGAGTCTTGCCTACCTTCAAGTCTTCTTTACTTGTACTGTGCAGATCAATTGTGTGCTCTTAAAGTACAATTTAGTGCAATCAGTGCACCACCTCGGTTGGTTTTGTGCATCATCAAATAGTTAGCACGTCAATTTGGAAAGAGTACTTGATCTTTAGAACTGTGGAGTTGAAGTGATGAATCACTATAGCCACTTCTGCACTCTCCGGCGAACTCGAAACATGTTTTCTCTATAGGATGTGTATTAATAAAGGCCAATAAACGCCACTGTCTTCCATCCATAAAAGTAAGTGATATACATTTAATGGAGTCTTATTGAGTATATTGTCAACGGAAAAAGGTAGCTAAATTAATTGATCAAAGATGACATGTCGTTTCACTTTGAGGACTCTCGATGATGATGATGATGATGATGATGTTGTGGTTCAAGTCTTTTGTGTTATGTCAACAATGTCTCAAGAGGTGTTTCGGCTTTCAAACATTATTTACATTTGAAACTCAATAATTCAAAGATAGAGAAATGTCTTTTGTTGAATTGCCTGACTAGTGCTATCAAAGGCAATTGTTATCAAACCTTTTGAGTCTTCTATGCATTCCTGAAAAACATGATGCACCGCCCTTTCAAATTTGCACTAGCAGCTCCTCCATCCTTTCATTAGTCAACCATGATATGCATTCTCTTTTTCTTTTTTCATACTCCACAGACGCAAGCATCCCGGTTATTAAGAGTCAATGAAGTACTTTGGAAACCCCATAAACTCAGGTTTTGGCCTGTACACGTAGGCTTAACTCAAAATAGTTTTTACTTAGTTGGTGGGATTTGGACAAGTGATCCTTAAACGTTCCAACTAATTGCGCCAACTTTAGGGTTGATATGTGTTCTCTTTATTAAATACTTCGCAGAGTATACTCCTCTCAAATAAATGTAGGTATCTCATGCATAGGATTGACGTTACATGCATTCTCTTTGTCAACGCTGGGGTTGATATGCATTCTCTTTAGACTCTTGCTCAAGAACACAACCTGAGCATCATATTCCGCTTCCAGTAATTGATGATCATGATCTCCTCGCATAATGTTGTTTTGCAAGCTAGAAAGTGGCAAAATCTGCACATGCTGCTTCTTATCAAATTACTTCAATGCATTTTTAACATTTCCACCTTCTCATGAAAGACAAACACGAGAAAGCCTCTATTCTCACAATGCCAAGCACCTTCAACAATCTACAGGAATACTTAAACCAAAAATTAAACAACTCAAGTAATTGCGGAGAGATGATCATTTAACACTATTGGACAATATCATAAATTTTTGGACTGTGAAAATGGACAGCAGCATAAGGAGACTGTTGAAACCATATATCATTACCAACGGTTCTATCAAGCTGGCGACCCACAAATCCTTTCAAACTTCTATTGGTTCTGGTAAAAAAAAATCCCCGCTTAACTTGAATATCCTAGACTAGAAACACGTCCCAGAGAATGTCTCAAGGCCCACAAGATGAGCTTCATCAATATTTTCAATACTACTAATTTTAGAAAGATTGCATATAGTGTTAAAATCTTCCATTAAAAGCCAAGGAGTAGAGATCTCTCTTGAAACGTCTTGTAATAAAATCTCCCCAATAACATTAGCAATATAGACAATAGGGAGATGAAAAGATATATAGTTACATTGGTTCAAACGCTGCAAAACAGCTTGCGGGCTCAACTGAGCTTCAAGAAAATCCAAATTCTACTAGCAGGTTTTATCACTATAACTATGAAGCCAATACTTGTTAGAAAGTTGAAATTTGGCAATAGTTGAGTCCTTAACATCATCCTAAGCCACTATTTTTTTTAAGCCACTAAAAACTTCTTGATGCTTATGAAGCTTAGGATGCATTTGGTAACTATTATGTTGCTAAGAACAATTTCTACTTTGAAATAGTTTTTCTAATTATGTTCTCCAAACGAGTTTCAAACATTTGAAAACGTTTGATAACTATCCAAAATTCCTACTCTCATAATAAAAATGAATTTGGTACGACCCTTAATTTTTTTTTTTACTTATAAATTATTTTAACTTCTTATTTTGATTCTATGACATTTTTCTTTTCCTTTCCTTTCTTTTTCCTTCTATTTTTCTTCCTCTAGCCGATTGCCAACCAAGATGATGACCAACAGCCAACAAGATGATAGTTAGCGAGGTCGCTGGCCTCAGGGGAGCCTTGTCAACCCTTGACAAGGTCAAGCCTTGTCGTGGCTAGGTGAGGCTCGACCTCACCAGATCTATCCAGGCTAAGCCTTGCCTAGCCATGGCGAGGCTCAACAAGGGTTGGTGACCAGGGAAAGGAAGAATAAGAGGAAGAGAAAAAGAAAGAAAATAAAAGAGAAAAAAAATGATTTGAGAATAAAGAAGTAATTTTTTTTTTTAACTTCTTGATTTTTTTTCACATCTACTCCCGGAAATAAGAAAAAGTTACCAAATGGAATTCTATTTTTCTTTTTTTTCCGAGGAACAAAAAAATAGAATAAGACATTGTTTGGCACGTTATCAAACAGGCTCTTATTAGTACTCCTAGTATTCAATGTTGCATGTTCATTTAGAAAGAATGGATGATTTGGGTTTTACCAGTCAACTTTTTCAGCATTGTAGTTTCAGCCTTCTTCATTCCCCTCTACTCCTGCACAATTTTCCAACTTCCATTGAATTCTTGGCTGCCATGTAGTTTCTCAAGGAGAAATTTTGGAAGTCCACGAGGCAACCACCACGTCATCCTCATGGGGAAGAATGGAATTGTCCCCATCGGATACATTCAAGACTTTGAATCTAGGAACCCTACCTCATTCATTTCCAAACCACCAAATTTATTTGTCAATTGCATGTTGCTTGCCAGTGTCGATTGAGGATGCATTTGGTTCAGCTTTCCCAAGAGGTTTCAGCCTCCAAAGCTTTTTGGGGAAATGTTGGGGTGTTTAGCAAGGCTGTCCAAGGAGCTTTCCGTCAAATGCTAACCTTAGAGAAAGCTGAAAGCTCAATGCCGATAGGGATTAGCTTTGAGCTTTCAATATTTTGCCAAATGTTGAAATTACTTCTTTTTTTTTTTTTTTTCAAAACTACTATCATAATTTTTTAGTTTTTCGTTTTTATCTCTCATTGTTCCAAAACTACCCTTACATTCACTAGAGTTGACAAAGAGTTTAATATTATTTAATAAAAAATAAAAATGTAATCCAAAAACTCTTTATAAAAAAAGATTTGCCAAACACTTTTAAGTCAAAATAGCTTTGCAAAGAATTTTTAACCAAATGTAATTTGCATTTCTCCAAAGCCCTCTAGGCCAAAAATATTTGCATTTCTCCAAAACCCATTTCCAAAACTGAACCAAATGCAGCCTGAGAATGGAGAGGCAACAAACCCTCGCTATCCATCACAATCTAATCAACACAGGCTGTACCCTTTGAGGAATCTACTTCTTAACTTCCTTTCTATGCTTCAAATTATGACAAAAAGGAACACTTTACCTGAATTATTAGCAATGCTTGCATTTCCTAAAGCCCCAGGGGATATGTGATTTAAACACAATGGCAGACTAAATAGTATAATCTTTATGTTTAGGGATCGAACCTCAGTTTATTATAATCACTTTCTTAAGTTTTTTGGAATCACATCTATCTAAAAAAACAATCAAATTGTAAAGAGCACAAGTGGTGATAGCTCACAAAAACTCTCTCCTTTGCTAAAGGAATCAAACTTTGAAGGGTCAAGCCCTTAAAAAAATGTAATCGAATGATCATTTACAAAAGGTTAATACTACAAAATAAGTCACACTAGTATCCATTGTACATTTACTCTAAACTAATGTTGTTTTACAAGAAAACTCAAAATAGCTTATTTACCCTAAATTAATTTTTGTATCATCAAAAATCTCAAACTAGTAATCCCGACCAAAATCTAATATCCATTAGCATTTTTTTTAATATCCTGTTAAAATGCATACATGTCAAGAGACATGTCAAACGAGTGCAAAACTGATGTAACTTGAAAAATGACAGATCTATCGTGGAAAATTCATGTGTGTTAGCAACATTTCATTTAATATCTCATTAAAATGTGTTGACACCAATATTTTGATGACTTATTTAGTCATTTACTACAAAAGAATATTAGAGATTTATCCCAATCCCTACATAGAAATATTAGTGAAATTGCATATATTATAAGAATTTTAATTAACCCCATATATTGCATTTCAATTGGACTAGAGCGGGAGAATTACCAAAAAAGTTCTAAACTTATTGCAATTGTACCAATTTGGCCCTAAACTTTTTTTTTTTGGGCCAATTTAGTCCTAAACCTTTTATAATTGTGTCAATTCAGTCCATCCGGCCAAAATTGGCCGGCCAGCGCTAACGTGGACACTGACTGGGGACATCCAGCCAACGAACACTGATGTGGCAATTTTTTAATTTATTTTTTTTCGATTTTTCAAAAAAAATTTCGAATTTTTTAATTCTTTTTTTCTTCTTTTTATTTTTTTTCCCATCTTCTCCTTCCTCTGGTCGGAGGCGAGGGTCGGCAAGGTCATCCTTGCCGACCATTGTTAGCGAGGCTCGCCCCCGCCGGCCACTAGCGAAAGCGAGCCTCGCCCAACGACAGCGAGGCCACCGTCGCCACATTTGGCAAGGCTCGGCCTCGCCTAGCCATGGCGAGGTCAAGCCTTGCCGTCCCTAGGTGAGGAGCCTCGCCGGCCACCAGCGAGGTCGACCCTCACCTTGGCTGGGCGAGGCCTCACCAGATCTGGCAAGGCTCAGCCTTGCCCAGCCAAGCCGAGGGTCAACCTCACTGGCCATTGGCGAGGTCGACCCTCGCCTTGGCTAGGCGAGGCCTTACCGGATTTGGCGAGGGTTGAGCTTGTCGGATCCGGGGGCCTCGCCCTTGCCAATGGCCAGCTAGGTTGACCTCGCCGGCCCTCACCTTCGGCCAAATGAAAGAGGAGATGGGAAAAAAAAAAAAAAAAAATAATTCAAAAATTCAAAAAAAAAAAAATATTTGAAAATTCAAAAAAAAAAATAAATATAAATATTTAAAAAATGCCACGTTAGTGTTTGCCGAACGGCCGAGTCCTTGTTAGTGCCAACATCGGCCAATTTTGGCCAGATAGACTGAATTGGTACAATTGTAAAAGATTTAGGACTAAATTGGCCAAAAAAAAAAAGTTTAGGACTAAATTGACACAATTGCAATAGGTTTATGACTTTTTTGGTAATTTTCCCGGACTAGAGCTAATGGACTCAAGCATGAAGGCCTAAATTTAATTACATGGACAATGCACATTACAGTATAGATTAAGCCAAGCCCATTGAGAGCTTTGGTGGCTGAAAATATCACACAAGTTGCCACATGGGAAGCTGAAATAAGACATATTGCATTATAAAATGATGTTTGGAGAAGATAAAGGTATCATCTTTGAAAATTGCAATTATGAGAAAATAGAAGAAGCGAATTATCCAATTTCCTAATGAGAATAGTCATATAATCAATAATAGGAAATAAGGACATCACCTCATTTTGCAAGAGGTGTCCTAAATCTGTACTATATAGACATGTTTCATCAAAAAAACAAATAATCCTTAAATTTTGGCCTAGTGTACAATGTAGTCCTTGAACTTTTAATTTATTCAATATAATCCCTAAACTTTAACTTTATGTGTCATGTGATCCTTGAACTTTTAATTTGTTAAATATAATCTCTAAACTTTTGGTACATATTAAATTTAGTCCATAGATTTCATGAAAATATTTAATGTTATCTCTAATCTTAAATTAATGGAAAGACTAATTTACCAATGAGAGGAATTATGCTTAGAACTAGAGAAGACCAAATTAGTTGCAATAGATATGCTATCCCACAATAAGTGAACCCCTGTTCAAGCCTTCAAGAGATTGTCTTTTTAGCTATGAATTACTTGGAAGTTTGGATCAAAGCATAAAGACGTTCAAAGATGTCAAAATAATAATATCAATAACTTAAGAAAGCTGCATTTCTCAAAGAACCCTATCAGGCTGGAGAAGAAGTGTTTAATTTAGGTCTATATTAAACATTTGCTAAAAATTTAAGATTACATTGAAAATCAAATTAAAAGTTTAAAGATTATATTGAATATTAAGTTAAAGGTACAGTGAACAAACCAAAATCTCAAGGGTACATTGCACAATACACGTGAGGATAAAGTTCTGGACCATGTGTTGAAAACTAGAAACAAGAAAACGTAAGAGAAAACAGAGGGAGGACAAAAGGAGGGTCAGAAGGAAAAGGCCAAAAGAAAGCTAGAAAAAGAAAAGCACCTTCAGAAAGAGTCAAAGAAGTGAGATGAGAGAGAGAAAGAGAAGTGTGTCTTCTTCCTCGGGCGTGCGCTTCGTGTGCGGCCACTTGTGCAGCTGCCGAAATCCTTCCCCGCGCCCTCGCGCACCGTCGCTGCAGCTTCTTCAGGGCACCGCTGCCCCGATCTGGCGGCGCTCTTACCGGTAGCAACGTCAGTTTTCTTGCAGGCTTTTCGGTGTTTTCCTGCGAGCACGAACCCTCAGCCGTCTCTCAGAGGCGACACATGGAGCTCCGGTAGCCTCAGCCCCGTGCCGCTCTCCAGATCCCCTCGTGACCAAGTCAGTCCACGCCGGTTTCTTGACGAGCTCAGCCGCGTTGTCATCAACTTGCCAAAGCTCCGGTGGCAGCATCCCAGCTCCTCCCAACGCCGCCGCTTGCAGTCCCGTTTCCTCTGCTACGCTGGTTCTTCTGTTTGCAGGTTGCCCATACCAGATCACCACCTACGCCGCATCAAGCCGGCCTCAGTCCAGCCTCTCTCCCTGCATTAACAGAAAGGTAAAAGAACATTTGGCTTGTCTTAATGGAGGCTATTAAAAACCTCATCAGAGCTCTGTGCAATCAACTGACGTGTCTAAATGATATTTATTTGATCTATGTACCATGTGTCCTTTCTTCTTGTTGAGGCCTCCAAATGATATTTATTTGGACGCTTGTGTACCATAAAAACCAAATTTACAAAGACCACACACAAATCTTTTTGCCTTCTATTAAACCTTTCTGTTAATCTACAAAGATACAAACATAGTAAAAGTGAGAACTTTTTCCCAAGCAGTTTTGGAACGAAACTCTTCATGAAATTGAAGCATGTATATCATGAACGAAAGATACATATATTTCATTATCTCAAACATGTTTATCAAAAAAAAAAAAAAAAATGTTTGCGCATTAATTGGAGTATTTTCAAAGTAATAATTGCACGCAACACATGAATGATTAAAGTTTACTTAGGTTCCGTTTGTTTTTCAGAATATAAATGATTTGAAAAATGTTTTTTAAAAATAATCGCTTGTATTACTTAAAATAATTAGTCAATGAAATATATTTTATGTCCGAATATTTTCATGAAAATATTTTTCGTTTATTCATTTTTATAAATAATTTAAAAATATTTTTCAAATTATTCATTTTTCGCAAAATAATGCTTCACAAAATAAACAGATAATGCCTTTTAAGAATAAAATTGTTTTACTTACTCGGTTACTCCCATTCATTCTCTTAGATTTTCGCTTCACCTAATTTCATCTTTTGCGGATGAGCTCCGAAGGAGTCAAAGCCATGTTCAATTAGCGTTTGAATGTTTGTTCCTTCTCCCCCGAGATCATCATGGCCTCTATAAGTCTCCATTAAAGTCCTCTGACCACTTATTTACTGCTACAGTTGAGTAAGTTCAGCTGTGGCAAGCTGCCGGCCGAAGAAATAAAAGGAACCAGGGCAAGCTGGTGCATGTAATCTGAACCAACCCGTTGAAGGATGATGAACGTCTCGTATCGCTGGAAGCCTTATGAGCCCCCGGAGAGTCCTCATTTCTTCAAGATCATACTCTCCGACACTCTCCAAAGTGGAAAGCTTGTATGTATTCTGCACTCCTATCTCAGTTCTTTTTTTTTTGGTTGGGGGGAGGGGGGGTTCAATGCATTGAAGTATGAGTATATTATCTTTGGTACTCTGTCCCAAAAATGGCAAATTCCATCAGCGCGATTTTTTTTATCAGCAAGGACCAGTGTGATCTAATGATTTTGGATGCAGTGCATTTCTGAAGATCCAGTGGTGATGCATTGGGTTCAAATTTCATCGCAGATAATACCAAAGAAGTTCGTAGCAAAATATGGAAACCGCCTGCCAAACCAGTTGCTTCTCAAAGTTGCAGGGGATGGAAATTGGCCAGTGGAACTGAGAAGTGCGATGGCAGGGTATGGATCTGCAAAGGATGGAGGAATTTCATGGATTATTACTCCATAGATCACGGACATTTGATAGTCTTTAGACTTGAAGGGGCTTCTTTTTTTCATGTTCTAATATTCGATAAAAGTGCGACTGAAATAGAGTATCCCCAGAAGCCCGTAGCTCCTGAAAAGTTATTAGACCCTGAGGTGGTTGAAATCGATGATGTCTCCACAGAATTGGGGGAGCACATGATTTTGCCTAGAGAAAGGAGGGAGTTGAAGTCGCCATTGTGGTCGGCTTCACCTGAAGGTAAAGGCTCTCATTCAGGAGATAGAAGCACGTTGAAGCTGAAGAAGAACGTGCGCACGTTATGATTTATTTCCCTTAAATATAACTTCTTCCTTTCTCTCAATTGTTCAAATGACAGAGTAGGTCTCTTGTTTCACTTTTCTGCAGGCATAACCAAAGAGTCTGAAAAAAGAGCAACCCCTTTTGAGCAGATTCATCTTAGATCTAGATGTCCAAACCCACCTGATGCTCTGAAAAAGGCCAGGAAATTCAAATCGGAACATCCTTCTTTCCTTATCGTCGTGCGGCACTACTATCTCGAGCACTCTAACGTGGTAAGAATTTATTAATTGATACAGAGATTTCACGACATTTCAAATTGACCTCACAGCAAGATTATCTAACGACATTATAAGAATTTGGTGTTAGTATCTGGTATAGTTTTGAATGTGAAAGTGCGGGCATGCGTCTATCGGGCTTCTGGGCAAAGGAGCAACATTGGGATAAGATGGTGTTTTACTAGTGGTGATATGCATAGGATTTTTTAGTTGGGACTTTGCTCACTAACTTAAGACACACATTTACAGCAACATGTCTTTGGTTTTTTCCATGAAACTTTTATCCTTATCTTGATTTTTCTTGTTGCCCAAGTACTTTGTCAGAGGAGGGAAGGAAAAACAGTGCTCCGTTATCATGTGCCTACTAGTTTCATTGTGATCAAAGTGGTTTTTACAAACATGTACTTGATCAGCATGTACCTGGTGGATTTATGAAGAACCACATAAAGAAAAGCCTGGTAGTTGAAGACTCAACATTCGAGTTTCAGGGCAGGTCATGGACCGTGAAGTTCTTCAACTATCAAAATTGTTACCGTGGAAAGTTCTCAGCTGGATGGGCCATGTTTGCGTCTGATAATTCCTTGAGTGCAGGAGATGTTTGCGTGTTCGAAATGATCAAGAAGACTCCAGTGGTCTTCAAAGTCTCGATTTTCAGGCACACCGGTTAGGCACGAAGTGGCGAATATGCGTGCCGCTGAGGAGGGAACATTTTGGTAACATCACGGTCTCTCTTTCCTCCCGGAACATTAGATATTAGTTATGGAGATGCTGGCAGAATATGGTCTTTTTGTTTTCCGATTGAAACAAATGAAAGTGGAAGCCATGTATGTACCAGATGCTTTACTTTGATGAAACTTCAAGTTGGGTGTGCATTTTATTTTGACGAAACAGTGAAATCTTGACGTCTTCCGTCTTGAAAATTTGTTGAAACTTTTCCTCGCACGCACTCGCAAGAGGGGCTTAGAATAGGCCCAGTTGATCCCAACCTTGCTATGTAATTGTGTTACCAACTAACCTTGCAAGGCCCCAAGAAGCCAAGAGGCCTAAGAGCCCATAGAAGGTATTTTACCAGTTACGCCTGTCTAGGAGGTGATTGTCGGACAGGTTCGGACCCCGCGGGACCGACGGTCAGGTCTAATGTGTTTTCCAAGCCCACCTATAACCGACACGTAAATTTCGTGCTGGATAAGGCCAAGGTTTGGCAGGTTAGACTTCTCGTGTAACGATGTTTGTCCTAACCAGCATATTTACATCTAAGGCCTTGGCAAGTAAAACTGGCCCCCTGCTTGCTGATCACCTCTATTGTCCTTAAAGGACAGGAGGCTTCTCTAATTTCTACTAGTATTGAGCAGATCAACTTAAGTGGGGAAGGGTCTTCCCTACCTAGGAAGCTTCTCTGCTTATATTGAGCAGATCAACTTTGTGCTCCCAAAGTCCAGCCCAGTTGATTTGGTTCATCACCTCAGTTTGAGCCATTCCAAGCCGGTTCGTTTTGCACATCATCAGTTGGTGAGCTCATCAATTTGGAAAGTGAACTTGATCTTTAGAACAGCGGAAATGAAGCAATAAATAACTATAGCTACGTCTGTACTCTCAGGCAAACTTGAAACATGTTCCCCTCTGGGAAGAACATAAAGTCCTTCCGTAAAAAATAACTGCGATATCCATTTTTTGGAGGGTTATCGAGTATATTATCAATTGCAAAAGGTAATTCGATTAATTGATGGCAACAATGTGTTGTCTCACTTGGTTTCTTTATCTCAACAATGTTATGGTTGAAGTCTTTCGCGTCATGTCAGTATTGTCTCAAGAGCACAAGCTAATTGTACAATTACTTGAGGGAGAGGGGATTCAGTTTTCAAACGATGATTGCATTTGAAACTCAATAATCTAAAGACGGTGTTTTTTTCGTTTGAATTGCTTGACGAGTGCCGTAGCGTAGAGGCAATTCTCATCAAAACCTTTTAAACCTTTTATGCACACACGGAAATTAAGATGCACTACTCTTTCAAAACTGTATTAGTAGCTTTTCCGTCTTTTTCATTAATCGACAATGATATGCGTCCTCCCCTCTCTAATTATTATCTTCATAATCCATAGGCACAAGGATGGTGACCCAATTATATGAAGGCCTATGAAACATCATGCAAGCTGTAACACCCAATCTGACAAGGGCGGAGAGTGATCACCGAGGTCAGAGGATTTGGACAAGAAGCAGCTTCTAGCAAGTTTTTTAACATGGCGAAGGAAATAGGAATAAACTAAACCATACACCAAATAGGGAGAGAATAATTCTTGAATATATATGTGAAAAATCAAATTAACTTCCGGAGATACTTTTTGATGTAATGGTAAGTTTTGCTTTGGAACTCCAAAATTAAGCAAGCCCAGTCTAGAGCATTATTTTAATGGGTGACCTCCTGGAAAAATGTTTGCCTATACGCCACAAAGATAAAACCGTGAGGCTTGATAAGAAACGGGCCAAAGTGAATAATATCTTGAATGAGTTAATTCAGAAATGTCACTGAACTAAAAATTCTCCAATGGCCCAATTAACTAAGCCAAAGCTAGAGGGTTGACATGAGTTCTCTTTATTAAATACTTGGGAGAGCATGCTCCTCCCAAATAAATGTAGCTCTCGTGTCTGTACGATCAACATTACATGCATGTTTTTTTGTCGACGCTGAGGGTTGATATGTGATCTCCTTAGACTTTTGCTTCCATAACTCGATACTAGCAATCAAATTTCTCTTCCAGTAATTGATGATCTTGATCTCCTTGTAATGCTGTTTTTCATGCTTGAAAGTGGCAAACTCAACTTAAGCAGAAATCGCCCATCCTGCTCTCTATTAGGTTAACTCAAAGCATTCTTAACATTTTTCAGCTTCTCATAAAGGACAAAAACAAAGGAGAGCTTCCATTCTCACAGTGCTAAGCACCTTCAACAGTCTTTAAGGAAAGTCAAGTTGCTTAGACCAGAAGTTAAAGAAATTAGATGGTTTCGTAGGAGAATAATCATTTAACAATATTAGGACAACGACCAAAAACTCCTGGAGCCCGAAAATTAATAGCAGCACGTGGAGACTGCTGAAACCATATTTCTCGACCGCCATTGTAGTCTTCCTAGGAGAAATCTTGGAAGTCCAAGAGATAACGACAAACATCGTCCTCATGCGGATGAATAAAATCCTCCTCCCCATCGGATACACGTGGAGACTTTGAATTTGAAAGACCCTCAAGCAGCCCTATCTTATCCTCCCCACTCATTTACAAAGCACCTAATTTATTTGTCAATTGTTCGCTAAATGGTGGCGTCTACTAAGAATGGGAATGAGAAATTGCTCAAAAAGTTTTAAATCTGTTTCGTTTTAGTGCCAAATATTTTAATTTTACTAATTGAGTTTAAAACATTTTAATGTTTTATCAACTAAATTCATCCAATCAATTCTAGCTGAAATTTACCGACGTGAATGTTGACTGTTCTATAAGACATGGTCAACTCTAACGTGGATAATTTTTAATAATAATTTAATGTCTTTTTCAAATTTTTATTCAATTTTTAAAAATTTCTTTCCTTTTTTTTTTTTTTTCTCTAGTTAGCTTCTTCTTTCATGGCCTAAACTTGACAACCAACTAGAGGAAGAAGAAGGAAGGGAAAAAAAAAGAAAATGAAAGGAAAAATTAATAAATAAATAACTTGAAATTATATAAAAATATTATTAAAAATTATCTACGTCGCACTTTAACTATACTATATAGGATAACTTGTATTCACATCAGTGATTTCTAACAAAAATTGATTAGATAAAAGAAATTGATAAACTTGAAAATAGTGAGGACTTAATTGATAAAATTAAATATTTATAAACTAATGACTTTATAGATAATTTTTCTCAAGGAAAAAGCACCAAATCCTCACTTTCTATCAGTCTGATAAACACAGGTCCCACCCTCCTTAAGAGCCTACCGCTTGACCTACTTTTTTTCGGTTTAAAGTACACAGAAAGAATCTGCCATGCATCGAGCAATGCTTGCGCTTGTTGAAGCCCCAAGCAAAAGGTGATTCAAATTCAACGGCACACAAAATAGGATAACCTTTTATTTTTACGGGCTGAACCTTAGTTTTGGGGGTCACATCCATAGAACGCATAATCAACTTTTAAAGAGCACGAGTTGTGCTAGCCTATAAAACACCGTCCCCCTTCGCTTGATAATCAAACTTTGTACCCCATAAAAAGGCGAATTGAAAGATTATTTACCTAAGGTTTATACCACAAAAAAAAAAAAAAACAAAAATCAAATGGATACTCTCAAAATATATTTACCCCAAATTAATTATGTTTCATTAAAAACCTCAAATTGATAACCATGACTCAAATTTACCATCGATTAGTGGTCCTTTCAATATTTGGTTCAAATATATACGTGTCAATACATGTGGCAAACAACTGCAAAATGAATTTGACATGGAGAATGATGAATCTGATAAGAAAAATCCACTATGTTAATAGTATTCCATCAAATTCTGTATGTGTCAAAACACGTGGGAGACAAGTGTAAGACAAATTTGATGTGGAGAATAACAAATCTGACGTAGAAGATTCATGTGTGCTAGTAGCATTCTATCCAATATTCTATTGAAATGCATACGTGTCAACACACATGAAAAACGACAGATCTAATGTGAAGAATGATGAATTCAATGTGGAAAATTATCGGGTGTTAATGACATTTCATTCAATATTCCGTTAAAATGCATACGAGTTGACATATGATTGTAATGCGGATCTAATGTGGAGGATGACAAATCCAACTTGAAAAAACAATCATTTGTCATGTGTATTGACATGTATGCATTTTGATGAGATATTAATAAAATGCTCAAATAAAAGGTATATATCAGTTTGAGATTTTTATTGAGATGAAAAGTAATTTAGGATAGATAGGTCATGGATACCCATTTGAGATGTTTTTGGGAAATGCATGTAAATTTGGAGTAAATGTGTTAATGTGATATGGGCTTGTGAGTTTTTAATAAAATTAAGCCTTTGCGTAGCAAAATAAGGACCCGGGGTAGAAAGGGTTCAAAGGAGGCTTGAATGAGCTTTCCATCCCCATTAATCGAAAATGAATCTCTCGTGCAAATTCATCCATCAAACCGTCTTTTTCCATGTTTATCTCTCATATATCAATCTATCCCACATATTTCTGTCCACACATCCAACTTAGGTCTGACATGGCAAATTGATGGCCATGCCTAGAAAAGGAAAGGATAAGCTTTTAGGAACCGTGGAAAGGATTGTAATTCTAAAGTAAAACAGCTAATCTTATAATTAGCCTGAGTTCCTTTTTCAAGTAGTTTCCTTTTTAGGATAAAATACTAACATCCAAATTTCGCTACTCGATGGCCCCATTATTTGCCATTTTCCTTACCAAACTCATAATGGAGTGGCTTGATTGTATGAAAAGGCAAACTTAATTAAAAAAGTCAAATGAGATGCAGGATGACAACATTGCATTTCACAAGGAAAGACAGAAGTTGCGGCCCCACGACCCTTCATCTGCTAAGCACCACAAATCTGGATCACTTAAACAAATCCAATTTTAATTTTGTGACGATGACGGGACTGATAGGTGCATCTGTACATTGTACAAACACGGAGAGATATGGAATCGCACTTCGTCATGTATAAAGTAATACATAAACGTTGTCCTGTTCAAAGCCGACAAATGTCCACATCCTGAAGAACCCATAAGTTTAGTAAAATCCAAAAAAATCCTGACCCAATCTTCCCGGGTGACCTCGCTCTGGTTTGACTCTTTCTCCCCTCAATTTTATATTATTTTTAATAGGTCTCCTCTCCATTTTATATGGTTATTCGTGAAGATTACTCTTTAATAAAATGGCTTGACAATGTTTTAATTTATAATTATTGGAGGTGAAACCGAAATTATTAGAATACTTATGCCGGCTTCCACTGTAATACTACTATAACCTATTTGTTTGGGTTAATATCATGAAAAATCTCAAATTGGCATATTTATGATAAATTTACCTTAAACTAATTTTATGACAACTAAAACCCCCAAATTGATATAGTTGTGATAAATTTATCATCTTTAATTTTCATTTAATTTATATTCAAATTGTTAAGTTGAATAACATGTGACAGCTTGACGAGTATACATACAAGTTTGAGTTTTACCCTCCGTTTATTATAGGTATATTAATTTGTGAGTTTTTATAATATTAATCCAATTTAATATAAACTAATGGACAGTAAATTTGTTAAAAATGTATTAGTTTTGGGTTTTTAGTGGTCAAAAAATTAGTTTGGGATAAAATTATCATAAATGTATTAGTTTAGAGTTTTTCATGATATTAACTATACTTGTTTTGACTACATGCACCAAAATCATTCATGCTGATATCGCAACGGAGGTAGTGATTATTTTCATTTTTGTGGCTCTCCTTTCTCTCTTGAATGAAAGGAGGGAAAGTTTACCGAATGGATAGTTTAAACTCTATCTATTACATCTACATTATTAAGTTAAAAGGAAGTTTTCATTTTTCGAAAAGACCCTTGAAATTGCCATACAAATAAAAAGAAAAAAAAGGATTTTTTTAGCATATCTCCATTTTCTTTTGATTGCACCCACCTTATATAACTACTTATTTTCTTCCCATCACTTAATCATTCGACAGCACATGCTTGAATATTGATGTGTTATTAAACTAAACCAAGTAATGGTGGCACATAAAAAAAAAAAAACATTTGAAATGAGTATATGAGCGTTTTGATTTGATGGTTAAGTGGTCTCCGATCAGTTTTCAAGCATCGTGACTGGTTCCCGAGTGTTTTTAAGGGCGCAATGCCCGGTGAACTCCATTTCCATCTAGTAAACAATCTATTGGTAAGTAAACAAAGAAACAAGCAATTTTGGCCTGAAGTCGACAGGGACATCGAATACAGGAGTAGTCGAATGAACAAGCTAGTTGATGCACTTAGCTGCGGGCCGACCTCGTAGCTCTGTTGAGAATGAACAACATGGCAGCAGTTGAGTGGCATCCGCAATGCGTGAACAAATTCACATGCATCTTGAGAATGATCCTACAGCAAGGAACCTTCTTGAGCTCATAAGCAGGCCGGGTTACTCGAGCTATTTCCGGTCCCAACACAACCAAGAGAGAGTGTTTTGAGGAACTACATCTTACAATAACGTGCTTGCCTAACGGTTCTTTACCAACATTATGGTAATGGATTGGTATTCAAGGTGCGCAACGTTTTTTCCTGTTACCATACATTGCATGGCCGAAATTCCTTATTTTTGGCAAAATTACCAAAAAAATATAAACTTGTTGCATTTTACTCTAATTCAATCATAAACTTTTTAATTGTGTAAATTAAGTCTTAATCCTTATGACAATTTGCCAATGTAATCCATCTGATCAATTTTGATAAAAAAAATCACTCACATGGACCTCAATCGTCCTACATGGCATAGCCGGTGCAAATGTGAACAATTTTTGCACTCTTCTAAATTATTTTTTTTTTCCTTCTCAACTGCGGGCTAGCAAGGTTTGGGCGAGGGCCTCTGCCCCTTGTTGGCCACAAGAGAGGGCCTAAGCGCCCTTGTTGGCCAAAGGTGAGGCCATCTTGCCCTTCCCCAGATCCAAGAGAGGGTCACACTCTTGCATGTTGGTAAGCAAATAGGCCATTTCACTATCATGATCATATAGCCCAAAATTTCAATATTTTGGTTGTGTAGCTCAATCAAAACTGTGATGACAGAATTAGCCATCAAGAGGTTTTGAAGCTTAATTTTGATCAGTATTATGCTAAGCTTCAAACTTTATAGCGGGCATTCTTGGATTTCTTGGTCTCCCTTCATATGAGAAGAAGAAAACCTAACCAAATGCTTTTAACTACATGGTAGCATAGAGTTGCAGGTAGAATTATCTAGTATCCGCAACAATAAATTATTTGTATATATTTGGGCAGGGGGACCAGGTGAAGACTTGAGCCTGAGATGAGTTGGAAGAGTCTGGAATGTGGGAATTTTTGGATTGTGAGAGAGCAATATTATATATAACACATAGTGTATTACCTTAGCATGACTAGGTCTTATACTCAATCGAGAATCATTGGTGATTTCTCCTTTGGAGGACAGCTCAATGGATTTGATGGTGACAAAGTATGCTGCTATTGGTGATTGGTTAATGGTGTTTAATAGTAATAGTTTCCATGCGATCACCTAAGCCATCGTCTTCTCATTAAATTCTCCTCCAAAGCAAAAATCACCCTCGACTTCTTGATCAAGAATTGAAGTAATTCAAGTTGAATCCGTAATGGTCCCTCTTCGTTTGTCGAGTGGGGTAAAGTGTCACAAGTCCTTTGATCCGGGCTTGTCTAGGGATGATTTCTAGACAATGCCATCTCAACTACCTGTATTGTCTGCTACTGCTTAAATAGATAACTTACAAAGTTCTTTAGCGAGGTTCCACTACCCAGACTCTTCCATCTCGACAGTCCTTTGATGTTTGCTGTTTGTATCATTGTTGATCAATACACATCAGCAGAACACTTTTATCATGACCAGCTTTCTTTCTTACTTACAAACAATCACGCACAAAGGGCTTGCGAGCTTCATAATTAGGACATTATGCGCTTAAGTCGGCTAGTGTACTGCTCGTGGTCAAGGCTAGTTCACTGCACACATGAATTGAGCCACCGTCTCAGGCTGTGACACAAGGGTTTTGTTAACTCAGGCAAATAAAAAGAGTTTGTCAATGTCAATACACACACACTCTCTCTCTCTCTCTGGTTAGTGTAATCAGTGTATTAACCCTCGAAGCATTTATCATCATTATTGGAAAGTTTGTATACCAAATCAATTGATAGACTATTACTTAAACAACTATTTTCTATCTTATTAGTTGATATACTAATTATGAAGACCGATATTAATATGGTTAAGCAAGAGGTGACCAATTTCTACAAAAATAAAAGAGGTGGTCAATAAGAGGGCGAATGCTTAGGTTGAGAGGCAAATCGACCGGGTTGCCAGAAAGTTGGCCTACCAAACCTTGGCTTCGACTTGATCCAACTTGAACATTTTTGTCTTATGAGCGGGATTGAGCAATACGTTAGACCTATTGTTTGTCTAGCTCGAGCTCACCCAATGCTCCCTTCTCACCATTAGCACTAGTCATAGGAGTGTGATCAATCGAGGAAGGGAAGACAATGAGGCAGCTGAGGGTGGAGACCCTTGATGAGCAACTAGGTATAGTGAGCCAGAACAATCGAAAAGACAAACATGGACTGAGTAAAGACAAGATCGAATTTTTGAAAAAATAAAAATGATGGGGGCAATATCAAAAGAAAAAAGTTCATTAACTTTACAAGTTGTATTTCATAAATGCTCAAAGCCTGATAGGCAGGCTTATCAGGCTTCCGGTCTTGCCAAAGCCAACATTTCCCAAAATGACTGAAGAGAATTCACCAAACCCTTAGAATTGTTTTCCCGAAGATGTTTGAAGGGCTAAAGCACTTTTGGAGAATTAAACCAAAGAAACACGGATATTCTCGTACATACACAAAACGGTAGGTAGGGGTGTGCAACCGGACCGGGTTTACCCGGTTCACGGTCCGGCCCACCAGGAAAACAGGGTCGGGAACCGGTTCCGGTTAAAACCGGGCCGGGAACCGGTTCCCAAAACTCAGACCTTGTTTAAATCGGTCCGAGAATTGGTTCCGAAGGATTACCCACCCGGGAACCGGTTCGACTGGACCGGTTTGGGAACCGGTTGGAGAATCGGTTTTTACGCCAGCAAAACCCTAATTTTATTTCTATCTTTACCTGCAAATACGCAGACGCAGAGAACAGACTTCCCTGAGCTCCTCTCCCGAAATCGCGAAGCCGACGCCGTCGTTCCCCTCGCGCTCGCACCACCGCCGCCAAGCTCCTCCTCCTCCCCCGCCCCGCCGCCCCGCCGTCACCGTCACCGTCACCGTCGTCGTCACCCCGACAACCTCCACCTGCTTGACCCCTTCCTCGCCTCCTCCTCCTCGCTCCAGCCTCTCGTCTTGCCTTCCCCAGAGCCCCCCGCCGCGCCACACCCGCCGCGGGTGCACTTCGTCGCCAAAGTCCGCACCCTCCGCGACCTCCACCTCCCGCTCCTCTCCCGGTGGTTCGAGTCCCACCCCTCCCCGCCGTGCGCGGTCGTCTCTGACTTCTTCCTCGGGTGGACCCACCGCTTCGCCCGCGACCACGGCGTCCCGCGAGTCGTCTTCTCGCCGTCCGGCGAGTTCGGGCTCTCCATCGCCTTCGCCCTGTGGCGGGACCTCCTCCGGCCCGACGAGGAGTTGACGGTCTCGTTCGCGAAGCTGCCGAACTGCCCTCGCTTCCCGAAATCGCAAAGCTGCTGACCCTCGCCAAGCTCGCACCCGAGCGCCGACGCTGCCTCCGTTCAATCTCGCCATTCCAACTGTTGCCTCGCCGACGCCCTTGACCCGCAGATCTTACCGCGTGCTGTTTCCCGAGCTCCCTTGCTGCCGATCTACCGCCGCCCCCCCTTCGCGAAGCTGCCGCTGCCTTGCTGCTCCGCCCGAGCCTCATTGCCGACGTTTGCTGGTTCGCTCACCACCTTTGGGCGCCACCGCCGTTGCGACGAGACGCCAAAAGCCGCCGTTCCTGCCGCGATTCCGTCCTCAGCCCGTCCGTCCGAGCCCTTGCACCACCACCCCCTGCTGCAAAATAGGTTCCAATATAAACAGGATCAACCCTTTCCGGACCGAAAAGTAGGGTGGGCCGGGAACAGGGTCCAATGAAAACGGGTAGGGAACGGGGGTCCAAAAAGGAGAACCAGGTTATAACGGGGTAGGGAATGAGCCTTATAACGGGGGGGAATGCAGTCCCAGTTTAGGCCTACCCATCCTGACCTGCTCATCCCTAACGGTAGGACCGCTCGTCTCCTACCATTCCACGCTCGGTTACATTCTCTTCCAACTGTTCCGATAGTCTCATCAACTCTCCGCTGACCGCACGAATGCGTCTCCACCTTCGAATCTCCTTCTCACATCGCTCCAGACATCGCTTCACGTCTCCATCCACTCACTATTTCTAAGACCCATTTTGCAGTTCCGCAGGTCATTCCCGAGAGCAGAGTCGCTACCGTCTTCTCGTTCGTCTGGGCACCCGCCTCTGCCGTTTCGGTGGCTCGTCTCTCGGCTCTGGGAATCCCTTTTGACCTTGTTCTTCGTCGTTTCCAATGGCAGCGAAGGTTGGGTCCTTCAGGCACAGCGTCTTGGAGAAGAGCAAAGAGAGGCTCCTCTCCAGAAAAGAATACTCTGACTTCGGCCTGACCGACGCGGATGGGAGCGATTACGGCGTCAAATGCAGGTGCTTTAGGTCGATTTCGGATGGGGTTGTGAGTTGCTGGGATGGGTTGCAGGATGTCGTGGTTAAGCTGTATGAGATGGGCCGTTCCGATCCTCGGAAGTTCGTCTTCGCCGTGAAGATGGGCTTGTCTTTGGCCCTCGTTTCGCTGGTCATCTTCTTTAAAGAGCCGCTCGCGGATGTTAGCCAGTACTCCATCTGGGCGATTCTTACTGTCGTTGTGGTTTTTGAGTTCAGCGTTGGTATTATCTTTGTTTGTTTCAGCATTTTCCCTTTTTTGTTTTGCCCTGTTTTTGAAGAATATAGTTTATTGTTCTTATGAATTAATCACGCTGTTTCATTTTCCAAGTGTGTTGTGTTCATGTTTTGCTGTTGAAGAACAAGGGAAGATAGTGAAGGTTGTTGTTTTGATTTCAATCCTCAGGTGCAACTCTGAACAAGGGATTTAATCGGGCTATTGGGACATTATCAGCTGGAAGTATTTCCCTCGGCATTGCAGAGTTATCGGCCAAGACTGGTGATTTGCAGGAGTTTATTCTTGTATTCAGTATCTTTATAGCAGGTTAGCATAGTTGGATTCAAGTTACTGAATAGCTGATTTTAGATTCTTTTTCCGCAGTTGATGCCTTTGCGATATGTCTTATTCTGATCTTATGATGTTATTTGCCATATGGTATTCAGGATTTTGTGCCAGTTATGCTAAGCTTTACCCGACCATGAAGCCATACGAATATGGGTTTCGGGTGTTCTTGTTGACTTACTGCATTGTCATGGTATCTGGGACTTCTTCAACATTTTTCCAAACAGCTTTTTACCGGCTAATGCTCATTGCTGTTGGAGCTTTCATATGTTTGGTTGTTAATACGTGTATCTACCCAATCTGGGCTGGGGAGGACCTGCACAAATTGGTTGTCAAGAATTTCAAGGGTGTGGCTACTTCCTTGGAAGGTTTGATCAATTTCCCTGTTTCTAGTATGATGGGTCAATATTTTCTTTTTCTCATTCAATTACAGGTGATTTTCATTCTTATCAATGAGGATTGATTTGCATCGCACAGCCATTCAACTTTAAAGTTTACCACTCTGTCAAATTACTGTTACATTCAAAAGCCAGACAAAGATATGCTTTTAGAGTGTGATTGCTAGCACTAGACTTTTGACATTGCTTCAGTTTTTTTGTCTGAACATATGATTGGTGGCAGTGATGGAAATCAAAGTTCAGTGGAAAAAATGGAAATAGCACTAAAAGATTCAATGATCAACGTGGATATTTGCGCCTGATTTTGTATTATTACTAAACAAGAGAGTTCTGCGTGCTAATTTATATGGCTAATTTATTCAGGGTGTGTTACTGGATATTTGGAATGTGTGGAATATACGAGAGTTCCTTCGAAAATACTGACATACCAAGCTTCTGATGACCCCCTTTACAATGGTTACCGAACAGCTGTACAATCTGTCAGTCAAGAGGAATCACTGGTATGCTCTTTCCCCCTTCTTTTAATCAGTTGGGAATCATAACCGACCTTTTCGTAATGGCAGTTAGATTTTGCGAGATGGGAGCCACCTCATGGCCCGTACAAGTCATTTAAATACCCTTGGAGAAACTATGTGGAAGTAAGTGGAGCTCTGAGGCATTGCGCTTTCATGGTGATGGCGATGCATGGCTGCATTCTCTCCGAAATACAGGTAATATTATGCATTCTTGCTCGACCTCTTCTGATATTTTAATAATGATGCTGCTTCAGTGATTGATTGCATCTGACGTGGTTAACTGCATGAATTATTTAGCCCATGTTTGTGTGGCGTCTTTCTCCTTTGAGTTGCACTGTGTCTCCTATTTTGTGCTATGATGTCAAATGGGCAGCTTAATTCTGATGGGGTCTATGACTCTAGAGGGATGATTTCCATTTGCTGCTTAAGCATATCTGCATTTTCAGTGTATTCTAATGCCATCTCTTTGGCAAGCTGATAATCATTAGGAAAAAATTCTATTGGGTCCTTAATTTTTGAAGGCTCCGGCAGAAAAGAGAAAGGTTTTCAGTGATGAACTTCAAAGGGTTGGCACTGAAGGAGCTAAGGTATTACGAGAGCTTGGAAGCAAGGTTGAACGGATGGAGAAATTAAGCCCTGAAGACATACTCTTACCAGTGCATGAAGCAGCCGAAGAACTGCAGATGAAGATAGATGAGAAGTCGTACCTCCTAGTTAATTCACAGAGCTGGGAATCCGCATTGCAGCCCAAGGAACTCGAAGATTTGGAGAACTTCCAAGATTCTAAAGATGCTGAAAATAGACAGACAGTGATACATTCGTTGAGTGATATTTGTTGGGAACCACAGCTCTCGAATGTGGCTGTCAATTCACCACTTCCTGAATTTGTTTCCTCAGACAGTATGATCAAGAGGGCATCGTGGCCACGTCTCTCGTTTAACGCAAATCCTTCGCCTAACGAACTGGAGTCGAAAGTATATGAGAGTGCTAGCTCCTTATCTCTAGCGACATACGCTTCACTTCTCATTGAGTTTGTTGCGAGGCTTCAAAATCTCGTGGATGAATTCATAGAGCTTAGTGAGAAGGCAAATTTCAGGGATCCAGAGCCGCAGCTGGTGCCCAATGAAGAAGTCGGCTTCTGGAGTAGGCTTCTGAGGCATTTTAGGTCCAGAAACTGAGACAGGTCAATCTTACTTCCAGGTCGTATTTGATATAAAGTTTTGAATTTTGTGAGTGTAGTCGGATAATACATGGCTTTGCTCGTGTTTCCATAAGAACGGAAACTAAGGTTGTGCCAAGAGGCCATCATGCGGGGGTCTCTTCCATGGTAACATAAGTCAGGCTATTGGTGGGATTTTTTTTTTTTTTTGTCGCTCCCTGTGATCATATGGTAGGTTTTGTTGAACTTGAACTTATGAGCAGAGCACGTATGTCGTGAATATGGTTAATTTGCTTGACCAGATGATTGAATTGGCTTTGTCTTGTCAAGCTATCAAGGCGAACAGAAACTGAAGAATGAAAGGATGGTACCAAAAAAAAAGACAATTATGTTTCGGAGCTTGCTAAAGAAAATAGGGAAGAAGGGAAAGCATCTGTTTCCTTTCGTTCTCATTAATTAGAAAGATTTCGTTGAAGGAGTGATCCTTTTCTATGGTAATCTCTGCTTCCTGTCTGGATATTTCACAAAAGTGGTTCCATAAATATGTGCTTTTGTACTTTTCTTGGAGCAATTTCTGTCGGGGAACTAATTAGATGCATCAAGGAGAATGTCTCTGTTCTCTAAGTGGAATTTGTTAGATAGGCTACTGAAAACCCGATGCATATTAGTTTCGCACTCCCTGGATCTGAATTCAGTAGATCGAAAGTTATCATGTTAGTTCTCTCGCGTTCTTGCAGTGCCAGAAAGACATTTCATGTGGTTTGGTTTCTCCATGAGTGGCTGGTGAGCTCCAACATGAATTTCTGCTCATGGTAGTCTTCTACATCTGAAAACTGCAAGAACGGTGGAAATTTTCAATTAAGTTAAACTGGTGTCTAAATTATTTCAAAATGTCCAGGGTCATCATTACGTTAACATTGAAAAGAAGCCTCGCAAACCACTCACTTAACACGAGCGATGTGTTCTTCTTTTCTGAGTTCTCAATTCAGACCCCATAAAAGTGACTGAGTGAATGATTGATAGTTCTGCCACGAAAGAGGACGATGATTAAGTTTTCCACGACAGTTACGGCGCTATTCACAACCGGGGGAACTCGGTCAATCTGTGATTGTGAATAGTGCCATAAGGTGTGTCAACCCCAACTGTAGGCATTTAATTCATCTTCATTCACTCCGGACGCGAGAGACTACTATATTTGCCTACCAGTAGTAGTCAAAACCGTAGTCCTGATGTGGTGTTTAAACACTCACCACCGTGAAGCTCTCTAATTCATGTCTATATTTGTCTACCCGACAGAGAAGGAATAAGAGGACAGGGCGGGGTCTTCTCTCATTCTAGGGCGATTTTCCCGCCTATTTTCTCCGTGAGCCTTTTAAGAACCTGCTCAGGTCCAATCTAGCAAAGGTTTTGGTGTCGCCTCTTCTGTTCTACTTGTCATTGTATCAATTTTTCCGGGGCGAGTAACCTGAAGATCGCCATTGGAGGAGGATCGAGTGGTTGAGAAGGATCATTTTCTGCGACTGAGCATAGAGAAAACCATCCATCAGTTTTGCTGGTCTGAAACGTACAGAACAGGACACATCAGACACCACAACATTTTTTCAGCTTTTCGCGGTATAGGACATCATAGAAAGAGACTATCTTCGATTCACCGACGGTGTACGAACCATCCATAAGCAGGCCCACTTAACCTCACGTCCTTCTGACAAAAAAAAAAAAAAAACCTCACGTCCTAACCCCTTTTTATTAATTACAATTATTTTTCAGCATGTTAATTATAAAATTCCCTTGAACCTAATTGCTTCTTAAAAAGGGCGGACCACGGGGGATTGTTAATTTCACGTGAAAATTACTAAAAAATATTATAAATTTATTATAATTATGCCAATTCAGTTCTAACTCTTTCCTTTTTTGTTATTTCAATCCTAAAAAGCTAGATAATTCAGCCAATTATGATTGACCAACATTATACGTATAATTTTTAATAACATTTACTTTTTGGAATATTTTAATAAATTTTTTTTTTCTTTTGCTTCTTTCCCCACAGTGGCCGGTGAGGCTTTGGCAAGGCTTGTCGGCCATTGGCGAGGCCATGGCCTGCCGGAGCCTTGCTAGCGACTATAGGGAAAAGAAGCAAAACAAGGAAGAATAGAGGAAAATGAAAAGAAAAATCGAAAAAAATTAAATATTTTTAAAAATTGTTTACATCGGTGTCGGGTGGACGGCTAGTGTCGGTCGATATTCACGTCAATGTCGGTAAGCCAAAATTGGCACAATTGCAAATAATTTATGACTGAATTGACTAAAAAAATGTTAGGATTAAATTAATACAATTATAATAAGTTTATAACTTTTTTGATAATTTTTCCACATTTCACTGCACAAAAATCATTCGGATCTCATTTTAAGATCACACGTATCAATCTATTATAGTTAAATCAGTCTTTTGTGCAAGAAGACTTCAGGATTTTTTTTTTAATAAATAAACATTGGAAGATGTCGGTTTTTTGTGATTAAACAGTTTAATTATAAAGGTACATGTATAATATTACGTCTGCAACATAAATTTAGAAAATTCAATAATATCTTTTGATGTTAATACTCCAAACTTAATATTTCGACTTCAAAATTTTCCTATTTTCGATTTTGTGAATGGTTAAATCTAATCTACAATTATTACCAAAAATAAGATTTGTTCGTCCATCAATTTTCATATACCACCAGTACACCTATATAATACAGTGCTCCAAAGGTCCTATCACTTTCAGATCACCTGCCAATCAGTTGCAAGTTCTCTTTCGGACCAAAAAAGTTGCAACAAGGTCAACTTCCCTTCCCAGAAATGAGGTGCCCGAAGTGTCCATTCTCGATCATACGTTGATTGGTGGATTTGTCACTCACTACGGATGGAATTCAGCACTGTGAGGAGTATGCGCCGGTGGTCACTTGAGTGCTAAGTAGGGGTAAGTATGCTCTGGGTTGGGCCAATCCACCCCCTAACCTTAGGATTAACCCGCACAGTGATGGTTCTCAATTTTTGGGGCCAAGGACCGACCATATTGAGCTTGGGATAAAGGACCGGACCGACCCAATGGGTTCGGTCTGATTCCAAAGTCAACCCGGGACCAACTAATAATTTTTTATTTCATTTTTTATACTCATTAAAAAACGATTGAGGACTAGATTGACCCAAAAGGTTCGGTCCGGTTTTAAGATCAACACAGGACTAATAAATAATTTTTTATTTCATTTTTTGTACTTATTGAAAGGGCAACCGAGGACCGTACCGACCCAATGGATTCGATGATGAGTAAGGTCAACTAAGAAAGTCAAGTGGTGAGGGTTAAGTGGGGTGAGTGTCGAACAGAATGAGCATCGAATGTTGAGTGAGGAGCAACAAGTCAAGCGAGCATCGAGTGGCGAGCGGCACAAGTGACCCAAAGAGAGCGAGGCGAGTGTCGAGTGGTGAGCGGATAAGTTTTTTTTTTTTGCGATTTTAGCTAATTGAAAACTAACAGGACAAATAAGACAAAAGATAATGAATACTATAGGAGGATGCCATAAGGTGCCTTTTTGGACGCCGTGAGGACTCCTCAAAAAAACATTTTCCTCATTTGTAAATTATGACTATTGACGCCGTAAAAGATATTAGAAACCTAAGTTATTAAAGAACAATGTAAAATTACTTGAACTCCTCACTAAAGAACTGTTTAATGTTGTTAACACCGTTTATTTTAAGGTTTTCTATATATAAAAATTTATAAATAATATATATATATATATATATATGTATATATATAGTCAGGGTTGGTATGGGTTGGATCGACCCGGAATTCTTAGGACCGAGAATTGACCCGCACAGTGCTGGTTTAGGAATTTTAGAACCAATGACCGACCCAGTTTCCCTGGGAACTGGACCAAGACTGGTAGGGTTGGGCTAATCCAGGGTCGATCCAGGGTGGACCCTAAACTGATGCTCATCCCTAGTGCTAGGGATTGGGATTGACGTTGGATCTAAAGGCTGCACTAAGTTTGGAGTTGGTGCAGATGTCCTAAGTAGAGAAGATGTCAATTAAGTAGCATCAACACCGACACGCCATACATGACACAACACAACACGGTATGATATGCCGACATGTCATTTTTTTAAAAAATAGAGAATTCCGACGCGTGATGACATATTATATATTAAATGTGTATATATATATATATATATATATATAACACACATTATAAAAATTATAAATTATCATTTTTATTATTAGTTTAATCAAATTAATTTGATTCAAATTCACAAATAAGTAAATAATAAAAAAAGAACCTAGAATTATTTTACAATAAAAATCGTGAGCCACGGTCTCACGGTAAGTAAGAGTCAAAAGAAAAGATAAGATTAGGTTTTTCTTCTTTCCTCCTTTATTTATTTATTTATTTTACATATTTACATTTTGACCACTCAATTATTGAAATTTTTTAAAATTGATCCAATGCATATTGGAATTAGGTGTCAAAATTTTAGACTCGTGTTTCAGGAGAGTTGATCATACACCTGTTGATCGCGTGTTAGTGTTGGACACGATATAAAGGCTCTTAGAGAGTGTGTCGGTGCTTCTTGAGATATCAAGAAAGTGGTGAGACGAGTTATGGGAGGCGACAAGGGAGAGGAAACTAAAAGAAGGGCAAGGCAACGATGTGTGACGAAATCGCTAGGAAAGCTATTGGGGAAGGTGGATCTTCCAACTAAGTTCAACTTCATTGATGAAAGAACTCAGGCGACATAGAGCTGCTTGTGAATCGAAATGAAGCCTAGACTAGTGTAGCATCCTCTTCTATTCTTGAATTTCTTCTCCATCCTTTCATTGCATCGATGATCGACCAAGAACATGTTGCGCCATGCTTTCATATTTAAGAGCTACTATTGTAATGTCCAGTGTAACATCCACGGTTTCAAGCTATGAGAAAAGGGCTATGGAATCGATGTGCTAATAAGAGGGATTGGCTTGGGACAAAGGCACCATGCCTTGTCTCGTGTCCATCAATGAAGGCATTGCACCTTGCACCGTGCCAACGCACTGTGCCATCAACTTAGTCGGGATAGGCAATTTTTGCCAATGACTAGCCACGATGATGGTGGTTTGGCTACAAATCTTGGATGAGTTGGGAAGGTTGATCGTGGATGAATGCGAGGAGTCCTCACTCAACCCCGTTAGGGCTTCAAATGGCCTAATTCTCATGTTTTCTATGTTCTTGAGAAGAAGACATAATATAAAATTCAAGAATACCTCATTAAATGCATGAGATGAATCACCCCTCTTATGTGTCCACTTAAAGATTTGTGCTTTTGGAAAGAAGTAAAGGACTTATGGCCTAAGTGTATCAATCGAAAAGAAGGTTCTAGGATACCTCATTAAATGCAAGAATGAGTCACCCCCTCTTAGGTGTCCACTCTAAAATTGTGTAATGATAAGTTAAGGTTCGCCTTAGGGAAGAAGTTGGTGACTTGTCTAATGGCCTCATTTCCATGTTGGCTATGTTCCTTAGAAGATGGCATAAGGGAATGTTCCAGAATGCTTTGTCACGACCCGAACTCTAGGCACATGCACATCCCTCAATGGTCGATGAAAGTTTGCAACATCCCAGGAACTGTTGTCGACCCATTTATTATTTTACGCATGCGAAAACGTAAGATAATCTTCATTCAACAAAAGCAGTGGGATAGAAACGTAGGATAATATTTTTCTTTCAAGCCACACCTACAATACAGTAGTACTTATATACAGACCAGGGTTCGCTACTACACTATCATACTTCTCAACCTCTCTAGGATGAACTGTCACCCATTATCTAGCCTCGATGGAAGAACCGTCATCACCTGGAAGGAGATAGCGAGAGTCCTACTCTTCCTTCACCTGCAACCAATTGTACATGACCTGGCTTTCCTCCATTTAGGGGCCTAAAAAATTTTAGCCCACTAAGGGGTGAGATCACTTCTCAGCAAGTTAATTCCCTAAATCCAGAGTAGGAAAATGGTACACTCCACATGCAATCTAGTCGCGTTTCTTATAACTCTTTTAATACCAACATGATCCTGCATATTAGTACCAATCAAAACATATCTAATAGTATCGAGACCACATATCATATGTCACAAATGATGTCAATGCACAGATAAAAGTCTTCCGGCATAACTGGGCATCGTCTCGCTCTATCGAGCACGGCAACGTCTACATCTAGACAGCATTCCATAAAGGAGCATCGGCCCAGCCTCCACTGCGACCGGCATCCGTTGACGTGGAGCATTCCCGAAGGAGCATCGTCTGGCTCAAGGGCTCGTGACGGAATCTCATGTCATGTATGCATGCACTCGTCATCATAATTCAGTGATCAATTGCATATTTCATTCACAACATCAATTAAGCTAATCTCCAACAAGAAACATCTCAAAACAGATATAAACTTCCACTGATCAGAATTGGCAGAAACTGCCCAATTGCGCACTTTCGGGTTCAAGACCAGAAACCAATTCATATGAGCTCGAAAAATTATCAAACTTGAACATGTGCTAAAGGACATGTAAAAAAACATTTTTCATGAAGAAATCAAGGCCCAGATTCTTCTGGATTCGGCCCAGTAATTCAGTCAATCCAGTACAAAAATCGGATCAGTTTCCAGCGGTTCTGTTTTCCGAAATCAACATGTTTCAGGGTTTTAAACAAGTCCATTTGGTCTTAAATTTGAGTATGTTCAACTAGAAAATGTAACAAACAACTTTTGTGAAGAACTCATTTTTAAAATCGAACCCGAAGGATCAGTAACAACCCACAGAATCCTTACAGGTCGCAAATTTCAGTGCAGTTCGAGTTTCTGTTTAAAGATAATGAAGCCAAAATCATTTTCCTTTAAATCCAAAAAATCCTGGGAAAAATATATGTTATACTTGAAGATGTGTAAAACATTTCTTCAGAAGGAAATTTCTTCAAAATCGCAACACATATGAGTTTACAAAAATAATAAATCGTCCACGCCCAGAAAACAGTTTTACAGAACATCCCCTGTTCTTGGCCGAATCATCCTCTACAGCTCTTATCTTGCTATTTTAACTAAACCTAAGCCTTTCTATAACTAATCTAACATTTATAAACTAATATTAACTATCTCTAATCTCACCTAAACCTTTCTCAACTAATTTCAACCCCTAAACAGAGGTATACAACCCCTATTCCAGATTTAGGAAAATAACTCACCTATTTGGAACTAACGGCAGCTCTCGCTTGTGGCTGGATGGCGATATGTGGACAGTGATGGCCCATGGCCATGGCACAAGATGGTGGCTGGTTTGGGACAGGACAGCAGCACACGGTGCTGTTTTGGAAACAGAGCAGAAAAGAAACTAAAGAGAAAAGGAGAGGAAGAAGAGGGAAGTGGGAGTGGGGGTTGTCGAGAGGAGGAAGGGGGAAAGAGGAGAGAAAAACAATAAAGTAATGGGAGGAAGTTGCAGGGAAATTGTAGGGAAATTGCAGCAGAAGGGTTGGCGTAAGTGAGGGGGTGGAAATTTCGTAGGAAGGAGAGAGGAAAATGCTTGGAAGTTTCACTGAAATTTCCTTCAGCTTTTGGCCAATTTTTCCATGGAAATTTTGGTCACCTATCACCATCACAGGCCTCACAAAGTTTCCAACGTTGTCTCTTCTAAATGAGATGAAAGAAAAGGTTGGAATCCATGTAAACTGCTGAATCCGAATTTAAAGTTGGTTCTCGTAGCTTTTTCCCATAGAGATTGAGTTCCTATCCCTATCAAGTGGTCCCTCTACTTTATGCATCCTTATTTCACACAAATGGCATGGAAATTGAGGTGAAATTCTTGGCCAAAGGCCTTCCTACGAATTTCCTTACTTGAAGAAACCTATCATCATTTCCTTTTTACCAATTTACCACTTGAGTTAATAGGGTCAAGTTCCCTAGTAGTCACTTATAAATCCTCATTTAAACTTCTATAACTCTTTCTCCAATTGTTTCATAATAAATGCCCAAAACATATTTAAAAAGTGGCATTTCCTTTTTATTCTTTTAATTTGTTACTCTTACCCATTTTCCGTTAACAATTCTAGTCGTCCATAAATTTTGAAAAGATGCAACAACATTCCCCGGGATTAATTGTGACACGTGAAAATTCTTAATTTCTGTAATCGATATCATTTCCTCGGTTAATTTCAGTTAAATGTGATTTTAGCGCAACCTAAATTATCGGTTAGTTTTTAGGAATTTTCGATGTTACTGACCCGTGGTCGATTATTCCCGAGCCACAATGTACATCTTCGACGCATTTGCAATTCTCGATTGTCGTGAAAATCTCGAGGTTTCAATGACGAGCACAGGGTACCAAAACAATAGAAAAATCTGTTTAGTGCCAATCAACGAGAATTCTGTAATTAGATGGAATCACCCAAGCCTAATTTTATCTCTATCGAATCGACCTATTTCCAATTTCTGATAGATTTTCGACTGTGCCAAAATGATCCTTGTAGACTAACACGGTGGAGCAGTCGATTTTTGGTCGAATTCTCAAGTCTGTTGCATCAAAATCCTTTAATAACTTTCCCGATTAGTCTAGTTATCTCATGAGTGATCAGCTCAGAGAATAGCGCTATAAGCACATCGACGAAAAGCCCGATTTATTTAATTGAAAACAGAAGCGGAAAATCAGACTGTCACATGCTTGGTCATTAAATGCAAAGGAATGATTCACCCCTTTAGGTGGCCATACAAAGATTTTCTAATGATGGAAAATGATTTGCCTTGGAAAAAAAGATAGAGGCTGCATGTTTGTATTCTTTTTTTTTGTTCAAGAACAAATTTTCTGTTTTTTTGTTCCCGGAACAAAAAAGAACAAAACGCTTTGTTTGCGTTTTTGTTCAAAATCAATTTTTTGTTCCCGGAACGAAAAAGAACAGAAATGAGAAACAAAAAAAAAAAAAATTGTTTCTTGTTCCGAAAACACTTTTTTTTTTTGTTTTTCTTCTTTTCTTCTTCTTTTCTTCTTCTTCTTTTCTTCTTCTTTCTTCTTTGGCCCGTTGCCGGCCTCGGCCATGGCCGGCGACCGGCCGTCGAGGGCCGGCGACACCGTCGAGGGTCGGCGACCTCGTCGGAGCGTCGTCGGCCCCGGAGAGCTCGAGCTCTCCCGGCCATGGCGAGGCCGAGCCTCGCCCGCGCCGGCGACGCTCGGCCTCGCCGGGGGCCGGCGAGCCTTGCCGTGGCTGGGCGAGGCTGCCGGCCCCCGTCGGCCGGTCGCCGAGGCCAGCGACCGGCCAAAAGAAGAAAAAAAGAAAAAAGAAAGAAGGAAAAAGGAAAAATAAAATAAAAACATTAAAAAATTAAAAAAAAAAAAAAAGAATAAAATATACCAAATATGTTTCTATTCATTTTTTATTCCCGAATAAGTTTATCAAATGCATTCTTTTGTTCAAAAACTGTTCTCCGGAACAGAAATAGTTTTTTCTATTTCGTTCCCTGGAACAATTTTTGAACAAAACAAAACAAACAGCCCCATAGTGATTTATGCTTAAGTGGACCAATAGAAGAGAAACAAATAAGCCTCCAATAATTCCCATAGGCCACTAGACAACTAAGTAGTCGTGCCACTTTAAAAAAGATGATTGGGCCACTAGGACAAACAATGATAAGGGCTTTGTCTATAAATAGAGACACCACCCATTCATTTCTCACCCTTAAATCTTTCCTCCACTCTTGCCTTGCATGTTTCCCCTCTCCCTCTCTTAGCTTCTCGCATGCCCACCCCTCACTGAACTGCCTCTCTAGCTCTTGAGGTTTGTCAAGGTAAGTGAAATCTCTAATCTTTGGCTAGAGCAATGTACTATGTTATTGGATTTGACTATGAACATGTTAGTCATGTCTATGCATGAGTAAGTGGATCTCCTAACCATTGACTAAGGCGTTGTGATATGTTGTTTGAGTTAGTTGTATTCTTAATTGTGCTTGTGCATTTAGGTTGTTCTATGACTTGTTCTTACAATATTTTCTATGGTTTGCTCATAATGATGGATTTGTGAGTTGGAGTATGTCTTAGGCTAAGGACAAGTCTTGCTAGGCCTTAGGTCGGCGTTAAGGTGTGAAGGACCGAACTGGCTGGGCCTTGTATCGATAGTGAGGCGTGTTGATCCAAGCCTCGCTTGGCACTAGGTCAATGCTTAAATAGGTCAATTTGAGCCATGAACCTTGTGCCTTGCCCAGTATATTATGTAATTATAGTATTATAGAACATGACACGCACACGTTTGAATGAGCATGCTCTCAGGTCTTGTATGTGTGGGCTAAGAGGACAAAATGATAAATTAGTTTGTGCGTTGTACAACGTGTTATTACTTAATTAAGATAAGACTTGTCGTTACATAATGTTGGTGGCAATGCCTCTCATAAAAATAGGATGCCTGGTGGATTTCGGATGTTCGGTAGATTTTGGATGCCCGATGGATTTTGGATGCGCGGTGGATTCCAAATATCCGATGAATTCTAAATGCTTGCTGGATTGATGAATGAACTTGTTTGTGCATGCTTCTGTGTGTATTATTTAATGAGTTTGTTTAATAAGTTTGAGGTAGAGTAAGCATTGATGATGAGTTGAAATAGCTCACATGCGTATGATGCCGGACTTGAGGCTGAATGCCCTAGTTGATACCAAGAAACCCTTGAAAGTATGAGATGCCCCGGTTGAGCTGAGAAGAACCATTTGAGACGGTTAATGAACCTTTTATACATATTGTCATTTGTTGTTTGATAAGCTTACTTGGTAAGGTAGTTTGTTTGTAAATTGAGGGTAACTTATTTAGTAAGGTAGCTTGTTGAGTAATGAAGGTAGCTTATTTGGTAAGTTAAGAGTAATTTGTTTGGTAAGCTGAAGTGGGTCATGCATTGAAGGTAAGCCAGTACGAACATATGCATATAGTCAAGGAAAAGCAATGGTTTGCTATTGGTTTACCATTGATATTATAGTGCGTGAGATGCCCGCATGCTTGATTTGATGACGAATCAACCTCCTAGATGAGGCTTAGTGATTTTACTTATGAAGTCATTAACTCACCCTTTTATCTCTTAGACTTATAGGTATGGACGTCTCACATCATTTTTGGGAGCTATAATTATGTTAGAAGAGATATGAATTTCCTTGACCTATATGCGAGGATGATGTAAAAAGAAAAAGGGCAGTAGAGAAAGGACTTGTAAAATATAATGATGTCATATAAAGTAACATGTTTGTATGTGTATAACCCCGTCTTCCAGTTGTTGTTTTGTTTGGAGAGTTTTATAAATGCATTTCCGCATGTGCATATAAAAATAAAAAATAATAAAAAAATGGGCCGGCGACACACTTTGGAACGTCACAACGATAACCCCCAACTGCTGCGACCTTAGGATGGGGTCGGGTCGTTACATACAGTTCCTGCATTATTGCCTAACATCCTTGATGCGTGAGGCGATGCCTTCCCCGATAAAGGATTCGATGCTACGCGGGAGATAAAAGTCAGCATTCTCGGCTCTTTGCGCGAATGCATGTAAAAGTACAAACAAATTTATTAAGTCTAGAATGGCTTAGGTATGCTTCAACTTCATTGACTATGTATTAATTATCCAAAGTGACTCTTCTGCACCAGAAAGAGTTCAAGATTTTAAATGTTCCTAGTCAATTCTGAGGGGGGCGCCATCTCGTGTACCACGCATCTATCTCTAGCTTTTAAGGTTGTCCATAAACTGAGGGATCTCTTGGAATATTGCAGGGTGCGGCAGGTAAACCGTTTACTTTTTCAGTGATTAACCTATAACTCGCCCCCAGTTTTGAATATGATGGCGTGATTGGATTCAGTCTAGGCATTACCGCAAAGTCTTTTCTACATGGATAATCAATTCAAATCTAGACCCATTTTTTTTCTCTTTTGCGATCCAAAAATTCTTGAAGAGCACGGCATATTAACCCGAATTTTATAAGACATTCAAAGCATACAAGAAATCAAACTTATCTTTCTCGCATCACCCTTTTCTTTATATATTTAAAACACCTCCTTGAATACATTCCTGTAGCAGTAATTCCCCTGAGAGCCAAATGGGTAGTGCAAGCCATCAGCTTCACCTTTTCTTCTTTCCTTTCATGGCTCCGGGCCACATGATCCCGATGATCGACATGGCCAAACTGTTCGCCATGAGAGGCTGCAAGTCCACCCTCATCGCCACCCCCTATGACAAGCTCACTTTCATGAAATCCATCGTGAAATTCAAGGATTTGGGCTTCAACATCGATGTCGTCACGGTGACATTACCCCTAAAAGAGGTCGGCTTGCCAGAAGACTGTGACAATATAAACAGGGTCACTTCGATGGAAATACGCAAGCAATTTATGAGAGCCATCACGATGCTGGACCAACAGCTCGAGCTGCTGATAGAGAAACTTGCCCCCGATTGTTTAATCTCCGACATGTTCCTCCCCTGGACAATCGAGGTCGCGGCCAAGTGCAGCATTCCTAGGCTCGTTTTCCACGGGACAAGTGCCTTCTCTGTAGCGGGCACAGAATGTGTAAGGCTCTATGAGCCTCACAAGAAGGTGTCGAGCGATTCGGAGCCCTTCGTCATCCCCAACTTCCCAGGAGAAATAACACTGTCCAGGATGCAGTTGCAGGACTTTGTCAAGGTAGAGACAGAGTTGACCAAGTTCATGGCCGAGGTGAAGGAATCGGATAAGAGGAGCTTTGGAGTCGTCATGAACAGCTTCTATGAGCTCGAGCCGGCTTACGCGGACCATTACAGGACATTCCTAGGGAGACGATCCTGGTTAATCGGCCCGCTCTCACTGTGCAATAAGGATATTGAGGACAAAGCACACAGGGGCAAGCAAGCATCCATTGACCAACTTGAGTGCCTCCGGTGGCTTGACTCGAGGGAAACCAACTCAGTGATCTATATTTGCTTTGGAAGCATGGCGAATTTCAATGCTGCTCAGCTCCATGAGATCGCAGTCGGACTAGAAGCATCAGGGCAACAATTCATCTGGGTGGTAAAGAAGGACCCAAATGTGGAAGAAGGCAAAGAAGAGTGGCTGCCTGACGGGTATGAATCAAGAATCCGAAACAAGGGCCTCATCATCAGAGGCTGGGCTCCTCAGGTGCTGATTCTCGATCATAAGGCAATTGGGGGGTTCGTGACGCACTGTGGGTGGAACTCAACCTTGGAGGCGGTCACAGCTGGCGTACCAATGGTGACATGGCCAGTTGCGGCAGAGCAATTCTACAATGAGAAGTTGGTGACCCAAGTGCTCAAGATCGGGGTTGATATCGGGGTGAAGAAGTGGGTGAGGTGGTTTGGCGACAGCGTGAAGAGCGATAGAGTGGAGGAGACAGTGAAGAGAATCCTGGTGGGTGAGGAAGCAAAGGAAATGAGAAGGAGGGCGAAAGCACTTGCGGAGATGGCAAGAAGGGCTGTGGAAGAAGGTGGGTCTTCTTGGTCTGATTTGGGGGCTCTGCTTCAAGTTCTCAGACTGCAGCGATCGGCTCACGATGAGAAGACCTGATTCATGACCTGAAGCAACCAATCTCGAGTTTTTGCTTCTAGAGAATAAAACTAAAGAAATAGAAACCTTTAGTTCTCAATTTCAGTGTCTCTGTTGTGGTGCAAAACTGGAGAGAAAGGCTGCTTGCTGTTTCTTTTCATGGGATATACCATTGAATTCGTTTCTTTTGAGGTGTTGTTAAGCAATGTATACATGATCTTGAATTCTGTTGTTTCAAAGAAATTAAAATTAGGATCCCGGTTGCAAGTTTCAATTGCACATGTGTAGTTTCCCATTTCTGAAGTCTATTCTTGAGACAGAACTGGCAGAAAGATCTTTGCAATTTCATATTCCATAGAATTGTATTTGCACATCAACAGACGAAAAGACGGGACAGAAAGAGTCAAATGAAAAGAAGAGGATGACAAACTCATCCTAGCAATTTCATGTTAAGGAAACATTTGAATGTTGCACAACTCATATTGTGATATGAATTCATAGTTGAGTTTGAAGTTACTTTTGGCCCAAACATTTGAATGTTGCACAACTCATCTTGTGATATGAAATCATAATTGAGTTTGAAATTACTTTCGGCCCAAACCAGATCGACGACTTTAGTTCGTCATGAACTTGAGTCCATTGCGAATCGTAGGCATGAAACTTTCACACCAATATGATGCTCATGATGTCATATTCATAGATCAGGTACCTTCAATCCTCAAGGTCGGGACTGGCTTTGTGGTTGCAAAGCTGGGTTATGGTGGTCGGAGGGAACGTGAGAAGGGACGCCGCGGAGAAGGCAGAGAGGCGGATGGTCAAATCTTTGATTTGTTAATAAGTTTCTAATGAAGTGACTACGTTCACTGATTAGATCTTAAAATACTTTGCGATCTACAACTACATGCGGGGATGGTAAATATTTTATCGATAAGTTATAAACTGCTTGTCGGTCTAATTGTCAAATATTATGGAAATATGTAATCTTCTTCTCATTATTAGATTTGAAGATGGTAAAATCGCGACTTTGTTGATAAAGTTACGGCTTAATCCATGGGTCCACTTGTTAATGATAAAGTTACGGCTTAATTGATGGGTCCACTAATTAAATTTAAAGCACCTAGGTAATCGACTGTTAGATGTGAGTGATGAATTCATTATCTTGTTGGTAAGTTATAAAATTTTTAATGAGTCAAGTTGTCAAATCTAAAAACACTACGCAAATCTACTATTGGAAACTATATATAACAACAACAATAACAATAACAATAATTAATTTATGTTTCGTTACTTTATTAAAAGTTGATGAGAAGAAGGAAATTGCCAATGAAATTCTACTTATTTAATGATATTGAAGATTGGGAGGATGACACAAAAAATCTCTAAATTTCGGCCTACTATGTAATGTCATCATTGGATTTTTAATTTGTTTAGTGTGGTCCTCGAAATATTCCTAAATGTTCAATCTAGTCATTAAACTTTCAATATGTTCATTTTAGTCCCTCAACTTTTCATTTGAAAGTCAAATTCGTCCTTTAGTATTATTCACAAATTTTCATAATTGCACTATGTCCAATATTTTAGAAGTCTTTTTCATTTCAATCCATTTCCTAAATCAACATAAAAAAAAAAAAATTGAGGAATTAGAACTTCCTAGCAATTTAGTAAATTAGCAACGTAGATTCACTATTAATTTAGTAAGTTACCAACAAAATGAGGAATTTACCATTTAGCTGATGGACCCACTTGTAAAATTTTAAATCACTTTGCAATCTATTATTGAATATGAGATGACAACTGTTGTATTTAATAATGGAACTTAGAGAGTAGTGAATAGATCGATTTATAAAATCTTAACAGTTTGCAAATTAAAAGAAGTTAAGTTTGAGATGCACAAGAAATATCATATCAAGTGCCTGATGCTTCAATCAATTATAAAATAAGATAAATAAAGAGATAGATGATAATGTTCGCAAAACTTATGGTGGTTCAATTTGATCAAGTTTATGTCTACTCTATCAAACTAACCCTACCAATAAGTTGATATACACTTATAATACCTTGAGTGGCTACAACTTAGCAAATGTCGCTTCTATCATAAGTTGATAGATGGTACTATCAACAACTCAACACTGCTCACACATTTGTTCAATTGTTGAAACAAGGCTTACAATGAGTAAAATAACTCTCAACAAGGTAGAACATAAGTCAATAAAATCACGCTTGCAACATAAAGTGAATGTGACTATATCAAAGTTGGCAGGTTCCTCAATTTTCCGTCAGCACTCTCCTTCAACACTGGTTCTCTCATATGGTCTTTGATCTTCAAATTAGCCTTTTGGACAATCATGAAGAGGATCAAATTGCCGTTGGAAATGATGGAGACAATTAGTAGGGACAACCATACATTCAAATCTTTTTAGTAATGGTGAGGTTTTCCAAATAGAGTTAGTTATACTTGGTAATAGTCCGTTCTACCAAATAAATATCAATTAAGTAGATTTTGCTTCAATTATTCCTTATCAATTTCCAAGCCTGAGCTAACTATTAATTCCTTTTGACCTGCAATACTAGTCAAAGGAAGATTTGTGTCTTCTTATTTAGATTGCAATAAATCCAGTCAAAAAAAATCTTCCACATCTGATTTAGTGAGTTACTTCTATCAGCTTTTCCTATATCTATCAAGCTTCCCGTCTGTAGTTAACTTTACGATCTGCTACTCATTTTGTCTTCCTCAGTACATTTGTGATCAAGACTATATTCATCTATTCACCTTGTCATGGTTCCTCCAAATCTTCACGAATTTCTCATTTTTCTCGACTTGCTCACTTTGTACCAAATTCCATCCAACATTAGTTAAGTATATCTATCAAGCTTCCCGTCAGTAGTTAACTTTACGATCTGCTACTCATTTTGTCTTCCTTAGTACATTGGTGATCAAGACTATATTCATCTATTCACCTTGTCATGGTTCCTCCAAATCTTCACGAATTTCTCATTTTTCTCGACTTGCTCACTTTGTACCAAATTCCATCCAACATTAGTTAATCTTCCCGCTTTGAACTTTGGGTTCCATCAATAGTGATAGAACATCCTTTTATATCAATATTACTTGAAACAAGATAACATATCCATTTACCAAATAATAATGAGAAATAAATGGTTTTACCAACTTCAAAATATCATAGGAAGTTTTCCCAACAATAAAACATCATTACCTCATTTTTATAAGTTACAATTTACTTGATGGACGTACTTACAAAATTCTAAAGCACGTGGCAATCAACTAAATGCTATACTTGAGGATGATAAAATTATTATTTCATTGGTAATTTACTAATTAATTTACACTGCACTTATTAAAAACTAAAGCACTTGACATTCTATGAAGCATGGACACATTGCTAGTGCTTCCGTGTCGTGTCCGACACGTGTCGAGCGTGTCGGACACGTCGACACACTCGGACACGGTCAGACATGCGGTCAACGTGTATCGGAAAATCCGACACACGGTCAACTTTTGCCCGACACGTTTGGACACGTGTGTCCGGCAGACGATGGAGGGTGGAAGTGACGGTGAGGGAGCAGAGATGAGGCCGCAAGTAACGGCGAGCCCACGACAGCAAGAGACGGCCAGAGAAAGAGGATAGATTGAGGTGAGGGCCGCCATTGTGATGCTGCGATGGATCCGACGAGGCTTTAGCTGCGAGGGAGAAAGGGCCGAAGGCGAGAGGAAGAGGAGAGGAAGGCGGTTGTGCGGCGAGGAGGAGAGGAGAAGGATCGAGAGGAAGAGGAGAGGAAGGGGGTCGTGTGGCGAGCGGCGAGGAAGGGGGTCATGCGGCGAGCGGCGAGGAAGGAGAAGGATTGAGAGGAGGAGAAGTGGAAGGGTCATGTGCAGCGAGCGGCGAGCAGCGAGGAAGAGGAGGTAAAGCTAGGGTTTTTGATAGGAAATTCAAAAGTAATTAAAAAAGGGACTCTGATGGCCATCACGTATTTTGGGGGAGGGGAAGTGATAGGACAGCCTGGGAAGTGATGGGGACAAAAATAAAGTGGGGGAAATAAACGGTGGGGAGGGAAAGAAAAATAAATTGGGCGGGGGTGGGCGGGGGTGGACAAGAGAAAGAAGATTTCTTTTTAATTGGAAAAATAAATAAATGAGATTAAAAAATAATTTTGAAAAATAAAAATACTGAATTTGAATTAAATTAATTAAAAATAAAAATATTTATTTAATATACAACGTGTCGAAATTTTCTATTTTAAAAACAACGTGTCGATGTCGTATGTCCGTGTCGCTAGATTCATTATTTCACCGGCAAGCGGGCCTCCACGTAAAATATTAAAGTTGGAAATTTATTAACGGATGCTAGATTTTGGAGATGGTAAATTCGTTATTTTATGAAATAATTTTCTAATTAATTGACTGGGCCTATACAAAATTTTAAGATACTTGGTGATCTATAACTGGTGTGCGGGTGATAAAATCACTATCTCATCGGTAGGTTATCGAACTACTTTTTTTTGGTCGAAAAAGTAATTATAAACTATAATGGCACTCTGTAATCTATTATTGGATACCAGATTTGAGGATGGTGAAACTATGACTATGTTGATAAGTTACTAATTAACTAATGGATCCACTTATTAAAGTTGAAGCACTTGGCAATCGACCGCTAGATGTGAGTGCAAAGAATTCATCATCTTGTTGGTAAGTTACAAACTAATTGACGGGCTCTAGTCGTTAAAAATTAAAAACGCTTGGTAATCTATTACCAGAAACTCCATAGAATAAGAAATCCCTTTAATCTTTTGCAAGTTACTAATAGTCGACCGGAAAAAAAAAAAAATCGCCTACCAAATGTTACTTATTAAACAACATTAAACATTCGACTTTTCAAAAAAACAACACCATTAAACATTTATTAGCGCTTCTTGAAATTTATTATCACCGAACTCAGTTCTGCCTTTTGGCAAACGGAACCACGTCCAACTTTCAACGGCATATACAATTTCCAATCAGTAGTCATTTAACTTTTCTGTAGATTTTCTTCAATTCAAACTAATGTTTCTCTTCACACTCCCCAAAAGAAAAAATAAATGATGTTTCTCCATAAGCGAGGAGGCGAAAACCCTAGGCAACAGCCTTAACCCTTTCTAAAAAGGTGGTAATCCCTCTGAAAAGGATATCCCCTTCCTCTTCATTGGGATCATCGTGGGTCAGGTCCGAGCATTACCCTTTTCTTTGCCATGAAGATTGGAATCAATTCGCCATCCAAGCCAAGGGTCGAGACCTTATCTCTTATTACTTAGCATGTCTGTCCTTCACAATGTTCATTTCTTCCAATAATCAATCATTGATTTGCTGCATGTTTTTTCATGACAGAGGGGAAAATATTCTCTCTCTCTCTCTCTGTGATATTCCAAACATCGCTCAAGGATGTATAGACTTGAACTACAAGAAAATCAATCTACCATCTGAAGAATTCTCTTCTTCTACTCGTACATTTCCTCTCGCAACATGACCCATATACAATGGTCATTAGCAACAGCTATTTAAGCTGAAATAATATAGTGTAGCATGCAAATCACAAGATTTATAGAAATATATTCACATGGAGGCCTCTACTTCCAGTCCATGCATCGATTATGCCACGACAGAGATCGTCTTCTTCGACCTTGAGACGACGGTGCCTAAGAAATCTGGACAAGGCTTCTCTGTGTTGGAGTTTGGTGCCATCGTTGTCTGCCCACGGAAGCTCGTCGAGCTCGAGAGTTTCTGCACTCTCATCAGGCCCCGGGACATCACGGCCGTCGGGATGAAATCGAGTCGCCAGGGAGGGATCACCCGGGATGCGGTCTCGAGGGCACCCGCGTTCGAAGAAGTAGCCGATAAGATATTTACCATTTTGAACGGCAGGATCTGGGCAGGCCACAACATCCAGCGCTTCGATTGCGTCCGGATCAAGGAGGCATTCGCTGAGATCGGTAGGGATGCGCCGGTTCCCGTTGGGATGATCGATTCTCTAGGAGTCTTGACTGAAAAGTTCGGGCGCCGAGCTGGTAATATGAAGGTAGGTCCATCGGTCTTTGTCAAGTCAATACAGATACCTGACTATCAGCTTGGTCCTGACCAGCGGGCTTTCTGTTCCTATTTGTATCAGATGGAGACCTTGGCTTCTTATTTTGGGCTAGGACAACAAAAGCACAGGTAATCAAAATTAAAAACCAGCACATTTAAAATAAAATTTACTATCAATCCAAGTCCATTCAAGTTATGATGTCAAACCCTAACCAAATCCAAGACATCTTTCCTTGACCAGGAGTCTCGATGACGTTCGCATGAATTTGGAGGTCGTCAAGCATTGTGCGACCGTGCTATTTCTGGTACTGGCATTCATTTTGATCTTATCAAATGCTTCAATTTCAAGTCCACATGCCACGTTTAGTTGATAAAATCGGTTAATTGATGAGTGCTAGGTTTACTAAAACATTATTACTTGTTACCAAATGATGCACGCAACATTCTTGGAGACATTTTTGAAATCGTTAGTCCAAAAGTGGAGAAAAGGACATTGTTACTACTTCTTTTAACCTGCAAAAAAATAATAAGATTGCATGCTAAACTCTTTATATTTAACGGTGTATTTATGTTTTATGTTTTTATATCGACACGTTCTATTATTGCTGAAAAAAGGAATCGAGCCTGCCTAGCTTACTGAGGGGGAAATGGCAACCATCTCCAAGCATTATTACAAGAAGCAGAAGTAACAACCAACATAAGATGACTTGCAGAGGCGAGGGCAACAACGTTATTAGCCGTAAATCTCCAACTTCTCTCGGATATCAAAGAACTGTTCCTAACGGCAAGGCAAGCCTCGGAAAGGTTTGATAATCGTTAAAGTTCCTATTTTCCTAATTTCATCTTCTTGCTCGGAGATTAGTGCACGATACGGGTTGCATTTCTGCATCATGGAAATGCAATTCAATCTCATGTTCAGGCTGCCCACTAGGGCTTTGATTAGCTCGCGTTCTTACTAGGGTAACAAAATTTACTGAAAAATATAAGACGACTAAAAATGCAAGACTATGCAGCGTGGAGAGAATCTTTTGAACGTGGATAGCAAGATTTGATTAAAATCGTGTCTTTGGATGTTTTAACAGATGACAGAGAAAATGAAAAGTCTCTTCCAGGGAAATCAACCTCTCAACCACTTACTCAAGCACTCCCTACTCAGATAGCAGTGTAACAAGTTAAGTTCTACAGCAATTCACACCACGTCTTCGATATAAGAGAGGCGAGAAGACAGAACTATTTAGCTTGATTGATGGAGCAGGTTGCTGAAGATGGCAGCATCACCAGTCATTTCAAATTTAGATTGCTTGCTGTATAGAATTCGTGCCCTTTTTTCCTTCTGGAAAATAATCACAACAGTGCAGCATACAGTGGCACGAGATCATCCTTATAGTTGCATTATCCATCGATTCTTTTGAATAGTGGCTTCCAAATTGCATGGCTAGTGTGGCGGAATCAATCAGTGACATGTGCAATCATCCTAAAAAAAAGGTCTTGTGAATTTTGAGCGATTCTGCAAAGCCAAAACGATCTGAGCGCATTGAATTTACTGAAGAATAACTCAGTAATCCAAAAGTAAGGTTGAGCATCGGCTCCAGATACCCAGAACGGGCTTAGACCAAGATTTCAACAATAGTCTACCGCTGTATAAACATTTCAATAACCACTTGACCAAGACTTGTTCTTCATTGTGGGCTATGTACTATATAGCCATGCACGCAATGATATATGCTTGATGGCAAACAAATGAAACGATGGAGGAAACCTTAAGAGTGTAATCAGAAGCCATTACATCTGTCTAGGATCTCTACCTTGCTCCCATCTTTGCAAGAAAAATGGATGCGAAGGGCCTTGAGCATGGCGTGAGACTTCAAGTACTCGATTCAGGCAGCAATGAGAACGCCAAAGAGGATTTGAAAGCTCCTGGACAGACCCAGATGTAGTTAACGGCCCGGGTAGCCCAGATTTTCATTGCTTTTTTCCTTCATCTATCCCTCAGGCTGATTCGGACTTGACTTACTGTCGGCTAAGGAAAGCCCGAATCCTCTCCTTTCCTTGTTTCCTAGCGTTGAGGTCTCAGACGAAGACGCCAAACACAGTGACCCGAGTGTCTTGTCTCTCGCTCTCTGCGAATTCATCGTTCCCTTTCTTTGTGTCTTTTCATTTGCTGCTTCTGCTCCATTCACCAATCCCAACCAATAATGCATCCTGCTCTCCCTTTTTCTCTTTGTTTTTCTCTTTTGCTCTCTAGTACGCGTTCGCATATACGTACCCTTTTCCAATGGCCGTGCATGTGTACACATGTACATAATCTCCCCCGCATCATGCAAAAACAAGAGGAGCATCTCATGGAATTCACCGATCTCTCTTCATTCGGGTGAGGCTCCTCTGCAAATCTTTGTCCAATCTTCCGCTCGTCCTTGCATCAGATCTCGCTCCCTCTCTGTGTTTCTCTCCCTCTTTTGCAGTCCGCCACTTCCCATCTTTCTTTCTCTCTCAAACTCGGCAGCATTCCTTCCTGGATAGCTGAGATGTCTTCGCATCTTTGCCTTGCTCGGCATATAAGCTCGAGATGGCAAGGAATCGTATCAAGTGCGCGGCAGGATTCCGTGCCATTCGAATGAAGAGATGGGCCGGGTTACGAAGCGGTCGTGCGGGCTTGGGCTTCGCATGAAAAAGTTCTCAGAAATTCCTTGCTTTGCGGGAGAAAAGCTTTCAGATCCACTCTGCATATCGGTCGGATTACAAAAAAAAGTCGTAATAGTAAAGTTGGTAAATTAAAAATAAAATAATGAAAAGTGAGCTGGTAATATCGAAACCCGTTTGTAATTTTGGGTATGTTTGTTTCATGAAAAGCTCAAGATTTGAAAAATATTTTTCGGTAAATGATTGGAAAATAATTTTTATTACCTGCGAAAATAATTAGACATAAATTGTTGTTGATATTAAAAACATTTTTCATTAAATAATTTTTTATATGATATAAATGATCATTTTTTGGAAGATTTTTTTCAAATCTTGACTTTTCCATGAAACAAACACACCCTTAATTAGATAAAAGTTAATAAATTGCTCTAAATTTGGTTGGTATTTATACAATCCATACGTTTGTAAGGGATCCCAATACTTTTTCTTTTCCCAAATTATCCTCAATAAGTCATTTTACAAATATCCTATCAATTAGACAATTGCTTAAATCAATAATTCCATTTTGTCTCTCAATTAAAATTTGAAGCTTCTATATTCTATGAACGAACATACGGGAAAACGTAATCTTGGATTGTTATTCTCCTTCCTCTGTGCGTGTACAATTATTTAGTGTTGTGTCCATTTCTTTCCACTATTTAATAATTAAAAAAAATTTGCAATCAGGTAATTTTTCAAAATTTCTTGAATGGCAATTTTATTGTACAGGAAACAACTGCGCACTTTCACTAGTAATTAATAAATCCGAATTGTTGGTATGTGTTTCTAAAGATAATGGTAATTTGCATGCGATTGGAAAAAAAATAAAATTGACATAAATTAGTAACCTAGTTAGTTTTTAGGGTTAATACCTGAAAAACTCCAAACTGGTACACTTATGACAAATTTACCAAAACTATTTTTTTGACCATAAAAAACCCCAAATTGATACACATGTGACAAATTTACCCCGCTTGACTATAAAAAAAATCTTTAACTGGTACATTTATGACAAATTTATCCCAAACTAATTTATTTGATCACAAAAAACCTCATAAATTTATGACAAATATACCATCCACTAAATTAGATTAATACCATAAAAAAATCACAAAAATTGTAAACTGTAACAAACGGAGTGTAAAATCTCAAATTGGTATATCAGTTAACTGTCACGTGTCATTTAACTTAATAATTTGACAATAAAATTTAACGAAAATTAATAGAGGGTAAATTTGTCACAAATGTACCGGTTTAGGGTAAATTTGTCAAAGATATACTAGTTTAGAGCTTTTGGTAGTCGAAAAAATAGTTTGAGGTAAATTTGTCAACAAGTGTGCCAGTTTGTGGTTTTTCAGGGTATTAACCCTAGTTTTTAACACTTACCAATATTTATTGAAATTTAGCATGAGAATAAGAAATCCTTATATTTGATAGACGAAACAAAAGAATTTGTCATGATTATTTCACATCCTAACATCAGTCGAAAAGATCTCAACTATAAGGCTTCGATTGGGGGATGCACTCTGAATATTCTCAAGGCAAAAATCTAGTAATTAAGGTCTATTTTGAAGTGGAAAAAAAAGAAAAGAAACAAATTCCCCGATTTACTCAATAAGCTGGTCTTTACGTCTGTAAAAAGAGAAATCACAGATTTGATCTATCTATAAGATTATTTTGGAGGGAACATAGCAATTTGCATCAAGTCATCCTGATTTCTATCCCAGTGGACTACCAAAGGGTCTTGTGAGTTGTGATCAGTACTGCAGAGCCAATAAATCCGAGTGTGATGAATTTGCCGAAGTTTATCATAACTCATCCAAAAGTACAGTTAAGCATCGGGTCCAAAACCCGGAATCGGCTTAGATCCTTCAGTTCTTAATTCCAAGGCCTAGAACTTATTTTGCACTATTAATTGGAGAAAAATACAAAAATAAAATAAAATCATGAACTTACTTTATTTATATCAATGTAGTTATAAACTTTTCAATTATATCAATTGAGTCCTAAATCTTTTTTATAATTCGTAGTTCATCTGGCCAATATAGTTCACCGAACGCGCCGTCTTTGTACTCCATGTGCTGATTTGAGACCTCGAAGAGCCTTGTCCTGGCTCGATCTGCTCTTCTTCGGAGACGATCTTCACCATTGAAGCATCAAGGAAATCTGTTCTTCAATCTGCTCATCCTTCAAAGCTATAAAGCTCAAGGTACGTTGAACATAAATTCATCTTCCATCTCCGGATGTTCATTGTGTTGAACAGTGACTGAGGATTCTAATTTCTGTTTGTGAAAAGCTTACCTACTATTGAAGTTCACTGGGTAATCTGAACTTGTAAGATAGTTTGGTTGTGCTTTCCTATTTGGCTGTTGCATTTTGGACTCAGGGCCGAGATACCTACCTTCTGCTCGATAAAATGCTCAAGCTAGATCAGAGTTGGCTCTCGAGTGTGTCTTTTAACTGTTGATCGTTAGATGTAACCGATTCATGTCTGAAACTGAACCATTGATGAAATAAGTTTTGCCATGTTCGACGAGAGTCATATGGATCTTCATGTCTATTTGTTTGTCAACTGAACATGCTTTGTTACGTCCTGTTTTGATAAAGAAAGGTTATTAAAACAACATGTTCTAGATTAAAATCAAATCAGTCCTATTCAAGTTTTCATCGGTGATTGCAGACATTTGGAAACTCATTATGCCTTTGTTCCGCTCCTCAATCATATGCATGTGAGATGTTTGTTGAAATGTTTCAGAGGCACGACTGAATAGAGATCCATGAAATTTTCAGATCGAAAGCATGTCGACATGGATTACTCGTTTTCAATTAATTGTTAATAATTTAAATCCCATTCCAGTCACATCTCACTGTACTCAGATTTGACCCCTGCATTTTCCTTGTGTTTTGTTCTATGTGTTCATGTATATGTCCTGTGGTTTTCCATGGCGATTGGCGATGAGCATGTGGTCTGGAATTATCGTTCTCAACCATCATTTCTAGCAACATCCATCGGTAAGTTTAGTTTTCTAAACTCAGTTTCTTTGCAATTCCACGTATGAGTCATGGTGAATTATAATGGTTCATGGTGGTGGCCAGAAATGCTTAATGGCGGTGCTCATGCGAGTGGTTTGAGTATGCTCTATCTCAGTGGAAAATTAGTCGAATGTGCTTGAAAATTGCTTGAAAGTGCTTGAATTCACTTAAATAAGAGTTTGAAGATGTTCTTAGTTTTCTGGAAATTAGAGTTCGCTGACCTTTGTGTCTTCTTCAATTTTTACGACTTTTGTGCTTTAATTTCAAAATTTTTTGTGAAATATTACTTCTCACAAAGATCTAGATCTTTCCAATGACATAAATTTTATGAAAATCGGAGTTCTTTTGGTCAGGACAAAAGCTTTCTCAATCTAGTAAAAGGTTTTTGAGCTCGATCTGAAGATCTGATCTTAGCGTCCTCCGAGTTTGTTTTGCAAATTTCAGATAGTTGGAAGTCCTTTTTGCAAAAAGTGAAAGAATGAAAGTTCTTTAGTGGGTTTTAATTACAAATATGGAAATTTTGAGGTCATTTTAGCAAATTTTAGGGGTCTTGAATAAATCAGACAATGTCTGACCGCCCTACAAAACAGTTTGCATTTGAGTCGTTAGGGAAAATCAGTAATTTTGTCTAAGATGGAGGGCTTATTTGAAAAATCTTAAAACACAAAAATTGTAAACAAGACGCTGGGTTAGCTTTATGTCAAATTTGGCATGTATTTGATTTTGTTTACTATTTTCCCACATTTTACAAAAAGGGGGTCTGAAGTGGGTCAATTTCAGGGCAATCCAGGAAAATGGTCTAAGGCTGCGTTTGGTCATCCGGATTTCTAATTGGGATAGGACTGGATAAGATAAGATAAAAAATCCATGGATTTCTTCCTATTCCATCAATTGTTTGGTGAACTACGGATTTAAAGTCGGATATCCTCATATCCTATCCAATCAACTGTTTGGTGAACTACAGATTTAAAGTCGGATATCCTCATATATGCAGGTTTAATATTCACAAAATCATCCAAAACAATATATCTTTTTTCAAATTAATAGATTCTCATCGAATTTCATGATTACGCATCGTAATAATCTTTTCCGTTCATTTGAAGTAATCTTTTGGATACCCTTTCGACATCAAACGTTTTAGAATAACCTCATCGAATGAAAATCGTATGAAAGTTATATCACTCATACGAAGTTATATCACTCATACGACCTAAGAAAATGTATGTTCTACAACTCAAGTGACTAATGAAAACTTATGGCACTCGGGTGAATAATGCTCAAAAGTCATAATACTTAAATATATCTTTTCTCCATAAAACAATGATAGTATTTCCAAAGCAAAAATTAGTAACTTTTAACAAGTGCCTTGAGGGCACTCTTTTAACATTTTCATAAGTAAAAAACACTCTACAAAGACAATTACTTAAAAAGCCGACAGGAAGGGAAAGCATATAATCTTAAGTATCATAAACTTAAGGTGTTGGACCCCCATATAATGTCCATTTGTGATAAAAATATATACTAAAATGAGGTAGCAAGAGATAGATACAACTTGTCAATTTTCCCTGTTGCAGCAACTAATTTGCTCAACAGAGTAGCAGCACGTTCTCAAGAAATCCTTTCGCCCAAGCAAAAACCCAGAAAAGGGGGAAGAAGAAAAAGCAAAGAAAATTCAAAACCTAAGCAGATTGAGACTGTTGTTGCATCTTTCCATGCCAAACCCACACAACATCCTTCAAGGAAGGCTTCAAGTCATGGTCGCAAAACTCCTGGTACTCCAGTGTGTCCCCTGCTGTCTTCTTGACTTCCACAAAAGAAAAGCTTGGAGTGACCTCAAAGAACTCTGCATCTATGGCGAGCTGTCCTTTCCTCCCTTCCTTGTTCCCTTGCAGCTTCACCACCCCGTTGTTCGTCTCGACCCTGAATTGCTCTGTGGATGCCAGCTCCTCGAACTTGGACATGATCGCCGCCACGGGCTTCGTGCTTGTGAACCGCGCCTGGGGCCTCTGGTTCGTGTGATTCTCGAATAGGTTGGACAGGTCGAATCCTTTTGAGAAGGATATGATGTCGAACGCGTTGAAGCTGGCTGGCTTGAGCGGGCTTATTGGCGGTTTTGCTGCTGCTGATGCTGCTTCCGCTTCGGGATCCACTTCCAATGGCTCGAATGCAGCATGGATGTCCTTCATTGTCACGCTGCTATTGATCCGAGAAATCGGCAGGGGCTCGAACCGCTTGAACCCTTTCTTGAACCAATTGTTGTCCATGATTTTGTCTATACCGATCCTTGAGTTGGGATTGGGGTCAAGAATTTTCGAGAGCAGCTTCCTGACTTCATGAGGGAACCATTGAGGGCACTTGAAGTCCCCCATTGAAAATCTTCCTATACATCTCCATGAGGTTGGCATCATGGAATGGAAGATACCCCGCCATGAGGACGAACAACATGACGCCGCACGACCAGATGTCGGTCTTGGCCCCATCGTAGCCCTTCTTGTTGATGACCTCCGGGGCCACGTACGCTGGGGTCCCGCACATCGTGTGGAGCAGCCCGTCCTGTCTCTGGGACTCACACAGTGCGCTCAGCCCGAAGTAAGCCTTCCTCTACAAAGAAGTTAGATGGCGCGGGGAGTCCATGGGTCAAACATCTTTAGGTGAAGCTCTGTGTAGACAAGCTGTTGTCTATGGTAAAACAATTGCTGTAAGAGATGCAGTAGCCTTGGAAATCTGGGTATCGAAGAACCGAACCAAGAACGAACAATTCGCGTTGAAGATATCAAATATTTTGCACAAAAACAGAAAGGCCTTTATAAATCTACAGATTCAAAACTACCAAGAAGACGATCTCCAATCAACCAGCAAAAAAAAAAAAAAAGAAAGAGAACTACAATTCTGACCTACGTAAAATTCATTAACGTGAGAGAGAGAGAGAACGATTATTTACCTTTGAAAATTCGTCGCTTTCGTAAAATTTCGATGAGAATCGGAGAGCTATTGAGGAGAAGGCTTCACATCGATACTTTGGAAACAGAGAGACGTCTGTGGGTGAATGACGGAAAAAGAAAAAAAACGTAGGGTTTTATGTTTCAGATAAAAGAAATCCTATCAAACTTTATCCCACCCCCTCCCTCGGATTTTTTTATCCGGTTTATATCCCGTCTATATCCGGCATTATCCTATCCTAGACAGCTACCAAACACAGGATATGATAAAACATATCTTATCTTGATTTTAATCTGGTCGACCAAACGCAGCCTAAGTGAACATTAAAGTACACTTCCTAAACTTTCGAATGCCACGATTTCATTCAATTTCAACATCGTTTACTTGGTTAATCACTTTTAAAAATAATTGATCAAAATCAAGGCAAAATTGAATAAGTGATCCTTATGGCTCACTAATTGCATTGTTTGTTCCCAAAGGCTAATTAGCCCAATTGCATAATGTAACTTAAAGAATGGAGGGTGTTGTGTGGAAGAACACCCTAACTAGATGAGATGAAAAGTTGAAAACAAGAATAATCAAGAACACAGAGATTTACATGGTTTGGTGAAAATTCTCCTACGTCCACGGGGGAGAGAGACGATTTCTTATTTCTTGAGCATATTTAGATACAAGATATAATGCTAAATAAATAGATTCTTAGATCCCCACTTCCCTAATCTCAATAAGAAAGGAATCCCACCTTAATGATCTTATTAGTTTTGAAACTAACTAATAAATCTTTAATGATTATCCCTTAAATATTAGTGACATCATGACATATCCTAGTTACATCGAATTTGGACTATTTCCCATGAAATCCCTTGTAGATATGTCCAAATCTAGGAAATATATCTGGAAATGTATCGCTTGCAAACTCCAAGCCTTCCTAGACTTCCCGATCAACTTTTCCAATTCTCGAATCAATTGAAATTTCATGGAATTCAAGATAACATTGGTAAATCTCCACCTTTGGCTTGAATAAACCACAACATCAATCAGATAGTAAGCAATGCCAACAGTAATAGAGCATCTTCATCATATCAGAATCCTCAAATCCTATGGCGGCGAATATGGTCGATGCAAACTGCACCAAAAATTAGAGTATTTACCTGGGCTGTGTGTTAGAATGCAATTGTGACAAGGGCCAACCTATTTAATCGACACATTGCCTCTGACCCTTACTGCCCACTGTGTCAACAACAGAGCCAGGAGACCATCGAGCATCTGTTCCTCCAATGTGAGTGGACTCGAGCTGTATGGACACACCAACAGATTAATAGAACACTACCCCCTTGGAGCAACTAGCGAATTGATCAATGGATCTCAGCCATAGCAGCGACACCGAAGAACCTACCCGGACTTGAACTCACTGCCAATACACTATGGCAGATTTGGAGAATGCGCAACGATGCAGGCTTCCGCAACCAGACACCTGATCCGCAACGGGTGGTTGACATAGCCATCACTTAGACCCAGTCCCTCCTCTCCCCTGCTGTTGCTGGATCGAGATCCAAGATTCCGCACCTCAATCCCACACATCTGTGGCATCCTCCAGACTCTGGCACTCTGACATATAACATCGACGGAGCTTTTCAACCGGGCAGCACCGAGGGCACAATGGCCTGTGTCTGCAGAGATCATTGTGGGAGGCTTATGGACGGATTTTCTAGCAAGTTTTGATCGCACTCGGCGCTGGAAACTGAACTCAACGCACTAACCTGTACCCTGCACCATCTGCTGCGACGACAACTCCATAACACCACTCTGGTGATTGAAACGGACTACTTTCCCCTTGTTGAAGCTGTGCGCCATGGCAAATCACCCATGTGGGAGCTTTAGCCGATCGTAGAGGAGGCGATCCACCTGCTCTCCCGCTTCACTGACCTAACCTTGCAACACTGCCTGAGAGAAGTGAACCGGGCCACTGACTAGGCTGCAAAGGCCCATCGCACAACTGATTTGGCCCAACACTAGTTATATCAATCTCCTGCTGTTTTTCTTGCTATTTTGACTGCGGACGCTATAGCCGATGGATGTAATTTCAGTTGATATATATATATATATATATATATATATATATATCATTTCCGACCAAAAAAAAAACCACAAGCCTCCACTTGAACCATGAAAACAAATATATTTCTCTTTCCATTGTACCTTTGCCTGCACCTAGACCAGCCTCCAAAGGTACGCCTGCACCTAGACTAATGCAGCATCCATTAACTTCAATGATGAGTGACAGAAATCAGGTCCCTATTGGACTTGAACTTTTCCATAGTAAACGTCTTCGTGAGCATATCTGTGAGACTATCTTTAGTATGGATTTTCTTCAAAGTAATGCTATCATTCTTCACAAATTCTTGAATCTTGTGGTATTGAACTTCAATGTGTTTCGTTTTCTAAGGAAACACTTGATTCTTCATGAGACATATTGCGATTTATCTATTGCAATATAGTATAGCACTATCCTGTTTTAAACCCAACTTCGTGACCAAAACAGTCAGCCATATTCTCTCTTTCACAGTCTCAGTTGCTGCCATATACTCAGCTTTAGTTGTAGACAATGTTACAGTAGATTGAAGCATTGCCTCCATGAAATAGCTCCACCACCAAGAGTAAAGACATATCTCATGATGGACCTTTGCTTGTCCAAATCACTAGCGAAGTCCGAATTGACATAACCTACTAAATCAATTGATTCTCCTTTGAACTGAACATCAAACTCATTTCGGTAGTTCCAGCTAAATAATAAAAGATCCACTTAATAGCTTTCCAATGCTACTTACTTTGCGACCAAAAAAAAAAAATGCTACTTACTTGAATTGCTCATGTATCGGCTAACGAGACTCATTGCATGAGCCAAATTTGGTCTGCTACAAACCATAACATACATGAGGCACATCTATCTCGAAATATTTCCATGCCAAGGATCCTCTTTGCAACATCAAGATCCTTCATTTCAACTTGTTGCTTAATTGAGACTTTAGGGAAATGATGTCTCTCATTTTTCTTGCAGCATTCAACATATCATCAACATAAGGTATCAACAGATTAAGCGACTTACAATCAAAAACTTTATAGTAGACATAAGAATCATGCACACTCCTTATGTAGCCAATACAAAGTATAAAAGAATCAAACCTTTTATTCCATTGCCTCGGAGATTGCTTGAAACTATAAAGTGATCTCTTGAACAAACAGACATGATTCTCTTTCTCTTCCACCTTGAAGCCTTCAAGCTGCTCCATGTAAATTTTCTCCTCCAAGTCACCATGAAGAAATGTCGTATTCACATCTAGCTGCTCGAGCTCCAAGTCATATATGGCTACCCTAGGTAGTAATACATGAATTGATGTGTTTTTTACACTCGGGGAAAATATCTCATCGTAATCGATCCCCTCATTCTATGCATAGCCTTTAGTAACAAGTCGAGCCTTGTATCTCTCTTGCTTTTTCTCCATTGCTGCTTCCTTTATTCAAAGAACCCATTTGCAGCCAATGACTTTTCGATCCTTAGGCTTCTTCACAAGTTCCCACATCTCATTCTTTTATAACAACTCAATCTCCTCCATCATTGGGGTCATCCACTTTTCTTTGTGATCACTTTTCAAAGCTTCATGATAGGAGCTTGGATCGCCGGAGCCTACGGTAAGAGCATAAGCAACCATGTCCTTAAAACCATGTCTCTTCGATGCTTTAAGAGTGCACCTTCCTTGACCCGTCGCAATGGTATGAGGAATTTCTGCTGTTTCTTTAACTTCCGGAGCTTCGGTGGATGACTCGCCATTCTCTACAGATTCTTTAACTTCAAGCTTCACCTTAACGATAGATTTATCACTCTTCTCTTTAGCAGCCGTGTATGGTAGGCAGCTTGACTTCAACATTGCAGATTCATCAAACACAACATCCCTACTTGTCAGAATTTTCTTCTCACTTGGGTCCCATAATTTGTACCCTTTCACTTATTTCTCGTAATTGAGAAATATGCATTGTTTTGACTTGGACCCAACTTTGAGCACTTCGAACTCTACACATTTAGAAAAGCAGGACAACCAAATATTCTTAAATTAAAATAATCGACAGTTTTACCAGTCCATACCTTTTGGGAATTTTGCATGTAATTGCAGTTGATAGAGATTGATTCACAAAATAACATGCCATGCAGACAATCTTTGCCCAAAACTCCTAGCTTAGTCTCGCATGCAGTCTCATGCTTCGAGCTCTTTCTAATAAGGTCCGGTTCATCTTTTCCATTGTGTCATTCTATTGGGGCGTATTCAGACCTGTAAAATGACATCTAATCCCTTCATTCTTGCAAAGTTCCATGAACGGTGTCGATTTGCACTCTCCTCCAATGTCCAATCTCAAGCACTTAGGCTTCTTCCTCATTGACGTCTCAACTTCGGCTTTCCATTCTTCAAACTTGTCAAAGACCTCACTTTTGTGTCACATGGAATAGACCCAAACTTTCCGAGAGAAATCGTCAGTGAATGTCATGAAGTATTCCTTCCCGCCTTTTGATTCTAATGGGGAAGGACTCCAAACATCCATGTGTACATACTTGAGCACGCCCTTGTTTGTATGATATGCTACCTTGAATCATACATTGCATTGTTTTTCAAAAGACACAAAATTTGCAAAAATCTAATTTGCATGTTTTCATACCTTGGAATACATTCCTCTTATGAAACTTCATCAATCCTCTTTTCCTCATATACCCAAGGTGCATATGTCATTGATAGGTGTTATCTATGTTCAAGCTAGCATCTATGGACTCAAATGCTCCACCTTGCATTGTGGTTCCTGTTAATCGATATAGGTTTCCATGCCTTTGTCCCTTTAGAACAACTAGAGCTCTCTTGATCACCTTGAGCCGAGTACTTGCATCCATTGGATTCAAGTGCTCCCAATGAAATCATATTATTTCTTAGACCCGATATATTATGCACATCCGCCAGGGTTCTGATCATGCCATCAAACATCCTAATTTTCATGGTTCCAACTCCCACAGTCTTACACGAAGTGTCATTCCCTATGAGAACAGAACCACCATCATATGCCTTGTACTCATCGAAGGCTGCTCAATGAAGACTCATATGATAAGTGCATCCGAAGTCCAAGATCCACAAATCTTCGAACATGTCCTTCCCTAATGATATGGACAAGACGTCCCAATAATATGTCTCAATGCTATCGGTGACACTTGCTTCATTCAAGCTCTTCTTCTTTTTCTTGTTCTTATTTGGACAGAATCTCTTGGTATGTCCTTCCTCATTACACTCGTAGCATCTTCCTTTGAACTTTCCCTTGGATTTTGATTGACCCCTACGGCTCGATCCTTGATCCGTTGATCTTCCTCTTCCTTGATTGCTTTTCTCCTTCCTAAAGAGTCATTCTCTTGAAGATTTTGAACTACTTACCCTTTTTCAGGTGCTGTTTGAAATTAAGGCAGCAATCACCAATCTCTAGGGTTTCCTTGCCACAAAGGAGTGCAAGTGGTCAAACAAATCTAGCAACGACACCAAAAGTAGAGCGCTATATCTTCATTCTTGAACTTTACCTCCAGGCTTGTAAGTTCACTGATCATTTGATTGAACACGCTAACGTGTTTCAACAGATCTCCTCCTTCACTCATTTGAAGCAAATACAATCTCTTCTTCAAGAACAACTTGTTTGTAAGAGGTTTCGTCATGTAGATGCTTTTGTAAGAGGTTTTGTCATGGAGTGGATTCGATTTCCACCCCATATTGAAGGGCCTTGTCCAATAGGCTCAATCAGATCATGCTGCATGCCCTCTCCTCCATGTCAACCTAGTCATCGTCAATGATGGTGTTCGACTTATCCGATCTTCCCAGACGAACCTTAGATAAACCTTGTTGAATCAATAGATCCTTCATCCTTCTCCACCACAGTGTAAATTTTTTCTTCTCGGTAAATCCTTCAATATCAAATTGAATGGTTGAACCTTTTCCAGCCATCTAATCAGAAGTTGCAATACAAGAACAGAGAACCTGGATTACTCTAATACTAATTGTTGTGCGGAAGAGCACCCTTACTACATGAGATGAAAGTTGAAACAAGAATAATCAAGAACACAGAGATTTACGTGATTTGGCAAAAATATGCGTACGTCCATGGGGGAGGGAGAGAGAGAGATGGATTTTTATTTCTTGAGCATATTTAGATACAAGATACAATGCTGAATAAATAGATTCGCAGATCCCCACTTCCCTAATCCCAATATGAAAGGAATTCCACTCTAAAGATCTTATCAGTTTTGAAACTAACAAATCTTTAGTGATTAATCCCTAAATATTAGAGATATCATGACATATTCTAGTTACATTGAATTTGGACTATTTCCTATGAGATCCCTTGTAGATAGGTCCAAATCTAGGAAATTATCTAGAAACGTACACCCTACAAGCTCTGAGCCTTCCTAGACTTCCTGATCAACTTTTCCAATTCTCTAATCAATCGAAATATCCTAGAATTCAAGACAACATCAGCAGAAGGATGGAAGTTTGGTGGGAAATCAAAATCCATCATTTTGCATATGATGTGCACGTGGGGCGCTAAGCTTGGAGAGTCCACATTACTTGACCAAATTTGGGAGGAAACAAGAATATATTCCTCAAGATTTTAATTGCATCAAAATAAGAGATAAGGATATATTCTTTTGGTGTTAAATAGGAAAGGGATAAACTAACTGATATCTTGGACAACCCTATTCCCTTTTCCATAAAAAGGCCACTTTTCTTTCGAAAATAAGGAGACGGCCGAGGGGGTCACGGCCACAATTCAGGGAGGAGGGAGAGAGAGAGAGAGGGAGAGAGAGAGGGAGAGAGAGAGAGGGAGAGAGAGAGAGAGGGAGAGAGGGAGGGAGAGAGAGAGGGAGAGAGAGAGAGAGAGAGAGAGAGAGAGAGAGAGGAGAGTGCTTAGCCCCGTTATCGACGACCAACGATCACCTGCACCGACGACCATTCGCTGCCGCTCCTACACCGTGAGTTGCCATCCTAACGATCCGCTCACCCTGTGCCAAGCTATTGCTTCCCTGATCCAAGCCAACTGCTGCGGCCCTCCCGGCACAGACCGCGGTGAGCCCAGCTCGAACCCTAGCACACGACACTGACCCAGCTGCTCTGTCGCCGTGCCATGAACTGCGACTCCTCCTCTTGCTGATCCGAGGAGTTTCCCATGACAAGCTCAAGCTCGTGACTGACCATCAACGTTCCAGCTGCTGCTTCCCGTTGACATCCAGCTACGCCCCAAGGCCGCTGCCCACCTCTGCTGGCCCCCATCACCGCTTGCTGCCTTGTTTTCCCTATTGTGCCCGACTCCTTTTTGCAGGTTGCCAAGCGCTGATTCACCATTGGTTAAGCCAAGTCGAGCCGTCCGGTGATGTCTAAGCAATTCTGGTTCTTCCGGCAAACCAACCCACAATAGCGAGACCTCGATCCCGTACCTGCAGCTGTCCCGGATCCACTTGCTGCTCGCTTGTGTCTTCGCTCGTACTCTACGGTCCATCCATATCATATTGGCTCGGCTAGTCTTCCATCCGTTGTACGTGTGGAGTCAAGCGGTGGTCAAAAGAGCAATAATTGACGGAGATAATCCATACTTTTTCTCTCTGTCAGGGACGATTTTTGTTTGCAGGTTCACAAGAGGACAAATCCGAGTGTAATTGGTGGCTAATGGGTTTGCTATTGAAGGAGACAGCATCATGGATCCCACATTCTCCACAAACAAATAATGTTAAAAGAGGAACGGGCATGTATAGGAAAGAACTAAGAGCTCTTGTTTGTTGCTCCTTTTGACAAGTCCTATCATCGAGCTTCGCAATCGTAGTCAAGCTTTGTCCCTATGCTCTTACAATCGGTCCTCCAAACTCTCCCGTGCCTGCCGCCATCCTCCTCAAGTCCTTGCCAATTGCCATCACCACTCGCTGTCGCCATTCATCGATTCAAGTTTTGCAAGATAATCTTCAAATTAGGTAAAATCTTATCTCAATTTGATTCTAATATTTGATTGCTTAAATTGATAAGATTTCTTGTCTGACGTGACTCTTTTGAGTGATGGGCATCATCCATTTGGTTTTATTCCTAATCTATGACTCTTTTTGATTTTAGATGGATATGGCAGATCTTTTAGGTTTAGGATCAATTAATCAATTTTATCTGTGGAATAATCAACTTGATTAGATATTGTTTCCTAAGTTGAACTATGGATGATATTTTTGGTGATTTAAATGGAGTTTTTTTGAAAAAACCTACTAGTGGAGGAAGACATATTTCTTGATTTGGTGATTGTCTTACTTTATTTGTTTTTATTTGTTGAAAATATCAACAACAACAAAAAAAGATTGCACGTACATAAATTAGGTCATGTTAGATGTCTAAGTATTTTATAATATTTAAGATAAGATTCTCATTTAAATAAGGAATTGGCATAGTTTTAATACCTAAATTGAATTATATAAAATGTTTTTTTCTAGTTGGTTAATTTTCTTTACTTTTAATTATGAATTTTAAAATATCATATGCATGTCATATAGATTGATTACACCACATGACACCAATATAGCTCAGTTCATGTAATTAATGCATGTCATAGACGCCCTATTATTTAGTAATTACATGATAGGTTTGTTTAAATGGATCGCATGTCCTATAGAGTTAATTAAAGCCGCATGTCATGTAGAGTGGTGGCATATAAATTATTGTCCGTCATTAGAATTAAACTATTTAGTTAATTTAGATGACATATAACTTTGTTTTCATTTAATTAAGAGAAAACCCAAAAAGAGATTTGAGTGGAATTATGTGATAATTAGAAATTATATATATGTTAAATATATGTTTCTAATTAATATTTGTTGCAGATGCTTGCGTTGCATGGAGGTAAGGTAAGTGTTTTTTTCCCTATGCTTGCAATTTATTTATTGCTTTGCTTTATTCAGTGTTCAATTATGGTTACGTACCTGCATGATCACCTTGTTAGTAATTCAAGTCAAAATGAATCTAAACTACTTGTCTAGCGTAACCAAATCCCCGAATGTATAATCTTTGGTTCATAGAGTTAAAGTATAACTCTTGATAGTTTACTTAGGTTTTTAATCGACCCTCCAAAATACTGATTAATGGCAACTGTAAGATGAAAATTATTTACATGTTAAAAACTCGAATCCTAAGGCGCAAATTAGTTTGGGTTTGAGAGAGCCCGAGTTTAGTCTAGCCGTCAAACTTAGGTTCCACCTGAGCTTAGGTCGCGATAGAAACATAATATCATTTGAATTTGAAATAAGTTTAGATACAATCTTATCCAAATCAATTTATTATGAATGATCATCACCTCTTCAAAATCTAATGAGCTATCCGTCATCATTTTGATGTCTAGATTAATGTCTCGTGCTCATTGGTGGTAGTCCTTTTTTATTTTATTTTTTTGGTTTTGTGTTGAACATAACCTTGATCCTTTCATTATCTTTGAAAAGTCATTCCATTATTTCATGCAAAAATTTCTAATTGCCTCCTGACTTACGCTCCTTTGGGGTTAATTTGTAACCGCTTCGAATCCTTTTGCTATAGTTATCCCTTGGTCAATGGTTCCCCGTTTCTAACAAAAAAATAGTTCCCCTTTTACTCAGTCTTCGACTTTTGTTTCAACTCAATTGATCGTTTCCGCGTGTCGTGAACTTTATTTGAACTTCGCCCATTGGAATCTCATGATTGACAATCTCATCATATATTACCTGGATGTACTTTGTTGGCTAATCATATTGCTATGATCTTATGACCAATGAGCTTGCTACACATTCTATTGATTGTGCGATATGGGTTAAGCATATTGTCAGAGCATGATTTGGACCTTTAGCTTTTTTTTATGTCTGAACACAATTTTGGGGCTTAGTGTTAACAATTGTATTTTTCTTAATCATATTATGAGATAAAATACAAATTACTAGAATGTTTTTCTTAGTTTGCAATGACTAAATTTCATTTGGAGGACGTAAGCCTTACTAAGGGCTACATATGCTCATTAATATATAGACTGATGATTGAATTATTTTTCCTTTAATAAATTTAAAGTCTAGCATTAGTGGATACAATTGATGAATTTTTTTTTGAAATTATTGCTTACAATTTTGGTAATTTTGTGAACAACATATACAACAATAGAAGGTCTTTACATGTATTTGTTTGATATAAATAAATAAGTTATCAATGAAGTGGCTAAACAAGTGGCAAGCATGTTTAGTACAGTGAGGTAACTACAAATGTTAGTTAATACAAAAAATTAACATATTTTCAATTTAGTAGAAAGTGTTAGGAAATATGTTAATTTTTTGTATTAACTACCATTTGCAGTTACCTCACTGTACCAAATATGCGTGCGACTTGTTTAGCCATTTCATTGATAACTTATTTATTTATATCAACAAATACATGTAAAGACCTTCTATTGTTGTAGATGTTGTTCACAAAATTACCAAAATTGCAAGCAATAATTTAACATTCATTAGTTCTATCCACTAATGCTAACCTTAATCTTTTAAAAGGAAAAATAATTCAATCCTCAATCTATATATTAATGAACATATGTAGTAAGCTTACATCCTCCAAATGAAATTTAGTCTCTGCAAATTAAGAAAAATATTTTAGTAGTTAGTATTTCATCTCATAATATGATTAGGAAACACACAATTGTTGAATGCCAGCCCAAAATTATATATATATAAACTAATGGTCCATATTAGGCTCTGACAATATGCTTAATCCATATCGCACAATCGATAGAATGCGTAGCAAGCTCATTGATCATAAGATCATAACAATATGATTGACAAACAAAGCATATCGAGGTAATATTTGATGAGCTCATCAATCATGAGATTCTAATGGGTGGAGTTTAAGTAAAGTTCATGACACGTAGGGATGAACAATTTAGTTGAAACAAAAGTCGAATACTGAGTCAACGAGGAACTGTTTTTTTGTTAGAAAAAAGGAACCATTGACTGAGGGATAACTGGATTCAAAGCGGTTACAAATTAACCCCAAAATAGCACATAAGTGAGGACGCAATTAGAATTTCTTGCGTGGAATAACAAGATTTATAATGGAATGACTTTTTGAAGATACTGAAAAAGGATCAAAGTAAGATACATATATGTTTGTCACAAACAAGACACTACTAATGAGCACGTGAAATCAATCAAGAAGTTACAAGATGAGGAATAGCTCATTAGATTTTGAAGAGGAGAAGATCATTCATAATAAATTGATTTAAATAGATTGTATCTAAATTTATTTCAATTTCAAATGATAGTATGCTTTTGTTGCGATCTTACCTTGGGCTGAAACCCACCTAGGGGTTCAATGGCTAGATTTAGCTTGGGCTCTCTCAAACCTATATCAATTTGTGTTTGATTCTGGATGCGACTTCGAGTTTGAATTAGCTAGTGGCCTCCCTATAGGCTATAGCCGATGCACCCCATGTGTTTGATAAAATGCCCTTGAGGCAGCACCTCTGGTAAAACTGCCATTGCCTTTGCCAATCTGTAGCTCATGTATCATCGTTTTGATCGTTAGTTGCTGAGGTTGTCTTGCGTGAAGCCTTATCTCGTCGATCATGGGTAGTGGTCGGCGAGGTTCAGTGGTGGCGCTTCTTTGAGAGGGATCTTGGCAATGGTGGTGTTCTCGGCAAAGAAGAGAACGTAGAAAAGGAGGAGAGTTTGAGTGAGGGAGAAGACCACATGCTGGGAAGAGAATTAAATAAAAATATAATAATAATAGAAAATAGAAAAACATAGTAAAAAAAAAATCAGAACATGAAGGGATAAAGGTTTCCGTTAGAGGAACTTTGGCCTTACTTATTCGGTCTTTCTTGGACCAGGTTGGGCGAATCGGAGCTTTGGGCTGGGCTTCTTTATTTCTCTTTTATTCTTTATTTTTTGGCTGAATTGATGAGCCCAGTCCAATCATGGACCAAGACGGTTCTGACCCAAGTCGGATGTGGAGATCAGACCCGGGTCGGTTTTATATTATATTATTGTAATATTTAAAAAATTATATTAATTAAAAATTCCAATTTTTTTTTTTTTTAGAATCCAGAAACGGCTTTAAAAAATTAGTTTTTGAGTAAATTTTCTCTTAAAAATTTATCTTATCATGCATTTAGTGCTTACTCAATACAAGATAAAATTGAATATAAGAGATGAAATAAAAAACTAGACCAGATAAAATTATCACATGGGAGAGATGAGATAAATGTAAATAAAATTTTTACTATCCATAATAGGATAGTTATTTTTCTCAAATAACGAGTTTCTTAAATTAATAAAATTAAAATTATATATTCCAATATAAATAATATTTGAATTCTAGTATAAGAAATTCAAAATAAAAATAACAATTTATTTTTTAATTTAATCTCATTTTTATTTATATATTCGAATTTAATTCTATCTTATAATATAAAATTAATATATAAATATAAATATGTTAAATATTTTAGGTATTTAAGGTATATTAACATAATTTACTATTTAATAAACTCTTAGAGAATGATGGAAGGGAAAAAAAGAAATAAAAAGGAAAATAATTAAAGAAAAGAAGGATAAATAAAAAAAGACAAATAAAAATAAAGTAGGTGCAAGTGTCGCAAGAATTTTTACCATCTTCGTTTATGAATTTTTATATTCATTTATACTATTGTACCATTATATCAAACAATGTACATAATACAATGTGAATATATCCGACTTTAAATTCGTAATTCACCAAACATTAGATAGGATATGAAGAAATTCAAGTATTTATTAATTTATCCTATCTATCTTATCCTATCAAGTTCTGTTGACACCTAAATTTTGGCGATCCGATTATTTGTTTCTTGCATAAAAAATTAGGGGGTCAATTTTATCCCTAAAATAAATTAGAAAATTATTCATTTTAGATAATTTAATTAGGTTTTTTTGTTAATCCCGAATTTCAATAAAAAGAAAACACAAAAATATCAGGTGCATGTGAATTAGTTTGCATGTTAGGTTCATTTAATTAAAAATAGTTTGTTAGCAAAATTAGGTCATGTAGTTAAACTGCATGTTTTATGATAAAGTTCTAATAAAAAGAAAAACCCAAAAAACTTGCTTGCTTTGTGCATTTAATTATTTTGATGCAATTTATTTGATTCGTTGAATGTTTAATAATGATTGAACATATGAGTGATCATGATTTGTGCATGATAGTAATTTAGATTAAAATAAATCTAAACTGCCTGCAAAAAAAAAATTGAAATTAAAAAGAAATTGCACCAAAAAGGGCATTAGAGAAATCTAGTGTAACTAAGTCCCCGTACCCTTAGTCTCTGGTTCGTAGAAATAAAATTATTCTCACATTATTTTACTTAGGTGTCTAATCGACCTACTATAAATCGATTAATGGCGACTCCTAAATAATGATCATTTGTATGTTAAATATTAGAATATTAAGTCGCGAATTGGTAGGGGCTTGGGAGAGCCCAAGCTAAGTTTAAAGACTCAGTAGTCCATTAACCTAGTTTTAGGTGGTGCACCCGAAATTTAAGTCACGATAGCTTGGCGACTCCGCTGGAAACTTGTGTTAAAACACTTGGTGGATTTAGGCCAATTTTTCTTTTTCTTTTAAAATTTTTTTTGTTTGGTAGCAAGGATGCCAGGTACGTCCCTAACATTCCTAAGGTGTTAAATGTTTTTGCAGATGGGAGGTATAAGGGGAGTAGTTTTTGCTAACCCCTGTCTTGCAGGTTGGATTTAAGGATGAATGTTTGAATTAAAACTATAGAAGTGTTTTTTGAATTTAAACTGTTGTGCATGTTTTATTGCTTTTAGCACTACACTATTGCACACACAACCTGCAGTCGGATCTGGGCTGCGATAGGATTTCTAGGATAATGTTGAGAAGGATACTTTCTCCAAAGCGAGACTGCTATGTAGAGATTGACATTCTCTTCCCTAAAATTTCTTTCATGGTGTTGAATGTGTTTGTCCATATCCGCGAGACTGCGTGATTATTGGGTATTCCATTCGACTAAGCCGGGGTTAGGAGGACCTAACATGTTAATGCGAGATTGCAACGGTCAGATCATCCTCTTAGCTCCACATTGTTAAGCCATCTAGATAGAAATTGAACCTCACTTTTCATGCGTGTGTCTATGTGATTGTCATCCATTTCTGGTAAAAATAAGTTGTCTAAATTCTTCGCAATTTATTTACTTTATTGCAATTTTGTCGGTCCATGACAATAAGTTTCATCGTCAGTCTTGTTTTATATGCGATTGGGAAAACCGACATACAATTCATTTCCACTTAAAAAAAAGAGCTCAAGAGGTGATTGGATCAGTTAGATCAAGATGGGCGGAGATATGTAAAAGCCAGGATCGCCCGACTTCTCCCACTGTTAGAGATCAATGTCCACTCTGGTGTGATACAAGCACTCCCTCACTTATGGTGTCCACAAACTTCCACCTTCATATTTGGTGAGTTTGAATTGACTCCAAAAATTGAAGAATATAGTGTTGCCATTGGAATGCCCCTGGAAAAGGAACTTTTTAGACCGCCTGTCGGTATAGATTTTATTTCTGAATTATCATAGTTTTTAGAAGTCTAAGCCGAAAGAGTAAGGAAGGTTGTTAAAGCCAATTGCTATGCATGCCCATTTTCATGTTTAGAAGAATGTTTTTCAAACCAACCAATGACTTCAAAAGCTAGGATTTTCATGTTAGCATTTCTTGGACTAATCGTTTTTCCTTATCGAAAAAATGCCATTAATCCTTCAATTTCATGGGTGGTTAATCGTGTTTGCGACGAGTTAAATTATGTCAATATGGTTTTAGCTTAAACATTTTTGTTATTAACCCGTTTCAAACAAAATGAGGAAAAGACCATGCATGCCCTCCCTGAACTTTTGCAAATATGGTTTTTCTCCCACATAAGAGAGTTTGGGCACCTTATGAAACAATTTAAGACTAATGATTTTAGGCACCCCATACAAAAGTTTGCGGTCTTAGAACGTTTTTCCCCAAATAAACAGTACGCCCGTTGGATTAATTTTTTGAAAGATCCTAATCCTAAGGCATTCCTATGGCATACTAAATGGTTCCAAGTTGAGGAGGCTCGCTTCTCACACAAGCATGATGAGCCAATCCCGTTGTTAGGCCTTTCCAGTGCGACTTCTTATTACTCGCATAGGGTGGCTCGTCAGTACAAAGCTCTTCAAGAAATTCCTTCGCCACTCAAGACAGAGTTGTTCCAAGTTCATTTTATTCGAACAAACTATGACTACTTCAACAAAATCTAGATGATCATTGTTGCATGGAATGAATGCCATCCAAAGAAAATTTTGGTGCCCAAGAGACTGAAAGGCGAGGAGAAGATTCACCATGCGTCAACATTCTACATCCAACAACACCGGATTCCTGCTGCCCTGCGTCTAGTGGTCCTTGATGTGACTGAGAAGCCAACCCAACAAGCACAAATTAAGCATCTTAAGCGGAAAGTGGAAATGATTGAAGCGGAAAATAAGAAGCTTCGCAAGGCGTTGGAATCCCGAAAGCATATAAAATGAGATGTTTTGAATTTTGATTCTTAATTCAATGTTTAGGGACTTTGATTTCGAATTCTAGTTCAATGTTTTCAATTTTTAGATTCAATATTTAGGGACTTTGATTTCAATTCTTAGTTCACTGTTAGGGAATTTGGTTCAAATTTCAAATAAAATCAGGCGATTAGACCATTGTCATGGGCCATTTTCCTATTTTGTCATTGGTTCTTACATTACTTTTATTCCCATTAGGCAATAACAGATCCTCTACATTCGCCCATCATTACACGATCGAGAGTAAAAATGGCTGACCAAACTGAAATGTGTGATCGTATGTCCGCTATGGAAAACCAACTCCAGCAGTTGTTCACCTCTATGCAACTTATGGCAGATCAAATGCAATCCCTCCAAGCGAATCAGACTCTTGCAGTTGCTCTCCCCGAGATAGTAGTCCCAAAGCAAACGAACAAGGCCCAAATTGGTGATGATGACATGTCTGAGCTGGAGGATGACCCACTGTTCGTCTCTACCGAAAAGGCTAAGCCCAACAATGTCCCTAAGGCGGAGCAAGATGAACACTTCGCCAAACTTGAAGAGAAACTGAAACAATTGCAAGAGTCGTAGAATTCACTCCCGTTTGACTTGTTAGTTTACGAGAAGGTCAAGATGCCAAAAAAGTTTAAGATGCCGGAATTTGAGAAATACGACGATACTTCCTGCCCAAAAGCTCATTTGCAGATGTACCACGTACGCATGGCCCAATATGTCAAAAAATGAGCCCCTCATGATCCAATCATTTCATGTGAGTTTGACCGAACCCGCACTAAACTGGTACGTGATGAAGAATATGAACCTCCTCGACACCTGGAACGAAGTGGCTGATGTGTTCCTCAAACAGTATAAGTTTAACATGGACATCGCACCTTCCCGAGAAGACCTTGAGCGGATGGAAAAGAAGAGGAGCGAGTCATTTAAAGAATATGCTGTGAAGTGGAGAAATATGGCAGCTTAAATCGCTCCTGAGCCTACTAACAATGAGTTAATGAAGTTGTTTGTGAAGACCCTCCCGTCTGAGTTCCATAACCGGATGGCTAGTACGTATGTCAAGAACTTCAATCAGCTGATTCTTGTGAGAGAACAAATCGAGATGGGGATAAGGGAATAATGGTTTACTGAGCCATCAAGTAAAAGATTATCCCCCAAGAAAGAGAAAGAAGTTGTTGTGGATGTGAATGTGGCTTATAGCCAAGAAAGTTCCAATCGTGCCCTGATGAACGCGAGTCAACAACAAACTGCTGGTCGTCAATCATTTGCCCAAGCAAATAATAGAGGGCAATTCACTCCCCTCCCTGGATCTCCATCCTAGGTGTTGGCAATTCTCCGAAAGAAAGGCTTGCTTGCTAGCGAACCAAAATGCCGTAACCGCGAAAGCATTTGGGGTTATGACTCGACAAAGAAGTGTGACTACCATAACGGTGAACTGGGACATTCAACTAACGAATGTTTCACCCTCAAGCACCGAATCTAGAGCCTCTTGGACACGAAGGCCTTTTCATTTCAAACTGCTTAGCCAAATGTCCAGAAAAATCCGCTACCGGAGCATGAGGGTAGGGTGAATGCTATCCTGGAATCTGAAGCCGGTCGAATAAAAAACTTGAGGGTGCACGTGAAGGATGCCTACAATGGACTGGTGAGAGCTAGATATTATCCAAATCATGAGGATATTCCCCCATCATTGATGAAAGAAAGAGTTGCCAGAATGGTGGATGATGGCATCATTGTGTATGCCGACCATAACTATATAGTTTCCACTATCTCCCATATTGTTATCGATTGGGAGGAGAAACAAACTCCACTCGATGCTGATAAGAAAGAAATAGATCCATCACTCGTGGATATGCCCCCACTAGAAGATGCATCCAATGATGAGATAGTGATTGAGATGCCTCAGCCGTATGAATATGTCGACAACAAAGCGGTGCCTTGGTCCTATGACTTAGATGTTGAACTCATTACGAGGTCTAGTCGAACTTATGCTCAAGTTAGTGCTCAACCTGCAAAGCCTGTCACTGATAAAGATGTTGACCTCATTCTGACTGTGATTAAAGCAAGCGAGTATAATGTGGTCGATCAGTTGCGAAAGATGCCTACTCAAATCTCTTTGCTCGAATTCCTGCTAACATCCCATGTGTATCAAAAGTCACTAATGAAGGTGCTGAGCGAAAAATTCATGTACCAGAAATGGTTGAGGCAGATAAGCTGGAGGATTTTGTGGGATCGATCCTTCTCAAGGACACGATTGCTTTTTTCTGATGAGGAATTCCCTCTTGAAGGTAAGGGGCATAACAAAGCACTCTACACATCTGTCAAACACAAGGCTTCTCATGTGTCCCGAGTGCTCATTAATAATGGGTCCGCCCTAAACATATGTCCGTTGGCCACTCTTCACTGCCTCAAGGTAGACCCGTCTAAGATACATGCTGCGAAGACTTCTGTGCGAGCTTTTAATGCCACAAAGAAAGAGGTGCTTGGCGAGATTCATCTCAATGTGCAAATAGGGCCGATTGTTTTCAACATCCCATTTCAGGTGATGGATATCCCCACCGCATTTAATTTTCTCTTGGGTCGTCCCTGGATTCATACTGCTGGAGCGGTGCCTTCAAGTCTATATCAAGTTGTGAAATTTGTGATCAAAGGGAAGCTGGTCACTATCTATGGTGAGAAGGATCATCGGATTTACCATGAGACGGCTATCCCTTATGTGGAGCCAGATGTTGAATTTGAATCAAGTTATCACTCATTCGAATTAGTGTCAACCATACATGTTTCTCGAGATTCGTCATTGCCCACTCCTGAAGTTTCGAATGCTGCCCTTATGGTGGGAATAATGATGGTTGGGAATGGCTTTGTTCTTGGCCATGGTCTTGGAAGAAGGGGTCAAGGTATTTGAAACCCCATTGAAGCCCCTCAGAGGTCCCGATCTGCTAGATTTGGGTACCATGGAAGAGGTGGAGAAAGTTATGGAAGGCAAGGACGGGGAAGGCAGAACTTGTCACTTGTGCAAGGGCGAGGGAGGCAAAGCTTACTACCTCCAAACATTCACGATACGTTCCTTGGTCCTCCAATTATGATGCAAGATAAAGCTGAAGTGATGGATACTCTGGGGCAGCCAAGTGGAAAATTCGACTATATGGTGAAGTATTCGGCTCCCCCCAGCTCTTACTTTGATCCCTACAACATAGTTCCAAGTGGATGGGATGGCATGGACAATCCGACGCCTCCAAAGATCGAGAGCTCTGATGATGGCCTGGAAGGAATCACAAGTCTATTCGATGACCTCTTCGTAAGGGCTATTGATGAAGAACTTCTGGAAGAAATGGGGCCCGGCCCACAAGAGTAACCTATTTATCGCTTTAGCACATTCCCCTGCGTGGGAATTTTGTATTGCTTTTTAGGAATTATTTTCAATTTCTTCTTTTTCACTTTCTTTTTAGGGCTTTGGAATCACATTTTTCATTCAATAAATGTAATTGATTGATGAATTTCAATGAAATTACAAATTTTATTTTGAGGGCATGATGAGGTACATCAAACCAGCCCGGTGATGATATCTAGCCGATAAAACAAAAGAAAAATCCAAGGAAAACTCTAAGGCCTGGGCTTCATCATGCTTTCTTATGTCAAAATGTTTCGAAAAAACACTTTTGCAAAAAAATTTCATAAAATTCACAAAAATAAAATAAAATATGATTTACCCTATTTGTCTTTTTGATCCTTCTATTTCATGTTTCAGGGATGATCATATAGCATGCAAATGTGTGGAAATGGTCCAATCCAATGCAACAAATGCTGATAATGATGATCCTGAAGACTCGATCGAGGATTCCATTGAGGTGCAACATAGTTGGGAACAACATGAAAAAGCCAAGGCTCTCATGTCCAAGCAGATTGTCACTATTAATTTAGGTGACACTAAAGCAGCGAAGGAGGTGAAAATTGGGGCAAATCTCCCCAAAGATGAGGCCGAGCGCCTAACTCAGCTACTGAAGGAATATCAAGACATCTTTGCATGGACTTACGCTGACATGCCTAGGTTAAACCCGTCAATCGTGGAGCACTATTTGCCTATTAATCCGGACATGCCACCTAAGAAGCAAAGGTTGCGGAGGATTAAACCCAAGCTCTCAAAGAAGATAGAAGAAGAAGTGATGAAGCTTTTGAAAGTCGAATTCATTGAAGTCTCGCAATATCTTGAATGGGTAGCAAACATCGTGCCAATGATGAAGAATGATGGTCGGGTTCGAGTTTGTGTCGATTATCGGGATTTGAACAAAGTTAGCCCAAAAGATGACTTCCCGCTACCTCACATAGATGTCCTTGTTGATAGTACTGCCGGATTTGAATTATTCTCATTTATGGATGGTTTTTTTGGGTACAATCAGATAAGGATGAATGAGGAAGACAAGGAGAAAACTGCATTTATCACCCCGTGGGGGACCTTTCATTACAAGGTCATGCCTTTCGGGCTCAAGAACGCAGGGGCAACTTACCAGCGAGCCATGGTAGCATTATTCCGCGATATAATGCATCAAGAGATCGAGGTCTATGTTGATGATATGATCACAAAGACTCGGCTTGGGAAAAGCCACGTCGAAACCTTGAAGAAGTTGTTTGATCGACTCCGTGAATTCAAGCTTCGTCTAAACCCCGCTAAATACGTGTTCGGAGCAACATCTGGTAAATTACTTGGATTCATTGTGAGCAGTAAAGTGATTGAGATCGACCCAGCTAAAGCTAAGGCCATATGTGAGTTGCAACCTCCATCAACGATGAAAGAAGTCCGAAGTCTTTTGGGGATGTTGAATTACATTGCTCGATTCATTTCCCAACTTTCTGAAACCACCAAGCCGTTCTTCAAGCTCTTAAAAAAGAATGCATGAATCAATTGGGATGATGAGTGTCGAGGAGCATTCGACAAGTTGAAGCAGTACTTAATGAATCCACCGGTGCTTGTCCCGCCATCGCCAGGGCATCCTTTGATTCTCTACCTCACCATACATAGTGAATCGTTGGGTGCAATGTTGGCTCAAGAAAATCCTGTTGATAAAAAGAATGAGCCATCTATTATCTGAGTAAAAAGTTCACTGTATCAGAGCTGAAATATTCTGATATTGAAAAGATTTGTGCTGCATTGGTGTGGGTATTGCATAGATTACGATAGTACACACTGCATTACTAGATGTTCCTCGTGACTGAGAACGACACCATCAAGTACTTACTTGATTAGCCAGCTTTGGTGGGTAAGTTGGCTAAATGGCAAATTTTAATTTCGGAATTTGACGTTCAATTTGTGCCGCAAAAGTCAGTTAAGGGATGAGTGATCGCCAATCTATTAGCCGAGAATCCAGGAGTCTTAAATAGTGATGATTGTTCTCTAGACGACCGTGTCTTGAGTGTAAATGAAGACTCATGGATAATGTTCTTTGATGGAGCTATGAACTTGTCTGGTTCTGGCACTGGGGCAGTTCTGATATTCTCAAATGGACAATGCCACCCAGTAGCTACGAAATTGTTGTTTCCATGCACTAACAATATAGCCGAGTATGAAGCTTGCATCCTCGGGCTTCAAGCTGCAATTGAGATGGGTGTGACCAAGTTAAAAGCGTTTGGGGATTCCGCACTGATCATACTACAGACCATAGGTGAATGGAAGACTAGGGATGCTAAATTGCTCCCGTATCACGAGTACCTAGAAGATTTGGTCAAGGAATTCGATAAAGTTTCATTCGAATACTTATTGAGGTCTCACAATCAATTTGCATATGCACTCGCAATTTTATCATCTATGTTACAAGTCACTAATGGATTAGAAGTCGAGCCATTGAAGATAGAGGTTCTGCCAAGGCCGGCTTATTGTATGGTCATGACTGAAGAGCCTAACGGAAAACCATGGTATTACGATATCATGAACTACATCCAAAAACAGGGATTCCCCGAGGGAAGTACTCCAGCTGATAGGAAGTATATCATGAAGATGGCCTCAAAGTTCTTCGTCAGTGGTGAGAATTTGTACAAGAGATCTTATGATTTAGTCTTGTTGCGGTGTGTGGGTGCAGCTGAAGCCACTCAAATCATGCAAGAAGTTCACGAAGGAGTGTGTGGCCCTCATATGAATGGGCACATGTTGGCTAGGAAGATTATGAGATTAGACTACTATTGGCTCACGCTAGAAGGTGATTGTATTCAGCATGTTTGAAGTTGTCATCGTTGCCAGATCCATTGTGATAAGATAAATGTCCCTCTAGCTGAGCTGCACCAGTTTTCCGAGCCATAGCCCTTCTCAATGTGGGGCATTGATGTGATCGGCCCAATAAATCCAAAGGCTTCAAATGGGCATCGATTCATTTTGGTAGCAATAGACTATTTCTCCAAATGGATCGAAGCTACGTCATTTGCAAGTGTCATTGCCCGCAATGTTGCAAAGTTCATCAAACGTGACATAATTGCTCGCTATGGTGTCCTTGAAACAATTATCACTGACAACGGGACAAATTTGAACAACAAGCTTGTTGATGAGTTGTTCAGCGAGTTCAAGATCAAGCATCTGAATTCGTCCCCTTACCGCTCTCAAATGAACGGGGCTGTTGAAGCAGCCAATAAGAATATTAAGAAGATCTTGGCTAAGATAGCTGAGAATTATCGAGATTGGCATGACAGATTACCCTTCGCACTGATGGCGTACTGGTCATCGATTCGTACTTCTACCGAGGCAACTCTTTTTGCTTTGGTATACGGCATGGAGGCAATTTTGCCTGTGGAAGTGGAGATTCCTTCCTTGAGAGTATTATCCCAAGTGGAATTATCTGAGGCAGAATGGTCGCAACAAAGACTTGAACAGTTGAACTTGATCGATGAGAAAAGACTGAAGTCTCTTTGTCATGGTCGAACTTATCAGCAGAGAGTGGCTAGATCCTTCAATCGGAAGGTGTGACCGAGACATTTCAAGGTAAATGATCTTGTTCTAAGGAAGCTGTTGCCAATTTTTCCAGATCTTGGGGGAAAGTTTGCTCCAAATTACAGCGATTCATATGTGGTGAAAAAGGTACTTCCTGGAGGTACCTTGATCTTGGAAGAAATGGATGGTCGTGAGTTTTCCACTCCAGTTAATTCTGATGCTGTTAAGAAGTATTATCCATGATAGAATTTTCCATGTCATGTTTTGAATTGCAAGTATGAATAAAAATACCTTAATGAGTTGAGTTGTCCAAATTTGTTGCAAATCTTGCATTTTCCTTCCTTGATGAATTGTGTGAGATAAATTGAATGTGTCAAATGGGATACTTTGGAATGATGAAAGGCAAGCCTTATTCCATACACTATTTCATACACTAATCCCCGATGAGATGTGTGAAAGATTTCATGCCTACGAGGAAAATGGTGATCTTGCAAAGGGTATGTCAACCAAGGTGATGAGAGGCAGCTTCTTCTACTATCTGAAACATTACAAGTATACCCATTGTTTAACCCTTTAAGCCCATACACATGAAGAATTTTCAAATTATCCCTGTCAAGGATCATCCTATACTAGGACCAAATTTGAAGTGAATGATAGAAATTTTCTTACTTACACTTGCATCAATCTTTGAGTATTGCTTTTGCAGTGTAGCTTATACGATAATTGAAAGTGCCTTAGGACGATGAAGAGCAGTTCTTTCTTTATCCTATACATCTTATCCATTGCATAGCCCCATTGAGCCTATGAATTCGTTTCACATTAAACCTAGTTAGTGATCATCTCCCACACTGGGGCAAAGCAAAAGACAGATGAAGACCCTTGAAGGTTCGAGTGTCATCCAAAGTGTAATTCCTTGACGCATGCACTATGCGCAAAAATTGAAATCAAAATAGAACTTAGGGGCATGAAAAAGTAGTGTGCCTGGTAAAAGTAATGTCAATACCCATGAAAAAGAAGTGAAGAAAAATGAATGAGAACAAGGGGCATGAAAAGCAGTGTGCCTAGTAAAAGCAAGGCTAATGCCCAAAAAAAGAAAAATCAAACACTTGATGTAGTGAGTCGTATCCCCAACAAGACAATACTAAAAAAAAACTCAAATGTTGAGATGCCGCAATAAATGGAGTTGTGATGTGAATAAAACCTCCAATGATGAAGAAGAAAGTTGGTGGAGATGTCAAGATGATCACCAACTTTGACCCCTAAACACTTCTTGAGCCTAATCATCTTCAGATTATGGCACTTGAATTAACGTAAAAGTTCATATGTTTGAAAGCATCACTTGAAGAAGTGCGAGTAAGATAATTTCTGCTTCATTTCTCATGTTTCTTGACTTGTAAATCCCAAGATGATTGTGAAATATCACTCATTTTTCAATAGCCTCGACTCAAAGAGTCTCCTTTGCTAAACCGTTGACCCAAGCCCGTATTACGGTCCCTGTTAAAGACCTCTCAAATTGGTAAGTCCGTACCACTTGCAAGATTACTCAGACCCTTGTTTGGCATAACAATGGTGAGATAGAATAATTATCAAAATCCTGCATCAAAGGTCAGGATAAAATGGCCTTTTTAATGAGGATAAGTAAAAAGTCCTTTCAGACCAAGAGCCCTATTTGACACATCCATGACACTCATGTGTTCAAATTGGAACATTCTTTTTGAAATCTTTCCCAATGGAAATTAGGTAATGCAAGCTTGATATAAATCATCGCGCATGAACCTCGCTTAAATTAATGTATGCTTGTGATTACAAATGCATGTTGTTTCTCCTATGACCATGTTTTGCAGGAGACATTTCCCCCAGGAACATAGATATTACTAGGTAAGTATATCTCTATCCATACATTAAATACTTGTCATTGTGTAGGTATTCCCTTTTGAATACATTGACACTCGATCGAGCTATCCCCCAAAGATTTTTCTCCAAATTCAGTCTGATTAAGGCGACCGAAGAGTCTTGGTCAAATGATCTATGCTGCAACGTTAGGCGACCGAAGAAAGGTTCGGGTCCTGGTTAGATGATCTATGCTACAACGTTAGGGGACCGAAGAAAGGTTCGGGTCCTAGCCAAGCAAAACCTCAATTTAGGCAACCATAGAATGGTACGAGTCCAAGACAACCTTTATTGCTCTAACAAGCGACCGTAGAAAGGTACGGGTCCTAGAAAAGCAATTACCTCAGTTCAGGCGACCGTAGAAAGGTACAGGTCCTGAAAAATGATTCCTTATTCAAGCAACCGTAGAAAGGTACGGGTCCTGAAAAGCGAATCCCCGTTTAGGCGACCGTAGAAAGGTACGAATTCTAGACAACATTTATTGCTCTAACAGGTGATCATAGAAAGGTACGGGTCTTGGAAAAGCAATTTCTCCATTTAGGCGACCGTAGACGGGTACGGGTCCTGGAAAATCAATTTTTTTCGTCAAGGTGACCGTAGAAAGATACAGGTCCTAGACACAACCAAACACTGCCATACTAGGCGATCGTAGAAAGGTACGAGTCCTACGAAAGTAGTTTCCTTACAGAACCTTGCTGCCGTACTAAGCTATCGTAGAAAGGTATGGGTCCTAAGAAAGTAGTCTCCTTATAAAGTCTTGTTACTATTTTAGGCGACCGTAGAAAGATACGGGTCCTAAACGTGTAACACCAACTATCTTGAGTTACTCTACTGTGGCACCCCTCAACAGCCCCCGATCCGTTGGGGTCGCCGTAGTTCACTTACCTTTCTCTTACTTGACTTGAAGGTCTATCAATCTTGGGGTTTTATATCTTTTAGGTCAGTCCCTGCGCAATTTATATGACGAAAGCGTATTCAACAACTCCATTTCCTATATTCAGAAAACAGTGCACACCAACTAAACATTTTATATAAGTTAAAGCCGAACACTTTTATTTACATAACTTGATGGACATCATTAGTTGGTACATCAAAATGCCAAGGTTTTCTATACTTGGCTATATTTCAAAAGATGACCGACATCTCTTCCAACAGTCATATACTTAAAGTCCATCGATCAGTGTCCAAAAGTTCCTTCCTCTATTGTCCTCTTCCTCGCGGCCATATTCAACGTCCATCTGCTGGTGGCGGTGGCGGTAGTGAGTACAACCACTCAGCAGTAAAAGATTCATCAAGTTATATCAAGCATTACTATTTATATCCAGATTCAAGTATGGTAGACAAAATAGGCAATCCATGAATGAGTATGCATCAAACCATATAACTCTTCAATGTAATGACCAGTGCATTTCCAACCAATAAAATGCATTGTGTCCAGTCACACAAGTCCCGATCATGGGGTTAAACTGTAATGACACGTCCCATTCCATGCCATACAATTTAGTCCCATAACCAGACCACACTCACACTTAATATAATCGTCCGTTTTATCATTCAAAAGGTTTCATCCCCCAGAAGACCAATGTTTGCATCCTTCTAGGATTCCGTACCCAACCTAGCGTCGCGGAAGCCTCCGGGCATCGAAAGGGCATCGACTCATTCGAACCTCTGGGCATCTCGCACCCTACCTAGCATCACGAGGAATCACTGGGGACCATAGACATGGTTACCCCTAACCTCCGGGCATGCATCATAATACAACCCCTCACCCTATGGGCATGTATCATAATACAATCGAGCATCCCGACACTCCCGGGGAAAACCTTTGGGTATGTATTCATAATACAACAAGGCATCCAAAGGGCATCGACTCATTCGAACCTCTGGGCATCCCGACTCCCGGGGCATCATTGACCCGAGGGTCCAACGGCAACAATTAACATCTTAATTTCCAAATAACACTTTTCAATGTAATGACAAAATGTCTCTTGAGTCTCATCACATCTCAATATTGCATGATATGCCAATTCCAGTATCATCATATCACATAACCATTACAAAACATATTCGCTTTTGGGACATTTTGTGAAAATTCAAAAACAGAGCAACTCGATTTTACCATGCACAGTTCTGGTAAATATTTTGAAATAAATACTAAATGAGCTTGGAAAATTGTGAAATTTTAACATATTATCAATGCGACTTTAAGAAAAAAGTTTTGTGAAGAACACCATGTCAAATTCCTTACGAATCAAGAGTAAAAATTCCGGTATTCCTTATTGACGTTCTGTAAAATTTCCAGATTTAACATTTTCGTATAAAAATCATTTCGTCGACCAAATATTGTCCATTTATGCTAAATTTTTTATATGTTACTCCTACAGATATGCTCTCCAACTTTCATTAAGGAATCGAAGTCAAATTGTGGCTAGAAAATTACAGAAAAATCAAAAAGTCACCGAGGGTCACACTGTCCTTCACAAAACAGTCCACTGATCTAACTAGAATATTTCCTACTCCTTGAATTTCGACCTCCAACATCCACAATCAAATATATACAAGTGTATTACACTATAACACAGCCTTATCACTTCCAAAAATCCTCCATGGTCAGATCTTTAAATTCTTGTTCCATCTCAAAATTCGAAATCCACAATGCATGTCCTGTTTTTCTTAGTTTTCTTGATCTAGCTTCATCTTACATGTCCAAAATCCAACATGCAACTCTAAAATTTCACCTTCTCACATCTACCAACTCTTAGCTAGATAAAATAGCAAGCAAAACATAGATTGAAGAACTTCTACTTGCCTTAAACCTCTCTCCTCGATCACTGGCCAAAAACAGGGGTTCGGGAGGGTCTTGGCTTACCTCAACGGCGACGGGGATCAACGGCGTTAACAGCGGCAGCTTGGACATGGCGGAAGACGGCCTTCCTCTTCCCCCTCGCGGCTCACGCGCGTATGCCCGCTCACCCTCTCTTTCGGTCTCTCACTCGACCCTCTCTCCCTCTCTCAATTGCTCGGTTCACTCCCTTTCTCTCTCTATCCTTCAATTCCGAAACCCCCTCCCTTTTTGTTCTTTGATTAATAGTTAATCGCCCTTTTTTTTTGCATGCAAGTGACAAGTGTTCTCATGGGAAGGACAAGTGGAAGGTAAGCATGGACAAGTGTGAGTGACTTCTCCCCCCCCTTCCCCTTTTTCGATTCTCTTCATCTCTCTTCCTCGACTACTTCGTCCATTTATTACTTTGTAATTTTACTTCAATTTTAAATTAATTCTTTGCTATTCATTAGCTTTTTCGTGGCAACTTGCAACGGGGAAACATGGAGGCTTGTGGGCGAGCACTCGACAGCTTGCTCGTCCATGTAATGGGCGGAACTCCAGTTGTCACTCCTCCTCTAGCGACGTGGCCATCATTTGCAGGGTCTCGGTCAACATCTCATCTCACTTGTTGACCATTATGTCGACTAATTAAGTGGTTACTATAGAGTGGTTTGGGTCGGTGGGTTGCGGCTTTATTACTCCTAATATCCAGCCACACTTTATTCTAAATATTCGCCTTAATTCTCCGCATGAGCATGAGTTATATACGGCCTATTCTTATGGCCGTATGATACTACAACAATAAACAAGGATGGTTCGATTCGTAGGGTACATGGCCAAGTATAGAAAATTTCTTGTCAATCCATCTTGTGGCACAATCTCGGTCTCATCAGTGATAGTACGCAGGGATGGGTCTATGCCTTATGCGACGATCAAAATATTTCTAAACACGGCCCATCGGTCCGACGATGGAATCAAACAATGTTCATGCAAAATACTAATGGCACCATCCAACAGTACTTCTATTGATTTGTCATGGTCATCGTACATTCGAGGATTGTCGAAATTCTCGGGTGCCACATCTACCCTCCTTGAAGGTAAGTTATTCTAGGTAGGTTCCTTTATCATTTACATTTTCATGCATCATATAAATTGCATTTTAAAATGGAATTCATTTTCCAACAAAAAAAATCACTCATTATATGTGCATGGTCAAAATTTAGGTCTCAATTTGTCTTTGAAGGCAACCTCTATGAGCTCACCTTCAAAGAGGGGCAGCTGTTGACACCTAAATTTTGACGATCCGGTTATTTATTTATTGCATAAAAAATAGGGGGTCAATTTTATTCCTAAAATAAATTAGAAAATTATTCATTTTAGATAATTTAATTAGGTTTTTTTGTTAATCCCAAATTTCAATAAAAAGAAAACACAAAAATATTAGGTGCATGTCAATTAGTTTGCATGTTAGGGTCATTTAATTAGAAATAGTTTGTTAGCAAAATTAGGTCATGTAGTTAAAATGCATGTTTTATGAAAAAGTTCTAATCAAAAGAAAAACCCAAAAAACTTGCTTGCTTTGTGCATTTAATTATTTTGATGCAATTTATTTGATTCGTTGAATGTTTAATAATGATTAAGCATCTGAGTGATCACCCCATTGCATGATAGTAATTTAGATTAAAATAAATCTAAACTGCCTGTAAAAATATTTTTTAAATTAAAAAGAAATGGTACCGAAAGGGCATTAGAGAAATCTAGTGTAATCAAGTCCCCGTATCCTTAGTCTCTAGTTCGTAGGAATAAAATTATTCTCCCATTATTTTACCTAGGTGTCTAATCGACTTACTGTAAACCGATTAGTGTCGACTCCTAAATAATGATCATTTGCATGTTAAATATTAGAACATTAAGTCGCGAATTAGTAGGGGCTTGGGAGAGCCCGAGTTAAGTTTAAAGACTTAGTAGTCCATTAACCTAATTTTAGGTGGTGCATCTGAAATTTAGGTCGTGACAAGTTCCATTATATTTAGAAATCCGGACGACCAAATGTAGTCTAAAGGTATATAAACAAGTAACAAATAGTTCTCTCCATAGAAGAAATTCAATTGCTTCCTACCCATGAAATAGTCGGACATTTTCTAACCCTTCCCTCTTGATATATTACATATATTGTGAGTAACTGAATCACCTTATTGTGTACTTACAAATAACAACACAATTTAACAATTTAAAATATTTCTCTCTAATTCATAGATGATGTACATAAGCAATCTTATGACATATAAATAATAATAAGATAATTGAATATGGGTATGTGCATTGGATCTCTTTAATTCTTACTTTCTCAGCAAAGCTCTTAAATTTTAATTTATATATATAAAAAAATAATTGTCCCTTAAAGTTTAGTGCGCATAATGTCCAAAAGTTTATTTTACTATATTGTATATGACATAATAGAGGAGAAGAATACCATGAATGCCAAAACCTTCGTACGACTTTCACTTGAATGCCAAAATATTTTTTTCGCTCACTCAAGTGCCATAAATTTGAAAAATCGATCACTCGAGTGCTAATTTCAATTTGCCTCATCGGAAAATCTGATGTAGACATCGATTATCCTACATGGCTTTACCAGTGCTAACATGGAAAATTAATAAAAAATTCAAAATTTTAAAAAAATTCATGTAGGAATGGGAAATTATTGAAAAAAATCCACGTAGAACAATTTGCTTGAAATGATACTTAAATGATCGATTTTATTACAATGTGACATTTAAGTGAGCGAAAAAATACTTAAGTGAGCTCTATACAAAAATTATGATACTCCTATTGTTCGTATCCCATTATTTTTATTTATAAGTAAAAAGGTTGGGGAGGGCCAATGCGACTATCCTTATAAACTTTACCATAAGGGTCCCATGTAAACAAATGCCTTACATTAATTAATTCTTTATAAGACATTAATAAAGGGTAGTACCATTTATATAAAGCTAGGTACTTCTCATGAATGAAGCCCATTGCATATAAAATTTAAAATATTTTAAATTTAATTTTCAACAAAGATCGAAATTAAAATATTAACAAAACAATTATTATGTATTAATACATAAGTCAAATTTATTATAAATTACCTCCTTCACCTCTCCTTTTTCCCAACCACCGTGCAACCCTTAACTTTAGAAATTCATTGTACTATTTCCTTATGTTACTTGCATCAACTCAACTATAAATAAGTAGGTTAGTTTTAACATTTAAATGAGCGTAAGAAGGATAAATGCATAAAGACTTACATTTTTTCCATCCATTTTTTTTTTACTTCCGACGCCTCCTTTCACCTTAAATTGACCATAATATCTCTCACAGGTTCCATATTTAAATTATTTCTTACCTTTTTCTTTTATTTTCTTTCTTTGGAAATTCTTATGCATTTAAAATTGAAAAAAAAAATGCATTTGCCAAAGGTTTGATTGGATTGTCTTATAATGCAATTACAATTGTCATAATTATATTATCAACAACTAACTATTCCACTTAATCAGCCATACTTTTTAGTTTTGTTAATGTAGTCCTTGACTTTTGGGTCATATTTTAATGTAGTCTTTCCCACCAATTGCCACCTAAAATCATTGATGTGATGTCTAGTCAATACTAGTCGTCCTAGGTAGCGTGCTCACATGGGCAACTTGTTGGTTTCCACATTGCGGGAAATATTACATTTAAATTTGCGCAAATGTATATGACTATATTGACAAAACTGGAAAGTTAAAATTGAATTGACATCCATACTACAGATATAAGACTAAATTAATAATTTCCCCAAATATTTAAATAATCACTCATTCAATGGACACATGTATAAGCATTTTTGGGATAAGTACACTAAAAATATCTTAACTTTCGTGTGGCGCTCACTTGAGTACTATAGATTTGAAAAATCGATCACTTGAGTGTTAATTCTGATTTGCCTTGCGGGAAAATCTAACATGATATCGGTTATCATACGTGGCATCGGTGGTGTTGACATGGACAATTAATAATAAATTCAAAATTTTTAAAAATATCCACATTAGAATGAGAGATTAATAAAAAAATCCACGTAGGACATCTGGCTAGAAATGGCACTCAAGTAATCGATTTTACTCCAATGTGATATTCAAGTGAATAAAAAATATTTTGGCATTCAAGTGTACCGTACGAAAGTTTTAGCACTCCTTATGTTCTTCTCCCACATAATAGTGTTCGGATCCAAGCGACCTAGCATCGATTCATATCAAAGCTTGACTGGCAATGACATGATGTGGATCCCACCGACTTCCCCATTAGACGCCCTTCCTTTTATTTGCCTTTTTCAAAGTTTTTTTTTTTTTTTTGGGTGGTTTTTTGTTTGATTTTCCCCTTTTTTACCATCGATGGACCAAAGAATAGTATTAGGCTTGCGGATCTACAAACAATGGGTTCCATTTAATAACATTCTGGTGTATTCTTCAATAAATTAATTTTAGTAAATCAGCCTCGGTAGGTTTTTAGTAATTTTCTTAACCCAAAATTATAATAATTCAACGCATCTTATAACATCATATAATCTCATGTCCACAAGAATAGATGAGCAATGCGGGATCATAACATGAATTTACAAAAAATTCCATTACATTGTTTTTTTTTTTTTTTTGGTAAAAAAATTCCATTACATTGTTTGATCTTCTTTTATATGACTAAAGTGGCCAAAGACATGCTGCTAGCGGTAGAAGTCTCCTTTAAGAGTCACTCAGTCAACATACCTCAGTATGGAATATTTGAGTTGATCCAAGATTATTTGGTATCACCTATAACTAGAAGGTACAAGGTCGACAAGATCATTACCGTAGCACCATCAAGATGTTAGCAGTTAAAATCTTTTTGTACCCAAGATATGCCGCAGTGGGCAGTACAACACGAGCTGTTCAAATGTATCACCTCCTATATGATATCACTAACTTGAATTAAAGTGACCTAGTGAACTTTTATAAAATTAAGTTACCAATTATTGTGGGTTATGAGCTTTCATCTGTGTTATTTACCAACGGTTAATCACTTATATATATATATATATATATATATATATATATATATATATTTTACCATTTTTTTTATTGAATTGCAACTTTAATATGTATTGGTCAGTAATTCTTTACATTTATCAACTTCTTTTAGATATTACCCTTCTAAATTAGCATGGCTCACTATCATTTCTCGTATTTATTATTGCTACTAAGTTAGCCTTGCAGGTAGAAAGGGCAACGAAAGAATAAATTGCGATTAGAGTAATGGAATAAGAAACCTTGGAGAACCATTTTGTCTATCTAGTAAAAATTAGGTGAACGTAGTCATTTAAAGGATGGAAATAGCCCTACCCTAATTGATTTTTTTTTTTTTGAAACAATGCGGTGTTTTTTCTGGTATAATATTGTTTCATAGGCCTTTGCAAATATGTGTTGGGTACGCCATATATATAATACGGCAACAAAATCCAATTATACCAATTTATTTTTTCTGTTAAAGACGTTCCTACCAATTAATTAGCACTAAGTTTTGTGTACTCAATCAACATCTGTAATGAATCTTTTTAAGTCCCCCTCACAAGAAAAAAGAAGAAAGAAAAAAGAACGCAATGCTTGCCTATTTATATGAAAACTCTTTGGTGTATATGTGATTCGAATTTGTTTGGCATCAAAACAAATAGATGCATAGCTGACTTCTAATGAAAGGATGTCAATTCATGTTGGGAAAAGTACCATAAAAAGTCTTAAACTTATTACATTTGTATCTTTCATTTATAAACTTTTCAATTGTGCCAATTAAGTCTTAAACATTTTGATAATTTGCCAATATAGTCAATTTTGTTAATTTTGGTCGGAAATTACTGACATGGACACCGGTTGTAGCATGGCCGACATTGACGTAGACAAAATTTATAATTTTTTAATATTTTTATAAAATTTTATTTATATATATATTTTTATTGTAGCCATTGAGGGCCACTCTTGCTTGAGTAAGGGTTGCACTCCCTCACGGCCTCAAGTGAGGGCCATCCTCGCGGGATCTGGCAAGCCCCCAATTTTTCATTCTCATCTCTTTTTTTCTTTTTATTTATTTGTCTTTTAATAAGCATGTGCAAACCATTTCATGATTTTTAAGTTAAATTATGGCTTTCCCGAATGCATTTCTAACTTTTTAAATACATATAGAAACTCATCATTAACGAAAGTTGAGCTTGCTAATAGAAATTATGATAATAATTGTAACGATGATGACGACAATAACAATAATGATAATTAAAATAATAATAGCGCATATATTATATGGATAGTTGCTGACTAGTTCATGTGGGATTCGTATCCATTAGGATCATAAACATCATAATTTTACTAAAACAAAAGACTGGTCGACCTGTCATGAAAACATGTAAACTCTTGTTAGCATAAGAATAATGTATAAGCAATAAAATTTACTATTCACTCACACATTAGAAAAATTTAATAAATCTATGATCTATTATTAGAGACAACAATAGATTTTTGCATTCATTCATATTGTCTAAATCTAAGTTGGTAAAATCAATTAGTAAGTTGAATTTCTATGATATCTTCATGAATAATGTCAGTAAATTGTCATGACTAACGGCAGAAAAAACTCTTACCATAATAACCTGGAAAAAAAGCTTGTATGGATTCATCAAGCTTTAGAAGAAGTGTAGAGTAAAAAGAACGGTGAGTTCGGGATATTGGAAGGGAGCAAAACCTACCGACATCAACGATGGCCGTGACAATGTCATTGGTCACAAGAAACACTTCAACTTTAGAGTGAAAGATGACTCCTCTTCTGACAAGAAAAATGTCGAGAAAAGAACTTAGATTATGCCCGAGTACTCCATACTTAACCAAGAAGTGAGTTAAATTGTCTTATTCTAACTTTGTTAGTTTATCATCATGTGCGTCTATATTCTAGTTAATTTTGAATGTAAGGGATGATGTCTATGCACTGTGCGAGTGTTTCTAATAAACATTGGAAAGTTTTTGGAATTTTTCCGATTATAACAAACTCGTTGTTTTACATTATGTATTCTAGAACTGATTATGCTAATAAATCTGGAAAGCCAAATTAATTTCCTTTCCAAATTAATTTTGAAAGTTATGTGAACTGCAATATATTCCTATGATCAATATATTCTAGCGTTCGTCTTGCTAAAGTTTTTCTGATAAAATATGGCATCGAACCTGAGATGCAACATTATGGATGCAAAAAGATCTCCTAGGTCGTGCAGTTCACATTTATGAAGCTGTTGATTTGATTGAAAATGTTAGAGATAATATAGGATATATTTTCCTATTATTAGAAATAATTAGAATATTTTTATTAATTTTTTGTATATATCAAGATTGCACGGATATCTCCATTTAACTATGCATATCTTGAGAGATATAGAAAATTAATTAGAAATATTTAATTATTTCTAATATAGAGAAATATTCTAACTATCTCTAACAGAAAACGTGAAAATTTCAGCAGATCCTGGATTACATGGGCGACATTACTCGGCGCCTGTAAAGTCCATGGCTTAGTAGAACTAGGTGAAAAGACGGAGAGCAAACTTTTGAACTTGGATCTCACCCATGAGGGGCATTATGGGCAACTTCCAAACATATATGCCAAGGCAAGCAAATGGGCAGATGAAATTAGAGTCCGAAGACTAATAGCGGAGCGAAATGCCAATGAAGTTGCTGGTTGGACCTTGATTGAATCGCAGGGACAAAATAGATTTGTTGCAGGTAGAGGTAATTGGTTCCCTATTTGTTGAAATTTGGTAATTGGCGATTGGATTAGTTCGGTCCAATGGAATCAGTCACTTTTTTTTTTCCCACTACTTGATGTCATATGTTATGAAAACAAATGGCTACATTTTTTTTTTGAAGAAATTAAGAGAAAAAAATAAATAAATGTAGTTGGTCAAATCCGTTTCCCCTTGAAATTGGAAACTTGACTGCCTGGACACCGATTCCACTTTGAGGAGCCAGGAACCGGACCGATGCTCTCGAGGACCAAATCCAACTTATCGGTCTGGTCCGGTCTAGTCTGGGTGCCCGGTTCAGGCACTCCGTTTTACACATCCCTAATTGCTGGGATAGATAGCACGACCTTTCATTAGAGATTTACAAGATGCTTGAAATTATTGGAGCACGAATCACAGAAGCTGCTGGGTATGCACCTGACGTTTCATCAGTTTTGCATGACATGGGAGTGGAAGAGAAGAAGAACGCAATGAAGGTGCATAGCGAGAGGTTGGCAATTCCTTTTGGATTTTTAATTGCAAAAGAGAGGTTTTCTGCGGATTTTTATGAGGTGACCAAGGTGATCTCGCAGGTCTTGCCTAGATTATTGGTGGACTTACTAATTTCTCTTCTTGCTTCTTTGGGGACCATATTCTTCCGCCAAGTTCGTGATTTGAGCTTACATAGTGAAGCGATGTGGTTTGCACGCTACAATTCAAAAGCCTCATGGGTTCCCAAGAGATGGAGCAAATCTAGGCACCCCTACGGGGGGGTCCTGCACCGGCTCAGTTGAAAGCGGGCAGCCTAGTTCCACTAGAAAAGAAAGAAGTAGAGGGTGTACAAGAAGTTGTAAGCCCGCGAGTGCTTACAAAAGGCCTTGACATGGGAAGTTGAACAGTATTATTTGTCTATTGTATTTATTATTTATTAAGTCAAAACATTCAATTTACTCATGTTTTTTTTCCTTTTTAAGTTATCATCCTTCAAAAGACAAAAAACAATTAACAATCATTCCTCCCAAAATTACCCTTAACAATGAGAACAAATATTAAGTAGGTAAGTCTTGCCACGAAGGGAGTACAACACTCCATTCAGCGCTCACCATGTGTCTAGGTAGGATCCACCGATCAATCTCTGTCTCTCTTATGCACTTGCATTTCTCTTCATCGTTGTTCCTTCCATGGCAAATACACTCGCAACATACGCACAACTTCTTCGCTAGCATTCTCTCCCCCACCCACATCGTCGATGCCTTCAACTTCCTAGATTGCCTCTCCCTTGTTGGAGGTGAGGGCGGTCCTCACCAAATCCAGCCAGGGCAACCCTCGCTCAGGCCACAAGGGTCGAGCCCTCACTAGATTTGGCAAGGGTGACCCTTGCTTGTGGCCAATGAGGACTGCGATGCCATTGCCGATGTTCAGTCCTTGGCCATGGCTGAAAACCAGCCACAGGCCAAAGGGAAAGAATGGAAAAAAGAAAAGGTGAGGAAGATAAACAAAAGGTGCAAAAGAGAGATTTATCAGTGGGCCTTAGTTGAGCATGTGGCAAGCGCTGAATAGAGTGTCATATCGCTCACTTGACAAGACTGACCTAACTAATATTTTCTCGCATGGTTAACATAACTTAGTCTCCACGGAAAGGCTAACAAAAGAGCTAAACAATTTATATATTTTTTATTGGGATGAATTAGTGTTTCACATAAACATCGACAGATTATCCACTGCATTGGAAATAACATGTGCAGGTGCTCGAGTCCGTGCAGCGTCCGGTAGCTGGTTGTTCGTAAGAAGCACTGCACTTGATTGCGCAACGGCCATCATTGCAGTTCGGAGTGGTTATGGGCAGATTGCACGTTTGGGATTCGTCTATCTCCGCAGAGACCATCTGATGCTCATTTGCCTAAACCATCGATGCGTAAAAAAGAATATTGAGGATGAGATAGCGTATAATTGTGAACACTTGGACATATTGATTATCTTAGCGAGCATAGTTTGACATTACCAGAATACACGACAGGATGAGGCCGAAAACGATCATGCCGAAGCAGTTCTTCATGATGCTTGAAGCCGGACACAATACACAAATTTGATCGGCAGAAGGTTCTCAGGTATTACCTGGGTATAAATAGTCATGCTAATTAAAATGAATAAAAGGAATTTTATTTATTAGGGAATCGGGTCGCTATTATTTAGTAACTGATGAATCAGACTTTTCCTACAATGTTAGGAAATTTCATGAAATCGATGTATATTATCTGCAACAAATTAATGTTGCGAAAGATTGCAGGACTTCCTCTACAGGAACGAAACGGTTTCCATTCACCCTGATCAACCAGATCCATGATTAAATGAGTCATTCCATACAAAGGACAAGTAAGAAAGGCGAGAATGGATCCCCTTATCTTAGACCCCTTGTAGGCTTAAATACTTAAGTGACTTCTCCATTCCAAAGCAATTGCATAAGTTGTAACACACCGCATGATAAGATCCACCGGTGACTCAGGGATGCCGGCCAATTAAAGAGTCTCACAAATGAAATTTTAACTTAGTCGATCAGACGCCCTTCTTTCCCCTCATCTTGCGCATTGAGTGAATGATTTCCTGAGCAATGATGATATTATCTTGAATGTATCAACCCGGAACAAAGCTCACTCAGGTGGGTGAAGTGAGAAGAGGCATAACTTCCTTGAGCCGGTTGATAATAATCTTGGTGATTATTTTGAAGGAAACATTGCAGAGACTAATAGGCTTGAAATGCTTTTGTTCCGAACCATTAGTTGAATTCTTCATTCTTTTTATTTATTTCATCTTTTTATTCATTCAATTCACAGTCACGGACGAAAAAAAGTCTTTCAGGAACTTCAACTTTGAGAATTAGATTATGTCATGCCCTGAATCTCGAGCGCACGAATATCTATCAATGATTGATTATATTGCGACGTCTTAGGACGCGTCACCGACTCATTCTTTTTATCTTTCAATTAGATGCAAGCGGAAGCATTTAATATAAACACCTAGTCAACCAATCTAAGAACAGGAATAGTAAACACATCATTCATTTCCAAAATACTAGTTAAGGGAAATTTAGAGAAGGCGTTTGAAGAAGTTTAATATAAACACCTAGTCAACCAATCCAAAATACTATTTTTATTATTTGCTGTTAACCTTAAGAAGTTTAATAAATACAAGCCTTTCTATGGCCACTTCCTACCAACTAACTCAAAAACCTTCAGGGGTCAGGGTTAACCTAAACTTCACTAACGATGAGGCCAACAAAAAGTGACGCCAGGCACGCTCGCATTTTGGTCCATCGAGACCCCAAATCGCACTCAAGGTTGTCTCTAATATGGACCTGAAAATATTTAACAACAATGAGGTGACATATAAATCTTAGCGAGTTAATGGCCTAAGCCTCAGTTAGGACGCAAATTCACCTCGGAGGCAGCCTAAACATATAATGGCATACAATCTTACCTCGCTTTGTCACACCCCTGCATATTAGTACATCACATATGTCATTATCAATGCAACAAGCATGATCAATAACCATAACACATAACTTTCATGCACCAAACATCCACATGAGTCTTGATTATAAGGTAAAACCCATTTTGGTCTGTCTAATACCATGTTTCACAATTTTACCCCATAATCAGACGCAATGCATCACAATTGTTTACACATATTCCAATCATTATGACTCATTGGGCCACAACCAACACACGAGTTGGTAATCTTCTGACATGACCAAACATCATCCCACCCTATCGAGTATGATATCATCTAGACACCCTGCCTATACGACATCCATAAAGGAGTATCGGTCCAACCTCAACCCAGACTTAGCATCTAGACCCTTGTTGGGCATTCAATAAATATCGAGTATCATCCCTAAACTCCTGTTGAGTGACGGGTTCGATCAAATGACTACACAAGCACGTCAACACTCAAGCTAATTTTTATCCGCTGTTAATTAGCTCAGTGTAAAAGAGTGCATGCTTAAAAAAACAAATCTCGGAAAATCTCTACATTCAAAATTTCGATAAAATAATTGCACATGGTCACGTACTTAAAATTAACCTGCCAAAATTTGCACGCTTTCATTTTAAAACCACATTGCCCCATTTAGCATATAAAACACGGCGTCCAAACATGACACCTCAAAGTTTGTCATTTTCTTTTCAAATAAACCTTCTTTAAAAATAGCATTTAAACTCATGATTTGGGCAATTGATAACATGGCATTACAAGCTCAGAAAGTCATAATTATGCATAATTTCACCCAATAAATCAATCATAAAATCCTACTTAACAGCTAATTTGTCCTTAATTTCCACTAATCACAATTAATTAGCGCTAGCGTGATTAATTAAGCTAATAGTGATTAAATTTCACTAACCATGATTAATTAAGACTAATCATCATTAATTAATCTAACTACGATTAATTAAGATTAACTGTAATTAATTAAACTAATAATGATTAATTAAACTAATTGCGATTAATTAAGCTGCATTCTTAATTAATCTAAACATGATTAATTAAAGCAACTATGGTTAATTAACCTAACTACAGTTACTTTACACTAATTATGGTTATTTTAAACCAACTATGGTTAATTAACCCAACCACGGTTACTTTATGCTAACCATAATTAATTAACACTAACTGCCATTAACCATAATCTAATCCTACCCCTAAACACAATTAACTTCATAATCAAGGATTATGAGTTAACTCATTGGTTTTTTGGCAACGATGAGCTCACGGCGACAGCGGCGTGACAACGTTGAGGACATGTGGCTCACGACTTGAACGGGGACACGAATGATGGCGGTTTAGCTCTTGAAGCCCACGGCCACCAAGGGTGGTTTGGTGGTGGCTTGCGGTGGAGGTGAGGAATGGTGACGGCGTGGACAAACAATGGTGAAGGTGGCTCGAGTGGCAGCCTATGAAGCACGGACACATTGTTGGAGCTTCTATGTCGTGTTCGACACGTGCCAACTTGTTCGACACTCTTGGACACGTGGTCAACGCCTACCGTATTTTTCGACATGTGGTCAACTTTTCTCAACACATTCCGACACACATGTTCGAGAGAGAATCGTTGAAGAAGACGATAGATGGTGGAGACAAGGGCGAGGGAGCGGAGGCGACGCCGTGACGGTGAGGGAGGGCAAGAGGAAGAGAGACCAAGGCGATACTGCTACTGAACAAAATATAAAATTGAGTATTAATACAAACACTCTATTGGAGGATCCATCTCTCTATTGACACTTGATTACCCGGTTCATTTATTTGACTGTTACTAGGCCAAACATTGCTCATAGTGTTAACGTTTTGAGTCAATTTATGCATGCACCACACCAACTACATTTGGATGCAGCACACCATCTCCTATGATATTTGAAGGCTACTATAGGCCAATGGTTCTTTTACCCAGCTAAAAATGAACTCCAACTCACGGGTTACTATGATTCAAATTGGGCTAGTTGCCCCATGACTTGCCGTTCAACAATTGGATATTGCATTTTATTGGGTGATAGTCCTATTTCATGGAAAACCAAGAAACAAAGCACGGTCTCACACTCTTCTGCTGAAGTGGAATAACGTGCAATGACAGTAATTACAAGCGAAATTACCCAGTTATCATAGCTCTTACGAGACATTAGCATGCCTCTTCAAGCCCCAGTTTCCTTACACTGCGATAACCAGTCTACCCTCCACATTACTGCCAACCTAGTTTTTTTTATGAGTGAACGAAACACATTGAAATTGATTGTCATCTCGTTCGTGAAAAAAATACAAGTCGACCTCATTGCTCCATTGAAGATTGATATAGAGTCATAACTAGCTAACGTGTTTACCAAACCACTAGGCTGAGATTAGTACATGTGGCTACTTTCCAAGTTGGCCATCCATATCCTACACGCACTAACTTGATGGGGAGTCTTAGCATGATCATATGAAATCTTAATGTGATCATATGCCACCATGGCATCATTATCCGATGAGTTGTTTTATTCAATCTTTTTTTGTTGTGCTTACCATATCTATAGGAATAATTTGGGAAATATAATTGTATTAATAAAGGAAGACAGGGTGTGATTTTTGATATATTTAGAAAATAAATAAATTTTTGACAATGGGAAAGATATGATTTAATTTTGATTTTATGAGTGATTTAGGCATTTATATGTTTTGTTTAGTGCAGAATTATCATTTTACCATTGTCTAAAAATACGTGGTTATTATTCTTTAGTATGTAACTCTTTCTCTCTCTCGTTCACTTTTCACTTTCCCTCTCGCCCTTCTCACATGTAAGAAGGGCAACTCGCGAGACGTTGCTTCTAGCAAGTCACCCCAGTCGCATCTTGAACTGCAGCCGTTGCATAGCGAGTTATGGCTATCGCAGCATCGTGAGTCATAGCAGTAGCATGTCAACTCACAGAGGTCCCGTCCCCTCACTCATGGCCACCTTTCCCTCTCTAAATCTCAAAGATCCATAGGGCTAACGCGATGATCGTCTGCACATCCAAACACCCCGGTGGGGTGGTCACATGCGTCAGACAATGGATTACCACCATTGAGCTGCGACAGCCGTGTAGTGATGACCAACCTCATTATGGTGATAGCTTAAGAAACATTGACACCCTCTGAGAGCTTTTATGTCGTGTTGTGTCAAACACTTCGATATGTCTAATACTCTTTGACACTTGGCCAATACGTGTTGAAAAATCTGATATCTAGTTAACTCTCCCGACACTCTCTGACACGCTAGTCGAGAATTTTGACATGATTTCAACATGTATGAGATCAATTTTAAAAATTTTCGATAAATGAAAAGTCAAATTTTAAATATGTAAATAAATACAAATTAAAATAATAATTAGAAAAAGAAGAAAAACCTAACATTCTCTTCTCTTTTGACTCTCACTTCCCATAACACACAATTCACCTCCAAAATTTATTTTTTGACACATGAGTCCAAGATATGAATTTTTTTTTTCTTTACTCTGGGTTTTATGGATTATTGTAGTAGAGTTGAATTTTTCAAATTGAAATAATAATGATATTAACAAATGGTGAATTGATGTTTTTACTGTAAATTTATTTTAGACTCTTTTTATTATTTATTTATTTATTTATGAATTTGAATCAAATTAATTTGATTAAAATAATTGTAAAAATGATAATTTATCATTTATATTAAAATATACATTTAATATCCAATGTGTCCCAACGTATCGGAATTCTTTATTTTTTTGAGAAACAATGTATTGACGTGTCGTGTCGTGTTGTATTGTGTGTTGTGTGTCGATATCGATACTACTTAGGTGATAGCTCACCACCTCTCTCTAACTATTTTCCTTTTATTTGTTTCTTTATTTTACTGACTTGGTGCCACCAGATATAATTGAACAAATCCTAAAATTACATGTAGACTCCGACGTCCCACTCAGCATGCCAGGTGTCCAGCTCATCTTTCTGACGAGGTATTTTAGCAAGGGATACAAAGACTTAACAAAAAGAGTCCTTCCAATCCTTTATGTTATTTCCAATATCTCCTGCGGGGTCACCGGTCTGATACAACTCGAATTTTGCAAGTTAGCTGTCAGCAACTAATCGAGCCCAGTTGGTCGGCTTTTTTGAAATCTTAAGTTTGGGTAATATACGATATATAAATTTGATCATAAACTTAAAACACTGAATTAGAGTCACCACAAATCGATTTGGAAAACTTAGGCCATGTTTGGTTTAGCATTTGGAATGCTCATTTGGGCTCTAAAGTCCCTTGGCCAAATGCAAAGGTGTTTGATTCGTTTTTTTGCGCGACTTTGGCGAGATGCAATTGCATCTCCAAGTGGCTCTAAGGGCTTTTAGCCCAATGCAGCTCTTGAGATCCTTTGGAAAGTTGCATCTTCGGAATGCAACTTCCGGTATTGTTCATCTCTCCGGTGGAGAAGCCGATTGGCCGACTGAATAAAAATAAAAATAAAAATAAATATGTTTATATTTTTATATAAAAATATAAACATATCTATTTTTTATATTTATATAAAAATATTAAAATATAAACATATTTTTTATTCAGGCGGTTCGGCCGCCGGATTCGGTGGTCCGGTGGCCGGACTTAAAAAATATATATAAACATATTTTTTCTTTTTTAATTTAATAAAAGTTAATTACAAATGCAAATTTTATCAAACGATATTTTGGCTAAAGTTGTTTTTCAATGCAAATTTTACCAAACGACATTTGTATTTTGGAAAACCCCCTTCACCCAAAGGTATTTGCATTTCTGCAAATGCATTCCCCAAAAGCCGAACCAAACGGGCCCTTAGGTTGACTGGAAATCCAAATGCATATGTTGACGAAACAGGTGTACGAAAACCTAGAAATCTTAAATCTTGTGGGTCTTAAACCCATGTAGAACTCTTTTTTTTTTTGAGGGGGATGGGCTACATATGAGCCACTTCAAATTTGAAGAGCTCACTCATAATGGATTTTAAAATTTAGAGTCTAAAATAAATCGGTTCAATTTAGTGCCCATTTCCAACCCACTAGGCCTCAAACTCTTTGTTCTCTCCCTTTTTGCTCTCCTTACCATTCTCTCTTCCTCCAACCTAGCTTGAGATGCCTCTAGCTTGCACCTAAACCAGTTAAACGGGTGGGTCGGGTCATAAATGGTTCAACCCAAATCGACCCATTTAACCCGTTTGTGACCTATTTATTACAGTACAAAATTTTTGACCCATACCCGACCCGACCCGTACCCGACCCATACCCGACCCATTTAATGAAACCTAAAAAATTATATATATATATATATATATATATATTAAAAATGATATTGCTAAAATGGTTTTATACAACACAAATTTAATGGACAATTTTTATAATTTTTCAAATAATTATTTTTAAAAAATCGAATTTTAATTATTTTTTATTTTTTATTTTTTAAAAATTAATTTTTTTTATTTTTATTTTTAAGAATATAATATTTCTTTTTCTTTTTCTTTTTTCCATTTTCTTCTTCTTCTTCTTTGGTCAGCCGCCGGCCACGACAACTGCCGGTAGCTGGCCACAGGCAAGCCTCGAGCTCGCTCGGCTCACCGACGTTGGCGAGCTCGAGTCTCGCCAGATCTGGTGAGCTCAAGCTCGCCCGATGCTAGTGAGCTCGAGTCTCGCCGGATCGGCGAGGCTCCGGATCCAGCGAGCTCAAGCTCACCCCTCGCCGGATCTGGCGAGGCTCAAGCCTCGTCGGCGTCGGGCGAGCTCGAGCTAGCCCCTCGCCGAATCCGGCGAGGCTTGAGCCTCGCCGGGCGTCGGCGAGGCCTCCGTCTCGCTAGATCCGGCGAGCTCGAGCTCGCCCGATGCCGCAAGCGCGATGCTCGCCTGGCCGGTCGCCGCCATCGCCATGCCGGTGACCGAAGATGCCGGCGACCGAAGGAAGAAAAAAAAAAAAGAAAAAGAAAAGAAAATTAAAATAAAATAAAAATAATTATAATTTCGGTTTTTATAAAAAAAAAATTGTAAAGTTAAAGAGAAGAGAGAGATGGTGAGGTTTTGAGTAAAAATAAATGGGTTCATTTTTAATGGGTTGATAAATGGGTCATAAATGGGTCAGAGAGCTGACCCATTTAAAACCCATATATCTTAGTTTTGACCCATTAAAACCTATTATGGGTGCTTTATAAAAGAAAGCTTGACCTATTAATGACTCATTTAATCATAAATGGGTCCATAAATGGGTTGCACAACGCATTTAACACCTCTACTTTCTAAAGATGATTAAAACAAAAAAGCAACGGTGAGGGAGAGAGAGTAATGGAAATCACGAGCAAACAATAAAAGTAACTGATGACAAACGTAGGGATGAGTATAGTTTTAAGGTAGAACCTAGAATCTGAGAGCCGGACTTATATGAATTTGTCCAATACTAGGTTCTAAGGTATGTAGGGTAAGTTCTAGGATCCAAAAATTGGAGAATCTATTTCAATGGGTAGGTTCCAAGTTCTATATTAGTGGAACTTGGAACTTGGAACCTAAAACATGAAATAAGTTTTTTTTTTCTTGTTTTATGTCTATAGATGATCCTATGGTATTTTATGATGTTCGATGATAAGTATATAGTCTAGAACTATTAGTTTGAGCTTACATTTAATGACTAAGTTTTTTACTTTATTAATATTTCATATTTTTGTAGCAACAAGTGGTGATTATTAGATATGATAATTCATTGCAATCGTTTAATTAGTGATAAAGGTGGAACTTAGGTAGTCTTTAGAATCGACACTAGAACATATAATGGGATAGGTTTCAAGTTCCTAGGTGTGAATAGTAGAATGTAGGTTCTAGAAAATAAGGAACGTGTTTCAATGGGTGTGTTCTATGTTTCACGTTCCAATTGGAACTTATACAGAATCTGGAAGGGTTTACTGCTGGTCAAATGCATGCTCGAGGGAGAAGATGGCCGCAAATGACTATAAAATTTGATCCCCAATGATCCGTCAAAGCCATCATTGCCGTCGTTAAGCTTGGACAAGAGCTCCTCCCAGAAGGCGGCATTCGGCTGCTCCTTCGATGCCTGCTACCTACGGTCCTTCGTGCAGGTCTAGGCGCGCGCGCCAGACATCTTCAGGCTCCTTTGCTTTTTCGAGGACTTCCATGAGCATGAGTTGCTCCTCGAGCGCTAGCTCGTATGAGAGATGGTGTCCCTATCCTATTACTGGAGGGTGTGATTTCCTCCAAGTACACCGAGATTGCCAAGTCGGTGAAGCGGATCGAAGAATTCGAAGCGTCAACAAAGAGGTTGAGGTGCAAGCTAGAGGCATCTCAAGCTAGGTTGGAGGAAGAGAGAATGGTAAGGAGAGCAAAGAGGGAGAGAACAAAGAGTTTGAGGCCTAGTGGGTTGGAAATGGGCACTAAATTGAACCAAGTTCCTCATCTTTGGTTCTCTTAAGCTGGAAAGTGGTACAGCTAGAATGAATTTATGGAGTTGATATTGTGTTTTAAACTTTCCCAAGTACTAATAGTATCTAAATGAACTCAATTATAGGTAAATTAGATGATTTGGAAGCTCCAAAAACCACAAGATCAAGCATTTGACCCTAAAGGAGCCACACCTTCTTAGAATAAAAATTCTCTGTTTTAAATGAAGTTATGGCCCTCAACTTGTGCTCTAAACTTTCTCGAGTACGAATAGCATTGAAATAAACACAATTATAAGCAAATTAGACGGTTTGTAAACTACAAAAAACCACAAAATGAAGTATTTGACCCAAATGGAGCCAATATTTCTTAGAATAGGAAGTTCTTCTTTTGAATGAAGTTATGGCCCTCAACTTGTGCTTTAAACTTTTTTAAATACTAATAACATATAAATAAACACAGCTATAATTAAATTAGATATCTAAATACCACAAGATCAAGCATTTGAGAGCTTGTGCTAATTCTAATAGACAGTGGGGATGAGTGCTATGACGGTGCTATGTGTTACCTAGCGCCTCATGCTTGAAGGTTTCAAAGTCTTCGATTGAGCAATATGTGTGTGTGTTGCTGAGGCTGTTCACAATTTGCAATGGAGGGTCTCTTTGTGGTTTGAAATTGAAGCAAAGGGGGCGAGGTTTGTGGAAGACGGAGTGTTGGTCGTTCAAGTTGGAGCGTTGGCTGGGGGCTGCAGAGGACAGAGGTGAGAAGTTGGGGCTCGTTGGGAGGGACGCTTTCGTGTACTCAGTGTTCTAGGCAATGGCCGAGGTGTAGCGGTAGTTTAGGGTGGTGCCAACGGTGAAGGAAGGGGCGGAATGCGCGATGGAAATCTCTTGAGATGTTTTTTTCTTTATTTTTAATATATTTTAAATGTGTTAAATGCATAATTGGTATAGCTAAAAAAACTGAGTTATGTGGATGGATTCGGTTTGTGTTAGATCTGAGTTGAGTTAAGTATGTATCATCTCAATTATATGGAAAATAAATGAGTTAATAGGAGTTAAATTGATAAAATTTGAGTTGAACCCATTTATAACCCATCCAATTCACCTATTTACCGCCTCTAATTATGGGCTTGTGCTGGCGTTCTTTCGATCACCACTTAAAAAAATATAAAGAAAAATTTAACTCAAAAAAAAAAAAGGAAGAAGTAAAGAGGCATTTGAACATGATGTGATCTTTCCCCTAGAAACCGACTTCAGCATCGAGAAAAGAACCGAACTTTTTATCGGTGAATGTGTCACGTTTTTCACACAGTAGTGGGCTAGTGAGTCACTTCCAATTTTATTTAATTTTATTATTGTCACCATAATGGCAACTTTTGATGACACATACATTCCGCAGGCGAGCTCCGAAACCTTTTATTCTTAGTACTCAGGATGACATGGCTCGCTTGATGAGCATGACGTACTACAGAACAGAATCAAGCTACATCTTTATGAGACCGTCTTCAATCATCTGTTCGAAACTCCAGGGATCGTAGTGGCACTTATAAGACCAATACGCCCACCCGAAAGTGGCCTGCCTGTACACGTTTTGCTGGGCCTTGGCGAATTTCCCCGAATCCTCCTTTGTTGCCCCATCGAAGTCCAATGCGGAGGTCCATTCCCCTGCAAAACCCATTTTAGTTCACAAAGATCATAAAAATGTACGTGCTCTACCGTGCACGCGTCGTGTTTATCTGTGCGTTCTATATAAACATGCTCTTGATGCTTTCCGACTACAGGCTAGGACTCACCAACAAAGCTCAAGGGGCCCCCTTTTTTGGTTATTTTGCTCAGATCATTCTCTCTATCGACATAGATGTAGCCAATGTTCTGCTGCAGATTCCACTGCTTAAACTTCGGATCGTAGAGGTTGTAGTAATGTACATCGATAACCACTCGGCTCAAGCCTCTCACAGTTTGAAAGAGCTCTAGTGGGTCGGCTGGTCCCAACCGGTTGGACAGGATCACATAAGCATCCAGAGTGTACCTCCTAACAGCCTCATAACCTAACCGGTAGTAATCAATAAGATCGTTCAACTTGACATCTGGGGCTCGAGGCTCGTTCATCAGCTCGATTGCGACCAATGCTGAACGGTTGCAATATCTACTTGACATTCACAAGTGAGCATGCTTTAGAAAACCAAATTAGATAAGATCTAGCATGTTTACATCAACAGCACTGAATCCAACTCATCGAAATACTAATGAGATATATGTCATGAGTGATATGTCCAAAGTGAGAATTCATTTCCCAGACCTTTCTGCTAGGAATTCTATAACTTTCACAGTCTCCTGAATGTAAGAGTCACCCCATTCCACAAATCCATCCCTCGTCGCGCTATGAGATTCGCCGTTTTGAGACCCTGGGGCAGCATGGAGATCAACTATTACCTTCATACGATAATTCCTGCGAAAGGAATATTCAATTATTCAAGGTTAGACTCATAGGATTCTCTCAGTTTCGATCACTACTGATCCAATTTTCTATCAGAGTTATTTGTATAAGATGTAAAGGATTGAAAAGTTGCTTACTCTGCCCATGTAAAAGCCCTGTCCAGTGCATACAGCGAGCCTCCCACAAAAGGCTTCGGCGGTGTTGGATCATATGCAATCCACCATCCTACCGGAATCCTCACGGCAGTTACATTATTGGTCGCCATAAATTGGAAGTCCTGCTCGGTAATGTAATTTTTCCAATGATCCTGCAGAGCACATTTGACAATAGATTACTTGTCTACTTAGTCTCTGCATCCTTATTACATGCTTTCTGTGCCACTAATCAATTAAGAATTACCCGTAAGAGTTGTGGGGCAATACTGGGGGGATAGCCATTTGTTATCTGGTATTCGCCTTGTAAGCCGCCAACAGTGTTCATGTCGAAGACGGACGGGTCATTATCATTCCAATTCGTATCTCCATTGCTATCATCTGCTGTCACTGATGTCAGTGTTTTTACCTGATCATCCATACAACGTTAGAAAAAAATTAAATCAATCGATGTGACTGTATCCGTTTAACAATTGAGGAGTATGGCAATTTCCTCTATTATATATAGGTGGGGATTTTGGATGACCGAATGGAAATGCTTTTGTAGTCCAAAAGTTCTTTTTGATTGTTCCTTCGCTTTTCTATGACGGCTTTTCATTGCAAAAGGTGGATATATTATCTGCAGAAGATAGTATATTCGTCCTATTGCATGAAGTGCTGCTGACGTTTATCAAACAAACCATGTGATAGTTTGGTAGAAACACCATGTACTGATGTTCATATGACATTGTTTCTTATGTTGGTCATGTTTGTCAAAGTTTATTCGGGTCTTTGTCTAACATTAGAGTGATAGGTGCGATAAATCAGCAACAGATAGCTTCATGTAATTTCTGCACCTTATGATGTACGCAAGGACTTCTACGTCTTGTGCTGTTCGGCACAACAACGTAGTCCTGCAAAATTTGTACTGTTGGAGTGAAGATATTATCAACCACAGGATGAGAAATCACCCTCAACCATCAAATCGAAAACCACGGGATGAGTACAATACACAAAATAATATAATTTACGTATAGTACTTACTTGAATCTCATAATATTTTTTTTTCACTCATTTTAGTGCTACATCAATGTAAAATCGATCATTTGAGAGTCATTTCCGGCAATAGTCCTACGTATATTTTGTTTTTAATTTTCCATTTAGACATGGAATTTTAAAATAAATTGAAGTTCAACATGGAAATTTTTGTCCAGTATGGCAAGAGTATAATAAAAGTCATCCTTTCTTAATATTTCTTTCAAACTTTCTCTTCTTGTCAGTTAATTACTTTTAAAAAATTAATGAATCTAGTGTTCACTTCAGAAAAATTATGGCACTCTGACTTCACCTTTCCCACACATCATGTCAAATGATATATTATAAATTAATGCCATGTTGACTTTTTGGGAAGCAAAATCATTTATGATGCTCAAGTAATTGATTTTTCAAATTAGTTATACTTAAGTGAACGAAAAAAAAAAAAAAAAAACCATGATAATCAAATAAGCGACATACAAAATTTATGATATATCTAGTGAACTTACCCTTAAAAATCACTCATTGTTAATCGTTGTATGGGCCATGACGCAATGGTTGTGCAACCCTCGGCAACAAAGAATGAGCCATGTACGCCATAATACAATGGGGACTATAGAAGTCATATAGAAGCTGGAATAGAGGGGATTACCTGGAGAAACAACCCATTAGATGCTCGGAGTCGCACTCGATTGGGATGGTTCGGGTTCCTTATAATTTCAAAAGTTTCCGAGGCACTCGGAGTACCAGAAACTTCTGCAATCACTATTTTTTGGCCTTTCAATCCAACGAAATTCTTGTTGAAAGCTCTGATGTTGAATTTAGTGTCGGAAATCCTCCACAGCTGCACCATAGAAAGGGCAAAAATTAAGGACGGCATGGGAATCTTTTCAGCTTGTCTATGTGGGGGTGTGATTCATATTCCTCATAGACAAGAAGGCAAGGAGTCCCACTCCCCGGTGAGTAGGCGGAGGTCCGAGGGCTGTCCCAAAGGGACCCGCAACTTTAAAAGGCCTTTATAGTTTGAGTGTATATTTTGTTGGTAATTTGAGTTTGCACTCATTAATAGCTATTGTTTATATATATTATCTTTCTTTTATAATTGAAAGTTATAACAAAAAGGTAAAAGGTCATGATGCAACCCTACTTTAAGGATAAATTAAAATATATCTTATATCTCGATTTCTTTTTCTCGCTTTTACTTTCTATTTCATTGTATTTATGAACCCTAATAGTTTATAAGTTGGATAGTTGATTATTGAAGATAGAAAGCCATACCCTGAAAGTTTCCCAGCTAGCGGCCCGGTCGCGATTGATGACTATGTTGGCGCCTTCAGCGCACAGGAATTTTTTCAGCTGCGTCGACTTGAACTGCACTTGAGCCCCATCCTACCATCGAATTGGTTGATCTCAGTGAAAGAGTGAAGTAGTATTTTGATAGACCAAACTAAAAACGGTATATGTCCTCATCTTGAGGGGGTTAATAGAGTTCATATTTACAGGTCAAACCAAAATCAAGTCCATATTTATGTATGTCAGAGATCTAGCGATATGATGAAAAGCAATGTTCGATTGGAAACTAAGTTCTGGGACATTTGGGTATCTTAATTTGAGCAAATTGTACCTACTAGTCTCATGTTAGAATCATGTACTAAATTGTACTAGTCTCATGTTGGAATCATCTACTAACACACATAGACATGCCAAATAGAATCTGCATGTATAATTGCACTGTTGTTTTGTACTCTTATGGTTTTGAAACATCCTACACATTTAAGCAACAATCACAGTGCATTCATATGTCATATTGGACCCGAGAAGAAACTTTGCGATCACCCAATAATACTAATTGGGAAACTGTAATAAAAGAGTGTGTTAGAGAAAGTGAAATGTACAATTTTATGTACATGACATAATAACAATTCAGAGGATTGCGGATACTTTATCTTCTTATTTTTAAGTACCTACCAAGAGCTGTCCAATGAGCCCATCGAACCGAGAAGGCATCATCCACCCCTCAGTGACGAGCCAATTTCCGAGGTTCACAGCCCTGAGAGGCAAGTTGAAGTCGGTGGTCTGGGCGAGGATCGAGGGAAGGAACACAAAGAGAGAACAAAGCAGCACGAATGGATGGTGACGACAGTGTGCCATTTCTGGCTCTCTTCGTTGCTGTCAGATTAAATGAGACACAGAGAGATAGAGAGAGAGCCAGCACATTTATAGACCAGCAGAGAAAAGTCTTAAGACTAAGAAGGCTTCGGTGGGATGTTGACTTGACGCATTTGAGAGGAGTCCAGGCTTTAGTGTTGTGTTGACATGATGCATTTGAGAGTAGTGCAGCTGGGGATAGCCTTTATGCCAAACGCACTCGAAACACCAAGTTGGATAAGGAATATTCGGGCCTATAGACTGTGTAGACCAAATCATATGGACCGTCAATCACACGGGCTCCAAGATGGGACTCATATGATTAATAATTCTGATGACGTATGTTCATGTGATTTATAAATCATGTAATAACTTCTCTTTTTCTTGTCATATTATCTAGTGACACGAGCATACGACCTGGCTATCTTCATGAAACACCTTACTAGATCCATCAATAAGTTAAATCAAAACCTTCTATCTATGCAAATGACCTAGATTTGAAGTAGTTTGCATAGAGTTGATGAGATTCAAATAAATGATCTTTAGTTCTTCTTGCTGGAAGTCATCCAACACTTCAAGTCTAATTTGATTACAATTAGTAAGAGGGATCTTGAACAGATTTACTAATTCTCTGATTCTAGTTAGTAAGAAGGATCTTGAACAAAAAAAAATAAAAATCTAGAAGCTAAAAAAGAGCATCTTGAGCAATTGCTGTGTGGTTATTGTTGTTTAGTATGGGACACGGACACTTTTAAAAAGCTGAAGCCCAAAAGTTATTGCATAATCATACTACGTGGATTAATATCATTTGAATTGTCGCAAACACTATGACAAAAGGCGACTTTAGTCTCTTTGCTCAAAAAGCTACAGTACACTGTATATGGTAAAAAAATTCAAAAAAAGGGTAATATAGTAGGTAGTTTATATATTTTTACAAAGATTCTCCGACGGAGACTTAGTGACAGATAGACATTTTGCAGACTTGGAAATTTTTTCCTCCAAAACAACGTTGACCGTAACATTGGAGGCCTGTAAAACTTCTAATCTTCCTCTCTCGTTCAATTTTTACTTTCCCTCTCGCCCTTCTCAGATGTAAGAGATTACCTCACGAGTGGTTGCTTCTGGCAATTCACCGCAATTGCATCTTGAGTCATGGCCGTTGCGTAGCGAGTTGTGGCTATAGCGTCGTGAGTCATAGCTGTCGCATCTGAACTCACGGTTGTCCTGGCCCCTCAATCATGGCCAGCTTTCGCTCTCTAGCTCTCAGATCTCAGAGAACCGGAGGGTCAACACAGTGTTCGGCTGCGCATCCAACCACTCTGGCGGGGTGGTTACATGAATCAGACTATAGATTGCCACCGTTGAGGCAGCGACTACCATGAGGTGGTGACCAGCCTCAACTTGGTTGCCATGGATACGAAGACTTAACCAAAAGAGTAACCCCTTATGTTATTTCCAACATCTCTTGTGGAGTCGCTGGTCAGCAATACCTCAAACCTTGCAAGTTAGGGGTCACTAGCGAGTAGCGCCCGATTTTTATGGTTTTTCCAAATCTTAGGTTCGGATAATAAATAAAAAATAATTATAAAATTAATACACCAAATTAGTGTTACCACCAATCGATTCGGAAAATTTATGTCAGTTGGAAATCTAAATAAACGTGGGAAGGAAACTGGTGTACGAAATCTTAGAAGTCTTAAGTCAGGGACTCAGTTTTGTGTGGGATAGATTAGAATGCAAAACCTAAAAATCTTAAGTGGGGACTTAAACTACCCATGGATGGATTAGCATTCCGCCAGGTTCTTTCGCTTTAAAAATATAAGGATCATCTGAAAAAAAAAAAAAAAAAAAAAAAAAGTTAACTCGTGACTTTGATTTTTTTTTAGATGGGGGGACTAATGTTTCTAATTTTCTAACTAACTATGATTTTGAACATGACATGGCCTTATCTTCCCCCCAAGAAAGGGACGTCAGCATTGAGAGAGAAAATTGAACTGTTAATAGGTTAATGTGCTCGTTTTCACCACAAAATAGGCTAATCAGTCACGTTAATCTTTTCTGGAAGGTAATAAAGTAGGAATGTAGTGGAAGTATGCTCAAGTTCAATTTTATTTGATTCTATTATTGTCACCATAATTTCAACTTTTGATGATACACACATTCCGTAAGCCCACTAGAAACCCTCTTAGTCTTAGTATTCATGATGACATGACCCGCTTGATGAGCGTGAGGGCCTATAGAGTGGAGTGAAGCTAAGTTTGTATAAGACCGCCTTGAATCATCTGTTTAAGATTTCAGGTATCGTGCTGGCACTTATAAGACCAATACGCCCATCCAAAAGTGGCCCGCCCATTCACATCTTTCTGAGCCATGGAAAATCTCCACGAGTCCTCCTTTGTTGCCCCATTGAAGTCCATTGCCGAGGTCCATTCCCCTGCGAAACCCATTTTAGCTCATGACGGTCATGACATGGATCTGCTCTCGCGTGCCCATCGTGTGTACTTGTGTATTCTACGTAAGGATGTTTCTGCTGCTTTCCGACCACATGTTGGAACTCACCAACAAAGCTCAAGGGGCCGTTTGCTGGGGTTACTTTGCTCAGATCGGAAGCTTTTGTTATCTACGTACATCTATATCAATCTATGTATGTGTTAACAAAAGTAGTTATTGCTCGCTTGAAATCCCATCCTGTGTTATGGCCTCGTACGGACTTTATCTATTGAGTCATTACACGGATAGGTGCGTGGATCAATTCCCTTCATTGAAATCAGGGGCCGCGCAGTGTGCAGTGCATACAAAGTATATCGAAAAATTTGTTGTATGGCACGTGAGATTGAGAAATGATAGCTTATTATTTGTCTTTAAAAAATGAGTAACTGGTAGAGTTATTCAAAGGAGAGATGACAGACACATCCTAAAGACATATGAAGAGGCATCAAGAGCTCTTGAGATGTCAATGCTAGCCGAGGATCGTGGGTAAGTGCACCGAACGTGGTGGAGTGCATCGATCCTAGCTGAGGCATCATGCCCGCTCTTTGGCTAGGATTAGGTGAGAAATGGATTTATGACATCCGACTAAAATTTTGATACTTCCAGAATATGGCATTTTGCGGGGGCTTGCTGGCCCCACACGCCACGGGCAAGGTGGCTCTCACTGGCTGCAGGTGAGGGCTGTAACCCTTGCTAGCGCCAGCAAGCTCAAAGAGAAGTATCTCAAAGTTTTTGTAGTACCACAGCTTATAATTTTAAAGATCCAGAACTATGAAATTGCTCCTTTCATTGTGGGGTGACAGGGAAATCGTACCATTCAAGTCTTTTCCATGCTTTTCTCGGAGGTCTAGAGAAAGCTACAATGATTAGGACAAAAGAAAAGAGAGAAAAAAAAAGGAAAGGATCTCGAAGGATTCCCAATAAATTCGTTGATTTCTTCCGAAAGCAAATGATTCTTCATCTCCTTTTCACATTATGTGAACAGCAGGGACATTGAGAAATCAACAACATTATTAGATTATAGATAATAAGTTCATAACCCTAGTCCATTCCCATTTTGCGCAAAACAGGTTTATTAATGCTTTGTTTCAAGTCATTAAGAGGGATATTGAAAGAAAAAATAGATTCTAGAAACTAGAAAAAAGTATGTTAGGCAATTGTTATGTGGTTATTATCGTTTAGTACAGGACATGGACGCTATTAGAAAGCTAAAGGCCAAAAGTTGGGATTATGTTAGGAAGCTGAAGGCCAAAAGTTATGGCATGGTCATACGACGTGGATTAATATCATTTGAATTGTCACACGCACTATGACCAAAGGCGATTTTAGTCTCTTTGCCCAAAAAGCTACAGCACACCGTGCATGGTGGAAAATACTAAAAAGGGATAATATCGTAGGTAGTTTATATACATTTTTACAGGGATTCTCCGATGGAGACTTAGATAAACGTTTTGCCCACTTGGAAAATTTTTCTTCCAAACCAACGTTGACTGTAACAATGGAGGCCTATAAACGCTTCTAATCTTTCTTTGTCGTTTCAATTTTTACTTTCCCTCTGGCCCTTCTCATATGTAAAAGGGTACCTCACAGGACATTGCTTTTGGCAAGTCGTCGTAGTCACTCTGCTGGGGTGGTCACATGCGTAATACGATAGATTGCCACCGTTGAGGCGGCGACCGCCATGAGGTGGTGAACAACCTCAGCTTGGTTGCCATGGATACGAAGACTTAATCAAAATAGGCCTTTGAACCTGTTATGTTATTTCCAACATCTCCTGTGGAGTCGCTAGTCAGTAACAACTCGAAGTTGCAAGTTAGGGGTCCCCAACTAACAGCGCCTGATTCTTAGGGTTTTTCCAAATCTTAGATTTGGATAATCTACAATATAAAAAATAATCATAAAATTAAAATACCAAATTAGAGTTACCACCAATTGATTTGGAAAACTTATGTCAATCGGAAATCTATGAAAAAAATGTGGGAAGGAAACTGTTGTATGAAAACTTTATCTTTATGTCGGGGACTCAAGACAGATTATTATGCAAAACCTAAAAATCTTAAGTCGGGGACCTTGACTACTAATGGGATGGATTAGCATTTTGCAAGGTTCTTTCACTTAAAAAATATAGGGTTAAAACCACAAAAACTCCAAATTAGTATATTTATGACAAATTTACCTCAAACTAATTTTTTGACAATAAAAAACTCCAAACTGGTATATTTTTTATAAATTTATCTCAAACCAATATAATTATGATGAATTCACCCCCCATTAATTTCTGTTAAATTTTACTATCAAATTGCTGAATTGGATGACACATGATAATTGATCGATGCACTAGTTTGAGATTTTACTCTCCGTGTATCACAGTTGTACTGGTTTTGTGATTTTTTGTGATATTAATCCAACTTAATAGAGAGTATATTTGTCGCAAATGTATCGGTTTAGGGTTTTTAGTGATTAAAAATTAGTTTGGGGGTAAACTTGTTATAAGTGTACTAGTTTGTGATTTTTTGTAGTAATTTGTGGTAAATTTGTCACAAATATACCAATTTGGATTTTTTGTGGTAAAAAAATTCCACAAAAAATTAGTTTTTAGTAAATTTGTTACAAATGTATTAGTTGGGAGTTTTTCATGGTATTAAACCAAAAAATATAAGGATCATTTTAACACCAAAAAAAAAAAACACACACACACACACGCACACACACACACATACACATACACACAAAAAAGCATAATGGTGACTTTGATTTTAAAAAAAATTAGGAGACTAATGTTTCATTTTTTTCTAACTAACTATGATTTTGAACATGACATGGCCTTATGTCTCTCCCAAGAAACGGACTTCAGCATTGACAGAAATAATTGAACTTTTTATCAATGAATGTACTCATTTTCACCACAACAATTGGCTAATCAGTCACGTTAAGCTTTATTGGAAGGTAATAAAGTAGGAACGTAGTGGAAGCATGCCCACGTTCAATTCTATATAATTCTATTATTGTCACCATAATGGCAACTTTTGATAATACATGAATTCTGTAAATAGATTACCAATCTGTTCTTAGTATTCATGATGACATGTGTTGATAGATGAAGCCAAATCTTTTGTAGGGGCTTTTTTTTCTTTTTTATTAATTTTTCTTTTAGGTTAAAAGCTACACCTTTATATCAACAATATTCAGATGCTAGCCAAAGAAAATAGAGAGAAAAGAAAAAGAGAGAAGAAAAAAGTGAATTTTCTCTTTGTGAGTGTTCTCAATCTCTTTGGGCCCACTATATTGCAACTTTCTTCAAAATCTAGTAAATTCACAAAGTGCCTCTGCGGGAAGATGTAGCCTAGGTTTAGGTGAATTTCGATAACAAATTTTCTAGCATATTCTTTCAAGGGAACATTTGGTAACTATTCTATTCTCGAGAATAATTTCCGCTTAGAAATAATTCTTTTTTATTATGTTTCATGAACAGGTTTCTGAATATTTGAAGGTGTTTAGTAACTACCCAAGATTTCTATTACTGGAATAAAAATGCATTTAGTACGACCCTTAAAATTTTTTGATACTTTTATTATATTTTTCTCCTTTAATCTTTTAATAAATTTATTATATAAATTTAATTTTAAAATTATTTTATCATATATTTTTAAATTTTATTATACAAATTTATTATATTTTTATATAATTTGATTATGTGATTTTATTATATTTTTAAATATTTCTTTTAATTTTTTAATAATTTCATTATATATTTTTATTATATATTTTTAATTATTTTATTATATTTTTCAAATTTTCTTTTAATTTTTAATAATTTTACTATGCAATTTTATTATATATTTAAATGATTTTATTATATTTTTGCTTCCGACTAGATAAAGAACAAGAGAAAAGAAAATGAAAGAAAGGGAAAGAGAAAAAAGAAAACATGATTTGGCTTGATTCTAGAGTTATTCTTGGGAACAACGAAGCAACTTTGTTCTACTTTTTAATTCTGTTCTAAATTTATTTCCAGCAAAAAAATTGTTCTTAGGAATTAAAAAAAAAAAATTACCAAATAGATTTTTGTTCTTTTTTTTGTATTAAGGAATAAAAGAATAGAATCATACAATGTTTGACATGTTACTAAACTAGCCCTAATTCTATTCTTTAATATTATATTCTACCAGGGTATATTGTTTGAGAACATTACTTTTTCGGAATCGCCATGCAATTTTCGTTACAATTGGTATTAGAGCCTAGGGTGGCTAATCGAGAACATCAATGATTTTTTTGTGACATTTGATTGGAAGCAAACAATATGACTGAAGATAAAATCAAAATTGATAAGTTGGATGGGCAGGACTTTAGATGGTTGAAACCTGAAATCGAGGACTATCTTTATCAAAAAGATCTCTACACACCACTTAAGGGTTGGAAACCCAAGATTGTGAAGGTGGATCTAACAACAAACTCCAAATGGAAAATTCTTGATCGAAAGACATTACATGTGATTCATTAGGGGCTAACGGAAAAGATAGGTACCACATCGCAAAAGCAAAAACTGCAAAAGAAAGCCATGGATATTCTAATGAATATTTATGAGAAGCCATCCACATCAAATTAGGTATTTTTGCTAAAGAAACTGGTTATATGAAGTTATTTGACAAAGGTTCTGCGGCAAAGCATATTAATAATTCCATATAGGTCACAGGTTAGTTGGAATTCGCAGGCATAAATCTGAATATGAAGTTTCAAGCTTTATTATTTTTACGTTCCTTTCTAGAAAGTTACAATACCGTAGTGTAGGAAATTTTAAGCACCATGAAGGATGATTTGACTATGGATGAAGAGATGTGAAGGAATGTCTCAAGTGGAGATAATTTTTTAACATCTACATCTTCAACGGCACTAGTAGTGGAGAACTGTGGATGAAGTAAAAACAGAGGAAAATTTAGTGGGTATGGCAGGTCATAATCAAGGAGAAAGAGACATGTTGCAAAAGATGAGTATTGGTTTTGTCACCAAACCAACATAAGAGGTTTCAATGTGAAGCCTACAAAAACAAAGAGCTAATATGTTAGTGATGAACCTTCGTTAGAAAACTTGTGTTTGTCTGCAGGGATTGAATTGACGACAGACAAGTAGTTTATTGATATCGGTGCTTCTTTCCATTGTATCTCGTAAAAAGACATATTTACTAATTATGCCAGTGGAAATTTTGAGCAAGTGGTTGTGGGAAATGGCCACATGTGTCTGATTATTGGAAACGGAACTGTAACTTTGAACATCTCAGGTAGACGACATCTAGTTTTGCGTGAAACTAAACATATTCTAGAATTAAAGAAAAATATTATCTCAACTAATAAACTTGACCAAGAAGGCTTCGGAGCAATATTTTGGATGCGGAGAGTGGAAGATAATCTTAGGGGCAAGAGTAGTAGCAAAGGGAAAGCATACGGGTACAATTTACCTTATCTAACGAGACAATATCAATGATATGATTGTAACTATAGTGGTAACAGATAATTTGTCTGCTTATTAACATTATCATTTGGGACATCTTAGTGAAAAATGGTGTAAAGCATTTATACTAAAAAAAATTACTTCCGAGTTTGCAAAAAGTTGAGTTAGATTATAAGAGTTGCATTTATAGAAAACCAAAAGTGATTAGTTTTCAATTGAATGGGCAACAGAATAAAAGGCCAAAAACTAGAGTTAGTTCATACTGATATGTGGGGACTGACTTAAAAACTCTCTTATGGTGGTAGAAGGAGTCTCAGACACCTGGAGTGCCCAAACTTGGCATGGGAAGACACTTAAATATCAAAAGTTAGGAAAGTGATACTTAAATACCAAAATCCGGGCAAAAAGGGTCAATTAAGTGTCAACAGCGAGAAAATTCTGCCAAAATGCTAACGTGATGATTTGTTGATGAGGTAAGTGATAAAACGGCATCATTTTACATGCTGACGTAGTTAGACAAGTGCAAAAACTACGTCATTTTGCTATCGATGTGGGTAGATAATTAATATTAATATTAATTTAATTAAATTTAAAACTTAATTTTTTTTTTTTAAAAAAAAAAAAGGGAAGATGGAGATTGCAAGCGGTGAGGGCTGAGCCCTTGTCACCTCGTCTTGCCCAAGGGCCAGCAACCCGGCGAACCGATGAGGGGCCTTAGCCATCGGCAACCCTTGACCCGACCAGGCTAGGGCTAGCGACCCTCGCCCCAAATCTAGGTGAGGGCTCGCAGACCCTCTTTGCCGATCGGCTGGGTTATTGGCCCTTCCCAGTGATAGTGGGGAGGCGACATTGAGGGCTCGACTCTTGTGGTTTGCAATATCCATGTTCCTCCTTTTTTTTAATAAATAAAAATTTAGTTTTAAATTTAATTTAATTAATATTTATAGTAAAATTGAAATCCACGCCAAAACGACGTCGTTTTAGAGTTTTTTTGCTAAGTCAACTCTCCGATGAGCCACATAGGTGAGTACTATTAATAAAAATTTGCCATGTATGACTTTCCGTGGGGTTCGCCGAACTTTGGAAGTTTCCTATTTTTTTTTTTTTTTAAAGTGGCACTTAAGTGTCACTTTCCTAACTTTTGGTACTTAGGTGTCCTCCTGTGCCAAGTTTTGGCACTTGGACTGTTCTTTTCCTGTTATAAAAGATATTTTGTTACTTTTATTGATGATGCAACAAGGAAGACTTGGGCCTATGCTCTTAGAGAAAAATCACAAGTATTCGAGACATTCAACACGTGAAAGACAATGGTAGAAAAAGAGACATGTTATCATATTAAAGCTCTAAATTTTTATAATGGTGGTGAATATACGAGTAAGAAATTTGCAGAATATTTGATCCAAGAAAGCAAACATGGGTTGAAAACTGTTCCTAAAACTCCTCAAGAAAATGGTATAGCTGAGAGTATAAATGGGACTATTCTAGAACATGCGAGATGCATGATGTTACAAGCGAATCTCCCACTACATTTAAGGGCTGGTACAATTGATACATCAATTTATCTAATCAATAGCAATCCATCTAGTGTGTTGGATGAAGAAATTCTGCATGAGCAATAGTCGGGTAGAAAGATTAATTATTCACATCTAAAAATATTTGGTTATATTGCATATTCTTTGATTGATAGGGAGAATAGGAAGAAACTCGATGCTAACTCTAAGAATTGCATCTTTATCAGATATACTGGCAATGAGTATAGCTATAGGCTTTGGGATTATGAGAATAACAAAGTCATCCATGGTCGGAATGTGGTATTTCATAAAAAAAAAAAAAAAGAAGATGTACAACAATCATCAAACAGAGCATAAGAAGGCAGTAGAACCAGAACATGTTGAGCTAGACATAATGCCTGTGAAGATGATTCCGGGAAATCAAAGTGCACCTAAAAGAGAGGTTCAGGATGAGCCGAGGAATGCAGTGATTCGAAGCAGACTAACAAACCTTAAAGGACTTGTCCTGAGGAGATCTACATGTGTGAGAAAACCAAAGGTAATTTTTTTATCCATTAGCTAATACTATTTTGAGCAATGTCTTATATACAAATTCGGGAGAATCGAAACTTATGATGAGGTAAAGAAAGACACATCTCACATGTAGTAGGAGTGTGCCATGAAAGATGAGATGAGCTCGTTACTTCAAAACAAAACTTGGGAGTTGATCAAGTTGCCCATAGGTAAAAACACTTTCTTAAACAAGTGAGTATACATGATTAAGAATGAAGTAGATGACGGTATCAGATACAAAGCGAAACTTGTGGCCAAGGTTTTTTCTCAAAAAAAAAAAAAAAGGGATTGATTATTCTAATATATTTTCACCTATAGTGAAAATGGCATCAATCGAAGTTTTATTGAGTATAGTTACAATGGAGGATCTTCATCTCAAGCAGTTAGATGTGAAAACGACGTTTTTACAAGGTAACCTAAATGAAGAGTTATACATGATGCAACCTAAAGGTTTTGAAGTCAAAGATAAGGAGTAGGTATGTCGTTAGAAGAAAAGCTTGTATGGCTTGAAACAAGTTTTGCTGCAATGGTACCTAAAGTTTAATGGTTTCATGGAAGAAAACAGGTTTGCATGTTATGAGGCTATCATTGTGTTTATTTTCGCAAGTATAGCTATGGTGATATCGTATATCTCTTTTTATATGTGGATCATACGCTGGTGACTTGCTCAAATATGAAGAGAATCGCAAAAGTGAAGGAGATGTTATAATCACAATTTGCTACAAAAGATTTGAGAGAGGTTAAGAATATTTTAGGCATGAAAATCATTAAGGATAGAAAAAATAAGAAACTATAATTGTCATAAAAAGACTATATGAACAAGGTGGTAAAAATATTTAACATAGATAAGGCCAAACCAATTGCAACTCCTCTAATAAGTCACTTCAAACTTTCCAAGGATATGTGTTCGAGTACTCAAACTTTGAAAAATGAAATGATGGTAGTTCCATATGCATCAACAATTGGAAGTTTGATGTATACCATGATGAGCACAAGATTAGACATTGCATAAGCAGTAGAAGTTATGAGTCAATATATGCAGAACTCAGGTAGAAAGCATTATAATGCAGTAAAATAGATATTAAGATATTTAGCAAGTACATAAAATTACTGTCTTTGTTACAGTGATATCTCTTTAGAGTTACAGGGTTATGTAGATGCAGATCGCTCAGATGATCGAGATAGTAGTAAGAGCACCACTAGATATATCTTCACAGTTGTAGGTACAGTAGTGAGTTGGTTACCTCAACTACAAAAAAATAGTGGCTCTATGGACAATAGAAACGGAATACATGGTAATTATAGAAGTCTCCAAGGAATTCATGTGATTACAAGATTACATGGAGAAGCTATATGGAAAGCAGCCAGTAAGTACACTATGGAGTGATAGTTAAAGTGCAGTGTACTTAGTAAAAAATGCAGCCTATCATTCAAAGACTAGACATATCAACAAGCGTTATCACTTTATCAGGTCAGCATTCAAATATAATGAGTTAAAGCTATAAAAATATTGATGGCTCAAAAAAAATCCAACTGACATGTTTACCAAGGTAATGAACAGAAAGAATAATATTTTTTATACTACTACTATTTGTATTACTCCATATTGATTGATAAAGAATATCGCAAAGGTACAAGTACTTTAGTTACTAGTTTTTGAAGAAGATCGATGTAAAGTTGCTTGTGTATCGAGTATATTTGTATTCAAGTAGGAGATTGTTGATAAATAAAGCCAAAATATTTTTTAAAGGCTTTTTTGTCTTTTCAATTAATTTTGCTTTTAGATTAAAAGCTACGCCTTTATATCAGTAATAGTTAGATGCTAGTTGTCAAGACGCTAAAAATTAAAATACAGAGGAAAGAAAAAGAGAGAAGAAAAGAGTGAGTTTTTTCTTTGTGAATGTTCCCAATATCTTTGTGCCATTATCTTGAGTGAAGATCATCGCTGTATTTCAACTTTCTTCAAAATCTAGTGGATTCGCAGAGTACCTTTACGTAGAAACATAGCTTAGGTTTGGGTGCACTTCGATAACAATTTTTCTAGCGTGTTCTTCTGATTCTATCCTTTAATATTATACTCTACCTAGATATATTGTTTGCAAGCGTTATTCCTTTCGAATCGCAATGCAATTTCGTAACAACATGGCCCACTTGATGAGCATGAGGAATCAAGCTAGATTTTTATGAGACTGTCTCAAATCATCTATTTGAGATTCTAGGTATTGTATTGGCACTTATGAGACCAATATGTGTTGGAAAATATAGAGGAGAAAAAGAAGAAGAAGGCGTATTGGGGGAAGAATACATCACATTGTGTTTGTAATCAGAAAATTAATTCGAGAAAGTGATAACAAAACAAATAAGAACTATACATAAGGTACAACTAACCAAATCTCCTTAAGACAATTAGTTCTTGCCAACTTCATGAACTTCGCCACCCAATATACAACACCTTAAACTTGTCGATATCAGCACTATATGAACATGACTACAAATACTTCTTCAAACTAGCACACTTAAAGAAACTTGAAGAGAGGAGATGTAGGTGTTTTCACTTCTTCAAAGGAAGAATTTCAACTCTATTTATAAAGTTTTGGAATTCATGTACAGAAGCAACACATGAACCATGAATTAAACAAAATTTAACAAATTAAGAGATTCATGAATTAAACAGATACACGAATCCAAGAGATATATAAACTCAAGAGATACTTGAATCTAAGAGATGTGTGAAATAATGAGATACATGAACAAAAATAACATATCTCATTTTGCTCACTCTTGTTGATCCATTAACCCACCACAATTACAAAAATACGCCCACTTGAAAGTGGCCCACCCATACACATGTTGAGCCTTGGCAAATCTCCCCAAATCCTCCTTTGTTGCCCTGTCAAAGTCTAACGCCAAGGTCTATTCCCCTACAAAACACATTTTTAGTTCATGAAGGGCATGACATGAATTTGCTATTGTGTGCGCATTGTGTCTACATATGTATTCTACATATGCATATTCATGTTACTTTTCGACCACCTGTTAAAACTAATCGACAAAGCTCAATGAGTCATTTGCTGGGGTTACTTTGATTAGATCAGAAGCTCTATTATTATAGATGTAGTCAATGTTCTGCTGTAGATTCCACTGCTTGAACTACGGATCATAGAGGTTGTAGTAATGCACGCCGATGACCACTTGGCTCAAGCCTTCCGCAAACTAAAGGAGTTCTTGTAGGTCAGCAAGTCCCAGCTGGTTGGATAGGATCACATAAGCATATGGAGTCTGCCTCTTCACGGCCTTGAAGCCTAACCAATAGTATCCAATGAGATCATTCAACTTGACATTCGGGGCTCGAGCCTTGTTCTCAATTGTGACCAATGCCAAATGGTTGCTATATCTACTTGATATTCACAAGTGAGCATGCTTCAGAAAATAAAATTAAATAAGATCTAGCATGTTTTATATCAAAAAAAGGAATCCGATTCGTCAAAATACTATTGTGACATATGTTGAGTGACATGTCCCTAGTAAGAATTCATTTCCTAGGCCTTTCTCCTAGGAAGTCTATAACTTCTAGTGTCTTCAATTTAAGAGTCACCCATTCTAGATTTCCATCTCCCAACGCGCTATGAGATTCCCCACTTTTAGATCCTAGAATGGTATAGAGATTAACTATTACCTTCATACCATATTTCCTATAACAAGAGCATTCAATTATTCAAGGTTAGACTCACAGGACTCTTTCTATTTGGCAAGCCGCCCACAAAAGGCTTTAGCGGTGTCGGATCATACACATTCCACCATCCTACTAGATCCTCGGAGCAGTTTGATGTTTGTTTACCATAAATTGGAAATCCTACTCGATAAAGTGTCCCAGTGATCCTACTAAGCACATTTGCTAAAATACTGATCTACTAAGTCTTGTATCATACTACATATTTTCTTTGCCACTTGTCAACTAAGGATTACTTGTAAGAGTTTTGGGCAATACTTGGGCTATAGCCATTTGTTATTTGATACTCACCTCATAAGCCACTAACTGCGATCATTTTGAAGATAGACGAATCACTATCATCCCAGCTTGTGCCTCCATTATAATTGTTGGGAGCGTATAATAGAAGTTTGAGACCTTGCCAAGAGGGTGCCCAAGTCCAAGCCTGTCATATATCTAGTACGCCCACCTTCACTTAAAAACTTAAACCAATGAGTTTTCAAATCAACTAGGATATATTAATTGTTTTGCATCATACAAATTCTCCAATGTGCATCCTAACAATCTCCTCTTCACATGTGAACTAGTGTTTAGTCTACCCCCATAATCCAAGTATCATTTTGCATCAAGATATCTTGCAGCTTGAATCTCCATCAACACCCAACTTCATCTCAAATTCTGTCAATTAGGCCTATGTTACTACACCACAACACCAGAACATGTTAGTGACTAGCTATCTTCATTGAAATATTCACTAAAAACAATAGATTTGGGGCCACCAATCAATTATCAACTCTAATACTATTTATTAGGGGGACACAACATAAGTTAAATATATTCACCATCACCAAGAGAGAGCTCAAGTCCAAACCCCATTAACATAGGTAGTTGAACATTCACTCAAAAATCTAAACCAATGAGTTATCGGTCAACTTGGATATATTAACTGCTCTACACCACACCAATCTGATGTGAGATTTCTCTTACTCAATGCACATATGCATCCTATCCCCACTTGGTGAATTCTTTACATGCTTCTTTAGACCCAACGCAATTGTACACTATTCAAACTTTTATGAACTCACTGCATTGGTAAAAAAATCTACACTATTCAATTGTGTGTCAATTTTCTCCAGCTTTATAACCTTCTATCTATTTTTTCTCGGATGAAATGATATTGTATGTTGATGTGCTTTGTTCTTGCAAGAAATCCAATCTTCACTCCTTATGTAAAATCAAGCTCTTTACACAATCTATGTAGCCAGATCACTCCTTAGCAGCAAGAGTAGGGGTCAAGTACTATGCCTCAATAGTAGATAAAGCAACCGTGCCTTGCTTCTTACTCATCAAACTCACAGCTCCGCCAAATAAGGAAACAACCTGCCGATAGACCTTATGCTATCAATGTCATCACCCCAATTAGTATCCGCAAAGCACATCAATTCTCACACATGTTGTTCCTTTCAGTTTTTCATGCTTTCATAACATAACTAAAAGTTAGATGTACCACGAGGATAATGAAGTGCCCACTTTATTGCCATCCAATGCTTTTTCCATGGATTGGACATATATTTTCTCAATACTCCCATTGCTTGCATATGGAACTGTTGTTATCTCTTCAACTTCCTCCCCAATCTTAGGACACTAGAGGCTAACAACTTGGAAATTATGGACATTAGGGTCCACATTAACTTACATTTTGCCATGTTGAACTCCTTGAACACATTTTCAATATATTTCTTCGAGATATATTCACCAAAAGTCTTAAGTTTTGTCATGAAAATGTAACTCAGTCCTAAAATTTACAAAAAGTGCAATCAAGTCCTAAAACTTATCAAATTTATGCAATTAAGTCCTTTCTTAATACCATTGATTTGACTAATGGAAGATGCGAACATGGTATTCTTAGAATTAATTTCTATTTCCTACTTGGCATTTTTAATTACTTTTATCCAATTTATATTTAAATTATATTAAAAAAACTAAAAAAGAAAACTAAAATTTTATTTTAAAAAAGAATTAAAAAAATAATAATAATAGAGAACAGCAAGCTGGTGATCCCTTCCCCCGAAAGATCCAGCAACCCTTGCCAGGCCAAAGCAAGGGTGCCCCAATCTAAGTGATGCCAACCCTCTCCTATGGTCAGTAAGGCTTGCCAAGATCTACGCGAAGGGGCAATGGCTCATTAGCCCCAAGCAAGCATTGGTGTCGCCCTCGCTTAAGCCTAGCAAGGGTCTATTGCTTGGGCCTAACAAGGCCTTACCAAGGGCGGGCGATGGTCGTCGGCCTCGGTCAATGTCGACATTGCCCAAATTTAGGTGCCTAAGCTCAAGCTTGGCAAGGGTTTTCGACCTTTACTTAAGGCTGGCGAGGATGGCCGACCACTACTGACCCCTCTAGCCATGGGGGTGGCAGTGAAAGTGCCCATTGGCAAGCCCTGCCATTTTCCTTTATATATATAGTTTTTAAAATAAATGTTAGCTTTTCTCTTTAAGCTTTTTAATCTATTTTAAAAATTTTGAATAAAAATAATTTAAAAATGCCACATCAGCATCTTCCATTACTCAAATTGATAGTGTTAACAGAATGACTTATTGCATTAATTTGACAAGTTTTAGAACTTGATTGCATTTTTTATAAATTTTATAACTCAATTGCATTTTCATGATAAGTTTTAGAACTTCTAGTGAACATATTTATATTTCTCCTGACTTAACCACAACTTCTTATTCTCACACTCCTTTTTTTTCTACATGCCCAAGATGAAGTTTGTTGGGCCTAGATCTTTCATCTCAAATTGTTTTGCCAATAGTCCTTTTACAATATTGATCATTCTTAAACTGTTCGCAACTAACAACATATCATCAACATATAAGGTTAAGATAACAAAATCATCTTACAACCTCATCATGTAGGCACAATGATTAGCATCACAATGAACAAACCCAAACTTCAAGACATAGGAGTCGAATTTCTAGTACCACATTCTTGGAGATTGCTTTAGGCCATATAAAAATTTGTTCAGTTTGAAAAAAAAAATCTTTTTTTCCCTTTGACCATAAACCCTTCTGATTGCTTCAGGTAAATATCCTCCTTTCAAGTCACCATAGAGGAATGTTGTTTTCATATCAAACTACTCTACCTCAAGATTGTATTCAGTTGTTATAGATAAGACATGTGGAGTTCAATTTACTAGCAAGTAAAAAGATCTCACCATAATCAACTCCCTCTATCTATGAGTATTCCTTGCAACCAAATGAGCTTTGTATTGTTTTATTTCTCCATCTACAAAGATCATCTTCTTGAACATCCACTTGCAATCGATTGTCTTTTGACTACAAGTAGTTTAACCAAACTCCACATTCTATTTGTATCCAATGAATCTGTAAGGACCTGGGCCTCTCACTGTGTAATATTATCTGATTTGGGCCTTTGGCCCTCACGGCTTTAAAACGCGTTACACAAGTTAGAGAACCCAAGCCTTATAAACTAGCCCAGGACTCCCTCCTAAGCGTTATGGGATAGGAGACACGCCCTCACCTTGCGCACGTTTGGGGACCGAGGCGCGAACGCACCGCCATCCCTCCTCCTCGCGCACCGCCCTCGCTGTGGCCCCACGCGCGGTCGGGAGTCTGCTCTGATACCATTTGTAAAGACCCAAGCCTCCCACTATGTAATAGTGTCCACTTTGGGCCTCTGGCCCTCATGGCTTAAAACGCGTTACACAAGTTAGAAAATCCAAGCCTTATAAACTAGCCCAGGACTCCCCCCCTAAGCGATGTGGGACAGGAGACGCGCCCCTTCCCTGTGGACGTTCGGGGACCGAGGCGCGGACGCATCGCCATCCCTCCTCCACGCGCACCGCCGCCTGGGCCATCACAGAATCCATTTAATCTTTCATGAAATTTTCCCACTTTTTGGCATCTCTCACACTTCTTGCTTCCTTGACGATACTTAAATCATCATCCATAACAGTCAAAGCACAATTCTCATTACTAATAAATAGGGTATACTTCTTAGGTGGTCTTCTCAGTCGTGTGAACCTTTTAAGACCGGTTTTGATGGTGCTTCAACTTGAAACTCAATTTTAGAATCTACAGTGTCATCCACCTCGTTAGGCTCATTAGCTTCAGAATCTAAACTTTATGTTTTGGCTTGTATAGTCTTTGTCTCTTCCTTCAAACCGACATCTACTTTTAACCATCAATAGTTTTTTAGGAGCTTGTGGAAAAATTTGATTTATTCATAAATTCTCTAAACACCACATCCCTACTGTAGATGATATGTATAGTATCAAGATTCAACAAGTTATACCTTTTGACATCATCCTTGTACCCAATGAATATGCACTTCTTCGACTTACTCTCGAACTTGTTACTCTTTTCCTTCGGTATGCGTATATACGCTTCACAATCAAATACTCTAACATGGTATATGCATGGCTTCATCATGAACAATACCTCAAATGGTGTTTGACTCATCAAAGCTCATGTGGGAGACATGTTCTTTAGATAGCACACTGTAGCCATTAGTCTTGGCCAAAATTCAACTAAGAAGCCTACACTACTTACCATACTACTTGCCTTCTCCATGAGAGATCTATTAATCCTCTCTAACCCCCCCCAATTGTGCTAAGGTAAATAGGGCATTCTCTTCTGCCTTGTAATGCCACTAGTCATATAGAATTGATCAAATTTCACTAAACAAAATACCCCTCCATTGACAATCCGCAAAACTTTGATTTTTCCTATCAAATTGATTTTCCACCAAAGATTTGAACTCTCAAAAGTTTTCAAACACATTATCTTTCCTCAACAAGAAATATATCCACATACATTTAGAATAAAAATCGATAAAACAAATATAATACATTGAATTTCCAAATGATGCAACAGTTGTAGGAGCAAAGAAATCACTATGGATAAGATCCAAAATCCCTTTTGTTCCTCCTATGGATTTAAAAGATACTTGATTTTGTTTCCCATGTAAACAATGTTCACAAAGTCCAAAACCCATTGAAGAACTTGAGATTCCATTTACCTTCTTCTTTGAGGTAAGAGTCATCGGTCCTTTCTCACCAATGTGACCCTATCTTGATGCCATAATATCGAAAGATCTTCTTTCACCTCCTCTAAGATATAACTCGCACCATTGATCACTGTGCTTTCCAATAACTTCCATGATTTTCAATACCGCTTGTCTTTGGCGATTACCATAGATCCACAAATTAGCTTGCATAAATATTTGTTGCTAGTAAAAGTAATACCAACATCTTTCATAGTTCCCGTAGAAATAAGATTCCTAGTAAGACTAGGAATATGCATCACATCTAGAAGATTCTTGATTGTCCCATCTTTCATCCTCAGCTTCACTTTTCCGTGATAAACAACATCAAACATCATGTCATCTCCCATTCGTACTATACCTCCCTGATGTGGCTCATAATAGTTGAACTAATCTCTTTGAGGCGTCATGTGGAAAGACACTCCAGTATCAATTATCCATGTACTACGGTTAACCTAAGATGAATTGTAGATGACATTCATGTCTCTCATGCTGTCGATATCATCCTTCTTTGTACTATAGCATGATGCCTCGTCTTGCTACTCTAGACTCACACTTTTACTTCTACAATCCTTCTTCATTTGTCCAGGTTTTTTACACTTCTAACACGTTATTTTTTTTATAGATCTCTACTTTTAGATCTTCCTCTAAATTTATTCCTGCCACCCAATCTAGATTTAGATCATTTAGTGTTCCTTTCTCTTATGGAAAGATCCTCATTCATTGCATTATCAGAAAAGCTAAAGGCCAAAAGTTGGGGTCATGTTAGAAAAGCTGAAGGCCAAAAGTTATTGCATGGTCATACTACGTGGAATAATATCATTGGAACTATCACGGATACTGTGACAAAGGCAATTTTGATCTCTTTGCTCAAAATGCTACAGTACATCATGCATGGTAGAAAAACCTAAAAAAGGGTAATATCATAGGTAGCTTATATAATCTTTTACAAGCATTCTCTGACGGAGACTTAGTTACAGAAACGTTTTGCCGAATTGGAAATTTTTTTCTTCCAAACCAGCGTTGACCGTAACAATGGAGGCCTGTGCATGTTGTTACTGATCAAAAACAGTAAACAAGAAAACAGAAAACCAGAAGCTATAGAGGAAGAGAAGTACAGAGAAAATAGAGCACAAACTTGCGTACGTCAGTTTTCTAAGGAAACTGTCAAGTACAGGACAACTTAAACAAGAAAAATAACTGCTTACAAACTACACACACGTGCAGCATATAACTGCACCTAAACGTGCTAATTTACTTCCTAGAAAATAGCAAATAAACACTAAACACACTTGGTTGTTTTTTAATAAAAAAACAGAGGAAAACAGAGTAAAACAGAACAGAAAAACAGCAGCACTGAGACATTATAATCCAACAAACTCCTCCTTGGATCAGTTGCTGCTGCATATTCCAATTTTCTTTCTTAATACTTCAAATCTTCCAGCTTGAAGTGGTTTTGTGAACATATCTGCAAGCTGATCTTCAGATCTGCAATAGACCAACTTAACTTCGCCACTTTGTTGCACCTCACGCAGAAAGAAAAATTTGACTTTAAAATGCTTGGTTTTGCCATGGAAAACTGGATTCTGAGATATTGCTAAAGCAGCCTGATTATCCACATTAACTTCAATGTAATTACTGGAATTCAACCACAAATCCTTCATTATTTTCTTCAGCCACAAAGCTTCATTTGTAGCTGCAGTAGCTGCTATAAACTCAGCTTCTGCAGTAGACTGAGCTACAATCTCTTGCTTTTTAGAACACCAGGAGAAACAAGCAGAACCAAAACTAAAACAATATCCAGACGTACTCTTCATGTCATCTACTGAACCAGCCTAGTCACTATCAGAAAATCCTTGCAAATTAAACTTCTGACCTTTCTTAAACTTCACACCAAAGAACAATGTTCCTTTGAGATATCTTAATACCCTTTTTGCTGCAATCAAATGTAACTGACTAGGACTACTCATAAACCTGGATAAAACACTCACAGCAAATAGAATATATGGTCTCGTTGCTGTAAGATACATGAGACACCCAATCAGACTTCTATACATAGAATCATCTACTGCATCTGTTCCATCATTCTTCTGCAGCTTCTCTTTAGCAGCCATAGGAGTGCTTACACTTCGACAATCTTTCATCTGAAACTTCTTTAGAATTTCCTTCATGTATTTTTTCTGACAAATGAAGATCTCATATGAAGCCTGTTTGACTTCCAGACCCAAAAAATAAGCCATCTTTCCCAAGTCGACATCTCAAAAACTGCAAATAGATCTTGCTTCACCTTCTCTATCAATTCCATATCATTCCCGTCACTAATAGATCATCTACATAAAGTGACAGAATTACAACACTGTAATTCACCTTCTTGACATAAAGAGTGAACTCACTTAAGCTTTTTACAAAGCCAAAATCCTGCAAATATCGATCTATCTTCCCATACCAAGCTCTTGGAGCCTGCTTCATCCATATAGAGCTTTCTTCAACTCCGTATACACTCTCTTCTTGCCCTTTGATACTGAAGCCTTCAGGTTGTTCAACAAAAATCTCCTCCTCAAGCTCTCCATTCAGAAATGCAGACTTGACATATAACTGAAATATAGGCCACCCCTTCTCTGTTGCAATAGCTAATAGTAGCCTTATTGTATCAAGTCGTGCAACAGGAGCAAATGTTTCAGAATAGTCTACTCCCCATATTTGTGCATAGCCTTTCACCACCAGTCTAGCTTTGTGTTTATTAACGGAACCATCGGGATTAAGTTTTGTTCTAAACACCCACTTAACCCCAATCACATTCTTATCAGATGGTCTGTCAACAAGCTCCCATGTGTGGTTTTTCTGGATCATAGAAATCTCCTCCTGCATTGCTGCAATCCACCTCTGATCCTCCTTAGCTTCCACAAAGTTAGATGGTTCGAGTATTGCCACATTGCTTCTTTCATAGATTTCAGCAAGTGACCTTGTGCCTCTCACTTGTAAATCATCCACACTGTCTTCCAATCCATCTATAACTTCATCAACCTCTACATCATTGCAGGTTGTTTTTCGAATTATTCTTTGTTCCGCACTCTTTCCTTCCATCCAATTCCACTTATCTTCCTCTAGAAAAACAACATCTCTGCTTACAGTCACCTTCCCTGTCATAGGGTGAAAAATTCTGTAAGCCTTTGATTGGAGACTGTATCCAATGAAGATTCCAAGCTCTGCTTTCTTATCCAGCTTGTCCCTCTTGACCTTAGGAACATGAGTATAACACAAACACCCAAAAACCTTCAAATTTTTCACAGAAGGTTTAACACCATACCAGACTTCAAAAGGTGTTGACCTCTCTAAGGCCTTTGTGGGCAATGCTTCAACAGAACACTGTAGTATTAGCTGCTTCAGCCCAGAACTTCTTAGGCAACATCTTCTCCTGCATCATACATCTGGCCATCTCCATAATACTTATGTTTTTCCTCTCACTGACCCCATTCTGTTGAGGTGAATAGGGAGCAGTGAATTGCTGCACAATTCCTGCTTGCTCACAATTCAACTTAAACTTGTGAGCAGTATACTCAGAACCATTATCAGACTAGAGCATTTTAATTTTCTTCCCACTCTGATTCTCAACTAAGGCTTTAAACTTCACAAACACATCAGCAACTTCAGACTTGGTTCGCAGAAAATAAATCCAACTCATCCTAGTCATATCATTAGTGAAGGTAATGAAATACCTGCTACCATTGAGAGAAGACTCAGACATAGGTCCACATAAATCTGTGTGGACTAATTGCAGCTTCTCACATGCTCTCCAGCCTCCTCCTTTGAAAGGAAATCTGAGTTGCTTGCCAAGAAGACAAGTTCTGCACTGTGGAAATTCCTCCTCCAAACTTGGCAAGTCATCTGCCAAGCTATTTCTCTGCATAAACGACATGCTCTTCCTGTGAACATGCCCAAGTCTTTTATGCCATATCTCTGCATTTTCTTCTTTGCACTTTAAAGCCATTTGTTGCATCTCTTGTGGCTTGAACATGAAACTCTTGTCCTCCATTGGAATTCTTAGCACTTCTTTGCTATCTGCATTATTAATAAGACATTCCTTCCCTTCGAACTTCACTTTATAGCCCTTCTCAACTAATTGACCAACACTTAACAGATTATGGTCAATATTTGGCACAAAGAGAACATCTCGATCGCTTCACCTCCCGATTTCCTTCAATAGCCACCGTACCCTTCCCTTGCACTTCGATATACTTGTCCATTGCCAATTCGACTCTAGACTGGCGATCGACTGTCTAGAATCCTAAACAGCTTCGAATTGCCAGTCATATGATTGGTACAGCCACTATCCACCAGCCATGCATCATTCCCAACAAAAGATTCACAAAAAGAAGCTTCAAACAAGTGCTCTTCCTCAGTTTCATTCACTGCTACCTGTGCTTTTCCTGCTTGCTGGTAATTTTTTTCTTTGCAGATGGCTTCCATGTGACCCAACTTGTGACATCTTCTGCATCTAGCATCGGCTTTCTCCAACATCTAAAAACTGATGATTAGTTCCACCACGGTATTGACAAGGCTTCTTGTTCATCTTCCATTTGCTAGACCCACCGAGTTTCCTTCTTTTGCTACAAACTTGGAGTCACCGGCATTTTCTCGGACTGAATCCATTTCTTCCCTTTGCCTCCATCATTTGACTTCACTCTAGCTTGCAGCGCACCCTCTACAAACTCTTCTCTTCTCATCAGTCTTCTGTGCTCCTGTGCCTGCAGAGCATTTAACAATTCTGCAAGCTTTATATCAGCTAAGTCTCTTGTATTTTCTAGAGATGCTATGGTGGCTTCGAACTTCTCTGGAAGAGACACCGCGATCTTCTGAACAAGCCTTTTATCCTTCAAGTCAGTCCCTAAAACTCTGATTTTTTCAGCTATCCCAACCAACCTATCAGAGTACTCCTTCACTGACTCTGAATCTTTCATCTGCTGTCTCTCAAACTCCCTCAAGAGATTCAGCACCTTCATGCCTCTTATCTTCTCATCTCCCTCGTATTTATCCTTCAAGAAATCCCATATTGCCTTTGCAGAATCACATCTCATGATCCTTGTGAAGATAGTGGGTGAAACAGCAGCGTACAGGCATGACTTTGCCTTGGCCTTCCTTGTGATTCTCTCTTTATGGTACTTTATCTGATTCAAGGTCGGATTGTCTGGAAGTGGAGCAACCTCATAATCATCCTCCACAACTTCCCACAGATCATGACCCTCCAAAAATGCTGTCATCTTAACAGCCCATGCTTGATAATTCTCTCCAGTAAATACTGGAGAAGCCATCGCAGAGAAACCACTCGATCTTGTCTCCATCACCCTTTAACTTCTTTACACTTCGATACTTGCTTCACTTCACAGTCCCTCAAGATCATTCACGCTCTGATACCACTGTTGTTACTGATCAAAAACAGTAAACAAGAAAACAGAAAACCAGAAACTATAGAGGAAGAGAAGCACAGAGAAAACAGAGCACAAACTTGCGTACGTCAGTTTTCTAAGGAAACTGTCAAGTACAGGACAACTTAAACAAGAACAATAACTGCTTACAAACCACACACACGTGCAGCATATAACTGCACCTAAACGTGCTAATTTACTTCCTAGAAAATAGCAAATAAACACTAAATGCACTTGGCTGTTTTTTAATAAAAAAAACAGAGGAAAACAGAGTAAAACAGAACAGAAAAACAGCGGCACTGAGACATTATAATCCAACAGTGCACCCTTCTAATCTTTCTCTCCCGTTTAATTTTTAGCTTCCCTCTCGCCCTTCTCAGACTTAAATGGGAACCTTCTCGAGACGTTGCTTCTAGCAAGTCGCTGCAGTCACATCTAGATCCATGGCCGTTGGGTAGTGAGTCGTGGCTATTGCGTCATGAGTCATGGCTGTCTCATCTAAACTCATAACAGCCCTGGCCCCTTAGTCATGGCCATATTTCCCTCTCTGACTCTCAGATCTCAGAGATTCACAGGGCCGACATGGAGGTCACATGCGTCATATCATAGACTGCCCCCGGTGAGGCAATGACCGCCATCCGCTATGAGGTGGTGACTGGCCTCAGCGTGGCTGCCATGGATATGAGACGGAGACCCAACCAAAAGAGTCCTCCAAACCTATTGTGTTATTTCCAACATCTGCCATGGAGTCGCCAGTCAATAACATTTCCAACTTTGCAATTCACCAGCTAATAGCGCCTAATTCTTAGGATTTTTCCAAATCTTAGTTCAGATAACTTACCACATATAAATTTAGTCATAAAATTAAAACACCAAATTAGAGTTAACACCAATCATTCGGAAAACTTATTTCAATTGGAAATCTAAATAAACGTGAGAAGGAAACTGGTGTACAAAAACTTAGATATCTTAAGTTAGAAACCAAATTATGCATTGGACACCTACAAATCTTAAGTCAGGGACTCAGACTAGCTATGGGATGGATTAGCATTCTGCAAGGTACTTTCACATAAAATATAAAAGGATCATTTTAACACACAAAAAAAAAAAAAAAAAAAAAAAGTGGTAACTTTGATTGCGTGGACTGACGTTTCTATTTTTCTTCACTGACTATGATTTTGAACGTGACATGGCCTTATCTTTCCCCCGAGAAACCGACTTCGGCATTGAGAGAGATAATTAAACCTTTTTTTTATCGGTGAATGTGCTCATTTCACCACAACGATAGGCTAATCAGTCATGTTAAGCTTTATTGGAAGGTAATAAAGTAGGAATGTAGTGGAAGCATGCTCACGTTCAATTCTATTTAATTCTTAGTACTCATGATGGCATGACCCGCTTGATGAGCATGAGGAACTATAGAATGGAATCAAGATGGATCTTTATGAGACCGTCTTGAATCATCTGTTTGAGATTCCGGGTATCGTACCGGCACTTACAAGACCAATACGCCCACCTAAAAGTGGCCCGCCCATACACATTCTGCTGAGCCTTGGCAAATCTCCCCGAATCCTCCTTTGTTGCCCCATTGAAGTCCAATGCCAAGGTCCATTCCCCTGGGAAACCCATTTTAGCTCATGGAGGTCATGACATGAATCTGCTCTCGTGTGCACATCGTGTGCACTTGTGTATTCTACATAAGCATGTTCATATTGCTTTCTGACCATGTGTTAGAACACACCAACAAAGCACAAGGGGCCGCTTGCTGTGGTTAATTTGCTTAGAGCTGAAGCTCTATTGTTATAGATGTAGTCAATGTTCTGCCGTAGATTCCACTGCTTAAACTTTGGATCACAAAGGTTGTAGTAATGTATGTCGATAACCACTCCACTCAAGCCTCCCACAAACTGAAGAAGCTCTTGAGCTGGTCCCAACCGGTCGGACAGGATCAAATAAGCATTCGGAGCGTACCTCCTCACTGCCTCGTAACCTAACTAATAGTATTTAATAAGATCATCCAACTTGACATCCAGGGCTTGAGGCTCCTTCATCAGCTCGATCACGACCAATGCCAGATGGTTGCCTTATCTACTTGACAATCATAAGTGAGCATGTTATAGAAAATTAAATTAGATAAGATCTAGCATGTTTTATATCAATAATAAGGAATCCGATTTGTCAAAATACTAATGAGATATATGCCATGAGTGAATGTCCCGAGTGAGAATTCATTTCCTAAGTCTTTCTGCTAGGAAGTCTATAAATTTCAGAGTGTCCTGGAGCAGCATGGAGATAAACTATTACCTTCATACCATATTTCCTATAACAAGAACATTCAATTATTCAAGGTTAGACTCACAAGATTCTTTCTAATTCAATGTGACTGATCAAATTTTCTATCTACGTTGCCCATGTAGAAGCCTTGTCCAAAACATTCAACGACCCTCCCACAAAAGGCTTCGACAGTGTATGATCATATGCAATCGACCATCCTACCAAAATCCTCACAGCAGCAAGATGTTTGTTTCCCATGAGTTGGAAATCCTACTCGGTAATGTAAGTGTTCCAGTGATCCTGCTAAGCATATTTGCTAATAGAATACCAATCTACTTAGTAGCTGTATCATATTACATATTTTCTTTTCCATTAATCAATTAAGGATTACTGGTAAAAGTTTAGGTCAGTACTTGGGCTATAACCATTTGTTAATTGGTGCTCACCCTGTCAGCCACCAACTGCGTTCATCTCGAAGACAAACGGATCATTATCATCCCAACTCGTGCATACATTATAATTCTTGGGAGTGTACAAGAGAAGTCCTATAACTTCACCCGAAGAGATTTTCAAGAGAGACTCAAGTCCAAGCCAGTCAACATATCCAATTGACCCGCCTTCACTCAAAAATTTATGTCAATGAGCTATGGGCCAAATATGATATATTAGCTGCTTTACAGCACACCATCTCTGATAAGCATCCTAACAATCTCCCCTCACGTATGAACTGAATGTTAAGTCTACCCCTTCAATCCAAGTATCCTTCTACATCAAGATATCTCACAGCTTGAATATCCATCAACACCTACCTTCATCTCTAAGTTTGCTAATTGGGCCTACGATGCTACACCACAACACCCACTGCTTAGAACCCGTTAGTCACTAGATTCCTTCCCTAAAATATTAACCAAACATCTAAACAAATTGGGGGCACACCATTTATTGGGAACACGTAGCATAAGTTCAATACCTTCCCTTGGGGAGATTGTCAAGAGAAAGCCCAAGTCCGAGCCCTATCAATATATCTAGTTGGATTCATCTTCACTCAAAAATTTAAGTCAATCAGTTTTGGGTCAATTATGATATATTTAGATTAATTGCTCTACACAATTTCCATTCTTCGATGCAGGATATCTCTAACACAACTTACATGTGCATCCTAATAATTCCTCTCCCACTTGTTGAATACTTTACATGCTTCTTTAGACCTAATGTAGTTGTACACCTTTCAAACTTTTCTGCACTCACTTCATTGGTCAAAAAATTTGCACAATCCACCTATATGTCAATTTTCTCAAGCACTACAATCTTCTAGCTATTATATCTCGGATGAAGTGATATTGTATGCTAATATGTTTTGTTCTTACAAGAAATACAAGATTCTTAACCAAGAATATAGCACTCTAACTATCACACCAGATCTTCACTCCTCCTACCAAGCTCTTTCCATAAGATGTACAGCCAAATCACTTCCTTAGCAGCAAGAGTAAGGGTCATGTACTCTGCCTTAGTAGTAGATAAGGTAACTGTGCTTTGCCTCTCACTCATCCAACTCACAACTTCGCCAAATAAGGAAGCAACTCACTGGTAGACCTCGTGCTATCAATGTCACCACCCCAGTCAATATCCACAAACCACTTCAATTCTAGCACTTGCTCCCTTTGAGCTTTTCATACTTTCATAACATAACTCAAAGTCAAATGTACCATGAAAATAACAAAGCACCCACTTTGCTGTCTTCCAATGCTCTTTCCACAGATTGAACATATATCCGCCCAACACTTCCACTACTTGTGTTAAGGACAATTGCTATGTCTTCAACTTCCTCCTTAGTCTTGGGACACTAGAACACTAATAACTTGGAACTTGTGGACACGAGGGTCTTCATTAGTTTATAGTTTGCCATGTTGAACTTCTTAAACACAATTTCATTATATTTCTTCTGACTTAGCCACAACTTCTCATTCACACACTCCCTTTTTTTTTTTCTACATGCCTAAGATGAAGTTTGATGGGCCTTAAACTTTCATCTCAAATTGTTTTGCCAACAGTCCTTTCACAGTGTTGTTCATTTTTAAATTATTCTCAACTAGCAACATATAATCAACATATAAGGTTAAGACAAAAAAAAATCATCTTATAACCTTATCACGTAGACACAATGATCAAAATCACAACGATCAAAGCCAAACTACAAGACAAAGGAGTCAAATTTCTAGTACCACATTCTTGGAGACTTGACCACAAATCCTTTTGGTTGCTTCATATAAATATCCTTCTTTCAAGTCATCATAAAGGAATGTTGTTTTCGTACCAAGTCGCTTTACCTCCAGATTGTATATAGCAACTACAAATAAGACATGTGGATTTCAATTTACTAGGGGGGAAAAGGATCTCACCATAATCAACTCTCTCTATTTGCGTGATTCCTTCACAACCAAACAAGCTTTATATCATTCTATCTCTCCATTTGCAGACATCGTTTTTTTTTTTTAAACACCCACTTGTAACCGATTGCCTTTTGATTCACAGGTTGTTTTACCAAACTCCACATTCTATTTTTATCTAGTGAGTCCACATCATCTTTCATGAATTTTTTTTCTCACTGTTCGACATCCATGCTTCTTGATTCCTTGACGGTACTTAGATTATCATCCGTAACAATCAAAGCACAATTCTCATTATCGACAAATAGGGAATCCTTCTCAAGTGTTCTTTAGCCATGTGGACATTCTTAAGACTAGTTTTACTGGTGCTTCAACTTCAAACTCAATTTCAAAATCTAAATTTTGTGTTCCGGCTTGTATAGCCTCTGCGTCTTCCTTCAAACTGACATCTCCTTTAATCATCTGTAGTTTTTCACGACCTTGCAAAACAATCTAATTTTTCATAAATTCTCTAAACACCAAAACCCTATTGTAGATGATACATATAGTATCAAGATTCCACAACTTCTACCCTTTAAAAATATCCATGCACTATCCTCACCTAGAAATGAATTGCAAATGACATATATGTCCCTCATGCTACTATGATATCCTGATTTTCAGGTTCTGATTTCGATTGAATAAGTTGGACTTTTCATCGACATGCCTATAGTGCTATTCTCTGGGACGGCCATTCACGAGATAACTAGCCTATCAGGTGAAGCCGTTAAGGAATATAAATGCAATAGACTTGAGAATTTGACCAGAAATCGACTGCTCAACCGTATTAATCTGCAATGATCATTACGACATTGTCAAAATTGATCAGAGATTAGTGATAGGTTGATTCAATTGAGATATGTGATCAAAGTGTGGGTGGTTCCACATGATTTCAAAGTTCTCGTTGATCGATACTAGACTTTTTTTTTTGGTCGTTTTGGGTACCCTGTGCCCGTAATCGAAACCTTAAGATTTTTACAACAACCGAGCATCGCCAATCAGTCGAAGAGGTACGTTGTGGCTCGAAGAAAATCAACCACGGGTCAATTGTACCGAAAATTCCTAAAAGCTACCCAGTAGGTTAGGTCACGCTAAAATCGCGTCAGGTTGAAATTAACCGCAAATTTGAACCCGATTTTAGAAATTGAAAGTTTTGTTATGTCACAATTTATTTTACGAACGTCGACTCATCTTTCGGAGAATTTTCAACGAGTTCGGGATTTTTATGGAAAATCAATTCGGACGATTCGGAAAAGAAAGGAAATTCAGATTGGTCAAATTGAAGAGATTTTTGGCCTCCTTTGTGAGCTACTTGGCGAAGGGAGGTTGGAGAATTCATGTGGGCTTCTCCCTCAGCAAAATTGGACATCAAATTGAAGAAATGGGAGTCAAATTGAGTGAAATTCATAGGCTAGAGGGGCTATCTTATTTTGATCTTCAATTGGACTTCAAATTGTGCAAGTTGGTGTTGAAATTGATCTTGGGTGACCAATTGATTTTGTAAGTTGAAGATAAGGTTGAATAATCACTCAAGTAGTCAAAGATAATTGTGTTTTAATTATCTTTTTCCTTTCCCCCTCACCAGACTCCCTCACGCCCACGTCTCTCCCCCTCCTCTTCATTCGCATGTTTTCCCCTTCCATCCGACAATCCCTGCAGCTTGGTCTTCTATTGCCTTTTTCCTTTGATTTTGTGGGATTCATTCTTATCTCTCTTCTCTCTCAGCTCACGCATGAAGTGGTCCCCTCCCCCTTGGCCGACATTCCTTTCTCTCTCTCCTCCCTCTTTCTTCTTCGAGTGCCCCATCCCACCGAGCCTTCTGCTTCTCTTTCACTTTCAATTTCCCCTGCACGTTCTCTGCCCCATCTCTCCATCGCCACATGTCCACGCCTCCATCCCACTCGGTCAACAACCCAGCAAATTCTTCCCCAACGTTGACTCCTTGCCACGCTACCGCACGCCCGCTAGCCCATCTCCAGCTTTTGCTCTAGTGATCCAGCGAGCCCAGTAGCCCCGTTCAGCCTACTCGTCCACCGCCCAAGGCCCGACTCCGCGCTAGCCCGCGTCTTCATCGAGCTCTCTTCGCAACCACCACCCCACCGTGGAACGGTCATGCCATTCGGCCGCGTGATCAGCTCACGTTCAAAACCAGAACCGGCTGCCCAACCGTGGGCTTTGTGGCCGATTTTGGCCCGGTCCAGGCTCCCGTCGATGTCCCCGCTTTGGAGTTTGTCGGCCGCCGTCGCGCCGCTATCACCGTGGACTCACTGGCCCGCAAATGCAGTGAGTTTACTCACTGATCTCCGCTTAGGGAGTTAATATGCTTAAGGATTGATTAGTTTAGGTTAAGCTTAGATTATGTTGTTAGTTAGAACGGATTAGTGATTTAATCGTTCGATATTGCTTGTTAGGTGGTTAGAGTAGTGTAATTAGTAAGTAGATAGCTTGTAATATTTATTTAGATAGGTTTAGAATTTTTCTAGGCCCGTCTCAGCTTTTAATTAAGCTTGTCCGACCTAAGTTGCATTTATTGGCATTTATTAATTAATTTTGGTAATTATTTAATTAATTATTATTTTTCGGAAATTAGACCAGGATAGCCGATGACCGGAATTTTATATTGATTGCAATAGTATGATTGGTTTATTTAATTGAGTGCTGGATTGTGCAAATTGAGTGTGAATTGTAATTTTGGGTATTTATTCCAAAATTTAATAATTTTCATATTCAATTAGAAAAGTACCTGGCGTCGATTTACAGTGCCAAAAATGTGTTTATCGACTATATAATTAGTGGGATTTTATCAAGTAAAGATATTACATTTTTGGTTAAGGCCGACCGTATACCCACACACAATTATTTTTGTTGGGTATGATAAAAATTGTGAAATTGTTGGTTGATTAGAATGGTATACTATATCAGCCTGTGGGCTTGATATATCAAGCAGTATACCCTAAGTACCACACAGCTTTGGTGAGCATATTAAGTACCGCACAACTTTGGTGAGCATATTAAGTACCGCACAATTTTGGTGAGCATATTAAGTATCGCACGGCTTTGGTGAACATTAGCAGTATACTATATTAGCCTACGGGCTTTGATATATCAGTTTAGGGTGAGCAGTATACTCCATTATCAGCTTTTGGCGAGCTATACTATCTATCTTCAACTTTGGGTGAGCAGTTCTTGATGTGATCAGACTTTATAGATAGTATTGAATGGGTTGACCGAGAGATGGTCTTGATAGCATGGAATCGACTGGATCGATTGATCAATAACTCGATCTAATTTGATGACTTGATTTGATTTGAGCTGAATTGATTGGTTGAGTTGTTGAATTGTACTGACTTGCGGGAAGGAACGGAGGCAAAGGTAAGTCCTATGATTTGTGCTTGTGCTTAGGCAGTCCTTAGGGCATATTTTCTTCCTAGTCAGGACTTAGGAGGTGGACTTGCTAAGACGTTGTCTCACTCCATCATAGACTCAACTTTTCAGGTCCCTAGGGTGAAGAACTCGGAGCTTGAGGCGGAAGGGTCAGGAGCATGGATGGCTCAAAAGTTCTTTTTGAAGATAGACTCCATGTACTTAGACTCTAGAGTTGGCCTCTGTTTTTAAACCGAATTGTGGTTTTAATAATGTGTTAATTTGAAATTTGTTGTTTTGCTTTTCTATCCAAGTTTGTTATTGCCGGGGGATTATAAATTCGCTTCCGCATGTGCATTAAAATGAATGGGTCGACAACATTCCCTCGAACATTGCATTTTAATTGACCACCGAGGAATGGGCACGTGCTCGGAGAATCGAGGCGTGACAGCTACTGTCATCATCCTTCTTTGTACTATAGGATGATGTGTCATCTCGCTTCTCTAGGCCCACACTTTTGCTTCTGCAATCCTTCTTCAAGTGTTCAGGTTTTTTACACTTCCAACATGTTATTTCAGATGGATCTCTACTTTGGATCTTCCTCTGGATATATTCTTGCCATAAAATCTAGATTTAAATCGTTCGTTGTTCTTTTTTCTTACAAAATGGGCCTCATTCATTGCACTATCAGAAAAGTTTAAGGCCAAAAGTTTGGGTTATGTCAGAAAAGCTGAATGCCAAAAGTTATAGCATGGTCATACTACGTGTATTAATATCATTGGAACTGTCACAATGACAAAAGGCGATTGTAGTCTCTTTGCTCAAAATGCTACAGTTACCATGCATTGTAAAAAAAGACAAAAGCCTAAAAGGTAATATCGTAGGTAGTTTATATACATTTCTAAAAGTATTCTCCAATGGAGAGTATAGTTACAGGTAAACGTTTTGCTGACTTGGAAATTCTTTCTTCCAAACTAACGTTGACCGTAACAATGGAGTCTTGTAAACCCTTCTAATCGAAGAAGAAAAAGAAGAAATATTCTGCAAGGTACATTCATTTAAAAAAATACGGATCGTTTTAACAAAATAAAAATAAAAAAAGAAGAGAGAGAGAGAGAAGAAGAAGAAGAAGAATTCTGCAAGGTACAATAGCTTAAAAATATACGGATCGTTTTAATTGGGCGGACTGATGTTTCTATTTTTCGTAACTAACAATGATTTTGAACAGGACAAGGCCTTATCTTTCCCCCGAGAAACCGACTTCAGCATTGAGAGAGATAATTGAACTTTTTTTGGGTGAATGTGCTCGTTTTCACGACAACAATAGGCTAATCAGTCACGTTAAGCTTTATTGGAAGGTAATAAAGTAGGAATGTGGCGTTTGCATGTACAAGTTCAATTCTATTTAATTCCATTATTGTCACCGTAACACATGAATTCTGTAAACAGCATACCAGTCTGTTAGTATTCATGATAACATGACCCGCTTGATGAGCAAGAGAAGCTATAGAATGGAATCAAGATATATCTTTATGAGACCGTCTTGAATCATCTGTTTAAGATTCCAGGCACCAATACGCCCACCCGAAAGTGGCCCGCCCAGACACATTCTGCTGAGCCTTGGCAAATCTCCCCGATTCCTCCTTTGTTGTCCCATCGAAGTCCAATGCCGAGGTCCATTCCCCTGCAAAACTCATTTAGCTCGCAAATGTCATAGCATGCATGTGCTCTCCCGCGCGCGTCCTGTGTATCCATGTATTCTATATAAACATGTTCATGTTGCTTTCCGACCACATGTTAAGACTCACCAACAAAGTTCTGTTAAAGCTCATAAAACAACAATCAAAACAGAAAAATCTCTGTTGTTTGAGGGAGAGAAAGGATATAAAAAAAAAAAAAAAAAAACAGAGCATAGCACTTCATACGTCTTATGCAAAGGAAAAAACTGTCGAGTACCACAACTAAATACAAAGCAGAAACTGCTCACATACGTGCAACACATAACTGCACACAAACGTGCTATTAACTTCCTAGAAAATAGCAAAAACACTAACTACATAACTAAATGAACTTGACTGTTTTTTAAAAAAAAAAAACAAAGGAAAACAGAGGAAAAACACGACCGAAAACAGCAACACTGAGACAATTCCAACAAACTCCTCCTTGGATCAATTGCTGCTGCAAATTCCTATTTTCTCTCTTAATAGCTCAAATCTTCCAGCCTGAAGTGGTTTTGTGAACATATCTGCAAGCTGATGTTCAGATCTACAATAGACCAACTTAACTTCGCCACTTTGTTGCACCTCACGCAGAAAGAAAAATTTGACTTTGAAATGCTTGGTTTTGCCATGGAAAACTAGATTCTGAGATATTGCTAAAGCAGCCTGATTATCCACATTAACTTCAATGCAATCACTAGAATTCAACCACAGATCCTTCATTATCTTTTTAAGCCACAAAGTTTGATTTGCAGCTGCAGTAGCTGCTATAAACTCAGCCTCTGCTGTGGACTAAGCTACAATCTCTTGCTTTTTGGAACACCAGGAGAAACAAGCAAAACCAAGACTGAAACAATACCCAGACGTACTTTTCATGTCATCCACTGAACCAGCCTAGTCACTATCAGAAAATCCTTGTAAATGAAACTTCTGACCTTTCTTAAACTTCACACCAAAGAACAATGTTCCTTTAAGATATCTCAAGACCCTTTTTGCTGCAACCAAATGTAACTGACTAGGACTACTCATAAACCTGGATAAAACAATCACAGCAAGTAGAATATCTGCTCTAGTTGCTGTAAGATACATGAGACACCTAATCAGACTTCTATACATAGAAGCATCTACTGCATCCGTTCCATCATTCTTGTGCAACTTCTCTTTAGCAGCCATAGGAGTGCTTACACTTCGACAATCTTCCATCTGAAACTTCTTTAGAATTTCCTTCATGTATTTTTTCTGACAGATGAAGATCTCATATGAAGCTTGTTTGACTTCCAAACCCAAAAAATAAGTCATCTTTCCCAAGTCTGACATCTCAAAAACTGCAAATAGATCTTGGATTCGCATGGTAACCTTCCCCAGCCCAAGAATTTCTATTCTTTTCTTCCCCAGAACAAAAAAAGAATAGAAACCCGTTTGATAACGGCAAGTTTGTTTTTTGTTTCCGGGAACAAAAAGTTAGCCCGGGAATGGTTTTGGAATAGAAATGAGAATTTAAAAAAAGTTGCTTCTTGTTTCCGGAATAAGTTTCAGAAATAAGTGAATTTTTTTTTCTTTTATTCATCTCTTGTTGCCGCCGTCGACCACCGCCCCCGCCGTCGGCCGCCGGTCTCCGCCGCCGCCGCCGCAGGTCGCCGCCGCCGCCGCCGCCGCTGCACGTCATCGGCCACCGCCGCCTCCGCCGATCGCTGCCGCCCGACCCATCGGCCGTTGACGACCGCCGGCCGCCGGAGGCTGACGGGCGGCCGTGGGAGGTGGCGGCCGATGGGCTGGGCGGCAGCGGTCGGCAAAGGCGGCGGTGGCCGGCGGACGTGCAGCGGCGACGGTAGCAGCGGACGGAGGCGACGGCGACCCGCGGCGGTGGCGGCGATGCTTGGGCAAGAATAAAAAACGAATAAATACAAAAGAGAAATTGTTGCGTTACCAAATGCATTTCTATTCTTTTTCTATTCCAAGAGTAGAAATTTTGTGTAGTTACCAAACGGGTTTTTTTATACATAAATTGTTCCCCAAAATAGAAATAGAAAAGAACTATTTCTGAAAAAAAAAAACTCTTCCCCAGCCAAGAAGTGTTATCATTCGCACCCCTTGCTTCACCTTCTCTATCAATTCCATATCATTCCCTGTCACTAATAGATCATCTACATAAAGTGACAGAATTACAACACTGTAATTCACCTTCTTGACATAAAGAGTGAACTCACTTAAGCTTTTTACAAAGCCAAAATCTTGCAAATATCGATCTATCTTCCCATACCAAGCTCTTGGAGCCTGCTTCAGTCCATATAGAGCTTTCCTCAACTTGTATACACTCTCTTCTTGCCCTTTGATACTAAAGCCTTCAGGTTGTTCAACAAAAATCTCCTCCTCAAGCTCTCCATTCAGGAATGCAGACTTGACATCTAACTGAAATATAGGCCACCCCTTCTCTGCTGCAATAGCTAACAGTAGCCTTATTGTGTCAAGTCGTGCAACAGGAGCAAATGTTTCAGAATAGTCTACTCCCCATATTTGTGCATAGCCTTTCACCACTAGTCTAGCTTTGTGTTTATTGACAGAACCATCAGGATTAAGTTTTGTTCTAAACACCCACTTAACCCCCAATCACATTCTTATTAGATGGTTGTCAACAAGCTCTCATGTGTGGTTTTTCTGGATCATTGCAATCTCATCCTGCATTGCTGCAATCCACCTCTGATCCTCCTTAGCTTCCACAAAGTTAGATGGTTCGAGCATTGCCACATTGCTTATTTCATAGATTTCAGCAAGTGACCTTGTGCCTCTCACTTGTAAATCATCCATACTGTCTTCCAATCCATCTATAACTTCATCAACCTCTACATCTATTGCAGGTTGTTTTTCGAACTACTGTTGTTCAACACTCTTTCCTTCCATCCAATTCCACTCATCTTCCTCTAGAAAAATAACATCTCTGCTCACAGTCACCTTCCTTGTCATGGGATGGAAAATCATGTAAGCCTTTGATTGAAGACTATACCCAATAAAGATTCCAAGCTTTGCTTTCTTATCCAGCTTGTCCCTCTTGACCTTAGGAACATGAGTATAACACAAACACCCAAAAACCTTCAAATTCTTCACAGATTGTCTAACACCATGCTAGACTTCAAAAGGTGTTGACTTCTCTAAGGCCTTTGTGGACAATCTATTCAACAGAAACACTGCAGTATTAGCTGCTTCAACCCAGAACTTCTTAGGTAACTTCTTCTCCTGCATCATACATCTAGCCATCTCCATAATGCTTATGTTTTTCCTCTCACTGACCCCATTTTGTTGAGGTGAATAGAGAGCAGTGAACTGCTCCACAATTCCTGCTTGCTCACAATTCAACTTAAACTTGTGAGTAGTATACTCAGAACCATTATCAAATCTGAGCACTTTAATTTTCTTCCCACTCTGATTCTCAACTAAGGCTTTAAACTTCACAAATACATTAGCAACTTCAGACTTGGCTCGCAGAAAATAAATCCAACTCATCCTAGTCATATCATCAGTGAAAGTAATAAAATACCTGCTACAATTGAGAGAAGACTCAGACATAGGTCCACATAGATCTATGTGGACTAATTGCAGCTTCTCACATGCTCTCCAGCCTCCTCCTTTGAAAGGAAATCTGGTTTGCTTGCCAAGAAGACAAGTTTTGCACTGTGGAAATTCCTCCTCCAAACTTGGCAAGTCATCTGCCAAGCTATTTCTCTGCATAAACGACATGCTCTTCCTGTGAACATGCCCAAGTCTTTCATGCCATAGCTCTGCATTTTCTTATTTGCACTTTAAAGCCATTTATTGCATCTCTTGTGGCTTGAACATGAAACTCTTGTCCCTCATTGGGATTCTTAGCACTTCTTTGCTATCTGCATTATTAATAAGACATTCCTTCCCTTCGAACTTCACTTTATAGCCCTTCTCAACTAATTGACCAACACTTAACAGATTCTGGTCAATATTTGGCACAAAAAGAACATCACTGATCAGCTTCACCTCCTGATTTCCTTCAAGCCATTGTACCCTTCCCTTGCACTTTGATATATTGTCCGTTGCCAATTTTGACTCTAGACCTGACTGATCTGTCTAGACTCCTAAACAGCTTCGAATTGCCAGTCATATGATTGGTACATCCACTATCCACCAGCCATGCATCATTCCCAACAGAAGATCCAGGAAATGAAGCTACAAACAAGTGCTCTTCCTTAGTTTCATTCACTGCTACCTGTGCTTCTCCTACTTGCTGGTAATTTTTCTCTTTGCAGATTACTTCCATGTGACCCAACTTGTGACATCTTCTGCATCTAGCATCAGGCTTTCTCCAACATCTAAAAAACTGATGATTAGTTCCACCACAGTATTGACAAGTCTTTTTGTTCTTCTTCCATTTGCTAGACCCACCAGAATTTCCTTCTTTTGCTACAAACTTGGAGTCACCGGCATTTTCTCTTGTCTAAATCCATTTCTTCCCTTTGCCTCCATCATTTGACTTCACTCTAGCTTGCAGTGCACTCTCTACAAACTCTTCTCTTCTTATTAATCTTCTGTGCTCCTGTGCCTGTAGAGCATTTAACAATTCTACAAGCTTTATATCAGCTAAGTCTCTTGTATTTTCTAGAGAAGCTATGGTGGGTTCAAACTTCTCTGGAAGACACTCCAGGATCTTCTGAACAAGCCTTTCATCCTTTAAGTCAATCCCTAAAACTCTGATTTTTTCAACTATCTCAACCAGCCTATCATAATACTCCTTCACTAACTCTAAATCCTTCATCTGCTATCTCTCAAACTCCCTCAAGAGATTCAACACCTTCATGCTCCTTATCTTCTCATCTCCCTCATATTCATCCTTCAAGATCCTTGTGAAAATAGGGAGTGAGACAGCAGCATACAGGCAAGACTTTGCCTTGGCCTTCCTTGTGATTATCTCTTTATGGTACTTTATCTGATTCAAGGTCGGATTGTCTGGAAGTGGAGCAACCTCATAATCATTCTCCACAGCCTCCCATAAATCATGACCCTCCAAGAATGCCGTCATCTTGACAGCCCAAGCCTGATAATTTTCCCCAGTAAAGACTGGAGCAGCCATTGCAGAGAATTCACTCGGTCCTGCCTTCATCAGCTTTTTCTTTGCATATTGGAAGCAATCTTCACTCACTTACCCTCACTTCACAGTCCCTTAAGATCCCACAAATGCTCTGATACCAATGTTAAAGCTCATAAAACAACAATCAAAACAGAAAAGTCTATGTTGTTTGAGGGAGAGAAAGGATATAAAAAAAAAAAAACAAAGCATAGCACTTCATACGTCTTGTGCAAAGGAAAAAAACTGTCGAGTACCACAACTAAATACAAAGCAGAAACTGCTCACATACGTGCAACACATAACCGCACACAAACGTGCTATTAACTTCCTAGAAAATAGCAAAAACACTAACTGCATAACTAAATGAACTTGACTGTTTTTTTTTTTTAAAATAGAGGAAAACAGAGGAAAAACACGACCAAAAACAGCAGCACTGAGACAATTCCAACAAGTTCAAGGGGCCGTTTGCTGTGGTTACTTTGCTCAAATTGGAGACTCTATTGTTATAGATGCAGTCAACGTTCTGCTGCAGATTCCACTGCTTAAACTTCGGATCATAGAGGTTATAGTAATGCACGTGGATGACCACTTGGCTCAAGCCTCCCGCAAACTGAAGGAGCTCTTGCAGGTCGGCAGGTCCCAACCGATTGGACAGGATCACATAAGCACTTGAAGTGTGCCTCCTCACAGCCTCATAACGTAACCAATAGTATTGAATGAGATCCTCCAACTTGACATGCAGGGCTCGAGGCTCATTCCTTAGCTCAATCGCGACCAATGCCAGATGGTTGCCATATCTACTTGACATTCACAAATGAGCATGCTTTAGAAAATCAAATTAGATAAGATCTAGCATATTTTATATCAATACCAAGGAATCCAATTCATTGAAATACTAATGTGATATATGTCATGAGTGACATATCCCAAGTGAGAATTCATTTCCTAGACCTTGCTGCTAGAAAGTCTATACCTTTCAGAGTATCCTCAATGTAAGAGTCACCCCATTCCATATATCCATCTCTCGATGTGCTATGAGATTCCCTGTTTTGAGATCCCGGATAGCATGGAGATCAACTATTATCTTCATACCATATTTCCTGCAAAAAGAACATTCACTTATTCAAGGTTAGACTTATAGGATTCTCTCAATTTCGATCACTACTGATCCAATTTTCTATCAGAGTTATTTGGATAAGATGTAAAAGCCTTGTCCAGTCCATTCAGTGAGCCTCCCAGAAAAAGCTTCAGCGGTGTTGGATCATATGCCATCCACCATCCTACTGGAATCCTCACACCACTTAGATGTTTGTTTGCCATGAATTGGAAATCCTGCTCGGTAATGTAAGTGTTCCAATGATCCTGCCGAGCACAATTGTTAATAAATAACCAATCTACTTCGTCTCTGCATCATTACTACGTTCTTTCCTTGCCACCTAACTGAGGATTACCTATAAGAGTTTTCCGGCAGTACTTGGGCCATAGCCAATTGTTATTTGGTATTCACCTTGCAAGCCTCCAACAGTGTTCATTTCGAAGATAGACGGGTCATTATCATCCCACCTCGTGCCTTCAGTATAATCTGCCGTCACTTCTGTCAGTGACTTTACCTGATAATCCATAAAACGTTAAAGAAAATTACATCAATCAATGCGATTGTATCTATTTAATAAATCGTGGAATATTGTTATTTATTCTACTATATTTGGTTGGGGATCTTGCATGATTGAACGGAAATGCTTTTGTAGTCCAAATGTTCATTTTGATTAAAGAGTAAAGTAATGTTGTCGTGGAAATGACTGCCCCTTTCTTTTTATGACGCATTTTTATTGCAACATGTGGATATATTATCTGTAGAGGATGTAGTATGTTCGTCTCATTGAATGGAGTGTCGCTGTTGTTTTTCAAACAAACTAACGGTGTTCATCAAGTACTCGCAAATTCTACAAAGTACAGAAGGTGTCCATGTAACATTCTGCAACGTCATAGAGAAGTATATGTTTGCGCGAGTACCATGTGACAGTTTCATAGAAACACCATTTACTGATGTTCATATGACATAGTTTCTTATGTTTGTCACAGTTTATACGGGTCTTCGTCTAATGTTAGGGTTATAGGTGCTTTAAATCAATAACAGATAGCTTCGTGTAATTTCTGCAATGTACCTTATAATGTAAGCAAGGACTTCTAACGTGTTGTGCTGTTCTACACAACAACGGAGTCCTGCAAAATTTGAACTGTCGGAGTGAAGATATTTTGGTCAACCATGGGAGGACAAATCACCATCAAACAAGCCCTATTTGTCTTGGCTGTTGACTTTTCAATCCAAGACAGTGTCTTGGACCCAAAAATAAAAATCCAAGACACTGTCAAGATGTAGCATAGAGACTGGGAAATATGTCAAGGCATACCTTCAGAGGGGGCAGCGAAGCTGCAGACTGGTTTGCTAATGTCGGGATCTGACGCGATTTAACGAAGGCAACAGCAACAGGGCGCAGGCTTTTAACGTCATGGACGCTTTTAACGTCATGGACGCTTCAACGTGTCCTAGAATTTAGTCTCTGACACCACCTTCTTCGTCACACAAACACACACTACCCAGTCTCTGTATGTTTCACTGATATTTTCTTCATTTTCCCCCTTTTGGCTTTCTAATCAGGATCAGAGCAAACTTGAAGTTAACAACAACACCCCCCTAACAGCAAATCTGACCCCCATCCCTTTTGCCCTGTCTTAGAGGTCTTGTCTCAATCACCACCATCTCCTTTTCAGTTTCGGTTCTCGCTTCGATTTGCGTGCTTATGTGGTCGTGAACTGGTGTGTATGATAAATTCCTTCAACCACCAAAGAGGGGAGAACGGAGAGAGGAGGGGAAGGAGATGGACGCGCGTTCGAGAGGAGGCAGGGAGATGAGCCCGAACAGAGACAGGGCTTCCGTGCATCCGGGAGATCAGAGACCGCAGCTCAGAAAAGTTCCGATTCATGTGCTACCTCACCCGAGAAGTTCACTTCACGGAGGTCTTTCTTCTTGCCAGTCACCAGACTGTTTATCTGTGGGGTTTTGCCCAAATAAACGGAGTGACGATCGTGGTAGAGCGAAATTCATAAATACTTTACGGAGCAAGGATTCAAAACGAGCATGAGCGCGCCTATACTCTACATTAAGACCCGAAGTAAGTCTGGCACTCCTATTGTACAGTGAACAATGAGAAATGGATTCAAGAGTTCAAATAAGAAATAATGGCAACCTTCAATATGATGGATTTGGGCTTGATGCGATGCTTCTTCAGCATCGAAATCGACCAAAATAAAGGAGTTTTTGTCTCCCAAAAGAACTATGTAGAGAACTTCGTCAAGAAAAATAAGATGAATTATTTCAAAATAGTTGCAACATAACTTGCGACAAACGAGAAGCTACGAAAAGAAAATGGGATAAAAAAGGCGAACACTTCCCTCTAGGGAAGCCTTTATAGATAGTCTATCGTATCTCACTACTACACCATGAGATATCTTGCACGCAACAAGTCCACCAGCACACTTCATGTAGTGCCTAAGCCAAATTCATTTTAGAGATGCTAAAAAAATTCAACATATTTACGAGGAATAATGGACTATGGCATTTCATATCGGCCAAGAGCAAATGCTCACTAGGCAAATTCAGGTGACGATAGTAAGAGTACTACTATTTACACATTCTCACTCCACGACGTTCTTATAGACATCCAAAAAGCACTACTTAGTAGCGTAGTCTAGTGCAGAAGTGATCACCAAGCATTATGGCTTCAAAGAATACTAGAAGACATCAAAAAAGCACAAACATAACTAAATTCGATGTTCTATGGGAAGTTCAAGATCGCTACTCTAAAAATTCAGCCTTTCACAAAAGAACTAAACGTATCTCTATCAAATATCACTGCATGCAAGAAGTACGAAAATCAAGTCATGAACATATTTAGTTAAAACCTTACCAAAAAAAAAACATATTTAGTAAAGTGCTGCCACAAGCCAAGTTCAAGACATTGAGACGTATGGTCAGAGCATCACAAAAATTGATCAATTGAGGAGTGTCAAATACTAGTCTAATCTAGAGTAGTCTAGATGTGCATGTGCATCAAGTTTACTTTCATATTTATGAAATGTCTAGCTGTACGAAGCCGGCAGCAATTTTGGCTAAAGTAGGTGGAATCAAGTCTATAAACAGACTTCAGGGAAATGACCATTCTTGTGTATGAAAGGACCACGCCTCAACTATCGAGGAATAATGACTATTCTCCTCGTTTTTTTCAAGATATAGTAACACTTAATATTTAATCCGCTTAATACGAGCAAAGTATCCATCAACATCAATAAGAACTACAAATGGAAACTTAACCACTCGATGATCGCATCGCATTTTCACTAATATGCAATGTAAAGAAATTTTTGGGAGCGAGAATTCCTTTTTTATGAACATGAAATAAATATTCGACAATCCATATCTTTGCTAGAAAGCAAGACAATTGGATTGCTCATTATGATAATAACATGTGAGATTTTCAATTTTGGGTCTAAATCAATGTCTTAGTACCGCCACATAATGAATATCAGTACATGTTATAAGAAAGGCGAGTCTACAATGATCATGCGCAAGAATTTAGTAAGCATACGTACACAAATGCGGTTGGCTTGGTCAATTTAGGGGAGATTATTATGTATTGTTGTCCCCCCGCATGCCGTGAGCCGAATATAATACGTGTGACCCACGTATAATAACCCACGTATGATGTAGGCCAACCACAAGAAAACCTCACCCAATCTTGTAATACACAAAAAATCTAATACAATTTTCCTTTTCTTGTCCCATCCTTGTTCCTCAAAGTCCACATGCATACACACTTGTGACACAGCCCAAGGACGAGCATGATCCAAGACCGTCCAGATGATGGAGCCATGTCCCATACACAAGCCAGCGCACGAACTGCCCCTTGAGTGACCCATGAGTGATCCGTGATCAACGCAAGAGTCGGTCCATGCACAACGCGGGACAAGCCTGTGACCATTCAGTTCCTTCTGGCAAGCGATCCTTTGGGGTCCCCATGGACTAATCCTGTAGACCCATGGCAGGCATCCATTGGGCTTCCCTATGCCCTAGGGCCTCTTGAGCTACATGTAGCCTTGTCATGATTGTACATATTTGAATACGACCATTGGATTGAAAGGGGATCAACGGCTAGGATCAAGCCTGCTCATGTATAAATAAGGGACCCTCCCCCTTCAGATGTACACTTTAGTTCACAAGTGAATATATTCATGCTTCACTCGCATACTTGTTCTTGTGAGCTGAGGGTGTGTAAGACTGACTTAGGATTGAATCTTAATGCCGCACGATTATGTGATCATTAGGAATCAACGGACCCATGACAAGTGGTATCAAAGCCTTTATTTCATGCGCAATGGCTAATGCTTGTTTTGATGTTGCAATTGCTCATGGTGACGACTGCGAGGATCGTGGACAACTGGTCGAGAAGACCACCCGATCGAAGAAAAACCGTGCTATCTCAAGCTCAAGGGATCCAAAGGGTGACTTGGAGAATCGAATGATGGTCCTAGAGAGATAGTCACGGACATCCAAGCGATGATGGACGATCTAAACCAAATCATCAAAGGACCGGAAGCCGGTAAGGAGGAGTTCTTGGCCAAAATGCAAGAACTCAAGGCTGGCATGGGAGAGCTCCGTGTCAAGGTGTTGGGGCCCTCACTCACTAGCTACAGCAGCAAGATGAGACTTGGGAGGCAGCGATGGCAGCCATGCGTGTGAAGATTGCCGAGCTGAAAGGCAAGCTCGCCAAGGTTGAGGCAGCACATGTGAACGAGGTGGCCACCATGCAGGTAAACCCACATACCGAAGCTCCTAAGCCAAGGGAGTTCAAGGGCTCGCACGTGGCCAAAGACGTGGATAATTTCCTATGGTAGATGGAACGATACTTCCAAGTCATGGGAAACAATGACGACGCATCTTGGGTAAATACCGCATCAATGTATTTAGTTGATAATGCGTTGTTGTGGTGGCATCGTTGATCGGATGATAGGTGTGGTGACCCTATCATGACATGGGCTCAATTTGTCAAAGAGTTTCGATGGAACTACTATCCCACATACGCAGAAGAGGAAGCTTGCAATGAACTCAAAGCGCCTAGAGCAAAAGGGCGGAGTTCATGACTATGTGAAGCGGTTCACGGAGCTATTGCTCTAAATTCCATCCATGAGTGAGACTGAGGTGTACCACCACTTCATGAGTGGACTTAAGCCATGGGTCACGTAAGAACTCAAGCGGTGTCATTTGGTGGACCTTGCGATAGCCACATCTGTGGCTAAGTCTCTCATTGAGTACAAGTTGTCATCCACGGTGAAGTATAATCCTCATCTAAAAGACAAGGCTAATGGTGGGGGAGATCAAAGAAGATTTAATCACCCAAATGGAGGCAAACCACTAGCGACAGCCCCTGGGACCCAACCATAATCGAGCTCACAAGGACAAAGAAAGGTACATACTTATAAGAGTTTTTTCTGTGATGGTCGTCACATGACTTGTGATTGTCTCAAAAGGGGTAAACTAGCAACCCTATGCAAAGAGGACAAATTGCGAGAGGAAGTGCGGTTGAGTTCACTACTCCTCCTTGGATTGATCAAAACTAAGAAGGCAAAGGAGAACAAAGATATGATGTTCATGAATATGAAGATTGGAGGTAACACGATAAGTGCCCTTGTAGATACCGGGGCATCCAACCTCTTTATATCCTAAGAGGCCGCAAAGAAACTGAATCTTCCGGTTGAAAAGGGGAGAGCCGGTTGGCTTAAAACAGTGAACTCCAAGGAAGTCCCGACTAGCGGCATGGCTAGAGACGTGGAGCTCCATCTTAGTCCATGGACCAGTAAAGAAGATATCGAGGTAATCCCCCTTAATGATTATGACCTTGGGCAAGGATTAGGATTCCTCGACAGGATCAATGCGGGTGTAATGCTATTTGCATATTGCATATACATCTCGGACAAGCAGTGCTAATGAATGGTCTCGATCTATCGTGAGTCGGGACGTGATAGAAAGATGCTATCGGCCATGCAGCTCTTGAAGGAAGCAAAGAAGGATGAGGCAACCTTCTTGGCAACTCCGAAGACTAAGGACGTGAAGCAAGGTGATCTACCAGAGGAGGTAATCCAAATCCTCAGGGCATTCCAAAATGTGATGCCGCTCAAGCTGCCTAAGAAACTTCCTCTCGATGAGAAGTAGATCATCGGATTGAGCTCGTGCTCGATACTCAACCACTGGCCATGGCTCCCTATCGCATGGCCCTACCCAAGTTGAAACAATTGTGGAAACAACTTAAAGAGTTGCTCGACGCAGGATACATTCAGCCCTCTAAGGCTCCATTCGGTGCTCGGGTCTTATTCCAAAAGAAGTATGACGGATCCCTTTGGATGCACCTTCGGATGTGCATTGATTATCGAGCATTGAACAAGCTAACCATAAAAAATAAGTACCCAATACCTTTGTTGGGAAGCTCGGTGGTTCACCAAGCGCGATCTTCGATCGGGGTATTACCAAATTGCCGAAGGAGACGAGCCAAAGACTGTGTGCATGACCCGATACGGATCGTACAAGTTCCTGGTCGTGCATTTTGGCTTGACCAACGCATTGGCCACATTCTATATGTTGATGAACAAAGTACTACACCCGTTCCTTGATTGATTTGTGGTAGTCTACCTTGATGATATTATTGTGTACAACCGGACGCTTGAGGAACACATCAAGCACTTGAGGCAAGTCTTCTAGGTCCTGTGGGAAAATGATATGTACATGAAGTGTAAAAATGCACTTTCACTAAAATGAAATTCCTTTCCTTGGGCACACCATCAAGGGTAGACAAGTGCAGATGGATGTAGCCAAGATCCATGCCATGGGAGCCGCCGACCAAGATGACAAAGCTGATATTGTTCCTTGATCCCACGAATTATTATCGGCACTTTATCCAAGGATATTCGAGCATCATCGTATCACTCACAGACATGTTAAAGAAGGAGAGACCATGGGAGTTGACGGATCGGTGTCAAGAGGTGTTCGATTGGCCGAAACAAGCAATTATCGAAAAGCTGATACTTGTGCTGCCCAACTATGCCAAGCCATACGAGGTAGAAACCGATGCCTTTGATTTTGTTATTGGTGGTGTCCTTATGCAGGATGGGCACCCAATTGCCTTTGAATCTTGAAATTTGAACAATACTGAGTGGCGATACACAATCTAAGAGAAAGAAATGATCACGGTGGTGTATTGCCTTCATACGTGAGGCACTATCTCTCGGGGTCCTGGTTCATCGTGAGGACATATAATGTGGCCATGAGCTACTACCAAACTCAAAAGAAGCTCAGCCGAAAGCAAACTCGATAGCAAGACTTCTTGACTGAGTTTGACTATGTGCTGGAATGTAAGCCCAAGAAGTCTAACTCCATGGCCGATGCCTTGAGTCAAATGCTGGAGTTGGCCAACATGATAAGCTGACCCAATTGCCTGTGGATCGATCACATCAAAGAAGGGCTCAAGCATGACCAAACTACCTAAGCTCTCCTTCGATATGCATAAAAAAGCAAGACGATGCGATTTTGGTGTGAGGACGACCTCCTCTACACAAAAGACAGCGACTCTATATACCGCTCCACTGGAAACTAAGGAATGAAATACTGTACAAGTGCCATGATTCTAAGTGGGCAGGTCATTCGAGAATCCACAACACTATGGCACTCGTCAAGGATCAATATTATTGGCCTCACATGCGGGACGATGTTGAAGCCTACATGCGAATATGTTTTGTGTGCCAACAAGACAAGATCAAACAATGGTCGTCGGCAAGGCTCCTTGAGCCATTGCCTATCCCGAAATGTCCATTGGAAAGTGTCTCCATAGACTTCATCATGAACTTACCAAAGTCTGAAGGATGTCGGACCCTCATGGTCGTGGATCGTTTCTCCAAGTACGCGACGTTCATGTCAGCCACCAAGGATTGTCCAGCCGAGGAAACAGCCAACTTATTCTTGAAGCATATCGTCAAGTATTGAGGCATACCATGCATGATTGTGAGTGATCGCAACTCTCGATTCACCAGGCAGTTTTGGACAGAGCTCTTCAAGTTGCTGGGGTAGAACCTCAACTTCTCCACAAGTTTGCATCCCCAAATCAATGATCAAACAGAGAGGGTGAATACACTCTTAGGAATACACCTGTGGCATTATGTGAGCAACATGCAAGTGAACTAGATGCAACTGATCAAAGTGGCTTAATTTTCATACAGCTTGTAGTGGAGTGAGTCACAAGCCAAAGCCCGTTCGAGATCATGATGGGGCAATAGTTGCTCACATCGAGCACGATTGCCTCAGGCTATCGAGGAAGTAGCCCGTCCGCATACAAGTTCCCAAAAGAATGGGACAAACATGCAGACTTGGCATGAGCGTGCCTACACAAGGCCTTGAAACGCATGAAGAAGTGGGTCGATGAGAAGCAACGACAAGTGGAATTTCAAGTCAAGGATCTAGTGCTAGCCAAGCTATACTTAGTCCTTCAATACCGAGACGTACATAAAGGGCTGATTTGTCATTATGAAGGTCTCTTTCGAGTCTTGCAGTGGATTAAGAAGGTTGTGTACAAGCTGTGCTTGCCAGCCAAACTCAAGGTATATCCCGTGTTCCATGTAAGTATGTCGAAACCTTTCCATGCAGACGAGAAAGACCCAGACCTAGGTGAAACGCAACGAACGCCCCTTGGGGAGAAAATCTCATATGATCAGGATGTTGAACACATCATGGCGGACCGAGTCATATAGAAGAGGTACTGTACGCCATGGAAAGAATACTTTGTCCAATGGAAGGGCCTTCCCAAGAGTGAAGCAAGCTTGAAAGCATCCAAGGCTCTATGGTAGTTCAAGAAACACATAGACGCCTTTCATGTCGAGGATGCGACGAGAGCGACACCTGAATAGATAGGAAAGATTGATACGACCCAAGGACGAGCATAATCCAAGACCATCCAGATGATGGGGCCATGTGCCATACACAAGCCAGCCCACAAACTGCCCAAGCGACCCACCGGTGATCCGTGATCAATGCAAGAGTCAGCTCATGTGCAATGCGAGACAAGCCCGTGACCATTCAGTTATTTGTGTGAGGCTATCCTTTGGAGTCCCCATGGACTGATCCTGCAAATCCATGGCAGGCGTTCCTTGGGCTTCCCCACGCCCTAGGGCCTCTTGAGCTACATATAGCCTCATAATGATTGTATATATTTGAATACGATTGTTGGATCGAGCCCTTTCAAGTGTACACTTTAGTTCACAAGTGATTATATTCGTGCTTCACTCCCATACTCATTCTTGTGAGCTGAGGGTATGTAAGGCTGATTTGAGATTGAATCCCAAGGCCGCATGGGTGTGTGATCATTCGGAATCAACTGATCCATGCCACTTGCATATTAACACAAAAAAACTAACACTCTCTAATTGTTTTCTTTTTATTTGTTCTTTATTTTGTTGATTTGGTGCCATAAGAGAAAGTTGAGCAAATCCTAAAATAACACGTAAACTTTGATGTCAACTCACCATGTCGTGTGTCCAGCTCATCTTTCTAACACAAATTTTAATAAGAGGACGGTAAATTTAGATGCGAAGACTTAACCAAAAGAGTTGTTCATGCTATTTATAACCTCTCCACTATAGTTTTTTTTTTTTTTTTTTTTTTTTTGTGACCCAGGGAACCCACGCACCGTACCAACACGGACAGCCTGAAAGGCCCAGGGTAACGGGAGGTAAACCCTGGGGGCAACACGTGCTAGCCACCACACACGTGCCACCGGGTAAGTCACCCTGCGATGCCCGGGAATCGAACTCCTCCCCTTGCGTTAGGGGGAGAAGCTCGCCGCCAGCAGCGCCACCCAGGTGGGTGGTACCTCTCCACTATAGTTGCTAGTCTATAACACCTTGGATTTTACAAATTAGGATCGCCAGCTGATAGCACCTTGAATCCTAGGTTCAGATAATCTACAATATACAAACATGATCATAAACTTAAAACACCAAATTAGAGTTAGCACTAATCAATTTGGATTAGGTCAATTGGACATCTAAATAGACATGAAAATGAAATTGGTGTACGAAAATCTACAAATGTTAAGTTGGGGACTTGATGATGCATAAGATGGGGTAGCATCACGCCACAATCTTTTGATTCGGCTTAAAATATATAAGGACCGTAAAAAAGGTAAATGACAATTTTGATTTTCTGTGAAAAAAAGAAATATAGGGACTATTGTTTTATTGTCCTAACTAACAAGATTGTGAACATGACATGGCCTTATATTTGCCCCGAGAAACAGACTTCAGCATTGAGAGAGATGATTGAACTTTTTGTCGATGAATGTGCTCGTTTTCACCACAACAATAGGCTAATCAGTCACGTTAAGCTTTATTTAATTCCATTATTGTCACCATAATGGCAACTTTGGATAATACATGATTTCTGTAGACAGATCACCAATCTGTTCTAAATATTCGTGATGACATGACCCGCTTGCCTTGATGAGGATGAGGAATCAAGCTAGATCTGTATACGGCCTTCTTGAATCATCTGTTGGAGATTCCACCCATCATCCTGGCACTTATAAGACCAATACGACCACCCGAAAGTGGCCCGCCCATACACAACTTGCTGAGCCTTTGCAAATCTCCCCGAATCCTCCATTCTTGCCCCATGGAAGTCCAATGCCGAGGTCCATTCTCCTGCGAAACCCAATTTAGATCATGAAGGTCATGACATGAATCTGCTTTCCTGTGCGCGTGGTGTGTATTTGTGTATTCTGCACAAGCATGTTCATGTCGCTTTCCGACCACATGTTAGAACTCACCAACAAAGCTCAAGGGGCCGTTTGCCGGGGTTACTTTGCTTAGATCGGAAGCTCTATTGCTATAGATGTAGTCAATGTTCTGCTGCAGATTCCACTGTTGAAACATCGGATTATAGAGGTTGTAGTAATGCACGTCGATGACGACTCGGCTCAAGCCTTCCGCAAGCTGGAGGAGCTCTTGCGGGTCGGCTGGTCCCAACCGGTTGGACATGATGACATAAGCATTCAGAGTGTGACTTCTCACGGCATCATAACCTAACTGGTAGTATTTAGTAAGATCCTCCAACTTGACACCCGGAGCTCGAGGCTCGTTCATCAGCTTGATCGCAACCAATGCCGGATGGTCGCTGTATCTGCTTGACAATAGTAAGGAAGCATGCTATGAAACATCCGATTATAAGATCTAGCGTACTAAACAATACCAATGGTCGTGATTCATCAGCAATACTCAAGAGATATATGTCATGGGGGATTTGTTCAGAAAGTGAGAGTTCGTTAGCTAGACCTTGCTGCTAGGAAGTCTATAACTTTCAGAGTGTCCTCAATGTAAGAGTCACCCCATTCCAGATATCCATCTCTCGGTGCGCTATGAGATTCGCCGTTTTGAGATCCTGGAGCAGCATGGAGATTAACTATTACCTTCAAACCATGCTTCCTGAAAAAAGAAAATTTCAATTATTCAAATTTAAACTTAGAGGATTCTTGTAACTTCGATCATGACTGATCAAAATTTCTATTGGAATTATTCGACTAAGATGTAAAAGTATCGAAAGTTGCCTACGCTGCCCATGTAAATGCGTTGTCCAGTGCATTTAGGGAGCCTCCCACAAAAGGCATCGGCGGCACTGGATCATACGCGATCCACCATCCTACCGGAATCCTCACGGCAGTTAGACCATTGGTCGCCATAAATTCAAAGTCCTGCTCGGTAATGTAACTGTTCCAATGATCCTGCAGAGCACGTTTGTTCATATATTTCTGATCTAATTAGTCACTGTATCACTATTTCGTGCTTCCTTTGCCACTAATTAATTAAGGATTACCTGTAGGAGTTTTGAGGCAGCACTGGGGCCATACCCATTTGTTATTTGGTATTCTCCTTGTAAACCGCCAACGATGTTCATTTCAAAGACCGACGGGTCATTCTTATCCCAACTCGAGCCTCCAGTATAATCTGCCGTCACTTTCGTCAACGATGTCACCTGCTTATCCATACTATATTAGAGAAAATCACATCAATCAATGTGACTGTGTCCAATTAATAATCGGGGAATATGGGGACCCTTTCAATTATCTTTGGTCGGGGATTTCGGAAGATGGAATGGAAATGCTTTCGTAATCCACGATTAAGGAATAAATATATTGTTTCGTAATCAATATGACTGTATCCAATTAATAAGCGGGGAATTTGACTGTTCCTTTCATTTTATGAGGCCTCGTCATTGCAAAAATTGTGTATATTGTTTGTAGAGGACGTAAGTACACTCGTCGTATTGCGTGGAGTGTCGCTGTTGCTTTTCAAGCAAACTAGGGTTGCTCATCACGTCCTCTTGGCGTCAAGAAAGTACAGTGGCTTCGCGTAATTTCTACTGTGCAACTTGTAATGTAAACAAGGATTTTCTATGGTGCTGCGCTATCCTGCACAACAATCTGCACAACAACGTGAATCCTTAATTCGGACCGTCAGGTTGAAGAGATTATTGTCAACAATTGGCTGACTAATCACCATCGACTGTCAAATCGAATACGACTCACTGTCTACCATTGTATGGGTTATGACCAAATGGTTGTGAAACCCTCTACGACACTAAAGAATCAGCCATATACACCATAATACTATAGGAACTACTGAAGTCATATAGAAATTGGAACGGGGGAGTTACCTGGAGAAACATGCCATTAGATGCTTTGAGTCGAACTCGATTGGGATTGTTTGGATTCCTTACGATGTCAAAAGTCTCTGAGATCTTCGGAGTACTGGAAACTGCTACAACCGTTGTTCCTTGGCCTTGCAATCCAACAAATTGCTTGTTGAAAACTCTGAGGTTGAATTTTGTGTCAGAAATCCTCCACAGCTGCACCATAGAAAGAGAGCACAAGTCATGGCGGACGACGTGTGAATCTTTTGAGCCTGTCTACAAGTCAATAGTGAATTTTGTAAGACAGAGAGACATACCCTGAAAGTTTCCCAGCCAGAGGCCTGGTCACGATTGGCGACGATGGTGGCTCCACCGCTATGATCAGCAGAAAGGAATTTCCTCAGCTTCGTTGACTGGAACTGCACTTGAGTCCCATCCTACCGTGAAAACAAACGCAAAAAGTGGGATTTGGTTCATCTCATTGAAACAGCGAAGTGATATTTAAATAGCCAAATAAATAACAGTGTATATGCACATACTGAGTGTGGGTATAGAGTTCACATATACAGATCAAACCAACACCTAGTTCATATTTGTATGTCAGAAATCTGGCTATATGATGGAAAGAAGTGTTTGATTATAAACAAGTTCTGTGACATTCAGCATCTTAATTTGAGTAAACTGACCTAATGTCATGTTAAATCATGCACTAGTACATATAGAGATGTGCCAAACTTCCTCGTTTTGTCACTGTATCATTCTCAAATATCCTAGACATTAAGCTATATCTAGTGCAGGCATATTTCAGATTGGACCTGAGAAGAAACTTTGTGATCGCCCAGCAGTTAAGGGAAAGTGAAATAACAATCTATGGAGCATCACCTAATATGCTCTTTTTATCTTTAAGAACTTACCAAGAGCTGTCCATCGAGTCCATCAAACCGAGAAGGTAGCATCCACCCCTCAGTCACGAGCCAGTTTCCAAGGTTCACAGCCTTGAGGGGCAACTCGAACTCGGCTGCCTGGGCGAGGATCAAGGGAAGAAACATGCAGAGAGAACAGAGCGTCACGAATGGGTGGCAATAACAGTGCGCCATTTCTAGCTCGCTCCTTTACTGTGACATTAAACGAGAGGGAGAACCGACGCATTTATAGACTTCTACCTAAAAGTCTTAAAGAGTAAGAAGACTGGTTTTATGTTGACATGACCCATTTGAGAGGAATCCTGTGATTCATGACTCTTATGCGAGAGAACTCACTCTACACATTAAGCCTCCGTTCATTTCGCAAAAAATATGGCATTTCTAAAAATTATTTTCTAGGAAGTCATTTTTCAAGAAAATATAATTATTTTCCGGTGTTCGAAACCTGAAAATGAAGTAGAAAATATTTTTCGCTATTCAGTAAGCAAAATCTTTTCCTTCATGTGCTATTTTTCATTTATTTTGTTTTTTAAAATGGCTTTTTCATATTTTAAAAAAATTGATTTTTAATGATTTTTAATTTTTAAAATCTATTATTAATTTTTTTCTTTTTTATTTTTTTTTTCTTTTTTCTTTGTTTTCCATCTCCTTCTTTCTTGGCCAGTCACCAGCCAAAGCGATGGCCTGCGACCGGCCACCGGCGAGCCTCAAGCTCGCCGACGAGCACGAGGCTCACCGCTCGCCGGATTGGCAAGCGCGAGCGTTGAGCTTGAGGCTCGCCGGATCGACAAGCGCGAGCTTGAGATCGATGAGCTCAAGATTCGCCTAGTGACTAGCTAAGAAAGAAGAAAATGAGAAACAAAGAAAAGAAAAAAAAGAAAAAAATGAAAATGAACAAAATAAAAGAAAATGAAAAGAAATAGAAAAGAAAAAGGAAATTAAAAATAATTCGAATTAAAATAGAAAAAGAAAATTAAAAAATAATTCAAATAAAAAAAGAAAAGAAGAATAATAAATGGGAAAAGGAAGTGAGGATTTGTAGAAGTGTGAGTAATTTAGAAAACTTTTTTCCTTTCATGAAAAACATTTTCCCCAATAAATTCATTTTCCGTGAAACGAACGCTGGAAAATCCGAAAAACATTTTCTCGGAAATTATTTTCCACAAAATGAACAAAACCTAAGATAAAGAATATTACATTTGGTCTTAAGACTATGGGAGATTAAACAGTCCGCTGTCCTTTTAATATTGCAGCAGGACGCATGATATGGTTAAAGACAGAATATGCGCATTAAGATCAAAGAATATTGCATTTGGTCTTCTTTGCTGTGACATTAAACGGGCCACTGTCCTTTTAATATCGGATCAGGATGCGTCATATGTTTAAGACAGAATATGCACTGTAGCCCTTTCCTCTCGTAAGGAACCAACGAAACTTGTTAAAACCGCTAATGCTCCGAGGCCGGCTGAATAGATCCATGGTATTCGACCATGTCCCTTGGTCAAAGGCATCATTACGTGCGATGCGGGATATACGGTCGATGCATGAGTGCTGATGCATGAAGCCAACCACCTTCCGTTTTGTTCTTGTCTTTGCTTGGAGGATCGTTTTGCGGTTAATGATTTCTTAAAAGAGAACAGAAAATCTGGGAAGAATTGCTTTTCCAAAGTCAAAGGTAGCGTGAGGACAAAAGGAACAGGCACCTACCCCAAGCGACGAGATTCCATGGGTTTTGGGAAATAGGCGAGGATTCGACAGAGCACTTGGAAGGGGAGAAAAGGAATAGGTACCGAGGATTCATGCTTTTACACTGCGCTCGCGTCCATTACGATGTCATTACAAGAATATTTTGGCACAACCGCAAGATGTTATTTTGGCGAACGTATCAATTCGTTTGAGTTTCGAATTAGGTCTACCTTATCAAGTTTTAATTTTACTCTATAAATTCATGCCATGTTCATATTGTGCTCTTGTGTCGCATCGAGGATTACCACCTTAGTTGCACATCGGATTTTAACACATTAAATTTTGTTGCAGAATAATGCATCGAAAATTCTAAATCCAAATCATTCTAATTTAGGTCTAATATCACAAAAAATCCCAAAGTGACTTTACTATAAACTAATTTTTTGACCAATTAATACACATGCGATAAATTTACTGAAAATTAATTTTTGAACATCAAAAATCTCAAACCGGTACATTTGTAACAAGTTTACCCTCCATTTATTTATATTAAATTAGATTAATAATACAAGAAACCACAAATTGATACAATTATAATAAACGAAGAGTAAAACCCAAAATTGATATATTTGTGAAATGTCACGTGCCATTCAACTCGACATTTGACAGTAAAATTTAACGAAAATTAACAAATAATAAATTTTTCACGAATGTACCAGTTTAAGATTTTTTGTAATAAAAATAATTAATTTAGGTTTAATTTATCACAATTGTACAAATTTTGGGTTTTTTTGTAATTATAACCCTTTAATTTATTCAATTAAATCTTGGACCTTATTTTTCCAAAAAAAAAAATACGATAAAAACCTTTCGATGAATTTTCATATGAAACTGCCTATGTGTCACTAAGAAATAACAGGATAAATGGGTTGGAAGTCTTAAAAATAAAAGTACAATTGAGTCATAAAACTTTCAAAAAATACAATTAAGTCATAAAACTTGTTATGGAAATACAATTGAGCCCTAAAAATTTTAAAAAGTGTAATCAAGTCATAAAACTTGTTAAATTAGTCCAATCTAAATTCTTCCGTTGATTGTACTTTTTGAAAGTTTTTAGGCTTGATTGAACTTTCAAAATCAATTTTAGGATTTTGTTACAATTTTTGAAAGTGTTAGAATTCAATTGCACTTTTATAACAAGTTTTAGGATTTTTAATACACTTATATATAGCATCCTTAAATTGCACTTTTCAACGTAAGTTTTAAAACATAATTCATTTTTAATTGAACCAAATGAATATTTTAGGACTCAAATAAAATTTTTATTAAATGATAAGGACTTGATTGAACTAACTAAAAAATGTGAGACTTGATTGCAATCTGTACATAAGATTTAGGACTTGTTGACAACTATATCGTTACAATCCTACCATTCAACTATGTTCTTATTTTTGTAAGCCATATCATATTTTGCATATATGATCAATTTGATAGACCTCTACTCGATCTTAGAGGGATACGGTTGCACACTCAAGTTATTATTTTTTGATCTCATGTTGTTGTTGTTCATAAATAACTTGATTATTTTGATACACAGATAGAAATGTCACTCATAAGGAACTCATTTGAAAAACTTCTACGTAAAATATTTAAATAGTTAGTGAACATGTCATATCATGGAATCATCGTAGGCAGCTTGAATGTTACTAATTTTCATATTATTAAAAAAATAAATCGTAGAATGTCAGTATAATAACTCGATACTTAATATAGGACAAAATAGAGATTCAATCAAAATGCATCATGAATTGTCCTCAGTCATAATAGACTTTTTATTAAATGATAAGGACTTGATTGAACTAACTTAAAAATCTTAGACTTGATTGTAATTTGTACATAAGATTTAGGACTTGTTGACAATTGTATTTGTTGACACCTAAATTTTGCGACCCGTTTAGTCGTTTATCGCATTAAAAAATTAGGAATCAATTTTGACCCCTAAAAAAATATTCATTAATTAATTAATTGCATAGCATATGGTTTTAGGTGCATTTATTTTTAATTTGCATTTACATTAGGTTGGTGACAAATGGGTTCGAATTAATGGTTCAGAACTTTAATTTGATGAGTTGGGCTAAACTTATAAAGAGAAGCAAATCGGTCCAAGCTCATATCCTCAAGGAGATTTTACGGATTTATCTTGAATCGTATCATAAATAAATATTACGTTCGGAAAAGAAAATATTACGTTTCGAAAAGCAATTATTAGGTTTGAAAAAGAAATCTTCATGGATATGAATTTGAAAAAAATTAGAATTCTAATCCATGGCCTATAAAAAGGTTAAACGCATAAGGGGACGTGAGAGTGACAGGTGAAAGAGAAAAAAAGCAAGAAAAAAGAAAAAAAAAAAGGGAAAAGAAGAAGAGGGCTTCTCCTTCGTGCGGCGCTGCCCGGTCCCCCTGTTGCCCCTCGCCGGAAGCTCCGAGCACCGGCGTCTCGCTCCGCCAGCACCGCCGCTTGCCTGTGAGCTCCGTGCGCCGACACCGCCGCTCCTGCTCTTCTTCGTCTCGCCAGAAGCCGCTACCGCCGCGCGACCCGACGTCTGCAACCTGCGAGATCCCGGCAAAGCCGCTGCTGCCCCACTCTATCCGTGATATGTTCGCCCGACGCCGCTGCTTCCCACCGCAGCTCCTGCGACTAGCCCTAAACGCGACACCAGCGGCCGAGCTCCTCACTGACCCCCCTTTGCACTTGCCGTTGCCGACGTCCGTCTGTGCCTTTACCGCTGTCCCAATCTACCCACTCGAGCACCCTGACGTCGGCATATCTGTGCCGGTCACTGCCCCACTCGCCGTCTCTGAGCACCACTGCAGCTCGCCCCCTTATGACAACAGCACTCGCGAAGCCGCCACTGCTCTCCGCCCTTGCTCCTAACCCCTCCACCCGTCGATCGCCACGCGCCGCTTCGCCTGCAACCCGCTGGCCCACGACCCTCTTGCTGTCCGCAACCCCCTCCGCCAGCTGCTGTTGCTCGTCAGCCTCGCACCAGCAACCGCTGGCGACTTCGAGCTACTCTGCCCCTTTGCCCGCTGGTCGCTGCTCCTGCCGCCTGTCCGCCCGCCACCCTCGCCGGAGCTCTGAACGGCGACCCATCTAGCCACCAGTTAACCCTAGTTTAAGAGGCCAAAACCCTAATTAGATAGATTTTTTATTTTATTTTTTATTTTATTGTTATTATCATTATTATTTTAGTAGAATTATTCATTGATGTATGATTAAAATTCCCGACATGAATTAGTCTCTTAAATTAAGAATTGACAGTCAAATTTTCGCGCCCGAAATCCGACTTGCAATCCCCTAAAAAATCGTTAATCCGATCTCACGCTCAAGTTTTGATTCGCAGTTTATTTAAAATTGACCCATCCGATCCCATGCACGAGATATGATTCATCAATTTTGTCTTGCCTGATTTGCTATCCTGTCGTTGAATCAATTTTGTTTTTCGTAAAAAAATCAAAAAATCAAAAAATCAAAAAATCAAAAAATCAGAGTTAGATTAAGTTTTTTTCTTGTTTTAGGGTTATTTTGCCTAGGGAATTCATTCATTTCGAATTTTTGAAAAAATTAAAATCCCAAAAATGCATTTATTTAGGATGTTGGTTTTTAATTGCACATTTAATTATTCGGTAATTTTAAATTTCGAATTTTATAAATAAATAAAAAACACAAAAATTATCATGCATATGTCATGTAGAATTAGTGCATTTTTTTCTCATCATTGCATGTTTCATTTTGAGTTTAGATTGATTTTTTTTTTGATAGATTGCATTTTAGGTTAAAGATTGCTAAATTAAGGTAATATCTTAGTTTAAATTAGGATTTGGCCTAACCCAATTCTTAATATAAATTGGATTGATATCTTAATCTAGCTAGATAATTTTTGCATTTTTCTCAATTCCGAATTTCATGGAAAATACCAAAAATTGTCTTAGAATAAATCAATTTCATTCTTTAGTATAGACTGCATTTTATTTATGTCATATAGCTTAGGTCATATTGCTATGTCATATTAAATTAGTAGCATGCATTGCATAAAGCATGATTTTCATTAAATAAGTGAAAACAAATAAAAAAATTGCGTGTTAATTAGAAATCATAACTATTGATGTGAATTCTGATTTAACATTGCAGATGCTTTCGTTGCTATAAGGTAAGTCTTACAATTTATTCATCGCTTTACCTGGGTGTTAAATTGATGGTTTGCGCACCCGCATGATCTCCTCACATATTATGGAGGTAAATTAAAATCAATTCAAACTGCTTGCCAAACTTTTTTTTCAAAATAAAAGAGAAATATACCGAAAGGGCGTTAGAGAAATCTAGCATAACCAAGTCTCCAAACTCACAATCTCTGGTTCATAGAAGTAAAGTAAATCTCTCGTTGATTTATTTACTTTACTTGGGTTTCTAATCGACCCACCAAAAATAGATTAGTGACGACTCCTAATTGAAAATTAATGGCATGTTAAGAACTTGAATCTAAGTCGTGAATTGGTATGGATAAGGAGAGCCGAGCTAAATTTAGGGTCCGTTCGTTTCGCGAAAAATGACTTCCAACAAAACGTTTTCCGGATTTTCTGATGTTCGTTTCACGGAAAATAAACTACTCAAGGAAAACATTTTCCATCATTGGAAAAAACAACATTCAAAGATCAGAAAAATGTTTTCCACTTTTTCCATAACTTCTTCCCTTCTTTTCATCAACACATTTTTGTTTTATTTTTATACTTTCATTTTCTTTTTCTTTTTTTCCTTTTCTTTTTTTCTTTTCTTTCTTTCCTTTTCATCTTCTTCCTTGGACTTGGCCGGTTGCCGGCCACGACGGCGGCCGGCGACCAGCCGCGGCAAAGCAAGCCAACTCGAGCTCCGCCCCAGTCGACGAGGCTTCGCCTAGCCCGATTTGGGGAAGCCAAGCTTGCTCAAGCCCGGCGAGCTCGGGCCTCGCCGAGCTCGATGAACTCGCCGGATCCGGCGAGCCGGGTGGGGCTCGATCCTCACTCGAGCTCGCTAGAGGTTCGGCGGGCTCTGGTGAGCCGCGAGCTCGCCAGATCTAGCGACCGGGTCTTGGTTGGCCGCCGGGCAGCCAGCCATCGTCAGGTGTGCGGCAACAGAGGAAGGAGGAAGGAGGAGAAAGGAGGAAGGAAAAGAAAAGGAAAGAAAAAAAATAATAAAAATTTTGATTTTTTAAAATGCAAATAATTAAAAATTCATTTTTAAAAATATATAAAATAAAATAAATTTTTTGGTCAATTAAAAATATTAAAATTCAATTTTTTTATAATTTTTCCCAAACAATTAAATTAGCTAACGAACGGTGGAAAATATTTTCCACTCAAAGTTCGGTTTCGATCGTCAAACACCGGAAAATATAGTCATTTTCCTAAAAAATGACTTTTGGGAAAATATTTTCTGAAAATGGCTCATTTTCCGCGAAACGAACGGACCCTTAGGCTTAGTAATCCATTAGCCAAATCCTAGATCATGCACCCAAAAATTTGGTTGCGACAATATTGTTACAATCTTACCATTTTACTATGTTCCTATTTGTGTAAGTCATATCATATTTTGCATATATGATCAATTTGATATAACTACTAGATCTTAGAGGGAATCTTCTACGGTTTCACACCCAAATATTACTTTTTGATCTCATGTAGTCGTTACTCATTATAACTTGATTATTTTTATACATAGATAGAAATATCACTCATAAGGAACCCATTTGAAAAACTATTATGCACAATATTTAAATAGTTAGTGAACATGTCATATCACGGAATCACTGAAAGCGGTGATAGATTTAGCCAATTGACTTGTATGATACTAGTTTTCATATTTAAAAAAAAAAAAAAAATACGGCAAAGAAAATCAGTATAATAAATTGATATTAAATATAGGACAAAATAGAGATTCAATCAAAATGCATCATGAGTTGTCTTCGACCTTTTTCCATTGCGGGAAACTCATCCATCTTCAACAAACGCTTCTCAGCTAGTGAATCATATTAATTCCTGTTGTGATTATTTTCTTCAAAAACAGCTAAAACTAGTTACTCTATCGATATTTATCTTTTACTTAATATTTATAAAACTTAATTTTGATCTTGAGCACTTCATGCAAATTATACATCATGCTATAATTTATTAGAAAAAAAAAAAAAAATTGCATTGTCTATCTTTTTAGCCACCAAGTTATCTTTTAGCAACTGATCACTTCAAACATACTTAAAATTATATTTGGGAGTATTTTACAAAAATAAAATAAAGAGAGATAATTGCAACGGGATTAGCCATTGTTTATAAAAGTTGCTCGGCCATTCAAGGAGCCCAAAATCTATTGAGGAAATTGGGCTTCCTTGTATTATGAAGGATCTCTATTGAGTTTCCTATAAGGGACCAATTTTTTTTTTTAAAAAAAAGCCCTAACTTTAGGTCCAATCTCAATTGTTTCTCGAATTTTTGTTTACTAAAAAGAAATTTCCAACTTTTACTCTAATTCCAAATTTGTCCAAAATTTCATAATAGTGGGATGCTAATGTAGATGCAAAGACTTAACCAAAAGAGTTGTTTGAACCCTTTATATTATTTCTAACCTCTCCAGTATTTTTTTTTTTTGGTCGGTAACCTCTCCAGTATAGTCACTACTCTATAACACCTCCAATTTTATGAACTACGATTCCCCAACTGATAGCACCTTGAATTGTAGGGTTTTCCCAAATCCTAGGTTTAGGTAATCCACAATATACAAACACGATCATAAACTTAAAACACCAAATTAGAGTTACTACTAATTGATTTGGATTATGTCAATTGGACATCTAAATGCACGTGAAAAGAAATTGGTGTTTGAAGATCTACAATCTTAAGTTGGGGATTTGATGACACGTCGGATGGATTCACATCCTGCAGTGATTTTTTAATTTAGTTTAAAATATATTAGGACCATAAAAAAGATAAAAATGGCAATTATGATTTTCTGTGAAAAGAAAAATAGAGGGACTATTGTTTGATTATCCTAACTAACAAAATTGTGAAAAAGAAAAAAAAAAAAAGTCATGGCCTTATCTTTCCTCCGACAAACCGACATCACCATTGAGAGAGAATCGAACTTTCTGTCGGTGAATATTCTTTTTTTCTACAGAAAAGGACAATAGGGCTAATCAGTCACTTTCAATTTTTCTGGAATGCCAAAACGAAGGATGTAGTGGAAGCATGCTCAAGCGCAATCTTATTTTATTCAAATAATGTCACCGGAAAGGCAACTTTGATAATACATGATTCTGTAAACAGATTACCGATCTGTTCTTGGTATTCATGATGACATAATCCACTTGATGAGGATGAGAAATCAAACTAGATCTTTATGAGACCGTCTAGAATCATCCGCTTGAGATTCCAGGTATCGTCCTTGCACCTATAAGACCAATACGCCCACCCAAAAGTGGCACGCCCATAAACATCTTGCTGAGCCTTTGCAAACTTTCCCGAATCCTCCTTTGTTTTCCCGCCCAATGTCGAGGTCCATTCCCCTGCAAAAACCAATTTAGCTCGCAAATGTCATGACATGTATGTACTCTAGCGCACGCGTCATGTGTACCTGTATGCTCTATATTAAACATGCTCCTGTTGCTTTCTAACCACATGGTAGGACTCACCAACAAAGCTCAAGGGGCCGTTTGCCGGGGTTACTTTGCTCAGATCGGAAGCTCTTTCGTTATAGATGTAGTCAATGTTCTGCTGCAGATCCCACTGTTGAAACATCTGATTAAAGAGGTTGTAGTAATGCACATCGATGACGACTCGGCTCAAGCCTCTCACGAACTGAAGGAGCTCTTGCGTTTCAGCATTCAACCGGTTGGACATGATGACATAAGCATTCGAAGTGTGATTCCTCACGGCCTCGTAACCTAACTGGTAGTATTTAGTAAGATCCTCGTACTTGACACCTGGAGCTAGAGGCTCGTTCATCAGCTCGATCGCAACCAATGCCGGGTGGTTGCCATATCTACTTGATAATCATAAGGGAGAATGCTATGAAACATCTGATTATAAGATCTAGCATTCTAAATATCAATACCAATGGTTGCGATTCATCAGCAATACTAAAGAGATATATGTCATGAGGGATTTGTTTAAATTGAGAACTCATCTGCCAGACCTTTCTGCTAGGAAGTCTATAACTTTCACGGTCTCCTCAATGTGAGAGTCACCCCATTCCAGATATCCATCTCTCGATGCGCTATGAGCTTCGCCGTTTTGAGATCCTGGAGCAGCGTGGAGATCAACTATTACCTTCATACCGTGCTTCCTGCAAAAAGAAAAATTCAATTGTTCAAGGTTAGACTCACAAGAACTTCGATGGACCGACTTAAGCAAAGACTGGCTTCCTATAAAGATCCTCCACTGGACACTTTCTGTTGGAGTTATTCAACTAAGATGTAAAAGTATCGAAAGTCGCTTACGCTGCCCATGTAAATGCGTTGTCCAGTGCATTCAGCGAGCCTCCCACAAAAGGCGCTGGCGGCTTCGGATCATACGCAATCCACCATCCTACTGGAATCCTCACGGCAGTTAGACTATTGGCCGCCATAAATTCAAAGTCCTGCTCGGTAATGTAACTGTTCCAATGATCCTGCAGAGCAAATTTGTTCAGAGATTACTGATCTACTTAGTCACTGTATTACCATTTCGTGCTTACTTTGCCACTAATTAATTAGGGATTACCCGTAGGAGTTTTGGGGCAGCACTGGGGCCATATCCATTTGTTATTTGGTATTCACCTTGTAAACCGCCGACAATGTTCATTTCAAAGATCGATGGGTCATTGTCATCCCAACTCGAGCCTCCAGTATAATCTGCCGTCACTTCCGTCGGTGACTTTGCCTGATCATCCATACTATATTAGAGAAAATCACATAAATCAATGTGATTGTATCCAATTAATAACCGGGAAATATGGGGACTCTATCGATTATCTTTGATCATGAATTTTGGATGATGGAATGGAAATGCTTTTGTAATCCGACAGTTTCTTTCGATTAAGAGTAAAGTAATGTCGTTGCGGATATGACTGTTCCTTTCATTTTATGAGGCCTTGCCGTTGCAAAAAATGTGTTTATGGTTTATAGAGGACGTAAGTTTACTCGTCGTATTGCGTGGAGTGTCGCTGTTGTTTTTCAAGCAAACAAGGGGTGCTCATCTCGTCCTCTCAGCGTCAAGAAAGTGCGGAAAGCGCCCATGTAAGACGTCACAGAACAGTAGATCTCAACGCGAGTGCCATGCTACGTCACAGAACAGTAGATCTCAACACGAGTGCCATGCGGCGTTTCATACAAACACCATTGAACTGATGCATGACAGTTTCTTATGTTTATCAAAGTCTACTTGGGTCTTGATCTTATATTAACGTGATGGGTGCAATAAATTAACAACAGATAGCTTCGTGTAATTTCTGCCGTGTAACTGGCAATGCAGACAAGAACTTTCTATGGTGCTGCGCTATTCTGCACAACAACCTGCACAACAACATAGTCCTACAAAATTTGGACGGTCAGAGTGAAGAGATTATTGTCAACGATTTGATGACAAATCACCACCGACCGTCAAATCGAAGACCACTCACTGTCAACCACTGTATGGGTTAGAACGAAATAGTCGTGAAACCCTCTATGACACCGAAGATCAGTCATGTACACCATAATACCATAGTAACTGCAGAAGTCATAGAAGCTGGAACAGGGGAATTACCTGGAGAAACATCCCATTAGATGCTTGAAATCGAACTCGATTGGGATTGTCCGGTTTCCTGATAATGTCAAAAGTCTCTGAGGCGCTTGGGTTACCAGAAACAGCGACAACCGTTGTTCCTTGTCCTTGCAATCCGACAAATTGCTTGTTGAAAACTCTGAGGTTGAATTTTTTGTCGGAAATCCTCCACAGCTGCACCATAGGAAGTGAGCGAAAATTGTGTTGGATGGCATGTGAATCTTTTGAGCTTGTCTAAAGACGATTGTTAATTTGGTGAGACAGAAAGCCACACCCTGAAAGTTTCCCAGCCAGAGGCCTGATCGCGATTGGCGACAAGGGTGGCTCCTTCGCCGTTTTCAGCACTCAGGAATTTCCCGAGCTTTGTTGACTTGAACTGCACTTGAGTCCCATCCTACCATTGAAACATAAGCAGGAAAATGGGATTTGGTTCATCTCATTGAAAGAGTGAAGTGATATTTTTATAGACCAAACAAATAACAGTGTATATGCACATACTGGGTGGGGGGAACAGAGTTCATATATACAGGTCGAACCAAGTTCATATTTGTATGTCAGAAATCTGGCAAAATGATGGAAAGAAATGTTTCACTAGAAACAAGTTCTGGGACATTTGGCATCTTAATTTGAGAAAAGTGTACAACTGTCATGTTAAAATCATGTGCTAGTACATATAGAGATATGCCAAACATGATCGTTTTGTAACTGTATCATTCTCAAATATCTTAGACATTAAGCTGTATCTAGTGCAGGCATATGTCATATTGGACCTGAGAAGAAACTTTGCGATCATCCGACAATACTAATCACGAAACTATGATAAAAAAAGCATGCTAGAGAAAGTATAATAACAATCTAATAACAATCTATGGAGCATTACCCGATAGCTCTTTTTATCTTTAAAAGCTTACCAAGAGCTGTCCATCGAGTCCATCGAACCGAGAAGGCATCATCCACCCCTCAGTGACAAGCCAATTTCCGAGGTTCACAGCCTTGAGGGGCAAGTTGAACTCCGCGGTCTGGGCGAGGATCGAGGGATAGAACACCCAGAGAGAACAAAGGAGCAGGAATGAATGGTGATAACAGGGCGCCATTTCTGGCTCGCTTCTTTGCTGTGACATTAAACGAAAGGGAGGGCCAACGCATTTATAGACTTTTACCTAAAAGTCTTAAGGGTTAGAATAATGGTTTTGTGTTGACCCATTGAAGTAGAAATTTTGTCTACTTACCAAATACCTTATTTTACTCAGAAATTGTTCCCCGGAATAGAAATAAAAAAGAATTATTTCTGAAAAAAGAAAAAAAAAAACTCTTTCCCAGCCAAAAAACGTTGTCATGCGTAGCTTATTTTGCAAAAACTCACTCTACACGCTAAGATGAATATTTAAGATGAAGAATATTGCATTTGGTCTTAAGACTATGGAGATTAGATCATTTGGACCACTAATGACATGAGCTCCAAGATGGAACTCGCATGATTAATATTTCAGATGATATATAGCCAGACATTTTTTGTGACATCCTGAAAATTCAATTCTGATTTCGATTGGATAAGTTGGGCCTTTCATCAACGCGCCTATAGTGTTTTTCTTTAAGTTGGTCACTCATGAGATAACTGACCTATCAGGTGAAGCCATTAAAGGATTTTAATGCAATAGACTTGAGATTTCAACCTGAAATCAACTGCTCAATCGTGCTAATCTGCAAGGGTCATTACGACACAATTAAAAATTGATCAAAGACCGAAGATAAGTCAATTCGACTGAGATGTGTGATCCAAGTGTGGGTGATTCCACATTATTGCAAAATTCTCGTCGATCGGTACTAAACTGATTTTCTGTCATTTTGGGTACCCTATGTCCATATTTGAAACATTGATATTTTCACGACCACCAAGAGTCGTCACTGTGTCAAAGAGGTACATGTGGTTAGAAGAAAATCGACCATGGGTCAATTGCACCAAAAATTTCTAAAAGCTACTTGATAGGCTAGATCATGCTAAAACTGCGTCTGATTGAAATTAACCGCGAATTTGAATTCGATTTCAGAAATCGAAAGTTCTATCGTGTCATGAGTCATTCTAGGAACGTTGACTAGCCTTTTGAGGAATTTTCGGCGAGTTTGAGATTTTTACAGAAATCAATTCGGACGATTCGGAAAACGAATGGAAATTCGAATTGGCCAATTTGAATGGATTTTTGCCATTTGGTGTGAGTGAATTGGTGAAAGGAAATTTTATGGGCTTTTTCCACATCAAATCGAACCTCAATCGGAGAAGTTTGTTTAGAAATCGGATTCCAAGAAAAATGAAATAGAATTCAGATTTGAGGGAAATTCGTGAGATAGAGGGACCGTCTCATTTTGATCTTCAATGGTACTTCAAATTGTGCAAATTGATGTTAAAATTGGCTTAGGATGACCAATTATTCTTGTTGTGAAGCTGAGTAAAAATATAACTTGTTTTATTTAAATTCTCCTCCCCCTCATTGGTCCTTCTATTTTTCTCCATCCCTTTTGACAGCAAGAAGGACTTGCATTCTGCTGCTCTATCAAATTTCTCAGGTATTTACGTGCAAGTCTTGATGACAGTAGGCACGTGGACATTATCTTCAATGCGTTCTAGTTTGAGGGTCTCAAATGAGCTGGGGGAAAGGAAACATCCAAGCTGCAAAATTCGGCACGGCCACATGCTTCGCGCGGATCTGCGCGGTTCCACGCCTTCTCTGTAGCTAGCAAATATGTCGGGGTTGTCCACAAGCTGCGAGGAAGTGAAGGAGTCGGTGTCTAAGCTCTCTTATCTGCTAGCAGAGTGTTCAGCCAGTCGAGGCGAGCGCGAACATTTGTGACTATATCTATCTTGCCAGAGTTTTAGAAGCAATGTAGTTACATCAACGCCATACCAAGTTTTCATGCTGACAATGTTTTCTAACCCGTGTCCTCCCATTCAATCATGGATTTGAAACTTTTCAGACTAAATTTGCAAAATTTCAAAATGTTTAAGACTAGATGGACAAAAAAAAAAAAAAAGTTTATAACTAAATTTGCACAATTAAAAGATTTATAACCGGATTGACCGCCCTAAATAGATTTATGACTTTTTGGATAATTAAGTTTTTTTTTCTGTAATTTAATGTATGTAGAAGTAAGAGCTGCATTTGTTTCACTTCTCTTTTGGCTTAGACACTAAATTTTTTTTTTGGGTGTTTTGACCAATACTATATCTTGTGGAGTCTACCAATTCTCATGCAACCCACCACCACAGTACTCCAGGTAAAAATCCCTAACGACGCCTCTGGGATTCGAACTCCTCCCCTTCATGAGGGGGAGAGAGCCTAAGCCAGCTGCAGCGCTGCGGGCGGTGGTAAAGTGATTTCTTTTTTATCTAGTTATTGTTTCTTGTTTTTCCTTATGGGTCCCACTTTCTTTCTTCTTCTTTCTTTTCACACCTTTGACGTCTCAGTTTGCAAATCGTCTCTCTCGCAAGCCATTATCTTCCTTCTACACCTCCCTCTTCTTATTCTTCTTCTTCTCCCACAAATAAGCATTTGCAATCCTTAAAAGAACTGCTTATTTCAACAATTTGTGCCCTCCTCATTCGCTACCAAAAGTATGGTCCTAGCGAAAGCCTCTTTTTCTTTTTTTTTTCCTTTTTAGTTCTCTTGGTCTCAAATCATGCTCTTTCCAATCGCTATTGAGTGTTTCTTGATATCTTTTCTTAAAAAGTGAATTTGAGTTTTGGGTTGTAGAAATGCTTGATCATGGGTTTCAATCTTATGATTAGAGTGTAGCGTGCATCAAAATAGTACTTGTGAATTAATTGTGCAGTTACTTTGTGGTTTGTAGCATATTTGCATCCTATAGACCGTTGCTCCCTCTAGGTTAGTTTCTTACTATGTTTCCATAAGTTCTTTATCATTAGTTTTGGGTTGCTGTGTTACTTCTAATTAATTGATATGTTGGAAATAATGACACAAGATAACCGAGAGATGATTTGCAAAATGAAAAGTGTAAGGAGAAAATGAAAAAAAATAAAAAAAAAATAAAAAGCATGAAATAAAAAATAAAAATAAAAACACTATAAGGTTTTACAAAAAGTGGTGGATCCCATAAAGGATAATATGGTCAAAACAACAAAAGAAAGAGTGTCTAAACCAAAAGATGAGTGGAAAAAGTGCCACCCAAAACTAAACGTAGATTTGTCCTTAGCAGCAATACATGGCGTTGGTTAATTTGCCAAAAGAGCTATTGATCAAGTCTTGTTTGCATATATCCATTTATAATTTGAAGAAATAATTAGGAAGAAAAAAAACCAGCAAAATAATGTGAATAACTCTTCAAACAATCTTAGCAAAAGAAAAAATACATACACATGTGCGCCCGTGAATAGGACACTTGATGATCACCTCTTTCAATAATTAACCTAACGTACTAAACCCACATGAATCCTGGCCCCATGCCCCGCCATTTTCTCCCCCACCCAATTTGTAAGGGGAAAATACTTATCGTTTGGGTTGGGGCCCGCTGCACCCCTCGCCCATTCATATGGGAATCTTTACTTAACACCATGGATACACACCGAAATAAAACAAACAAAAAGATTTTGATTTCTCTAACTCTTTTGCACAATGCGACGCTTGTCGTGATCAAAGAGACGTCAAACACATTTAATTTCTTGGATCAATTTCTTGTCAATAATCACCATGAGAAGGCCATCGTCAATGACACCATGCATCAATCAAAGAGAATATGAAGTCAGTAAAACTCTCGGTATTCTCAATTCTCATTACGGGTCAAAGCCAACCTTAACAGCTAGCATATGAACTTATGTCATGTAAATCATATTAAAACGTCTTCAGATTGAACAACGGTAAAGAGCATTTCACAGCCACATCTCAGACACATTTTATCGAACAAGTTTCGTGCGTAGTATGAAAAATAAAACTGAGCATCAATGAATTCGGACTACAATTACATCCACACAAAAACAGCCTGCGATATGTCTAATCGTTAACGTAGACTCAGAAAAAGTTGATTCGATCCTAATCTGAAACACGCTATCTCGGCTCTTCTCCTTCACCAGAAGAAAGCACAACAGGATAAGAGGGTTGTGTTATTAATGGACCGAAACGAAGCCCTGACTAGCAACTGGATTGATGACAGAAGCTTCGATCATCATTAAGGATCGAAGTCACGGCCAAGGAACAGATCTCGAGCGAGACCTAGTCGCTTCACGACTTTAAGCCATGAACCCGAGCAAAACGGGGCGAGTTCTGTGTTACGTCAAAGGTCGGAACTGGTGAAGGAGAGATGGGTAGGAGCAGAGCCCTTCAGAGTACTCTCGTCAAGAAAACAAAGGCGAACAGAAGCCTTGGTGCGATTGCGGGAGGAGTGGGGTGACCAGCAGTGAAGAGCGGCGACGGCCGCGCGGGTGCTGGGTTGCAGGCTGGGCCCAAGCGGGCCGCAAACCAGCCCGATTCAATTTTTCTTTTCTTTTTCCTTTTTTAACAAGGAGTTATGCTTCGCCGGACCAGCAAAATTAAGTTTCAACAATTACCCACTACTTTCTATTCATCAAGTGACCACTTAATTCATACGCTTATAATAACTGTTTGTCGCATATCAACTCAATTAAATAATCACTCAATTCCTAAAATGACTGGGTCTTTTCTCTATGAAGGTGAAAAGAAGTAGCCTATATTAAATAATCACTCAATTCCCAAAGACACCGACGATCACGCACATACGTCGTGTGTGCCTCGACATTGACCTATATATTAAACCAAAAGCGAGATTTTCTTTTTCATGGTTTTAATATTATCCCTTGAACAAAGAAAAGAAATAAGTTCCCACAAGAAACAAGTATAAAATTTTAAATTGGAAGTTAATATCTTTAGACTTGAATTCTATCCACTAAAAAAATTGGAGAACTCGATGGGTACCTATGGTTACTCACAAAGGATGCCCTTGCCATGGCTTCGTGCAACAAAGAAGAGAACCCACCATCTCTCTGTTTTGTTCCCATAATTAGATCAAATAGGCCTGTAAGATTGACATTCATTATTTGTTTTCTACTTAATTTGAATCTTGCGATTTTTGCACATTTCGCTTTTTTCCTTATAAATCCGAAACATTCGAAACCCTCATAGCATGTGCATTTTAACATGTACATACAATTCTTCCTTGGTTGAATGCATAAAGGACGATGGAGGAGTTTTTAGGGCATCCATTCTAGATGGGCATTGTCAAATTAGTGCTAGAAAGTTGAACTTTATTAATTGTTTTTACTTTCAATATCATATCAAGGATGTAATAGGACTTTTCTACATACCTAAGATATGGAAGTCTTCTCCGCTTTTCTTGAAAGGCATATTGGTAAAGTTTATGGTGGCAATTTTCATTTCATAGATATGCGTAACTTTTGTAATCACCATTTGGTATACAACTTTGAATAATTCATAACATTGCCGGACTATGATGGCAAGTTTCATTATATAGAAAATACAGGGACTTGTAGAATTCCATATTTTTTGGTTGAGCACAACACCTCTAAGATAACGGTGCACTTAATTAGAATTGTTAAGAAGTCAAAGTCTTCATCAAATGTCGTTGTTGGGGTCAAAGTCTTTGGTGGGATTTATTTGGGTGTGGAAAATTCTTAGTGCCATAGAATTTCTTCCTTGGCTAAACGCAAAAAGGATGGTGGAAGAGTTTTCAGGGCATCCATTTTAGATGGGTATTGACAAATTAGTGCTATAATGTATTAATTGTTTTTACTTGGAATATCATATCTAGCATGAAATATGATTTTTCTACATATACACGATGCGGAAGCCTTCTCCACTTTTTTTGAATGACAAGTTAGTCAAGTCTATGGCGGAAATTCTCATTTCATAGAAACACATGGCTCGGCGGAAATTCTCGTTTCATAGAAACATGTGGCTCTGGTTACTACCGTCTGGTAGATGAAATTGAATTACTCGTAATGAAGAAAACAATCATTTATGAACATTTTCCAGTAAAATAATCTTGAATCTCTAATACCCCTATTTACTATTGTAGGTACAAGTCCAAAATCTACTATTCATTATTTGTTTTCTACTTAATTTGAATCTTGCGATTTCTACACATTTCGTTTTTTCCTTTTAAATCCCAAACATTCGAAACCCTCATAACGTGTGCATATTAACATGCACATACAACTCTTCCTTGGCCAAACGCATAAAGGACGGTGGATGAGTTTTCAAAGCATCTGTTCTAGATTAGCATTATCAAATTAGTGCTAGAAAGTTGAATTTTATTAATTGTTTTTATTTGCAATATCATATCAAGCATGGAATATGATTTTTCTTCATATCCAAGATATGGAAGCCTTCTTCGCTTTTCTCGAAAGGCATATTGGTCAAGTTTATGGTGGCAACTTTCATTTCATAGACATGCGTGACTCTGGTAATCATCGTTCGGCATACAACTTTGAATAATTCATAACATTGCGTGACTATGATGACAATTTTCATTATATAGAAAATACAGGGACTTGTAGAATTCCATATTTTTTGGTAGAGCACAACGCCTCTAAGATAGCGGTGCACTTAATTAGAATCATTAAGAAGTCAAAGTCTTTATCAAATGTCGTTGTTGGGGTCAAAGTTTTTGGTGGGGTTTACTTGGGGGGAAAATTTCAAATAAGGACCCAAAGTATCATCTTTTTCTCAAAAGAGAACCTGAAGTGAAGTTTGTCTCAAATAAAGACCCAAAGTGTCATCATTTTCTCAAAAGAGGACCTAAAGTGAAGTTTGTCTCAAAGTAAGACCTAAAGTAGTCATTTAGTCTTAAAGAAGGACCTCACTCGCCGGCTAGTGAATAGATGCATCTCCGATATATATCCCGGTGGCCTAATTACGATATTTTCGTCCAATTTTTTTTTTCTTTCATTTTAGGTTGTCCTGTTCATCGTTTTCTTCGTCCCATGTTCACTTCTTCTTGCCTAGACCAAGAACACTAGACTTGGGAAAAGGCCAGCGAGCGCCGGCCGCTGGTAAGGGCCGGCGAGGGCTCGACATCTATCACTGGCAGTGAGTGAGGGCTTGACGCCTATCGCTAATAGCGGGCGAGGGCCATCGAGCCCTTGCTGGCCATGGGGGAGGGAGGCCGTCCAAATCGAGGCCCTACAAGAAGGTCCTCGAGGGAAAAAGGGGTAGTCGAAGAAATCGTTGATCTAGGAGCGGTGGTGGGAGGAAGGGATGAAAAAAGCGATGCGAGCATCCTAGTCATAGTCCTAGCAGAAGACGAGGTTGTCGGTGGAGCAGCGGGCAGAGGTGGGGGAGGTCGCCCCTCACGGCTATCAGCGAGGTCACCCCTCGCCGGCCTTGGGCGAGGGCTCGCCCACCTCATCGGCCACTGATAAGGGCCGACGAGGGCCTACAAGCCCTCACCTGTAGCCAGCAAAGGCTCGACGGCCCTCACTGGCCCCAGCCAAGGCCACCCTCGCCAGATCTGGCGAGGGCCAGCCTATAAGCCCTTGCCCATGGCCAGCAAGGGCTTGGTGGCCCTCACCTACTGCCGACGATGGGCATCCAACCCTCGCCAACCCTTACCAACAGCCGGCGCTCGCTAGTCCTTCCCAAGTCTGATGTTCTTGAGAAGAAGATGAATAGAAAACGAAGAAGATGATGAATAGTGCCACCATTGACCCAAAAAAATAATAATAATAAAGAACAAGACAACCGAAAATTTTAAAAAAAATGGACAAAAATACCCCTTATAAGGCTACCGGAATATGCATCGGGGATGCATCTATTCATCGGCCGGCAAATGAGGTCCTTCTTTGAGACTAAATGATCACTTTGGGTCCTTATTTGAGACAGACTCCACTCCAGGTCCTCTTTTGAGAAAATAAAGACACTTTGGGTCATTATTTGAGACAAACTTCACTTTAGGTCCTCTTTTGAGAAAATAATGGCACTTTGGGTCCTTATTTGAAATTTTCCCTTTACTTGGATGTGGAAAATACTTAGTGCCATAGAATTTCTTCCTTGGCTAAATGCTAAAAGGACAGTGGAAGAGTTTTCAAGGCATTCATTATAGTTGGGCATTGACAAATTAATACTAGAATGTTGAACTTTATTAATAATTTTAACTTGAACTATCATATCTAGCATAAAATAGGATTTTTCTACTTGTACACGATGCGGAAGCCTTCTCCACTTTTTTTGAATGACAAGTTAGTCAAGTCTATGGCGGCAATTCTCATTTCGTAGAAACGCGTGGCTCTAGTTGCTACCATCTGGTAGATGAAATTGAATAATCCGTAATGAAGAAAATAATCATTTATGAACATTTTCCGGTAAAATAACCTTGAATCTCTAATACCCCCATTTTCTATTGTAGACAAGTGAGATGATAGGTACAAGTCCAAGATCTACTATTCTTCATTTGTTTTTACTTAATTTGAATCTTGCGATTTCTGCACATTTCGTTTTTTCCTTTTAAATTCGAAACATTCGAAACCCTCATAATGTGTGCATATTAATATGTACATACAACTCTTCCTTGGCTGAACGCATAAAGGACAATGGAGGAGTTTTCAGAGCATCCATTCTAGATGAGCATTGTCAAATTAGTGCTAGAAAGTTGAACTTTATTAACTGTTTTTACTTGCAATATCATATCAAGCATGGAATATGATTTTTCTACATATCCAAGATATGTAAGCCTTCTCCGCTTTTCTTGAAAGGCATATTGGTCAAGTTTATGATGGCAATTTTCATTTTATAGATATGCGTGACTCTGGTAATCACCGTTCGGTATACAACTTTGAATAATTCATAATATTGCATGACTATGGTGGCAATTATCATTATATAGAAAATAGAAGGACTTGTAGAATTCCATATTTTTTGGTCGAGCACAATGCCTCTAAGATAGCAGTGCACTTAATTAGAATCGTTATTGGGGTCAAAGTCTTTGGTTGGGATTTATTTGGATGTGGAAAATTTTTAGTGCCATAGAATTTCTTCCTTGGCTAAATGCTAAAAGGACAGTGGAAGAGTTTTCAGGGCATCCATTCTAGATGGGCATTGACAAATTAGAGCTAGGATATTGAACTTTATTAATTGTTTTAACTTGAAATAGCATATCTAGCATGGAATAGGATTGTTCTACATGTGCACGATGCAAAAGCCTTCTCCACCTTTTTTGAATGACGAGTTAGTCAAGTCTATGGCGGCAAGTCTCATTTCATAGAAATGCATGGCTCTAGTTACTACCGTCTGGTAGACGAAATTAAATAATCTGTAATGAAGAAAATAATCATTTATAAACATTTTCTGGTAAAAAAACCTTGAATCTCTAATACCCTTATTTATTATTGTAGACAATTGAGATGATAGGGACAAGTCCAAGATCTACTATTCATTATTTGTTTTCTACTTAATTTGAATATTGTGATTTCAAAGCATCCATTCTAGATGAGCATTGTCAAATTAGTGCTAGAAAGTTGAACTTTATTAATTGTTTTTATTTGCAATATCATATCAAGCATGAAATAGGATTTTCTACATATCCAAGATATAAAGGGAAAAGTGCCAAAAAAGTCCTAAGCCTTTTGCTTTTGTGTCAATTTAGTCCTAAACCTTTTTTTGGTGCCGATTCAGTCCTAAACATTTTTAAGTTGTGCTAATTCAGTCATTTTCGGCCAATTTTGGCCGGATTTTGCTGACTGAACACCGGCCGGCTGACGTGGCCTGATCAGCTCTGACGTGGACAATTTTTAATAATATTTGAATATTTTTTATTTTTTTTAATTTTTGTCTTTTTCCTCTAGTCGGTCGCCGAGGTCCGGCGACTGGCCAGAGGCCAACCTCGCCGAATTTGGCAAGGTCGAGCCTCGCTAGCCCTCACCCGATCTCGCCAGATCAGGCCATGGGTGAGGCTCGCCTTGCCCATGGCCAGCAAGGGCCGGCGAGGCTTGACCTCGCCGGATCCGGGAGGGCGAGCCTCGCCCATGGCCGCCTCGCCGAGATTAGGCCATGGGCAAGGCTTGCCCTCGTCGGATCCGGTGAGGTCGAGCCTCGTCGGCCCTCGCCGACCATGGGCGAGGCGGCCCTTGCCCTCACTAGCTAGAGGAAAAAGACAAAAATAAAAGAATATTTAAAATATTTAAAATATTTAAAAATATTAAAATATTAAAATATTATTAAAAGTTGTCCATGTCGGTCGGCCAAGCGTCCAAATCGGCAAAATCCGGCCAAAATTGACCTGAAAGGACTAAATTGGCACAACTTAAAAATGTTTAGGACTAAATTGGCACCAAAAAAAGGTTTAGGACTAAATCGGCACAAAGGCAAAATGTTTAGGACTTTTTTGGCACTTTTCCCAAGATATAAAAGCCTTCTCCGCTTTTCTTGAAAAGTATATTGGTCAAGTTTATGGTGGCAATTTTCATTTCATAGATATGCGTGACTTTGGTAATCACTTTTCAGTATACAACTTTGAATAATTCATAACATTGCGTGAATATGATGACAATTTTCATCATATAAAAAATAGAGACTTGTAGAATTCCATGTTTTTTGGTCGAGCACAATGCCTCTTAGATAGCAGTGCACTTAATTAGAATCGTTAAGAAGTCAAAGTCTTCATCAAAGTCTTTGTTGGGGTTTACTTGGGTCTTGAAAATTCTTAGTGCCATAAAATTTCTTCCTTGGCTAAACGCAAAAAGAACGGTGGAAAAGTTTTCAGGACATCCATTATAGATGCGCATTGACAAATTAGTGCTAGAATGTTGAACTTTATTAATTGTTTTTACTTGAAATATCATATCTAGCATGAAATTAGATTTTTCTACATGTACACGATGCGGAAGCCTTCCCCACTTTCTCTGAATGACAAGATAGTCAAGTTTATTGTGGCAATTCTCATTTCATAGAAATGCGTGGCTCTAGTTACTACCGTCTGGTAGACGAAATTGAATAATCCGTAATGAAGAAAATAGTCATTTATGAACATTTTCTGTAAAATAGCCTCAAACCTCTAATACCCCTATTTACTATTGTACACTAGTGAGATGATAGGTACAAGTCAAAGATCTACTATTCAGCTGCAAGTAAAAGATGCAATCTCTGAATGACATTTCAAGCCGACGACTTTTCCATTCCTTGATCTACATGGTGCACAATTAAATTGGACATCTTCTCAACAATTTCATGGTCCATGAAATCTTATGCCTTATGCTTTGGCTTCTTCATCCATTTGACTTCCATTTTCTCCATCTTTCTCGCAGTTCTCGCAAGCCATTCAAGTCTTCTAGTTTCACATGAAATGGATGCTATGGAGATTCTAATTACAATTATCAATTAAGATAAACTGATGAAATATCTTTTAAGTTTGATAAAATACTTGTCAAGTATGTTACAGTTACAAAAACTAACAACACAAGTGATGATATTAAGGTTCCATACAAGGGCGTCCTCGATTACTTCCAATCCTGCATCTTTGTTCGTACTTTCATATGCTGTGTAAAAAAAAATTCCTCATGAACTTCATTCGGAGTATCGGAAAGGATGATGGACACGAGTGTTGCAGAGGTGGAAAGAGATCAAGAATCTCAATCAGTTTCAGTAACCATCCAAGGATGAAGTTGTTTGCAAGGTTCTGTCCATTGGAAAGAAGTTGCGTATGATAAAATTATTTAGAAATGGGTCTGGTCTCATGGTTCCAGTACACAAAGCGTGGGCCAAAGATATGATTGGGCCTACGAAAGCAAGCCCAACCCAAATACATTAAGTCGACTCATAAAATTGAGTACCAGGCCCAACTCACTTAGACTAAATCAAGCCCAAAATTACCAAACCCTCTCAAGCCCACCTATTCAAAGCCCATTCGAAGGGGAACAAAAAAATGGAAACGACGAGCTTTAAACAAAGCCAGCAACATTCATACGTGACGCTACGGAAAATCCAAGAGATCGAGAGCATTGGACTTAGCTTTAATGGTCAATGTCCTCAACGTGAACGTGAGCTCTCGAGACGATGCAGCGATGGCAGCAACAGCATCCGAAACAACTACTCATTCCCGCATTCAGCTGCAACCATGGCGATGATCTGGATCGCCAAATCCGACTCGCAATTTGACTCGACTCAGCTTCCCGGTCATGCTCCTAAAGGTTCACGATAGGGCTTGCTTAAAAATTGAAAGGACAAGTCCACCAAGTCCGAGCACGGGGGTAAAAGTAAAACCTCTCTCGGACAATATGTCAAACAGAACGTGCGTCACTCAAAATCGCCGTTTCATCTCAACTCTCCCATCAAGCCAAAAGAATCTGTGAGCTCAGCACCCTCACTTGAACCTTGAAATCATGTACAATCTCGAAGGAGATGATATGGCTCCAAGCTAAGCCTCGCGTGGAGAGCGGAGGGAGGACAGCAGAGAGAGATTCCGCTCGGCTTCATTTTCTGAAGACTTGGACCAAACTTCATCCGAACGAGAGAAAACCAGAAACCCAAGAGACAGTTTCGTGACTAAAAGCTCGGAAAGGTTGTGTCGATCCCTTCCGACGAGGCGAAATCTGCGATTGGACAAACTACGGCCAGCAACATAGAGGTGGAATAGAATGGAGGTGATTTAGAGTTGAGGCGAGCGCCGGTGAGCTGGAGGTAAGCTTCCGGTGATGAACTGAGTGGCGACGTCAAACCAGAGGAAGAAGTTGCGGTGGCCGACAACCCTATTGCAGGAGGAGAATTGAGAACCGAGAAAGGAATTCTCGCCTGCCGTCGCTGCGAGCGAGAAGTGACGGCACAAGCGGGGAGGAGTGATGATCGAGCAACCGATTACGAACGACCGTGCTGAGGGAAGAGCTGCCGGTGGCCGCAAGTCGATGAGAGCCATGACCAGGAGAGAACGAGAGCCCCCAAGAGCGAATTCTCCTCTCTTCCCTAAATGCGTGTGCGCATTTTCCCTTCGGGAAAATAAAATTGAGCATCAACAAACTCGGTTCACATCCACCGAAAAACAGTCTGGGATACGTCTAATCGTTAACATAGACTCAGAAAAAGTTGATTCGATCCTAATCCAAAACATGCTATTTCGGCTATTCTCCTTCATCAGAAAAAAAAAGTATAACAGGGTAAGAGCGTTGCATTGTTAATGGACAGAAACGAAGCTGCGACTAGCAACTGGATCAATGACGGAAGCTCCAATCGTCGTTAAGGATCAGAGTCACGGCCAATGAACAGATCTTAAGCGAGACCTAGTCGCTTCAGGACCTTAAGCCATGAATCCGAGCAGAAGGGAGCAAGTTCAATGTTATGTCGAAGGTCGGAACTGGTGAAGGTGGATGGATAGGAGACGAGCTCTTCAGAGTTCTCTGGTCAAGAAAACAGGGGCGAATAGAAGCCTTGGTGCGATTGCGGGAGAAGTGGGATGACGAGCAGTGAAGAGCGGCGACGGCTGTGTGTCCTGAGGCGGAAGACCAACGGAGAGGGGCGAGAAAGAGAGAAGAAAGGGAGGAGAAGCCGGGTCGGACGCACACTAGAGAGACAGGCCGAGCAGGTGCAGGGTCGTGGCTGGGCCCAAGAGGGCCGGGTCAAACCGGCCTGATTCAATTTTTCTTTTCTTTTCTTTTCTTTTCTTTTTTCAAGTAAAGATGGTTCGCCAAACCAGCAAAAACTGGCAAAATTAGGTTTCGACAGCTACCTACTACTTTCTTTTCATCAAGTGACCACTCAATTCACACATCTATAATAACTATTCATCACATATCAACTTAATTAAGTAATCACTCAATTCTTGAAAAAACTTATTCTTTTCTCTACAAAGGTAAAAAGAAGTAGCCTACGCAATTCCTAAAGACACCGGCGATCACAAACACTTGTTGTGTGTACCTCGACACTGGCCTATATATCAAACCAAAAGCGAATCATGTCTCGCTTTTCTTATGGTTTCGATATTATCCCTTGAAAAAAGTAAAGAAATAAGTTCCCACAAGAAGCAGGGATAAATTAGATCTTACTTTGTTCGCTTGGATGAGACTACACTTAAATGAAAAAAAGGCCAAAATAATAAGCATGTAATCAGTCCCATGGCACCTCAACAGATTTACTCATCATATAACAATGCAGAGAATGAACAGTCGAGATTCTCATTTTTGATAAGATCTACGAGCATTTCTCATCCACTTCTTTCTCATATTAGCTCATTTCCTTTCAAGCAACCCTGCAAGCCATTCAAAATTTCTAGATTCGAGAACAATGTATCCTAGAGAGACTCCAGCTATGATTCCACACCCATAACCCATCAATATGGCTGTCCACTCAAACCAGCCTCCGTGCCTTGTATCATTTTCTCGAAGAATGGTTATTGGTGGAATTTCTCGTGCATTGTTTCTGCATGTCTCTAGTAGTGGAAATCCACATAGTCTAGGATTCATGGAAAACGAGTCGCTCTTGAATGTGTTGAATTGCCTTCCTTGAGGAATAGTCCGATGAGCTGATTCTCTGAGAGGTTCAAGAATGCAAGATACATCAAATCCGCTAGTTCTTGAGGAATCCTTCCAGTGAACTTGTTTGAAGAGAGGTCTAGCCGTTCGAGTTCAGTCAAATTGCCAGTAGACAAAGGGATATAGCCTGTGAGTTTGTTGTGGGAAAAGTTTAGCCCTTTGAGCGACTTTAGGTTTCCAATATCCATGGGAAGCTCCCCAACAAAATGGTTGCTCGATAAGTTGATACTCATGAAAACAATTAGAATTTTCACCAACCGTATCTCCAGTCCTTTCATGGTCACCGTGACTGAATTTTGATAATTATCATCTCCCATATATTGCAGCTTGCCTCGTCTTTTATCCTGATTCATCATGGTAGTAAGCTTCATAATATATCTAATGGGTAAAGCACCTCTCAGATTGTTGTTGGACAAGTCGAAGATGTGCAATTCAGAAAATGAGTGAGCTTCTCTAGGACTACTTATGAAGCCATGGAACATGTTGGACCTCAAAACAAGAACTCGTAGCTTGGGAAGGGTTCCCAACCAATTGGGGAATGTATCCTCAATTCTATTGTTGCCGAGATCCAAAACTTCCAAATTTTCACAACGTACAAGAACCGTGGCAATGTCCCTTCAAATCGATTCTGACTGAAGTCAATAGTCCTTAAGTTGCTGTCTTCAGCAAATTTTCTAGGGATCACACCGTGAATCATGTTCATGCAGAGGTTGAGGACCGAGAGATTTTTGATAAAGTTCATCAAGCACTCTGGCAAGGTGCCCATCGAACTATTATTAGACAAGTCAAGGACTCTGAGCTCAGTGGCATTGCATATCAAAGGGGAAACCTTTCCACCAATCTTGTTGTTTGCACTAAAATAGAATCGAGTGGTGGGCAGTGGAATTGGAAGAGAACCTTCAAATCTGTTGTTGGATAGATCAAGCGTCACCAAATTCAACCGATGGAGAAAATATTCTTCAGGCCATTGACCCCCTAAATTATTGATAGATATGGAAAAATAATAAAGCATGGAGGGAACAAATGGAGCAAATAGAATATCGATTTGACCATGGAATTCATTGAACTGAAGAGCGATGAATTGTAATGAGGGGGCTTCTAGCAACCACTTCGGAAAAGTATCATTGATTCTATTGTGATTGACGTTTAGCAAGGTCAATGATGCACAATTTTCTAAAGACCGTGGAAATGTCGCTTCAAACTTATTGGCACTCAAGCCTAGTATTGAGAGGTTGGCTAAATTTCCCAAACACTGTGGAATAAAGCCAGAGAGATTGTTACGAGCCAACCTTAGAGATTCAAGGGAGCTTAATTTGCAAATGGAAGGGGGAATCTCTCCACTAAAATGATTGTCGGTGGCCCAAAAGAAGACTATAGGGAGTGGTAAATTTGGAAGTGGGCCCTGGACTAAGTTGTCGCTAAGGTCAACATGGATCAACTCTTTCCAAGGAAATTTTTGTATGCCTCCCTCAATAAGGTCACTAGAAATATCAAGATACTTTAAGGTACCTTTCCCTACATCCCAAAATCATCTCAGTATCTGATCGCCAATCTTGTTTTCGGAGAGATCTAATTCTCTTAGCATTTTTAAAGAGTTCAAAAAAAGAGGGAACTCAGTCAAGTTGCAGGAAGACAAGGCCAAAGTCTCACATTTCGGAAATGAATAATTCATACTATTGTAAGCTAGATTTAACTGTACTGAAAGACCAAGGACTTGTAGATTTTTCAGTATTGAAATGACTCCCAAGTCTAAAACACCAGTAAACTTGTTAAAAGAAAGGTCTAAATGTATAAGTCGCTCAAGCTTGATAACAAATGATGGGATATGACCAGTTAATTCATTGTGTGAAAAGTCCAACCTAGTTAATTTTGTTAAGTTCACAAGCGATGAGGGAATGGAGCTTGTCAATTTGCAGAACTTGAGATCCAGAGTTTTTAAATTCTTTAGTTCACCAACTGAATCAGGTATTTTGCTTGAGATGCTTGTATACTTCAAGGTTAAGGATTCAAGAGATTTGCTCCAGTTTGACTTCAAAAAAGAAATTGTGATGTTGTTGAAATCCAAATGGAGATCAAGAAGGTTTGGCAAGCAGAAAATGTCAGCCAGAAGTTCCCCTTGTAATATGCAACCAGACACACTGAAAAACCTCAAGGAGGATGATAAATTCACGAAGGGACTAGGCGAAATAGCAGACATGTCTACCCAATCTAGTTTAAGTTCCCTCAACTCCGTCAAATTCTAAACAAGCATTTTGAAACCTACATTTTCGATCTTAAGATCTTGTACCCCAAACACAATACTATCGTTTGAAGAGAGATCGAGTAAAACCAACTTAAAAAGGTAAGAAATTTCTATGGGAACTAGACCTGAAAAATTGGAACTTGATAGATTGAGGTGTCTCAATTCAGTAAACACACTTAGTTCAGGCAAAATGGATGAGGTATGGAAATTGTTGAAAGCAAAGTTGAGGCTCTTAAGATGGTGAAGTATAAAGAGTGAACTGTTAGAACAAAGGGTCCCTTGAAGACAACTGAATGAAAGATCGAGGCCAATAATATTACCCATCACATTGTCACAGGCGACACCATCCCACGAGCAACAATCCAAGCTATTCTTTCATGTAGTCGTCTTCGGATCACAATGTGGGTCCATATCAGTTTCAACTGTGAGAGAATCACTGAACTAAAGTAAGGCATCACTTTGGACAGGACGACATAATTGTGCTATGGTGAAAGGAAGGTATAATAACAATTGCCCAGAAAGACAAAAGAGAAAACAGAGGGACTGGTAGAATTCCATCCTTTTTGTTTAAGCACAATACCTCTAAGATAGCGGTGCACTCAGTTTTAATAGTTAAGAAGTCAAAGTCTTCTTGAAATGTGATTATTGGGGTCAAAGTCTTTGGTGGGGTTTACTTGGGTGTAAAAAATTCTTAGTGCCATAGAATTTATTCCTTAGCTAAATGCATAAAGGACAATGTAGGAGTTTTCAGGGCATCCATTCGAGATGTGCACTAACAAATAATTCTAGAAAGTTGAACTTTATTAATTATTTTTTTTATTGCAATATCATGTCAAGTATGGAATAGGATTTTCTTTTATAAGTACGCAATGCAGAAGCCTTCTCCGCTTTTCTTGAAAGATGAGTTAGTCAAGTCTATGGCCGTGATTCTCATTTCATGGAAACATGTGGCTCTGATCATTACCCTCTAATAGATGAATTTGAATAAATCATAATGAAGAAAACAATCATTTTAATTATTCAATTCGATGCTCACCTATGTCCATTTTTTTCTACAATAAATCTCTTCATATTACCAACTCACGACAAATGTTTGCCGAATTTTTTTCAACAAATCTGTAGAACAACATAAATAAAAATTTTAATCCTCGAGTAATGATTAGTTAAGTGATCAACTATTTGGTTTTTGTTATGGTTTGGATATGATAAAATATGTGTTAAAATTACAGTGTTCTCATGCCAAGACCAATTTGTAAGGCCACGTTCTTCATCGTGCAATGGAGACCACCTTGAGACATGTGAACGACGCTTTTACACTCATCCGTTGGATTAATTATTCCAAGCGAAAATTGGATTGTCTTGCGTTTGTCCAAAAGAATTATATGAATTTAGCTCCTGATGCTGAGATGACGATAAGAACTCAGTGAAGCTGATGATGAAACAACTGTAGGAGATCCTATCAGTAACGTTGTGCTTGGGCCTATCTCTTCTTTCGTATATTGAGTGGTCCATGATTAGTCTAGATTTTAATACCATGGTCATTTAAATTTGGAAGTAATTGTCATAAAGTTAAAAAAAAAAAAAAAAAAAACTTTTGCAAAAGAAATTACTTTCAGTTGATGTTTTTATTATCAAGCATGTTACAATGTTCTTTTCCGCAAGAATTTTCATTTGCCTCAAAAAGGGATAGAAATCTTTTTCAAAATTTGTTGCAACTCATGCTTTCTTCCCCCCCAAAAAAAAAAAAAAATATATACTTTTGAAAGAAAAAATATCTCATTACCAAAAGCTTTTGTCAAAACAAGATGTTAAATTTAATCATGTTTGTCTTTCTGACTCACTCATTTCGTGTCTTAGAATATCATCCCCTTTGACTTAGTGTGACAGGAAGCATTTGAAGCTGGCACATCGTGTGAACTCGCCAAATTCAAAGACACCCTTTCAAGAAAGCAGGGGCAAACAGAAAAGATCCCGTTTCAAAAGGGTAAGTCCTATTCCCTAAACATAATATCGAAAATGACGTCCTCTCTCTTCTATCTACAAGAGATGAAGGATGGGACGTAATAGGCACAGGCATACTATCAAACTTGACGCATGCATAGCATGATAGCTCAAGGCAGGATGCCGCGAGTTCATTGATGGGACTTCCAGCTTCAACGAGCCAAGAAGCACAAAGAAGAAATTTCTTATCTTCCTTTGAATTGACTACTGTCAACGGGGAGAAAATCCAAACAGTTGAAACGATCTCTAGCCCCTATTCAGACGATGACTTAGGGCCTAGAAACCTCACTTCGTGCTCCAGACGCATGCTCTCCCAAGAAGTAATTGCCATTAGAGAATTGGAGGTTTTGATTGTCCATCTCAGATTCCATAGAAGCTTGAAGTACATGACTTTGCTCAATGCTGCTAATGGTCATATAGTCAAAGACAGAAGAAAATTCCACAGAAGGAAGGCGTTGAAGATGAATCAACGACCATTGATCATACATACATGGCCACGGATGAGGAGGGCCAATTGAAAGAAATGTCGAACTGTGTCAAAGACAAAAGACCGTCATTGACATTCAAGTATTCCTAAGAGTCAGCAAATATAAACTCTGGGGAAGAGTAATTTGGTATCGTTTCCAATACTCCCAGTATCTGAACTCACTTTTGACGTATTTTTTTCTATTGACAGGAAGCATAGGATTCAAGAAATAAACTTAATGGTTGATTTAGGCAAATCAAGTGACCCATATCGATTTACCTAACTTAGTATGAAAGGACATGTCGTCCAGGAGCCAGTTCGGTTAAATGAAAAAAGAAGCGCCCTACGGACACTGTTGGTGCCACTAGTCGAGCGGTATTCAGGAAGAAGCAAAATGGTTTGAAGTCAGGGGTTCGAATCCCCGACACGGCAGTTAGCCGCTTAGTAGAAAAAAAAAAATTCTTCTCTGGTGCAAGCAAATTACGAGAGAGTAGGTGACTTAATGGAGTGAAAATTACAGGACTTCATATCCTCCTCATACTTTAGGTCTATTCAAACATCTGCAAACTAGTGAAGGGATCACTTCACCATAAAAAAATGCGGATAACAAATCAAGGAAAGACATGTCAAACTCTTATAAGCTCCCCTAAGCGAAATGGTGTCCTAAGTAATCACCAAAGCAAATGACAAAAAATCTTCAGGCCTCAACTCACATTTGATTTTGGCCAGACTAATTGATCTACTTGTACATCTTCTCTTCTACAGGGGCAACAGTAGAGATGCCCGATCAGATTCTCAATCCTTGGTTGATCATTCATGTCTCATATCCCTAATCAATAGGGACAACCATCGACACCCATTTGTGAATGACTCTTCTGATGTTTAAAATTTAACATATTTGAAGATACCATTCTGTCAATAAAGTCTTTTTGAACAAAAAACCATTCATTTGTTTTGAGAGTACAAACTCCATCACATTTAAAATGCTGCATGCTTTTTCCAAATGGATTTTTCCATGATGATTTTGTCTGTCTAAATCACTAATTCTACAAGGATTATTAGAATAGACAGCTAAGTGAAGAATACATGATTGATCGAACATGCTAGATGAGGTGCGTCAGGATGATGAAAGGCAAGCCATATCCTACACACAGTCCCCCCATCTATACACTTGTGAGATGAGTGCAAAAGATTCCATGACTATAGGGTAAAGAGTTCTCGTGCGAATGGTACAATAACCAAAACAGAGAGAGACATTTCATTGCTCACCCCTTTGAGCTCCTTACATTGGTGAAGCTTTCTCATACCCCCATTAAGAACCACCCCACATTTGGGGCAGATCGGAGGCGAAGCAGCATCACAAGGTGAGAAGAGAGATAGAAATTTTCTTGTTCGCACTTGCATCAATCTTCAGGTGTCTTTATTACATATGAACACTTGCGTTAATTTAAGTGCCCTAGAATGACAAAAAAGCAATTCTTTCTCTACGCACTTGTATTCATTGTACAGCCCAAGTGAGTCTGTAATTTTACCCTCACATTGAGACAAAGCAGAAGTCATTGCCATAGCCTAGAGCGCCGGCTGAAAATGAAGACTCAAGAGTCTAATAACGGTGCTTTGATTGAACTTGCCTAGGCCAGTTCCTCCGACGACAAGAAAAAGCAGGGCATAAAAAAGCAGTGTACCTGGTAAAAGCAAGGTCAATGCCCATAAATGAAGAATTGGAATAAAAATAGGGACATGAAAAAGCAGTGTGCCTGGTAAAAGCAAGACCAATGCCCCCCAGTCAAAAGTACAGCCAAGAAAAGTTGTTGTTGTAAAACCTCCATCTGACAGTGAGAAGAAAGACCAATGTCAAATGCCAGGACAATCACGAACTCTCACCTTCTTACACATGAGTCAAGCCTACGTTGCGTCCTATTGTAAAAGTCTCTTCAGACTAAGGTACTTCAATTAACGTAGGATTTCATATGTTTAAAAGCATCACTTGAAGAAGTACGAGCAAGATTATTCTATCTCTTTTCGCAGGATTCTTGACTGATAAACCCGGAGATGATCGTGCAACATTTCGTCCATCGGCTTCAACCGTGATGGTCCCCTTTGATGAGCCACTAACCAAGACTTCATTACAGTCTCAACAAAGACCTCTCATACTAGTAAAGTCTTGCGAGAATACTTGGACCCCTGCTGACATGATGATAGTGAGATAGTGTGGTCCTTATAAATCCTGTATCAATGGTCATGATAAAACAGACTTTCCCCTAAGAGTGAGTGGAAAGTCTCTTCAGACTAAAAGTCCATCATTTGGCATGTTCAAGACATCTACATTCTTAACAAAGGTTGTCTTTCAAAATCTTCTCTAGTGGAATTCAAATGATGCAAAACTGACAAAATTGTCATGCATAAATCACATTTAAATTCGTGACTTTACAGCATATACAATCATGTGTGCATACTAGTAGACATACTCTCAGAGATCAGAGATATTGCCAGGTAAGCATATCCCTATTCCCATATGTCTTTAGGTACCTACCATTGTCTCGGTATTCTCTTATCGACACTTGACCTGTTCGAGTTGTCCTCAGAGTATTGATACTCGCAATTGTCCAGGTATCCCTTTGTCTTTAGGTACCTCCCACTGTCTAGGTACCCTCCTATCAACACTCGACCTGTTCGAGTCATCTTCGAATTTTAGATGCTTAAGACTAACCAAGTATCTCATCGTCCATGAGTGCCTATCATCATCTGGGTACTCTCCCTTATTGACACTTGACCTGTTCGAGTTGTCTTCAAAATATGGATACTGGTAGCTACTCAAGTATCCCGTTGTTTTCAAGCACTTGACGCCCTCCAGGTACTCCATTCCCATGACACTCAACCTGCCCGAGTTGTCCTCAAATAATATTAGTAGCTGTTCAAGCATTCCACTACGTTGTGCACCTGCGGTTACCTACGTATGCTATCTTATCATTATGACACTTGGACCTGCCTGAGTGGTCCCAGATCATATCATTAAATACTTGTGTTCATCCAAGTATTCCAGTACTTTGTACACCCGAGTGCCTTCGGCCATCCAGGTAAGCCTCGTGCTACATTTAAATTCTCAATTACCAGGAGGTGAGAGGCATTCATGAATATCCAATGTACGTCCTCGATATTCCCAATTGCCAGGAGGTGAAAGACCTTCATGAATATGTGGGGCACATCCTCGATATCCCCCCTTACCAGGAGGTGAGAGACCTTCACGAATATCTCAGGTACGTCCTCGATATTCCATTTACCAGGAGACTTTCGAAGATGACTAAGTATTCTCCAGAGTTTGGCACCTGTAATTATCCAGGTACCCATTCGATACCTATGAACGTTTAGGTATCCTTCAGAGTTTGTACTTGTGATTATCCAGGTACCCTTTTGATACCTGTGAACGTTTAGGTATCCTTTAGAGTTTGTACTTGTGATCATCCAAGTACCCCTTTAATACCTGCGAATGTCCAGGTATCCTCCCAAAGTTTATACTTATGATCATCTAGGTACCCCTTCAATACCTGCAAATGTTCAGGTATCCTCCAAGAGTTTAGTACTTGTGATCATCCAAGTACCCAATCGATACCTGTGAACGTTTAGGTATCCTTTAAGAGTTTGTACTTGTGATCATCCAGGTACCCCTTCAATACCAGCAAATATCCAGGTATCCTCCAAGAGTTTAGTACTTGTGATCATCCAAGTACCCCTTCGATACTTGTGAACGTCCAAGTATCCTCCAAGAGTTTGTACTTGCGATCATCCAAGTACCGATTCGATACTTGTGAACATCCAGGTATCTTCCAAGAGTTTGTAATTGTGATCATCCAGGTACCCCTTCGATACCAGCAAATGCCAAGTATCCTCCAAGAGTTTAGTACTTGTGTTCATCTAGGTACCCCCTCGATACCGACAAACGTCCAGGTATCCTCTAAAAGTTTGTACTTGTAATCATCCAAGTACCCCTTCGATACTTGTGAACGTCCAGGTATCCTCCAAGAGTTTGTACTTGTGATCATCCAGGTACCCCTTCAATACCTGCAAACGTCCAGGTATCCTCCAAGAGTTTAATACTTATGATCATCCAAGTGCCCAATCGATACCTGTGAACGTCCAGGTATCCTTTAAGAGTTTGTACTTGTGATCATCCAAGTACCCCTTCGATACTTGTGAATGTCTAGGTATCCTCCAAGAGTTTGTACTTGTGATCATCCAAGTACCCCTTTGATACCTGCAAACATCTAAGTATCCTCCAAGAGTTTAGTACTTGTGATCATCCAAGTACCCAATCGATACCTGCGAACGTCCAGGTATCCTTTAGGAGTTTGTACTTGTGATCATCCAAGTACCCCTTTGATACTTGTGAATGTCCAAGTATCCTCCAAGAGTTTGTACTTGTTATCATCCAAGTACTCCTTCGATACTTGTAAACGTCAAGGTATCTCCCAACAAATCGATGCCCCAAGAAAGGTCGGCGCATCTCCCGAGAAAGGTCAAATACCATCCGGTGTCCTTGACTGAGGTCAAGCACCCCAACAAATAGATCCTTGAGAAATGTCGACGCATCTCCCAAGAAAGGTCAAGTGAACAACTTATTGCTCTAAACAGGCGACCGAAGAAAGGTTCGAGTCCTGGAAAAGCGATTCACCATCAAGGCGACCGAAGAAAGGTTCGCGTCCTAGACAAGCCACTTATTGCTCTAACAGGCGACCAAAGAAAGGTTCGAGTCCTGGAAAAAAAATTTCTCGTCAAGACGACCGAAGAAAGGTTCGGACCTTGGAGGAGCAACCTCCTCACGTCGTCAGGTAAGATAATACCCTAATACTTGCCAAACTCGAGATTCGCACCCTATCTCACTCGTGCCCGGTAAGTAACCACAGGTATCTTCTTATCTGTCTTACTACATATAATACTATATTGCTCTTTCCTGCACGGGACAATAGGTCCCGAATAAAACATAACCTACTGCATAGACAAAATTTAGGTATTAGTTTGTCTTTGAATGCAACCTCTGCGAGCTTACCTTCAAAGAGAGGCAGCTGTTGACACCTAAATTTTGATTAGGTTTTTAATTATGCCTTAATTTCCTTTATTTTTGGTTAATAAATAAAAATAATAAAAACAACAATAAAAAACATACAAAAACAAGAAAACAAAAAAAAAAGAAGCAGCCAAAAGAGGGCTAGGCCTACAAGTCCAGCCCCTCATTTCTTTCTCACGTGGGCTGCCAAGACCCAACCCGCGCGACCCAGCCCTTTTCCTCCAAAAGCTCGGCCCCCTTCTCCTTCTTCCCTTTGTCTTCTTCCTCTGCAAACCTGCAGCACCTACGACTGAGGGGGATAGGCCGACGTCGGCCGGAAGGGACAGGTCTCAGACGCCATCAATGCTGAGCACGAGGGAGGTCGGATGGGATGTCTGTTCAGCCGAGGGGAACCGGTCGGCAGGTCGAAGGCCGGCGGCCGAGATTCTCCATCGACCAGATCTCCCTCTCCTATAAATAGGCGCCTGAAGCTTCGTCGGAAGGGGAGGGGGCCGACACTGAGGAAGGTCGAAGGCACGCAAGCTCCGATAGCTTCCCACCGAGAGACTTCGGGGAAGGTCCGAGAGCGAGTGAGCCCAGATCTAATCAGAGGTCAGCCGGAAATGAAGAGATTTGGGGCTGAGTGAGGTTGGCCGGAGAAGGAGGTCGTCCCGATACAGATCTGAGAGAAGCCGTCCCTGACCCTTGCCGTGCCGTAATCACCTCAACTTCGACAGCCAACGAGCCTGCTTGACTCCACCGCCGTTGCCGTCACCATCGACCTCTAGTAAGAGGGTTCTGTTTTGCCCTGCTTCGACAGCCCATGCTGGAGCTCATGACCATAGGGTTCGCACGAGCTCCGGACAGGGCTATTCTCCTCGATTCCTCACCACCGCCTGTTCAATACCTTTCCCACCGATGACCTATCAGCATCACCATCCCCGTGCCAGGCCGTCGCCGCTCGTCGTCACCGTCTTCGCCGGACGATGCAAGTGTCATGGGCCAATCGATTCCTTGGCCTCGGAACGACCTGGGGGCGCCTGACGAGCAAAATTCACCAGGCTAGCCTTGATTCCATTAGCTATTCCAACGAACGATACGATGAATGCTTCTTCGTGCGAGATTCTACCGCGCCCAACTTTGCTCGGGCGTCTAGTCCATCGAGTAAGATAGTAGATCTCTTTAGGCACAACAACTGGTTTCGGCCTGCCATAGCCTCGTTAGGACAGTGGCATCATCTCCCAACCAGTTTGTGCACGGGAGGCCTACCCCGTCTTCAGAGCTCCTAAGTGATATAATTCTTCTATCCTAAAACTCCTAGCACCAACCGTCCTGACGCCACTCCCACGTACCAATTGTGTTCTACCCTTCTGCCTCACACTCTTCACCAGATAACTCCAAACATCACTCACAAGTGTCACGAGTACGGGAGGATTCACGGACCATGACACAAGAGTAGGGCAAAGCAAACTGCGGCCATGAACTGGGTCAAAAGCGGGTCGATATCTGGGTAGGGTTTCCCTTGAGTCGGGCCGGATCACGCGTGAACTAAATTCACATGGGCCTTAGAGAAGTGGGCCTATTTTTGGGCTAGGCTTGTTTTCTAAAAAGAGGGGGGAAAAGCAATCAAAAAATCCGAGTCGAGCCCGCATGCGGGCCCGTCTGGATCTTGAGTGGGCGACCGAGTCGAACCCAACCCGGGATCCGACCCGGTTCGCATCTTAATATTATATTATAATGTAATATTTTTAAAATGAAAAATAATTTATTTTTCCAAAAAAACCAAAAAATATCAAAAATATCCATATTTTTCCAAAAAAACCAAAAAGTCAGAAAAAGCCAAAAAAAATGATTTTTATTTAAAAAAAAAAAAAAGAGATCAAAAAAATGCTTTTATGTCCAAAAAATGAGAAAATGATCCAAAAATGTTTTTTTTTCTAAAAATGCATGGAAAACCCCTCAAAAATCCCAAAAGCCTTAGGGTTTAAATAAGATTAGGTACCGAAAGGGCATTAATGATTAACTAGTGTAATCAAGTCCCTGATCCTAATTTCTCTGGTTGTGTAGAAGTGAGTATTTCTCCCGATACTTCGCTTGGGTTTCTAATCGACCCATTCCAAATCGATTAGTGGTGACTCTGTTTTAAAATTAACTTACAGGTTAAAAACATCAAATCATTAAGTCGCGAATTGGTGGACTTGGGAGAGTCCGGGCTACGCTTAACAAACATAGCCAAACCATTAGTCTCCGCAGGCGCCCGCCTCAATCAGGCGCCGTAAAAAAGAGGTCGTGACATTAATGGAGTAGCAATAAGAAACCGATCAAATGCACGAGAAAATAGTTAAAGCAGAAAGTGAGAATATATCACGACGGAGACCATAAAGTCAAATGCTATTGGTGGTGAGAACCGAGTCTTCTAAAGCTCACAAACACCTGCCACTCCATCTTCCTGGTAACTTGCTGCGGTTGAGCTAGACATGGTTGATTTGCTTGGCCGATCGATAGCTCTCTCTCTGTCTCCCAACACCATGTGTGGAAAGAAGAATGGCTCTCTTTCTTTTCTAAAAGTTGAAATTATTTATATTACGCCTTGGAAGACCGAAAAGCAAAGCGTCTGTATAGTCAATGAGAACGAGCTAATTGCTATATGGCCGACAAGAAAAAGTAAAGTTGGTTGACAAAAAGCCCCGGAAATTCCGCCGATTGCCTTGCTATACACGGTAATGGCTTTTCCTCAACACAACTCAATTAATCTATGTAATGATAGGCACATTTATTTCGAGAAAACTTTCATAGAAAAAAAAAATTACTTTTTCAAAAATCATATTTTGGACAAGTGGATAATTTTTTTTATTTAGTGATACATGACCAAATATATTTTTTAATATTAGATTTTATCGTAAAAGTGATTTTAATCTCATGATTTTATATTATAATAAAAAAAATTGAATTTGTAAATTATTTTTTATTTTTTATTTTCTTCTTCCCCTTCGCTAGTCACCAGGCCTTAGCATAGGTTGATTATCAGCCATGGTCATTAGGGGTGATCGGTTCCCGGTCAGTCCAATTCCCACCCCAGAATTAGGAATCGGGCCGTCCGCCCGGTTCTTCATGTTTGGAATTGAGGACCTCAAGCAGTTGTTTTCTTTCAATATTAGTAAGGCTATAAATAGTGCAAGATCATTGGAAGCTAAGCACCTTGTTGACACCTAAATTTTGGCGACCCATTTAGTCATTTATCGTATTAAAAAATTATGGGTTAATTTTATCCCTGAAAAAATAGTTAATCGCATAGCATATAGTTTTAGGTGAATTTATTTTTTATTTGCATTTACATTGGGCTGGTGACAAATGGGTTCGAACTAATGGTTTAGAAACTTTAATTTGAAGAGTCGAGTTAAGCCCACGAAGAAAGCAAATCGGCCCAAACCCGTATCCTCGGAGAGATTTTACGGATTTATCTTTGTGAGATTTCAATTCAAAAGCAAATATTGTGTTTAAAAATAAATAAATATTGCGTTTCGAAAAAAAATCTTCGTGAATATGGATTTAGAAAATTTAAAAACCCTAATTCTTGCCCTATAAATAGGTAAAAATACGTAGGGTTTAGGAGGAGGCCACACATTGAATACACTGCCACATTAAGGAGGTTTTCTCTCTTGATTGCTCAGTCAAAAAAAAATTCAAGCCAAAAAGAGAAAAGCTCCCTTCGTTTTTTAGGGTTTTGCGGAAGTAAGGAAAGTCTTGGTTTTGCTGAAGAAAGGAAAAAGAAAAGGGCATCTGCTGCATTTCCTTCTGCTGATAACAGAGAAAACAGCAACGTGCAGCAAGAGAGAAGTGACGTGAGAGAGAGGGCTTGAGGGGTTTTAGCAGGAAAAAAAAAAGAAAAAAAAAAAGGTGCCGGCCCACTGCCGGCCACGTCTACGAGCGCCTGTGCCGTTCGCCACACCAGCGCTGCCGCCGCGCCAGATCCAGACGCCCCTACCTGCACCTTCGCCTCGCCGGTCACCACCAACCCCTCTTGCTACCAAGTTGCTCTCTGCAACCTCCGCCCGAGCCCCCGAGCGTCGACATCGCTGCCTCGGCTCCACCCGAGCCGGATCTGCCCTCGCTGCGACGCCCTCCCACTGTCTTCGAACGCCGCTGCTCCGCGCCCCCGAAGTCGCGACGCTGCCTACACTTGCGCGCCTCCAGCTCTACTCTGCGCCTCCTCCTCTGTCGCTGCCTGACCTGCAGCTCCAAACTGCTATCCCCTCTGCGAGCAGCCCGCGGCGCTAGCACTACCGTCGACCCGCCGCACCTCCTCCTCAGCCTCGCTGCGACGCCGCTGCGACGCCGCTCCGGCTACCTCTCCGAGCGAGCCAGTCACAGTAGCTCACTCCCTGCTGCCCTGCCCGTGCCGCTCCAACTAGCGACTCGACGCTAGCAGGCTCGTGATCGCTGGCCGCCGTCTCTGCACGCTACTCGAGCTCCCCCTCCGAGCGACGCTCACGCCGACCGCGCCCTTGCTCGCTGCTAGTCCGCTCGCCGCCGGTCTGCCCGTTGCCTCCCCTCACCGGAACACCGGCGATCAGCTGCCCTTGGGTGACCCACCACCACAAGCTACCAAGTCATGGTTGAAAAAGCAAGAAAAGGAAAAAAAAAAAAAGCAAATTAGGTAGTTTTTCTTTCTATTTATTTTATTTTTATTATTATTATTATTTTATTTCATTTTTTTAGTAGAATTATTCCTTGATGTATGGTTGAGATTTCCACATGAAATAGCCTCTGAAATTAGTGATTGACAGTCTGATTTTCGCCCCCGAAATCCGACTTGCAATCACTTTAAAAAATTGCCAATCTAATCTCCCGCTCGAAATTCGATTCATGATTTATGTGAAATTAGCCAACCCGATCTCATGTGTGAGATATGGTTTGTCAATTTGAGTACCGATATTGCTTGATTTGCTGTCATGTAACTTAAGTTAATTTTCTAAAAAAAATCCAAAATGTAGGTTAGAATTAGGTTTATTTCTTATTTTAGGGTTTGCATGTTTAGAGTAGAAATTTTATTCTGAATTTTATAAGTAAAAATTAAAAAATCAAAAAATCAAAAATCAAATCAATTAGTTTAGGCTGCTAGATTTTTTTAACCTGAATTGCATGTTTAATTATTCGGCAATTATTAATTTCGAAATTAAAAAAAAGAAAAAAAAAAGGAAAAACAACAAAAAAAATCATCATGCATATGTCATGTAGAGTAATGGCATATTTTGTACGTCATTGCATATTATGGTGAAATTGCACTTTAGGATTTCTTAATTTATTATAAGTTTAGATATTTTCTTAAATAGACTGCATTTTAGGATTATTTGGGTTAAGATAATATTTTAGTTTAAATTAGGATTTGGCTTAACCTAATTCCTAATGCAAATTGAATAGAATCTTAATCTAGTTAGATAATTTTCACATTTTATCTAATTCCGAATTTCATGAAAAAATACTATCTTAGAATAAATTAGTTTTATTTTCTAGGATGAATTGCATTCTTTTTAAGAAAAAAATAAAAAATATCATATGCATGTCATTAGGATTAGATTCATAAAATGCATGCCATTTAGTGGTTGTTGCTAGATCCATTCAATTAGAAATTGCATGTCATTAGAATTAAGTCATTTAGTTAGTATTGCATTGCATATTGCATGATTGTCATTAACTAAGTGAAAACAAAAAAAAAAAAAAAAAAAGAAATTGCGCGTTAATTAGAAATCATATATAGGGTTGTTGAAGTGGATTCTAATTTAACATTGCAGATGCTTTCGTTGCTTTGAGATAAGTTTTTGCAATTTATTCATTGTTTATCTGAGTGTTAAATTGGTGGTTTACGTACACGCATGATCGCCTCACATGTTAGGGAAATAGATTTAAAATCAATTTAAGTTGCCTGCAAAAGTATTTTTGAAAATAAAAGAATGGTACCGAAAGGGCATTAGAGAAATCTAATGTAATCAAGTCCCCGTAAAACTCTCATTACTTTACTTGGGTTTCTAATCGACCCACTAAAAATAGATTAGTGGCGACTCCTAATTAAAAAATTTGCATGTTAAGAACTTAAACCGAAAGTTGCGAATTGGTATGGGCTTGGGAGAATCCGAGTTAAATATAGGCTTAACAATCCATTAGCCAAACCCTAGGTGGTTCACACCCGAAAATTAGGTCGCGACATGCCTCAAGCAGTTGTTTTCTTTCAATATCGGTAAGGCTCCGATAGAAACGAAAGCGCCGAATGTGAGCAATCAATGATCTATATTGGACTCTGAACCAACTTGTATGAATGCAACGACTTCAGTATTTAAGAGTTGAGCGGCAGGCTCATCATTTTCAATCATTCTCACCCTGATAATCTATCCAAACACGCCAAAGCACATGCTCAGATGCATACATGCCCAAACATTCAATATGCTTATATTCTTACAAAGAAGAAAACAATATAAGCAGCCTCCAACATAAAAAGTTCATGTACTCTCTTTCAATCTTTCTCAAGTGAAGATTACTTCGAACAAAGATCACAAGTCTTAAAACAAATACAGCCAATAAGTTCAGGAGTTCTCAAAGCAACTTCACACTTGCTTCTCTCACGGAATCGACGACTGCCTTAACTTTGCCTTGATACTTTTGTTCTCTTTGCAAGTGGACTTCAACAGCAGCGATGCCTTTGAGCAGCAGCCTCTCTCCCGGTATCTTTCCTATCTTCGCAGCTGCGGCCACATCTCGGCTTGAGAAAGTTTATTATTCTCGGTGACTTAGCTGGCGGTGGGATAACCATCTTTGAGTTGTGTAATCAATATAACGAAATTCAAATTGCTAGAACCAAAGCACCAACATCAGATAAAAGGGAACATAATCCGAAAAATAGAATGTTCATCTTTTCCATTCCCACTTTAAGTTAAGCTTGCGGTGCAGGAGACTGTAGATGGGTCCTTACAAATAGAACCATTGGAGAAACAAGATCCTTATAAATAGGTCACTTAGGGTGCTTTTATTTCATGAAAAACTCAAAGTTGAAATAATATTTTTTCAAAAATAATTGCTTGTATTATTTGCTCAATATCACCGTTTCATCTCAACTCTCCCACCTACCCAAAAGAATTAGTGAACTCAGCACCCTCACTCGAACCTTGAAATTGCGTACGATTTGAAAATGAGATGATATCGCTCCAAGCTAAGCCTCGCGTGGAGGGCGGAGGGAGGACAGCAGAGAGAGATTCCGCTCGGCTTCATTTTCTAAAGACTTGGACCAAACTTCTTCCGAACGAGAGAAAACCAAAAACCCAAGAGACAGTTTCGTGACTAGGCTCGGAAAGGTCATGTCGATCCCTTCCGACAAGGCGAAATCTGCGATTGGACAAACTACAGCCAGCGACATAGAGGCGGAACAGAATGGAGGTGATTTAGAGTTGAGGCAAGCGCGGATGAGCTGGAGGTAAGCTTTCGGTGATGAACTAAGTGGCAACCTCAAACCAAAGGAAGAAGTTGGAACGGCCGACAACCATATTGCAGGAGGAGAATTGAGCGCTGAGAAAGGAATTCTGGCCTGCTGTCGCTGTCAGCGAGAAGTGACGGCACGAGTGGGAGGAGTGATGATTGAGCGACCGATTACGAACGACCGTGTTGAGGGAAGAGCTGCCGGTGGCCGCTGATATAGCTAGTATAAACACCTAGAGTGGGGTGAATAGGTGTAAAAACAATTTATCGAGATACGAAAGCAATACTAGGCAGACAATAGAAAGGAAGTTCTCCAAAACAGATTATGATCAAAGTAAACAGAGAGTAGGGAAGAGAAAATTGAACACAAGGTTTATAGTGGTTCGGCTTATTCCAAGCCTACGTCCACTCTTTCGCACTAACAGCCCATCGGCTGGATTTCACTATGAACAAAAGAGATGTTACAGCAATGCTTTCCCTTGATTCCACAGTGTAGATATTCTACCACACTTCCTCAAGGTATCTCAAAATATAGACTCTCTTTTGCGTACAAAATTTCGCTCGAGTAAATGAATTGACAAAGAACAAGGAGCTTCAGACTTTGGAATTCTTCTATCGTGCACCTTCTCGAACAACTGGAACGTCTTCCTTATATACTCATTTATGCCATCATACCCGTTGGCACTTACCAAAGGAATTCTTCCAATCTTCCCGTTGGACAGAATCAATTAGGAAGATCATTCGAGCTATTAAAGGAACATGTCGATAGCCCATCAATCCCGCTCGCCCATACAATCGGGATCTCGGTTTCCATAAGTAGAACCTTCCAAGTATACTTCGCCAATCATCGGATCTTTAATCAATCTTGATTCGAATAAAGGAATCCGTTATGTCATATCCAGCCAAGAGATCTTCGTCGCCGATAAGATCAAATCCTTAACGAAACACACAGTCTGGATAGACCTTCTTCGACAAACTACAAACTGTCAATGAGAATAGATTTTGAGTCTTGAGTCTGGCAATCCGGAGGTCTTCAGACTTTAAATAGTAGAGTCTGCAAATCTTCAGACTAGACTGATGGAAACGTTTTGTCAACTTCAAAATATTCCAGAAAGATTTCTCCAACAATCTCCCCCTTTTTGATGGCGACAAAACTTTCCTGCAGATTTGAATATCTTTGACCTGCAAAACATTACTCAAGCAAATATGGATATCTCATAAAGATTAATGGCTTAATGATAACACTAGAATCTGCAACCACAGAAAATAGGTTAGTTTTGCATGAGAGTAAAGCCATTCATAAGATATCAATAGTACTTAATATAAGCAGTCAAATCCAAATCCCAAATTCAGTCCACAACCAGACACAAAGTCAAACATCAAAACAAACAAACTAAAAGTTTAAGTTCAAAGTTTTCAAATCTCGCATCTCTCCCCATTTTTGTCATCATAAAAAAAAAGGTTGAGATGGAAATGGAATAGAGTCAAGATTGCTTGGGAACACGAACAAGCTGGAAATCTCCCATTGACTGGACGATGCCTTCCAGCTTTTTCAAATCTTCCTTTAGTTGAGCCACCTCTTCACTCTTAGCATTTGCTTGATTCTAAAGAGCAAGGGCTTGGATCTGATCATTCAAAGAAACTAAAGAAGCTTGTCCTGCATTCTGCAAGTTCTGAACTTCGCATCCCAGAGCATATATCTGACCCCACATTTCCAAGAGAATATCAATAATTCTGCGGAAATCTGCTGAATTATCAGTCTGCGTACTAGCTTCGGCATGATCAGATGGAGTAAAGGTAGACGATGGTACATCAGCATAGTCACGCAGATTTGGCGATGAAGCATCATGTCCCTCCTCAGGAAATTGAGAGGCATGAATGTCCTCTGGATCTGCCGGAGAGCGGCTGACTCCTTCACCGGTAGCGGGATATGAGGACATTCCTCTTTTCTCACCATCTCCCCCTGTTTCCATGCCTTCAGGTGGAGAAGAGTGTTCCTCATGCTCTCCTTCCTCTGGATTTCCTCTTTCTTCTTCTTCTTCTTCTTCAAACCTTTCTTCCTCTGCATTTCTTTCTTCAGCTTCTCTCTCCTCTGATTCTTTCTCCTCTGCTTCTTTTTCCTCTGCTTCCTTCTCCTGTGGTTCCATTGATTCTGGAACAGAACGACTCAGGTTCTTCAATGCCATAGCAGAAATGGTGATGTCATCCTCATCATCTTCATCCACAATGATGAGAGCTCTTCTCTTTTTGGATGGAGCAACCATAGGCTCCTTCCCTTTTCTTTTTGCTGCCAAAGAGACTTGATGAGGCTTGGCAGGGGTTGTCTCCTTGAATTTCTCCAACGCCTTGTCGAGTTCTTTCGACGCATTTTGGACACCATTTTCAGTCCTACCACCATTTTATCACACGATCGAACACGAGAAATTGTGGAGGCTGAACATTCAAATGTCTGAATAACTTTGACACAAGACCTGGATAAGGAAGTTGACCCTTGTCCTTCACCACTGCTCTATACATGTGGAACAAAATAGTGTGAGGAGGAGAAAACTTTTTCCCAGCATTGATGGCGTACATCAGCTTTGCCTCTAAGTTTGAAACATCAGTCTTTGAAGTAGATTTCGGTCTGAGGCAATTTATCACAATCTTGTGAAGCAGAATGTTGAACGCACGCATCCTTAAGTAGGAAATCATTCCCTCTGTCCTTCTGTCCTTAACAAGTTCCAATGTGGCACGAGCAATAGAGACATTGATAGGTTGATATCTTCCTCTCTCAACCCCAATCACATCAGCTAGCATATCTACATCCACCACAAAGTCCTGATCTCAGACACTAAAAGAGATTCTATTCGCATCCAAGAAGAGGATCAGCTCCTTCAACGATTTCTTCCTCTTCTCGATGACTAACACCCTGTGGACTAGTTGGTGGAGAATGACGCTGCTGAGAATGTTGTGGGCTCTGTTGCTGACTGGGTGACTCCTCTTCCTCGGTGAGATCAAAGTGAGTAGGCCCCTCACTCATTTGCCGTGGTCCCTTGCTTGCAATCCTCGAAGACTTTCTTGAAGACGACATCTTTCGCAGTCTTGAAAGATTTCGAACTTGACTTTCCCAAGAAAGATGATAACTTTTTCAAAGATTAAACAAGTGAAGAAGATAGGAGTGGAAGATCGATGCTTTTAAGGGTTTTTGAACGAAGAGGAACCGACTGTATATAGGTCAGTCGAAGAGAGGCATACCAAGCGTCGTAATGGAAAGTAAAAGATGCCATTTTAAAAAATAACTGCCTTTTTCAAAAATAGATAACTGCCATTTTAAAAATATTAACTCCTTTTTGAAAAAGAAGAATTGCACTTATCACAAAAATTGAAGATAGCAAAAATCAATTATAGATAGATGATCGTACCTTTCCGAGATTTAATAAAATAACTTACAGTCAAGAACCTTGTTTGTCTGAGTCTGAAAGTCTTTAGACTTTAACTTCTTCAAGCTTCAGGATGTTGAGTCTGGAACGGATGATTTCAAATTGATTTTTCTCCAAAGGCTTTGTAAATATATCCGCCAGTTGGTTCTTTGAGTCAACAAACTGAATTGAAATTTCTCCATTTTGAACATGATCTCTAATGAAGTGATGTCGAATCTCTATATGCTTCGCTCTTGAGTGAAGGATTGGATTTTTGGTAAGATTGATTGCACTTTGGTGTTGTCACGCTTAATCTCCGTGCATGAATCTTCAATTCCAAAGCCTCTTAGCTGTTGTTTTATCCACAGAATTTGTGAACAACAACTTCCGAGAGCTACATACTCTGCTTCTGTTGTAGAAAGAGCTACTGTATTTTGCTTCCTTGAAAACCAAAACAATGTCCTGCTTCCAAGTAGTTGACAAGTGCCCGAAGTGCTCTTTCTATCAACTCTGCAACCGGCTAGATCTGTGTCTGAGTATCCAAGAAGAGTAAAGTCTCCCTTTTTAGGATACCAAAGACCGATGCTTGAAGTTGAAGCAATGTATTTGATAATACGCTTTGCAGCACTTAGATGAGATTCTTTAGGGTCTGCTTGAAATCTAGCACAAATGCAAACACTAAACAAAATGTCGTCTAGAAGCAAGAAGATAAAGAAGTGAACCAATGATACTCCTGTATAGCTTCTGGTCAACTTTCTTTCCTCCTTCATCTTTGTCTATCTTCAAGGAACTTAACATTGGTATATCAGTTTTTTTGCAATTTTCCAGTCCAAACTTTTTGACAAGATCATTAGCATATTTTTCTTGATGAATAAAAGTCTCTTCCTTCCATTGTTTCACTTGAAGTCCAAGAAAGAAGGTTAGTTCACCCATCATGCTCATTTCAAATTCATCCTGCATAGACTTAGAGAATTTCTTGCACAAACTTTCATTAGAGGATCCAAAAATAATATCATCAACATATATTTGAACAAGCAGAAAACTTTTGCTTTCTCTTTTGATAAACAGAGTAGTGTCTACTTTACCTTTAACAAAGCCATTTTGAATTAAAAACTTACTCAGCCTGTCGTACCAAGCACGAGGTGCTTGCTTTAAACCATATAAGGCCTTTTTCAGTCTCAATACTGAGTCTGGTTTCCTTGGGTCTTCAAACCCAGGTGGTTGTTCCAAATAGACTTCCTCATAGATAAATCCATTCAGGAAAGCACTTTTGACGTCCATTTGGAATAACCTGAAATTCTTATAACAAGCAAAAGCAAGTAATAATCGAATTGCTTATAACCTTGCTACTGGTGCGAAGTCTCGTCATAGTCTATCCCTTCTTCTTGCGTATATCCCTTGGCCACGAGTCTTGCTTTGTTTCTTATGACTTTTTCTTTCTCGTTCATCTTGTTCCTGAAAACCCATTTAGCTCCAATAATAGATTTACCTTTTGGTTTAGGAGTCAACTCCTAGACATCATTAATGCTGAATTGTCTGAGTTCTTCTTCCATAGCTTCAATCTAGCTTTCATCAAATAAAGCTTCTTCTATACTTTTGGGTTCTATTTCAGAAATAAGAGTCACAGCACTAGACTCTTCGCACCTTTTGGTTCTTGTGCGAATTCCTTCATTAATGTCGCTAATAATGAGATCTTTGGGATGACTAGACTTATGCTTCCAGTTACTGGTTGATTTGTCAGGTTGATGATCACTTCCTTCATTTGAATCTTCAATAACCACTTGTTGCTGCTCTTTCAGAGTCTGAGCTGCTTCTTTAGACTTTGTAGAGTCTAAAGCGGTTCGATTCTTCAAGATGAGTCTCGAATAGATTCATTTTGCATAGAATCCTGGAATTTGACATTCATTGATTCCTCCACAGATTGAGTCTTCTTGTTATAGACTCTGTAGGCTTTGCTTGAGGTAGAATATCCAAGGAAGATGCCTTCGTCTGATTTTTCCTCAAACTTGCCAACTCGATCATTTGCATTTTTCAAAATAAAGCATTTACATCCAAACACATGAAAGTATGAAACAATAGGTTTCTTTCCTTTGAATAACTCATAGAGGGTTTTTTCCAGAATAGGCCTTAGAAAAACTCTATTGATAATATAACATGCTGTTGAAACTGCTTCAACCCAAAATCGTGAAGAGATGTTACTTTCAATCAAAAGAGTTCTAGCCATTTCTTGAAGCGATCTATTCTTTCTTTCCACAACTCCATTTTGCTCTGGAGTATATGGAGAGGAGACACATGTTGAAAACTAGATTCATCACAGAATTTTGTAAAATCTTGATTTTCAAATTCACCTCCATGGTCTGTTCTTATACTTGAGATAACATACCCTTTTTCATTTTGAACCATTTTAGCAAACTTTTCAAAGTAAGAGAAGGTTTCGGACTTACTTGCCAGGAAATATACCCAAGTAAATCGTGAGTAGTCATCCACAATTACTAGGCAATATTTCTTACCTCCAATGCTCTGAGTTCTGGTTGGTCTAAAGAGATCCATATGCAGAAGCTGCAGTACATGATTAGTGGAAACTTGATTTATTAGTTTAAATGAATTTCTTACCTGCTTTCCCAATACGCATGGAGTGCATAGATCAGACTTTTGATATGATAAATTAGGTAAACCACGAACAAGCTTCTTTGCTGAAATTTTGGCTATCTGCTTCATATTGATGTGCCCAAGCTTTCTGTGCCATAAGCTCGCTTCGTCTTGTATTGAGATTAGGCATTGCGATTCATCTAGTTTCATGTCCAAGAGGTAGATATTTCCATGTCTTCGACCCATAAATGACTGAGTAGAATCTTTACTGGTTCCTGAACATATTCCCTCTTGAAAGTTTATTTTGAAACCGGTATCACATAGCTGACTGATACTGAGCAGATTGTAGTTGAGTCCTTCCACTAGGGAAACATTGCTTATTGTGAGGTTTCCAATCTTTACAGTTCCAAACCCCACAATTCTTCCTTTGTTGTTTCCTCCAAATGAGACTTTTCCACCATTTACTTGAACGAGCTTTATGAAGCATTTTGAATCTCCTGTCATATGTCTTGAGCATCCACTATCCGATACCATTTTACCTTTTTCTTGATAGTGACCTGCATTTAAAAAAGAGACTCAAGCTTTCTTTGGTACCCATATTTTCTTAGGTCCATTGGTGTTAGTATGATATGCGGTTTTTGCCCATACCTTTTTAACAAGTTTCCAAACCATAGGACATTCCTTTTCAAAATGATCTGCACTATTGCACTTTGAACATCTGAGAGCATTTCGATCTACTGGTTTTACAAAAACCTTTTTGAAATGATTTTTGTAAGCATCTCTTGTGGGTCTTTGCTTAATTATTTCCTTCACTTTAGGAAAATCAATTAGAGGAATGGTTTCCACAGTCATTCCCAAACCAGATTTATTGAAATAAGGTTTTTGTGCTTTGAAAGAATTTTCTCAAGTTTCTCGATCCTATTGAAAATCTTTTTGAAATATTTGATATGTCATTTTTTAAAAATTCATTTTCTTTTAAAAGATTTTCTTCACTTTCTTTAAGAGTATAAACATTCATGTCTAAACATTTCAACTTTTCTTTCAAAGCATTTTCCTGTTGTTTTAGTGCAGAATTTTCCTTTTTAAGTTCGGAAATCCTTTTAAGAGAAGTCTTAAGACTAGAACACATCTCATCAATGTATTTAGAAACTTTAACAGGGATTTTAAAGTTACTTACCTCAAACTCATTGTCTGAATCTGAGTCTGTCTCGGAGTTTGAATCTGAATCCGATTGTGCCATCAGACATATATTGGCATAATCATCATCACTTTCGTCACACTCTGTGTCACTCCAGGTTTCTACTTTAAGAGCCTTTCGATACTTTTCAGCTTTTCCTTTCTTCTTCCTCAGAAGAGGACAGTTGGGTCTGATGTGTCCCTTTTTCTTACATTCAAAGCAGACTATATCTTTGTTTGATTCATCATCCTCAACAGACTTAGTCTGTTGCTTTTGAAAACTCTGTTTCTTTGGATTGAATCTTCTTCCTTTTCTGTTCAGCTTTCTGAATCTTCTTATCATGAGAGCAACCTCCTCATCATCCATATCGTCTTCAGAATCTGTAACATCATAATCATCATTGGATTTTAATGCAATGGATTTCTTACCTTTAGGATCTTCGTCTTCATTGATTCGTTCCACTTCATAAGACCAAGAGTTCCAACTAACTCATCGACAGATAGTGGCATGATTTTTTGTGTCTCTCTTATTGAGGTCTTTATGTGATTCCAATCCTTGGAGAGTCCACGCAGTAGCTTGTTTACTTTCATAGGATCAGAAATTGGTTGACCTTGATTTTCAAGACCATTCACGATTTCTGTAAAACGACTAAACATGTCGGTTATAGATTCTCCGATTTCATTTTGAAGGCTTCGTATTGACCGAGGAGAATGTTGATTCTGGTCTCTTTCATTCGATCAGTTCCTTCATAGGTAATATGTAATCTATCCCAGACTTCTTTTGCTGTAACACAAGAAGATATTCTGTTATATTCAGTAGGTGACAAAGCACAATATAAAGAATAAATTGCTTTTGCATCAAGAGCTTGTCTCTTGATTATCTCTTCCTGAGTCATTTCACTAGACTCAACAGTTTTTTTCCTCTCTCTCGAGACAGATGCAGCTTTAGGAGTGATTCTTTTTCTACAACGTCCCATTCCGAGGATCCTTTGATCTTAGGAACGCTTTCATCTTGTTTTTCCAGATGTTGTAATCATTTCCATCAAAGTAAGGAGGTCTGGTATTGCTTTGCCCTTCCACCAGCCCTGGAGCTAACATACTAGCCATGGATCTTTAACTCTGAAGTAAAACACTTCAAACAAAGTGAGTACACAAGCTCTAATACCAATTGATATAGCTAGTATAAACACCTAAAGGGGGGTGAATAGGTGTAAAAACAATTTATTGAGATACGACAGCAATACTAGGCAGACAATAGAAAGGAAGTTCTCCAAAACAGATTATGATCAAAGTAAACAGAGAGTAGGGAAGAGAAAATTGAACACAAGGTTTATAGTGGTTCGGCTTATTCCAAGCCTACGTCCACTCTTTCGCATTAACAGCCCATCGGCTGGATTTCACTATGAACAAAAGAGATGTTACAGAAATGCTTTCCCTTGATTCCATAGTGTAGATATTCTACCACACTTCCTCAAGGTATCTCAAAATATAGACTCTCTTTTGCGTACAAGATTTTGCTCAGTAAATGAATTGACAAAGAACAAGGAGCTTCAAACTTTGGAATTCTTCTATCGTGCACCTTCTCGAACAACTGGAACGTCTTCCTTATATACTCATTTATGCCATCATACCCGTTGGCACTTACCAAAGGAATTCTTCCAATCTTCCCGTTGGACAGAATCAATTAGGAAGATCATTCGAGCTATTAAAGGAGCATGTCGATAGCCCATCAATCCCGCTCGCCCATACAATCGGGATCTCGGTTTCCATAAGTAGAACCTTCCAAGTATACTTCGCCAATCATCGGATCTTTAATCAATCTTGATTCGAATAAAGGAATCCGTTATGTCATATCCAGCCAAGAGATCTTCGTCGCGATAAGATCAAATCCTTAACGAAACACACAATCTGGATAGACCTTCTTCGACAAACTACAAACCGTCAATGAGAATAGACTTTGAGTCTTGAGTCTGGCAGTCCAGAGGTCTTCAGACTTTAAATAGTAGAGTCTACAAATCTTCAGACTAGACTGATGGAAACGTTTTGTCAGCTTCAAAATATTCCAGAAAGATTTCTCCAACAGCCGCAAGTCAATGAGAGCCATGAGCAGGAGAGAACGAGAACCCTCTAGAGTGAATTCTCCTCTCTTCCTTGAACGCGTGTGCGCGTTTTCACTTCAGGAAAATAAAATTGAGCATCAGTGAACTCGGATTACATCCACCCAAAAACAGTCCGAAATACGTCTAATCGTTAACATAGACTCGGAAAAAGTTGATTCGATCCTAATCCGAAACATGCTACTTCGGCTATTCTCCTTCACCAGAAAAAAAAAAAGTATAACAAGGTAAGAGTGTTGCATTGTTAATGGACCGAAACGAAGCTGCAACTAGCAACTGGATCGACGACGGAAGCTCGGATTGTCATTAAGGATCAGAGTCACGAGCCAATGAACAGATCTCGAGCGAGACCTTGTCGCTTTAGGACCTCAAGCCATGAATCCGAGTAGAAGGGAGAGAGTTCTATGTTACGTTGAAGGTCAGAACTGGTGAAGGTGGATGGATAGGAGACGAGCTCTTCAGAGTACTCTGGTCAAGAAAACAGGGGTGAATAGAAGCCTTGGTATGATTACGGGAGAAGTGGGATGACAAGCAGTGAAAAGCGGCGACGGCTGTGTGTCGTGAGGCGGAAGACCAACGGAGCGGGGCAAGAATGAGCAAAGAAAGGGAGGAGAGGCCGGGTCAGACGCGCACTAGAGAAGAGACAGGCCGAGCAGGTGCAGGGTCACGGGCTGAGCCCAAGAGGGCTAGGTCAAACCGGCCTGATTCAATTTTTCTTTTCTTTTTTCAAGTAAAGATGGTTAGCCAAACCGGCAAAATTAGGTTTCAACAACTACTTGCTACTTTCTTTTCATCAAGTGACCACTCAATTCACACATCTATAATAACTATTCATCCCATATCAACTTAATTAAGTAATCATTCAATTCGTGAATAAACTTATTCTTTTCTCTACAAAAGTGAAAAGAAGTAGCCTATATTAAATAATCACACAATTCCTAAAGACACTGGCGATCATGCACACTTGTCGTGTGTACCTCAAAATTGGCTTAAATTTTAAACCAAAAGTGAATCATGTCTCACTTTTCTTATGGTTTTGATATTATACCTTGAGAAAGAAATCAGTTCCCACAAGATGCAGGGATGAATTAGGTCTTACTTTGTTCACTTGGATAAGACTACACTTAAATGATAAAAAGGCCAAAATAATAAGCATGTAATCAGTCTCATGGCACCTCAACAGATTTACTCATCATATTACAATGCAAAGAATGGATAGTCAAGATTCTCATCTTTGATAAGATCTACAAGCATTCCTCCTCCACTTCTTTCTCATATTAGCTCTTTTCCTTTCAAGCAACCCAGCGAGCCATTCAAATTTTCTAGATCCGGGAACAATGTATCCTAGAGAGACTCCAGCTACGGTTCCACACCCATAACCCATCAATATGGCTCTCCACTCAAACCAGCCTTCGTGCCCTGTATCATTTTCTCAAAGAGTGGTTACAAGTGGAATTTCTCGTGGATTGCTTGTGCATGTCTTCGACAATGGAAATCCACATAGTCTAGGATTCATGGCAAACGAGTCACTCTTGAATGTGTTGAATTGCCTTCCTCGAGGAATAAGTCCAATGAGCTGATTCTCCGAGAGGTTCAAGAATGCAGGAGACGTCAAATCCGCTAGTTCTTGAGGAATGCTTCCAATGAACTTGTTTGAAGAGAGGTCTAGCCATTCGAGTTCAGTCAAATTGCCAGTAGACAAAGGGATATAGCTCGTGAGATTGTTGTGGGAAAAGTTTAGCCCTTTGAGCGACTTTAAGTTTCCAATATACACGAGAAGCTCCCCACCAAAATGGTTGCTCGATAAGTCGATACTTGTGAAAACAGTTAGAATTTTCACCAACAATATCTCCAGTCCTTTCATGGTCACTATGACTAAATATTGATAATTACCATCTCCCATATACTGCGGCTTGCCCTGTCTTTTATCCCGATACATCATGGCAGTAAGCTTCATAATATAACTAACGGGTAAAGAGCCACTTAGATTGTTGTTGAATAGGTCGAAGATGCGTAATTTAGAAAAGGAGCGAGCTTCTCTAGGACTACTCACGAAGCCATAGAACATGTTGGACCTCAAAACAAGAACCTGTAGCTTGGGAAGGGTTCCCAACCAATGAGGGAACGTATCATTCATTCTATTGTTGCCAAGATCCAAAACTTCCAAATTTTCACAATGTAATAAGGACCGTGGCAATGTCCCTTCAAATCGATTCCGACTGAAGTCCATAGTCCTTAGTTTGTTGTCCTCGCACGTTTTCCCCCCTTTTTGTTTTAAGCCGACAACCCCTTCTGCATGTCTCTGTTTCTTTTCAAAATGTTGACTTTGGTCTCTTCTCATCAAGTCATGCACGTCTCTCTCTCTCTCACATATTCTTGCTCCTTGATCGACCTTCCTCCTTCAGAGAATTCGGTGGACCCAGCTCATCCACGCAATTCTCTCTCTCTCTCCTTTGTCTCATTCGGTCAATTCTCCCATGCTAGCTGCCCCTGATTTCTTTTTCCCTCTTCGATCCCCTTTGGCTGTACGCCAGCTACAGTCAACACCCTTTTTTTGGCTACTTCGGCCTTATCTTTTCTCTCTCTCTGTCCCTTTCACTCTTCGGCCTCGCCAGCTTCACTGACGCCCAGACTTCTTCTGCTTCTGTATTATTTTTCATTTGTTCCGCATGCTTCTGCCCCACCAATGCCCCCATCTCCTTCAAATTTGCAGCCCCACGTTTACCCCATCGAAATTCCTTGCCGCGCCACACATGTTGCACCGCCCATCCTCCTTTGTTTGTTCCTTCTTCGGCCACGACGTTAGGCCTGCCCGAAGCCGCTTCATCCATCCGCCCAAGTCAGCCCATCCTTGTGGCCCAGCAGCATCATCACACGTCCATCTCCATCGAAACGGCAAGCCCATTAGTCTGTGAGCTTCAACCTTCAAGCAGAGTCCACACCACCACCCACGGCCACCGAACCTAGCCTCGAACCGTGCCCGAACCAGCCACCATTGCAACTCCTCGGGCTCAAATCTGAACCCAAAACCAGCAAGGGTTTGTGGACATCGAGACCTGTTTTCGAGCCCGTCCTGGCCCCACTTGGTGGTCCCGCTTTGGAGGTTGTCGTTCCTCACCGCAATCCCGTCATTTTGATCCGAGCGGATCATTAATCAAGTGAGTTTAACTCACTAATTTTCGTTTAGTAAGTTAATGATGCTTAAGGATTGATTAGTTTAAGTTAAGCATGGTTTAGGTGGATAGTTAGATTAGATTAGCAATTTACTTAATTATCGATGCATGTTAGGTGGATAGTTTAGTGCAATTAGGGCCTAGACAAGCTCTAGCATTTATCTAAAGTGATTCGAAAATTTTTCAGGTCCGTCTCGGCTTTTAATTAGGCTTTACGAGCCTAATTTTGCAATTTTAGTATTTAATAATTAATTTCCGTAATTATTTATTTATTTATTTATTTTTCGAAAATTAGACCGGGATAGTTGGTGATCAAAATTTTATGCTGATTATAGTGGTGTGATCAGTTTGTTTAATTGGCTGTTATTTGGTGCAAATTGAGTGTGATTGGTAATTGGGGGTATTTATTTCAAAATTAATTAATTTTAGTAATTAATTAGAAAATCACCAGGCATCAGTCTACAGCGCTGAAAATGTATTTTTGGACTACTAAAGTTAGTGGGATTTTCTAAAGTGAAAATATTGTATTTTGATTAAGACCGACCGTATACCCACACATGATAATTTTTATCGGGTATTTTGAATACGAAGAAAATAGGTCATGACGTTATGTTAATTGAGGAAATTAAGTATGAAGCTCAATGTCATGGACCGTGGGTGAATAATCGCATAGGAATGTGGGTTAAGTTGAGAATGCCACCTGATAGAGGTAGCGCCCAATCAGGCTGTGATTTATCACCTAACACAGGTCGTGCCCACAGGGCCGTGATTACCACCCGATATAGATCGTGCCAGTTGGGTCGTGATTAAGAGTCAGGAATGAGTGATTGAAATGACCATGTGATGGTCTAGTTGTCTTGGAATCGAATAGGTCGATCGATTGATGTCTTGATCTGAATTATTGATTTGATGTTATGATATGATTCAATGATTGTATGAATTGAAGATTTGATGTGATGATGTGATTCAATGATTGTATGAATTGAATTGACTTGCAGGAAGGAACTGAGGCCAAGGTAAGTCCTCCAACTCGTGATTATGCCTAAGCAACCCTCAGAACATATTTTCTTCCTAGTCGGGTCTTAAAGGGTTGAACTTGCTGAGACATTGTCTCACCCTGGTTGTGGGATAACATTTTCAAGTTCGTAGATGTCGATTCCCTCGGGGCAGCATGGTCGTCCCATGAGAGTGACCGAGCAGGTCTCTATTTTCCCCGATCCCAGAGTTGTTTGGATTTATGAGCTAGTTGTAACCACAGTCTGGGTTGAAGAGGTTCCACATCAGGAGATATCTAATCAGTTTAGAGAATAATTCCACACCACTCCCTATGGTGTTAGGCCAGACCCCCTTAGGAGTTTTGATATCCCTACTGAGGTGATTGATGCCGCTCAGGATGAGGATCCAGCTGACTTTCCTGATGGTGAAATGGAGGACCCGCTGTCTCGCCCGGATCCCATAAACACTAATGGATCAGTAAACGACTCTGAATAGTTGGTCACGGGACAACTAGTTTTGAGAATCAACCTTTTTGTAGATCGTGTAAATAACAGCTAGCAATGTATATAAATTAATCTGATATGTATAAAGGTGTGAATTGGTTTTGATAAAATTTATAGCCCTACTTTTCTATTCCATTGAATTGTTATCTGGGGATTATTTGTCTGATTCCGCATGTGCATTAAAATGATTGGGTCGGTGATGCGTCCTGGGATGTCGCTTTTTAATCAACCATAGATGGATGGGCACGCGCTCGGAGTATCGAGGCGTGACATTTTGCAAATCATGGAATATCTTCTCTCTCTCTCTCTTTTAATCCAAAACACAAGTGTGACTCTCTACTACCTAGAACTCCATGCCTACAAGGCTCATCAAACTATTGACTCCAAACTTTGAACCTATGCAAGTACCTTGATTTTGAATAGTTTACATGCAGAGAGAACAGGCTCATCAAATTATTGATGACTAATATGCGAGAACTCACTCTACACAATAAGGCTCCGTTCGTTTCATAAAAAATGTAGTGTTTCTGGAAAATATTTTTCAAGAAGTCATTTTTCAGAAAAATATAATTATTTTCCTGTGTTCGGATGAAACCAAAAAATGAAGTAGAAAATACTTTTCGTTGTTCAAGAAGAAATATCTTTTCCTTCATATACTCTTTTTCAATTATTTTGTTTCTTAAAATGGATTTTTCATATTTTTTTAAAAAAATTGATTTTTAATGATTTTTAATTTTTAAAATATATTATTAATTTTTTCCTTTTTATTTTTCTTTTCTTTTTCTTTGTTTTCAATCTCCTTCTTTCTTGGCCGGTCCCGGCCATGGCGATGGCCCGCAACCGGCCACCGGCGAGCCTCAAGCTTGCCGACGAGCATGAGGCTCGCCACTCCCCATTGGCGAGCGCGAGCATCGAGCTCGAGGCTCGCCGGATCGATGAGCACAAGCTTGAGATCGACGAGCTCGAGATTCGTCGGCAACCAGCAAAAAAAGAAGAAGATAAACAAAGAAAAGAAAAAGGAAAACAATGAAAAAATGAAAAAAAAAAAAAAAAAATGAAAAGAAATAGAAAAGGAAAAGGAAATTAAATATAATTTGAATTAAAATAGAAAAAGAAAATTAAAAAATAATTCGAATAAAAAAAGAAAAGAAAAAGAAGAAAGGGGAAAAGGAAGTGAAAATTTGTAGAACTGTGAAATAAGAGGGATTAAATGAGGAAAATATTTTCCACTTTTCAAAAGTAGAAAATATTTTTCCCTAATTTAGAAAACTTTTTTCCTTTCATGAAAAACATTTTCCCCAATAAATTCATTTTCCGTGAAACAAACGCTGGAAAATCCAAAAAACATTTTCTCGAAAATTATTTTCCACAAAACGAACAAAACCTAAGATAAAGAATATTACATTTGGTCTTAAGACTATGGGAGATTAAACAGTCCGCTGTCCTTTTAATATTGCAGCAGGACGCATGATATGGTTAAAGACAGAATATGCGCATTAAGATCAAAGAATATTGCATTTGGTCTTCTTTGCTGTGACATTAAACGGGCCACTGTCCTTTTAATATCGGATCAGGATGCATCATATGTTTAAGACAGAATATGCACTGTAGCCCTTTCCTCTCGTAAGGAACCAACGAAACTCGTTAAAACCGCTAATGCTCCGAGGCCGGCTGAATGGATCCATGGTATTCGACCATGTCCCTTGGTCAAAGGCATCATTACGTGCGATGCGGGATATACGGTCGATGCATGAGTGCTGATGCATGAAGCCAACCACCTTCCGTTTTGTTCTTGTCTTTGCTTGGAGGATCGTTTTGCGGTTAATGATTTCTTAAAAGAGAACAGAAAATCTGGGAAGAATTGCTTTTCCAAAGTCAAAGGTAGCGTGAGGACAAAAGGAACAGGCACCTACCCCAAGCGACGAGATTCCAAGGGTTTTGGGAAATAGGCGAGGATTCGACAGAGCACTTGGAAGGGGAGAAAAGGAATAGGTACCGAGGATTCATGCTTTTACACTGCGCTCGCGTCGATTACGATGTCATTACAAGAATATTTTGGCACAACCGCAAGATGTTATTTTGGCGAACGTATCAATTCGTTTGAGTTTCGAATTAGGTCTACCTTATCAAGTTTTAATTTTACTCTATAAATTCATGCCATGTTCATATTGTGCTCTTGTGTCGCATCGAGGATTACCACCTTAGTTGCACATCGGATTTTAACACATTAAATTTTGTTGCAGAATAATGCATCGAAAATTCTAAATCCAAATCATTCTAATTTAGGTCTAATATCACAAAAAATCCCAAAGTGACTTTACTATAAACTAATTTTTTGACCAATTAATACACATGCGATAAATTTACTGAAAATTAATTTTTTGAACATCAAAAATCTCAAACTGGTACATTTGTAACAAGTTTACCCTCCATTTATTTATATTAAATTAGATTAATAATACAAGAAACCACAAATTGATACAATTATAATAAACGGAGAGTAAAACCCAAAATTGATATATTTGTGAAATGTCACGTGCCATTCAACTCGACATTTGACAGTAAAATTTAACGAAAATTAACAAATAATAAATTTTTCACGAATGTACCAGTTTAAGATTTTTTGTAATAAAAATAATTAATTTAGGTTTAATTTATCACAATTGTACAAATTTTGGGTTTTTTTGTAATTATAACCCTTTAATTTATTCAATTAAATCTTGGACCTTATTTTTCCAAAAAAAAAATACGATAAAAACCTTTCGATGAATTTTCATATGAAACTGCCTATGTGTCACTAAGAAATAACAGGATAAATGTGTTGGAAGTCTTAAAAATAAAAGTACAATTGAGTCATAAAACTTTCAAAAATACAATTAAGTCATAAAACTTGTTATGGAAATACAATTGAGCCCTAAAAATTTTAAAAGTGTAATCAAGTCATAAAACTTGTTAAATTAGTCCAATCTAAATTCTTCCGTTGATTGTACTTTTTGAAAGTTTTTAGGCTTGATTGAACTTTCAAAATCAATTTTAGGATTTTGTTACAATTTTTGAAAGTGTTAGAATTCAATTGCACTTTTATAACAAGTTTTAGGATTTTTAATACACTTATATATAGCATCCTTAAATTGCACTTTTCAACGTAAGTTTTAAAACATAATTCATTTTTAATTGAACCAAATGAATATTTTAGGACTCAAATAAAATTTTTATTAAATGATAAGGACTTGATTGAACTAACTAAAAATGTGAGACTTGATTGCAATCTGTACATAAGATTTAGGACTTGTTGACAACTATATCGTTACAATCCTACCATTCAACTATGTTCTTATTTTTGTAAGCCATATCATATTTTGCATATATGATCAATTTGATAGACCTCTACTCGATCTTAGAGGGATACGGTTGCACACTCAAGTTATTATTTTTTGATCTCATGTTGTTGTTGTTCATAAATAACTTGATTATTTTGATACACAGATAGATATGTCACTCATAAGGAACTCATTTGAAAAACTTCTACGTAAAATATTTAAATAGTTAGTGAACATGTCATATCATGGAATCATCGTAGGCAGCTTGAATGTTACTAATTTTCATATTATTAAAAAAATAAATCGTAGAATGTCAGTATAATAACTCGATACTTAATATAGGACAAAATAGAGATTCAATCAAAATGCATCATGAATTGTCCTCAGTCATAATAGACTTTTTATTAAATGATAAGGACTTGATTGAACTAACTTAAAAATCTTAGACTTGATTGTAATTTGTACATAAGATTTAGGACTTGTTGACAATTGTATTTGTTGACACCTAAATTTTGCGACCCGTTTAGTCGTTTATCGCATTAAAAAATTAGGAATCAATTTTGACCCCTAAAAAAATATTCGTTAATTAATTAATTGCATAGCATATGGTTTCAGGTGCATTTATTTTTAATTTGCATTTACATTAGGTTGGTGACAAATGGGTTCGAATTAATGGTTCAGAACTTTAATTTGATGAGTTGGGCTAAACTTATAAAGAGAGCAAATCGGTCCAAGCTCATATCCTCAAGGAGATTTTACGGATTTATCTTGAATCGTATCATAAATAAATATTACGTTCGGAAAAGAAAATATTACGTTTGGAAAAGCAATTATTAGGTTTAAAAAAGAAATCTTCATGGATATGAATTTGAAAAAAATTAGAATTCTAATCCATGGCCTATAAAAAGGTTAAACGCATAAGGGGACGTGAGAGTGACAGGTGAAAGAGAAAAAAAGCAAGAAAAAAAAGAAAAAAAAAAGGGGAAAAGAAGAAGAGGGCTTCTCCTTCGTGCGGCGCTGCCCGTCCCCCGTTGCCCCTCGCCGGAAGCTCCGAGCGCCGGCGTCTCGCTCCGCCAGCACCGCCGCTCGCCCGTGAGCTCCGTGCGCCGACACCGCCGCTCCTGCTCTTCTTCGTCTCGCCGGAAGCCGCTACCGCCGCGCGACCCGACGTCCGCAACCTGCGAGATCCCGGCAAAGCCGCTGCTGCCCCACTCTATCCGTGATATGTTCGCCCGACGCCGCTGCTTCCCACCGCAGCTCCTGCGACTAGCCCTAAACGCGACACCAGCGGCCGAGCTCCTCACCGACCCCCTTTGCACTTGCCGCGCCGACGTCCGTCTCGTGCCTTTACCGCTGTCCCAATCTACCCACTCGAGCACCCCGACGTCGGCGGATCTATGCCGGTCACCGCCCCACTCGCCGTCTCTAACCACCACCGCAGCTCGCCCCTTCATGACAACAAAGCACTCGCGAAGCCGCCACTGCTCTCCGCCCTTGCTCCCGACCCCTCCACCCGTCGATCGCCACGCGCCGCTTCGCCCGCAACCCGCTGGCCCACGACCCTCTTGCTGTCCGTAACCCCCTCCACCAGCCGCTTTGTTGCTCGTCGGCCTCGCACCAAAGAACCGCGGGCGACTTCGAGCTACTCGCCCCTTTGCCCGCTGGTCGCCGCTCCCGCCGCCCGTCCGCCCGCCACCCTTGCCGGAGCTCGAACGGCGACCCATCTAGCCACCAGTTAACCCTAGTTTAAGAGGCCAAAACCCTAATTAGATAGATTTTTTATTTTATTTTTTATTTTATTGTTATTATCATTATTATTTTAGTAGAATTATTCATTGATGTATGATTAAAATTCCCGACATGAATTAGTCTCTTAAATTAAGAATTGACAGTCTAATTTTCGCGCCCGAAATCCGACTTGCAATCGCCTAAAAAATCGTTAATCCGATCTCACGCTCAAGTTTTGATTCGCAGTTTATTTAAAATTGACCCATCCGATCCCATGCACGAGATATGATTCATCAATTTTGTCTTGCCTGATTTGCTATCCTGTCGTTGAATCAATTTTGTTTTTCGTAAAAAAAATCAAAAAATCAAAAAATCAAAAAATCAAAAAATCAGAGTTAGATTAAGTTTTTTTTTCTTGTTTTAGGGTTATTTTGCCTAGGGAATTCATTCATTTCGAATTTTTGAAAAAATTAAAACCCAAAAATGCATTTATTTAGGATGTTGGTTTTTAATTGCACATTTAATTATTCGGTAATTTTAAATTTCGAATTTTATAAATAAATAAAAAACACAAAAATTATCATGCATATGTCATGTAGAATTAGTGCATTATTTGCTCATCATTGCATGTTTCATTTTGAGTTTAGATTGATTTTTTTTTTTTTTTGATAGATTGCATTTTAGGTTAAAGATTGCTAAATTAAGGTAATATCTTAGTTTAAATTAGGATTTGGCCTAACCCAATTCTTAATATAAATTGGATTGATATCTTAATCTAGCTAGATAATTTTTGCATTTTTCTCAATTCCGAATTTCATGGAAAATACCAAAAATTGTCTTAGAATAAAACAATTTCATTCTTTAGTATAGACTGCATTTTATTTATGTCATATAGCTTAGGTCATATTGCTATGTCATATTAAATTAGTAGCATGCATTGCATAAAGCATGATTTTCATTAAATAAGTGAAAACAAATAAAAAAATTGCGTGTTAATTAGAAATCATAACTATTGATGTGAATTCTGATTTAACATTGCAGATGCTTTCGTTGCTATAAGGTAAGTCTTACAATTTATTCATCGCTTTACCTGGGTGTTAAATTGATGGTTTGCGCACCCGCATGATCTCCTCACATATTATGGAGGTAAATTAAAATCAATTCAAACTGCTTGCCAAACTTTTTTTTCAAAATAAAAGAGAAATATACCGAAAGGGCGTTAGAGAAATCTAGCATAACCAAGTCTCCAAACTCACAATCTCCGGTTCATAGAAGTAAAGTAAATCTCTCGTTGCTTTATTTACTTTACTTGGGTTTCTAATCGACCCACCAAAAATAGATTAGTGACGACTCCTAATTGAAAATTAATGGCATGTTAAGAACTTGAATCTAAGTCGTGAATTGGTATGGCTAAGGAGAGCCGAGCTAAATTTAGGGTCCGTTCGTTTCGCGAAAAATGACTTCCAAGAAAACGTTTTCCGGATTTTCTATTGTTCGTTTCACGGAAAATAAACTACTCAAGGAAAATATTTTCCATTGTTGGAAAAAACAACATTCAAAGATCAGAAAAATGTTTTCCACTTTTTCCATAACTTCTTCCCTTCTTTTCATCAACACATTTTTGTTTTATTTTTATACTTTCATTTTCTTTTTTCTTTTTTTCCTTTTCTTTTTTTTCTTTTCTTTCTTTCCTTTTCATCTTCTTCCTTGGACTTGGCCGGTTGCCGGCCACGACGGCGGCCGGCGATCAGCCGCGGCCGCAAGCCAACTCGAGCTCCGCCCCAGGTCGACGAGGCTTCGCCTAGCCCGATTTGGGGAAGCCAAGCTTGCTCAAGCCCGGCGAGCTCAAGCCTCGCCAGAGCTCGATGAACTCACCGGATCCGGTGAGTTGGGTGGGGCTCGATCCTCACTCGAGCTCGCTAGAGGTTCGGCGGGCTCGTGAGCCGCGAGCTCGCCGATCTAGCGACCGGGTCTTGGTTGGCCGCCGGGCAGCCACCATCGTCGGTGTGCGGCAGAGGAAGGAGGAAGGAGGAGAAAGGAGGAAGGAAAAGAAAAGGAAAGAAAAAAAATAATAAAAATTTTGATTTTTAAAAATGCAAATAATTAAAAATTCATTTTTAAAAATATATAAAATAAAATTAATTTTTTGGTCAATTAAAAATATTAAAATTCAATTTTTTTATAATTTTTCCCAAACAATTAAATTAGCTAACGAACGGTGGAAAATATTTTCCACTCAAAGTTCAGGTTTCAGTCAAACACCGGAAAATATAGTCATTTTCCTAAAAAATGACTTTTGGGAAAATATTTTCTGAAAATGGCTCATTTTCCGCGAAACGAACGGACCCTTAAGCTTAGTAATCCATTAGCCAAATCCTAGATCATGCACCCAAAAATTTGGTTGCAACAATATTGTTACAATCTTACCATTTTACTATGTTCCTATTTGTGTAAGTCATATCATATTTTGCATATATGATCAATTTGATATAACTACTAGATCTTAGAGGGAATCTTCTACGGTTTCACACCCAAATATTACTTTTTGATCTCATGTAGTCGTTACTCATTATAACTTGATTATTTTTATACATAGATAGAAATATCACTCATAAGGAACCCATTTGAAAAACTATTATGCACAATATTTAAATAGTTAGTGAACATGTCATATCACGGAATCACTGAAAGCGGTGATAGATTTAGCCAATTGACTTGTATGATACTAGTTTTCATATTTTAAAAAAAAAATACGGCAAAGAAAACCAGTATAATAAATTGATATTAAATATAGGACAAAATAGAGATTCAATCAAAATGCATCATGAGTTGTCTTCGACCTTTTTCCATTGCGGGAAACTCATCCATCTTCAACAAACGCTTCTCAGCTAGTGAATCATATTAATTCCTTTTGTGATTATTTTCTTCAAAAACAGCTAAAACTAGTTACTCTATCGATATTTATCTTTTACTTAATATTTATAAAACTTAATTTTGATCTTGAGCACTTCATGCAAATTATACATCATGCTATAATTTATTAGAAAAAAAAAATTGCATTGTCTATCTTTTTAGCCACCAAGTTATCTTTTAGCAACTGATCACTTCAAACATACTTAAAATTATATTTGGGAGTATTTTACAAAAATAAAATAAAGAGAGATAATTGCAACGGGATTAGCCATTGTTTATAAAAGTTGCTCGGCCATTCAAGGAGCCCAAAATCTATTGAGGAAATTGGGCTTCCTTGTATTATGAAGGATCTCTATTGAGTTTCCTATAAGGGACCAATTTTTTTTATAAAAAAAAAAAGCCCTAACTTTAGGTCCAATCTCAATTGTTTCTCGAATTTTTGTTTACTAAAAAGAAATTTCCAACTTTTACTCTAATTCCAAATTTGTCCAAAATTTCATAATAGTGGGATGCTAATGTAGATGGAAAGACTTAACCAAAAGAGTTGTTTGAACCCTTTATATTATTTCTAACCTCTCCAGTATTTTTTTTTTTTGGTCGGTAACCTCTCCAGTATAGTCACTACTCTATAACACCTCCAATTTTATGAACTACGATTCCCCAGCTGATAGCACCTTGAATTGTAGGGTTTTCCCAAATCCTAGGTTTAGGTAATCCACAATATACAAACACGATCATAAACTTTAAACACCAAATTAGAGTTACTACTAATCGATTTGGATTACGTCAATTGGACATCTAAATGCATGTGAAAAGAAATTGGTGTTTGAAAATCTACAATCTTAAGTTGGGGACTCGATGACACGTCGGATGGATTTACATCCTGCAGTGATTTTTTAATTCAATTTATAATATATTAGGACCATAAAAAAGATAAAAATGGCAATTATGATTTTCTGTGAAAAAAAAAATAGAGGGACTATTGTTTGATTATCCTAAATAACAAAATTGTGAAAAAAGAAAAAGAAAAAAAAAAAAAAAGTCATGGCCTTATCTTTCCTCCGACAAACCGACATCACCATTGAGAGAGAATCGAACTTTCTGTCGGTGAATATTCTTTTTTTCAACAGAAAAGGACAATAGGGCTAATCAGTCACTTTCAATCTTTCTGGAATGCCAAAACGCAGGATGTAGTGGAAGCATGCTCAAGCTCAATCTTATTTTATTCAACTAATGTCACCGGAAAGGCAACTTTGATAATACATGATTCTGTAAACAGATTACCGATCTGTTCTTGGTATTCATGATGACATAATCCGCTTGATGAGGATGAGAAATCAAACTAGATCTTTATGAGACCGTCTTGAATCATCCGCTTGAGATTCCAGGTATCGTCCTTGCACCTATAAGACCAATACGCCCACCCAAAAGTGGCACGCCCATAAACATCTTGCTGAGCCTTGGCAAACTTTCCCGAATCCTCCTTTGTTTTCCCGTCCAATGTCGAGGTCCATTCCCCTGCAAAAACCAATTTAGCTCGCAAATGTCATGACATGTATGTACTCTAGCGCACGCGTCATGTGTACCTGTATGCTCTATATTAAACATGCTCCTGTTGCTTTCTAACCACATGGTAGGACTCACCAACAAAGCTCAAGGGGCCGTTTGCCGGGGTTACTTTGCTCAGATCGGAAGCTCTTTCGTTATAGATGTAGTCAATGTTCTGCTGCAGATTCCACTGTTGAAACATCTGATTAAAGAGGTTGTAGTAATGCACATCGATGACGACTCGGCTCAAGCCTCTCACGAACTGAAGGAGCTCTTGCGTTTCAGCATTCAACCGGTTGGACATGATGACATAAGCATTCGAAGTGTGATTCCTCACGGCCTCGTAACCTAACTGGTAGTATTTAGTAAGATCCTCGTACTTGACACCTGGAGCTAGAGGCTCGTTCATCAGCTCGATCGCAACCAATGCCGGGTGGTTGCCATATCTACTTGACAATCATAAGGGAGAATGCTATGAAACATCTGATTATAAGATCTAGCATACTAAATATCAATACCAATGGTTGTGATTCATCAGCAATACTAAAGAGATATATGTCATGAGGGATTTGTTTAAATTGAGAACTCATCTGCCAGACCTTGCTGCTAGGAAGTCTATAACTTTCACGGTCTCCTCAATGTAAGAGTCACCCCATTCCAGAAATCCATCTCTCGATGCGCTATGCCATTGGCCGTTTTGAGATCCTGGAGCAGCGTGGAGATCAACTATTACCTTCATACCATGCTTCCTGCAAAAAGAAAAATCCAATTGTTCAAGGTTAGACTCACAAGATTCTTGTAACTTCGATGGACCGACTTAAGCAAAGACTGGCTTCCTATAAAGATCCTCCACTGGACACTTTCTGTTGGAGTTATTCAACTAAGATGTAAAAGTATCGAAAGTCGCTTACGCTGCCCATGTAAATGCGTTGTCCAGTGCATTCAGCGAGCCTCCCACAAAAGGCACTGGCGGCGCCGGATCATACGCAATCCACCATCCTACCGGAATCCTCACGGCAGTTAGACTATTGGCCGCCATAAATTCAAAGTCCTGCTCGGTAATGTAATTGTTCCAATGATCCTGCAGAGCAAATTTGTTCAGAGATTACTGATCTACTTAGTCACTGTATTACTATTTCGTGCTTACTTTGCCACTAATTAATTAGGGATTACCCGTAGGAGTTTTGGGGCAGCACTGGGGCCATATGCATTTGTTATTTGGTATTCACCTTTTATACCGTCGCCAATGTTCATTTCAAAGATCGATGGGTCATTGTCATCCCAACTCGAGCCTCCAGTATAATCTGCCGTCACTTCCGTCAGCGACTTTGCCTGATCATCCATACTATATTAGAGAAAATCACATAAATCAATGTGATTGTATCCAATTAATAACCGGGGAATATGGGGACTCTATCGATTATCTTTGATCAGGAATTTTGGATGACGGAGTGGAAATGCTTTTGTAATCCAACAGTTTCTTTCGATTAAGAGTAAAGTAATGTCGTTGCGGATATGACTGTTCCTTTCATTTTATGAGGCCTTGCCGTTGCAAAAAATGTGTTTATGGTTTATAGAGGACGTAAGTTTACTCGTCGTATTACGTGGAGTGTCGCTGTTGTTTTTCAAGCAAACAAGGGGTGCTCATCACGTCCTCTCAGCGTCAAGAAAGTGCGGAAAGCGCCCATGTAAGACGTCACAGAACAGTAGATCTCAACGCGAGTACCATGCGACGTCACAGAACAGTAGATCTCAACACGAGTGCCATGCGGCGTTTCATACAAACACCTTTGAACTGATGCATGACAGTTTCTTATGTTTATCAAAGTCTACTTGGGTCTTGATCTTATATTAACGTGATGGGTGCTATACAATAAATTAACAACAGATAGCTTCGTGTAATTTCTGCCGTGTAACTGGCAATGCAGACAAGAACTTTCTATGGTGCTGCGCTATTCTGCACAACAACGTAGTCCTACGAAATTTGGACGGTCAGAGTGAAGAGATTATTGTCAACGATTTGATGACAAATCACCACCGACCGTCAAATCGAAGACCACTCACTGTCAACCCCTGTATGGGTTAGAACGAAATAGTCGTGAAACCCTCTATGACACCGAAGATCAGTCATGTACACTATAATACCATAGTAACTGCAGAAGTCAGAGAAGCTGGAACAGGGGAATTACCTGGAGAAACATCCCATTAGATGCTTGAAATCGAACTCGATTGGGATTGTCCGGTTTCCTGATAATGTCAAAAGTCTCTGAGGCGCTCGGGTTACCGGAAACAGCGACAACCGTTGTTCCTTGTCCTTGCAATCCGACAAATTGCTTGTTGAAAACTCTGAGGTTGAATTTTTTGTCGGAAATCCTCCACAGCTGCACCATAGGAAGTGAGCGAAAATTATGTTGGATGGCATGTGAATCTTTTGAGCTTGTCTAAAGACGATTGTCAATTTGGTGAGACAGAAAGCCACACCCTGAAAGTTTCCCAGTCAGAGGGCTGATCGCGATTGGCGACAAGGGTGGCTCCGCCGCCGTTTTCAGCACACAGGAATTTCCCGAGCTTTGTCGACTTGAACTGCACTTGAGTCCCATCCTACCATTGAAACATAAACAGGAAAATGGGATTTGGTTCATCTCATTGAAAGAGTGAAGTGATATTTTTATAGACCAAACAAATAACAGTGTATATGCGCATACTGGGTGGGGGGAACAGAGTTCATATATACAGGTCGAACCAAGTTCATATTTGTATGTCAGAAATCTGGCAAAATGATGGAAAGAAATGTTTCATTAGAAACAAGTTCTGTTGACATTTGGCATCTTAATTTGACAAAAGTGTACACCTGTCAAGTTAAAATCATGTGCTAGTACATATAGACATATGCCAAACATGATCGTTTTGTAACTGTATCATTCTCAAATATCTTAGACATTAAACTGTATCTAGTGCAGGCATATGTCATATTGGACCTGAGAAGAATCTTTGCGATCATCCAACAATACTAATCACGAAACTATGATAAAAAAGCATGCTAGAGAAAGTATAATAACAATCTATGGAGCATTACCCAATACGCTCTTTTTATCTTTAAAAGCTTACCAAGAGTTGTCCCTTGAGTCCATCGAACCGAGAAGGCATCATCCACCCCTCGGTGACAAGCCAATTTCCGAGGTTCACAGCCTTGAGGGGCAAGTTGAACTCCACGGTCTGGGCGAGGATCAGGGGACAGAACACCCAGAGAGAACAAAGGAGCAGGAATGAATGGTGATAACAGGGCGCCATTTCTGGCTCGCTTCTTTGCTGTGACATTAAACGAGAGGGAGGGCCAACACATTTATAGACTAAAAGTCTTAAGGGTTAGAATAATGGTTTTGTGTTGACTTGACCCATTTGAGTGGAGATCCGTGATTGATGACTATTATGCAAAAACTCACTCTACACGCTAAGATAAAGAATATTGCATTTGGTCTTAAGACTATGGAGATTAGATCATTTGGACCGTTGATGACATGAGCTCCAAGATGGAACTCGCATGATTAATATGTCAGATGATATATAGCCAGATGTTTTGTAAATCATGGAATATCTCCTCTCTCTCTTTTTTAATCCAAAACACAAGCGTGACTCCCTACTACCTAGAACTCCATGCCTACAAGGCTCATCAAACTATTGACTCCAAACTTTGAACCTATGCAAGCACCTTGATTTAGAATAGTTTACACATTCCTCCATCGAAAATCTCTCAACACCCCATTGGAAATCTCTCAAGAATCAAGTACCCAAGTGGTTTTCAAGTCTATAATTTGGAAAAATAGAAAAGGAAAGGAGGAAAAACTGCATATGAGGATAAAGGATAAGGATCATGGACTGTTATTGCATGAGCTCGGTACATATGACCTAAAGCACATGGACTGTCAAATCATACGAAACTCATGTGGAATCCATCTCATTTAACGGTGCATTTGAATTGGGCTCGCATGCACCAGATCATGCCTGAACTTTTCATTCATCATACGTGGTCGTGGACCTCTTGCATTGAATGAGGCTAACAAACCCTATAAAGCTATGCCAAAATGTATTCAATGCCTTTTTAGTATCGCAGCAGGATGCACCATATGGTTAAGACAGAAAATGCACTATAGGCCACTTCTCTTGCAAGAAACCAATGAAACTTGTTGGATCCTGCATTGCTCCGAGGCCGGTTGAATGGGTCGAAGGCGTGTGGTCCTTCAAGAGCATCGTCCGACCATTTCGCTTGATCAAAGGCATCATTACGTGCCGTGGGGGATGGGAGGGGCGGTGCGTGAGTGCTGATGCAAGAAGTCCACAGCCATCCATTTTGTTCTAGTCTTTGCTTGGAGGATCGTTTTGTGATTAGTGATTTCTTAGAAGAGAACAGGAAAAAAGAAAAAAGGTAAAAAACAAGGAAGAATTGCTATTCCAAAGTCAAAAGTGGGCAGAGGAGAAAAGGAACAGGCACTCACCACATCGCGACGAGATTATGAGGGTTCTGGGAAGAAGGCAAGGATTTGATAGAGCACATGGAAGGAGAGAAAAGGAACAGGAACCCGCTACTCGCTAGCGACGTGTGCCCATACGGGATGCCAGTTCCCATTCCAATTAGGACCGGACAATGCTTGTTTTTGCATTCCAGTCGTATTGATTACAATGTCATCACAAGAATATTTCGGTACAGCTGCTTTGGCGAGCGAATCAATTCGTTTGAGTTTTAAATTAAGTCTGCCTTATCGAGTTTCGATTTTACTTTCTAAATTTGTTTTATGTTCATAGTCTTTTTTTGCGTCGCATTAGGGATTGCCACCATGGCTGCATGTTGGATTTTGACCCTTTAGATTGTGTCGTGGGATAATGCACCAAAAGTCCTAAATCCAAAACATTTTAATTTATGGTTAATACCACAAAAAACCCCAAACTAGTATACATATGATAAATTCACTAAAAACTAATTTTTTTACCATAAAAAAATCCAAAACTAATGCACTTATGACAAATTTACCAAAAACTTCAAATTGATACATTTGTAATAAATTTATCCTCTATTTATTTCCATTAAATTGGATTAATACCACGAAAACCCACAAACCGGTATAATTATGACAAACGGTAAATAAAACCCCAAAATGGTTTACCCATCAGCTGTCACATGTCTTCCAACTTAGCAATTTGATGGTAAAACTTAATAAAAACTAACGAAGGATAAATTTGTCACAAATATACCAATTTAGGGATTTTTGTAATAAATAGAATTAGTTTGAGGTAAAATTATCATTGGTGTGCTAATTTGGAGTTTTTTTTTTATAGTATTAACTCTTTAATTTATTCAATTAAGTCTTGGACATTTTTCTTTCAAAAGTACGATCAAAATCTTTCGATGAATAATCATATGAAATTGCCTACATGTCACTAAGAAATTGGGCATTGTCTTGCCCCATCGAGTATGACATCATCCCATGTAAAACACATCAGGATGGTTATACCTATAAGGAGCTTCATTCCGAAATGCATCCACGAACGACATCCCAATGACTTGGGAGCATCCAAACTAAATCGAGTATCGTCTTGTGTAAAACGCATTAGGACGAGTTCACACCCCACATAAAATTCTGGATAGCGGTTGGTCGCACGTGTACAGTGCACAGGTGAGCTAGGCTGTGGCTGGTCGCGGCTCCGGTGGCGGCTCGACGGCAGTCTGGCAGTGGTTCAGCATCGGCACAACCTCCGAGCTTCACGAGGGACTAAACCGTAGAAAAAACAAACGAGAGGGAGCGGCTATAGGGGCTAGACAGTACCGAACAACCCTTGAGGAGGCTAGTTGGTTGGCTTTGAATGGTAGCACAAATGGCGGTCCGGTGTCGGGGTTCGAAGGACGGTTGCAGATAAAGGAAGAACAAGAAGAAAAAAATGAAGAAACAAGCTTGAAATGGAAATGAAAACAGAGGTGGTGGCTTCGGTGATGTCAAGGGGAGAGAGAGGGTGAGTTTGAGAGCATTCAAGTGAGAAAATGAAAGTGAGAGTGAGAGAGAGGGCAAGAGTCCAATGGTGAAGGAGGAGAGAGAGAGAGAGAGAGAGAGAGAGAGAGAGAGAGAGAAGTCTTGTCCAATTAATGCATTGCATTCTAAGTCTTCCAAATTTCTCAAATTTAGGGTTCCATTTATTGAGGAAGTGACATCTTGAAAAGGAAAAAGGTAAGAGTGAGGGGGAGATGTGTGGCCAACAGCATTAGGCGGAGAGGGAGGAGAGAGAGACAAGAAGAAATCTTGCTCATAAATGCATATCAAATCCCTTGGCTCATGTCAATTAAAGTGACTTAAGAAACAAGCAAAATCTTTGCATTAATGGAAGATAAATTTGCACTCAAGTGACTAAGCTAGGTGGCTTCATCCCTCCAAATTGCCACCCAATGCATGCTTGTGTCGACCCTCCTTAGCCATTTTCTATCTTTGCCCTTTTGTCCTTAGGTTAAATGGAAGGGCATTTCGGTCCTTTCACCAAGATCTCACACACTATTCACGTCGTTTCATGCACTTAATGTCAAGATCTTGTCAAAAGAAGGCTTGATGGGCTTAAAGGGCCCATGGGCCTCCCCTTGGCCGCCAACCCCTTGGGCATGTAGGCCTTGGGCCACCCACTTGGACTCCGGCCCACTCGGGTCCTCGTTCGTGGCCCGTTTCCTCATTTTCCAACTTTTAAGTCTCGTCGATGAAAATCGAGTTTTCACCCCCAAAGTGGCATTTCCGATGCCTTCATGGTTTATCAACCCTCAAGGTAATTCCGTCCGATGATCACTTGCCAAAATAATTCCATTCTACAAATCGGGTCGGAACGAGGATGTCACATTATATCATGTACATATGATCAATTTCATAGAAATACTAGATCTTAGAGGGAATCTTCAAAGGTTTCATGCTTAAAGTTTTTTTTTTTTTTTTTTTTAATCTCATGTAGTCATTACTCATCAATAACTTGATTATTTTTTTACACAGAAGGAAATATTACTCATAAGGAACCCCATTGAAAATTATCATGTGCGATATTTAAATATTTAGTGAACACATCATAATACGGAATCACCCTAGGCAATGATAGATTTAGCCACTTGCCTTGAATGTTACTAATTTCATATTATTAAAAAAATATGTCGATGAATATCAGTATAATATATTGATATAATATATAGGACAAAATAAAGATTCAATCAAAATGCATCATGAGTTGTCTTCGACTTTTTTCCACTGTGGGAAACTCATTCATCTTCAACAATCACTTTTCAGCTAGTGAATTAATTCCTTCTATGATTATTTTTCTTCAAAAACAGCTAAAACTAGTTACTATATCAATATTTATCTTTTACTTAATATATAAAAAACTTAATTTTGATCTTGAGCAATCCATGCAAATTATACCTCATATGACAAAATAAAATAAAGAACTTGCATTGTCTTTTTTATTTCTTTTTAGCCACCAAGTTATCTTTCAGCAACTTATCAATTCAAACATACTAAAAATTATATTTGGGAGTATTTTACAAAAACGAAAAAAAAAAATGAAGAGAGATAACCGCAACGGGATTGGCCATTGTTTATAAGAATAGCTCGGCCATTCAAGGAACCCAAAATCCATTGAGGAAATTGGGCTTCCCTATATTATGAAGGATCTCTATTGAGTACTCCTATTAAGGGCCTAATTTCCTAAAAAGCCCTAACTTTAGGTCCAATCTAAATTTTACCCTGAATTTTTTAACTAAAAGGAAACTCTCAACTTTCACTCTAATTCCAAATCTATCCACAGGTTCAAAAATCTTCACTAATTTCTTCAAAATTACCAACACTAGGAGTAATATCAAAACCCACATCTTCATTAATACCATCATATTTGTATAAAACAATAACAGTCTTTTAATATTGATAATCTTGAAGAAACTAGTGGTGATTTTGGGACGCATGGGCAAATTTGAGACTAAATTGAAAGTAGAAGATTTTTTTAGACAAAAAAGGTTTATTGCATAATTGAAATTAGACTAAAGTTTGTGGTTTTTAGGGAATTAGCTCCTTTATAAAGTTTCTCAACTTTTGACCTCACTATGCTAAATGTATGACACTCATGAGATTATTAGAGTGAGAAGGAAATCCAAAATTAGAGAGTTAGGATTTAATATCATCATTCTAAGAATTTTAAGCATATATTCACATTTATTAGGAGATTGTTCATATGCTCTCAAATAGGGATGAGCATTGATCCAGAATTGACCCTAGAACAACCCAATCTTACTAGTCCTATTCCAGCTCCCAAGGGGACTGGGCTAGTCCTAAGGTCCTTAAAACCTGTACTATGAAAGTTGGTCCTTAATGCTCAGGCTTTAAGGTTGATCCAACCTGAATCACTCTTGTAATTTTTCTTCTTCTTTTTTTAAATGCTAGGTATAGAAACTAAAGCACCCATCCCATCCTCTTCTTTTGTCCTTTACCTCTCATTCTCTTGAAATAACACTCTCACTCTCTCCCTCAATCTCATGGTCTCTCCCCTGTCCTCATATTCTTCTCGACCTCTCCATGGCTCGATCTCTTTCTCTCTCTCACTTTAGCAATGACTCTCCCTACTCGTTTATTCTTCATCGATGTCGATGCGAAGACTCCAGGATCTCAACAATTTAGATTGATCATCATTTGCAGTCAACATCTACATCTCAAAAGTAAGTCCCTTCATGCTCTGTTCTAAGAGAAATAGAGGCCAAGAATCTCAACTTTAATGGCCGCATTCATCTTGCATCTTCTTTGAATATCACAGTAATAATTTCCTTTTTTTTAATATTTGATGCTTCAACATAAATATTGTTAACTTGAACAAACATCTAACCATTTGAAAAAAAAAAACAAAAAACAAAATGGGGCTTGTAACTAGGGTCCTCGTCAAAATCTATAATATCATAATCTCCCTTCTCATGCCCGAAACAAAGATGATAAATTTGCGGATCTAATCATGTGGCATTATAGATTCTTAATTCAACTCACACAGATGATATAAGTAGTGAGATGTCCTATTAATTTCACTAATGGTAACTTCAACTTAAAACTATTTTTAAGTATTAATTATGTTTGTTGTTTGTTTTGTTTTAGTGTTAATAATTTGAAGTTATCTTTTAAGAATGAACAAGAAATGAAGTTGTATAATTCATGATTTATATTACGCATTTTGAACTTTTAATTGTTTTTTTTTCACGTGTTCTTCTTCTATGGTTTGTTACTTTTGATAAGTGGAAAATTTTGTTATTGCCTTATCTTAGACTTCTATATGATTTGTATCGGGGTTTGCAATTTGGTACTATTTGGTGCCTTGGAGCTGATGCAAACCTGAAACGGGTTTTATGTTGAATCATTATTCTCTATCGATGAAGATCCATTTGAACAAGCCATTTGTGTTATTCCTTGTTACCAAACTCCTAGTGAAACCGATTCTAATTTGGATTCTAGAGATCTTTTTCACATATCCCTCACCTCTGCAGAACAAAACCCGAATATATATTCCAGTGAAGTTCGTTATCCTCCTTTCCCTATTAAAATATTCACTTCAAAGTTTGTTAAACCAATCATGGTCATTGCTCTTATAGACATTAGTGCCAGTTCTTCAATTTTAGCCATTAAAGTTCTTGAAGAATACTAGACTTCTTGTGTTTGCTATTTCAACTCTGCCTCAAGAGATACTTTTTCTACACGTGTACAAACTACACCTGTAACTATCCAATTCTTTCCTTAGTATTCTATAACCACTAAAGCCTTTGGATATAGTCTCCCCAACAAAGATTTGATCATTGGTTTGGACATTATGACTCAAATTTCTCAACTTTGAATCATTTCTGGAAAATGCCTTAAGTATAAAGGCTAATTCTCTAAATTTGTCAATATCCAGAGGCTCTTCTCTATTCAAATGAGTCTATTAGATCCAATCATGCAAAAGTTGTTAGAATTTTATTCAGAATCTCATTCTGAATTCTCGCAAAAATGTTCCCATCCTTTGTGGAAAAATCCAAAGTTTTTTGTCCATCTTCCTTTAAAAAAAAATACTTGGTCCAATGGAAGGGTCTTCCCGAGAGTAAAGCAAGCTTAGAACCATGCGAGGCTCTATGATAGTTCAAGAAACACATAGACACCTTTCATGCCAAGGACGCGACGAGGGCGTCACCTGAATAGATGGGGAAGATTGACACGACCCAAGGAAAAGTATAATCCAAGACCATCTAAATGGTCAATGAGTGATCCATGATCAACGCAAGAGTTGGCCCATGTGCAATACGGTACAAGCCCGTGACCATTCAGTTCTTTGGGTCAGGCTATCCTTTGGAGTCCCCATGGACTGATCCTGCAAATCCATGGCAAGCGTTCCTTGGGCTTCCCCACACCCTAGGGCCTCTTAAGCTGCTTATAGCCTCGTAATGATTGTACATATTTGAATACGACTTTTGGATCGAGCCCCTTCAAGTGTACACTTTAGTTCACAAGTGATTATATTCGTGCTTCACTCCCATACTCATTCTTGTGAGCTAAAGGCGTGTAAGGCTGATTTGGGATTGAATCCTAAGTTCGCACGGGTGTATGATCGTTCAGAATCAACTAATCCATGCCACTTGCATATTAACACAAAAAAACTAACACTCCCTATTTTTTTTTTATTTGTTCTTTATTTTGCTGATTTGGTGCTAAGAGAAAGTTGAGCAAATCCTAAAATAACATGTAAACTTCGATGTCAAATCACCATGTCGTGTGTCCAGCTCATCTTTCTGACATAAATTTTAATAAGAGGACGGTAAATTTAGATGCCAAGACTTAACCAAAAGAGTCGTTCATGTTATTTATAACCTCTCCACTATAGTTGCTAGTCTATAACACCTCAAATTTTACAAATTAGGATCGCCAGCTGATAGCACCTTGAATCCTAGGGTTTTCCCAATCCTAGGTTCGGATAATTTACAATATACAAACATGATCATAAACTTAAAACACCAAATTAGAGTTAGCACTAATCAATTTGGATTAGGTCAATTAGACATCTAAATAGATGTGAAAAGGAAATTGGTGTACGAAAATCTATAAATGTTAAGTCGAGGACTTGATGACGCATCAGATGGGGTAGCATCGCGCCACGATCTTTTGATTCGGTTTAAAATATATAAGGACCGTAAAAAAGGTAAAATGACGATTTTGATTTTCTGTGAAATAAGAAATAGAGGGACTATTGTTTTATTGTCCTAACTAACAAGATTGCGAACATGACATGGCCTTATATTTGCCCCGACAAACAGACTTCAGCATTGAGAGAGATGATTGAACTTTTTGTCGATGAATGTGCTCGTTTTCACCACAACAATAGGCTAATCAGTCACGTTAAGCTTTATTTAATTCCATTATTGTCACCATAATGGCAACTTTGGATAATACATGATTTCTGTAGACAGATCACTAATCTGTTCTAAATATTCGTGATGACATGACCCGCTTGCCTTGATGAGGATGAGGAATCAAGCTAGATCTGTATACGGCCTTCTTGAATCATCTGTTGGAGATTCCACCCATCATCCTGGCACTTATAAGACCAATACGACCACCCAAAAGTGGCCCGCCCATACACATCTTGCTGAGCCTTTGCAAATCTCCCCGAATCCTCCATTCTTGCCCCATGGAAGTCCAATGCCGAGGTCCATTCTCCTGCGAAACCCAATTTAGATCATGAAGGTCATGACATGAATCTGCTTTCCTGTGCGCGTGGTGTGTATTTGTGTATTCTGCACAAGCATGTTCATGTCGCTTTCCGACCACATGTTAGAACTCACCAACAAAGCTCAAAGGGCCGTTTGCGGGGGTTACTTTGCTTAGCGGAAGCTCTATTTTTATAGATGTAGTCAATGTTCTGCTGCAGGTTCCACTGTTGAAACATTGGATCATAGATGTTGTAGTAATGCACGTCGATGACGACTCGGCTCAAGCCTTCCGCAAGCTGAAGGAGCTCTTGCAGGTCGGCTGGTCCCAACCGGTTGGACATGATGACATAAGCATTCAGAGTGTGACTTCTCACGGCATTATAACCTAACTGGTAGTATTTAGTAAGATCCGCCAACTTGACACCTGGAGCTCGAGGCTCGTTCATAAGCTCAATCGCAACCAATGCTGGATGGTTGCTGTATCTGCTTGACAATAGTAAGGAAGCATGCTATGAAACATCTGATTATAAGATCTAGCGTACTAAACAATACCAATGGTTGTGATTCATCAGCAATACTCAAGAGATATATGTCATGAGGGATTTGTTCAGAAAGCGGGAGTTCATTTGCTAGACCTTGCTGCTAGGAAGTCTATAACTTTCACAGTGTCCCCAATGTTAGAGTCACCCCATTCCAGATATCCATCTCTCGTTGCGCTATGAGCTTCGCCGTTTTGAGATCCTGGAGCAGCATGGAGATTAACTATTACCTTCAAACCATGCTTCCTGAAAAAAGAAAAATTCAATGACTTTCAGGATTCTTGTAACTTCGATCATGACTGATCAAAATTTCTATTGGAATTATTCGACTAAGATGTAAAAGTATCGAAAGTTGCCTACGCTGCCCATGTAAATGCGTTGTCCAGTGCATTTAGGGAGCCTCCAAAGGCTTCGGCGGCACTGGATCATACGCGGCCCACCATCCTACCGGAATCCTCACGGCAGTTAGACCATTGGTCGCCATAAATTCAAAGTCCTGCTCGGTTATGTAACTGTTCCAATGATCCTGCAGAGCACGTTTGTCCATATATTTCTGATCTAATTAGTCACTGTATCACTATTTCGTGCTTCCTTTGCCACTAATTAATTAAGGATTACCTGTAGGAGTTTTGAGGCAGCACTGGGACCATACCCATTTGTTATTTGGTATTCTCCTTGTAAACGGCCAACGATATTCATTTCAAAGACCGACGGGTCATTATCATCCCAACTCGAGCCTCCAGTATAATCTGCCGTCACTTCCGTCAGCGACGTTACCTGCTTATCCATACCATATTAGAGCAGATCACATCAATCAATGTGACTGTATCCAATTGATGATCGGGGAATATGGGGACCCTCTCAATTATCTTTGGTCGGGGATTTCGGAAGATGGAATGGTGTTAAAATGTGATTCATTTTTGGAAAGTGCTAGAACACACAAGACTATTCATGCTTAATGGAGAAGGAAAAAGTTGGCGGCAACAACTTGCTCTAAGTCGGCAACAGTGCACGAAAAAGCAAGTCTTGAAAACTCTCAAATGTTGAAGAAGTTTCTAGTACGACGTGGGCAGCAAGACCACGTAGGCAGCAAGAAGGCAAAAGAAAATGTAAACAGGAGTCAACAAAAGCTGTAAAGCTGCAGAGTATAGAAAAATACAGAATAATGGAGAAGCAACCAGAAATACTCAAAGTCGGTTGTGTAAGGCGGTGACTCACGCCTATAAATAAGAGTTGAGGATGTCTGTTCCTTGTAGCAGAAAAACCAGAAATACTCCTTCCTTTGTAATACAAACTTTCATAATAAAAGTCCATTTTTTTACCCATACTCCCTTGCCGTTGTAGTCCACTTATATCCACCCATATTTCACACTTGCACACACACACACTTCCGCAAACACCAATAGTGGTATCGGAGCCACGTCTTTGGTTGGTATTGGGCGTTTGTCCTACCTACTCATTCCTAAAACTACCCTTTCCAAATACCCAATAACTAAATCATAGCCAACTCTACCTCATCCTCTTTTCCCATTCCTATTTTTGATGGGAACAACTATGACTTTTGGAGCATAGAAATGACTATATTCTTGATGGCCCAAGACTTATGGGACATCGTGGAAAAAGGTTTTGAGGCTCTACTAGAAGGTGCAAGTGTTTCGAAGGATCAACTACAAAAGGATGCAAGGGCGCTATAGTTTATCCAGCAAGCACTCTCGGAAATGGTATTTCCAAGAATAATTGGAGCAAGGATTGCAAAAGGGGCTTGGGATATACTACAAGAAGAATTATCGGAAAAGGTATGCACTATTCGCTTCAAACACTGAGAAGAGATTTTGAGAATTCTAAAATGAAAAATTATGAGACCGTACAAGAATATTGTGGAAAATTAAAGGAACTAGTTAATCAAATGAGAGCCTATGGAGATGGAATAACTGATCAAAGGGTTGTTGAGAAAATAGTGGTATCACTTACCAAAAAATACAACCCCATAGTCACAACTATAGAAGGAACTAAAGACTTGACAGCCCTATCAATAAGTGAATTAATTGGCTCTCTAGAAGCACATGAGAAAAGACTAATGGCACAAGATGAAGATTCAGTTGAAAGTGCCTTTCAATCTAAAGTAAATATACGGTCTCATCAATCTAAAAATGGTGGAACGAGCTCATGGAAAAACAAAAGAGGAGGAGAAACTATAAAAAAAAGGAAAATTATCCACCTTGTGGTATTTGCAAGAAAACAAATCATTTGGAGAAGGATTGTTGGTTTAAAAATAAAAAACAATGCCGCTTTTGTAAAAGATATGGCCACGTAGAAAAAGATTGTCGCTCGAAAACAAATAATCGAGCAAACTATGTAGGAAAAAAAGAAAGTAAAGAGAATACATTCTATGCAGGCCAAGCGGCAAATGAAAATAAAAATAAAACATGGTACATTGATAGCGGGTGTAGCAATCACATGACGGGGGACGAATCTATATTCACTGATATCGATAAGTTGGTGAAATCCCAAGTAAAGTTGGGCAATGGTGCATTAGTAGATGTCAAAGGAAAAGGCACCATCGCCGTGGAAACGAATGAAGGCCTAAAATATATACATAATGTATATCTAGTCCCTCGCCTTACACAAAATCTCTTAATGTATATCTAGTCCCTCGCCTTACACAAAGTGGGTATTCTCTATATTTTAATAGAGATGCCTGCATTATCTATGATAAATATAAAAATGCCATTGCCTCTGTTAAGATGGAAAACAAGAATTTTCCTATTCGATGGAAATATGTTAAAGATATAGCCATGAAAGCTCAACTTGATGATTCATGGCTATGGCATCGAAGATTTGGCCACTTCAATTTTGCTGGGCTAAAAACTCTCCATTAGAAAAATATGATGAGAGACTTTCCAGCTATTTCAGAAATTTCAGATAATTGTGAAGGTTACCTCCTTGGAAAACAAGAAAGACATACTTCCCATTTGGAGGTGCATGGAGAGCTAAGAAGCCATTGGAACTTGTCCACACGGACATGTGCGGTCCAATGAGGACACCTACACCCAGTCAAAATAAATATTTCATCCTATTCATTGACGATTACACAAGAATGATGTGGGTATACTTTTTTCGAGAAAGATCGGAGGTTTTCTCTATCTTCAGAAAATTCAAGAGCCATGTCAAGAATCAAAGTGGCCAAAGAATCAAAGTCCTAAGGAGTGACAAAGGCACATAATACAATTCAAAGGAGTTTAATAAATTTTGTGAAGATGAAGGAGTCCATTATCAACTGACTGTTGGCTACGCTCCAGAGCAAAATGGAGTAGCAGAAAGAAAGAATAGAATCGTCATGGAGATGGCGAGGTCCATGCTAAAGGAGAAAGGCCTTCCCAACACTTTTTGGGCAGAAGCAGTTTATACTGCAGTATACCTATTAAACAGGTGTCCAACTAAAGCTGTTCAAAATAAAACACCAGTCGAAGCATGGAGTGGATGGAAGCCTTCAGCAAAGTGTCACGGTCCGTGAATCCTCCCGTACTCGTGACACTTGTGAGTGGCGCTTGGGGTTATCTGGTGAAGAGTGTGGGGCAGAAGGGTAGAACACAACTGGTCCGTGGGAGTGGCGTCAGGACGGTTGGTGCTAGGAGTTATAGGATAAAAGGATTATATTACTTAGGAGCTCTGAAGACGGGGTAGGCCTCCCGTGCACAAACTGGTCGGGAGCTGATGCCGCTCTCCTAACGAGGCCATGGCAGGCCGAAACCAGTTGTTATGCCTAAAGAGAATTGCTGTCTTACTCGATAGACTAGACGCCCGAGCGAAGCTGGGCGTGGTAGGATCTCGTACGAAGAATCATTCACCGTATCGTTCATGGAACAGCTATAGAAGGAAGGCTGGCCTGGCGAATTCCGCTCGCTAGGCGCCCACGGGTCGTTCCGAGGCCAGGGCAACTCTCGGCCCGTGACAAGTGGTATCAGAGCAGGAATCCCTCTAGTAAGCGAGTGAGCAAGTCGGAGAATCGGACTCCTCGCTCAAGCGTGGGTCAAGCAAATAAGTCCTAGTGGATGGGTGCTAGGACGAGTCGGCTTCTCGCCAAGCGGAATGCGAGTTAGAGAAGAACCGAACCCTTGCTGAATGGGGATAACGTTCCTGGATCGATCGGTGAATACGAAGAAGAGGTCTACTGCCGCATTTTCAACAAGAAAAGAACCTCCATTGGTCTGCTGGGGTCAAGATGCTGGTTAGGTTGAAATGGTGCTGCCAAAAGATGCGGTTGGCGAAAGATGCCACACTTGCCGGAAAGCGCAGGTGACCAAATGGCCGAGCGGCTGAGATCAAAAGAGGCCACCAATGAAGCAAAACCTGTTTTGTTAGGCGAGCGTGACCGTTCGATGTGAATTCCCAAAAGTGGCACATCAATGGTTAATTTACGCAAGGAAGCAACAGAGCAGATCGCAACGAGGGTGTTGCGAATTGAGTGGGGGAGAATGTCACGGTTCGTGAATCCTCCCGTACTCGTGACACTTGTGAGTGGCGCTTGGGGTTATCTGGTGAAGAGTGTGGGGCAGAAGGGTAGAACACAACTGGTCCGTGGGAGTGGCGTCAGAACGGTTGGTGCTAGGAGTTCTAGAATAGAAGGATTATATTACTTAGGAGCTCTGAAGATGGGGTAGGCCTCCCGTGCACAAACTGGTCGGGAGCTGATGCCGCTCTCCTGACGAGGCCATGGCAGGCCGAAACCAGTTGTTATGCCTAAAGAGAATTGTTGTCTTACTCGATGGACTAGACGCCCGAGCGAAGCTGGGCGTGGTAGGATCTCGTACGAAGAATCATTCACCATATCGTTCGTGGAACAGCTATAGAAGGAAGGCTGGCCTGGTGAATTCCGCTCACTAGGCGCCCACGGGTCGTTCCGAGGCTAGGGAAACTCTCGGCCCGTGACAAAAGTATCTCAAAGTGTTTGGATGCATATACTACGTCCACATCCCTGCTCAAAAAAGGAGTAAGCTAGATGAAAAGACAGAAAAGGGAATATTCATTGGCATCAATAACCAATCAAAAGGCTATCGGGTTTACAACCTAAGAACCAAGAAGCTTATGATTAGTCAAGACGTCGAATTCGACGAAAATGCTGCCTGGAATTGGGAGAGCGAGAAGATCAAGAAGAAGTACATCACCTTGCCAGACATACAACCTTCTCAAGAGGAGTCAACGTCACAAGAAGAATGAGAAGTACCGGATTCCAGCTCTCACGACATAACTCCACCAAACTCTCCAAGAGTGATGCAAGAAGATTCTACTCCAGAATCTCCAGTACTAAGGTTAAAAGCCCTTAGAAGAATTTACGACACATGCAATTTTGCTGTTTTGGAACCAGAAAACTACGAACAAGCATCCTAAGAAGAAGTCGGGATAAAAGCCACAGAGGAAGAGATCAAGATGATCAAGAAAAATGAAACTTGGGAGCTTGTCGATCGACCCAAAGACAAAGAGATCATTGGCGTCAAGTGGGTTTACAAGACGAAGCTCAACACGGATGGATCAATCCAGAAGCATAAAGCAAGGCTTGTGGCGAAAGGATACTTGCAACAACCAGGTATTGACTATACTAAAACTTTTGCTCCCATCACTAGCCTCGATACTATTCGAGCACTCATAGCCCTAGCAGCACAAAAAGAATGGAATATCTATCAACTAGATGTAAAGTCGGCATTTTTAAATAGATATCTTCAAGAAGAAATATATGTGGAACAACCACAAGGCTTTACTGTAATAGGCCAAGAAGAAAAAGTTCTCAAACTCAAAAAAGCCCTATATAAGTTAAAACAAGCACCACGAGCGTGGTATAGTAGAATCGATGAGTACTTCATCAAGCAAGGATTCAAGAGGAGTATGAGTGAGCCAACACTTTACATCAAGACCCAAGGTAAGTCCAACACTCTCATTGTCTCTCTATATGTAGATGATCTCATATATACAGGAAACAATGAGACAATGATCCAAGAATTTAAAGAAGAAATGATTGGCCTCGATGCATTACTTCCTTGGCATCGAGATCGACCAAAACGAAGGAGTGTTTATCTCGCAGAAGAAATATACTGAGAACCTCTTGAAGAAATTCAAGATGAATTATTGCAAAGCAGTTTCAACTCCGCTCATGACAAATGAGAAATTATTGAAGGAAGATGGAACAGAAAAAGCCGATGCCTCCCTCTACAGAAGTTTGATTGGCAGTCTACTATATCTCACTGCTACACGACCGAATATTATGTATGCGACAAGTCCACTATCACGATTCATGCAAACTCTGAGTCAAATTCACTTTGGAGCTGCCAAGAGAATTCTCAGATATTTACAAGGAACTATAGATTACGGCATTTGGTATCGGCCAAGTGCAAATGCCAAGCTGATTGGCTACACTAATAGCGACTGAGCAGGTTCAGCTGATGATAGGAGAAGTACTACTGGCTATGCATTCACACTGGGTTCTGGCATATTCTCATGGGCATCCAAAAAACAAGACTCAGTGGCACAGTCTACTGCAGAAGCTGAATACATCGTAGCTTCTACGACCGCTAGTCAAGCAATATGGCTTTGAAGAATTCTAGAAGATATTGGAGAAGAACAGATGGAATCAACTTCGATACTTTGCGACAATAAGTCCGCAATTGCTATATCAAAGAATCCAGTATTCCATGGAAAAACGAAACATATTGACACAAAATATCACTCCATTCGTGAAGTGCAAAACAAAGGAGAAATCGAGCTGAAGTATTGTAAGACTAAAGACCAAATTGCGGACATATTCACTAAAGTACTACCAACAACAAAATTCGAGACATTGAGAAGCATGCTCGGAGTATCACAAAAATGGATCAAGGAGGAGTTCTAAAATGTGATCCATTTTTGGAAAGTGCTAGAACACACTCGGCTGGCCACCCAGGACCCTCGTGAGGGCCTGACACCTTCATGGGCTTCTAATCCAGCCAGGTAGACCCTGGCGGGACCGAGGTGCCTCCGGTGTGGGGTCCGCAGGTCTTCCAAGGAAGCCTGTGGCCGGGTACCCCAATGGGGTCCAAGATTTTTTTCTTGCCCTAAATCAAGGCAATACCAGGACTTTTCCTGTGGTCAAAGTCTTTTAAGGTTTTGCTTAGGACCAAAGACTTCGTGCTTAATGGAGAAGGAAAAAGTTGGCGGCAACAACTTGCTCTAAGTCGGCAACAGTTCACGAAAAAGCAAGTCTTAAAAACTCTCAAATGTTGTAGAAGTTTCTGGTACGACGTGGGCAGCAAGACCACGTGGGCAGCGAGAAGGCAAAAGAAAAAGTAAACAAGAGTCAACAAAAGCTGTAAAGCTGCAGAGAATAGAAAAATACAAAATAATGGAGAAGCAACCAGAAGTACTCAAAGTCGGTTGTGTAAGGCGGTGACTCACACCTATAAATAGGAGTTGAGGATGTCTATTCCTTGTAGCAGAAAAACCATAAATACTCATTCCTTTGTAATACAAACTTTCATAATAAAAGTCCTTTTTTTTTACCCATACTTCCTTCCGTTGTAGTCCACTTATATCCACCCGTATTTCACACATACACACTTGCGCACACACACACGCTTCCACAAACACCAACAAATGGAAATGCTTTCATAATCCATGATTAAGGAATAAATATATTGTTTCGTAATCAATATGACTGTATCCAATTAATAAGCGGGGAATTTGACTGTTCCTTTCATTTTATGAGGCCTCGTCATTGCAAAAATTGTGTATATTGTTTGTAGAGGACGTAAGTACACTCGTCGTATTGCGTGGAGTGTCGATGTTGCTTTTCAAGCAAACTAGGGTTGCTCATCACGTCCTCTTGGCGTCAAGAAAGTACAATGGCTTCGCGTAATTTCTACTGTGCAACTTGTAATGTAAACAAGGACTTTCTATGGTGCTGCGCTATCTTGCACAACAATCTGCACGACAACGTGAGTCCTTAATTCGGACCGTCAGGTTGAAGAGATTATTGTCAACAATTGGCGGACAAATCACCATCGACTGTCAAATCGAATACGAGTCACTGTCTACCATTGTATGGGTTATGACCAAATGGTTGCGAAACCCTCTACGACACCAAAGAATCAGCCATATACACAATAATACCATAGGAACTACTGAAGTCATATAGAAACTGGAACGGGAGAGTTACCTGGAGAAACATCCCATTAGATGCTTGGAGTCGAACTCGATTGGGATTGTTTGGATTCCTTACGATGTCAAAAGTCTCTGAGATACTCGGAGTACTGGAAACTGCTACAACCGTTGTTCCTTGGCCTTGCAATCCAACAAATTGCTTGTTGAAAACTCTGAGGTTGAATTTTGTGTCAGAAATCCTCCACAGCTGCACCATAGAAAGAGAGCACAAGTCATGGCGGACGACGTGTGAATCTTTTGAGCCTGTCTACAAGTCAATAGTGAATTTTGTAAGACAGAGAGCCATACCCTGAAAGTTTCCCAGCCAGAGGCCTGGTCACGATTGGCTACGATGGTGGCTCCGCCGCTATACTCAGCAGAAAGGAATTTCATCAGCTTCGTTGACTGGAACTGCACTTGAGTCCCATCCTACCATGAAAACAAACGCAAAAAGTGGGATTTGGTTCATCTCGTTGAAACAGCGAAGTGATATTTGAATAGCCAAATAAAAAACAGTGTATATGCACGTACTGAGTGGGGGTAATAGAGTTCACATATACAGATCAAACCAACACCAAGTTCATATTTGTATGTCAGAATCTGGCTATATGATGGAAAGAAATGTTTGATTATAAACAAGTTCTGTGACATTCAGCATCTTAATTTGAGTAAACTGACCTAACCATGCACTAGTACATATAGACATGTGCCAAACTTCCTCATTTTGTCACTGTATCATTCTCAAATATCCTAGACAATAAGCTATATCTAGTGCAGGCATATGTCATATTGGACCTGAGAAGAAACTTTGTGATCGCCCAGCAGTCAAGGGAAAGTGAAATAACAATCTATGGAGCATCACCTAATATGCTCTTTTTATCTTTAAGAACTTACCAAGAGCTGTCCAATGAGTCCATCAAACAGAGAAGGCATCATCCACCCCTCAGTCACGAGCCAGTTTCCAAGGTTCACACAGCCTTGAGGGGCAACTCGAACTCGGCTGCCTGGGCGAGGATCAAGGGAAGAAACATGCAGAGAGAACAGAGTGTCACGAATGGGTGGCAATAACAGTGCGCCATTTCTAGCTCGCTCCTTTACTGTGACATTAAACGAGAGGGAGAACCGACGCATTTATAGACTTCTACCTAAAAGTCTTAAAGAGTAAGAAGACTGGTTTTATGTTGACATGACCCATTTGAGAGGAAGCCTGTGATTGATGACTATTATGCGAGAACTCACTCTACACATTAAGATAAAGAATATTACATTTGATCTTAAGACTATGGAGATTAAATGGTCCGCTGTCCTTTTAATATCGCAGCAGGACGCATTATATGGTTAAGACAGAATATGCGCATTAAGATCAAAGAATATTGCATTTGGTCTTCTTTGCCGTCACATTAAACGGGCCACTGTCCTTTTAATATCGGATCAGGATGCATCATATGTTTAAGACAGAATATGCACTGTAGCCCTTTCCTCTCGTAAGGAACCAACGAAACTTGTTAAAAACGCTAATGCTCCGAGGCCGGCTGAATAGATCCATGGTATTCGACCATTTCCCTTGGTCAAAGGCATCATCACGTGCGGTGGGGGATGAACGATCGGTGCGTGAGTGCTGATGCATGAAGCCAATCGCCTTCCGTTTTGTGGTTAATGATTTCTTAAAAGAGAACAGAAAATCTGGGAAGAATTGCTTTTCCAAAGTCAAAAGTAGTGTGAGGACAAAAGGAACAGGCACCTACCCCAAGCGACGAGATTCCAAGGGTTTTGGGAAATAGGCGAGGATTTGACAGAGCACTTGGAAGGGGAGAAAAGGAACCGGTACCCCCTACTTGCTAGTGACGTGTGCCATGGGATACCAGGTCCCATTCCAATCAGGACCGAGGATTCATGACTGCGCTCGCGTCGATTACGATGTCATTACAAGAATATTTTGGCACGACCGCAAGATGTTATTTTGGCGAACGTATCAATTCGTTCGAGTTTCGAATTAGGTCTACCTTATCAAGTTTTAATTTTACTTTATAAATTCATGCCATGTTCATGTTGTGCTCTTGCGTCACATTGGGGATTACCGCCTTGTTTGCACCTTGAATTTTAACACATTAAATTTTGTTGCAGAATAATGCACCGAAAATCCTAAGTCCAAATCATTCTAATTTAGGTCTAATATCACAAAAAATCCTAAAGTGACTTTACTATAAACTAATTTTTTGATCAATTAATACACATGCGATAAATTTACTCAAAATTAATTTTTTGAACATCAAAAATCCAAAACTTGTACATTTGTGACAAGTTTACCTTCTATTTATTTCTGTTAAATTAGATTAATACTACGAGAACCACAAATTGATACAATTATGATAAACGGAGACTAAAACCCAAAATTGACATATTTGTTAAATGCCACGTGCCATTCAACTCGACATTTGATGGTAAAATTTAACGAAAATTAACAAATGGTAAATTTGTCATGAATGTACCAGTTTAAGATTTTTTGTAATAAAAATAATTAATTTAGGTTTAATTTATCACAATCGTACAAATTTTGGGTTTTTCGTAGTTATAACCCTTTAATTTATTCAATTAAATCTTGGACCTTTTTTTCCTAAAAAATACGATAAAAACCTTTTGATGAATTTTCATATGAAACTGCCTATGTGTCACTAAGAAATAACATGATAAGTGTGTTGGAAGTCTTAAAAAATGAAGTACAATTGAGTCATAAAACTTTCAAAAAGTATAATTAAGTCCTAAAACTTGTTACAGAAATACAGTTGAGCCCTAAAATTTTTAAAAAGTGCAATCAAGTCCTAAAACTTGTTAGATTAATCCAATCTAAGTTCTTTCACTAATTGTACTTTTTGAAAGTTTTTAGGCTTGATTGCACTTTCAAAATAACTTTTAGGACTTAGTTATACTTTTTGAAAGTGCTAGAATTCAATTGCACTTTTGTGACAAGTTTTAAGACTTCTAGTACACTTATAAAAAAAAAAATCTATATAGGATCCTTAAATTGCACTTTTCAACGTAAGTTTTAAAATATAATTGCATTTTTAATTGAACCAAATGAATATTTTAGGACTCAAATAAATTTTTTATCAAATGATAAGGACTTGATTGAACTAACTAAAAAATTTGAGACTTGATTGCAATCCGTACATAAGATTTAGGATTTGTTGACAACTGTATTGTTACGATCCTACCATTCAACTATGTTCTTATTTTTGTAAGCCATATCATATTTTGCATATATGATCAATTTGATAGACCTACTCGATCTTAGAGGGAATCTTCCACGGTTGCACACTCAAGTTATTATTTTTTGATCTCATGTTGTTGTTGTTCATGAATAACTTGATTACTTTGATACACAGAAATATCACTTATAAGGAACTCATTTGAAAAACTACTACGTAAAATATTTAAATAGTTAGTGAACATGTCATATCATGGAATCATCGTAGGCAGCTTTAATGTTACTAATTTTCATATTTTAAAAAAAAAAATACATCGTAGAATATCAGTATAATAACTTGATATTTAATATAGGACAAAATAGAGATTCAATCAAAATGCATCATGAATTGTCTTCAATCATAATAGACTTTTTATTAAATGATAAGGACTTGATTGAACGAACTTTAAAATCTGAGACTTGACTGTAATTTGTACATAAGATTTAGGACTTGTTGACAATTGTATTGTTACGATCTTACCATTCAACTATGTTCCTATTTGTGTAAGTCATATCATATTTTGCATATGTGATCAATTTGATATAACTACTAGATCTTAGAGGGAATCTTCTATGGTTTCATACCCAAATATTATTTGTTGATCTCTTGTAGTCGTTACTCATTATAATTTGATTATTTTTAAACACGGATAGAAATATCACTCATAAGAAACCCATTTGAAAAACTGTCATGTTCAATATTTAAATAGTTAGTGAACATGTCATATCACGGAATCACCGAAGGCGGTGATAGATTTAGCCGATTGACTTGTATGTTACTAATTTTCATATTAAAAAAAAAAAAAAAGATACGGCAAAGGAAATCAGTATAATAAATTGATATTAAATATAGGACAAAATAGAGATTCAATCAAAATGCATCATGAGTTGTCTTCGACCTTTTTCCATTGCGGGAAACTCATCCATCTTCAACAATCGCTTCTCAGCTAGTGAATCATTTTAAATCCTTTTGTGATTATTTTCTTCAAAAACGGCTAAAACTAGTTACTATATCGATATTTATCTTTTACTTAATATTTATAAAACTTAATTTTGATATTGAGCACATCATGCAAATTATACATCATGCTATAATTCATTAGAAAAAAAAAAAGTTGCATTGTCTTTTCTTTTTAGCCACCAAGTTATCTTTTAGCAACTAATCACTTCAAACATACTTAAAATTATATTTGGGAGTATTTTACAAAAAGAAAATGAAGAGAGATAATTGCAACGGGATTAGCCATTGTTTATAAAAGTTGCTCGGCCATTCAAGGAGCCCAAAATCCATTGAGGAAATTGGGCTTCCCTCTATTATGAAGGATCTCTATTGAGTATTCCTATAAAGGACCAAATTTCGAAAAAGCCCTAACTTTAGGTCAAATCTCAATTGTTTCTCGAATTTTTGTTTACTAAAAAGAAATTTCCCACTTTTACTCTAATTCCAAATTTGTCCAAAATTTCTTTATAGTGGGACGGTAATGTAGATGCAAAGACTTAACCAAAAGAGTTGTTTGAACCCTTTATATTATTTCTAACTTTTCTAATATAGTCACTATTCTATAACACCTCAAATGTTATGAACTACGATTCACCAGCTGATAGCGCCTTGAATCATAGGGTTTTCCCAAATCCTAGGTTTAGGTAATCCACAATATACAAACATGATCATAAACTTAAAACACCAAATTAGAGTTACTACTAATCAATTTGGATTAGGTCAATTGGACATCCAAATGCATGTGAAAAGGAAATTGGTGTTTGAAAATCTAAAAATCTTAAGTTGGGGACTCGATGATGCGTCGGATGGATTCACATCCCGTGGTGATTTTTTAATTCAGTTTAAAATATATTAGAGGGACTAAAAATGATAAAAATGGCAATTATGATTTTCTGTGGAAAAAAAATAGAGGGACTATTGTTTGATTATCCTAACTAACAAATTTGTGAAAAAAAGAAGAAGTCATGGCCTGATCTTTCCTCCGACAAACCGACATCACCATTGAGAGAGAAAATCGAACTCTCTGTCGGTGAATATTCTTTTTTTTTTCACCAGAAAAGGACAATAGAGCTAATCAGTTACTTTCAATCTTTCTGGAATGCCAAAAAGAAGACAGTAGTGGAAGCATGCTCAAGCTCAATCTTATTTTATTCAACTAATGTCACCGGAAAGGCAACTTTGATAATACATGATTCTGTAAACAGATTACCGATCTGTTCTTGGTATTAATGATGACATAATCCACTTTATGAGGATGAGAAATCAAACTAGATCTTTATGAGACCGTCTTGAATCATCTGCTTGAGATTCCAGGCATCGTACTTGCACCTATAAGACCAATACGCCCGCCCAAAAGTGGCACGCCCGTAAACATCTTGCTGAGCCTTGGCAAACTTTCCCGAATCCTCCTTTGTTGCCCCGTCGAAGGCCAATGCCGAGGTCCATTCCCCTGCAAAAACCAATTTAGCTCGCAAATGTCATTACATGTATGTGCTCTAGCGCACGCGTCATGTGTACCTGTATGCTCTATATTAAACATGCTCCTGTTGCTTTCTAACCACATGGTAGGACTCACCAACAAAACTCAAGGGGCCGTTTGCCGGGGTTACTTTGCTCAGATCGGAAGCTCTATCGTTATAGATGTTGTCAATGTTCTGCTGCAGATTCCACTGTTGAAACTTCCGATTATAGAGGTTGTAGTAATGCACGTCGATGACAACTCGGGTCAAGCCTCTCGCAAACTGAAGGAGCTCTTGCGGGTTGGCTTGTCCCAACCGGTTGGACATGATGACATAAGCATTCGGAGTGTGACTCCTCACGGCCTCGTAACCTAACCGGTAGTATTTAGTAAGATCCTCCAACTTGACACCCGGAGCTTGAGGCTCGTCCGGAGCTTGAGGCTCGTTCATCAGCTCAATCGCAACCAATGCCGAGTGGTTGCCATATCTACTTGACAATCATAAGGGAGAATGCTATGAAACATCTGATTATAAGATCTAGCATACTAAATATCAATACCAATGGTTGCGATTCATCAGCAATACTAAAGAGATATATGTCATGAGGGATTTGTTTAAATTGAGAACTCATCTGCCAGACCTTGCTGCTAGGAAGTCTATAACTTTCACGGTCTCCTCAATGTGAGAGTCACCCCATTCCAGATATCCATCTCTCGATGCGCTCTGAAATTGGCCGTTTTGAGATCCCGGAGCAGCGTGGAGATCAACTATTACCTTCATACCATGCTTCCTGCAAAAAGAAAAATTCAATTGTTCAAGGTTAGACTCACAAGATTCTTGTAACTTCGATGGACCGACTTAAGCAAAGACTGGCTTCCTATAAAGATCCTCCACTGGACACTTTCTGTTGGAGTTATTCAACTAAGATGTAAAAGTATCGAAAGTCGCTTACGCTGCCCATGTAAATGCGTTGTCCAGTGCATTCAGCGAGCCTCCCACAAAAGGCGCTGGCGGCTTCTGATCATACGCAATCCACCATCCTACTGGAATCCTCACGGCAGTTAGACTATTGGCTGCCATAAATTCAAAGTCCTGCTCGGTAATGTAATTGTTCCAATGATCCTGCAGAGCAAATTTGTTCAGAGATTACTGATCTACTTAGTCACTGTATTACTATTTCGTGCTTACTTTGCCACTAATTAATTAGGGATTACCCGTAGGAGGTTTGGGGCAGCACTGGGGCCATATCCATTTGTTATTTGGTATTCACCTTGTAAAACGCCGACAGTGTTTATTTCAAAGATCGATGGGTCATTGTCATCCCAACTCGAGCCTCCAGTATAATCTGCCGTCACTTCCGTCGGCGACTTTGCCTGATCATCCATACTATATTAGAGAAAATCACATAAATCAATGTGATTGTATCCAATTAATAACCGGGGAATATGGGGACTCTATCGATTATCTTTGATCAGGAATTTTGGATGACGGAGTGGAAATGCTTTTGTAATCCAACGGTTCCTTTCGATTAAGAGTAAAGTAATGTCATTGCGGATATGACTGTTTCTTTCATTTTACGAGGCCTTGCCGTTGCAAAAAAATGTGTTTATGGTTTATAGAGGACGTAAGTTTACTCGTCGTATTGCGTGGAGTGTCGCTGTTGTTTTTCAAGCAAACAAGGGGTGCTCATCTCGTCCTCTCAGCGTCAAGAAAGTGCGGAAAGCGCCCATGTAAAAAAAATCCACCGAAAACTAATTTTTTTTACCATAAAAAAATCCAAAACTAGTGCACTTATAACAAATTTACTGCAAATCTACCAAAAACTTCAAATTGATACATTTGTAATAAATTTATCCTCCATTTATTTCCGTTAAATTAGATTAATACCATGAAAACCCACAAACCGGTATAATTTTGACAAACGGAAAATAAAACCACAAAATGGTATACCCATCAGCTGTCACGTGTTTTCCAACTTAGCAATTTAATGATAAAACTTAATGGAAACTAACAAAAGTTAATTTGTCACAAATATACCAATTTAGGGATTTTTGTAATAAATAGAATTAGTTTGAGATAAAATTATCATCGGTGTGCTAATTTAGAGTTTTTTTTTTAGTATTAACTCTTTAATTTATTCAAATAAGTCTTGGACATTTTTCTTTCAAAAGTACAATCAAAATCTTTTGATGAATAATCATATGAAATTGCCTACATGTCACTAAGAGTGCGTTTGGTAACATTTCTGTTTAAAAATTGTTCTTAACAAAAATAGAAAAAAGTATTTCTGTTTCAGGGAACAATTTTTGAACAAAAAAACACGTTTGGTAAACTGTTCCAGAAATATAAAAGGAATAGAAACACGTTTGGTAAATTTATATAATTTTTTATTTCTTTTAATTTTTTAATATTTTTATTTTATTTTTTCTATTTTCTTTCTTATTTTTCTTATTTTCTTATTTACTTTTCCTTTTTTTTTTTTTTTTTTCTTTTTCCTTTTTCTTTTCTCTTCTTTTGGCCGGTCGCCGGCTGGGCCATGGCCGGCGACCGGCCGGCGAGGCCGGCGGCCTCGCCCAGCCACGGCGAGGCTCACCGGGGGCCGGCGACGCTCCGGCGAGGTCGCCGGCCAAAGAAAAAAGAAGAAGAAAAAAGAGAGAAGAAAATAGAAGAGAGAGAGAGAAAAAGTGTTTCTAAAATGTGTTCCAAAAACAAGAAACAACTTTTTTTTGTTTCTTGTTTCTGTTCCAGATGTGTTTCTGGGAACAAAAAAATACTTTTGGAACAAAAACGCAACCAAACGCGTTTCTGTTCCTTTTTTGTTTCCAGGAACAAAAAAACAGAAAAAGTGTTTAAAAACAGAAAAAAAAAAAAAAAAAAAAAAGAATAAAAACAAACGCAGCCTAAGAAACCGAGCATTGTCTCGCCCCATCGAGTATGACATCATCCCATGTAAAACGCATCAGGATGGTCATACCTATAAGGAGCTTCATTCCGAAATGCATCCACGAACGACATCCCATTGACTTGGGAGCATCCAAACTGAATCGAGTATCGCCCTGTGTAAAAAACATCAGGACGGGTTCACACCCCACATAAAACGCATCAAGGTCTTAGGTGATCACACAGGCATACCATCACACAATCCATTTCTTATCTTTTTCATTTAACCCATGTGATACTCATGCGATATGCCATATCACTCATCAAATGCCACTATGTTACACACATGCATCATATTACATTATATAATGCATAATTTAATTCATAAATCCATGGCATATAGAATACTTATCAACATAAGATAAAGTAGTCATAATCCGCAATACGTTCACATCATTATTACGTGTCATCAAAATCATCATATAATCCTTCTTTTATTTATGTAACATATCACCCTACCATAACGTACCCTAATAATATGCCATAAGACAATGTCACGTCGTCTCGAACACACGTGACACATACAACACACAACACATAACTCATATAACACATATAACTCATAATTCATATACTACATACCCCAAATAAAACGTCTAACACATAATCCATATAATACATAACACGCATAATACATCTAACCAATAATTCCTATATCACATAACCCATATCACGCATTGAGTACATAACACATAATCCATATATAGCATCTAATCACATAGTATATACCCCACATAACACGTATAGTATATAATAGCCTACTATCCTATTATGGCACATACAACAACATATCCACTTTATATAACTCAATCCGATAACTCATCAACCTAAACGTGAGAGCTAATCATCCTAGGCTCAATAACTTATCACTTTGAAACTCGATAACCTATTAGTAAACGTTCGATAGCCTATCTAAGTCCACTAATCGCTTAGCACGCAACATGCGCTTATCACATTAATAACTCATCATTTAACCATAAAGAAGTCCTAAACTACTTCATAAATGCAACAAAAGCCCTAATCAAATGCTAGAAAGCCACTCACAAACTAATCCAAGCTTTGTAAAGCAACGGGGAAGGTAAGACAAAGTTGGACAACGGCTGGTCGCATGTGTACAATGCGCAGGTGAGCTAGGCTATGGCTGGTCGCAGCTCTGGTGGCAGCTCGACAGCGGTCTAGCGGTGGTTCAGCATTAGCATAGCCTTCGAGCTTCGCGAGGGACTAAACCGTAGAAAAAACAAACGAGAGGGAGCTGCTGTAGGGGCTGGACAATACCGAACAACCCTTAAGGAGGCTAGTTGGTTGGCTTTGAATGGCAACACAAATGGCGGTCTAGTGTCGAGGTTCGAAGGACAGTCGCTGATAAAGGAAGAACAAGAAGAAAAAATGAAGAAACAAGCTTGAAATGAAAATGAAAACAGAGGTGGTGGCTTCGGTGATGTCAAGGGGAGAGAGAGGGTAAGTTTGAGAGCATTCAAGTGAGAAAATGAAAGTGAGAGTGAGAGAGAGGGCAAGAGGCCAATGGTGAAGGAGGAGAGGAAGGAGAGAGAGAGAGAGAGAGAGAGAGAGAGAGAGAGAGAGAGAGAGAGAGAGAGAAGAGAGAGAGAAGTCTTGTCCAATTAATGCATTGCATTCTAAGTCTTCCAAATCTCTCAAATTTAGGGTTCCATTTATTGAGGAAGTGACATCTTGAAAAGGAAAAAGGTAAGAGTGAGGGGGAGATGGGTGGCCGACAGCTTTAGGGGGAGAGGGAGGAGAGAGAGACAAGAAGAAATCTTGCTCATAAATGCATATCAAATCCCTTGGCTCATGTCAAGGTGACTTAAGAAAGAAGCAAAATCCTTGCATTAATGGAAGATAAATTTGCACTCAAGTGACTAGCCTAGGTGGCTTCATCCCTCCAAATTGCCACCCAATGCATGCTTGTGTTGACCCTCCTTAGCCATTTTCTATCTTTGCCCTTTTGTCCTTAGGTTAAATGGAAGGGCATTTCGGTCCTTTCACCAAGATCTCGCACACTATTCACATCATTTCATACACTTAATGTCAAGATCTTGTCAAAAGAAAGATTGATGGGCTTAAAGGGCCCATGGGCCTCCCCTTGGCCGCCCACCCCTTGGGCATGTAGGCCTTGGGCCACCCACTTGGACTCGAGCCCACTCAAGTCCTCGTTTGTGGCCCGTTTCCTCATTTTCGAACTTTTAAGTCTCACCGATGAAAATCGAGTTTTCATCCCAAAGTAGCATTTCCGATGCCTTCATGGTTTATCAACCCTCAAGGTAATCCCGTCCGATGATCGCTTGCCAAAATAATTTCATTTTGCAATTCGGGTCGAAACGAGGATGTCGCATCATATCATGCTCATATGATCAATTTCATAGAACTACTAGATCTTAGAGGGAATCTTCAAAGGTTTCATGCTTGAAGTTTTTTTTTTTTTTTTTTTTTATTCTCATGTAGTCATTACCCATCAATAACTTGATTATTTTTGTACATAGAAGGAAATATTACTCATAAGGAACCCCATTGAAAAACTATCGTGTGTGATATTTAAATAGTTAGTGAACGCATCATAATACAGAATCACCACAGGCAATGATAGATTTAGCCAATTGCCTTGAATGTTACTAATTTCATATTATTAAAAAAATATGTCGAGGAATATCAGTATAATATATTTATATAAAATATAGGACAAAATAGAGATTCAATCAAAATGCATCATGAGTTGTCTTCGACTTTTTTTCCATTGTGGGAAACGCATTCATCTTCAACAATCACTTTTCAGCTAGTGAATTAATTCCTTTTATGATTATTTTTCTTCAAAAACAGCTAAAAATAGTTACTATATCAATATTTATCTTTTACTTAATATATAAAAACTTAATTTTGATCTTTAGCAATCCATGCAAGTTATGCCTCATGTGGCAAAATAAAATAAAGAACTTGCATTGACTTTTTTATTTCTTTTTAGCCACCAAGTTATCTTTCAACAACTGATCAATTCAAACATACTTAAAATTATATTTGGGAGTATTTTACAAAAAAAAAAAAAAAAATGAAGAGAGATAACTGCAACGGGATTGGCCATTGTTTATAAGAATAGCTCGGCCATTCAAGGAACCCAAAATCCATCGAGGAAATTGGGCTTCCTTGTATTATGAAGGATCTCTATTGAGTACTCCTATTAAGGGCCTAATTTCCTAAAAAGCCCTAACTTTAGGTCCAATCTAAATTTTACCCTGAATTTTTTAACTAAAAAGAAACTCTCAACTTTCACTCTAATTCCAAATCTATCCACAAGTTCAAAAATCTTCACTAATTTCTTCAAAATTACCAACACTAGGAGTAATATCAAAACCCACATCTTCATTAATACTCTCGTATTTGTATAAAACAATAACAGTCTTTTTTTTTTCTTTTTTTTTGTGACCCAGGGGAACCCCGCACAGCCGATAGCTGGGAGTAAACCCCTGGGGAGGCACGTAGGAAACCACCACCCACGCACCCCGGGTAAGTCGCCAAGTGTCTCCACCTGCCTCCCTGCAACTTGCGTTGCAGGGGATTCGAACTCCGGCCTCCAGCGTGGAGGTCCTGGAGCCTACCAGCGGAGCCACCCTCGCGGGTGGTACAATAACAGTTTTTGATATTGATAATCTTGAAGAAACTAGTGGCGATTTTGGGACGCATGGGCAAATTTGAGACTAAATTGAAAGTAGAAGATTTTTTTAGACAAAAAAGGTTTATTGCATAATTGAAATTAGACTAAAGTTTGTGGTTTTTTAGGGAATTAGCCCCTTTATAAAGTTTCTCAACTTTTGACCTCGCTATGCTAAATGTATGACACTCATGAGATTATTAGAGTGAGAAGGAAATCGAAAATTAGAGAGTTAGGATTTAATATCATCATTCTAAGAATTTTAAGCATAGATTCACATTTATTAGGAGATTGTTCATATGCTCTCAAATAGGGATGAGCATTGATCCAGAATTGATCCTAGACTGACCCTAGAACAACCCAATCTTACTAGTCCTAGTCCAGTTCCCAAGGGGACTGGGCTAGTCCTAAGGTTCTTAAAACCTATACTGTGCTAGTTGGTCCTTAATGCTCAGACTTTAGGGTTGATCCAACCTGAATCACTCTTGTAATTTTTCTTCTTTTTTTTTTTTTTAAATGCTAGGTATAGAAACTAAAGTGCCCATCCCATCCTCTTCTTTTGTCCTTTACCTCTCCCTCTCTTGAAATATCACTCTCACTCTCTCCCTCAATCTCATGGTCTCTCCCTTATTCTCATGTTCTTCTTGACCTCTCCATGGCTCGATCTCTTTCTCTCTCTTGCTTTAGCAATGACTCTCCCTACTCGTTTATTCTTCATCGATGTCGATGCGAAGACTTTAGGATCTCAACAATTTAGATTGATCATCATTTGCAGTCAACATCTACATCTCAAAAGTAAGTCCCTTCATGCTCTGTTCTAAGAGAAATAGGGGCCAAGAATCTCAACTTTAATGGCTGCATTCATCTTGCATCTTCTTCGACAATCACAGTAATAATTTCTTTTTTTTAATATTTGATGCGTCAACATAAATATTGTTAACTTGAACAAACATCTAATCATTTGAAAAAAACAAAACAAAACAAAACGGAGCTTGTAACTAGGGTCCCTGTCAAAATATGTAATATCATAATCTCCCTTCTCATGCCCAAAACAAAGATGATAAATTTGCGGATCTAATCATGTGGCATTATGGATTCTTAATTCAACTCACACAGATGATATAAGTAGTGAGATGTCCTATTAATTTCACTAATGGTAATTTCAACTTAAAACTATTTTTAAGTATTAATTATGTTTGTTGTTTGTTTTGTTTTAGTGTTAATAATTTGAAGTTATCTTTTAAGAATGAACAAGAAATGAATTTTTATAATTCATGATTTATATTACGCATTTTGAACTTTTAATTGTTTGGGAAAAAGCCACCAAAAACCCCCAACTTTGCTTGGAGTGACAGATTTACCCCAAACTTTGTTTTGTGACGTGAAAAATCCCGAAGTTTGCTAACTGTGACACATTTACCCCAAACTTTTATTTGTGACACAAAAAACCCTGAACTTTCATTTGTGTGACACATTTACCCTAAATCATAGGGGCATTTTGGTCTTTTAACTTTTAAAAACTTTTTTCTTTTTTTTCTTCTTCTTCTTTCTTCCCTCCGCCGGCCATGGCGGAGGGAAGCCGGCGTCCGGCAAGGGCACCCCTCGCCCGACGCCGGTGAGGGCGGCCCTAGCTAGCCCAGGCGAGGGTGACCCTCACTCGACGCCAGCGAGGGCGGCCCTAGCCAGCCCAGGCAAGGGCGACCCTTGCCCGACTCCGACTTCCCTCCGCCGAAAAAGGGAAGAGAGAAGAAGAAAAAAATAAAAAAGAAAAAATAGAAACAATAAGACGAAAATACCCTTAATGGGGTAAATGTGTCACAGCTTAGCAAACTTCGGGGTTTTTCACGTCACAAAACAAAGTTTGAGGTAAATCTGTCACTCCAGGCAAAGTTGGTGATTTTTGGTGGCTTTTTCCCTAATTGTTTAATTAATTTTTCACATGTTCTTCTTCTATGGTTTGTTACTTTTGATAAGTGGAAAATTTTGTTATTGCCTTATCTTAGACTTCTATATGATTTGTATAAGTGTTTGCAATTTGGTACTATTTGGTGCCTTGGAGCTTATGCAAACCTGAAACGGGTTTTATGTTGAATCATTATTCTCTGTCGATGAAGATCCATTTGAACAGGCCCTTTGTGTTATTCTTTGTTACCAAACTCCTAGTGAAACCGACTCTGATTTGGATTCTAAAGATCTTTTTCACATATCCCTCACCTTTGCAGAACAAGACCCGAATATATATTCCAGTCAAGTTCGTTATCCTCATTTCCCTATTGAAATATTCACTTCAAAGTTTGTTAAACCAATCACGGTCATTGCTCTTATAGACATTAGTGTCAGTTCTTCAATTTTAGACATTAAAGTTCTTCCTGAAAAATACTAGACTTCTTGTATTTGGTATTTCAACTCTGCCTCAAGAGATGCTTTTTCTACACATGTACAAACTACACCTGTAACTATCCAATTCTTTCCTTAGTATTCTATAACCATTAAAGCCTTTGGATCTAGTCTTCCCAATAAAGATTTGATCATTGGTTGGGACATTTTGACTCATATTTCTCAACTTCGAATCATTTCTGGAAAATACCTTAAGTATAAAGGCTAATTCTCTGAATTTGTCAATATCCAGAGGCTCTTCTCTATTCAAATGAGTATATTAGATCCAATCATGCAAAATTTATTAGAATTTTATTCATAATCCCATTCTAAATTCTCGCAAAAATGTTCCCATCCTTTGTGGAAAAATCCAAAGTTTTTTGTTCATCTTCCTTTCAAAAAAAAATTAAGACATAAATCCTACCAAGGCAAGTCACATGAGAATGAATCCATGACATCTTGCTTTTGCTAGAAGGAATGCTTAGAGTTACTACAGCAATGCCTTATTGAAATCTTAGATTTTCAATGGGCTTGCAAAGCTTTCTATATTAACAAATGAGCTGAGCAAAATAGAGAAAAAACTATTCTTGTAAAAAATTATTAACCCCTTAATCTCTTCCTCCAAGATGACAAGTGTCATTTACCCTCTAGGAATTCCCTTTTTACTAGGCTATCTAAAGTCCACATCTATTATATTATAATCTCAAAGTCGGATTTTGACAATTGGGGATTCATCTTGAAGACAGGGTCAAGATAGGGTTTTGTATTTCAAACCAGCATTTTCAATGCAAAGTCCTTCCTTTTGGCCTCAAAATAGCCCATTCCCTATTCCAAAAAGGTCATGTGTCGCATCTTCCAATCAATCCTATCGAGTGCAGTTCTACATTGATGACATATTACTTTACAGCCCTAATGAAGAATCTCATTGCTGACTTCTCGAGCAGTTTGCAGACATTGTAAATAAATATGGAATCATGCTCTCTCAAAGAAAGATGAATATTATCCAAATAGAAATTGAATTTCTTGGCATACACCTCAATAAAGGTACATACTATCTAGGATCATACATTACTCAGGAATTGTTGAAACTTTTAGAAGAAAATTTCACGACAAAACAAGTTCTGCAATTTTTTGGGATAATTAATTATCTCAAAGATTTTATTCTCAATATTACAAAATTACTACTTCCGTTACAATTAACGCTAAAGAAGAACCCTCCACCTTGGAATAGAGCTCAAACAAAAGTAGTTGTAGAGCTAAGAGAAGTTGTGCAAACTTTTCCCCTATTGCAAATACCATCTACTAGGAAGAGAGTCTTTCAGACTGATGCGAGTGATAAATACTAAGCAGCCATACTATTTAAAGAAATAGATAGTAAACGACACGTTTGCACTTTAAAAAGTGGAAAGTTTTCCCAAGATGAAATGTATTATCATTCTACTTTCAATGAGATATTGGTAGAAAAGAATAGAATGAAAAAAATTGAGTTTCATCTTATTGGCCATCATTTTCTGGTAGAATTGGATATGACATCTTTTCTTCAGATGACCAAATTTAAGCATAAACAAATTATTCATTCTCAGCTACTTCGATAGGTTGAATGGTTTTCAAAATACTCTTTCAAGACCAAACATATTGCAGGAAAGAAGAATGTGTTTTCTGATTTTCTCTCCAGACCAAAGGTACCGGCAAAGATTAATATGTACATTTTGAGGCATGCTTTTTTCCAACAAGAAAAGTACAAGATTGAAAGAATGCAAAATTGGTCAAGTCTGGAATACCCCTAGGAAATCATTAAACAAATCTAGAATAACAACCTCATTGAATATCTCGACAATCTACTGTGGCAATGCCACACAAATTTATCTAGGCTTCATAGAGGCTCAATTCTTGATCCTTTTGGATTAAACTCAATATATCCATTCATACATCCTTTAATCTAGAAGAAAGATGATTTCTCTTGACAAACTTTGATTGTTGTTATGGTATTTGACCAATAAGCATTTAATAGCTATTGAATTTCCCACCAAAAGGTTCATTGCCAAGTTAACTAGGCTGTTTGTGCTTGGTCGTAACATTGAAAACGAAAGCAATAGGAACTTCTAGTTGTACCCAACTGATTTATTTTCCTATTTATTGGAAGCATCTCTTCCAACAAGAACTAAAAATTGCCCAAGCAAAACTAGAGACACACACCATTGTGCTTTTATATGGACCGTGGACTTTTGTACGGGATAATGGTACCCTTATGTTGACGCCTTAATTTTATTATTTAGGCTTATTTTATTTTATTAATTAAGTTTTTAATTTAATTTATTTTGTCTTTTCAGATAAATAGATAATAAAAAGAGAAAACAACAAAAAAACAAACAAATAAAAGCAAAGAAAAAAAAAAAAAAAAAGCAGCAGCCCCCCCTTTCTTCACGTGGGCTCGCACGACTTGCCCCCCCCTTTTCTCCTTCTTTTTCCTCCTTCTTCTTCCTCGCTCCTTCTTCCTCGCTCCTTCTTCCTCCGCCTTTGTAGTTCACGCGCAGAAGACGACGACGCGCGCAAAGGACGGCCTACGGCCAAGAGGAGTAGGCCGACGTCGTTCCGGAGAGGAAAAGATCTCAGGCGCCATCATTGCCGAGCATGCTTCGCTGATGGGACGCCGGTCCAGCCAAGGAGAACCGTTCGGCGCGCGAAGGGGACCGCCGGTCGAAGCTCCGTCAACCGGACCTCCTCGCCTATAAATAGCGGAGCACTTCCGTCGTCGAGAGGGGGAGCGAGCTCCGAGATCTTCCCACTGAGAGACTTCGGGGGAGGAATCGAAGAGCGAGCGAGAGAGAGGCGGATCGGGTCGCAGCCCTTGGACACCCCACTGAGAGACTTCAGGGGGGTCCGAAGACTCGCGGCTGCGGATCCAAGCTTCGCCGGAGGAGAAAGTAGGGGAGAGAGGAGGAAGCGCGAGCGGCGAGGCGAGCGAGCGAGCCGATGACGCCCAAATCGACCGGATCCGGGATTCGCCGTCGCCGCACGCCGCGTCTTCGCCACCACTCCGACGCCGTTGCGGTAGCCGATTCGCCAAGGTTGCACCAGATCTGGAAATTGCAAGGACGCCGTCGCCAATCCGCCGCCGGTACCTACAACCCTTTGTCAGCCACCACCAGGTATCCGCCGCCTCCGGTCGCGTAGTCGCCGTCACCCCCCGTGCCGCCGCCGCCACACCGATGCACTGCCGTCCTCACCGGCCCGGGTCGGACCCAACCCGCGGATCCGACCCGGGTCGGTTTTTATATTATTTTAATATAAAATAATATTTTAAATAAATAAATAAATAATAAATATTTTATTTCAAAAAAATCAAAAAAATCATAAATGTATTATTTTCAAAAAGTAATTAAAAATGTTGAAAAATGTTTTATTTTCTAAAAAAATCAAGAAAAATCAAAAATACTTTATTTTCTAAAAAGCATTAAAAAACATAAAAAAATATTTAAAAATATTTTATTTTCCAAAAAAAAAATAAAAAAATTCAAAAAAAAAAAAAAAACAAAAAGGCTTGTATTTTTCCAAAAATACCAAAAAAAAAAAAAAAAATCCCTTTTATTTTCCAAAAAAAATAGAAAAAGGTCCCAAAAATGTTTTTCTCCACAAATGCATGGAAAATCCCTCAAGCATCCAAAAAAATCTCAAGGTTTAAACAAAATTAGGTACCGAAAGGGCATTAGTGATTAACTAGTGTAATCAAGTCCCCGATCCTAATTTCTCTGGTTGCGCAGAGCGAGTATTTCTCCCGATACTTCGCTTGGGTTTCTAATCGACCCACCCCAAACCGATTAGTGGCGACTCCGTTTTAAAATTAATTTGCAGGTTAAAAACTTGAACCATTAAGTCGTGAATTGGTGGACTTGGGAGAGTCCGGGCTTAATTAATTTCAGCCGAGCCATTAGCCTCCTTAGGCGCCCATACCCGATTGCGGGCGTCGAAAAAAAGAGGTCGCGACAGCTTGGCGACTCCGCTGGGGAAGATTTGAGGACTTAGGCCATTTTTGTCTTGTTTAAATTCTTTACTAACTTAGGTTTTTTTCTTTATGCAGGTCAAAAGCTTAGAAATTTATTTTAATTTTGCTTAAAATAAATTATCTTGTGATTATAAACTATTGTGCATGATTTACTGTTTTAGCACTACACATGGCACACACAACCCGGCCGCCGGACCTGGGCCGCCATAGGATTTCTAGGATGGTGTTAAGAAAGATACGACCTCGAACGCGAGACTGCGATGTAGAGGTTGCCTTTCTTTTCCCCGAATTTCTTAGCCGAGGTTAGGAGGGTATGCTGCTAACGCGAGACTGCGACGGGCGGATATCCTTTTAATCTCACCAATCCTTCTCGCTTAGAAATCGAGCCGCACGTCTCATGCGCATGTCTTTGTGCTTGCCATTTTTCTTTAAAAGCAAAGTGATTTCTTTACTTGTTACTCGGTCTTTTTATTTGGCCCATGGCAATTTAGGATAAGTTTTTCAAGTCCTAGTTTATATGCGATGGGGAAAGACGATATCCAGTTCATTCCTACTCCCAAGGCGGAGCTCTTCAGATGGTGGGGTCAATTAGATCAGTTTGCCCAAGAGCGTGTGAAGGCCAAAGTCGGTCATCTCCTATCGTTGATCCGAATCACTGTTCGCCCTGAAATCATACAAGCCATGGCACATTTCTGGTGCCCAAAGACGACTACTTTCATATTTGGTAGATTTGAGCTAACCCCAACTTTGGAAGAATACAGTATCATCACTGGAATGCCTCTCGAGAATAAGCTTGTCAGACCATCAACAGGCATCATCCCGTTGCGTGGATTAGCGCGACTTTTAAGAACTGAAGTTCATGTTATGAGGCAAATTCTTGAAAACAACCATAATACCTGCCCACTAGAATTTATGAATGCTTGTTTTCAAAATCAGCCTATGACCCAAAAAAGTGAAATTTTCCTCCTGGCCTTTTTCGGATTCATCATTTTCCCCTATCAAAGAAATGTCATAAGTCCTAAGATGGCATGGATAGTTGATCGGGTCTTGAGGGGGCAAAATTACGTCAACATGATTTTAACTGAAACATTCCTATCCTTTAATCGTTTTAAAGATAACACGGAGAAAATCATGCGGGTCTCTCCTGAAATTTTACAAGTCTGGTTCTTTTCCCACTTAAGTGAATTCCGAGACTTCATGCGATCGTCTGAAACAAATACTTTCGAGAATCCATTACAAAAATTTATGGTTTTAGGACCATACATTCCCAATCAAAGCTGTTTAAATTGGATAAACTTCCTAAGAGACCCAGCTCCTGAGGCATTCCAATGGTGTGCTGGTTGGTTCCATGAAAAGAGAGCTCGCTTCGCTTACAAACGTTGCCGCCCAATCCCGTTGCTTGGCCTCACTGGCGCCATTCCCTACTACCCATATCGGGTGGCACGACAATATGGAGCCCTTCGGAGATCCCACCGCCTTTCAAGAGGATGATCCCTCCAGTTCTTTTCGACACAAACCGTGACTACGCATTTGAAATTTCTATCGCCGAGGAAACCCGGGATAAATGCCATCGCAAAAGGATCGTGGTACTTGAAGGGCTTGAGGGAGAAGAAAGAGCCCACCACGCCTCGTGGACTACATCCACAATCATCACATCCCGACAAGGTGGAAGCCATCGGTCCCTCGCTCAATCGAGAAAGCAGCCCACACGAGCAAGCGAGATTACGCAAAGGGATTTGGGAATAGACTCGAATACATATCTCGGAGCCGGTCAAGAAAGCAAGCAACCTTTGCGGGAACAAGGCTCCCCGTCGCATATAAGCTAGCGAAATCGTTGTCTTCCTTAGTGTTTATTTTGTGAAAGCTTTGTCCCTTTGTTTAGGGACTTTTCTTTAATATCTAGTACTTTGTTATGTCATTTCAAGTTCTAGATGCTAGAAGTCTGTAAAATCCTCTTTCGATAAATAAAAATAGATAGATCGTTGCCATGGGTCAATCTTTATCTGCTCTGCGCTCATTCATTGTTTTCACAAAAACAGGTAATCATGAATCGCCAACTATCAGCCACTCGCGAATGGCCTCGTGTGATAAGGGCAGATCAGAATGATGTACAAAATCGCCTCGCCAACATTGAAGATGGCGTAGGACAGATGTCCATTGTCCTTCGACAACTCTCGAGGCAAATGGAATCCATTCAAACTGAGCCTAACTCCATAGCTGCTTTAAGCACTGTCATGACACCTACGAATTTGCTAGGAAATAGCCAGTACCATGGACAGCTTGAAAAGATCATGAAAAAGTTAAACCAGCTGCAGGGGAAGAATCCCATGGACTTGTCCAATTACGCCGGCATTGAAATCCCCGAAGAGCTCAAAGCACCCGAATGCGAAACGTATGCCGATACCTCTCGCCCGAGACCTACTTGCAGCCTACCTAGCCCGAAGGATGATTCAATCATACCGGTCAAGCTTGACCGGCCCCGCCTTGCGATGGTACATTGTCGGGAAGATTAGTCCCCTTAAAACCTTGAGGGAATTAATCCATGCTTTCCACCAGAATATAATATTGACATCAGCCCTAACATCGCCTTGCCCTATGAAGAACCGATGATCGCGAGCGCGAGGAGCCGTTAGTCGCCGAGATAGGAGAAGAAGATGTCAATGAAGCCTTGCATGATAAATGGGCGACTGAGCAGCATCAAATTACTAAAAAGTTTCCCACTAGGAAAGGCAAGGAACCTGTGTACGAGATCAACGACACGGAGCCTGTTCAAGACCAGGGCATGACAAGACAGCTCCCCAAGCTTACTCCAAGAGCTAGGGTCCAAAGAATACCAACCCCTATCAACCTGGAAAGTGAATCAGACAGTGAGACTCTAATGTCTCTCACTTCCCTTGACAGAACCAAGCTGGCAAAACGAAGAGCCTTACTCAAAAGGTCTGGACCAGAAGCCAAGAGAAGAAAGCCTAAGCAAATCAATTTAGCATCTACCGACGAGCCACCGCACCAAAGCTCCGAGCATTCCCAAGAATACAGCTTTGAAGGCTACCATCCCCTAGAGTACAACCCTGAAGACTTCCCATCTTTAGAATACAGCCCCAAGGATTTCCAACATTACTTCGACAATGAAACGACGATTCATCGTATAACCTGTTTCCTACTCTCACCCGGGGATGAAGGCCCGCCGAAGAGGAAACATACGTCTTTATCCGCTACGATCCTAATGAAGTACTAAGCTCGTCCTCTAACCGAGAGGATAGCTTCAATACTTCATCCTCATTCGGAAATTTTGACCCCGAGGAAAGCAATGGGGTAATCTCGGTAGAGTCCAACTTCCCCAAACAGGAAAATTCACCACTACGATGAATATACAAAGTGGGAAAACCAAAGTGGCCTAACCAAGACATATCAAGCTCGTCTTGCCCCCATAGGATCATGACCCCCATAGAAATGTGGATACCCAATTTCCGCAGTACAACGGCACGACTTGCCCCGTGGCTCACTTGCAGTATCTTCATGCTGAAATGAGTCAAGATATGGCCGATATTATTTACAACTCAGGGCGTTCCAAGAAACTCTTACGGGATCTGCAGTACAATGGTTCTGCACAGCAAATATTCACCTCATAAGGGATTGGAGCGAGCTGACTTCCACATTCTTGCATCAGTACCAAAACCAGATTGGAATTGAACGCCTTGCGAGAGTTTGGCTTACTTCAAGAAGACCAATGGAGGATATCCGAGCATACGCAGGAAGGTGGAGGGCTTTCATGATGCAAACTCACCCTCAACTGGCTGAGGAGGAGTTAATAAAACAATTCATAGAAGCTTTGTCCTGCAAGCATCGCAGTTGGCTGCATGGGTTACACTTCCGTAGCTTCAACGAGGTAGTCATCGCATGTGAATACTTCGAGTCTGCATCAAGGCGAGGAATTCAAAGACGCTTAGCTTCAAGACCAGCACTATCAAAGCGCTCCTTTACATAGGAGTTCTCATGAGTTTTACTTGTAATTTCATGTTTCTTATCTTGTCTAGTGTGCTACTTGTTGTATTTTCCATTCCAAGTACTCTATTGTACAGTTCTAATATTCTGTTTTAAGAGCATGAGGCGGTGCTCCAAACCAGCCCGGTGATGTTATCCAACCATGAAAAGAAAATATCATCCAAGGAGAATACTGAGGGCTGGGCTTCCTCATGCTTTTTCTCCCCCAAAGACCTATTTTGAAAATAAAAATATTTTATCACCCAAAAGCTTTTGTCAAAACAAGATGATAAATTTAAGCACGTTTGTCTTTCTAACCCTCTCACTTCATGTCTCAGAAGATCATTCCCATCTCTTCTGACTTAGTGTGACAGGGGGCATTTAAAGCTGGCACATCACGTGAACTCGCCGAGTTCAAAGACACTCTTCTAGCAAGGCAAAGGGGCAAACGAAAGATCGTCCCACTTCGAAGAAGGTAAGTTTTATCCTCTGAATATAATTTTGGAAATGATGTCCTCTCTCTTTTATTTACAGGAAACGAATAGGTACAGGCATACGGTTGAAATCAAGCCGTCCCCAGGAGCTCTGTGCACTCCACCTTGCTCCTGCCCAACTCCTTCACAAACCCGAACAATATCTTTTCCCTACAACGTGCCTGAGCAACTAGATGTTGTTGTTTCGTCAACGGGATTTCCAGCTTTGACGAGTCAAAAAGCACAGAAAAGGAATTCCTTCTCTTGAATTGGCTACTGTCAACAGGGAGAAAATCTAGACAGTTGAAGCGGTCTCTAGCCCCTATTCAAAATGGGGACCTAGAAACCTCACTTCGTGCTCCTGATGCCTGCTCTCTCAAGAAGTGATTGCCTTCAGAGAATTGGAAGTTTTGATTATCCATCTCAAATTCCACAGAAGCTTGAAGTACATGACTTTGCTCAATGCTGCTAATGGTCATATGGTCCAAAATAAAATTCCACGAAAAGAAGGCGTTGAAGATGAATCAACGACCAGCAACCATGCATACGTGGCCATAAATGAGGAAGGCCAATTGAAGGAAACATTGAACTATGTCAAGACGAAAAGGCTGTCATCAACATTCAAATATCCCTAGGAGTCAGCAAATACAAACTTTAGAGAAGAGTAATTTGGTATCGTTTCCAATACTCCCAATTCCGAACTCACTTTTGACATATTTTCTTCTATTGACAGGAAGCATATGATTCAAGAAACAAGCTTAATAGTTAATTTGGACAAATCAAATGACATGTGTCGATTTACCTAACTTGGTATGAAAGGACGTGTCGTCCAGGAGTCGGTTCGGTTAAATAAAAAAGAAAGTGCCCTACGGACACCGTCGGCGCCTCTAGCCGAGTGGTATTCGGGAAGAAGCAAAACGGTCCGAAGTCGGGGGTTCGAATCCCCGACGCGGCAGTTAGCCGCTTGGTAAAAAATATAAAAAAATATAAAAAAAATTTTTGCTTCTCTTGGCGCTTGCAAATTACGAGAAAGCAGATGACCTAACGAAACAAAAGACATAGGACTTCGTGTCCCACTTACACTTCAGGTCCATCCAATCCAATGAAGGGTAATGTTGTATCGCTTCCAAGTTATTCAACTCTTGAAAGAGTTTTTGACTAACATGATCCCTTTTATCTGTTGCAGGATCACTTGACCGTAAAAAATGCGGATAACAAATCAAGGAAAGACATGTCAAATTCTGATAAGCTCTCCTAAGCGAAATGGCATCCCGAGTAATCACCAAAGCAAATGGCGTAGAAAATCTTCAGGCCTCAACTCGCCGACTAATTGAGCTATTTGTACATCTTCTCTTCTGCGGGGGCAAAAGCGAGATGCCCGATCGATTCCCAACCCCGACCGATCATTCATGTGTCATATTCCTAATCAATAGGGACAACCATCGACGTCCATTTGCGAATAACCCTTTTGATGTTCAAAATCTAACATATTTGGAAACACCATTATGTTAGCCCCTAAAGTTGTCAATAGGGTTTTTTTTGAGTCAAAACCATTCACTTGTTTTGAAAAGTTCAAACTCCATCATATTCGAAATGTTGCATGTCGTTTCCGGATGAATTCGCATGATGATTTTGCCTATCTAAGTCACTGATTCCACTGAGGATTATTAGAATAGACAGCTAAGTGAAGAATACAAGATCAATTGAGCATGCTGGATGAGGCACGTCAGAATGATGACAGGCAAGCTATCTCCTACACACAGTCCCCCCCATCTATACACTTGTGAGATGAGTGCGAGAAGATTCCATGGCTGCGGGGTAAAAAGTTCTCTCGCGAATGGTACGATAACCAAAACAGTGAGAGGCATTTCATTGCTCACCCCATTGAGCCCCATACACCGATGAAATTTCTGTCCTATCCCCGTCAAGAACAACCCCTACACCGGGCAGATTAGAAGCGAAGCAAAGATCACAAGGCGAGAAGAGAGATAGAAATTTTCTTGCTCGCACTTGCATCAATCTTTGGGTGTCTTTATTGCATATGAACACTCACATTAATTTAAGTGCCCTAGAGTCATGAAAAGCAATTCTTTCTTTACGCACTTGTATCTATTGTACAACTCAATTGAGTCTGTAAATTCACCCTCAAATGGAGGCAAAGCAGAAGCTACTGCCGTTTGAGCAGCATAATCAAAAGCGCCGGCAAAAGATGAAGACTTAATAGTCTAACAAAGGCGTTTGCTTGAACTTGTCAAGATCAGATCTCAAGCAACAAGAAAAAAAACAGGGGCATAAAAAGCAGTGTACCTGGTAAAAGCAAGGTCAATGCCCATGAATGAAGAACTGGAATAGAAATAGGGGCATGAAAAAGCAGTGTGCCTGGTAAAAGCAAGGCCAATGCCCCCAAGAAAAATGCAGCCAAGAAAATGTTGCTGTTATGGTCCATAGAACCTCCATTTGACAGTGAGAAGAAAGACTGGTGACAAATGCTAAGGCAATCACCAGCTCTCACCCTTTTACACATGAATTAAGCCTACATTACATCCCATTGTAAAAGTCTCTTCAGACTAGGGGCACTTCAATTAACGTAGGATTTCATATGTCTATAAGTATCGCTCGAAGAAGTACGAGCAAGACTATTCTATCTCTTTTCGCGGACTCTTGACTTGCAAACCTGGAGATGATCGTGTGGCACTTCGTTCATGAGCCTTGACCTCGACGGTCCCATTTGATGAGCTATTGACCAAGTCTTCATCACAATTTCAACAAAGACCTCTCACATTTGTAAAGTCGTACCATTTGCGAGAATACTCGGATCTCTGCGACATGATGACAAAGTGAGACAAAGTGTGGTCCTTATAAATCCTGCATCAATGGTCAGGATAAAACAGCCTTTCCCATGAGAACGAGTGAAAAGTCCTTTCAGACTGAACGTCCCTCATCTGGCATGCTTAAGACATCTGCATTCTAAATGAAGGTTGTTTTTCTAAATCTTCCCGGTGGAAATCGATGATGTAAAATTGACAAAATTATCATGCATGAATCTCATTTGAGCTCATGAATTTACAGCATAAACAATCATGTGTGCATATTGTGCAAATAGCAAGCATACTCTCAGAGATCAGAGATATTGCAGGAAAGCATATCTCTATCCCCATTTGTCTTAAAGTACCTACCATTGTCCAGGTACTCTCTTATTAACGCTCAACCTATTTGAGTCGTCCCTTGAGTTTGGGTGCTTATTGCTGTCTAGGTATCCCCTTTGTCTTTGAGTACCAGCCACCGTTCGGATACTCCCTTTTTCCTGACACTCGACCTATTCGAGTTGTCCCAAGAGTATTGATACTTGTGACTGACCAAGTATCCCTTTATCTTTGAATACCTACCACTGTCTAGGTACTCTCTTCTTGACACTCGACCTATTCGAGTTGTCCCTTGAGTTTCGATGCCTACTGCTGTCTAGGTATCCCTATTGTCTTTGAGTACCAGTCACCGTCGGATATTCCCTTTTCCTGACACTCGACCTATTCGAGTTGTCTCCAGAGTATTGATACTTGTAATTGACCAAGTATCCCTTTATCGTCAAGTACCCACCGTTGTCCAGGTACTTCCTTTTCATGACACTCAGCTTGCCCAAGTTGTCCCCAAATAATAGCAGCTGTTCAAGCATTCCACTGCTTTGTGTGCCTGCGCCTACCCAGGTATGCTTTCTTACACTTGGACCAACTGAGTGGTCCCGGTTGTATCATTAAATACTTGTGTTCATCCAAGTATTCCAAGACTATCCAGTGTTCCACCCCTTTTAAATGCCCGCGGCCATCCAGGTAAGCCTCGTGCTACATTCAAGTTTATGTTACCGGGAGGTGAGAAACCTTCATGAATATCTCAGGTACGTCCTCGATATTCTCATTACCAGAAGGAGGGAGACCTTCACGAATATGCGAGGCACGCCCTCGATATTCCCAATTACCAGGAGGTGAGAAACCTTCACAAATATCTAAGGTACGTCCTCAATATTCTCATTACCAGAAGGTGGGAGACCTTCACGAATATGCGGGGCACGCCCTCGATATTCCCAATTACCAGGAGGTAAGAAACCTTCACGAATATCTAAGGTACGTCTTCGATATTCTCATTGCCAGAAGGCAGGAAGGTCTTCACGAATATCTCAGGTACGCCCTTGATATTCTCAATTACCAGAAGGTGGGAGACCTTCACGAATATGCGAGGTACGTCCTTGATATTCCAATTACCAGGAGGTGAGAGACCTTCATGAATATGCAAGGTACGCCCTTGATATTCCCAATTACCTGGAGGTGAGAGACCTTCACGAATATCTCAGGTACGCCCTTGATATTCTCAATTACCAGAAGGTGGGAGACCTTCACGAATATGCGAGGTACGTCCTTGATATTCCAATTACCAGGAGGTGAGAGACCTTCATGAATATGCAAGGTACGCCCTCGATATTCCCAATTACCAGGAGGTGAGAGACCTTCATGAATATGCAAGGTACGCCCTCGATATTCCCAATTGCCAGAAGGCAGGAGGTCTTCACGAATATCTCAGGTACGCCCTCGATGTTCTCAATTACCTGGAGGTGAAAGACCTTCACGAATATCCCAGTGCGTCCTCGATATTCTCATTACCGAAGGTGGGAGACCTTCACGAATATGCGAGGTACGTCCTTGATAGTCCAATTACCAGGAGGTGAGAGACCTTCATGAATATGCAAGGCACGTCCTCGATATTCCCACATACCAGGAGATGAGAGACCTTCACGAATATCTCAGGTACCCCTTCGATACTTGTGAACGTCCAGGTATCCTCCAAGAGATTGAACTTGTGATCATCCAAGTACCCTTTCGACGCCCGCAAAGGCCCAAATATCCTTCAAGTTAGTACTTGTGAATATCCGGTACTCTTTGATATGCCCGTGAATGTCCGGTATCCTCCACAAATCGATGCCTTGAGAAAGGTCGGCGCATCCTCTCGAGAAAGGTCGAGTTCTTACCGGTGTCTTTGACAGTGTCGACACCCCACAAATCGATGCCCTGAGAAAGGTCGGCGCATCTCCCGAGAAAGGTCGGGTACCAACCGGTGTCTTCGACAAAAGTCGACACCCCACAAATCGATGCCCCGAGAAAGGTCGGCGCATCCTCCCGAGAAAGGTCGGGTTCCTGCGGGTGTCTTCGACGGAAGTCGACACTCCACAAATCGATGCCCCGAGAAAGGTCGGCGCATCTCCCAAGAAAGGTCGGGTACCAACTGGTGTCTTCGACAAAAGTCAGACACCCCACAAATCGATGCCCCGAGAAAGGTCGGCGCATCCTCCCGAGAAAGGTCGGGTTCCTACCGGTGTCTTCGACAGAAGTCAGACACTCCACAAATCGATGCCCTGAGAAAGGTCGGCGCATCTCCCGAGAAAGGTCGGGTACCAACCGGTGTCTTCGACAAAGTCGGACACCCCACAAATCGATGCCCCGAGAAAGGTCGGCGCATCCTCCCGAGAAAGGTCGGGTTCCTACCGGTGTCTTCGACAGAAGTCAGACACTCCACAAATCGATGCCCTGAGAAAGGTCGGCGCATCCTCTCGAGAAAGGTCGAGTTCCTACCAAAGTCTTTGACGAAGTCGACGCCCCCACAAAACAGGATGCCCCGAGAAAGGTCGGCGCATCCTCCCGAAAAGGTCGGGTACCAACTGGTGTTTTTGACAAAGATCAGACACCCTCACAAAACAGATGCCCTGAGAAAGGTCGGCGCATCTCCCGTCAAGGCGACTGAAGAAAGGTTCGGGTCCTAGACAAACTATTGATTGTTTTAACAGGCGACCGAAGAATGGTTCGAGTCCTGGAAAAGCAATTTCCCGTCACGGCAACCGAAGAATGGTTCGAGTCCGAGACAAACCACTAATTGCTCCAATAGACGACCGAAGAATGGTTCGGGTCCTGGAGGAGCAATTTCCCGTCAAGGCGACCGAAGAAAGGTTCGGGTCCTAGACAAATCATTGATTGTTTTAACAGGCGATCGAAGAATGGTTCGAACCCTAGAAAAACAACCTCCTCATATCACCAGGTAAGATGACGCCTTGATACTTGCCAAACTCGGGGTTCACACCCTATCTCACTCATTCTCGGTAAGTAACTACAGGTATCTTCTTATCTGTCTTAGTATATATATATATTTTTTTTTTGCATAGCACAATAAGTCCCAAATAAAATACAATCTGCTACGCATGTATGGATAAAATTTAGGCATCAGTTTGTCTTCGAATGCAACCTCTGCGAGCTCACCTTTAAAGAGGGGCAGCTGTTGACGCCTTAATTTTATTATTTAGGCTTATTTTATTTTATTAATTAAGTTTTTAATTTATTTTATTTTGTCTTTTCAGATAAATAGATAATAAAAAGAGAAAACAACAAAAAAACAAACAAATAAAAGCAAAGAAAAAAAAAAAAAAAAAGCAGCAGCCCCCTTTCTTCACGTGGGCTCGCACGACTTGCCCCCCCCTTTTTCTCCTTCTTTTTTCCTCCTTCTTCTTCCTCGCTCCTTCTTCCTCCGCCTTTGTAGTTCACGCGCAGAAGACGACGACGCGCGCAAAGGACGGCCTACGGCCAAGAGGAGTAGGCCGACGTCGTTCCGGAGAGGAAAAGATCTCAGGCGCCATCAATGCCGAGCATGCTTCGCTGATGGGACGCCGGTCCAGCCAAGGAGAACCGTTCGGCGCGCGAAGGGGACCGCCGGTCGAAGCTCCGTCAACCGGACCTCCTCGCCTATAAATAGCGGAGCACTTCCGTCGTCGAGAGGGGGAGCGAGCTCCGAGATCTTCCCACTGAGAGACTTCGGGGGAGGAATCGAAGAGCGAGCGAGAGAGAGAGGCGGATCGGGTCGCAGCCCTTGGACACCCTACTGAGAGACTTCAGGGGGGTCCGAAGACTCGCGGCTGCGGATCCAAGCTTCGCCGGAGGAGAAAGTAGGGGAGAGAGGAGGAAGCGCGAGCGGCGAGGCGAGCCGATGACGGCCCAGATCTGACCAGATCTGGGATTCGCTGTCGCCGGCACAGCCGCGTCTTCGCCACCACTCCGACGCCGTTGCAGTAGCCGATTCGCCAAGGTTGCACCAGATCTGGAAATTGCAAGGACGCCGTCGCCAATCCGCCGTCGGTACCTACAACCCTTTGTCAGCCACCACCAGGTATCCGCCGCCTCCGGTCGCGTAGTCGCCGTCACCCCCCCCCCCCGTGCCGCCGCTGGCCACACCGATACAGACCCGTCCTCACCGGAACCGTTTTGTCGCCGCCGTCGGTCGTGTCGTCGCCGTCTAGCCCGTCGTCGCAGCCGTTGTGGCCGCCGTCGCTGCTGTCGTCGCCAGTGACGCTTCTCCCCCTCCGCGAGCGAGCGAAGGAGAAAGGAGGCCGGGAATCGGGTCAGCTCGCGGGTTCGTCCGACCCGGTTTCCCAATTTCCGGGTAGGGTTTCCCCGGGTCGGACCCGGGTAAGGTTCCGCTAGGAACCCGGGTCGTCGGGCCGGGCCGGGCGTCCCCAAACGCCCGGCCACGGCGTCGTTTTAATAAAAAAAAAAAAAAAAAAAAAAGAAAAAAAAAAGCAAAAATCCGAGTCGGGCCCGCGTTGCGAGCCCGTCCGCATTCGGGTCGCCGGCCCGGGTCGGACCCAACCCGCGGATCCGACCCGGGTCAGTTTTTATATTATTTTAATATAAAATAATATTTTAAATAAATAAATAAATAATAAATATTTTATTTCAAAAAAATCAAAAAAATCATAAATGTATTATTTTCAAAAAGTAATTAAAAAATGTTGAAAAATGTTTTATTTTCTAAAAAAATCAAGAAAAATCAAAAATACTTTATTTTCTAAAAAGCATTAAAAAACATAAAAAATATTTAAAAATATTTTATTTTCCAAAAAAATAAAAAAATTCAAAAAAAAAAAAAAAAAAAAAAAAGGCTTGTATTTTTCCAAAAATACCAAAAAAAACCAAAAAATCCCTTTTATTTTCCAAAAAATAGAAAAAGGTCCCAAAAATGTTTTTCTCCACAAATGCATGGAAAATCCCTCAAGCATCCAAAAAAATCTCAAGGTTTAAACAAAATTAGGTACCGAAAGGGCATTAGTGATTAACTAGTGTAATCAAGTCCCCGATCCTAATTTCTCTTGTTGCGCAGAGCGAGTATTTCTCCCGATACTTCGCTTGGGTTTCTAATCGACCCACCCCAAACCGATTAGTGGCGACTCCGTTTTAAAATTAATTTGCAGGTTAAAAACTTGAACCATTAAGTCGTGAATTGGTGGACTTGGGAGAGTCCGGGCTTAATTAATTTCAGCCGAGCCATTAGCCTCCTTAGGCGCCCATACCCGATTGCGGGCGTCGAAAAAAAGAGGTCGCGACACCTTATCAGTGCACCGGAGGGAATAGGAACAACAACCTACAAATCTCAACCACATCTTAAGGTAACTCATATTTATAGATCATTCCCTAATTGCATCAGATCCGTTGAATACAACTATAAAGAACTCCAAAGAGTTCTATGCCAAGAAAGTAAAAGTATCCCTGAAGAAGTATGGAACTATTTAACATCTGTCCAGTGGGACCACTATGGACTTGCACCTGTAGCTAGACAAGAACTCTAGGAATTCAAGCAAGCATAGAACCAAGCAAGTATAACTCCATCATAAGAGCAAGAAATTGCAGGCACGAACGATCATACATAGTCCTATCAAGAATCTTATGTGCAAGCATCCTATGTCCAATGGGGAGACCCTTTCTCTCAATAGCCCTATGATTAATGACCTTTGTCCTTATCCCTCGAATTGGACCCCAACACCATCTCCCATTATGCTCAAACATTAAACTAGCCCCAACTAGTCATGTCTTCCGACACTCTAGGAAGCTCTAGGACTTATGAAGAAAGATCTTCCTCAAGTGGAATAAGCATGTGGAATGCCATGATATCACAAAGGGAATTCATCGATAGCACTGATAGTCCTTCTAACATTGAACTTGGAGATCTTAAGCAATGGCACATAGAAGAACAGCTTGCAATGCATAGCTTTGATGATTCAGACAATGACTACAATTCCCGATATGGTAGATAGGCCTATAGTAAGACTACTGTAGTGTCGTGACCCAATCTCGCCGCCCTCGAATCTCTCACCATCACGTGGAGAGAAAATGGGGAAAGGTTGGATTTAAGGGTACTTGATCACGAGAGTTCCCTCACGGTTCACATTCTAAAAGACGTCATCACCTCGCCATTTGGATCAAGCCTCTTGCGAGTTCCCTCCATGAGATCACGAGTTCTCCCAAACTCATACCCCACATGACAGCTGAGTGTCACGACTCGTACCCACATAGGTGACACACCTCAAGAGAGAAGGTCAGATGTGAATATCACATTTAAGGGTACCTTTATCATGGTAGCTCTCTCGATAGTACCATTCGCCCATAAGGATGGCATCACTTCATCCTTTGGGGTACTGCCACATCAAGTATGCTAAACCATAGTGAGTTTCATCAAAACTCGTACAGTCTAGTTGTTTATGACAACCTAAAAAATAAGATGGGAGTCACCACTAGCCTCATTTGGGGGTCGGTTAGAAAACTCAATCGAGGGTCGGGAGTATTTCCTTAATTTCTACACAACCAAATATCTAGGTTCGAGGACTTGGGTTACGCTAATATTTCTATTAGCGCTCTTTCGGTACCTAAATAGTATGTTGTATTTTCTTAACGTGTCCATGCGTTTTTTCTTACATTTTTAGGATCATTAATCCTAAACTAAGCGATCATCCATCATTGGTCATTTTCATACTATTCTATTTCTAGAAAAACAAGAAAATAAAGCAATCAATGAAATTGAAATTACGAAACAGTAAGTAAACAATTAAGGAAAGCAGTAAATCTACCATACAATCCTAGAAGATATAAAAGAGAAACACAATTGAAAAAGATGAGAGGAAAAAGAGAACCCGCAACTCATTGGGCTTTATACAACAAATGGAACCTGAGACATGTGTAGGGGGAATGAATAATACATGATAATGGTCGGAATGGACATTGACCTCCATCGTCTTCGTGTTTTCTCCATCTTCGGGGTCCCAATCTAAACCTAGTCTAAAAATCTATAACTAGGTGCATACAATGAAAAGAAATAAGCATACACATTAAAACAATAAATAAATAATAAAAAAAACAAAACATCATGTTTAGATCAATCATTTAAAGAAAGTTCAATACGAAAGTCAAATTTTGAGGTCTTGGGATCGACATTTGTCTTTCAAGCGAGGGTCCCACTACGACACTTACCTAATTCATTATAGCAATTGTTAACAAATTATATTCTCGTATGGCTAATAACGCTTATTAGTCTCCTAACTAAGTGATCTATGTGATCTCAGGGTTTTCCCTCGATATCATACATCGATCTTACCATTCATCTAAAAGTCACATGCATTACAAAAATTTAAACATGCATACAGGTCTTTTGGACCTTATTTTTCAACCAATCAAACAAGAAAGTGAACCGTCAGCGGATCACTTGTTACCAAGGGTATGCGCCAATCACAAACATAAGCAATTTCTAATGCATGATGGGATTATATGTATAAGGAATACATGTGATATTTCAAAAACATATTTCAAAATCATTCATGAAAAGTTTTAAGACAAAGTGATATCTCAGCTATGAAAGACATTCAATTGTCAAAATTAGCATGGAGCTCACATAAATGCACTCACAAGCATCGCAGACATTTAAAATACAATTCAATTCGTGACTTTCACGATGTCAAATCATAATTTTGAAAAGGTTTGAAAATATTTAGAATTAAGAAATATCTAGGTCATAAAACACATTCAATTGCCAAGGCTAGCTCAGGACTCGTACAAATGCACTCACAAGTGTCGCAAGCATTTTGAATATGGTCCAAATTACGATTTTTCCTTAAGTCAAATCGAGTTTTGAAAAAGAACTTTTTTAGAAATTGTTTTTGAGAAATATCACATGTACCAAAGTATTTTTTGAAAGATGCAACTTTGAAAATGCCAATTGTTTAATAACAAAGATCAAAGCATTTAGAACAATTTCCATGAAGATGGTATGGCCTAATTTCATGTACAAACTAGCTTAAAAAGTATAACTAAAAAATCACAATCATATTTATATCATGAAATTTCATAACAACCATGTAACGACAACAAAATTGGGTAATACCCATTGACAATCTAATTATGAAAAAAATTCCTAATATGTACGACTGAAAATGAACTTTCATGAGAAATTTTTAACGAGCTACATATGAGTTTACTAAAATCAAACAACAAGTAACAGCACATCAGAAATTTGTCAAAACAACAGGACATTTAGCTAATGTCACAAAGAATTGTCTTATCAAAACATGCCTAAAAATCATCAAATTTACACATAAGATAGCTAACATGATGAAAAGCAAGTTTCATTAAGAAGCCGAGTGCAAATTCCAAATAGAAAAAATGGAATAAAAATATCAAAGGTCTGTCCAAATAAGGGTTAGAACATGGGTTCAAATTGGATCCCTTATCCAAATTCTAATCTAGTTTTGAAAAAATGGAAAAAGTGGTCTAAACGATGAGCGATCTATGTGAAATTAGTGGCATTAGAAACTTCTAAGTGTGCCTTACGTCTTCCTAGAATATCTTGAGTCTAAACTAAGTCAATTCGGTATCCTAAAATCGAGATCTCTAAAAGTGTGTGCCTTAGTAATAAGGAAACAAAACACAAGCATTCATTATAAAACCTCAAAATCATTCAAAGAATGCACAAACGACATGAAGAAATGGCATGGGACTTATGATTGGATGCGAAGAAAAGTTTGGATAGTTGTCACACCTCAAACCTCGAGTGCGCGCACATCTCTCGGCGGTCGATTAAAATTGCGACGATCCCAGGATGCGTCGCCGACCCTTTCTTTTTTTGCACATGTGTAAGCGAAATTTAAACATATACCCGAACAACAACAAACATGGGATAAAAAAGTAGGACAACCAATTTTCATAAATCACACTTTATAAACATATCAAATTCAACCTACAGGTTTATACACACCGGTCTGTCTCCAAAAAGAAACTACTAAACTACCTATGCTCTGAACCCTTCCGCCTTAGGCTCCGGTTTCTCCACATTAGGGACTTGAAAAATGTTTAAATCATGACAGGGTGAGAATAAATCTTAGCGAGTCAACACCCTAAACCCCGATTAGGACGAGAATTCACCTAGAGGCAGCCTAAACATACACCAGATAGTACTTACCTCGCCTCAGCACCTTCCTGTACATTAATGCATCTCATATACACTTATAAACGCAGCATGCGTAATCAATAATTGGAACACTTCATATCACTCATCAAATATTCACAGGGGTCCTAATTATAAGGCCAAATCATCATGACACGTCCCATTCCATGTCACACAATTTCGTCACATAATCAGGCGTAGATATTTCAAGTCAATGGTTCAATCCACACTCAATATTCAGACTCAAGGCTCTAGAGGTGGCTCCCATGAATTACGTTATCGTGTAACACTTAACCCTTGACCACATATAACAATAGTACCAGGTTCTAGAGATGGCTCCCACGAAATTACGTTATCATGTAACACTTAGTCCTTTACTATGTATAACAATAGTACAAGGTACTAGCGGTGGCTCCCATGTGACTCAAGTCGCCATGTAATACTTAACATTTGCCTACAAGGCTCTAAAGGTGACTCACACGAAATTTCGTTGTTGCGTAGCACTTAGTCCTTTACCCGCTTACAACACACTTGATTTCCTTAACACAACACATCATCTTTCAATAGTCATCTTTTGCAATAATAATAAACCATCACCATAGCACAACCATTCACATATCATTACGCATAAGTTCTAAACATGTCACAAGTCAATTACATCACCAAATATGCATTGCTCAGCAAGCACAACATCAAGCATAATCACAAATCACTACCGGTCCTAATCGACAGAAACCAGGCCACTCGCGCGTCTCCAAGTTTCATTCCAAAACCATATCCAAACGAGCTCATAAAATTCCCAAATTTGAATATGTTATAAAGGACACTTAAAAAAACATTTTTTGGTGAAGACACCAAAACCCAGTTCATTCTAGATTAAGAGCAGTAATTTGCTCAAACCGTTACAAAAACTATGTCTGTGTCCAGCAATTACGTTCTCCGAAATCAGTTTGGTTCGAGGTCCAACACTTGTTTGTTTGATCTGAAATTTAATTATGTTAAACTACAAGATGTGAAAAACAACTTTCGTGAAGAAACTCTTTTGAAAATCAAATCCTAAGAGTTGATAAAAATCATTGCAAGACCAAAAGGTCACAAGTTCCAGCAAAAACAGAGGTTCTATTTTGTTGTTACCGAAGTTGAAATATTATTCTTTTAAATCTATAAATTTTTTGGTAAAATACATGTCATAGCTGAAGATGTCTAAAACATTTTTCAAGAAAGAATCAACCTCAAAATCGTAACATATTTCGATCCACAAAAATGGCAAATGGCGAGCATCTAGTAAACTGATATGGGAGAAATCCACTAATTTAGACTAAACAACCCTCATTAGTGCTAATCGCACCAATTAGATTAACATTAATCTATCTTAAGGATAATCTAACCAAATTAGATTAACACCAATCCATCTTAAGGCTAATCTCACTTAGTATTAATTTAACTAAGCTAATTAGCACTAATATAATCTCATAAGTATAATTAACAACCTAATCAATGATTAGGGAGTTAACTCACCGGATTAGCGAGCCGACGGGTTCACGATGACGGCAGCACGACAGGGACCAAGACTTGTAACTAAGGCGTCACCAACGAAGGCCAACCGAGGCTAAAAACAACCTTGCAAGCCCATGGCTTGAGCTGCTGGCTCGGCTTTGAGTTGAGCTGGCTAGGCTCGGCTGAGCTGATGGCGGATGGCGCGAAATGGGTGAACACGGGCGGTGTTGCAGCTGCTGGTGGGTGGGCAACTGAAGCTAAAGCGACCATGTGGTGAAGACGCTGGACTTAGCTGGGTTGAGAAGCTGCGGACGTTGGTGATTCGATGGTGGAAGAAAGATGCAACAACTAGAACCAGGGAAAGGAAAATAAGCATGAGGAAGGGAATTGGGATGAGTGGGATGGGGAAGTCGGCAGTAAGAAAAGATGAAGGGGACTGTGGTTGTGGGGGAAATGGGCTGCACGTGAAAGAAGGAGATGGGAAATACCATGGGGAAGGAGAAAGCAGAAGGGAGAGTCGACTGGGGGGAGAGACGTGCGAGAGAGAGGGATTAAAAGTCCAAGTAAAATATCCCAAATACTCAAGTGTTAGCCCCAAAAGTTTTCATGCCTTAAGGTCAAATAATCAACCAATGAAAATTTAGCTTCAATTCCACCCAATTAATCTATTTTGATGGCCAATTAAGCCCTCTTCTTCAGCCATCCGAATTTCAATTCCTTTTCCGAATTGTCCGAAAACCAATTTTTCCACAAAATTCCGGTCTTGATGGAACTTCTCTGTAAGATGAGACGACGTCCTAAAAATAAATTGTGACACGCTCGAACTTGCGATTCTCGAAACCGAGTTTAATTTTGTGGTTGAAATCAACCGGACACGATTTTAGTACAATCCAACCTACCAGGTAGCTTTTAGGGATTTTAGCGCACTTATATCCCTTAACGATTTTACCTAATAGGTTAGTTAACTCATCAGTGATCAACTCAGAGAAAAAAGACTATAGGCGCGTCGGTGAAAAGCTCATTTCATTTTATCGAAATGGAGTCGAAATTCAGGATGTCACAATAGTCATCTAATCCTAAGTCGACACGCAAAATGTCATACAATTTAAATGACATTATGAAATGATTTATGATTCTTAATGATATGCTTGGGAATCCTAAGTGTGATGACCACTTTTGTGAGACAAATTTAATGTGCAAGATGATACTCAAATGACATAACCTAAACATATATACAAACCTTGCAACATGCGGTTCAATTGTCAAAAAGACATGATCGTAAGATTTGATCCCTAGATAATGAAAAGTGCACATATGACAAGATTTCATTTTAGCATTAAATTTATAGAACGTGCATGATTTCAGCCATCCTCAAGACATGCATAAATCCTACTAAAAAATCTCTCATATAGAGCATATGATGATAAAGATTTCTCATTAAGAGTTCAAAACTCAATTAAGATCATATGAGTCGTGGCAAAAATAGCAAAACCGACAAACTATATGCCCAGCTCTTGTTGTTACAGTGCATTTTACGCTAATGCATATAATTGACTTACTTTGCTAACATAAAGGCCTTGCAAAACATGTATCAATTGAACATATGTATCATACATTTCAACTATCATGAAGGATTTGAGATCAAATATGTGCATTTGTGGACTCAATTTCATCAAAACAAATTTCAGACCAATGTAGGACAACTGTCTTATGTTCAGATTTAAGTAATTTTGACCTAATTAAACATGTATAAAATATATATATATATATATGTGTGTGTGTGTGTGTGTGTGTGTGTGTGTGTAGACCATGCACAACACTTATATGAGCAACTTTCATGAAAGAAAGTTATTCCAGAACTCAACATAGAAATCAATACAAAAATGGAAAAATCAGAGATCAATATGGAACAGATTGACCTAGGCTTAGATCTGAGTAAATATGACCTAGCTAAACACATCCATAAATCATGAAAAAAATTACATAAGATGCATGAAACAATTTAGAACAAAACTCATGAAGAAAATTTTGTCAAAAAATGATCACGAAAGTTGGCACAAAAATAGCAAAGCCGGAAGGCAGAATAGAAACAGAATTGAAAAAAAAAAAAAAAAAAACTAAACTATTGTAGAATCGTTCATCTTTGAACGTATTTTTCGAGGTCAAACGATACTCGATTAAGGTGTGTGGCATACCGTTTTGAAGCTTGGGATGTCTATTATCTAATCCTAAGAGAACTCGAGTTGAAACAAGATTGTTTCAAACCTTGCTTTGATCAAAACAGTAACCTAGGTACTGACATACGAAAATCCAGAATAGACTCAAAAATACAATCATCACTCAAATCAACAACAAATCATTACAGCATTCATAATCATTAATCTTAAGCATGTAAAGTTCATAATCTTGAATCCTAACCCCGATCGACTAACATGATCTCGCTTCATCGGATTCGAGTTTCGAATCGTTACCTTCGTCGTGTGTTTTGCAGATTTTGATAAAAATTGATCAAATTTTTCGTCGGAACTTCAATCCAACCTCCAAGAACCAACAAGTACTAGATCTGGACAGTAGGGGGAGATGATCGCTGATGAAGATGGATTGTCACCGGTGGGGGTTGAACCGATGACGATCTGATTGTCAAAAGAGGAAACCAATTGGACCAAAAAGAGAGAGAGAAACGAGTTTCTTGACGCCAAAAAACAGAGATGAAAGAGAGAGATATCTGGAGAGAGAAGATGAATCTCACACAAATGAAAACTCCCTTGAAAATGAAGGAACATTCCATTTATATACTCCCCATATTAAGAGATTTCGGCCGTCGGTTCAACCCAACGATCGATTCGATCCAATGGTAAAAAATCAATTTCGAAAACTCCATGATGATCTCGAGGTGTTGAGTAATTGATCTAGTGTGAAAACCAAGCCAAAATTAGGAATTGTGTCAAAATGTCCAATTAGGGGTTAATTTGCAATTTGACGAAATTCGATGGTTGATTTGTAAAATTTTGGGAAATTGAAGGTGTAGAAGTGAAATTGGCATTGAGAGGATTCCAGAATCGATTGCCGGAGGCCAAGAACCAATCGGCAAGGGCCTGAACCAGCCAGTCCCCCCAGCAACCGATCAAACTGGTTAGAATGGTTTGGTCCGGTTAGGCCGGATTTAGATCGGTTCTTGACCAGTTTGATCCGATCCAGCTACTTTGTTCACTTGGGACCCCTGTGGGTCTAAAATTTATGCAATTTGGTCCTTAAAGGACAAATTGAAAAAGATTTTATCATTTTTAAGAAGAAATTGGTCAATTAAGATACAATTAAGCTAATCAAACCTTATGAAAATGATCTAGGGGTCTTTTATTGACCTAATTGAATGATTATTGTAAAAAACAATGAGTCAAAACCATGGGTGCTTTGAATTGGACATAAAAGGCTAAATGGTAAAATTTGCAATTCAATTGACAAAATTACAAATTAACTAAAATTGAACTCAATTAGTATCACAATTGCCCTATCTAATGAGCTACCCATATGTAAAATCACTTATCATATTCAAATTAACCTTGAATTGAAGTGCTCGAGCTTAGGTCAAAAATAGATCTAACCCTAATATTAAAATTAGACCTAGATTCATGAAATTAAACCATAGCCATGAATGGATCAATTCGAATTTTGTCGATTGAAGCTTAATTGCTTGATTTTCTAATGCTTGGAAAGATAAAATTCTTCAAATTGATGAGTTTTTGTGTGAACTTCATAAAATCGATTTTGAATTTGGACTTATCTTAAGGAAATGAGTGACAAACAATCGTCCGTTTGCAAGCTATGAATGATCGATTTTGGTCACCTAATTGGGGCTCAAAACGACAATTCATATTTTAACTCGATAAATCATGAAATTGAATGCTCAACCAGATTTCAGATAGTCCCCAAACCAAATATCAAAGAATGAACTACTCCTAATTATGACTAAAATAAAAGTAATTTTATTTTTGGTTGATTTAGAACCTAAAACTGAAAAATTCAAAAATCGAGGTTCTTAATCGAATTTTGTAAAATTTTTTATGCAAAAGTCAAATTTGCATTAAAAGAAATATATTTGTGCATTATTTATTTATTTTTATTTTTTTGGTCAAAAGTTTAACCAAAAGTCAACCATTTAGTTAACTTTTCTTAAAATGTCAATTTTTTTGTCAAATTTTTTAATTTTCAAGAAATTGATTTGACAAAAGTGAAATTAAAGTTAAATGAAATTTTTTGGGTAAAAAGTCAATCTTTTGACTCGATGTTGACTTTTGATCAAATGGTTGACTTAAAAATCAACCCGAAAGTCAACCGTTTGACTTTTCGGGTTTTTCTTGAAAATGAGCTAGAAATTGCTTAAAAATGACAATGCAAAATAAAGAAATGAAAAACGACACATTTTGCTTGAAAGATGGAGTTCTGTTACAATCAGAACCCCAAATCTCGATTTTTTACCATTTAATGATGCGTCAACTTAAAATCAAGTATCAACATGTAGCACATGTCACTGTAGCAAAATATAATAGCAATAGGCTAGAAAAATCATTGTTCGTAGTCACTATTTATATCACCTAGAATAATTCCTCACCGAGATTCTCGGAGCCTGTGTTGTTTCAAGACTCGTGAGTATGGTCTTTGCTTTGTGTGACCTCTTGGAGCGTATAAAAGGTAAAGATGATGTAATGTTTTTGGTAGAGTCCTTTGAAGTAAAGTGTGTACTTGTGAAAATTCTCTTTATGTCTTTCTAAAACATTTCTTCTTCTCCAACCTGTAGAATCCTCTAAGAAATGCAGCTTGACTAAGCTAGAAATGGTATTATCTTAGCATCTTTGAGCGTTTCTATACTCTGAACCAAATCTCTAGGTAATTCACAGCTAAAAAGCAGTCCCTAAAAGGTTTGAACAGAGGTTCACTAATTATGGGATGGCATATCTACTACAATTGACCTAGTCATCCGTAGTTCTAAGTATAGATCTCGTCATGGTATTAGAGCTATGGTTTCATTTGTAATTTAGTCTATTCTATGCACGAAGATTTTCTCCTCATCACGAATGATCGCGAAACTCTCAATATTCTTGTTACTGTAACTTCATCTCCATCCTCCTCTTCCCTTTCAAAATTTCGTATGTCAAATGCCTCCGACATTGACTATCTTTATGAAGTCTCTCTTAGTGATGATATAAAGGTTTTTGAAACCCATGAACCCCTACTCTGTTTTTGCTAAACCTTCTTCATCATTTTCCCCCATCCATTCACTACAACATCTTATTCGCCAAACTCCCACAAAAGTAAAAGAGTATGTGCAGTCTTTCAAGTTTGACCAACATCCTATTCTAGCCACTAAAAATGAGTACTTTATTACTTTTCATATTGCCCTAGAATTTCCTAAAAAATGGACCCAATAAGAATATTCTCATATCCATTATGGAGTTGTGTGTTTTGCATTCACCTTTCATGGCTGAAAAGGCTTACCTACTGTGGCTTGAATGGCCTTGCTGGAGAATCGGTTCTTAGAATACTAGCACACTTACATTGGCACTGTCCAAACTACTTTAAATGCTGAGACAGTTTTTATAACCTTATATCCAAACTTCAATGTTGCCCTTTCAGATCCTCAATTGCTTTCTTTCTTGAAGGTCCAAATTCAGCTTATTGGAGTACTCTAGAGTGCCAATTCCATTACAGCAACTCTCCATTATCAAATAGTCTATCGAGTACAAAATCATGTCTTTGATCTTAATTTATAGAATGGAAATGAAGATGCTTTGTCCATCTCCATGCAAAATGATCAAGCTTCTCCCAAAGACTTTGATAATCAATTATGAAAAGTTGCAACGGAACAATAAGCCTCTCCAATCTTCAAATTATGAGTTTGTAAGAAAAAAATATGGCATCATTGCAATCAAGTTTGGCAAAGAAAATGACAAAAGTTCTTCGATCTTCCAAACCCTATTTATGATCCAACCCTACGTTCATGATCCAATCCCTGAACAAAGCCCAAAAGCTTGTCAAATACTTCTAGAGTAATGGAAATAGTGTCCATCACTACAAAGACCCTTATGGTAATTGTTTTTGGGATCCCTTTTGCCAATGCTCTTCATGTGCACATCCTCCCGATGAAGTAGATCCTGCTACAAAGCCCAAGAGAAAAGCCCAAAAGGCTAAAGATGGCTTGTACTAAAAGTATTTGAACGTAGATCCCTCTGTTGATACCCTTGGTGAATGTGATAAGTTCCAATTCGTGGTTTGTTATGCCCCATCTCCACCACCTGTTTATGCATCATTACCTCTAGCCTCATCACCCACACCTCCTTCTTCACCTCCTCATAAAAAACCAGTTGTTTCCCCATTTTATAAGCCAATCCTTAAGTGGGCAAAAAAGAATTTATACTCATTTGAATTTCCAAGCGAAACACCACAAAGCCAAGAAACTTAGAAAAAGGCTAACCTTTCAATTTCCATGTTTCATGATAAAGATTTTCTTTCTTTTGTGCGAGAGAGCTCTAAGCTTTCTTTTCAAGTTGTTAAAGAATTTATTGATCCTCAGGGAAGATATCATCATATCCCAAAAATCCTCGCTCTAACTGATGTGGACGACCATGAAAGGCAAAAGAGAACTCCTATTGCTAAAACTGTTTTGAATTGGCAATCAAAAACTCTATTGACACACAATAATACTTTCAAAATAATTGACTCCAAAATCGCTAAAGTACAGAAAGATCTCGAGAGATACGATGAAATCACCGAGAAATTGCTTTTAGACTTCCAAAAAGGCTTCACACCCTAGAATCTAGACAACATTTGGGATATCATCATCTCGAAAGCCCAAAAACTAAAATAAAGAAACTCGAGACAAATCCAACTCCTTGAAGAATGAAGATTCAAACCTTCTGATCCATTCTCTACTTTGCCAAGAACTAACTATTCTACAAGTTTGGTACTGTTTGGCAATATAATTACATTATTAATAGATATATATGTCCTTTCAAGGAATACAAAAATGGAAATAACAAAAAAAAAAAAAATTGGCTGACCCTAGGTTAACCATGGAATGGAATCGGACCTATAGGATTGGTCTAGTCTTTGATCCTAGACTTAATAAGATCAGTCCCCAATCCCAAAAATTATTGATCAACATTGTGTTGATTGGTCCCATAGATTATGTGTTGAACCGATTCAATTCGAATCATACTAACCTTTACTCTTAAATTAGCACAAGGAAGATCGGGATGTAGACTCTTAACACTCCAATACATTGTCAACATGCTGCATAGAGACAAGGAAAATCAGAGAGGGCGACAGAGCTGCAGATCAGTCATGCTTAACGAAGGCAATAGCGACAGGGTGCAGGCACTTAACATCGCGGACGCTGCAATGCGTCGTAGAATCTATCGTCCCGAAGACCTGGCAAAAGGTACCTGCACAGTGACACCACCTTCCCTCATCACACACCCTGTAGATTTCTCTGCTCGGCTTTTCCCCGTTTTTCCCCCTTTCTGCTTTCGAATCGGGATCAGAGCGAAACCCAAAGTCAACGACATCACTCCCTCTAACAGCAATCCGACCCCTACCCTCCTCTCCCTTTTTGCTCCCTGTCTTGCAGGTCTTGTCTCAATCACGGGCCTCTTATCTCTCTACCTTTTCAGTTTCGATTCTCGCTCCGGTTCGCGTGTGCGAGTGTGTGGTTGTGCACTGGTGGGGTTGATAAATTCCCTTCAACAACCGGGGAGAGGAGGAAAGAGGGAGAGAGAGAGAGAGAGAGAGAGAGAGAGAGGAGGGGGAAGGAGATGGACGTGCGTTCGAGGAGAGGCAAAGAGATGAGCCCGAACAGAGCCAGGGCTTCCGTGCGTCCGAGAGAGCAGCGACCGCAGGTCAGGAAAGTTCAAGTCGTGTACTACCTCACCCGGAATGGCCTCCTCGAGCACCCTCACTCCATGGAGGTCTCTCTTCTTGCCAATCACCAGCTTCGTCTGAGAGGTATCATCGCCAAGAAAACGCGATATCAACTTTTTCTCACTCTGTTTTCTTGGTGGGGTTTTGCCTGATCAGTACTCCGCTTCTTGTTCATGCGTTGCTGTCGTCGTCCGCAGATGTGATGGAGCGGTTGACTGCACTTAGAGGCAAAGGAATGCCCTCGATGTATTCTTGGTCTTGCAAAAGGTATGGATGAACTAGGAGCTAGCGAATCTCGTTTCTTCTACAAAACCTCTCCAGCTTCTTGATCTCCTTACGTAGGACCTACAAGAACGGCTATGTCTGGAACGACCTGTCGGAGAATGAAGTCATCTACCCGGCGGAGGGAGCCGAGTACGTGCTCAAAGGGTCAGAGATCATCGACAGCGGCGGACTCGTCGGCAGAGAACCGGTTCTCGTCCATTCGAAGCGGTTCGCGGCGGCCAGGACGGCCCGGAACGAAGAACAGGAGCTGCGCTGCTCGCGGTACGACGAGAGGGTCGGGTTCGAGGTCGACGCGGAGGAGGAGGAAGAGTGCGAGCTGGCCGACGAAGAGAAGGCGAGCTACACGAGCTCCACCACGCCGGGCTCTCGCTGCTCGCGAGGCGTCTCGACCGACGAGCTCGACGAAGAGGGCGGCGGCGGCGGCGACGGCGGCGACAAGCTCCCTCGCGACACAGACGACCCGGACTCGCCTCCTGCTCCGACCTCCTCCGCCGTCGCTAAACCCGCCGGAAAGGGCGGCGAGGGGTGCGGCAACGGCAACGCCGTGGCGATTCGTTTCGAGGACGGGGACCCGGGGGCGCCGAGTAGGAGCAACTCGGTGCTCCTCCAGCTCATCGCGTGCGGCGGCGGCGGCAACTCGGCCGTTCCCAAGACGAAGGCCGCACCGCCTGGCGTCCCCAAAAGCGGCAGCAAGGACCTCCACAGGGGAGTGCTGCGCAAGACCGCCGCGAAGGCGACTGCGGCGACGGCGGCGACGGCGGAAGCCGAGGGGGACGACGACGAGGCGGCGGTCATGATACGGTGCATGTCGGAGAACCCGCGGTTCGGGAACGCGCAGAGCGAGGAGAAGGAGTACTTCAGCGGGAGCATCGTGGAGTCGATGAGCGGGGACCGAGTCGGGGCGGGTCGACTCAAGAAGTCCAGCTCATTTAATGAGGAAAGGTATGGGTTGACTTGGTCCGTCAATATCCGTATTCTCTTTTCCGCAGATGGTGATTGATTTATTGCATCTTTTTTGGGTTATCAATTTTATTGTCACTCAATATTTTGATTTTATTTCGCACTTGCTAAATACCCATTTGAAAAACACAAATTGTAGTTATCAATGCTGTCGCATTCCTCCTGTGTCAGTTGTAATGAATACATTAAAAATGATTTTTTTAATAAATATAACCTTTTTTTCGTGTTTTATGATTTGATTGATTCAAACGATTTCTTACCTAGGCATGGGGCCTGTTGGCACATGATGTCATCTGTTGGCATTTCTAGGTACTAAAATGTTGCAATGTGATGGTGAAAATCTTTTGCCCTTCGTTTGAAGTTATACCAGTTTCCATTTCGTGGTAAACTCACATTTCACCCTTTTCACCCACGTATCATCATCATCCATCGACCAATCACATCAGCACAGTAATATATAAAAATGGTACAATGCAAGTTTAGTGCAATGGGTTCATAAAATAATTCCATAGATTTCACTTGTTTAAAAATATTCATTTATGATCTATTAGATTGTTTATAGATGAGTTATTCTCTTTAATAGGTATTTAAAAATAGATCATTCACTATTTGGCTAATACCCCTTTCTCATGTGGCTATAAAGTAGCTCCTCGTTCACTACATTTGTCTAATCGCGCGATTCATCTAATAAAGAACAAAACACAAATTCCATGTTTGCAAAAGAGAGATTACAAACTTCATCAGAAAGATTAACGAGTTAAAAATTTTGAAAATTAAGATATAATTCTTGGTTTGTTTTTCGAAAAAAAGTTCTGAAGCGCGAAATTCACAATGTAGAGGATCATTTCGTGACCAAAATCTCTGCTCTATTTTCGTGCTAACAGGAGCTCCAAGACGGAGGTGGGAGATGCTGCGGTGGAGGGAGAGAAGAGGGAGAAGTCATCATCGGCAAAAGGCAAGTGCATTCCTCGGAAGATGTCGATGGCGGCGTCGAGGAGCAGTAGAAAACTGCTGTAGTTATTGCTGCTCTATTTACCACCCAATCACAGTTCTTTAATTGGAAGAGGTTGTCGGTAATTCAGTAATGATGTTTAGTGGTGCTTGATGGGTGAAGAACCCAATGCATATCTTTGGATGCTTGATGATAATGATTAAGCATGATGGAAGAGACTTTACTTAAGACAGATCTTCTGCTTTCGGTGCTGGTAAGTGAAATCTTGAGCACTTTAATGATGTCGGTCTGAGGCAGTTGACATTCGCATGTAGTCATTCGCTGCTTTAAATTTGACGGGCAAAGCGACAATTCACGACCGATTAGGATTCAATGAAAAGAAGGTCGAATTTAGAGCACACTGTTACGACCAGGGCAAGGAGTGGTTTCGACTGGATCTAGGTCTGTTGGATCGCAATGTCCGGGTCTTCGATAGCATTGGCCCCATGTCTATGGACACGAGTTATGCAAAAGTTGAGAATAATGAATGACGAAAAATTATATCCTGTTCATTAACTTATGAAAAGTATACATGTCTATTTGTAGACTTTATGTAAGTATGATCTAAAGTAACAAATCAAGATAAATTAAAGAGAATATACAGAATCACCGAATAATATACAAGATGATAGATTAGCAAAGAAAGGTGCCGTCTTATTGATTTTCTTGGAATTTTTACTGCATTGTTTCGTCCTATAATTAATGGTACTTGCACTTAATAACACTTTTTAAAGCCTTTTTTTATACGTTCAATTTATATACACACGCAGTTGATCCATGACCTTTGACATCGGTGGACAGATTTTAATGCTTCAAGAAGTTAATTTCCCAGTTTTTGGTGTGCACCCTGAAACTAGAAATCAAATTCATTATTACTTCAGTTAATCTAACGTGTTTTGAAGCAGAAACATATCGAACCAATCAAGGTAACTTAAACTTTCCTGAGGTCTAGGTAAGATTTGACTCGGGAAAGCTCCATAATCCAGAAAAAATTTGCAAGTACCTTAGGAATGGTTCTAAGTTTTGTAGCAGTAACTTGATCACTTAATTCACACACCGGATGGTGTACTTTAGAAATTGTACCAGTCAAGGTAAATCTCGAGATTCGTAATGTTTACGTTATTTCTATATTAATATTGGGTTTGTTAGAAAACTTTGATCTCCAATTTCTAAACCACACAAAAATCACGCGTAGATCAAGGTATATTTGCATTTAAACTTAGTGTTAAGGTGAAAGGCATTACCCTACCTTGGGGCTCCCTTGCCTCTGTTCGGTGAGCACTCTCCTTCATAATTAGGTTTGTACTTGAATTTACTAGTAGTAAAACTTGACTGTACAACATTTTTCATCCTCAAACTATAGAACCCGAACTAAATGACACTTATCAAAGCCTTTCTTTCGACACTCTCGACCTACAAGTCCATCGGTCAATTCGTGAACCTGATATCAACGAACATATTGTTATATTTCAAGAAGTTTGTGATTTGATAGCTCTTAGGGTGCGTTTGTTTTAATATAATAATAAAAAAAACTCAATGATAAATAAAATATTTCCTAGGAAAGTGTTTTCTAGAAATATGGTTATTTTTCTTTTGTTTTATGATATATGATCAAAAATGTTTTGTGATGTTTGAATTCATTTTAAAATGATTTTAATCTTATGAATTCATCTTAAGCAAAAATAAATTTAATTTTTTAAATAATGTTTATTTTTTATATAAAAAAATAGAATTTTTAATTATTTTTGTTTCTCTTATTTCTCTTTTTTTTTTTTCTTTTCTTTTTAATCAAAATCTTAAATTTTCCCTTTTGTCTTTTGCTTTTCTTTCCTTTTCTTTTTCCTCCTTCCTCCGTCGCAACCAGCTAGTGACAGCCACAAGTGACGTCATGCCTCAGCAACCAACGCCTATAGCCCATTGCTGACGACTAGCGAAGGAGGGAGAAGGAAAAAGAAAATGAAAAAGAAGAAAAAAATTAAAAGTTAAAAATTCAAGAGGACCAATCCTGAAAAATGTTTTCACATCTTTAGATTTAGGAGTTTACTTTACTAAATTTACGCATAAATATTTTCGTTGACTGGAAAATGTTTTCGATTGATTAGTTATTTTCCACGAACCAAACAGGTGAAAGTCTGGAAAATCAATTCACGAAAAATACTTTCCCCAAACAAACACACTCTTAGTGTGCATCGCAAAACTAGACGTCAAGTGCATTAACCCAAGGGCCCAAATACCTTAGGCATATCTTTAAATGCTTTTAAGGTCATTAAGCATGATAATGCAATCACTTATAAGTGAATATGGTTTTAGGGTAGAATTTGGTATTTGAAAATCGGATAAGTGAAAACCTATCCAGTTCCAAGTTCTAAAATACGCATGGTAGGTTTCGGATTCTAAAAATTAGGAAACTTGTTTTGACTAGTAGATTCCAAATTCTAGATCGGTGGAACTTAGAACCTATAACATAAAACCTGGAACAAGTTTTTGTATTTTTCTTGGTCTATGTCTTTACGCAATCCCACGGTATTCCATGGCGTTGGATGATGAATATATAATACGGAACCATTAATCTAAGCTTCCATTTTATGACTTAAACTTAAGTTTTTTCCATTGTTAATGTTTCATATATTTTGTATGTTTAAATATAAGTTATGGTTAATGAATTGTAGCAACAAATGATGGTTATTAAAGGTAATAATTCACTATAATCTTTCAATTAATGATATAAGTGAAAACCAAGTAGACCTTGAAGATAAGTTCTAATTTCCAAATTCCAAAAAATGAAGAACATAATTAAACGGATAGGTTTCAGGTTCTAGATGGAACCTGTATGGAACCTGAAACTACTCACCCCTAATTACTTACACCCCTGCTTGCTTTCAATGCTAGTAGGTTACTAGAACACTTTGCTATGTCGGTCATAGGTAGTTCACTTTCACATATAGTAGTATTTCCAACCGATAAGTAATATAACAAGTTTTGCTTACTAGATGTCGTTCATTACCTTATCACAGTTCACAACTTCCTAGGATTTTTTGGCGAAAAATAGGTATTATTTGGAGCATACGGTCACAACGGCAAGTAGCAAAAAGCTTGCCTGAATCTAAATCTATCATATCAGTCCATCTTGATCATTGATCATGTGGGTTTCACATATATGGATCAGGTATGGAGAAGAGTCTCTTCTTTGCTACGAAGAAGTTTCATTGAGGACGATGTCATATTAAGCAAACAAATGAGAAAGAACGGCGACATCTTACTAAATACCATGGAATTCTTTCTATATATATTGGAAATTTTAATTCTAAAACTAACAAGACTTGAATTTAATGACTATAGGCATTTAGGTGTATTATCCTAAAACTAGTAGCACTCCTCATAGTCTTTCTTTTTATATTCATAATACCTATAATTGAACTATTGATTAATGATCCCTAATATCAGTATGACTGATTTTTACACTCTCAAGAAGTTTGTGATTTCCTAGTTCCGTATTCACAAACTAGACATGAATTAAATTGATAGAGTTGATCTAACACAAAAAATCCTCTAGCAAAGTTTGAGTTAAGACTTTTGACGAGTGGGAAGCTCTGCATTAAAACTTCACAAATGCCTTAGGCATGATTTATTTTTTCCTAACAATAAGCTCAAATCAAACTCGTGTTGCATTATCTAGACAAAGCGCGGATCTAGGTAAACCTCAAGACGTACGATTTTTACATAATTTTCCTTCTGATTTTGAAGTTGTCGGAAAGCATTGATCTCAAGTTTCGAACACACGAAGATCATGCAAATCAAATGTAAATATAAGAGATAAGGTGCATTTAAAGTCAGTGTTTCAAGAGGAAGAGCGTGTACGGTAGTTTGGCCTCCATTTGCCTCTGGGGAATTATTATTATTGCTTAATCTCTGTTGTTTGATGTTTTTAGGTGTATTAGCCAAGAGCTTAGAGAGTCTTCCAAAAGAGCCAAACTTAGGAATTGTGGAATTAGGTTATAAGCCGCTTTCATTTTGTGTGCCCCAATTAGCTTCTGTCAATAATATTACTTACACTCTGTCTTCTTCCATCTTCACTTTACTTATATGAAGGCGTATGGATACCCTCGGCCTTTGGTTACGACCCCAACCTCCATTGTTTAAAACGAATGTCTACTCGTTGTTATACTAGTTCTATCTTAAATGCCCAATGCATCACAACTAAAATGTTTAATTCATTCTAAATTATTCGTGTTTAGTGGTTAATAATGCCGTAATTGGATGTCGAAATGCATGTTTTATGAGACCATTGCCTTGTTGTTTCATTCCTAAAAAATCATGATGTTGTCAAGTCGTTGTTAAGCATTCTTAGAAATGGATTTTCCATTTTCATGTTTGCCCAATTTAACTCAAAATAAGAGTTGGCTAAATGACACATATGGTCTTTGAACTTTGAATTGGCTCTTGAATTTAAAATTGTTCCATGTGATCCCTAAACTTAAACTAATGTGCAATGTCATTCATGAATTTTAATTTGTTCAATGTGGTTCATATACCTTTAGTATATATTCAATTTAGTCATTGAACTGTAGGAAACTATTCAATGTTATTCTTGAACTTGAATTTAGACCCAAAAAAACAAAATTCTTGAACTTGAAGTAATGAAAGGACAACCTTGAACATTTTTATATAGTCCAAGAATTAAATTGAATATGTGCTAAAAGTTTAAGGACCAACGATAATATTACATATTAGGTTACAGTTCATTGACCATATTAAACAATTTTTAAGTTTAGGAGCTACATTACACATTAAATCAAAGTTCATAAACCATTTATGCCACCATCCCATAAAATCGACCACTCAAATATGAACTTTGTGTAAAAGAATTGGCGGACTCGGTTGGCTTATCCGCTCTGGCTTTCCACCTTCGTATGTTATCCGAAAGCGTTGGCGCCAATATCTGATCCTCCCACAACAAACTATACAATCGTTGCAACGATTAACAAATTTAATTAATTTATTTTTTAACGAAATAACACATAGTAATCAGAAAGAAAAAATTACTACTTAAAAAAATTAATAATGAAAATCCTATACCAACCCCAATTCGATAACTCCACACAAAAGGAACAAAAAGAGATCGACGGCCGGAGGCCTAATTTCGAGTCTGGAAAAGAAATAAACGATCGAAATCTCTAATCTCGAAATTTCAATTTCTGTCGCATTTTCGTGAGAAATTATGCAGCATTCTCTCCGATCGATCCAGCCAAGCCCGTAGGTGAATGTCGCCAGGATCGGGGAGCTCTCAACCGGATGTAAACGCGGAGATGACCAAGGCCAAGGCCAAGGCCAAGGCCGCCAGCCCCGCCGCCGCGACCTCGCCGGAAGGCTCCGTCAAGAACGATAAGAAGAAGAAAGTAATCAACTCTTCCCCCTCCCCTTCCTTCTTTCTTTCCATTAATGTTCCTTCAATTGATTCTCGTTCGATTCTTCGCATTTCATTTTTGGAATTATTTACTGCACTCGAATCGGTTTGATTTTGTTATTCCCCCCGTCATTGTTTCGAAGTCTATCATGCCGAAGATTTTTGGCACCAAACGAGGCGGCAAGGGCAACTTCGACGACGGCGACACCTCGAGACCGGATGCGGACGCAGACGTTCTCGGTCTCTCTCTCTCTCCCCTTTCATCCTTCTTGCGAAAATTAATTGTTCGAAAGGTACATCTGATTACCGGATAGATTTCACTGATTTCTTTAATCTATTTTTATGGTCGGCAGATACGGAGAATATGTCAAAGATACGGGCGTTCACGGAGGCGTCTCCTGCCATCAGGAAAAGCTTCTCAGGTGCATCTCCGCCTCAAAATTCATTAATCCCGGAATTTGTCATGTGGGGTTGATCAATCGAATAGGCTACGAATAATTCAAAGAATAAACTTATTAAATTAGGCTAAAGATAATATAAAGTACGAGGATACGATTAGATTAGTGTTCTATGGTGATATCATGTTTGTCAGAAATCTTCCATGCATGAACCTTGTACGCTGCTATAATGGTGGGCCGAAAATTCGAGACTAACGTGTCATCAATGAGGGAAAACCACGTAACCTTATCCAACGGAGGCTATGGTCTCCGTAGCATCTCTTGCATGATTTTGGTAGCTCACCTAACATGAGAAATCTTGGGTTGAGTGGCCTCAATTTCCCATTGAAGAAAATCAAATGGAGGAGGAAATAATCAAAGATCAGGTGAGAGTGACAACTATCCATGCTTCTCGACCTAATTTGATTAGATCATTAAAGGGTAGAATCTATATGTGTGTATGGAGTAGACGTACTGACACATGTTCGATGAAGATATTCTATTCCCTGATTAACTATTTGAATTTTGGCTCAGGTCGTTGTAATATCCCTTGACAGATTAAGAATTTATTTAGAGTTTGTTTCCTTGTGAGTAGAAAAAAGTAGACCTTCATGTCACATCTTGAGCTTTATGCACTGAACTTAATAAAAATGTGATGAATGGACTCCCACAACCTCTTATATAAACTTGTCGGATTTGCTTGTCTACTTCTAGAGAGACAGACCAGCCCAAGAATCGAAGGCCTGAACCTTTCCAGCTTTGAAGCATCCATGGCACCAGAAACCGAACCTAGAGAACTCCGGTACCATTATTGTCATCAGCCCTTCTTTATTACAAGCGCGTTTTAAGTGATGAACGAATGCTACATCTGCTGCTGTGCTCATTAGGGTTTTGAAATTGCAGAATATTTGTAGGGACTTGGAATGTGGGAGGGAGGACACCCAACAACACTCTCAACTTGCAAGATTTTCTGCAGGTGGAGGGATCTTCGGACCTATACGTCCTAGGGTATGTGATTTTCATACGAGTGCTTTACCATAGAAAAAATATGAAGAAAAGAGTAGCTGTGTTAGGAAATAGGTTTATCTTGTCGTATATGAGTGCTAAAAATGGCCTTCCATGGCGACACTCTATATGTATCTTGCTCTCTTTATGAAATCTTAATCTCTTCAACAATTTATCCGTTTTGAGTCTTTCAACGTGATGTGGATTGGATCTACTGGATAAATAATGTGAGATCGAAATGATTTAACTATCCTTTTTATTCTATTTTAGCATATAGCTGTTCACGATACTATGATTGAATATAAAATTGATTCGGTAGTTTATGTCTTGAATTTACTCATTTGAAGTAACTTATAACAATGTTAGCCCTATCAACCGAAATAATATCATTGATGATTTGGGGGATAATATTACCTCAATTCCTGTCCACCACAGTATTTTCAAAATGAGTCTATCACCGTTTGAATAAATATCATTGTGCAAGCTAAAGGTACATGATAATGACGATTGTGATGATGATGTTCTACTAAGAGCTCCTTTTTATATCTAGGTTTCAGGAAATCGTTCCCCTGAGTGCCGGTAACGTTCTGGTGGTTGAGGACAATGAACCCGCCGCGAAGTGGCTTGTCCTTATAAACCAAGCCCTAAACCGACCGTACGACAACGATTCGTCTGGCCATGGCTCGAAACCACCGACCAAATCCTCCAAGGACTTGGCAACGAGAACCCCAAACGCCGTCAACTTCCTCCAGAAGCCGTCCCTGAAAGTCCTGCGCAAGAAATTAAAGGCGAACAAGGCTCTCCTCAAATCCTGCAACTGCACCACGGAGTCGTCGCCAATAGCCAGAGAGAGGCGGAGGCAGAGGAAGCTCAGTGACGCCATGGACCGGCCGGAGTTCATGTCTTTCCAGTACCGCCGCGAGAGCTGCGTCGACGACCTCTTCGTGGGTGCAGAGCTCGACCCATCTTACTATCCGTCGTCCCCAGTGCTGAGCGCAAATGATCCGCGGTACAAGCTCGTGGCCTGCAAGCAGATGGTCGGGATTTTCCTGACCGTGTGGGCTCGGACCGAGCTGGTGCAACACGTCGGCCACCTCAGGGTGTCGTCCGTGGGAAGAGGGATCATGGGTTACCTCGGAAACAAGGTGAGTTTCAATGGCAATTATTGTGGAGATTGGTACATGCTTGTTCTCTCCTTTTGCTTCATTTTGAAAAGAATAAAGATGCTAAGGCTAAGGCTAAGGCACATTAAACGATTAATTTACTAGATATGTGGCTGACTCTTATTGTGTGCTGAAAGTGACCTGCTTGCAGTTTGCCTCATTAGCATCCTCATTCCATAGACCAATTCTTATAAGCTTAGCATCAATCATCATCAAGAACCTATAAGTTTAGCGAGCGGCTTTCTTCCTACGCCAAACTCTTTCTTTTCTTTTCTTTTTTTGCATAGATGCATCCAACCCAAATTTAAGAGGTTTCACGTGAGATTCACACAATCAAAAAACTAACAAGGATCCAATGTGACACTAATCGAGTACATGCAAGAGTTATTCTTTTTTCGATATGCTTTCTTGGTTTCTTGGACAAGTGTGCTTATGTTACCTGTGGTCAGTGTTTCATATAAGATTCAATCTTTGGCAGACATATCATAAGACCGCTTAACATATGGAGTTAATTCTTTACAGATGCTATGGTGTAAATAAAAACTGGGTTTTAGAAGTCAAACATGTCATGAATAACAGATCTCTTATAAATAGGCTCTTTTGATCAGTCAAAACGCGAAAGTCTTATGAAAAAAATATCAAATAAATGCATTTTAATGCATGAGGCAGTGGACCGAATCAAACGGGGTTTGGAATGTACTTTGCAATTGAACTAATGGTATCGTTCCCATGCTTTCGACTCATGAACCTATGGCTGTGAATTCAAATACTATCCTAATAAATTTTTATTTAAGTTGAGGGCCATGACAGTAGGATGTTGTACGAATCTCCCCATCAAGTTGTGCCGATTAAAAAAAAACAAAATTTAAGTTGAAAAGTAGAGATTTCCTATGGAATCAGTACGGGCTCTATTTCTACTGTTCTTTGATACGTTATTGGCACGTCTATTGAAGTAAATAGACCCAATAATTTTTCGTACTTTTATGGGACATAAAAAATGACAGGGACTAGTTTGGGTACTATATATGAGAGATGATAGTAATTGATGTTCTCTTCAGGGATGCATATCCGTAAGCCTGTCGTTGCACCAAACCAGCTTCTGCTTCGTGTGCAGTCACTTGGCCTCTGGCGAGAAGGAAGGCGACGAACTCAAGCGGAACGCTGACGTCTGTGAGATTTTAAAGAGCACCCAGTTCCCTAAAATCTGCAAGAAACCTGACCGGCGAGAACCCGAAAGGATACTGGAGCATGAGTACGTTGTTGTTTACTTTGAAATAATGCTGATCTGGAGAATCGAATCGTTAATGGAAAAGCAGATGCTTTTGACTGTTGCATACTGCATGCTCACCGGAGTCTCTACTTGTCGTCCATCGCATTGATTAGTATGTTTATCGTGTGAACTGATCTAAGCATACTTAACAGCTGTAGATGAATATGAAGTTGAACTGATGTGAGTCTGAAAATTGATTGTCTTGTGGCCTTTTTGTGACGACACAGCCGGGTTATCTGGATGGGAGATCTGAACTACCGACTTTCGTTGAGTTACGAGGACACGAGGTGTTTGTTGGAGGGTAATGACTGGGACACTCTCCTCGAAAAGGATCAGGTTTGTTTCTACGCATGTAATATAAAATACGGCATCATATACCAAACACCGTACGTGTTTCGCTGCTCGAACTGCACGTGTATCTGCTCTTGGTTTTCTGGATGACGTATTCTGCTTCTAGAACCGCATGTGTATCGGCCTTGGTTTTTTACTACTGAATGACGTATTTCTCAAGATATGTTTTGAATGCCGAACTTCTGAAAGATACTTGATAAAGTATAATTTACTTTCATGTTTTTCAACCACGGGCGTTCATGACGTTCATTGAAGATATAGATTTCACTTTAGTATGTTAAATTAGAGTAATTCTTCATGGTAATTTCTTCGGAAATATGGTAGCTCTCTTGAAGGCATCGAGTCTGTGCAGCATGTCGAACATTGTGTCCGCGTTCTGGTTTGTCTGCTCAATGTTGCTCTTTCTTTCTAGATCTCCGGTTATGTTCATATGCTAAGCTGAATTCTGAAAATTTAGTACAGTTGAACATCGAAAGAGAAGCTGGAAGAGTGTTCGATGGGTTCAAGGAAGGACGGATCCTCTTCGCCCCGACCTATAAATACTCGCACAATTCGGATTCCTACGCTGGCGAAACTGTCAAGTCCAAGAAGAAACGCCGGACTCCCGCATGGTCTCTCCCCAGAATTCCACCCTTTTCTTCCTTTTTTATTATCCAAGGAAATCTTGAAATTATTCAAGTCGTTACTCAGTATCGACATGCATGCCAGGTGCGATAGGATACTATGGAGCGGAAACGGGATCGACCAGCTGTCTTACATTCGAGGGGAGTCGCGATTCTCTGATCACAGGCCGGTATGCTCGGTGTTCGCGGTGGTGGTGGAAGCGAGGAGGAAACCGATAGCACGGTACAGGAAGGGGAATTCGTGTGCCGGCTCTAGAGTAGTAGTAGATTATGGTGAGTGCATACCCCAAAGGCATAAGCTTGAATGAACTCTGAAGCCTAACTGATAATCAATGCTTGTGCTTCAAATCTCTCTCTCTCTCTCTCTCTCTCTCTCTCTAAAATGCTTCCTGTACAAAAGTATGTCATCTCCACAAAAGTTTTCCCCACCTCGAGCGTGCATGACAAACTGACAGGGAAGGGATTTTCACGGCAAATACCCTAAATGCTGGGGAAGCTAAAAGGCTAGCATGAATTTCTCTTGCATTTTTTACTAGTGATATACATGAAAATGTTTATTGCAAAGATCTTGCACAAGGGAACTATTGTCATCGCCACAGAATATCATTTCTGAAAACTTTGAAATTACACTGGCCGTGCCAATTCCGATCATCTCCAAAATCCCCAACGTTGGAACGGTTTGATCACCTTTTCGTACACAGAATTCAGAGATCAAAATAGAAACGTGAAGATGCTGAAGATACACATTTTGGCTGTGACAAACTCTCAATCCCAATCAACTTATAACTTTCTTATTAGTGCCTCACCAGATACATATTCGAATCAAGTGAAAGAAGAGAGAAGGCAATAGAACTGTCACAAGAGAGCAATTCCTTAATATTTATATATCAGTCGCTGTCTACTTCCACGTACTTAAGATCCCAAATAGAAGCTTGCTCATCTGCATGATCATTTAGAGCCACTGCTGCCACCATTGCCGTCTCTTTCAGAGAGGGGTTCCAATTCAAGTTCAGATCTTCTTGTTGCATCTCGAACGCACTGCCCAGCATCAGATCCTCTAACCCGCCTGTGCTCCTCCAATAGCTCATGGGGTCATGGTGATAGTCACCCATTGCAGCACCACCTCTCTGTCCTACGTCACTTGAATGGGAATCGCCGCCGCCAACGTCTCCTTCCTTATCAGCCTTGTGTGGCCCCAAACTCATCCAATCATCCAGATTCAGCATTGCACTTTGCATCAACGTGTGATGAGGACTGTGTGGCCCGCTCTCGTGCTCAGCCAGTTCAGTTCCACTCTCGGCCTCAGCCAATCCAAAATGATTCACAGCAGCATTACCCACTTTAATGCTACTACTGTCGCTGGTGTCATCCTCGCTTTTCTCAGCTCGATGGACGCACTGTGACTCATGATCAGTTCTCGAATTTCTGTCGATGAACCCCGAGCTCAGCTGGCTCTGTGGGCACTCATCATTTTGGCAAGCATACAGCGTGGACACATCGACCTCCCTGTCAAACACGCATTTCCTCTTCTCGGAGCTGCTCAACGTCATCTCCCTGTTCTCTTCCTCTCTCTCTTCTTGGGAAGGCGAAATCTTGAGGCACCGCTCTGTCTGGAGCAAGAGGGCCTCCTCTTGGTCGACCACCTTCGACCAGATGGCGGTCTCCTTCGCTGACATCTTGTCCTGCAGGCTCTTGGAATGCCTCACAAGCCGCCGCATTCGGTCCAAATTCGGCGACATGTGCATGATGACGCTGGCCAGGACGCTCACTTTCCAGGCCTTTTTCAGATCGTGGGGCTTCTTATACGGCGGCAGCCCTTGTTCATAGGCGATGCCTTGGTTGCCCCACCAGAGCTCGGTTCCGGTGGGCCACCACGGAGGAGCCAAGCCTTTCTCCATCGGGAATTTCCTCTGCGGGGGAGCACAGTGCTGGATGAGAGCCGATAGGATCGACCCAAGCGTGGTGTCCTGCGATGAGGGCTGTCAATTGTCGACACAATTCGACACAGACTGTATTTCTGCTAGAAGTGTACGAGAAAAATTCAAAAGTTTCCTAGAGACAGCCAATCTCCCCCTTGGAGTTACGAAAGCAGACACCGACACCATCGACTATCGACCAGATTTTTTGGAAAGCAGACATTGACAACGAACTCAACGAGTGGAGACAAAGCCTACCGGCAAGTCATAGAGGAAGTGCATGTACGAACTGGGGTCGGCCCCCCCAGATGCGTCGAGGACTTGGGACATGTACTCGGCGATGGCAAGGGGGGCGTTCTGGTCGAACTTCACCGTCTCCTTCCACCACTCGCGGAGGCTCTCAGAGGAGCCGGTGACCGGCTTGCCGTGCTTGGGGACGATCCCGTACACGAACCCTTGGGCGTTGCACACCTCCATGATCTTGACCATATACTTGAGGATCGAGTCCTGCGCCCGCGCCATCTTCTTCCTCCGGGACGCCTCCTCCTTGGCCAGGGGCTCGTGCCGGCCTCCCCCGGCGGCGGCGTCGTCCCGCTTCTCCTTCAGCCTCTGGAGGCGCATGCGGTCCTTCCACATGCGCTTCTGCAGGTCGTCGTAGCTGATCTCTTCCTCCTCCGGGTCGTCATCCTCGTCCCCATCGGGGTCCCCGCCCGGGCTCCCCGGCTCCATCACTTCGCCGATGATCTCGACCATGTCTGCGTTTCCTTCGAAAAGCTCAAAACCATGAAACATCTCGAGGGCTTCTTCTCGTGCGGCGGCTTTTATATAGGCGGAAGGGTAGAGATCAAAGGCGGTTCTGGCGACGGTGGCGAGAAGTGGATCGTGTGACGTTCGAAGGGTTTATGCGAGGGTGGCGACGGGGGAGGTGATGCAATCGAGGGCGTGAGTACAAGTGAACGCCGCCGGAGCGATGCATGCAGGCCACCTCCCGCATGTGGCTTCTCTCTCTCTCTCTCTCTCGCAAGCAATGTTGTGAACACTGAATTCCAGGCATTATATTATATGGGGCAACCGCGCGGGAGGCTGACGTCATAAAAGAGGACTCACATATTCGGAATGGATATAAGAATTTCTTCCTCGACTGTACAGTCTCTCTCTATATATAAGCTTAGCAGTATAGCAGGGATATATCTCTTCTTTTTCGAGATAAGAATTCTATTTTTCTAAGTTAATGCTGAGAGAGATAGGCTCATTATTTACGGCACGTCAGTGGGAATTTAGTGAGAGGATCTATTTGGATTTTCTTGAGACATCATAGAGAAATGAGTACTGAACACCTAGAATGCCAAAACTTGGCACGAATGGACACTTAACTACCAAAAGTTAGGAAAGTGATATTTAAGTATTAAAATCAGAGCAAAATGGATCACTTAAGTATCATTCTGGCGAAAATCCGATCAAAATGCTAACGTGGCGATTTTCCAACGAAATAAGTGCAAAACAACGTCGTTTTGCATGCTAACATGGTTAGACAATACAAAAACGACGTCATTTTGGTATTGACGTGGTAAAAATAATATAAAAATTAATTAAATTTAATTTAAAACTAAATTTATTTAAAACATTTTTAAAAAATATTAATATTAAAAAAAAAAGGGGCAGTTGAGGGTTGAGCCCTCACTGTCGCCTCCCCACCCCGATCTGGGTGAGGAGGCAATGGCGGCGAGAGCTTAGTCCTCAGGCACTTTTTTTTTTTTTAACTTTTTTTAATATTAATATTAATATTTTTAAATGTTTTAAATAAATTTAGTTTGAAATTTACTTTAATTAATTTTTATATAATTTTTAATCACGTCAGCGTGTAAAACGATGCCATTTTGCACTTATTTCGCCGGAAAATCGCCACGTCAGCATCTTGGCTGGATTTTGGTCGAAGTAGCACTTAAGTGATCCATTTTGCTCCGATTTTGGCACTTAAGTATTACTTTCCTAACTTTTGGCACTTAAGTGTCCATCCGTGTCAAGTTTTGACACTTGAATTATACTTCTCCCTAGAGAAATGGAATTATGGCACTAATTTATTTTTGTATTTTGGTGCAGCAATAAATGAGATTCATGCAACACGAGTACTATCCTTTTATGACATTAATCGCTCTATTGATGGCACAATGACAATCATTTTCAATCCACTCAAATTTGACATTGGGATCCTCACCTTGGATGTCGAGGGCTAAATATGACAAAAGGTTGCGTAAGATGTGTACTTAACCAATTTCAAATAGGCTCAGCATTGAGCTGGAAGGGAGATTTTACAAAGTGGTCTTATTCCTTCTTGATTTGACAATTATAACTTTCCGCTCTATCCAATCAATTGAGAGTTGGGGTTGTAAATTTAAAATAGAAGAAGGGCCAACTTAGCCCAAATAAACTTTACAGTCTTGTTCTTCCTCTTACAGCAATAATCGTGAGGTAGATGAGAGAGAGAGAGGAAACAAAGAAAAAGAGAAGAAAACGCAAGAAAGAAAAAGAAGAAGAGGGTTCATCCATGCATGCTCGAGAGGCCACAACGAGCCGGCTCAACTTCCTTTTGTAGGGCCTCGTAAAGATTCAAACGCCTTATCCGTTTAATCGAAGGAATTCTCATAATTAAGCTGTAAAATTTGGATCTATTTGAATTCTGAGTTGGGTTGAATTTAGGAGTTATTTAATTGCAAAATTATGTGGTAATAGAAGTTTAAAGTGTTGTGGAACTATCAAATTTGATGGGAATAGATTTAGAATTATGGTTTGGTCAAAATGAAAATTTAAAGTTCCGTATGTTGCTTCTCAATTAAAAATTTCTTATTTTGGCAATGCCTATCACTTGTTTCCGACCATCTTTTGAGTTGGCAAGTGTAGGATCTTTTTGTAATTCAAAAGAGGTTTCTTTTGATGATAAGCTCACTTGTATCGGTTTAATGAAGATAGTTGTGGCATGACCAAATTTTACGTGCGAGCTACGTATAGTGAACAACAATGAGTGTCTACTATAGATGAACTTTCCATTGGTGTGTAGGACCAAATTTATCACCCAATAAGTATAGTTTAGTTGAGTATTGACTAATGAATTATTTACTTAATTTATTAATTCGTTTCTCACTTAATTGGCAGGAGTCCGAGTTCATCGGCTCAAGTGGCTTTCATGGTTTATTTTTTACTTTTCTAGGTGAGGTGCTCATTTTTTTTCTTTGAATTTATAATATCATACTTGGAAAGTGATAAGGATTAGGTATATTATGTGCAATGTATGATTTGATTAAAAGGAAGAATGATGTTTAAAGCATATTTATTTCATAATAACTATATAGGGTGGTCACTATCCTTTTTGGTTTTTAAAATGATGAAATATCCTCTGAAATAATTTGAGTTGATTGATTGTGAATGGTTGAGAAATGTTTTGTAAAAGGAATTGCGAGAGGTTCTAAGTATTGATTTGTTAATCCGGTTGTAAAATGATTTCTAGTTGAGTTGAATTGCCAAAGGATACATGTTTGGAATCAATCTGGAAGAAAACTTTGACACATAAGATTTCAAATCCGCGCAAGCCTTTCTTTTCGCTTTTGTCAATTGGATTTTGTTGACAAGAGTCAACTAGTTAATTTAATAAAGCTTGCAATTTCGATGCTTTACTTTTCTTGTGTTGTGTGCGACCATATTCTAATAATCGAAATATTTCTTACCAAGTTCACTTGTCCTGTACTCTGGACAGTCGTCGGAAAATACATTTTCTTAATTATGATTGGTAAAAATTAGCCAAATCTTTCAATTGGATCCGTTCATTAAACTCAAATAAATTCAAACTAGGTTTTTCCTCTCTTTCGTTTTTCTTTATTTTCTTAGGGATTATAATATAAATGATCCCTAAAAATTGATCAATCCAATATGGTCTTTAAATTTTTAATTGATTCAATATAATCATGAATTTTAACACAATGTACAATAATTTAATCCATAAATTATATGAAATGATCAATGTTATCTTTTTATTAATTCAAGTTCGGAGACAATTTTGAACTACTTCATATTATTTAAGGACTAAATTAAATATATACTAAAAGTTCATGAACCATGTTCATTAACTCAATTGAATTAAAATTCAAATATCATATTGAATAAATTAAAAGTTTATGGACTATATTACATGGGATCATTAGTGTCATCCCTTTTTCTTTTTTCTTTTTGGCATTTGCTTAATAGATAAAGCTTTTATCACCCTAGATGGCACTAAAAAGATAACAAAACCCATGACCGATCGACCAGACGCTCTAGCAAGTTCCTGTGTCTATGTCCACTCATCTTTTGTCCACTGGGGGCCATTGCCTAAGTACGAATGTTGCTGGCGTCTCCACTACCTCGACTCGAATAATAAAATCAATCTGCAAACGCATTAAACAAATTATGTCTGAAAACATCACCATTTACGAAAAAGGGGAAAATGTAAGAGAACATTCCAGCTGCTCCCCCATAACTTTCATCTTCATAGCACTACCGTGAGAATATACAAGAATATCCAGCTTACCAGCTTTCGAGAAGGGGAAAAAAATCATGTACGTAAATATTTCAATAAACAAAAGTAGATCCTAGACATGCCACTAAGCCTAAAATATGGTAAGTCGGCTGCCAAAAGCAATCGCATTATCTATGACAACTTTATTTTAAAAGGGGGAAGCTACGACGCAATTCAAAGTACTCCATGCTACGTAGCTATAAAATCAAAATTAATTTGAAATTGGTGTATTAAATGATCAGCACATTGCAAGTAAACTTTTAGCCAATGATCCATATTCGACAACTAATAAATTACCCCCATGAGTTGTCAAATATTTGAAAGATCCCAATTTGATTTGTATCTTTGTTTGGCTAAGATGGTTATCGAACAAAAAATCTTTCACTGAAAAAAATGTTTATTCGTATTTATAACTTGTATCGAGTCTTGTGTCATTTCAGAAAAGAAGTTACGGATTCTAATGTAATTATGATAAAAATAAAGAATAAATCTAAAGCCATTGAAAGTAAATGCGAACCAAGAATAAGTGAAAATAGCCAAAAGTGAGTATATTTGGGTTTGTTGTGCAAAAGTGCATTCCCTTACAATAATGTTTTTTTGCTATTTATAATCTAACGTTGTGAATAACCGTTTTTTTTTTTATCAACTTATCACTTCAATATTAAATATTTTGGAATCTTTGGTATCGCGTTGATAACTGTATCATATTTTTTGCTACGTCTTCAGTACCAAGCTCTTTAGAAACTATTTTCATATTTATCCTTTTGCTTGTGGGTGATACTTACGAACCGTTGATATCTTTGATAGCAAGTCTCGCCAAACTATTGTAGACCTTTTTCTTCATATATATATATATATAGGGCTTCATTATCTACCCATGGCCCATTAGGCCAATTTTTGGTGATAACAATCTTACATTGGCCATATGTTTATTGGATTTATATCACGAAAAATCTCAAAATGATATTTATGTGACAAATTTATCATATATTAATTTTTGGTTCATTAAAACACACAAATTGATATATTTGTAATATATTTACTCTCATTAAATTTTACCATAAAATTGTTAAGTTGGACATGACTAATCTATAAGGAAATCCATAATAATTTGGGTTAAATTTGTTACAAGTGTACCGATTTAAAATTTTTGGGGATCAAAAATTAATTTGAGATAAATTTATCACAAGTATACTAATTTGAAGTTTTTAATAATCTAAAAATTGAACTAAAATAAATTTGTCATAAATGTACTGTTTTAGTATTTGACCTTTATCTATTTAAGTGGACTTATGGAAATTGTAGGAGTGAATAATTGGGTCGGTCCAATGTAGGATGAAATCGTACTGGGCTTACTTGACTTATTCTAGTCCGGTCCCCATGGGGACCAAGTAGGCTCTCGGGCAGAAAATAATGAAATTGGCTTTGACCAGCTTAAGCTTGACTCCCAATAATTTGGTCACTTTTTCTATAAAAAAAAAAGAAGTTAAATACACTAAAAATGAATTTCGATCCTAGAAAGGAGTAGGAAATCATCAAGGCCTTGACCCCAATGTCACAAATTGTTCACACAGCACGTTCTCACACAATGATAGTCATACCACTTGAAACTAAAACCTAGTCACGGGTCGACTTAGTGCACACTTCCTAAGCAAATGGGTTCAGAATCAGGAATCGACACTAACATGGTAGGTTCTCGAATATACATTACATATAAAATGTAGTGCAAACTTCTCTTTCCGCCGCTTTTCCCTTTTTTTCATGGAAAAAGAGGTAGAAAAAGAGAAAGGTACAACCTTCTCCCCTCTCCCAACATTAAAAAATAAAAAAAAAAAAAAAAAAAACCGGATTTCTAGGAGCCGTTGGAGGGCTCCTCGGAAACCTAGGGGCATTCTCGTCTTTTCACTTACCTTTTTCCCGATGAGAACCTGCCATATAAGTCCTCGGGCTGACACATTCACTCTGTTTTTTTCCCCTCTGCGCCGAGGAGAAAAGTTGTCTTGGTTTCGTCTCCCATGGCTGGATTTAGAGAGAGAAAGAGACTGGTCTTGGTCCTGGCCTAGAGAGAGAGAGAGAGGATGGTCCTTTGCATTTCCCTTGCTGGGGTCCTTTTGCTTTGCATCCCTTTCGATCTGATTTGACTGAATGAAACTGGGATGAATGCTCTAATCCCACGCGCGAAACGAGGCCGCTTTCTGTCAAAAAATGCATTAACACTGTAGCAGATTCCAATCCCCTCTCTTCCCCCTCTGTCTCTCTCTAACCCCGCTTTTCAACGCTCGTTTCTCTCTCTCGTCTGCGCGCACCTCTGTCTCTTTTTTCACCCATCAGTCCATTCTGCATTCATCATCATCCCCTGCAGAACTTACTCTGCTTCGGGGAAGAGAGAGAGAGAGAGAGAGAGAGGGAGACTTTACCGGAAAAGGGCAGTGCTTTTTAGCTCGTCCCGTTCATCGCTTTCACTCTGTTTCAGGTTTCCGTTTAGGAGGTCTATGATTTATGAGTCGCCAACTACTCTCTTGTTGCTTGCGAATGCTGCTCTGTCTTCTGCTCAGAGGCGTGAAAGCTACTGGTCCTCCTGCTTCTCTTGTTGCTCGGGTAAAGCGTGAAGCCAAAAGAGAAACCTTGGGACTGAAAGCAGGTTGAACCATTTATTTTCTTCCAACATTTAATATTACCATCTGGGTCTTTTTTTAAAAGTAAAATAAGGAAGCAAGTTTTCATTTTTGTACAAGGAATGAGCTACATTATGTTTTCTGGTGCGAGTGTGTTGAGGTTGTTCTATTCTGTGTTTGCCTCAGGACTTTGAAGAATGGTTTTTCTGGGTTCTCCTCTTGTTGGGTTCTTTCGCTTGAGGTGGTGTTGAAGTGTACTGCTTGGTGGGTGTTTGTTTACTTGCGATTTGAGGTTGAATTTGGATTTTGCAAATTACAAAATAGGTGGGTTATGCATGTGCTGAGTTTGAGCTGAGTTCTTGCCGCTTTTGACCGGTTGAAGAAAAAATGGGCTCTGCGAACACAAAACTTGATAGAAATGACGCCCTCCGTTTGTGTAAGGCCAGAAAGAAATTCATTAAGGAAGGCATAAACTCCAGATATGCACTAGCTGCGGCTCATGTGTCTTACGTTCAGTCTCTTAAAAACATCGGTGTAGCTCTGCGGCGATACGCGGAAGCTGAGATGTTGATAGAGTCATCTCTCTCGACTTCCGCCACTGAGATTGAGAAAACTCCTTCGCATTCCTCTTACCCGTCCCCATCTCCTTCGCACATCGTGGATGTATCGGATTCGCCACTGAACAATGGAAGCCCACTTTCACCACCGACGGCTAGAATGAGTTTTATGAAATCCGGAGGCTCAACTTCCGTGACCGTCTGTTTGAATCCTCTTGCTAGTACGAGATTTTTGGATGATGATACGATGGCATTTGGGATCCCACCGCCGCCCCCTCTGCCACCTGAAGCTAGTGGCACTTGGGACTTCTTCGATCCTGTTGATGAGAATGATAGCTTCAGGTTTGATGGCCACTGTGGAGTTGATATGAATTTCGAGAGTTTTGGAGACTGGTCGCGGTTTAAGGGTGAAAAGCTTGACCATTTAAAGGTAAATTCAAGTGAAGCTGATGTATTTCATGATGCAGAATCAGGTGTCAGATCAGAAACGAAAGATTGTGTGAAATCAGGTGATATATCCACTACAAGTAACAGCCATAGTTTAGCGGTGGAGAACACTAGTGAATCGATCATTCTAGGAGGTCCGCAAGGTGGTTCGAAGCAAGGATCAGCTACTAAGGCAAGGCTGCTGGGGACAGAACATGGTGCCAATGATCCAGGCCAAAGTTCACAGAGCAAAGGTGGTATTGGACATTCGAGTTCTGTGGTAGAAATGACTGCAGCAAGCAAAGATTTAGGCGCTGAAAGAGAGGACCCTTCCGAGTATATTACCCACAGGGCAAAAGATTTCCTTTCAAGCATAAAGGACATTGAGCACAAATTCTTCAGGGCTTCTGAGTCTGGTAAGGAGGTCTCCAGAATGCTTGAGGGAAACAAAATCAGGGTGCGATATGCAGAGGATAAAGGTATACCGATGATTGCTTTGCTTGATAATCTCTTTGTATTCCTTGTTTGATAAAATCATCGGAATCGTCTTCTTGCACGCTATGCATGAATCCAGTTGTGTGACTTTCTTAAAATAACTAAATTCTTGTAGGTCAGTCATCCTCATCGGCTTTGTTGGGAGCTTTTCAGCATGTATGCTGCCGCCAGAAGCCTCCACTCATATCTCATGGTAACTTCGATGCTTCTATGTAAAACTGGCTGCAATGGATATCAGATGTAACTGCTTTTATGTTGATGCTTTTGACTAGTTTGTCATTTAGTCTCTTTTCAAGCATTTCCTGGTCTTGCCTTCCGATGAATATCGTGATTCAAGATAAGCAATTTGTCATGGTTTAGTGCTGCCGATGATTGATGAAAATTTTTTTGTTAGTGATGGTGCAACAGATTTTGTTGCATATTTTTTGCAGTACCCTTACTTTCCTTGGGTTTATGGTACTATAATAAACAACTTTCAAAACTTGTGAACACAAATTTATTGTGTCATGCGCCACTATTTTCAATAGACACCATGAATTCCCATCTCATATAATACAGTCTGCTTCAGAGTCTGCTTCAGGTTGGTTCTTTTTTTTCTCTTTTTAATGGATGCAAGTTCTTCTAAATTTTGATAGAACATGGACAACATGGAAAAAGGATGATTATATGGAAAAGGACAACATCTTCTCGGTCATCTTCATCAAGAAATCCCCTAAACGGAGCACCGAAAGATGATGTCAGTGACAGTGGAAGTGATTTCATTGAAGAGTTCTGTATGATTTCAGGAAGCCATTCATCGACTTTGGACAGGTTATTTGCTTGGGAAAGAAAGCTTTACGATGAAGTCAAGGTACTACTTTTTTGGTAAATCTGAATTTTATCTTGTTCATTCTTTATGGATATTGAAGTTATATTTGTTGGCCAAGTTTCATTTTCGTATAAATCTAATAGACAATTTGATAGCAGAAAGTGCAATAAGCCCTAAAGTAATGTATGGAATGCAATTGGTTCTAAGTCTTTTTCAATTGATGTAATAAAGTTTTTAACATTAAAAAAGAAAAATGCAATGAAGTCTGATTGAAAACTTATTAATAGCCACCAAAAATTGACTATATGGCAGCTTGAGAGGGTTGCCATATAGAAGAAATCTGTGAAGATTTGACTGGAGCGACTTGATCACATTTTTTTGAGAAGATTTACAGTATGATTCCATCAAATGAAAGGTTTAGGACTTGATTTAAACCTTACAACTTGAGAGGTTTATACATTCTCGCTGTGGGGGTTGTCATAATTAAACATGTAGGGAACGTTAAAAGTTGGAGGGGGATAAAAGTGGACAAAGGAATTGAATGCAATGTCACGATCAGTTTACTTCTTACTTTGATCGTCGCCTAAAAGAAGTGCGCTAAGAAAGATGTTGCAGTCTGAAACGGAACTCATATCATGTCTTGTGCCTGTAGAAAGGAACGTTCAATCCTCCTACAAATGAGATGGGCATTCCTCAAGGGCTTGTCCTGTCCTATTCGCAGGCTTGCACCAGAAACAAGAAACAGAATGGATTTGGAATGAGGATCTCATTCCAGCTCCCATTCTTTCTACCGAACACACCCTCGAAAACAAATAAAAATTTCCTTCATATGGAAAGCAGGGATATCAACCTTTGGACCTATGGGGTTTGATGTAAATCCTCTATAGATCTATTACCCATACCTATTAACTTCAAGAAGGGACAACTATATCTATCTGTATGTTTAAGTCAGGGGTGGCATCTGTCTCACTTTTTTGCTTTCCAAAATATTCCTGCAATGTATATACACATTAATTGAGTAACCACCTGCTTTCTTTTATGCATAACCACCCTTTGTCTCACTCTTCATTAGTGCCAATATCATATGAACACTACTGCACTACAATGGAAAATCAGTGACACTGTTGTAATTATATGAGTTTCTAACCTGTGCTTTTACATACAGCGGTTCTTATCCTATCCCTAGTATGACACCACTAAATAAATTTAGCGAAAAATTTATATTATTATGTCCAAAGTAGTTGTGCACACACTTGAGTACTAGTAAACATACATATAAAGAGTTTACCTTACGTCCTGGATTTTGAGCTTGCGTTGTGAACAGAATTCTAGATTCATGAAATTAAATTTGTAGTGAAAGAGTAATTTAACAAAGTTTCTCTAGCAGCAAGGCATATATAGGTTCTCTGGCAGCAAACCAATTCTTGCAGTTTGACAAAGTTTGTAAAAAATTGAATGGATGTCTTTTCTGTGTCCTTTGTGTGTTTCCCCTTGGTGACAAAGCATTCGCAGGGTTATTGCTGGTGCAGCCAATTTTTGCAATGCGACAGTTTGTAAAAACTGAATGCATGTCTTTTCAGTCTCCTTTGTGTTTTTCCCCTTGGTGGCTGAAAGGTTTGGTTTTTGCTCTATCTCATTGTACAATAATGTGCCTGAAACAATAATTTAGATGTTGTGGCATGAACTTTTTAGTTTTTCTCAACAATTGACCATTGGCTACTTATGCCAACTAGAAAAGCTACTTTGTGTAGCCAAAAAATTAAGAGAAATAGTTGAAGATGTTTGTTTCTACTGTTTCTCTGTAAGGATTATATATGACATTTGTTTTCTGGTACTGATTTACCAACTAGGCCGTGAGGACTCCCTAGTCCCTGGTTCTAATATTTGGATGGTGACATCTCCTGAATTTCTGTAGGCCAGTGAATCTATTAGAAAGGAGTATGACAAAAAATGTGACCAGCTTAGAAACCAATTTGCAAAGGATTGCAGTACCCATGTGATTGACAAAACACGGGCTGTTGTTAAGGATCTACATTCTCGGATACAAGTCGCCCTACACTCTGTTGATTCAATTTCAAAGCGCATCGAGAAGATGAGGGATGATGAGTTGCAGCCACAACTTGTCGAACTGGTTCAAGGGTGAGTAATGGATAGTCTGTTTCTTCTCTTTAGGGTAAAACTCGTGTATCACATACTTACCACCATAATGTTAATTTGATAAAAAAATGTTGCGTTTAAACTATATGCCTTTCATTTCTGTGCTGGCTAGTATTGGCTGATTGCCATTTTGCTCAAGCTTGAGGTTATGTGTTTGGCGGAGTATTTGTTTCAGCATGGTACTTATCTAGGATCCATGGACTCTCAAATATGAAAATTTTTTACATTGCCATTTGAACATTTCAGACCTCTGATTCTTTTCTTCCATTTGTTTTTTATTTGATCTTGTTGTGTTCAAGCAGTCATATGATATATTATGATATGTCAATATGCAAATGGTGAAGATGTTGTATGTATTACGGATATAAGGAAACATTAGATTGATGTCAGGTGCGGGCTTTTTATTGCAGATTTATCAGAATGTGGAAGGCTATGCTTGCATGCCATCACGCACAATACATAACGATCTCCTTAGCGTACCATTCCAAAGGCTGCTTGGGAATGTCACAAGGCGATGCGTGGCAGCTGATCATGGATCAGCTCCAGCAAGAGATCGAATGCTTTGGCTTGAGCTTTGCAAATTGGATGAACAGCCTCACGTCCTATGTCGAGGCCCTTAATGGTTGGCTCCAACATTGCATCATCCAGCCACCGGAGCGCTACAAGCACCGACGACCGTGGTCCCCACGGCAAGCGCTCGGTCCGCCCATATTCTCCTTGCTCCGCGAATGGGCTACAGGGATCAAGGAGCTGCCATCTAGTGAGCTCAATGATGCGATTAGGAGCTTTTTGTCAGATCTGTACGATCTGACGGAGCACCAAGCAGAATCGCAGAGGAAGCAGAGGCCCTGCGACGGAAACAGCGGAGGATCGGAGGGACCAGATGAGGGGAAGACTGAATGCGCTCCATCCAACTTGAGCTGCATACAGACAAGCCTGACCAAAGTACTTGAGCGGTTGACGAAATTTTCCGAGGCATCATTGAGGATGTACGAAGATATTAGACAGAAAACCGAGACAGCCAGAGTTGCATATTCAAACTGCAAGCCTGCAAGATCAAAGAGCGTGTAAAAGCGGGTTTGGATTTCCTCTCTATTTCATGCAGTAGATTTATCTTTTGTAAATTCGAAGCGCCTATACCATGTCACTTCTCTTTAGTAAATAGTTTAGGAACTAGTTTTCTTGTGCAAGAGCCACCTGACACTAATCCCGCGAATTTCTTAAGACTAGATTGATCATTATGAGATGCGATTGGGCAGTCTGCCGTGACTATTAAGTATAATCGGCGGCGTACTTTTGAGATTACTAGCAGAGTCGAAGTTGAGTGATCGGAAGAAGGGAAGGGAAAGGCTTCATGTATGTGATCAGTGCAGAAGAAACAAGAAATGAACAATGGGGTGTGAAGAGATAGACTGGGCATGCAGTGGTTTTCATGACTGTTTTGTACCTTATATTGGGTAAATTGCTCAGAAGTTAAGCTAAATTATGAAATAGATATGTTATGTTCTCATATGGAGCATGGTCTATCCATTAATATTATGAAATAGATATGTTATGTTCTCAGCAGTTGATGAGATTGAGCTTGTTTAATAAACTTAATTAGCATTGACTTGAACGATTCAATTAAGCTAAAATTCCAGTGGCAAGTAAAAGAGGAATTGCTTAATTCATTCAATAGCAAAAATCATTGATGGCAACTGAAATCAAGTCATTTAATGCTAAAAGTCACCATATCTGGTAAGAATAAAAAAAAGCTATTAATTTTCAGTTATCATCAAACAACACTGTATCCTATTTTTAGTACCTAATATTATCAACACTTGAATTAGCACTTATTTTTCGGTTTAATTAAACAGGCCCGAGTTTCTTTCGAACTGCATTACTTATTGTGATTTTATAATTTATATAGTGCGCATTAATTTAATTTGAATGTTTGATGGGTTAACCATCCACTTCGAGGAGATAGGATGCCACAATCGTGATTTCGTTTGGTCATAGTCAACGTATACTCGCAAGTGATATATTCGAAATTCATAACTACATTTCTTATTCCACTTATTTTGCCGCCCTTCATATTTTCTTTCTTTTGATTATGCTGAATTAAATTAGTGTGCCGTGTGTACTACTCGAAAGCTTAATTCAAGCAAGGAATTCGGGGAAATTAGGGGTATGATATTGAATCATTGATAGCGTAGAGACCTCAAGTTTGCAAAATGAGGGGCAGTAGAGGCTTGCAAAAGGAGGAGCCTTTACCCCAACTGACAATTTCAAAAATTGGGATAATTGTTCAAAAAATCTTAAATTTGGTGGCCAATTTAGCCATAATTTTTCAATTTGACAAATATAGTGGTTAGAAATAGCTTGGCGTGGCAGTTCATTCAATGTCGATCGTCTACATGGCCACAAGCAGGGGCATTCTCATGGGCAATCAGAAGTTACATGCCTATGCTTCATAAGTTTGTCATCGAAATTTGAATATTGATTCCTTGACCGCCAACAAGCGAGGGCATTTTGATAGACATTAAAAATGTACATGCCTACACTTCATAAGTTCTGTCATGATGACTTCAATATCCATACCCTTCTTGTAACTTTTGTAAAAGCTCTTCATATGATACGGAGTATTGGTGGGGATGTTACTGAATTGCCATTATTTTTCAGAATCTACGTAAATATCTCATGTGAATTCATAAAATCCACAACATCATTTTGTCGTAACAACACATCTGGGCCCCTCAACAGCCTAAGGTTTATTCCGTGCACGTACACATGGCCTAGGTTTATTCTATGTATTTCCATTCTCATGTCAGCGTGAAGAGGCAATGATCTAAAATGAATCTCGTACTTCTGGGCAAGCGGCCATCGATGTGAGTCACGAAAAAGTCAGATGCTTATCTTTGCAATCTGTTTTCTGAGTCACGGGACTGACCAGGCCACGTCAGTAAAACGTGTAAAGTAGAAGAACCCTAGTTGTGCCCCTGGCAGCTTTTCCATTCTTGAAGGAATCCTCCTTTGACTTTTGGGGGCTTCCGAGTCTCGCCCGCATTCACATTAGCTTTTGGCATCCGATGGCACCACTTTCTCCACCACTCCCTCCCTCTCTCTCTCTCTCTCTATAAAGATAAAAGTTGAAGAGAAATGAGGAGATGATGATGCTATGGAGGAATCGTGAGAGGATGAAGGAAAGAGTGGTGCAGGAGAACTTTGAGCTTTTTGGGAGAGGATTCTTCTGTTGGTGATGGAACCTGGAGAGGGGGGGCGCTTTTCAAGGGGGGGTCTCTTTCCCGATGCGCATGAGTTTTCCTTCTTGGCAGTGTGAACCTGTCTTTACATGTTGAGAGGAAAGGATAAGAATATATTTGTCTTTGATTTTGATATCTGAGGTGGTGCAAACAGTCCCAGATTCCTTATCTCATGCGACCAGGGATAAACATTATCATAAATTTCCTAGGGTTCTTTCATTCCCCCTCTCCCCAATTTAGAGTGGTCCAATCCATGGCACATGTATGGGCTCTCTTTAATGTGATTATAGAACTGATAAAATTATCGATCTAACAAAGAAAATGATCCGGCGATTATCCACCTATATAATAAGGACCGCCATCAAAAATTTGAATGAATTTGCGATTGGGTTTCGCATGTGAAGTTTTAGGAATTTAGTGCATGATTAAACAAACAATTAGGCATGCGTTGGATTCTGATCGACGTTCTTATCAATATCTTTGCTTCATATGCATTCCATTATGCTTCGATTTGTTTTAACCACCACTTTATCTCTTTTTCGTAGCGTCGCTTTCTCTCTTTCTTGAGGTTGTTTTCATATTGCTATTACCCCCGTACCATGATAATGAACGATTTTGGACGCTCCTTCTAGAGATTTAATACCACTTTAGATCAATGATTATAAGAAAATATAGGAAAAGCACATAAAAACCCTTCCGAGTTTTTGCAACTTTACCACTTTTTTCTTATCATAGATATGGCTTTGCAACTTTGCAAAGATCGTCTTGTCTCGATTGAAAAAGACCAAATTGCTTTTGCTTGAAAATGTTTAAAAAAAAAAAAAAAAAAACCTAAATTTTCCAAATCCTTAGTAACGCTAACCCTAATCTCGTCGACGCCCACGGCTGTCAAATGCCACTCAACAATCTCCAAGAGCCATCCTCGTCTTTAGTGTCGCCGTCGCCACCCACGTTGTGCTTGACTATGATCTCAAATTGAGGTCCTTTCAAGGGGTTGTGATATGAGGCCATGGAACGACAATCTTAGATTTAAGGTAGGAGAAAATGTGATCTCATTATGTGTTCTTCGTAGGGTTAAAAAGTCACCTACAGATGCTTCACGGCCAATCATTCTACAAAATGCTTTGGATCTTCTGTATTAACACGATTGCTAGCATAGAGTTAGCCAATGTTTATTTTCCAGATTCTATCAAATTTAAATTGAGTATGTGGTTCACATTTTGAATAATCAGTTCAATCTTTTATGGCTAGTTATTTAAAAGGAGTGACGAAAGCGGACATAGTTGGTACAATTGATTGTTGTCAAGGAATTTCTAGCCTAGAAAACTAGAGATTACCCATTTAATTCTTACCGACCGCGTGCATATTACTCGAAATCAGTGCCATCTTATAGGGTGTTTGAAGAAGAAGAAGAAGAAGAAGCTTTCATAATAACAATACTAATAAGACATAAGCTTTCATATAAGAAGCTCTTGGTAGGGTTTATGTTGATAAACTTTTAAGTTGTTTACCCTAAAGAATGCCACTTTATCTAAAGTTTATATAATATGTAGGCCATTAATTGGAAACTTTGGCTCATGTTAAATACCTTCTTCACAAGTCAATTAGCGGTCAAACCTACTGTGGCGCGCTTCCGAAGTATTGTAAAGATCCACCCTCTCCTTCACACTTTGATTCTGAATTAAGGGTTATCCATCCTTTACATAAGAAAATATTGTGATTATAAAGTGTCATAACTTTTAAATATATTTCCCGCATCTTACCGTGAAAGGGAAGAGGATTATAAGAGAGGAATCGATGCATTACTAAATAATTATCCTTTCTTACTTGTCCCGTTATTTTATATATACATGAGTAAATAAATACACCGATATTTATGTCATAATGCATTCTTTTCCTTTATTTTTCCCTTGCTAGCAATCCGTTCCAATCAAAATTCACTTCTTTGTCATAATTTTCAACTTTTCTTTCTTCAGTAAAGCTTATGTCGATGTTGTAGCTTTTTCTTTTGAACTTTAAGAAAAATTGAGTTCAGATGCTATCATTTTTCCTATACATTCTATGCAAATAGGTTCAGAATTGCCATCTGAATTTCATGAAACCCCCACGAATTCAGATTGATAAAAAGCACAAGACTAAACGCTCGGTGAGATATAAGTGAACAAGCTTCAAGTACAATAAACCAGAGAACCTACAAAGACAGGCTGAAATTCCTCCATAGTTCTAGCCAGTGAGGGGAAAAAATTAACCAGCAGAACAGATGGAGAAATTCTCGTAAGCTACCTGATGTAAATGTAACCCCCCCACCACTAAATGGCTCACTCAACAGGGCTCCAACAGATGTCAAAAAATACCATCTTTGATGCCTCTGGAGACGCCATACCTAGAAACTAAGACGAGACTACTGATAGACCAACTTATAGACATGGAAGGACCTGAACAAAAGGAAAACTAGAGCATAGTAGCAGAAACGTTAACGCGTGCAGGCTCAAATAGCTGCCCAATCGATCTCGGCTGAAGGGTACTTCTCCAGGTAGAAATTCTCGATCTCAAACTGCGAGTGCGGGAAATCAAACAACGCCAGGTTGGATTCCGGTGAAGAAGACCCCGCCACCGAGGACTCGTCGGAGAAGGCTGGCGAAGACACCGAATTTTCCACCTTGTAATCCTGCTCCGGGTACGCGAGATCGGCGTCATATTCGTTCTTCAGTGTGACCTTGAAGACCATTTCTTCGTCGGCTGCATCGAAAGTCTCCATCGCCCTGTCTGGGAAAAAACAGGGCTCCCCTGTTTTCCCCTGCTTCTGTGAATTAGCTGCCAAGCTCTGACAAATCGCTTGGAGCTTTGCACAGACAGAGGAATGCAGGGGATTGTAATCGCAGAGATATGAACCACCGTGCCTCAAGTCAGGGAAATTGAGCCGAGCGAAGTCTCCTCTGAGCTTGTACGCGGCTTCATCATAAGCCAGAGCAGCCTCCTCGGCAGTGTCGAAAGTGCCGAGCCAGAGGCGTGTCCTGTTCTTGGGAAGTCTGATCTCAGCCACCCATTTCCCCCAGTGCCTCTGCCTCACTCCCCTGTAAAGCTTGTTGGGTTTCGGAGGGACTCCCACCTGCTTCATTGGGAGGGCTTTCGGCCTGAGGAGATGGGGAGAGCCGTGGTGGTTTCGGTGCCGACACTGGTCGAATTTTTCGTGCTGGAGAGGAGATTTCATAGCGGAAGCTAACCAAAGTTCTTGATTTTGACGTCGGAGTAGCATTTCGTCCTGGATATGTTGGATTTGAGAATGGGAGAGCCGGTTGAGCCCGATTGAGCCGGATTGCTCCAGACCCATCGGGTTTAGTATCCAAGAGGAGCAAAGGTCAGGATTCAAATTGGGCTGTTGTTGTGGAAAGACCGACTCACAAGACGATGATAATGGAGAAGAAACAGGGGAAGCACTTTTCATAAAAGGCTCTAGTGCTTTCATGAATTCCTCTCTAATGGGATCTGAGTTGCTATTGTAGAATTCGACGGCTGCTGCCATTTCTCTCTGAACCAAAAAACACAAGCAGCCAAAATTCAAGAAAATTCTGGTTAGATCTAATAAGAAAGATCACCTGTTTCTTACCAAAACCAAAGGAACAGGCACTGACTGTAAAGGCAGAACGAGAAAACCAATTCGATGGAAGAGGTTTTCTTCACAAGCAAAAAGAAAGAGCGCACGCACAAGCCGAGGGTACAAGAAAAATAAACCCTCCTGGTCGAAATCAAAGCAAGAAAGAGCAAACTCAAAACCAGGACGGCAGAACCCGTAAGACAGACGACGACGGAAAGGGATCGGAGAAGCGGGGGAAGTTCAGAGAGGGGGCTGAAGAAGAAGAACAAGAAGAAGAAAAATGATCACAGAGCGACTGAAAAGAAAGAGGAATCTCTCTCTCTCTCTCTCTCTGTTCTTCTCACACCCTGCAATTTCTTCCCCTGCTTTGTGTCCTTATATAACGAGTAGCTGGGAACCCGCCTCATCTTAGATTCCTCGGTTTCTCTCTCTAACCACGATATTCTGGGGCACCACGAAAATTGTTAGGATGGTCAGATTTATTTGATCTAACGATGATAGTGCGCTGAGGTCATATGGATTCGTTGCATGAATAATGTGGAAAATGAGACATATAGTCCCTAAATTTTGATTTGACGTGCGATGTCATTCTTGAACTTTCAATTCATTCAACTTGCTTCTTGAACTATTCTTAAATTTTCAATATAATCCATGAACTTTCAATTTGTTCATTTTATAATTATATTATAGCTTGGATTTTAGAATATCTTTCAATTTCAATACAATTCATAACTCGACAAAAGATATACAAGTCTTTTATTAATTTTTAACCTTTAAGGTCTTTATAAATACTACGATAGCTCCATTTGAATACATTTTATCTTATGATCTTTATAACGGTAAAAAATATAACCTCATCTAGAGTTGAATCAAATTGATATTTTTGCTATTTTCATTTCCTAAATTACATATTAGACTAAAGTAAATTAAGAGAACACGAAACACAAAAAGTTGAAAATTTTATTCTATCTAAAAATTTAGGATCAAGATGAAAATTAATGGAAGTACGACAAATCTATTATTAATTATTCTTATGACAGTACTTATTTGTAAAATAAAAGGAAGATGAATCTAATATAACTCTATATGAGGTTAATTTTATTTTATTTTATTTTTACTCTTATAGAGATCATAAGTTAAAATATACTTAAAAGGAACTATAGTAATATTTATAGAGACCAAAAGGTAAAATAGTTAATAAAAATATTGCTTTTTTATTTATTGATTTAGGAAATGAATTAAAATGAAAAGATATTCTAAAGTATAAGCAATAACGTAAACATGAAAACTTGTTAATAGTTCCAAAGGTTTGATTTGACTTTATCATCGAAAGTTAGGGGAACTAGATTGAACAAATTGAAAGTTTAAAATGCTATATTTGACATTTAGAAATAGTTCAAGAACGCATTGAATGAATTAAAAATCTAAAGATGATGTTACACATTGAACTATAGTTTATGGACTATCCGTGTCATGTGCTCTAAATAATAACTTCAAATTACTTTATTAGATCAATCTAATTACAACTTTGTGAGATTTAAATCAAGTTCCACTAAGAATGGGTTTTGTCCATCCTATTAGTCTATTAGTTGAGAAGGCAATCCATATAGCAATCATGTCACGTAGCAACAATATTTTGAGAACATGGTTAATAAACAACTTCACACTTCAAATGCAAAAGTTGACAGACATGCATCTCAAGAGAATATGAAATCGATTGGTCAGGGGATGTCGAGCACATAATCGATTCCCAAACAAATCCACGCAACCCCCAAAGTCAACGTTTGAGCAGAGGCACTACGGGATTTCCACCTCAAAGACCCTAAAAGGTTTTGGTTCTAATTGTTTCACGATAGATTTCATATTGGCCGTGGCAGCTCATCGATCCACCGAAGCCTGCCTAAGTAAAATGGGCAAGAATGGTGCTTTTTAGATGAGATTAGGCCATACTTTTTATGCATACTTATTTGCATCTAGTCATCACATTTAGTTCATTGGATTTGTGACATTTCCATACTCAAATATCAAAGATCGACTCCTTCCAACGAGGGCTTGGGAATGAGGACACCACGCATGCTCTTACCACATACACTTCTTCCACCTTTTGGGAATCGAATGCGGGGTTTTGGGAGTATCCTTCGCCGCTGTTTCCCCTCCCCTGTTTTTTTCTTCGCAAGTGGCAAAAGGCATCCCGCGCTGATTCGGATGCTGACGTGTGAAGAACACGCCAAGAGGGTGGGGCCCACCGAGAACAACCTGCTTTTTTAAGCTCGAGCTTTTGTCCCGAGTCAGTCCGAAGCTTACATCCTCAGATCGATCTTGAAATTGTGTTTGAAATTGCGGGCTGCTGGCGTGTCGAGACTTGAAATTGCTTTTTGAAAAATGTCTGCCTGCGTCTACAACTAATTTGACCCTTCACTTTTCCTCCTCCTCCTCTAATCTCTATTCCTTTGCTTGGCCTCTTGTGACCATGCCATCGGCACTCACCTTCATTGGCTAAAAATCATCTCACGGAACTTTGATGTAGGGTAAATTTATGTCACAAAGGAAAAGCTTAAGGTAAATGCGTTACAATAAATGTAGTTTGGAATTTTCTATGACTTTTTTCCCACATTATTGCCTATCAAAATAATTTAGGCTAGATTATGATATTGTCTTTTTCTTCATATATAATAGCTGTATTTACCCAAAAAAAAAAAGTCACAAACTTTCATTATTTAGACCCACTTTTGTTAATTTCTTATAAACCGGATGAAAAAGTCATCCAATTTGGTTTGAAACAAATTAGTGAGGTCTACAATGTTTTGTCATGTTGGCGAGAATGACGTAATCATTACATTCTCTTTAACCATTTTCACTAGTGCATGCAATATCTTAATTATAAAGAAATAATTATGACAGGAGATTGATCTCTCGAAATACCCATAGAGACCGTGGCGGCGAAGGGTTGATTTTGGTGACGATTTAACAAATACGGAGCTTTTCGTATGTGTAGAACTAAAGTACATATGAATGCATCAGGCGTATCAATTATTATGATTAGCAAATCTAAAGGAGCGGCTCGCAATAACTAGTAACCATAATCGTACTACCCGTGGATGGTTTAGTGAAATTACTATTAATTTTTCCTCGACAATAGTCAAATGCTAATCGATCGAAATCAATCAAGAATAACAGACAACAACTTGATTAGATGAGACGAGGCAAGTGGAGTCGTGGGAAAAGATGAGGGTTGCTGACGTGGAAAGGCATGTTGGGGAGAGGAGACCTGACCGTGGTTGGGTTAGTTTCAAACCATGGTTAAAGGCGTAGCAATCATGCGACCATCGACGACATGTGCGATAAAGTCGCATCTTATCGTATTCATTGCGGTGCGACCTCACGTTTGGCCCCTTTTTTCTGTGTGAGGACAAAAGGGTATTCAAGATTTTTATTTTTTTTTTTTTTCCTTTGTTTCGTCTTTTCTATGGAGGGGGATTCTAGAGGCAGCGAATGGGCAATTTGGCCTCTCGTGAGGATTAGAACTCCTCTTTTTTTCTGGTGTAGAATAAAGTGTCTCCAATTACCATTACTTTCGAAATAAGATATTATGCGAGAAAATTATAAATTCATCACATTTTGGCATAAGTTGATTGACTTGAATAAATAAAAACGTCATGAGACGTCGTGTTTTTGTAATAGCTAAATTTTCTTTAAACACTTGAACGAAAAGTTATTTTGAATGAAGATAATGGCTGAACATTGTTGCGAATGGTGCACTCAAATTTTGGAGTTGGTTCTATTATGATTTACATTAGATACTTAACTTTAACAATGGTGATGTGATATCTGCCATTGACTAGGCCATAACTAGTATATACTTGGTTCTTTAACATAAAAATTTCCATCTGATATACTCTTAAGTGAAAAGGATCACATGACCAATGACATGTTGAGGGTCACATCATTCTTTTCCAATTCATACATAGACAAATCCCCACATGATATTTTGTTCTTATTCATAAGTTTCTCTACATTAGATTTGAATAGTGTTGATACTAAAAGATGTCCAAATGTTGTAGTTGATAGTTTGGTCGACAGAAACCTGTTAAAGATATAAAAGGAGCGGAAAATAGTTGTGTTGAGAGCTATAAGTCGATATAGTTCAGCTGGTCAACAATACGACTTAGTTTAGCCAACAGAGGTTTCAACTAGAAATAGTCAAGTGTTGCATCTCACTAATGAGTAGTTGAGGGAGGTCACACCAAATCCCAATATGGTGTCAACCTAGAGAAGAATATTCGAAGAGGAGCACAATGATATGACCAACTACATTGCGAGTCACGTGTTAGATATGATCAAGTCAATCGCTATCAATGTTGCCGATGATGTTTTGTCAAGGCTAAGATTGTTCAATCAACCACTACATGCAAATCCTGTGGTAACACAATACTTTCCTAGTCCTTCTCCATTTATTGATGCTAATAATTTTGGTCAAAGTAGTCAACCTCTTATAAAAATAATGTAAAGGCCCGAATCATCCAATCAAGGATAAAATAATGGAAATAATCAGATTAATGCAGATCAAAATAATAAAACCTGGGGCCAACAACTGGGCAAATTAACCTGGTCGAGAGGCTGGATAAATACCAAATACTGAAAACAGAAGGCAATCGATGTAATTGTGCCATCGAATGTGAGAAATATCTCTTACAAGCCTAACATACCAAGTAATATAGATAATCCGGCAAGACTAGCATCTCTGAGAGGATAAATAGGATGGACAAACAATCCACAAATGAACCCTGAACCGTTCGCTAAAGTTATTTGACAACACTTGGGAATAGTCAAGGGTGTCGTTAGGGCCATTCACGTGAAGCTTTGTCCTGAATGGGTCAATAATCAACCTTTTCCTAAAGGTTTCAAAGTTTTAAGATTTGCCATTTTCACTGGTGAAGATAAATAATAAACTATTGAACACATAGGTCAATTTGTGGCCTAACTTGGTGAAGTAGGAAGAAATAAGATTTTAATACTTGGGTTATTTCTTTTGTCTTTGTTGAAAACTGCTTTCAGTCGATACACTAACTAATCACTCATTTCTATTGATAATTGATAGACTAATTAACCACTCAATGAAAAGACAATTCCACTCTCAATTTATAAAATAATATGTGAGGTATCAGTTGCTCATTTAGCTAATCTTTATTAATATAACAGTGAATCGGTCGATTAGTGTATTCCTCAATTCAAGAAAATTAGAAATTGATGCCTTACGTCAATCCTAGAGAAGAATTTACAAATTTGGCTTTCAGTGGATGTAAATTCAGTATAAGAGAAAGATTCAAAGGCCATGATTTTGTCGATTTATTCCATATTGGCAATGGGAGGATCCACGTATGAACAACTACTTAAAGAAAGAGATAAGGGCCACATAAATACCATGAACATAACGTGATTTAAATGGAAAGATATGAATCAGAGGATTAATTTGACCAAGATGAAAATATTGAAATAGTTGTTGCATAAATAGTGCTTGACAAATCTTATGCTTGTCCATCCTTAAAGCTTCCCAAAATAAAAGGAACAACAATGGCTTGGATTAAAGACACTCAACTTTACTTGTTTGATATTAATAGATTGCGAAATCTTTAACTTACTTTTGAAAGATGGCCTAATTAAATTAATTGAAGACCAAATGATACTATGTGAAGAAGATTTAATAAACAAAAATATTGCAAGTCGCACTATTATTGGAGCCATAACACAACTAGCTATATTGTTTTTCGGAAAACACTTTAGGAGGCAATTTGGAAGGGAAAAAGAATGAAATTTGGTGATGATAAAGGGACACATGATGACTCTTGATTATCTTTGATTCTTTCAAAAGATACTATATGTTGATAAAAAAAAAAAGGTCCAAGAATTGTAGTTGACAGTTTGATCGACAAAAACCTGTTAGAGGTATAGGAGTGGAAAATTCAAATTGGCTGCATTTAGAACAATTAGTCTATATGTATAGGCAGATGTTTCAACTAGAAATAGTCAAAGCGTTGGAGCAAAATTCAGTAAATGAGGAAGACTAATTCAACCAATGGGGAAGTATAAAATATAATCATTAAAGTAGTGGAGATAATGTAACTGTCAAGATAGTTCTTTTTTTTTAATGATTTTTTCTTTGTTTGACACATGTTGACCGAGTTGAGGTGCAATTCAAAGTTTGTGTCGGAGTTTCCTATTTTAGTGGCTGAAGACTCCAACACACATCCTGACTTCAAGAGGGAAATATCAACCCAACAACATATAAAACATAACCTCTAGTTTTCCTCTTGATTTTCTTCACCAATTTCAATCCGGAAGTTGATTTTTGTATACTTTGCTTTGCTCGATTTTGGACTTTCCTTTAATAAATCCGGCTTCCTTGCAATTCATCTTGGATTGGTTTTGTTCAAAAGTTTAAAATCAAGATGTATTTAACAATCTGAGAAATGTGCGCCATTATATATATCACTCAACAACCCCTCTCTCATATCACCTGGTGCGTGGGGTGTTAGAAACACCTACACTTAAAATAGCTTCAGTATCCTTGCTATTACTGTTTGCTCATATCGGTCCATCATAATCTCCCAGCAACGTGCGATTCCATCCATTATCAACCCCTTTTCCAATCCTTAGAAGCCTTCATGGGGTCGAACTTTGTCTTAGCCTTCCTGGCCCTTCCGCCGGCGACCATCCTCGCCTACAAAAATTATCTTGGAACCTAGTTCATCAATCACGTACTTATTTAATAAGCGTCTTCCCTAATACCTCATATAAAGATTGGACTGAGTTTAGTGGGCTAAGCTTCAAAAATAAGTACTCGGGTAGTAATAATTTAGGGCATGTTGCACTTTTCTATGTGTAAACAGCCTTTCCCAATTAGTAGGCCCATTAAGACAGAACTATACCGTGTACGTAGGATAAATCTCATATTATCGACTAGTTCACCGCTCTCTGATACCATTTTGTAACAACCATGCCCACTGCTTGAGCACACCTCACCCAAATGGAGTGCCCAAGTTGGTAACCATTTAGAGTTGGATTGTACTTATTACCATTCAACAGTCCCTCTCCTAGTTCATGTGGTACTATGGGGTGTCGTGAGAGTGTGGGAAGTGCATTCATTTCTTGCTCAAGATCTGATGTCAACAGCCAGATTTGTTCATTCCTATCAGACCATCCAAAATATTCCTTTTGAAAGCTCGGTCTTTGTGAGTTGGGTTGGGTCGTATTGCCATCGAATGGTTCCAAAGTAAGACGGCCCAAGTGTTGTCTGGATAGGGGATGGATCTACATAAAAGGCAGTGGGCCTGTAAAGATTAAGTCCAACAAAAGCAAAGCGTGATTAATTGTGCTTAGAGGGCTCAGCGCTTCGTGATGGCCAACTGGCAGAAAAGATGTGGATCCACGAGAAGATCACTTCTGTTTCTTTTTTTTTTTTGGATCTAGTGGCCAAAAGAAGCTCACGGACAGCTGGTTCGTATCCACATCCAAGGGACCGTTCAACTTCCGAGAGTGCGATTGTCAGTTGAAATCATGATCTTATAGGCCTTGCTGAACAAGGAACAAAAGTGAGGATCAGCCCATGAAGTACTTCGAGTGGGGACAGTCCAGTGACTGTGTTACTGGACCACACGGTTGGTCTTTGATGGCATTTGCAGGCCTTTTTTGGGCTGTTAATTGGGTAAGCTTATAATATGGCCCAAACCCAACTTATAAGCTGGCAAAAGAAAGAAAAAACCAGAAGCAAAAGCCCCTGCCCTGTCATGCCATTTATACATGAATTGAATCTATATATGTATTGGCTGTGAATGTGATTTCTATGGTTAGTAGCATGTTCTATGCTTGTTCCTTTTCTTGATAAGCGACTATTTTCGACTAATCTAAATAAGGATTTGCTGTTTATTGCCAATTTCATTGTCTCCCCGCTACGAGTTTAAAACAGCCACAGTTACCAAACCCACTCTTAGAATTTAATTTCTTGATTGTACATAACCACAAGATTAACATCTCTATATAGTTTCCATGATATAGAGAAAGCTTGCATATTATGGTCATATCTGAGTTTAATCAAGAGATGAGAGATTAATGGAAGTTGCATTTTAATTGGTTAATTCCAGCTCAGATGTTATTCTTGATTATTGACTAAAGGTGTTAAATGTTACTAATTATGACTAAAGCCTTCTTCATTTCCCATTGTAATAAATGTTTTCCGCGGAACTCCAACAATGTTTCTTGAAATTTTTTGATGTAATAAAAGTATTTGAAACAATTTAAATACGATTACAATTTAGTGTACCATTAAAGCTTTCTTCTCATATTGGCTATGTGCCAATAAAATTCAAGGCAATGGATTGCTATATGTTTAGGGACAATTGTCGAGTAAAAACAATTTGTAATTACTTCACGATGTTAAATTTGTTAGCCATATTTACAAGATGTCTTGGAAAGAGTAGCACTATTTCCATATGTCGTTTTTCCCTAAAAATACAGCTTTTTCAGGTAACTGACAATATATCCTCGAAACATTATATTTTATATAACATTAAGGCCCATACTATTTTCACCTCTTTATTGGCTCTTAACACTTCCTATCACATTGAATTGGCTACATTATCTCTTATAAGTCCCATTCTTAATTTAAGATGATTTATTACTCTTTTTTTTTTTTTTGTTTCAATATTACCATAGATGAAACTATCCATATTTCTCTCAAACAACATTTGCTAAGGTTAAATGTGGGGCCCATTCTTGATTTAAGATTATTTCTTACATTCTTTTATTCTTTTTTGGTTTTTCTCCTTTGCTCTCTCCGTTTGGAATAAAATTGGTGTCCCTCTTTTTGAAAAAAATTATGATACTGAGTTGTATATTCTCTTTTGTGTACTAGGAAACTTTTTCTTAGAAATTAAACTAAGCATGGGCAAGACTAAATAAAACCATCTGCTAGTTTTAGTATGCATTTTGTTTTAATAGTTACTTTAATATGTGCCATGACATTGTGGTTTGTGTATTTTAACTTCTCTACTTCATTTTCTTAAGTGAATCTAATAGTTCGTTTTTAATTATTTTTCATGCCATCATTGCATGTTGTTAAAAATATGACAGTTAAGTACATAAAAAATTCTAAACATCCAATGCTATCATGCAAATGTGAAAGAAAATGCTCCCTAAAACATTATTATATATAATACTATCTTTGCCATGATTACGTGGTATAATTAGCTGTTGACAAAACAATTGTAATGACATTGTAAGACAACTCAATCAAACCATTTGCAAAAGTTGTTTGAGAGGAATGCTGGTAGTTTTGTCTAATTGAGACAAAAGAAAACAAAAAAGAAATGTAAGAAATCATCTTAAATTGAGAGTGGAACTCACAAAAGATAATGTAATCAATTCAATATGATAAGAGAGTGCTAGGAGCTAATAAGAGGTGGAAATAGTGCAAGTTAATATTATTGATGAGATTTATTGTCCTATTATTTTCCAACCTTTCATCCATTTTATCATGTTTTTTTTTTTTTTTCCATCGTATAAACTTGTCTTTTCCCTCCAACATGGTCAAATGTTAAACATGCTTATCTTCAGATCATACGTGAACATCAACGAAAGATGAATACATAAAGGAAAAGGAAAAGGAAAAGGAAAAGGAAACTTCTACCATGAAGAAAATAATTAATATCAATAGTAGATTTAATCTCACAGCAAGGGTATCAAACTTTATGGAATGTTCGAAATTTTCTTATGAAATAATGTGATGTGATTTTTAAGTGAAGAAGTTATAACTATAGTTTCAAGTTTCAACCCTCATTTTGAAGTTCCAAAAAAGAAAAAGAAAACAGTGAAAAGCTAAAATGAAAGTACAAATGAACGATCTTTAAATATTGAAACCTAAAAATTTATTCCGGTAATCGACCCACAAGGTCTATATTTGTTAGATTGAAATTTAATCAACTTTGAAAAATAGTCGCTCAAACCTCCATAACTAATTTTTTTTTTTCAACTTCTATAAAGGTTTTGTGATTCAAAAGAGGAGGCAATGAGTAAAACTTAACCATCTTCTCCGGGAAAAGTGACAAAAGTATGAAGGATAAGATGTATCTCGTTGGAAATCATGGTGACATTTATATTGTAAAACTGATAAATTCAAGAGACGGTAGAAATAAGATTAGGAGTCTTGGTTAACATGATAAAAAAAAAAAAATCAAGAAAGGGATTTATCTCGTTTAGTTAATTAAAACAATGAGTGGCTTAACCAAAATTGGGTAGAAATCACCCCAACCTTTAAAAACTCATTGTTTTTGAGATGCGGACCCTTAAGTGCCATAACTTTGTAGAAAGGGACACTTAAGTGCCATAACTTACGAAATGTACATTTAAGTTTTAAAATCGGAGCAAAATGGATTTCTTGAGTGCCAATTCGGCCAAAATCCAGCCAAATTACATACGTGGCATTTTTCTAACGAAGCGAGCCCAAAATGACGCCATTTTGCACGCTGATATGGCCAAATAATACAAAAATGGCGTCGTTTTGGGCTGACGTGATAAAAAATAATATTAAATTAATTAAATTAAATTAAAAATTAAATTTAGTTAAAATATTAAAAAATAATTTTTTAAAATTAAAAATATTAAAAAATAATGATTTTAAAATTAAAAAAAGAAAAAAAAAGTAAAGGGGGGGGTGGTGGAGGGCTACCGTCATCGGGAAGGGCCGGTGACGACCGGGGGGGTCGCCGGGGTCGCCTCCCTTGGCCCCCTAGCCGGCGACCTTGGCCGATCGGCGACAGGGCTCGCAAGCCCTCGCCCCGGATCGGGCGAGGGTCGGTGGCCCTCACCCGGTCGGGCGAAGGGCCGTCGCCCGCTAGGGGCCGGGGGCCGACGACCCCGCCGACCCCCCCTCGCCGTCGCTGGCCCTTCTCGGTGACGCGGAGGCGGTGACGGTGGCCCCCCCTTTATTTTATTTTATTTTTTTAATTTTAAAATTATTATTTTTAATATTTTAACTAAATTTAATTTTAAAATTAATTTAATTAATTTTTATATTATTTTTTTACCATGCCAGCCTAAAATGACACAATTTTTGCATTATTTGGCCACGTCAGAGTGCAAAATGGCATCGTTTTGGGCTCGCTTCCCCGGAAAAATGCCACGTCAGCATTTTGGCCGGACTTTGGCTGAAATGGCACTTAAGTGATCCGTTTTTTTTCGAATGTGGCACTTAAGTGCACCTTTCGTAAGTTATGGCACTTAAGTATCTCTTTGTGCCAAGTTATGGCACTTGAGGTATACTTTTCTCCATTGTTTTTCATTCAAAAGTCTTTCCTTACATTCACCCGCAAACTGATGACCAAGTTGAAATTGTCAATCATTTTGGGCGATCTTCTTTAGGAGTTCTATAGGTGATAAGTCAGGATATAAGGATACATGTCTATCTACAACTAATTTTGCACATGATAATGCAACTGCGTAGATCTTTTCGAGAGTCCATTTCAGTGTGTTTATGGTCACAATCCACATCAACTCATAAGCTAGGCTTTATTGTCTCTAGATGCACGTTGATACAAGTTCATCGAGTCTTTTGCATGATACTTTCTCGAACTTCTTGCTAAGATTTAGACAAAGATCACAAGTAATGGGGAGATAATTGTTGGGGTATGGTTTATACTCCCTTTTAACTATGTAGGTGCAACGCCTCCATGAAGTTAAATGACTTTTATAGTTTGAGTTCATATTTTATTGATAGTTTGAGTTTGGGCTTGTGAATAGCTATTGAATATATATATTTCATTTGGATATTTATTTACTTTTTCTTATTTTATTGGTAATTTGTGTTTAGGCTCAGGAATATCTGTCACACTTCGAACCTCGAGCGCTTGCCTATTCCTCGGTGGTCGATGAAATTGCGACGTCCCAGGATGCGTTGCCGATCCATTCATTTTATTGCACATGCGAAAGTGAATTAAAAACCCCTGATAGCAAACAACATGAGATGGGAAAGCAGGACAATCACGTCAAACCAAGCACTTTTATACACAAGCCGAGTTTATATACAAAGGTCTACAAAAGATCGGCTTTCAAAAAGGAATTGTTCTACGATCTACTAGTCGGACACGTTCATCGATCCTTCGAACTCCACTGGCTTTGAGGGCACCGGGTCCTCTACAGCTCCATTAGGAGGGTCAGCTACACCCTCACCAAAAGCAACATTGACAACCACTGAGGGGATCTCAAAATCCTGGAGGGGACCCACCCGGTATCCATTGAGTCCATGGCGGAACCACACCTTGAATTGATGAGATACCCTTTCAGGTAGGCCTTCATCGATTTAGACGGTGGTCACGATCAACTCGTAAACCCAATGACTACTAGGGATCTGAACATCTATCCCCCGCTCAGTAATAGCTCGCGGCTGTCCAAAACATTTCGAAGGAACTGCCATCTAAGGGCCTGAAAAGATGAGCCCACGATGGGGTGGGACAATGTCTCAGCAAGTTCATCCCCTAAACTCCGACTATGAAGGAAATACACCTAGGGTGTCCTAACCACACAGCCACACAATCACAGAGACTTACCTCGTCTCAGATGTTTCTTGCATGTCAGCATAGTTTATGTATCCAACCATATGCGGTAATCAAACTCAAACAATTAGAACGCCAACACCTTCATCCCAATAAACACAAGGGGTCCCGATTATAGGGCAAAATTGTTATGACATGTCCCATTCCGTGCCACACAATTTTGTCCCATAATCCGGTGCTTTAATTTCACTTAGCATGCATTCCAATTGTTAATCATGGCCACACACGGGCACGGCCTACTTGACATTCGGCGATCTTCTGGCGTAGCCAAGCGTCGTCTCACCCCATCGAGCACGGCAACGTCACTACGTCGATGGCATTCCATAAAGGAGCATCGGTCCAACCTTTACTACGACCGACATCTATTGATAGGGCATCCCATATGAGGGCAACATCCAGCTTAATAGCTCGGGACGGCTTCTTATAACCATTCATGCACCCATCCAATTCTCGGCCAAGACATTGTGCTTTGCACTCAAATGTCCCAATTAAAATAATGTACTTGACTCATTTTCTTCGTATTAAAAACATACGGTAAAAATAATCGTGTGTAGGTACACGGTCAATTTGAACAAAAAAAATTGATACCCTTCCTTTTAAAATCTCACTATTTGATATAGTCTTTAAAACTATTTTTGGTGTCAAAACCCGACACCCGGTAATTTCTAAATAATTACCAAAATTTCCAAATTTTAAATTAAATACTCAAAATTACAATAATCACTCAATTTGCACAATTTAACACTCAATTGCAGAAACTAAGCACACTATTACAATAAGTACGAAATTCTGATCATCGACTATCTCAGTATAATTTTCGAAAAATATTAAATAATTAAATAAATACCAAAATTAATTAAATAATGCAAATTAAATGCTAAAAATACCAACTTAGGCCGGAAACGCTAATCTAACCACCTAAACGGGCCCATAAAATTTCCGAACCTATATAGATAAATAGCAAATCTTTAGCCCCTAACTAAATCGTTCTAACCACCTAACATGCACAATTGAACAATTAAATCACTAATCCGTTCTAACTAACCACCTAATCCCTAATTAGCCTAAACTAATCACCCCTTAAGCATCATTAACTCCCTAAGCAGAGTTTAGCAAGTAAACTCACCAGTTTAGCAATCCGATGAGTTCATGGCGACGTCGACGCGAATGTGAGCGACAACCAAGCCCACGGAGACACCAACCAAGGTTCGGAAGAGACCTAAAACGGGCCTCGAAGCTTTACAACCCTTGCTGGCTTTCGGCTCTGTCCTTGGGCTGAAAGAGTTGGAACAAGCGGCTAGTTGAGGCTGAAACAAGCTAGGCGAGCTGGCAGAGGCAGCAGCAAGGCCAGGCGGGCGACGATGGTGGTTCCAACGGCCTGGACGATGGCCTGGAGGTCTCGATGGTGGCCAGGGATTGCGGGGGACGACGAGACGGCGCGGAACAAGTGGGACGTGAGTGAGTTGGCGCGCAGGGCTTAGACGGCGTGACGGTGCTGGACGGTGGCGGCAAGGGGCGGTCGACAAGCAGGGGGTCTCTTTGGTTCCCTTTGGAAATTCTTGATCTCAAAAAACTTCAAACACGGAGAAAGGAAGGCTGAAGAGGAAGAAGAAAAAGGCTGCTGGCTTGTGGGGGACCAAGAGCCCCATAAGTCAAGCTAAATATCTCCCTTCACTCATCACAAGACCCCATCAGACACAACTATCATCCACAGCCAATTTCTTCATCCAAGCTTCCTTAACACATTTCCCAAATGGTCCAAAATGTGGCTGCCCCTTTGGCCTACGAATTTTGGGCAATCTCCACCCAATTTGCTTTAATTCCTCTCCAATTGGACCTAAATTGGAGTCCATAAATCCAACCAAGGTGCCCACACTCAAATTCACATTTTTCCTCATCAATTGAACCAACTTGACGACCAACGGTAAGCTAAAAAACGGTCCTTTAATTTTCATGGTCCAAAACGGCCATACTTTGAATTTTTGCCAAAAATCCCGATTTGCAAAAAAAATTTTGGAAGTTAAGTTGACGTTCTTAAAATGAATCGTGACATGATAAAACTTTCAATTTCTAAAATAGGGTTTAAATTCGCGGTTAATTTCAATCAGGCGCGATTTTAGCGTGACCTAGCCTATTGGGTAGCTTTTAGAAATTTTTAGTACAATTGACCCGTGGTCAATTATTTTCGAGCCATATTGTACATTTTCGACACATTGACGACTCTCGATTGTCGTGAAAATCTCGAGATTTCAAATACGAGCACAAGGTACAAAAATGGCAGAAAAATCGATCTAGTGCCATTCAATAGAAATTTTGCAATAAGTTGGAATCACCCACACTCTAATCACATACCTCTATTGAATCAACCTATCTCTAGTCTCTGATCGATTTTGACGGTGCCGTAATGACCCTTGCAGATTAGCACGGTCGAGTAGTCGATTCCTGGTCGAATTCTCAAGTCTATTGCGTTTAAATTCTTTAATGGCTTCACCCGATAGGTTAGTTATCTCATGAGTAGCCAACTCAGAGAAAAGAAGTATAGGCGCGTTGATGAAAAGCCTAATTTGTTCAATTGAAAACAGAACCTAAAAATCAGGATGTCACAATATCTACTTGATATATATTATTCTGTTTGAATATATATATTCTCTTTTTCTTTTCTAATTGAGGGATGTCATAGAGAGGTATGAGGTAATAATTATAATGGAATCCTCAACTGATTGTAGCCTTAGTTTAAGGGTGAATGGGATAAAACCTTACATCTCAAATTCTCTTTTACTATTTATTTTCTTTGTGATTGTGCGGCGAATCCTAACATCTAGTATTAGAGCTTAGTTTGGGGTTAAGGTTTCTTGGTAAAGAGAGATTTGAAAAAAAATCAAATCTTAGGAAGATGTTGTCATCTAGTCAATCACAAATTGAAGTAAAGAAATTCAAAGGAAAGCATTTCAAGTTATGGAAATTGAAGTTGGAGGCTCTTCTCCTGGATAGAGATATGTGGCACGTGATCAAAGAAGGTAAACTTGAGGGAAAAAATCCAAGGAGAAGTTGAAGGAGGGCAAGGCAAAGGAATCCATGTCTATTGAATTGAAGGAGTAAAATATTAGTGATTGAAGAGTGCGAGGCTTGATCTGGCTATGTCTTGCTAATAATGTCTCGATAAACGTGACTTCTGAGAAGATGCGAAGGATCTCTGGATGAAACTGGAAAATCTTTATCAGAGCAAGTGGCTCATGAATAGGTCATTTCTACAAAAGCGACTATACAACCTTTAGATGAGTGAATGGAATCTCAAGCTGCTCTATGGGTTGTGGATTTTGTGAACATTGTCTATGTTGAAAACAAAATCGGGTATCTTTTGAATATAGGAGGGAAAGCTAAAGGAATTCTATGTCTAATCCATAGTGATGTCTTCGATTATACACCTGTAGCATCGTTTGGAAAATTAATGTATTTTTTTCTTTTATTGATGATTATTGTAGATATATGTGGACATATTTCCTATAGAGGAAAGATGATGTGTTTAATAAATTTCGTGAATTCAAAGCTTTGGTGGAAAATTAGTTCGATAGAAAAATCAAAGTTTTATGGATTGAAATGGAGGAGAGTTTTGTTAAGCGAAATTTGATCAATTATGTGTGACCAGTGACATTGTGAGGTAGAAAACAATGCCATATTCACCTTAGTAGAATGAGGTAGGAGAGAGACTTAATTGGTTTTTCATGAAGAAAGCAAGGAATATGTTAAGTGGTGCAGGCTTATTTTTTGAATTTTGGCAGAAGTAGTAGCTATTGCATGTGCCAAAGGAAAAGAAGAACAAGCTTGAGAGTAAGTCAAAGAAGTGCATATTCATTGGCTATGTGACATCTTGATTTTTTAGATCCATCCCACTAGTGAGCTGAGTAATTATAGTCAAGTTATTTTGAATGATATTTTTAGGGGATAATCAATTATAGATTTTCAAAGTAACAATACTTGGCTCGTATATTAGCCGAGAAATTTTGTGTGCTAACTTGGTGAACTATGGTTGTAATTCTTGGTTTGTAGTGTCCATTGAAAGTATAAAGTTAGACATGAGTAGTGCCGTTTGCCCCTAATGATGGACCTCTCCCTCTCTCTTCTCCCCTTTGGCTGATCTCTCTCTCTCTCTCTTCCTCGCCATTGGCGAAATGGACTCGCCACTTGTTCTTCTTATCCTGCCATTAGGCCTTGCGGCCAAGACACTTGTCATTTCCACCCCATGCAACCAATTGCATTTCATGCAAGAAAATCAATTGGGAATAAAATACCCAAATTTTCTCTATTCCCTTCATTTCTCTCTCTCTCTCTCTCTCTCTCTCTCTCTCTCTCTCTCTCTCTCTCTCTCTCTCTCTCTCTCTCTCTCTCTCTCTCTCTCTCGCTTGTTTCTCTCTCTCCCACCCATTTGCTCTCTTGTTCTATCTCACTAATCACCCAACCCCTTATTCCTCTTGTTTTCTCGATTCCATTCAAGAGATCCATAGGAATCAAGCTTCGTGGGGTCATATCCAGCCAAGGCAAGGGATTAGAGCTCGGTGTTGTAGTAAAACTAGGTTTGGATAGCCGTTGAGGCAATTGAAATTCTGCTTCTCTATGCTATGTTGATTTGCTCATCATACGGGTGATGAGTTTGTCTTTGATGTGCTATAATGCTAGTTTTGAGTTATTGTTTGTTGTCGTTCCGTTTTCTTGATTTGCATGTTTTGTTTTGGGCTGGTAATTGGATGTGAAGTCATGTTTTAAGGAACTAGAGCCTTTGCATGTTGGACTTTGGAGTTTGTGTGGTGTTGCATGTGGCAATAGCTTCTAGTTTTGGTGCGTTTTTGAGTAATGAGCTCATGTGGTTCAAGTCTTGCATCCATTGTAGTACTTTAGTTTGGATTTCCAGAATTAGAATCACTGGACCTTCATCGTTTTTTGATTTTATAGAGTTTTTTGGGGTTCGAATATGGTGAAATTTCCTTCATGAAAATTATTCAAAACATTTTGATCTATGACATATTATACTTTCAAATTTTTCTAAGGTGAAATGGTTAGTATGAAAGCCTTGTCATTTACCATATTGAATTTGTCCAGTGTGGGAAAAACAGTGATCCGTTTGTCTTCTCAAATTTTTATAAAATTTTTCCTTTTGAATTTGACCATACTTCCTTCACAAAACTTGTAGAGGATATCCATATTTTTAACATATAAAATTTTTAAATTTTTTTTGTGAATATTTGGATTTCGAAATGGGTTTTCCTCTCCGGTCGTTGAATCTGTTCAACTGATGAATTTGTGGGTTGTCTTTAGCAATTTATTGCTCTTTCCACAGAACGATTTAGACTTGGCTTCCTTCATGAAAATTCTATTAAGGTCTTTTTTATAACATATTAAATTTTTATAATTTTTCGAGCTCATTTAGTAATGTATTGACACTGATTTTAAAAATTGCTTGAAACTATTCAGTTCCGTCCATTTTTGGAAATTCATGAATTTCTATTCAAGCCTTGGTGAGGTTCGATTTGTGATGGGTCTCGCTGGTCGCAGGTTTGATTAGTATTAGATGGTGTCAAGTCTTTGACTGCATGATCATTCCATTAGTGTCGATTCTTTGATTGCATGATCGGTTCTACTGAGGCTAGTTTGGTGTTAAGTCTTCGAGGTACAGTGTTTTGACTTGTGTAGCACAGGTCAAGTTCTTAAGTGCATGATGGTATAGGTCCTTGCATATGCGTGATATGGTCATTGTTTGCATGCTTAAACCAAGACAAATGGTGCATTGATTGTGTGTTTGAGATACTGTGTAATCAATATAGTGGAAGAGCATACCGACAATGCCCCGTGGAGTCAGAGTGAAATTTGGGATAACTAGGGAGAGTGTACCCTAGAAGCTTAGGGAGAGTGTAATCTTGATGCCTCGGAGTAGGGATGCCATGGTCAGTAGACGATGAAGCTTACATGGCTTGGAGAGCATACTGGCATTCTACTAGACGAGAGTATTCCTCCTTATGTGGTTCATTGAGCGCACTGACCATGTGTCTTGAAGTGGAAACAAAAAATAAAAACTAAAATTGTGTGAATCGTGTATGTGTGCCTGATTGCATTGTTCATCGAGGTCCATAGGTTTTTATGACGTGAGTTTGGTCGTGAGTCTAGATTAGATTTTTGGTCTTGTTGGCCTAGTTCATTGGTCCTTAGCGTAATGTTGTATAGTCCTATTTTAGGGTAAGTGTGCCACGTATCTTAGGCCGATTTTTCGTTCGTGTGAGGAGTGGATAGTATGGTGTAGTGTTTTTGATATTTCATTGCTGGGCATTAGCTTACTCTTGTTATTATTCATATTTTTCATATCCTTAGACATGGATGGGATTCCTACCACCCCTATTGCAAGTTATAGCACCCCAGTTTAGCTTGAGGGGCAGCCATACAAGTTTACTGATCGGCGCTTTCCCTTTATCTTTTTTGTATGCTACATGACTACACTCTGAATAGATGCAGGTCCATCGACCAGCCGTGTCACTTACCGCTTCGTGGCACTCTACGCCAACATTAGAGGATACCTGAGTGGTCCTCTGCCTTTCCTCGAGGACGATATCAGTAGCGACGATGACAACGATGCCAATGGGGAGCTGTAGGAGAGGATGACGATGAGAGGTGGCAAGGATCCATTTTTGAGACACGGTTTTGGCATTTTTGGAGATCAAGTCGTGTGTAGATGGGTGATAGGTTGTGGATAGTGCGAGGGTATAGATGGTGGCTGAGTGGATAACCTGTGGGAGTAGTATATCATTTTGACCTCCCAGTATAGCCCCGTGATCACCAATGTTCATAAATAATATAAGAAATGAAAAGCTGTTGCTTGTTTCTCTCTAGTGTTCATCCTTTATAATTCTTATTTGCTTGATGTTTAAATTCGTCTTCGGCATGTGCTAAAAAGTGAAAGATTAATATATTGCGTAAGAAAAGTGGCAGATTGGGATGTGTCGGCTCGTCATAGGGTATAAGGATGGTGTCATAGGGTATAAATTGTGAAATCTTGATACTAAAAGTATCATCTACAACATAGATATGGTGTTCAGAGAATCTACAACAAATCAGATTGTAAGATCTTGAAAAACCACATATAGTTGACTTCGATGTTGGTTTGAAGGAAAAAATAGAGGTTACACAAGCTAGAATAGATCAGATTCTAAAACTGATGAGCTTGATGGGATGAATGAAATAGTAGATTCTGAAACTAAATTTGAAGATGAAACACCACCTGAATCGGTCTTAAGAAGGTCCACACGGTTGAAATGTGACATTGAAAATTTTGTCCACCTATTTAGTGATAACTAAGTAAAGATTAAGGTTGGTAATGGTCAAGGTGGAAACATAAATCTCTTGAGATGTCTTTGGAAATTCACTTGGTATATTTGGGGCCAAGAACATTGCAAAAATTCATTCGGACAAATTGTAGAATATAGTTTTGACTATATTCTTGTGATAAATAGAAATATTATGGCCAACTAAATTAATATGGCCATTTTACCCTAAAGAATGCCTTATATTATATTATGTATGATTAAATTAGGATAAGATAAGCCACCATTAAGCCCTAATTACACCATGGCTGGCCACCACCACCTAATTTTAGCCCCAAAATCTCATTTTTGCCCCTAAAAGATTAGATGCATGTAATCATGCATGAATAGTGGTTTAAGAGTCGTTGGGTTCTCTACCAATATCATGATTTCTCCTGCAGTCCTTTCATTAACACACATAGGTTTCCCATAAGGCTATCGCTGTAGCTATCTAGTCTTAAAAAGCTGTTAGCTGCTATTCTGATATCTAACCCAGTTTTTTAACTATGGAATCCAAAGCTTGAACGGCTCTTCTTTGATCCATCAATGGTCTTCTTCTAGTGCGTATTGAATTATCATCAAAGCCGATACATCACTATCTCAATGTAACACACACTATCATCGGTGTAGATATCAAGTCACCATGCTAACCATCTTCAATGATGATACCGACCGAATGACTCGTGATGTTAAGACCAATTATCTTTCCATCTTCATCAATACCAAAGACTTCCAAGAATACTAGCTCCTTGCAAGCTACAATGAGATACTACTCACATTAGTACTTGTTCTCCTAAAAGTCAAAGCCTAGTTTCTCATCTTTGGTGATAGATAGGATTCTTTTTCATAATGATTAACCAATTTCACCATCCGCACTCATCATGGTAAACATTAGTACCAAAGATAGTTTGGTAATCATCAAAATATCATAAAGATGTTTTTCAACATCGTGAGCATCCGTTGTCCAACTTGCCATCATTGGTACTTGTTCTCCTAAAAGTCAAAGACTAGCATCTCGTCTTCATTGATGTGAAGGATAATTGGTAATGATAATTTATTTTATTATATGTGTTCATCATTGTACCTATTAGTGATATGGATAGTTTGGTGATCATCAAAATCTCATAGGGATGTTTTCCAACACAAGGTACATAACATTTAATCTTTCCCAAAATTCTCTTCTTCTTTTTTCTTTTTAACCTTTCGGAGGTTATGATTCTTGTGGAGAGGCTACAAGGCCCTCTTTTTCAATATTGAGATATGAAGGACAAGGTTTCGGGATTCGTGTCTCCAAAATCCCAAAGGACACCAATGCATCTTATTCTCTACAAGAACTAGCAGAGACCAGTGCAAGTCACATGATTCAATTCATTTTAATTTATTTACATTTCATTTCCTAACACTTTGAGTACTCTTCTGGCTTAATCTAATCTGCTTTCATTTTCTTTTGTTTTTCAAGTCATGAATTTTTTGTAATGTTTGGTAGATTGGAAGCAGCTAAATTTGCATAGGCAGCAAAAGGTGGATTAAGGAGGGGAAAATATTTGATAATTTGTACTGTCATGTTGTTTCTTGTTCATGATATCGGGAAAAAAAAATTGAAATTGAACAAGACAATCTCTAGGTAATTTGGGAAATTTTCAAAAAAAGTTCTAATATAGGGTTGCTTTTCCAAAAGAGAGTTTAAAGTAGATAATATTTCAAATGAGACCCTAAAGTAGCCAATTTAGTTTCAAATAAAGTCTTGAGCTCATCAGTTAGCCAATATTCACCGACCAACAAGCACATACATCTCAAGAACATCTCACGCACCTCTCAAGGTGGTGGAGCCTCCATCTGGCTAGCGATGGTGCCATGTAATTAGGTGATACAAATTATTTGGTAACCACTTAACAAGGATGTTATCAGACTGGTATAAAAGAATTCAATGAGAACTTTAATACGATGACAGAAAGAGACAAATATTTGAATAGACCTTATGACATCCTCACTTCTGACCCGGTTTTTCAAAATGGAATTGTTTTGGCAAGCGATCGTCGGACAAGATTGTCTAGAGGATCAATAGGCCATGAGGACATTAGAAAAGGGCATTTAGGGGTAAAAACTCGGTTTTTCTTCGGCAATGACCTACGAGTACAAAAAAGTGAAAAAGGGCCACGGACGGGGACCCAATGGGCCCTAGCCCAAGTGGGCGGCCCAAGGGCCACATGCCTAAGGGGCGGGCGGCCAAGGGAGGCCCATAGGCCCTACAAGCCCATCAAGCCCTCTTTTGGCACAATCTTAGCATTAAATGCATGAAAAGACGTGAATAGTGCATGAATAGTTGAGATCTTGGTGAAAGGACCAAAATGCCCTTCCATTGGATGAAAGAAGAAAGGGCAAATTTGGAAATTGGGCTTGGAAGGGGCAGCCATGCATTTGGGCGGCAAGATAAGAGGATTTGAAGGCCATTCTAGACTAACCTAACCTAGACTAGTCCGATCCTAGTCACTCAAGTGCCTAAATCCTCTCATTAATGCTAGATCTTGCTTATTTGTTAAGCTACTTTGACGGACATGAGCCAAAGGGAAGTGATGGGGCATTAATTGAGACAAGACTTCTATCTCTCCTCCATTTTCCCTCCCAAGACCATTGGCCACCCCTCTTCATCTCGTCACATTCCTCTTCAAGGTGTCACATCCTCATTCAATAGAACCCTAGGTTTGAGAGATTTGGAAGATTTGGAGGGCAATGCATTAAATGAGAACAAGACCTCTCTTCTCTCTCCTATCTTTCCCCCTCACCGTTAGTTCACCCTCCCTCTCTTACTTTCACTTTCATTTTTGCTTAATTGAACTCTCAAACTCACTCTCTCTCTCTCTCTTGACACCACCAAATCCACCACATTCATTTTCATCTTCAACTCAACTTGTTCTTCACTTGTTTTCTTCATTGAAGACTGTCCGTTGAACCTTGATGCTAAACTGCCGTTTTGCTCCTCCAAACCATTGTCTAAGCTGATTGACCGGCATCCTCAAGGGCTGTTCAATGCTATGCAACCCTCACCAGAGCTCCCTCTTGCTCATTTCTTCTTTGATCTAATCCCTCGCGAAGCCTAGAGACCTTGCCGACGTTGAACCGTTGTCGAACCGTCATAGAGCCTCCACTGGAGCTGTGACCAGCCACTATCCAGCTCCTTCATGCACGGAGGACACATGACCAGCAATCTTCAGCTGTATCCAGCCTTGTTATTCCCTTCCCCGATGTGTTTTGAAGCCTGAGTTGTTGGTGAGTGGTTTTCTAGCCTTTGATTAGGGCTTTCGTTGCATTTAGGGAGTAGTTTAGGACTTATGAGTGGTTATATGATGATTTGTTGATGTGATAAGCTATTGTTGAACTTATATAGGCTATTGAGTGTCAAACGATAGGTTATCTCGTTTAGGGTGATACGTTAATGGGTTATTATGAGCAAAGTTGATATATGATTCCATTATGCCGTAATATGATGACATGCTATTATGTGCCATGAGGATTAGTAGTTGAATATGATATCTTGGTTATGTGCCATGTGGATTAGTGGTTAAATATGATATTTGGGTTATGTGCCATGTGGGTTAGTGGCTAAATATGATATTTGGGTTATGTGCCATGTGGATTAGTGGCTACATGTGATATTTGGATTATGTGCCATGAGGATTAGTGGTTAAATGTGACATTGGGATTATGTGCCATGAGGATTAGTTGTTAGATGTGACCTTTAGATTATGTTTTATGGATATGATGACATATGGTAAATGAAGTTGTATATCACATGAATATCACAAGAGTTAAATGAGAAAGATAAGAAATTGATTGTGTGATGGTATGCCCGTGTGATCACCTAAGACCTTATGCGTTTTACGTGGGGTGTGAACCCGTCTTAAGGCATTTTACACAAGACAATACCCGATTAAGTTCGGATGCCCCCAAGTCAATAGGATGCTATTTGCGGATGGATTTTGAAACGAAGCTTCTTACAAGAATGCCCCCAAGTCAAGGGATGCCATGCTCGATGGGGCGAGACGATACCCGATTACGCCAGATGATTGCAAACCTTTGGGTTGGCCTTGAGTCCTAAGTGGTCGTAATAATATTGACAAATGTGTATGGGAAATGCATGAGATTCGTATGTGTTTAGGTCTGGATTATTGCATGACATGAGCACTTGACTTAGATCATAATGCACATTTGTATGTTTAGCTTGAAAGCATGATATATATATCATGGAATTGCCTATGCATATGTGTTGATGGCCTTGAATAATAGATTTGTTGTTATCGGGATAGTGAGAGAAAAGCAAGAAGAGCATTGTCATGTTTTGCTATTGATAGACAATTGCTTGTTTAGGGCGCTTCTGAAGTGAATGACTTTCCTACTTGAGGTCTAGGAAGTTTACTCATTGACTTTTTCTCATATTTGTTTGTTAAAAAGTTTATAGACCTTAAGAATGGCTTAACCATTTCCGACATATTTGTTTTGGTCTCATCGTCGAGCACAGTCAAGAGGTGATGGAGTACTCGGTAGTGAGAGGGGCCAACGTGCACTATACGCATCCCGTCACGTCATGACCATTTGGGTCAATGAGGGCTTGCCTAACCTTGTGCCATACCGATTCATGGCCTAGTACTTTTGGGTAGGCAGCGAGAGCCATGGTCCCATCCGTGGCTTCTACGGTCCGCCGGGTGTCGAAGGCTTTGGGGGTGCGGCATCAACTAGGATGCCAAGGATGGGGTCATTCCCGATGGGGAGGTGTCCAACCTCGAGATTGACCTTGTACTGATCACCGAGTCGAAGGCATGGATCTTGAGTCCATTGAGGCTTAGGTAGTAGTGGGGGTTGATAGCACTTTTTGGACCACCCTCATAGTATTAGAGGTGTAGGTATACCTCGAGCCCTTTTTGTAGGAGGTCTTGGTGAAGTGGTTAGGTGTGTCGGAAGTGATGAAGCTAGTTGTTTAACCCTTGGACTCATGGTGTATGAGATGTGAACTCATAACCGCCGATATGAATTGTCCGCGTCTGATTTTGGGACCCCTGTGAGCGATGGTTTGATTGAATGATGGATCGATTGTGTTGATTCAATTGATTGATTGATTGATGGAGATGTGATTTGAGACGCTCCAATTGATCGAGTGTTATTACTACAAATATATGATATATGAATTATATGGACGTGTAGGAGGGAACTAAGGCAAGGTAAGTCATCTGTGCTATGTGTATGACCGCCCCTAGGCGTATTTCCTTCCTAGTCGGGGTTTAGGGGGTGAACTTGCTGAGATATTGTCTCACCCCGTTGTGGGCTTACCCTTTTCAGGTCCTTAGATGGCGGTTATGGAGGACCCGAAGCCCCGGAGCCTATGGAGGGGAAATATGAAGGATCGGCGGATATGTTCGACTAGTAGGTCATAGGATAGTTTTGTTTTTGAGAATTGCTCTTTTGTAGACCATTGTATTTAAATTGGTGCGTTTATAAAAGTGTTTTGGTGGTGAATTGTTTCCTGCTTTTCTTTCCCGTATTAGTTGTTGTTAGGGATAATAGTTTACTTCCGCATGTGCATTAAAATAAATGGGTTGGCGACGCATCCTAGGACGTCATAATTTAATCGACCACCGTGAGATGGGCACGCGCTCGAGGATTGTGGCGTGATAGGTTCGGTGATGGCACAACCTCCAAGCTTTGCGAGGGACTACATCGGAGAAGAAATGAGCGAGAGGGAGCTTTGGTGAGGGTTGCATAGCATTGAACAACCCTTGAGGGTGCCGGTCGATCAGCTTGGACAGCGGTTTGGAGGAGCAAAAGGGCAGTCCGGCGTTAGGGTTTAATGGACAGTTGCCAACGAGGAAAATAAGTGAAGAACAAGTTGAGATGAAGATGAAAATGGAGGTGGTGGATTTGGTGGTGTCAAGAGGAAAGGAGGGTGAATTTGATAGTTCAAGTGAGCAAAAATAAAAGTGAAAGTGAGAGAGGGAGGGTGAGCCGACAATGAGGGGGAGAGATAGGAGAGAGAAGAGAGGTCTTGTCCTCATTTAATGCATTGCCTTCCAAATCTTGCAAATCTTCTCAAACCTAGGGTTCCATTGAATGAGGATGTGACACATTGAAGAGGAAAAATGTGAGAGTGAGGGGATGAAGAGGGGTGGTCAGTGGTCTTGGGGGAAAAAGGGAGGAGAGAGAGAAGTCTTGTCCATTAATGCCTTCATCACTTCCCTTTGATTCATATCCATCAAAGTAGCTTAAGAAATAAGCAAGATCTAGCATTAATGAGAGGATTTAGGCACTCAAGTGACTAAGATGAGACTAGAGTAGGTTAGGTTAGGTTAGTCTAGAATGGCCTTCAAATCCTCTCCTTTTGCTACCCAAATGCATGGCCGCCCCTTCTAAGCCCAATTTTTATTTTTGCCCTTCCATCTTTAGTCCAATGGAAATGCATTTTGGTCATTTCACAAAGATCTCACACTATTCACGTCATTTCATGCATTTAATGTCAAGATTGTGTCAAGATAAGGCTTGATGGGCTTGAGGGGCCCATGGACCTCCCTTGGCCGCTCACCCTGTGACATCCTAAATTTCGACCCCGTCCCAAAAATATAAAATGGGCATCTTATCGGCGCGCCTATGGTTCTTTTTCCTCTAAGCTAATTATTCATGAGTTAACTAATCTATTGAATGAAGCCGTTAAAGGATATAACCGCGGTAAAATCCCTAAAAGCTACCCGGTAGGTCGGATCGGATTAAAATTGTGTTCGATCGATTTTAACCATGAAATTGAATTCGGTTTCGGGAATCGGATATTCGAGCATGTCATGGTTCATTTATAGGATGCCGTCTTGTCTTTTGGAAAATTCCATCAAGTTCGGGATTTTTTCGGAAAATCTCTTCGGACATTGTGGAAATTAACATAAATTAAAATGGGCCAAATTGAAGGAAATTTGGACTTCCAATGCCAAGTCATTTGGTGAAGGGGATTTGTAGAAATTGTGTGGGTTATTTCTACAACAAAAATTGGACATCAAATTTAGAGATTGAAGAAGTCCCAAAATTAGTGAAATTCGGACCTAGGCAGGGAGGTGCAACATTTGATGTCAATTTGATTTAATTGTGGATAAAAATGGCAAGAAAGAATTAGGGGACAAGTGGATAAGCTTGAAGACTAATTGGGCATTCTAATGATGGTTTTAAATATTTGTTTTTGACTTCTCTTCCCCCTCATCTTCGGCTTCTCTCGCAAGCCAAGCCACCGACGGACTGCCTCTTCTTCTTCGCATGCTAACTCCCTCAATTTTTCTCCTCCGACAAAAACATGCAGCTCATTTTTTTTTTTGGCCATCGAAAGAACCCAACATCCCACCGAAGCCTCTGCATCTAGCTCAACCACATCCCACCTCCACCGCTTCGCTTCTCTGCCCACGAAGACTGAAGCCCACGTGGCTTCAATCCACCGAATCCCATTCGGTCAACCAGCAAGATCTTCAGCCGAAGTCTTCAAGCGGTGCCACTTTGTTGACTCCTCTTCATGCGCCTCTCCACGCGGCGTTGAAGCTACTGCTTCCTCTAGCTTGTGTCTTCGGCGAGCGATTCTAGCAACGTCCATTGCCCCAGCTCGACGCCAGCTGCCAACGCCCACGATCTCCCCTCTTCTGGTCCAGCATCACGGAAGTTCAACCCACAGATCGGCCAGCGAACCCAGCAATCCATTTTCAGTCTAAAATCCTGCAACAATTTGGCCCACAGTCCACCGAAGTTCAGCCCAGTTCAGTTGCATTTCGGCCCAGCCATTGAAGCCCAGCGAAATTAGAGGCCCACTCGTTTCAACCCACCTTTCAGCCAAGAAGCAGCCCATCAAATAAGTTCTTGGGCCCGTGAAGCAAGTCAGCCCAAGTTCGGCCCAAGCCCAACTTTTGTTGTGGGCTCGCGAGGCTTGTAGGCCTAGCCCGAGTGTCCACCGACACCACCAAAATTTTGGAATTTGGCCACCATTGCGTCATTGCCGCAGTGTCCCGGTCTTCGCTTTGCGTAAGTGAGTTTTACTCACTAATGCTTTTTAGTTTGCTAATTATGCTTAATGGTTGATTAGATTTAATTAAGTGCAATTAGGTGGTTAGATTATAATAGGTTATTAATTATTAAATAATTGTGGTGCATGTTAGGCAATTGAATTGTGTAATTAGCGAATAGACATGTGCTAGTATTTATTGAATGCATCTTGGGATTTTTCCTGACCCTTATTGGGCTTCAATTAGGCATTACAGGCCTAAATTGGATTTTTAGTATTTATTTATTAATTTTCGAAATTAATTAATTATTTATTTATTTTCTGGAAATTAGTTAGGGATAGCCGACAACCGGAATTTTATGCTGATTGTCATGACGCAGTCCGTTTATTTAATTGAGCTTTATTTTGTGTTGAATTGAATTATTTTTGAAATTAGGAATTATTCTTTAATTGAATAATCTTTGGTTATTAATTGAAAAATAACCAGGCATTGGTTGATAATGCCAAAAGGATTTGAGTGGACTATAGAAAATGTTGGAGTTATGAAAATGAAAAATATTATATTTTGGTTAAGGCCGATCGTGTACCCACACACGACATTTTATCGGAAGGATAAAAATGGTTATTTGATTGTTTACTTGAAATGACATGTATATCGGCTCGATGACTCTACGGAAGCATCTTGAGACAGGACGATATGATCTACCGGCTTGGTGACTTTACAGATTATCTTGAGACAGTGCGGTATAATATACCGACTCGATAACTCTACAGATCATCTTGAGACAGTACGATATGATAAATTGTGTGTATACCGGCTCAGTGACTTTATATGTCATCTTGAGACAGTACGATATAATCAACCGGCTCAATGACTCTACAGATTATCTTGAGACAGTACGGTATGATATATCGGCTCGATAATTCTATAGGTTATCTTGAGACAGTACGGTATGATTTGATAGCTCGATGACTCTATATGTCATCTAGAGATAGAATAATATACTATCTATATATCACCAAGGGTGAGTAGTCTTGGATGTTGATCAGACTTATAGACAATATGGAATTGGTCGACCAAGAAATGGTCGTGATGACACGTAATCGACTAGGTCGATTGATTGAGATATCGATCTGTGATGTGATTGCTTGAGTGCCTATTGAATTGTGCTAATATGCAGGTGGAATTTGAGGCCAATGTAAGTCCTTTGACCCGTGTGTGCATAGGCAGCCTGGATAGTGTATTGGTTTACTAATCGGGTCTTAGGAGGTAGAACTTGCTGAGACGTAGTCTCATCCCGGTTGTGGGACAACATTTCAGGACCTTGATGAGGAGCTTGAGGAGAAAGAACCCGAAGAGGAGTACATGGAGGAGAACTCCGAGGATGATCCCGAGTACGACCCGAATGAGAACTGAGATCCCATCCTCTTTTGTGAACCCTGTTTATAGATGGTTAAATGTGAGATTAGACCTTTGTTAATAGTATAGTAAAACACTATGAGGTGTGGTTGTATAAAAGTTGATTGTAAATTTTAATATGAAAAATATGGCTCTACTTTTCTATCCCATTACTTTATTGTCTAGGGATTTATAATTGCTTCCACATATGCTTATGAAAAACAAAAGGATCGGCGATACGTCCTGGATGTCGCTTTTAAAATCGACCAAAGTTAGAGATGTGCGTGTGCCTATGATTGGGGCGTGACACACCCCTTGGGTGTGTGGCCCTTGGGCTCAAGCCCATTGGGTCCTCATCCATGGCTTGTTTCCATTTTTTTGTACACGTATGTTTTTGCCGATGAAAAACCGAGTTTTTGCCTCTAAATGCCATTTTCCGATGTTCTCGTGGCCTATTGATTCTCAAGACAATCTCGTCCGACAATCCTTTTGTTGAAATAATTCCGTTTTGAAAAATCGGGTTGGAATTATGATGTTATGTCTTATGAATTTGATAAATCACAATTATTGATCATAGGAGTTCCCTTTGCAAACACACGTGATTAATAGAATCAGTCCACGAAAGAATTTCCCGACAAAAAAGTTGAGCGCCAAAGGCTTTGAGTTGTCTTTGTACAGGATAGGGCATAGCAATCACATTCAATGCCCAATCTTCGAATCATATGTCAAATCTTAATGAGAAGTTAGGCTGAATCTCTCCGGGTAGGCCGGTGCTCAAGTGCAATGCCTTTATTATGCGGCATTCAATTTAGGAAGTTGGAAGGTTCTTGAGTTCTCATTGCTTGCAGGAACATCTTAACTGCTGTTTGTCCAATCGAAGTTGCAGATCTAAATGACCGTGACCCTTTGGAAAGGAATCGCAAGTCCCGTAATTTTCTCGTGGCCAACAAAAGTCCCACGAAATCTAGAGAGAATCTAGCTTCAGGTAATCCACGAAGTACGAATGCGTCGAATGGTCAACTCATTATGGATAGAAAAATCCTTTCATGAACTGTGCATTGGAGAGCAAGACAACAGGATCATATTCGTCGAAGGAAAAACGCGATTCAATGTACTCACGTACAGTCAGAAAAGAGAATTTGGCGTCACCATCAGTAACATAAAAGCCGTGCAAGAAAGAAGCAAACATATATGAATTTGTCAAGTAAAAGGACAACTAGCGATTGTAGCAGAACAACTCTTTTTGAACAGATGGCGATTGCTCCGAAGGTGTTTTGTTGTGAAACCAACTAAGCATATGTACTGTATTTCACCCACTTTTTTGAATTCTCAACCCTAATCACAGAAGTAGGCCATCTTATTCTGTACAGGTACAGTAAGTACAGACCATAGTAGCTTATGGCTAAGTTGAGCCCCGAGCCTAGAGTATTCATGATATAACCATCTCCACAATACATAAATTCCTCTTTTATCGGTCTATAAACTGCTGATGATAGATCTTGTTACAATGGATCACAGGGGTTTTGCTAGCATTAATATAGAACAAATATAAAAGCTGCCGATTAAATAACATATTTTATTTAAAAGAAGAGCTAACAAACCAGTGGCCATCATCTTAAATAGATGAGATTATGATTTTGAATGCATACATTCCCTAATAGTGCGATAAGATCCAGTTCTATATAAAATTGTTATGATTCGACGCACAATCATAAGAAAATGAAGAGTAAAAGCGAGAAATAAAATTTGAGACATAAAATTTTATCTTGATTCACCTTTAAGCTAAGGCTAGGTCCAGTAGAAGATTCTACTATAATTAGCACATCGCATTTCTCTTATATTCCTTAATTATTAAAAAAAAATAATTTTATATATACCTAGTAGCTACTCATGGACCAAGCCAAAATTTGGCCTTTTTGGATGGCCTCTTGGATCCCCCTTCGCTCATGAGGGAGCGAGACTCTCATGTCTTCCTATCAATGGGGAATTGAATTACACTCCAAAAAAAAAAAAAAAAAAAAAAAACACTATGGCACCATCCAAACCCCAATTATTTACATATTGTGGCAGCAAAAGGAAGAAAGCTTTTTTCCTCTTACACCGTTCACAGCCAAAAATCCTATTTTGGAGAATTAAGTGATAGTCATGGGACAAGTTATAATTGGGCCACTGGAGAACATTGAAGGTCCTTTTGAGTGGATCAATGATACTCCCCTCATAAATTGCATCTCATGTGCCAGGTCAAAAGAACATGTTATGAGATAGATATCCCATATTTTGCAAAGATGGCGTCCTTTATGGCATTGGTCTTCACTCACCACTTAAATTACACAGTCCATGCACAAAGGATCTAATGGGTGTTTTGCCTTGATTCTTTTCCTTGGAGCATGAAATAATTCATGAAGGGTTAACAATGGAAACAATACTGGTGTAGGTATATGACAGATGTGGCAACATTGGCCACGTTCAAGTACATTTTCTAGTATTAGCCTGCCATTCCTACCAGTGTGCTTTACATGTTTGGAACAACATTGAGGAATGATAATCTCAAAAGTCGGAAATATTAATAGAGATGATACCCTCCTTATACCTGCGTTTCACTTAATTTCTTTGCTTTATTATTTTTTTTTTTTTTTAAATCTTGCGACTTATACAATTGATCTTTTTTCAACCTGAAACCTTCGAGACTTTCAAAACTTATATATATTTCACAGATAAGTTCGCATTTGATTCTTTTTACAAGTTTTGAAAATTTTGAATAGTATTTTAAATCTTTGTGGGGAAGCGAAAGAAAGACTTCGCTTTGCTTCTAAAAGTCCTAAACTCACAAGCACACATCATTCAGTGTGTTTTGGATACACTACATTACCATGTTCATGAAACATAGAACTTTCAATCAAACATCAAATGTGGACTCGCCGTTCTGGAGATGAGACATTGAGATAGACTTTAGCCACCTCGAAATGAGCATGCGTAGTGGGTGAACTAGAAGTGCAGAGGCAAAGCCCAAACGGAATGTCCGTAAAAGCCCACATTTGGTCCCCCCTAACTTAAGGTCAGTCGGAGGAAGGGCCTATTCGTTTATGTTTTTAAAAACTAAAAACAGTTTCTTGTTTTCACATCAAAATTTAAACATACTATACATATTTCAATAAATTACTAAATGAATATATGCGAATATGCATCTCAACATCTGTATATATCGACAGTTCCCATGTGCTTAAAGTTAACAAAAAGTCAAGACTGTATGCACTCCCCGATTTGGATTAAGTGAAATGTAAAAAGTTATGTAGTCACTCGTTTCGGCTTTTTTCGCATCACTAATTCTCATGATAAAAAAGTCATTGATCGACAAAATTAACGCTTGAAAAAGAAATTATTTATCCACTGGTTTTAGCAACAAAAATTCGGGCTCCTAAGACAAATTCTGTTCACGGAAAAACTCCACCTTTGTTTTCCTTTTGTTTTTTCAACATCCAGTGTCATTGGAAATTCAGACATAAGCATCATGACATGTCTGAGTTCAAACCTGTCGTGTATACTCTGGTGTCATAAAATAAATTCCATATTTTTAGGTGCTCGGATAATGCCATCTAAACTTTCTCCAATGTCATGATTAAAGCTAATAACGAAAACGAAAGAATGGACACACGATTCTTCCATGTGAGAATTTATCTGCAAAGGGGATTATCCGCCTAGTACAAAAGAGAGGGCTAAAATCCACCAGTCACCACTCTTATTTGCCCTTAAGTGGTCTAGAGATCAAGTCACCAAACTGTTCTACACATTAAATTTACCTGCTGTTCTCTTTTTAGGTTGAAATTCGCTAATGATGTTAACATACAACAAATGTGGCACGATGTGATTGTCACATGGTCCTAAGTTTCGCATTTCCTGAGATTATTGGGCATATATCACTGAAAGTCCGTAGGATGCCAAAAAAAAAGGAGGAGTTATGTATTTCGGAAGATTGATATCAAAATCTTTTTATAAATGCGTTTTGCTTCTAAAGAGACCTAAACTCGCAAGCACTCATTATTAAGTGTGTTTTGAGTACACTCACCTACCATGTTCATGAAACTTGAACCTTTCAATCAAACCTCAAGTGTGTGTGTCATGCCGTTATCATGCCAGTCTTGATAAATATTACTGCATATAGCATGGTTGGAAAAGAGAAACCAAACACATGCCGACCTCTTTGTTTTTATCTAAGACATGAAAAAGTGATAATGATGGGTTTATGAAAAAGAGTCTCTCTAAAAAGCCTTTTTCTCCATTCATGCACTTTAGCACATCTATCAATAATGTACTAATGTAGCACATGATATGATTCCATTCCTAACGTTGTGCGAACTAGAAGAATTTCTCTACTTATCATTACCAAGAGAGAGATGATTATAAAATGACTCCAGCAATTGCTGTAGCAGTACTTTTTTCCGTAGGCACGATGATTTGTTGGTTCATTCCAGAGCAAACCCTAGTTTATGACAGCCCAAAATGCACCCATTCGCAAATCATTATCAGTCAAACATCTGTCATTAAAAAAAAAAAAAAAAAATGTACTCGAGAGCTGTTTTGACTGATTACCGAGCAGGGTCACATCCTCGTTTCCGAATTCTCACTGATTAGTTATAGGCCGTGCAATGAACTCGAAAGTGAGTTTAGGTGGCGAGTCACCTTTTGACAAATACCAATAACGCCAAACGTCTTGACTTTTGGTCCTCCTCAGTTTCATTTTTTATCTATATTTTCCCCACAAATAGCCCATTTTGTCATCTTATACACACCGAGAAATTAGTCGCGCATGCCCTTTCTTTTTTGCAACTTTATGAGAAACATTGGTTACGTGTGAGTATAAGTAAGATGTCTTTCTTTTGAAGTTCCGGATATTTTTAGAGGATTAGATGATTTTTCTCCTGGTTAAGTCCTAAGACTTATTAACCCTTTTCCCCTTCTCCTTTTCATCCTCTCAGGTTAATTTGTTAGTGAAAGCTACAATATCCAAACTATTATCACTTGAGTCAAAACCCTATCTTTCGCGTAAACTCATCTTTCCATTTGTTCGAGACATATTTGTTACCCTATCATTAGGGAACATAGTTCGACTAGAGAAGTTGGTAAGTGCATTATTCATAAACTGAGAAACACTTTATGAAGTGACCAGTGAAACACTCCATTCAGTTCATTTTCTATTAGTTTAAATTGGGTAAAAAATATTTAACTAATATGGTATTAGAAGATAGGTCAAGGGTTCAAATTCTAACAATTCTTCTCAATTTTCTCATGCTTGGTGCGATTACATCCACATCTTATCTTGCGCATGTAAGGGGCTAGCTTATTCGAGAAAGGGGATAATTATATTTATTAATCATACCAAATAAATAAATAGTTTCATTTTCAATGCACTAATTTGCTTTATGTGACACGGATAATGTTTTGAAAATGACGAACTCTCTTTTTTATTATTTAACATATGTCCTTGGACTGCTCCTTAGTAAAATCCATATACCATGCATACATTTTTTGGTTATCAGTATAAAATTCCTAAGCATCTGTTTTTCCTAACGTTGACAATGCAACCTCCATGGCATTGTTCAATGTTTATACACACACCCATGACCCATCGTAACGCACAGGCACACATTATTGATCTGCTTCTCATCAATACCTTTCATCCAATTGTCAGAGGGACTTCAAGAAGGGTCCAGCCAATGACTCAACTACACATAGGCACTATTCATCTGTTCCCCATAACCAGGGCATCTTGGGGTCACATGGGAATCCATGTGATTTCATAGTTAGGCCACATCCAACCAATGATCGGTCCCATTTACAAACATTAAATTACTAGAAAAAAAAGAATATTCAATCAACAATAAAATAATATACTCATCAATTGATTTCTCTCGTTCTTTCCCCTTGTTCTTCCCAAGACAGACCACCACCTTCGGTGTGGCTCGACCCTCCATGCGGGGACCGATTCTCAAAGGCCTAAAGAGCACACCTGTTAGAAAGAAAATCTCTCAGTCTCCTGACACGTGTGCCTCAGGACCATCCCTTTAATAACATGGATCTGACAGGCCATTGCAGGATTGGCGCAAGGTTCAAATTTTTATTCAGATGACCAGCTAACCACAGATTTGAGTCACGATTTATAGGTTTATAGGTATATTCTAAAGCATGCACGCCATTTATTTAGTGTTCGCTAGCAGGGCCTGGGTTGGTGGAAACAAGAGGGTTCGGCTGAGACAAGTTCCTCGATAGTGCTTTGAAGCACGAATGTAACATTATAAAACAACAAAATGATTGTACCTACGAGATCTGAAATATGTTTATATATGTCGCATCTCTCGGAAGGAAAAAGAGAAGTGTTCATGAAAACTGTAGAAGAAAGGGAGGGTCCTTGGGTTGCATATTCGCCTCTTCGCTTCAATAATTGAAGCTCGCAGAAGACTTTGTTTATTTCGGTTAAGGCACCAATGATGGCCATGTAACCTAGTGGACTCCATCTTTCCACGTCCAAAAAAGTCGAGGTTGTCAAAGGCTTTTGGATCCATGTTATTGTAACTACTCAACCCCAAGAAAAAGGAAGAAAAAGTGGGAGAATTAATTCATGCGGTTTTTTTTTTCCTTTTTATTCATCTTTTTCCACATCAAAACACTCTTTTAAGTGGATTCCAACTCCTCATCCATCCAAACTAGATTCTCCACCCCCCACCCCAAAACAACTGGTGGGTTTCCCTATCAATAACCTAACCAAAAGTTAATTACCATGAAAAAATCAAAGTAATGTATTGAAAAAAGACACAAACTAAAATCCCATAAAGAAAATTTATTGAATTGAACCCACTTGTCTATGAGGTGGGGCAGCTTCAAATCTATGTAACCAATGGGGTAGGCTTGCTCTTCTGTTTACAAGCAACGGCTATAGATCTACCAAATTAGGGTCTACTACAATATGTTTGTGTGTGTAGACCTTCTTTTGTGGGGCTTGAAGGGATCAAAGAAACTATTATTGCTCTCTTCCAATTGGACTTCTCCTACATGTTTCTTATCTGAACAACATACCCGGCAGCTTTCTTCGGAGTGCATAATATCTGGTCAATTCATGTAATTCGTGCCTATCTTGAATATTATTCTCTGAAATTATATTATTCCACACTCATGTACGTCCTATTATGGTGCCAACTCATTTTGTGCATATAAAAGAGAGCTTCAACTATAGCAATAAATTATAGCACTCTCAATGGCCTTTAGATCCCTTGTCTCCAAAAAGGGTGTATGAGGACCGGTGGTACTTGTGAAAGGAGGCAGGCATAAGATCTCACGTTAATCAACTTAATTATGAACACGGTACATAGTAATATATCTGTCTTACTTTTCTTGGAAAAATTGTTATATGGCAAGCTGCATTGTTCATTAGTGATTTATACGGGAAAGATGAATAGCAGTAAAAAAAAAAAGTTAATCAGAAATAATCTTTGTAATCATATTAGAGTTGTTGTATTAGTTAAATGCAAGCAGAAAAGGGTATCATCTCCATAAATACTTCCAACTTTTGAGATTATCAGATCCCAATTATTGATCTAAACATGTAAGACACTTTAAAGGGAGGGTAGGCTAACCTTTTATTAGAATATAATGAACATGGCCAATGTTGCCACATCTGTCATATACCCACACAAGTCTTATTTTCGGTGACTAATGATGGCTCCATTATTAACCTTCATGAATAAGTTTATGCTCCAAGGAAAGGAATCATAAGAAAACACTCATTGGATCCTTTTTATGCATGGGAGATATAATTGAAGGGATGAGCGAAGATCATTGCCGTAAAGGACACCATCTTTTCAAAACATGGGAGATCTATATCATAGCATGTTCTTTTGACTCAGCACATGAAATGCAATTTATGAGGGGAGTATCACTGATCCACTCAAAGGGACCCTCAAAATTACCTGAATCGCCGATGGCCCAATAATAATTGGTCGCATGTCAATCTCCTATTTCTTAAAGATAGGTTTTTGGCTGTGAACAGTGATAGATGAAAAAAGCTTTCTTTTTCCTTTTTTCTTTATGCTGCCAAAACGTGTAAATAATTGGTGTTTTGACAGTGTCACTGTGTTTTATGTGGGATTAGATCTAATCCGACGATTAGAAATGTATGCCATCAAAATCATGATTACATTTGCTTAAAATGATGCCCATTGGATTGTCCGCACTACATTCAAATAAGATATGACATTTAACAATCAATTTTTTATTTTGTGGTATTTAATGCTAGACAATCTTGTGAGAAAATATATCATCGGTTCATACACTGATAAAAAAATTTGTTGTTTCATGAATATTGCGTTAAGTCACTATGTTCTGCACGTACTGTTCTTGCACGGGATAACATGAACTGCCTTGATAATTAGGGCTGAGACACTAAGGAAGCGGGTGAATGTAGTACATGGCACTAATCTGTTTTCACATTAGAACAACCTATGGACCAATTACCATCCTTTAAAAGGGTGGTTCTGCTACAATTACTAGTTGTCCTTTCACTTGACATATTCATGTTTGTTTGCTTCTTTCTTGCACGGTTTTGATGTTACTGATGGTGGCACCGATTGTCTCGTGACTATTTGCGAGGACATTGGATCATGTGTTGCTCTCAACGATTCCTCTCCAATGCATCCCTTAGAAGGACCTTTCTGCCCCATATCAAGTTGCACATTCGTATTTTATTGACTCCATGGGTATGCTCCCCAGATAGAGCCTCCCGTTACTGGCTGGAGCTTCGCAGGGGAGAGCGATCCTTGCACAGAGGAGATAATTTTGTTAATCTCTTTTTTGGACTGTGAGGCAATGAACAAATTTGAAGTGGCTCAATTCCTCTAAGGTTGTCTTTGTAAGTTGCTTCTGACTTGGTTTATAGTGATTGTATCTTTTTCTAATGGAGTAGTTGGTGAATTTTTCGGTTAATCAACACCCATACTCGTGCTCTTCCTTATGACAATATAAGGGTTTGTTTTCCTTGGATAATGGAGGACATCAAAACTTTCGGTTTGGCATTCACATATATCGAATAAGAGTTTACTTACAAAATATCCAGCTTAACAATGAAAATATTAGAAATCACCTTGAAAGTATCGAACTTCGAAGAGTAGGTAAAGGTGACTCAATGTGATACTTTGGACATGTTGCTAGTCTCTCAATATATAATGGGACTTTAAATTGCCAATAGAAATTATGGGACTTGCAAATCCTTTTAGAAGGATCACGGTCGACAGGTTTTATTAACTTCCATGGTTAAGAAAACAGTGAAGATGCTCCTGCAAGCAACGAGAAAACTCAAGAACTTTCGACATTCAAAATTGAATGCAGGACAAAAGGGATATAGCACCTAAGTGCTTGCCTACCTACAGAGATTCAGCCTAATCTCTCGTTTAGATTTGCCACATGCTATATGCTATACAATAATAATTTAAAACTTTGGCGCTTAAATCTTTGTAGGAATTCTTTTACGGGCTGAGCCTAGCAATCACATATACAAGCAAACGGGAACTCGCATGATCGATAATATGATTGATCCGATCCACAATTACTCCGGTCCAGCCAAATATTTGCCTCTTACCTATGTTGTAAGAAACTTCTAAACTGATTTCAAATAGAGATGATACGGTTTAGGAAAAGTAAAAAGAAAGTGAGGAGAGAGAGAGAGAGAGAGCGAGAGAGAGAGAGAGAGAGAGAGAGTGGCGTAAACATAGCAACCTAAGTGGGAGGTGAAATATAATTAATTATAATAAAAGACAAGTCACTAAGGTGAATAGGTTAAAACAAATGCTCCATGGTGAGTGTTTAATAAATGCTTAGAAGGCGTCTAGGTGCAGCTACTTTTATGGAGAAAGCAACAAAATACTTCTCTTGCAATGAGAGGAGGCCATTTCTATCAATCTACTGGCAAGCTTAGAGGCAACACTTCAACATATTTATATATATATTGGACATAATTAGTTGTTTACACGGATTGTATATATTATTAAAAAAAAATGGCATATTAACATTTAAGTACCAAAAAAAGAAAAAAAAAAACTTCGCATTGACGTATTTATATGACTATTCTAATGTTAACATAACACTATCATTTTAAGCAACTTATATAAAAAAACAATTAATATGATTTTTGGCATAGCATATTCTGTTTGTCATTTTACTTTGTCTCAAGTACACGTAATTTATGTATTTCTATTTTAGTAAAATTATTTGTATTCTAATATAAATATCATGTCAATATTAAGGTAGGAAATTTCTTTAGTACAAATGAGTTATAATTAAAATTTTAAAAAAGAAGTAATGAAGAAGGATGGGAAGGAGAGGGACAAGGGTAATAATTAGGTGGCAAAATGAGTGGAGAGTGCAAGAAAAATGTTTATTACAAGGGACATGATTGGCCTCCTTCAAAGGCAACATTTGGTTGTCTAGATTTTAATTAGGTTAGAACTAGATAGGATATGATATGATATAAAATTCATGGATTTTGTTATATCATATCCACTATTTAGTAAATTGTAGTAATAAAGCCGGGCATATCTATATATATCATGTACATTATTTAGTATAAACGACATATCAATATAAATAAATGGAGATGATAAAAATCTCTCGCGACACTTTTACCTACTTTATTTTTATTTTTATTTTTAGTTTTCCTCTCTTTTTTTTAATTATTTTCCTTTTTTTCCCTTCCATCATTCTCTAATAAATTTTTATTAAATAGTAAACTATACTAAAATGCCTAAAATACTAAAATACCTAAAATATGTAATACCTATAAATATATAGTATAATATATAATTAAATTCAAATATATAAATAAAAATGAGATCAAATAAAAAAACTGAATCATTATTTTTTTTGTAGTTTTGAATTTCTTATACTAGAATTCAAATATTATTTATATTTAAATATAATTTTGATTTCATTAATTTAAGATGCTTGTTATTTTAAAAAGAATGACTTTTCTATTATGGATAGTAGAAATTCTATTCATCTTTATTCAACCTCCCCATGAGATAATTTTATCCAGGAGGCTATATCCATCTTACATTCAATTTTATCCTATCTTGAGTGGACACTAAATACATAATATGATAAATTTTATTATATTCTGAATTTTATTATAACTGTCAAATGCAGCCTAAGAACTTTTCCATTATACAATGCGTTACAAAATGTACAAGGCCTTAAGGCCACGACAAAAGCCATTGAAAACATGGAAAATTTTCAAACAAGTATCTCTCTCTCTCTCTCTCTCTTTGGGTTGAAAAATAAGAATATGAAGTGTTTTGTTCCCCTTAAAAGAGCACCTATAATGAATCTTATTTCAAATAAGAATTAAATGACCAACTTCCAATCAAAGATGACCCTAGATCTTCATTGGCTAGCAAAATCGTTCATCTCATGTGCATTTCATATGGAGATGGTGGAATGTGAAAGGCACATGCTCGCCGGTTGGCAAGATTTGGCCGGCCGATGACTTTGGTACCTTATTCAAGACTAAATTGGCCACTTCAAAAGTCTTATTTGAGATAAGGTCAACTCTGAACTCTTTTGGAGACAACGGCCCCATTTTAAGTTTTTATTTGAAATTTTCTATGAAAGAAAACATTTATTTAAAGATTTTCTTGTTCAATTTCTTTTTTCGACATCATGAACAAGATACACGTGCCTGTACAAGTTCCTAAGGTTGAGGGGGAGATCTCTCTAATATTCGCCCCTCCTTAATCTACTCCTTTTGTCGCCTACATAAATTTAGTCGCTTCGGCTCAATCAAACGTAAAAAAATTCACGACCTGCTAATAATAAAGAAGAGAAAATCAGATCGGATTAGATTAAGCCTGAAGGGCAATCAAATTTTAGGTAGTGAAATGTGTATTAATTAAGGTGAACTGAACCATGTGACTTGTACTTTCCTCCACTGATTTTTGTGAAAAATAAGATGCATTGGTCTCCTCTGGGAAATTTAAGACAAGAATCCCAAAACCTTGTCATCTATCTCTCAATACCTATCCAAAGGAAGAAAAATAGCCTTTTAGCTTCCTGCAAGAATCGTAACCATTAAAAGGAAAAAAAAAGAGAGAGAGAGAGAACTTTGGGAAGGGTTGAATGTTATGCACCTTGAACGCATTCTCGTCTGTCCAATCGTCGCCGATGTAAATCGGTGATACATTCGTGCGATTCTCGAATCCTTTTAATGGAAATTTGGTAAAATTAGTTAGTAAGAATAATAATCTCAAGGTCAATCTGGATTAGAAAGCTATCAAAATCTACCAAATGAATATATATATATATATATATATCTGGACTTATCAAGTTACTCCATTAAGAATTCAAGGGCCTTCCCTTTGTCCCATTTGATGGCACGTTCGATTTCTAATTCCCGGTATTATTAAAAGAAACACCGCACTTTTTTTTGGTTAGACCCATATAATGAAACAAGTGAAAAAGACCCAAAATAAGTGATCAACTACAAGAGGGCAAATTTGAGAATCTCTCTACGAGTATACAAAATTTTGTGCTATAGTATTCCTTTTCCTTTTTTTTTTTCAATAACTTTCAAGTAGCTTCATAGAGAATGAAGCAGTTACTTACCGTCAAGTGTAAGTTGTATTATGCTCGTGCATCGTGGTTCCTTGATACGTGTTGATTTAAGTGATAAATAGTTAATAAAAAAGGGATTTCAATACCTTCGGACGGGAACATGTATTCGTCATTCTTGTACTCTTGACCATAAATCTTTCTAAACAACACAAATCAATCAGTATAAATCATTCTATTATGGAAAATTGGAAGTGTTAATATAAAGAAAAAGAAGGATAGTAAAGATTGTAATGGCCAAATTTTTATGCAGAGAGAATAAATTATTTGCACGAGACATGATTTATAGATGGGTTCTCTAACTAAGCAAACACTATTGATTTAAGACATTATGCCTCTAATAAGAACCTATTGGGTACGAACAATTTGTTTTTCCTCTAACCCACGTTGTTGTTAAGGAACTTTTAAACTGATTTGGAAAAGTGAAAAGGTACAGCTGAAGAAAAGACAACAGAAAGTAATAAAAAAAAAAAAAGAGAGGAAGTGGCATAAACATAGCAACTTATGTTAGACTACTCATAACACCGCGCTTTGCGCAGATCGTATCCAAAAATTTATAATTAAATATGTTATATAAACATTTAAGCATAAAGAAAGCATCGCATTGGCATATTCATACAATAAGATTCTAATGTTAATATAACAATATCATACTGAGCAATTTATATTGTAAAAATATCTAATGTGATATTTTGACGTATTATATTTTATTTATTGATTTATTTATTACTATGTCTCAAGTACACGTAATTTATGTATTTTTATGCTAGTAAACACAAATCTATGTTCGTATAATATATTATGTCAATATTAAGGTAGGAAACTTATGTAGTAAAAAAGAGTTACAATTACATTAAAGAATAATGAAGCGAGAGGGGAGGGAGAGGGACAAGGGTAATATATAGTGGAGAAGAGTGGAGAATATAAGAAAAATATTCCTTGCAAGGCAAATGATCGATCCCTAAAAAATTAGGTTCCTATGCGTCAATTTTAGAGACAACTTATAAGGAAGGTGCTTTTATATATATATATATGATATATGATTGACAAATTTACCTTCTTTTTTAAGATAATGCCCATATATATATATATATAGAGAGAGAGAGAGAGAGAGAGAGAGAGAGAGAGAGAGAGAGAGAGAGAGAGAGAGAGAGAGAGAGAGAGAGATTGAATTGGCAACTTTTCCCTTGTACAGCAGGTTGTTACAAGATTTACAAGACCTTGAAGCCAAGACAAAGACAGTAAAAAAAACATTTACTTAGAGATATTCTTGTTCAATTTCTTTTGCCCGATATCATGAACAAGACACCACAGGCCTATACAAATTCTTGAGGCTGTGGGGGCGATCTCTCAAATATTCCCGCTCCTGAATTTACACCTTTTTGTTGCCCTCATATATTTAGCCGCTTCCACTCAACCAAACGTTGTAAAAAATTCATGACCTGAAAATAATAAGCAAGAGAAAAATCAGATCAGATTAACTCAAGCCAAAAAAAAAGAAAAAAATCTCGAAGTGTAGGTAATGAACTGTAACTAAATTAAGGTGAATTGAATCATGTGACTCGTACTTGCCTCTTCTGGTTCTTGTAAAGAATAAGATGCATTGGTCTCCTTTGGGAATTTGGAGACAAGAATCCCAAAACCTTGTCCTCTATCTCTCAGTATCTGTCCAAAAGAAAGGAGAAAGGACCTTTTAGCCTCTTGGCAAGAATCATAACCATTAAAAGAAAAATAAAGAGAATTTGGGAAGGATTAAATGTTATCTACCTTGAACGCATCCTCGTCGGTCCGATCATCGCCGATGTAAACAGGAAATACGTTGGTACAATTCGCAAACCCTTTTCATGAAAATTTGGTAAAATCGTTAGTAAAACTAATAATGTCGATCAAGACGACAAAACTTTTCAAAGTCTATCAAAGGACACTTCAAAAATTAAAAAAAAATAGTCTTGGATATATGTGGACTTACCAAGTGACTCCAATAAGAATTCAAGGGCCTTCCCTTTGTCCCACTTGATGGTTGGTCGGATTTCTAGTACCTAGTATTATTGGAAAAATAACAAAGTGTGTTTCTTTTTAGTAAAAAAGCCAAAAAAAAAAAAAAAAGTGATTAGTTACAACAGGTCTAAGTTAGACTAACCTTTCTTCCTTGAGTCAGTCTAAGCTTTGGGTACTCCTTGATCACAGATCTAACCTGCTGTGCCAATTCAGTCCATTCCTGCATATATTGAGAGGGGTCTTCTTATTTGTACTTCATTTGGGTTGTGCACATTTTTATATTACAAAATAAAGAGAAAGAAAAGAAGAGAAATAGTTACTATTTGCCGCATACTTTTTCGTCAACGCAGCGGAAATGCACGGATACACAGAACTTATTGTTCTCCACCTTAGCTCCCGGTGTTGATTTAGTTTTCTCTACAAGTTCTTTGTATACCTGAGGATGAGAAAGTTCACCAGAACGCGAATTTTACTCATTGCTCGTATGGTCAGATACCTATACTTAGTGTAAATGATGAGATGTGCGGGAAACAGGACCAACCTCATCGATCATCGGAAGAAATTCGCTCGCCGGTTGAAAGAGAACGGCTTGATCACCCTGAGGGAAAAAAATGGAGGTCAATTTCCAATTTGCCCCAATGGAAAATTGATTCGAGAACAAAGAAAAGGAGAGGAGGGAAAAATTGTTTCCATAGGGAAGCATATGAATAAGCAGTTCACCTTCTTGCATTTAGAGCCTTTTGCTGGGCCTTTGATGTCCATGCCATGGCTTCCTGCGTAGTACAACTCGCCCAGCCGCACAAAACTGTACACCTGATAAAACAATCCATCCAACAATATCATAATCTGGAAATTTTGGAACAATCGAGGTGACACTTGCGATTGGGAGTCGACAAGTCGATAGTGCACGTGCATGCAACGTGCATTGCAAATTCTCACACCCATATCTCGCAGTTCGCCACAACCCGAATATTTAATTTTGCAGGCCAATTAGAAAAATGGAAAGGAAAAGCTTGGAAATGTACCTTGTCTCTGCATCTTCCGCTCACTATAGCAGTAGGGAAGCACCTAGCAAGTTTTTTAACCGTGGCCCTCATCTGTGTGATACAAACAAACACAAAAGTTGATGAGCTTGTCAGCGAAAAATCGGATCGAATGGCTCGATTTGGTAAAAAAAAGAGAGCGATGGGGAACCTTTTTGGACATGAAAGCTTGATCGGGGTCGTCGACTATCGGGGAAAGAGTCCCATCATAGTCCAGGAACATCACTATCTGTTTCCCTTGGGAGGCATCGATTATCTGCTCGAACATGTCCAGAGCCGAAGGATGGTGGAGCTGCTCTCGCGAAAGTCGACAAAAGAAGCTATGGTCAGATCGAGCCGAAGACCAGTCATGTAGAATCATAGTAGGAAAAAAGGGAAATTTCAGCGGCCGATCGCGCAACAGAGCACAATCTGGCGAAGAACATCACTTCCGAAAATGGATGCAGATCTTGATTGATAGCTTATTTTCTCAGGAAGAAAAGCTAATTTATCTCAAAACAGTTGCTGAACAAAGGGAAAGAGAAAAAGAGAAGTACAGGTCTAGATGTTGTAAAGTGATGAGGTCCACATGTTCTATAGCTTGTATTAGTGAGATTTTTTTGTCTAAAGAAACGAATGCTCTCGAAATTTCAATCCTGCTTTTGTTTTTTAAGGTACCAGAGAACGAGAAAGAAAAAATGAAGTTGTGTTCTTGTCTCTCTAATGATTGAGAGCAAAACAAAAGTCGTGTTCTTGAGGCTCCACCACCACTTCGGCCGACCGAGGCCGTGACCGATGTGATATTAACTACGCGGCCGGCAGGCATCGGTGTTTATTTTCCCGATCCTTCGAGAATAACAGCAAATAAACGAGGAAAAAAAATCGAGGTTTCGCGTCTCGACCCTTTTTTCGTTCGACAGGGATCATTCGAAACCCGAAAACAACTCACCATCCAAGAACTGTTGTGGTCCTCGGTCAGAGAACGCGGGGGGGCCTTCACATGGGTCGGGGAAGAAGCTTTCATGGAGTCGACCCAGGAGCTGATCCTCTCGGCGCTATTGACCTCGAGGTTCTTGAGCAGCTTCCGCCTCGAGATCTTGATGTAGCCACCGCCGGCGGCGGGCGCCACGGGGGGCTTCTGCAGAGAGGCGGCGTACATTGACACGGAAGCGGAATACATATCCGGCATCGGCATCACCTCGATGCCGGAGCTGTTCCCCCCGCTGCCGGCCACATTCTGCTTGGTAATTCCCATAATGCCTCTTCTTTTTCTACCATACACAAAAAGAAAAAAGACCCCACCAAGCAAGTTCAGTTGGGATAGCCTTAAAAAATCGATGGAGAGACCCAAAAGAGCTTTGCTTTTGATTCTACCTTTGTTGAAAGGACTTATAAAAGAGTGGATGGTTTTGGACCCTTTGGAGAGCAAAGATTGCTCGATCAAGAGGCCCGGAAAGAGCAGCAGGAGCAAGCAGAACACACAAAGACTGAGCGAGAAAGAGAGGGAGAGAGAGAGAGCGCAGAGCAGAGCAGAGCGAGTTGTGGGGGGTGAGAGAGACAGAGGAAGTTGTGGTGGATTTATAGGTGGAAGGAGGCGCTAACCGACGAAGAGGCCAAAGCCACCTTACACACCACCCGACCCGACCCCACCCCAACTCCTCAAAAAGTGGTGGGGCCCAGTGAAAGTAAGGAGGGGCCCACAATTGGGGATAAAAAAAGGGGAATAAAAAAGGAGGAGGAGGAAGAAGAAGAAGAAAAATCCTCATTGATGGGTAATGCCCACTATTTACCGGGGGAAGGGAACTTGTGACCTTCTTCTTGTTCTCCATTGACCATGTCCCGCCGTCTTCCGGCCACCGCCTCCCCTCCGGACAAACTTTTTGCAAAATTGCCTAATGATGGTGTGATCGACTATAAGAGATAATGTGTGGTGAATTTTGAGGGTCGATTAAGTTAGGCTAAATCATTTACTTAGTAAATTGATCTTATATAGTAGTCTCAATATCCATAAATATCACGATAACTTGTGTAAGAGATATACTATTATTAGTTATATCGTAATTTGTTTGTGTAGAAACCGCATGGCGGTTCTATGGTAATACCGGGGAGAATTCATTTCGTCTTGTTCTCTACAAGAATAAACCATTAGATTCACTCTAAGAAATTATGAGCCATCAAATTTAAAAGCTTGCGGAAGAAGTAGCCATTTTATAGTTTGCGATGTTTATCGAAGGCCTATAACATCTTGCTGTAAAGTGGTCCAAAACATCATAAATATTTAAATTATATGATTTTTAAGGCTTATGGCGTTTCATGGGAATGATAAATATTATAAACGATATTTGTTGTTGTTTTACTATGATGTTTCGCCACAAACCATTACGAAGGATCATAGACACTCGAATAGTGTTTTTTTATTTTATTTTAAATAATTTATGACATCTAATAAAGGTTTATGATGTTTAAAACATCGTAAACATGTAAGTAATTTTTTTCATAAATATTTCACGACAATTTACAAAGGGTTTCGTCATAACCCAATGCGAAACATCGTAAGCAAATGAATTGTGCTATTTGCAATATTTTACAGTGTTTTACAAAGACTAACGACTTTTTGTGGTAACGCATTTCAAAACATCGTAAATAATATACTGACTTTAATAGTTTACGACCAATTTATAAAGGCTTAAGATGTTTTGCTGTAACTCATTCCAAACATCTTAGATGTTGTGCTGTAGGCCTATTGAAGTTAAATATATAGACTGATTTAAATGTATACACTAGTTCAAAATAAAGTTTTTAATTGTAATTATTGTCCAGTTAAAAAATTGGCAAATATTACTTTGGCAGTGTCAGTCTATATAAAGGAGATATATTACTTCAAAACCCTGTAAAAGACACAAAATGGTCATCCAAATTTAATCAAAGTACTAATCTAAATCTATCTAGAAGATTAGAACCACTGCCATTCATGAAGACAATTATGATTGCTATGAATTAACAAAAGTGTCCTCCTGTCAGCCCCAGAAAAAACATGATACTTCCCCATTAAATTTTGGCATGTTGAAACGCTAATGACTTTCGTAGAAAATGATTCCATATGTAAGGAACTAATCTATTAGGATTTTCAAGTATTTTAACTCTACCACCACTCACTAGCCACCACTACCACCAAGTGGCCATGGTCTTAAGAGATTACCACCCCCCTAGCCACTTCAGCTGAAAGCGGTCGCCACCTAACCAGAATAACCATTACCACCACCTTTGCTTGTGTCCGTTCCATATGGACCTAACTCTCACTTGTTTCATATATTTCAAAAAGGATACATACTCTCTCTCAAGAGAGAGATGAGGTGCTGTGCAATAGTTGCAACCTCTTGATAATAGAGATTGCAGCTATTGCTGTCGACAACTAGGTTAACCGATCTCAAATCTCGGGGTCAGATGAGGTTGGCGATGTCGGATTTGGGCTAGCAATCTCAGGTTTGAGGTTGTGCCGTGGAAGAAGGCTGGGGGGGGGGTGGTTTAAGATGACGCATGCTGTGACATATCGAGACAACATCCTTAAAGTAGTTATAGTGATTTCTTTCTCGGAAAAGGACAAATGAAGAAAAGGAAAAAGGAAAGAAAAAGAGTGAGCGAAATAGATTTCGACCGTCTAAAATACCCACAGAGTAAAATGTCAATTTTTCCCGGGGATGACTGCACACAAAAGATCCTCAACCCTTTTAGGGAAAAAAAGAAGAAGAAAAGCTAGTTGTGTTGGTGGACAATTCAATCGATAAATATTTTTTAAAGATTCTTCCTGTATAAAATGTCCCAAATATAAACGAACAACTATCATATTTTCTTCTCGAATCTAATAAAAAGTACAATCCGAGACTTTGTTATTATAGAAGAGGCAAAGGCAACAATGGGGACACTGTGAAGCTTTCTAAAACAGAGGACACTCAGAGGTTTTGGGATTGCTCTTCCTTAAAACGGATGTCAATTGGATTTATGGACTCCAAAACCCACCTTCACAAGTGGTTTTGAGCGCCAAAGCTAACATGAGGTTCCTATTTATAGTAAATGGTCCCCTTAATCTTGCAGGCCTCTAAAAACGCCCCCTGTAAGATCAAGTAAAACAGCAGCAATGCAACCAAACCCCGGACATAGCAGGCAAAACCAGCTGCGGTTTTATATACTCTTTCCCATTGTTAATTAGTTAAATTTACCATCTTACAAAATTTAATAATCAACACCATCCTTTTTGCGCCTAATTCAATGCATGTCCCTCAATTAAGTTCTGATAAATTCGAGCGTTCAAAAAGGATCTCAGGATGTGCCTTAAGCACACTATCCTCAATGGTCAAGTGTCCAACGTCCTTGTAAAAAATTGCAACTAGCCAGGGAATTTATGACTTTTTCATGGGTCAAATCCCACCATATATGAGGAATAAGGAATTGTTGTTCCCGGGGTACTGTTTCAGTGTGCGGCTACAGAAAAAAAGATGAAAAACTGTTCCTCTCCCTCTCCCTCTCTAAACCTTTCTTGTCTCTTTCACTTCCGGAGGGGAGGGATTTGACCTAAATCTCTCCCTCCCCTCCTAGTTCCTTTTCCTTTTGTTTCTTTCCTTACCCTCCCAATCTAGTTTTGAATTTGGGAGTTTTTCTCTTCCGATATTATATATGGGAGCTTTTCTTTTCGATTTAATTCTAGATTTTGGAGTTTTAACAATTAAATACTCCGCCTCCAGTTTCAATAATGTTCACAACAACTTCGACGTCAAATCTCAATTTGTTTTAATTCAAAATTTTGGCACTTCACATTGACTTCAAGGTTTGCTCCCACATGTGTTAGATATGAATTTTTTTTTCAACATGGTTATGTTGTTTCCATATGATGATGGTATTGGAGACACCGATCCTAAGTGTGCATTGCCAAAAGACAAAAGTATAATTATGGATAGAGATCTCGGTATGTGCTTATCATTGATGTGCTATACGATTTGCTAATTGGCTGCCGATCCTTTCACTTTAATGTAGTCCCAAATCTGTTCTTGAAGGATGAGCCTGTTATTATCAAGCTCTAATGAAACGCCTTGATTTCTGGTTTTTTGTTTGTTTTGGAGTTCTATGAGCTTGTTTTGTTGTCATAATTTTTGAGATTCCCTTTCACGTATCATTTTAGTAATGAATGGAAAATTATTTTTGACCACAAAAAATCATTCACCACATGAAATCAACACCACTCATGGTCAAATAAGGGTAACTTATGAGTGATATAGACATATAAATAATTGCTCAATACTTTTCAAAAGCTGTGAAATAGCTCTTGCCCAAATTTGAGTCGAAAAAGGGGATACATTTTGTGAATGGTGTAAATGAATGATCTTCATAAATATTAACCTAATGAGAGATGAACATATGTCTTAAAAACATCTACCCATGCATGGTTGCGTTGGTGGGAGTGTTCTCCTCTGATATATCCGAACCAAGAGGTCAGGAATTCGAACCCCTAAGGTATGCTTCGTGATTTAAGTGAGGGGCCCCGATGGTAGGTTGCTGGGTCAGTCTTCCCCGAGATATAATTAGTGCTGTGTTCCCGTAAAATGAGTTAGGCCGAATTCTTTGCATAAAAAAAACGTCTTAAAAACAATCTTGTCCATTTATCTAGGGCTCATACATGGTCAACTGCGTTACGTGGACGGGCAAGTCACGTTCACGTGCAGCAATTTTTCCCTCCAGGATTTTCGAAGACTCCAAGCTAGTACCACATACTGTCTGAAGTAACGTCTTTCTGCAGAACTGGTACAAAACTCGGGAGCTTTCACACGTGTAATTTACCTAGAATTTTCTACACCGGGACAATCTGTTCTTTCTCTTTCCATTCGAGTGTGAAGCAGCCACTTGTCCCCTAGTATATAGGGCTTGATGTGCATCTCACATGAGTCAACACGAGAAGAGTTTTCATTGGGTGACAAATCAGTCCAAGACAGCCTTTGGCATGTTTGTGGTCAGAATCAGCAGTTTTCCTTTGTCATGAGTTACTTTGGTACAAAACTAGAATGCAGGGTCCTATTACCTACGGCTATGAAGCACCATGTAAATTCACTGAATTTATTAGGTTCAAACCTCTGACGTAGATATGCCAGTAAAAAGTGGGAAGAGAATGACGGAGAGAGCCTTAGGCTCAGACCTAGACACGGAGGCAGTGAACGGTGAAATAATTGAAGACCTTGGGTTGAGAAAGGAAGGACAAATTCATGTTTACGTCCTTTGTTCCATTCTCTGTATCTGGCCATGAACTTAGAATAATTGATGGAATCATAACAGACATTGGGATGAATAAAACTTCATAATTGTTCCTTTTCTTTTTCCGTATTATATTCCTTTTGTTCTAAGGTGGAAACCACATTCCAAGTCTTGCGTGTGAAGGAGAACCAGAAAGGACGGTCATAATCGTTGTCATTTTGCATTCTAGTGCAGCTTTTAATGCTATAGAAACCCTAAAAACTAAAGCTAGAGATGCAATGACTTGCACAGCAAGAATGCTAATGAGAAAGATTCCTTGGAGGGGAGGGGGGGCGGTGGGGAGAGAGGGGGAGAGGATTGTTCTTGAGTACGTTGTTCTCATTCACTCTGAATCAGTCATTCTTGTATTTGAAGTGCGATCGTTCCTCGAAAGAAAATAAACAATGTTAGAAATAGTTAGTCGGGTCTCTGCGCCCATTCTCTAAATTAAGCAAAAAATATTATAAGCACTTGATATTTGGTGATCGGTTTGATTGGACGAGGATGTCTTGCTCGGCAAGCACTCTGAGATTTATTGAAACAAGGACCTGCAAAGAATTTGAGTCTGTTATGACTCATGGGATTCTTCTTATTTTATTGCTTTAGCGTTGAAAATTGTGGATTCCGACATTATATAGTTCTCATGTTCTTGGGAATTTTTCACATGCAGAGGTGTACTTTTTGAAACTCCTTGTCAGCCGGGTGTCTTTCGGTACTTGCTGATTAGTTTTTGAGTTTAAGAGTCTCTGAGATCTTTCGTTTCATACTACAAGAGTCGAAACACGAAGTCTTGGCGTGCACAGAGGGTAGGCGGCTCCTGGGTTTCGCAACGAGGCAAGAACCAAACATATGTGAAAAGCGAACAAAAAGTACTGAAGAAACCCTAATTTCTTAAGTATTGAAAAGTAATCATCCCGTGTTCTTCGGCTGAAACCACGCTTCTGATTTTGCTTTTTCAGGTTCTGTCTGTTTTGTGTCTTCGGATGTGACATATACGACCAAAAAGCAATTGCCAATTTCATAGAATGTAGATCTGTTTTTCTATTTCTGTGTTCAGCTATATGTTCAGCCACATGATTTTGCCTTTACTTGGAATCACTCTAGCCCTCAAGGAAGCTTTCGGGGATTTAAATAGAGCATGATATCATAGCATAAGCAAATGTTGAGACAGGAAATATTAATATTTCACAACAAAAAGCATCACCTTGACAAATTGTAAATGCTAATGCTAGTTCTTGACTTAGTATGACTCTAGAAACCACTAAGATGAGTATGTTTCGTGGAAGATGAAAATTTGGAAAATATTTCCTTGTAAAAGATTGCTTGTATCACTTGTGAATGAATGCAAACTATTTTCGTCGTCTATGAATTGTTATCGATAATTTCATCGACAAATTAACGATGCAAGTGACAATTTTTTAAAAATTTATTTTTCACGAAATAAACCGGGCCACATCTACAGAGAATTCGAAGCAGAAGCCTAGTATTATAGTAATGATATTTTAGTATTCAAGATATATGATTGGAAACTAGACACTTACGTCTTGAAGAAAATAACCCTTTAAAATTTGTATCTGGGAGAACAAAGTAGCATGTAATTCTATCATTAATTGTTTGACAAAGACTAGTCCTCTAGAATCAGTTTCCACCAGTAGGCAAAGACTTTTTGGTCAAGTCAAATCCATTCTCGTCGTTTTGCCCTCTTCGCCTCTCTGCCTTTATGGCTTAGTTGAAAGCATCGTAAGTCTAGCATAGTTGGAGTTCGACCATGTCGAGAACTTAAAATCAATGGCCTGATATTATAGGGTGCATTTACTTTACTGAAAAGTTCATGACAAAAAAAAAAAAATTCACAAAAATTATTTTCGAGAAAAATGATCGGTTTTAATTTGTTCAGCGGTTTAGGGTAAATGATTTTATTTTTATTAGACCTTTAATTTAAGTTTATCATTTTCATTTGCCAAAAATGTTTTCCATAGATCAATTGGTTTTTGTCATCTAAATGCTAGAGAATTAGAAAATAATTTCATAAAAACAATTTCCCTTCAAACAAATACACCCTCAGTTTGCTCTTTTGGCTCACCAAGTACCATAGAAACATAAGATACTAAATTTGGTCGTACTCTTCCATGGGCAACTTCTCCTGTTTGATGTTAGGTGACTCGTGAAATGAGTGGCATATAATTATTAAGCAGAAGCTTATTTTCAAGTTGCTTCTATCATACTATTCCACAATTTGATCCATGCTTCGATTTGGACGTCTGTACTATCCTAGTAATGGATGATTCTTTTGATGTGAAGCCAATCGAGTAACTCTTCTACATGCATCTAGCCTTTGATAGCCATTGTCCCAACCTTTGTGTTTCAAAATTAAGTGATTGAGCAAATAATAATAATAATAATAATAATAATAATAATAATAATAATAATAATAATTGGATACCAGATTTACGTGATTTAGTTGATAGGACCTACTTGATGGGAAAAGCAATACTAGATTCCACTATAAATCTAGTGATAAATTAGAGCAACCGCATTCAAGTCATTTGAATGCTCTCCTTATTTTCCAACTCCAATTACACCCAATAATCTCATAAAATGTTTAACCTTTACAATTCTTGTGAAGCAATGTCTTAATCTCATAAAAGAATTCATAATTTTTATCTGAAAGAATTTATTAGTTTCAACACTCGAATTGCTTTTTGGTGTAGTTCACAAAGAAGCATCCTTTTTTGAATGCTCTTCACAAAGAAGTCTCACTTCTCATGTAGAAAAGAATTAAATACAAAATAACTAATCTACTCAAACCAAAAAACCTACTTAGATTGGGTTTCTTTGTGGACTCAAACTCAAAATATATTTTCGACAATCTTCACGTTACCTAGATTTTTTTAGTCAAGTTGCAGTTGCTTTTTTGGAGTTCGAGCTTCGTTGCTACTCTTTCTCAACCTTTCATGGGCTCTGTATCCGTAAACATCTTCCAAATCTAAGACACGTTTGAACATTGTCATAATTGTATACCTCATCAAGATACAACTCCACTTATACCTTTAGCTTCTCCATAAGAATTAACAAACACAACCTCCTCTATTGTATATAAAGAAAAATCTTCGTTGCATCCATTCTATGAGGAGATCGAACATACACCTTGTCTTCAGTGGCTACAATAACCATTGTCTCTATAGGTTCCACTTCACTACTAGTATTGTTATTGTGCTAACACCCACTACCTCAAGAGTTTCTGGTTGCAACTCGACTTTGAAATCCATGTAAACATTGCCATAAACATTCCTACTGAAAAAAAAAAAAAAAAAAAAAAACTGGAGACTTACCATATGTAACATCTCTATCAATAATAGGTGAACTTAGTTCTAGGCACCATAATTGATAACCTCACTCATACTAGTGCATAGCCTAGGAATATGGACTTTTTTTTTCCCTCCCATTGAGTTTAACATCACTCACTCAATAATAACATGGACAATCAAATACTCTAAGAACAAGATAATCAATAACGTTTCCACAGCCCATTTCTTTGGGAGTCCAGCTTCCAATTTTAATTAATGGGGATCTATTCACTAGGTTGCTTGCTGTCCTAAACACATCTACAAAGAATTTCCTAATCATACCAACATTAAAGAGAATTTTATTGAATATCTCTAATAATGTCCTACTCATCAACTCTACAACTTATTGTGGTTTACTAGCACTAGTGTAGTAACATATCATGCCGTCCTTCATTTCAGAATTTTTTAAATAGTTTTGAATTGAACTCCATCTCACTATCAGTCTATACATGCTCGATTGTTTCACCAGTCTTGTTTTTTTGTCAAAGCTCTTAAGCTTTCTAATATTGACCAAATCTTAGCACAAATTTGTAAGTCCTCCTCAAGTAATCATGTGTTATTGTTAGTACGAATCTAGCACTCTTTCTCAAAGGAAATCACAACTTCTCTACGAACATCTGAGTGAGTCAACTCAACAATCTCCATAGTTTCTATAACATTCATACTAAATTGCACTTTCCGCCATTTACGTAAGTCAAAACACATGCACACATTTAGTTCCTTAGCCGCGTAACCACATAATAGATTCCTTTTAATCAAAACCTCTAAGCTTCTTTTTTCAATGTGTCCTAAGTGCATATACCACAATTTAGACTCTCAAATAGTTGCGTCTAATGTCTCCATGAAAAAATCCATCACTCTGTCCCATTGAAGGTCATAAAAGTCACTATACTTGATTTCTCTTATTATCACAAAGGCACTTCGAATAACATTTAGAATTCCACCTTCTGAAGAATGCCACATTTTGAAGAATACCGACACCTAGTTGAATCCTAGGTACTTTAAGAAATCAGGTTTTTCTTCAATTCTGGAAAGGCCTCTCACACTAGTTAATGACCTCACAATGGCATCATGCATTCCACTCTTGACATCACATCCACAACATCACACTTAGCATTTTTCCCCAGCTATGCGGTACCACTATTCGTGCATTGATAAATAGTAAACTAGTTTCTATTTGGTGTAGCATGAAATAAACAACTAGAATCTATAATCCATTCATCAAATAATGAATCATCAGTGATAGACAAGACACAATCATAGAAATCTAAGACACCATTAGCAATTACAATAATATTAGTAAGAGACTCAACTCTAATTCCCTTACATTTTTCATACTTCAGCTTAAGGCACTCCCTTTTAAGATGCCCTCTATTGCCACAACTTCAACATATCACACCACTAGTTTGATATTAATTTCGTCTATTCGAGTTTGCACTACTCTTGTTAATACTAGTACTAGTTCTTCATCTTCCCTCATCTACTGAAATTGTAGATAGTTTTTCACCAAATTCTATTTTATGGATCTATACTTAGAATTAGATTGCAACCTCGTAAAACGTCAAGTTTCTTGACCTAGAGGAATTAGTAACAACAATAACGGTAGTATTCTACTGATTAGATAATAAGGATAATAGGATCAAAGCACACACCCTCATCATTAAAGTCAATCTCAACTAAAGTCAATTGGAACCACATTAAATTTATTGATATGCTCAACAATAGACAAACCTTTACCCATCTTTAAGTGAAACTAACAACCTATCAGGTAGACCTTTTTGATTGTAGAGGGCTTCTTGTATATATCCGACATAGCATTCATGAGTCCTATAGTATTCTTCTCTTTTATAGGGTTAGAACATGACGTTATGAGCCAACATCAATTGAATAACACCCAAGGCCTATCCCTCCAACAATCAGATTGCTTCATCAACTCTAGCTTCTTCCTTGATAGAGATATATATAGATTCCTATGGTTGAGATAATTCTCAATTCACATTGTCGAGAAGCCAAAATCCTTCCTGTCAAATTCATTGATCTTCACTTTTCTTACTACTGTCGCCATTGACTCACTTGAACTCAGTCAAGCCTAGTTTTGATAATTATTGTGAAAAAAGTGATTGAATTATAAAATTGATAGACAAAGAAAATAAATCGGATACTAGATTTATATGGTTCGGTTGGTCGGACCTACTCCATGAGGAGAACAACATAGGGTTCCAATAGATTAAGCAATAATGTAGAGATTACAACCACATTTGAATTACTCTAATACTCTTCCTATACCCCATTTCCACCCAATAATCTCACACACTATTTAGCTCTCATTGTTCATTGCGAAACAATCTCTTAGTATCATAAAAGGAATTGACAAATCTTGCCCACAAGATTTAATTGGTTTCAACATTCTCGATTGCTTTATGGCATATATCATGAAGAAGTAGCCCCTTTTGGATGCTCTTCACGATCAAGTCTCAATTGTTATATAGAAATGAATTAGATACAAAATAGGAAACCTACTCAAACTGAGTAACTTAGATTGGGTTTCCTTCATGGCCTCAAACTTGAGAAATATTTTTACAATTCAAACTAAATTCATTCCTTTGTTGATGACGATGTAGAGTCTCTCCATTGGATGTGTTGAATGGTCATCATGGAAAGAAATGTCAACTAAATTATGATAATTGTGCTTACGCTATGAGTGCATCAACATTTGGTCCATGCATGTTGATGATCATTGTAGCATAGGCCATAATGTTGGAGAGATTGAAGTTTTTAGAGAGGCTACAGACAAGATAAAGGGAATATTTATACCAAAACAATCCAACTTATCATATATGGAACATATTGTTATTGATACTTGCTATCTATGAATCTACCATAGTATACACATATGTAACTTACCACTCAATAAAATTCTCTAAAGAGATACAAGGATAGGAAAAAAAAGGAAAAAAAAAAAGAAAGAAAAAGAAATTCTATCAAGACTTTACAAGAAATTCGTATGTAATAGTTTTGTTGCCTTAGTTGAGCTAAGGTGATGAAACCTAGTTTTGTTGCTTTAAGTGCCAAATGCAACAAAATTGAATTTCCTAAGATTTGCCCTCTAATTGAGCACTTTGGAAAGGCTTGACCTCGTGACAATCTCATGAATTTGTTGGCAAAACATTCCCATGGAATTTGGATGCTTTCAAGACTATCCTTGGTACTAATATCTACTATGACAAGTGTAGATGGTGAATTAATTTTTTAGATGTCAAAGGTTCCTTTGGGTGCGTTTGGTAACATTTCTGTTTAAAAATTGTTTCTGGGAATAGAAATAGAAAAAAAAAGTATTTCTACTTCGAAACAATTTTTGAACAAAAAAACGTTTGGTAAATGCTTCCGAAATATAAAAAGAATAGAAATACGTTTGGTAAATTTGTATAATTTTTTTATTTCTTTTAATTTTTAAATATTTTTATTTTATTTTTCTATTTTCTTTCTTATTTTTCTTATTTATTTTTTTATTTTTCTTTTTTTCTTTTTATTTTTTATTTTTTATTTTTTATTTTTCGATTTTTTCGCCTTTTGGGCGAGCTCGAGCTCGCCTAGCCATGGCGCGAGGTCGGCCTCGCCTTGGTTGGGCGAGCTTGAGCTCGCCTAGCCCGACGAGGCCGAGCTCGCCCGCCAGCTCGGCGCCGACCGGTGGTGGCCCGGCAACGTCGAGCCTCACCGACCGCCGGGTGAGCTCGGCCTCGCGCCGGATCCGGGCGAGCTCGAGCGAGCTCGCCCGGCCAAGGCAAGGCCGAGCCTCGCCGGTGGCCGGCGACGCCGGCCTCGCCAAGGGTCGGCGACGCTTGGCCTCCTCCGAGGGCCGGCGACGCTTCGGTGAGGTCGTCGGCCCTCGACGGCCATGGCCGAGGCCGGTGACCAGCCAAAGAAAAAAAAAAAAAAAGAAGAAGAAAAGAAGAAGAAAAAAAAAGAGAAGAAAATGGAAGGGGAGAAAAATGTTCCTAAATTTTGTTCTAGAAACAAGAAACAAAATTTTTTTTTTTTGTTTCTTTCCAGATGTGTTTCTAGGAACAAAAAAATATTTGGAACAAAAACGCAAACAAACGCGTTTCTGTTCCTTTTTTGTTCCTAGGAACAAAAAAACAAAAAAACAATGTTTAAACAGAAAAAAGAAGTGAAAACAAACAGGCCCTTTGTATCAGCAAAGATGAGAAATTTGGTTGTGATCGCTAGGTAATCAAGCATTAATGTGAGTGGTATCTCTTAGTGACTTGGAAGGACTAGAGTCAAACTAGTGTTCTCAAAAGTCTTTGGGTACTGCATCCTATCATCACATGTCATTTCATTAATATCGTTAACCAACTAGGCAACAATTTGCACGTGTTGATAATTAGTTTCAGAGGGAGAAGGATACTAGAAGTGCCAAAAGTTGTGTACGACACTCACTTTAGTATCAAAATTTTTCATTGACTTATTTAAGTGTCAAATCAAAGAAAAAACGATCATTTAAGTGCTTCCGACGAGAAATTCAGACTAGAGAATGGCTTTTATAATTAAAATTTTTATCTAAGGTGACATCTTTTTGGCACCAAAGTGATCTCTTTTTTTTATTTTTTATTTTTAATTTTTTTTTATTGAGATTGGCATTGAAGTGATCATTTTTTTAACAACAACTGACATTGAAGTAATCATTTTTAACAACGACTAGTATTGAAGTGATCAATTTTTAACCTACTACAAGTTGCCATCTAGGGGTTATATGCCGATTGAGCATGCTAATGAGCCATTTAAGATTAAGAAATTAATAAAATATGACAATGTCAAATTTTCAATGACCTAGATCGGAGTCGGCACTTAAGTAATCAATTTTTTTTTTTTAAATGGCACTTAAATGATTCGGGAACAAAAAAATTTAACATTAAAGTGAGCACTGTACACAATTTTGACACTTCTAATGTCCTTCTCCCTTATTTCGGATCTATTGATGATGAGTTACCACTGATGATGGTAAGGTACATGTACGAAGATAACCATTAATAGTATAGAAAATAGCCATTACAAAAATGGGTGCCATAGTTGAAAAACCAAAAAAGTTATTAGAAAAGCAGTTAATAGGTTTTTGCCTCAGTGAAGCGACAATTGTAGTTGACTCCATGTTAGGAAACTTGCGAAAGTTAGAAGAAACAATTTTATGGGTAATCCTGACTCTAGCATATGTCTCCGCCCACTCTCAAATGGTCAACTGAGTCTTCTTGGAGGTCTCCAATGATTAAATTGAAGACTTCTATAAATAAGGATTGGCAAAACTTAGAAAAGGTTGGACATGAGATATACTGCAATTGTGCTTTGAGCTAGAAATCCTCTTTGTTCTTCATTTGATATTTCTCTATAAAGGTTTAGCATTGTAATGATAGATAATCAAGTGTATAGGTATAAGTACAATCATTATACTTTGATAGTGTAATCTATCTTGTGAAAGGAACAACACTTGCTAATTGTAATTTGCAATGATGATTACTAGTGGAATCTTGCCGTTGTTAAGACTGTTAGCTGAAGAGTGGACGTAGGTTTTGAGATAAAACTAAACCACTATAAATCATTTTGTGATCTATCCTCCTTGTTTATCATTTGTTATATTTGTTTACTATCATCAAACATGTTGATCAACATCTCACATAATTTGGCTTGCTGATTGTTGTGTCATTCCACGAAGGATTTTTAGTATCTTCATTCAACCTATTCAACCATCTCTTCTAGGTTGTACTATTAACCTTAGCAGAATGTATTTAGACTTGTACTCATAGAGAAATCCACTATAAATCTGGAGAGTATATTGTGTACAATCATTCAAGTGTTTCTCAACCCAAATTATACCCAAAGCAAACTCACAAGTACATCTGATTCTTTCACAGAGAGCTCAGTTAGACAACTCATATAGAGAAAATCTGATACTCCTCTTGTTTGCATTGCTGTGTCTAATATCATAGTAGACACACACACGAGCTCAGTTAGACAACTCATAAAGAGAAAATCTAATACTCCTCTTGTTTGCACTGCTGTGTCTAATATCATAGTAGACACACACACACACACACACACACACACACACACACACATCCAAAATAGGAAGCCTGTTTTAGAAAGCTTACTTAAACTAGGAAATCTACTCAAACTCGAGAAATATCATTAATAATCTCACCTTGGCTCAACCTTTGAGTCAAGTTATAGTGCTTATTATCCATATTGCCTCTCCCCATGCCCCGATGGACACACACATCCAAAATAGGAAGCCTGTTTTAGAAAGCTTACTTAAACTAGGAAATCTACTCAAACTTGAGAAATATCATTAATAATCTCACCTTGGCTCAACCTTTGAGTCAAGTTATAGTGCTTATTATCCATATTGCCTCTCCCCATGCCCCGATGGACACTCAACTATCATAAATGTCCATAGAATTCTCATCACAATAAGCTTCTTCAAGATTACATCCTCTCTTGACATTCCAAATCTGATGTAGTATATTCAATCATAAATGAATTCAATTCTTAAGTAATACCTCTGACTTTAACTGCATATTGCATTGACCTGATGTACCATGTCAACATCACCAACCAAGCTATTAGACCACCCCACTTCTTTAGCTACTTCCGTTGTTACCATTTTAATCTCTACTTTTGTTGTAGACATAATTACAATAATAAAAATTCCAACCAATGATCAGATAAACAAAAACTTCAAATCAATTGTAGAAACCCTAATCTTATCTCTGATACTACTTGTTATAAACATAATGCGGAAGACAACGGATCTTGCTATTCAAATCAAACTCGAAAAGAACAAATTACCATAGAAATCAATGAGGAATGATAAAGAATACTAGAGATTTACATGGCTCCGTCAAAATGTCGGTACCTACTCCATCAAGAGAACTAGCCATCAAGAAATCCACTATAAGTCTGGAGAGTATAGAGTTTAGAATCGTTCAGTTGTTTCCTAACCCCCAATTATATATAAAGCAAACTCACAAATGTAATATCACTATCTCTCATATAGAATTCACTTAGATTACTGACAAAGAAAATCTGATGCTCCTCATTTTATCCTAGTGGTTCTAAAATTAGAGTATAATTTTATCATATATAATATACATATCCAAAATAGAAAATCCCTTTTAGGACATCTACTCAAATTAGAAAGTTCACTCAAACTTGAGACATATTCTTAACACAAGCAATGCTAAATCCTTACCCTATTTTTTTTATTGAATGATATCTCATCTCGTGAAACAATATAAAGGATATGATTTCAAGAAAAAAAATGGATGCTTTGATTTGATTAACAAATGATTAGGGCACATCATTTAGCAAATAAGGTTTCGTAGACTTTCCTAGTACATGAGAATCCATCAAAGCAAAAATATGTATAATTGGCATTTTACTAAAATTTGTAAGTCATATAATAGATATGCCTAATGGCATGGAATGCCGAATCTATACTCTCTTTCTCATGTTCTAACTTCAGTGCCTATCTTCGGTCTTAAAGTAGGTGTATGCCTATTAAAGAGTAGCTATTTAATGTTGCTGTCCAGGATAAAGAAACTAAGGGGAAAAAAAAAACATTAACTATTGTTATGTAATGGTGCTGACGTGTCATTAACCCTAGTTAGGTTAAACTCTCGCAATCGAATTATTTTACACCAATATTGAAGTCAACAGTCCGTGTTAAAAGAATTCCCCCGTCATCGGATTTTGAAACATTGGTTCCCCATGACACGAAAACTATAAGGCTGTCGGAAACTATAAAATTTCCTAAATTAGGTGTTTTAACAAGCCCCTTTGAGGCATTAGGTAACACAATCCTTTCAATTAATTGAGGTTTATCGAAGCAAGTAACCTGTGGAGCTGCACCATTAATTGATGCCATACCCAAGAACTAAATGTGTAGGTGGAGACCTCACCGCCGGGCCTTGACATTCCCTTCATTAATGTTTTAGCTCGGGGACCACCCTAGTAAGACCGCCCCAGGGGATTTAATTAGGTGCACTGTCCCTGTCTCTGATTTAGTGCATGAACCCTCCGACATACACTGCAAAATTTTCGCAACAATGGAAAATCAGATGTAAGAATTTAATTGGTCCGCCTCCCGACATCCATGCAGATTCCACACATCACTTAAAAAAATGCCTCAAAGAATTGTTTGAACGATAACTTGTGTGAGAAGTAAATCATAAATCATGCCAATTTCTCTAGTGTGTTGTCACAGAATACACTAGGAAAAGCAAGCCATCAAACAACAATAAACAAAACAAGAAAATAGATAGGATACCAAATATATGTGATTTGGTCGTGACCACACTATGGAGAGAGCAACACATGGTCAAATTATAGTAATGCAATGGATATTACAACCACGTATGCCAATTTCTCTAGTGTGTTGTCACAGAATTCATTAGGAAAAGCAAGCTATCAAGCAACAATAAACAAAACAAGAAAATAGATAGGATACTAAATATATGTGATTTGGTCGTGACCACACTATGGAGAGAGCAACACATGGTCAAATTATAGTAATGCAATGGATATTACAACTACATCTGAGTCACTCAAATATTCTTAGTGTTTTCCAACTCTTAATTATACTAAATAACTCATAAAATGTTTAGTGCTCTCATCTCACGATACAATATCTAAAAAAAAACGAAAGAATACACAAATCTTACAAGAAGATTTATTGCCTTCAAAACACTTACAATTTCTTTATGATGTAATTCACAAGGATGTTGTGCAATTAATTGTTACGGCCAAAATCTCCATTTTCTAATTCGGCAAAAACCAAAACTTACCTCTTATATTTGCAATATTTGGATCTAAAATACAAAACTCATTTGAGGAAAACCACTTAAATTAGGAATGCGCTCAAATAAAGAAACTTATTTGGATCGGATTTCCTTTACAAGCTCATATTTGATATTATTCTGAACTAAATTTTACAAGTATAGAATGTGATAATTTATTCTATTACTTCTTTTGATGATAAGACTTAAATCATGTCGGTATAATAATAATACATAAAAGGGGAATGAATTCACAGAGTATAAAATCAGAGTTTCAGGGTACATATATGTAAAGAATGAAATGAGCCATTGTGGAACTTGCTACAATAAAGAATCATCTTAATTACCAAAAAAGTCCTAAATTTATTGCATTCATACCAATTCAATTCTAAATCTTTCAATTTGACTAATTTAGTCCAAAACATTTTGACTATTTGCCAATTCATCCTAAATATTTCAATTATACCAATTTAGTCCTATACATTTTGATAATATGCCAATTTAGTCGTTCTAACTAATTTTGGTTAGAAATTACGAACGTCTTGGTCAAGTCAGCGCCAATCATTGTACATGATAAGACTAACACTAATGTGGACAATTTCTAGGGCATTGGCATAGATTATCCTTGTTGCCCACAAGCAAGGGTTAGCAACCTTTGCTCATGTTGAGGAGAGAGCTACGACGCCCTTACCCAAATTAGATAAGCGCATCACAGCCCTTGCCTATACTAGGCAAGGATCATTGGCCCTTGCTAGCCTAGGGTTAGGAAAAGAAAAGGAAAGAAAACAATAATAAAAAATATATAAAAAGATATCTATGTCAACACCAACCATGCTATGTAGGATGACTAACGCTAATTAGATCATCACATTAGCAATTTTGGCTTAAATTGGCCGGAAGGACTAAATTGGCAGATTATAAAAAGTTTAGGACTAAATTAGTATAATTGAAAGGCTTAGGATTAATGTGGCAAATCGTCAAAAGATTTGGACTAAATTGACATAGTTGAAAGGTTTATGATTAAATTGAGAAATCGTCAAAAGGTTGAAATGTTTAGAATTGAATTGGTACAAATGTAATAAATTTATAACTTTTTGAGTAATTTTCCCATAAAGAATCATGCCCAATGCGATCTTAGGTAAACTCTGCAACAAACATTGCATTAAGGACTTTCTGAGGAGAGGAATAGGAAGGCAATCGAGTTGACACAATTCAATGCTCAAGTTCGACTCAAATTTACTCGATTTAAATATTCAAGGCTTGCTACTCATATTGAACTTGATCAATTCAAGCTTGAACTCGAGTTGACTCTATGAGTCAATAGATTTCAATTAAAAACCTTCAAATGGAGTTGGATTTAAAAAATTCACTATAATTGAAAATTTAATAGTTTTATGTATTTAGTTGTGTTTATTGATGTTTATATAATATAAATATAATTATTCAATTACTTGATTGCACTCGCAAGTTACTTAGTCAAGTTTTTTCAAGTTTGAGCTTTAATAAAATTAAGTACTTGTGTTAATCAAACTTGAAAAGAATTAATCCAGTCGAGTTGATGTATTTGGGAGTCGAACTCGAGTGGCTAATGAGTAGCCTTACTTACACTATTATTTTGGAGTAGGTACAGGTGCATGGGTAACGATACAACTTGATCCACATGAACAAAATTTCCAAAAGGAATACTGAAAGTGATGCTCATTTGATGGTGAAACTAATGTAAGAATCACTTCACCAGTCTTCTCCTCACAATAAGGTGTCACAATATTGCCCCATTTAAAGTATTGATGTCCTCTTCAATGTTGGCCCTCAAGCTGAGAACCACACTAGGGGCATGTCCAATGATGGATTTTGCCCTCATATATTCAAGAGGTAGCTCTAATAATTTCACACTTTTCCCAAATGCACTCATGAGGCAACTGTGGTTGCATTGCATATGATCCAATGTAGCACTCTTCAGCATTTTCGGCTAGTAGTGTCGCTCTCATACCATTAGCAATGATACAATTCAACTGATATAAAATGGTGAGAATTTAAAGAAATTATCTCATACAGAGAACACTTTCTCGATTTTCTCACCTCTAATGCGAGACTTTAGGTGTCAATAATTTTGCCTTTCTAATATGAAATCCTAGCAACATCTCTCCTCAAAAGTAAACCAACCCACCTAACCGACCAAAACTGTGGGCAATCCCTACCTAATTCAGGTTCTTTTTATCACCTTAGATGCTAGAATCAAACCATCAATTCAGAAATTATCCCCACATCTCGGATGCTCTCCTGAACTGTGTGTTTTGTAGTCAAATGATGGAAAAACGAGTGGTCAAATGGTAATTCACGACAAGCCTTTTGCCGCCTGACCAACACCGCACCTCCACGAATCTCCAGTAGAATCCTCGAGCGACGTGTCGGGGTTAAACCACCGGCTGTCTGACGAAGCAGCACAGCGGCCACGCACGCTGTCGTGCCAAAAAGGGAGGCGACACCACACGTGCGGGCCGAGATGCGTACTTTGTGCTGACATGGACACGTGGCGCGCGGTGGTGCCACGTCCGGCGATCCGTGGGGCCCGAGATCGACCAGATGCTTGCGAACCAGGCCACAACGGTGGTCGGCGGAATCTGGGACGGAAAGAGGCCCTCGCGCATGTGATAACCAGAGAATCCCTACAAAAGTGCTTTTTCTTGCGTTGTTGTCTCCCAAGTTCCTTTAGAATAATTAAATTTACTATTTCAAATTATTCTTATTAACCAGTATTTTTCGAAACAATTGATAAATATGATTAACAAGTAACGTCTTGATCATTAAAGGTTAATTCTATATAGGTGAAAAGTGTCATTTATTATAGGATACGCTATTTCATGAAGCAAACCTGTTTATACTCACAAAAGAAATTAATAATTCTTTGAGAGTTCAAACAAGGTCAATTTCGTGGTGGGAAGTAGAGATAGATATGAGTCAAGCTACTTGCGAGCTACTTGAGGTTGAGTGTCTGACTCACATATAACTAAGCTTGATTCTTTTCGAGTTCGAGCAGGATGTTAATAGCTCCAGTACTCGATCAAATTGAACTCGAAATACTAGACTTGAGTGGCTCGAGCGCCTAATTAAGTACTTGCCTTTTAAATAGAGTAATCAGGTTTGCACATGCAGATCAATATGTAAGTTTATTAACTCTCTGATTTTAGTAGACTTTTATAAATCAACCTCGATTGTAAGCTCAAGATAGAGTTTAAAATTCGTTCTTTACCTAAAGTCTTTTGACCAATCGAATCATATCAAATCGAGATCGATCTTAAAAAAACCAAAAAACCAAGTTTGATTGAACTCCAAACACATATTGATTCTCGACTATATAAAAACAGCTTGAGTAGATTCGACTCGATTGCATCATCATTAGTGGAAAGAGCTGCCATTGCCAATCCCAAGATGCGTACAAGGTGCTTGGCACGAGATGGGTTTCTTTTTTTTTTTTTTTTTTTTTGTGGTTTCATTCTCGAATCAGATAGTTTTCTTTAGGAAAAAAGAAGAAGAAGATGGTTTTCAGTTTTGTTGAAGTTTGTGGTGACCATTCAATCGTTTTTTTTTTCATCACGAACGGTTGATAATCATCATCCATACAAAAAAACATAAATTATTAGAAAGCAGACAAATAAGGTGCATCGACATATTTTGTTGCTATAAGAAAGCATCGAACAATAAAAAAAGGGATGGGCCATCCCCATTTTGAATGGAACTACGCATTTTAATTTGAAGTGATGAAAATATCCTTTTACCCTCAATACTCAGTTAAGTAGGAAATAACGTTACTTAACTATAATCATATTTTTTTCTCTCCTCCCTCCTCTCTCTTATAGTTGTCACTTTTCTTTATGGTTTCAATTTGCTTTTGTCCTAATCTCTTCGTCTGGTTGTTATTATGTGAACCGGTTATAACCTTGTATTTTCGGCATGCTAAACACATATAATCATTTTGATTAGATTGATATAGGCGTGACATTTTTTTTTTCATAAAATAAAATTTGAGAAAAAATGAGGAATCATCTTGAATACGCTAATTCATGTATTTTTTTTTGGTTAGACATATTACATCATCTGATGCCAAGTTGTACAGTAACACAAACATGTATTTATTTATTATAAAAGTCTTCAATCAAGTCTGTTTCACTGCATAATAGATTCTGATCTTTGTCTAGACATTTATCTTTTCTTGTTAGAAAAAAATTGATGCAACCATGTCATGTCCTTTCTCAAACTCGAAATTTCTATTTTCCATCCAACGTCAATGTGGCAAATTTTGTATCACTGAAACAAAAATTAAACGGTTTTTACTTTGGGAGACAAAGGTATTGTCTTGGACAGAAAGTCAGGACTTAGTTTCCTTTAGGGAGTAAGAGTTGCACCATCAAAGACTCTAACATTAGAAAATGAAGTTGAACTCCATGGTCCAGACTATATACATCATGGATGCGTTTGGATGGCCTCGTAAACTCTCGGTTCGTGTGCACGCTCTTATAACAGGTTATTGGACATGGCGTTGGACTTCAAACATCAGCAGAATTTCGGAAGCTCTCACCGCTCATTTTAGTGACTTGTGAACTTGATCTCCTTGAACAACTTCATATGATCAGGAAAGAAAATATGTTCTTGTCTGTTCATTTTCAGGACTTAAAATATATTTGCAATCAATTGCATTCCATTAATAAACCCCTATCGGATGCTAAAAAGTCATAAGATTACTTGAAAGTCTTGATCATAGCAATGAGTCGTTGAAAACAACTAAGTTCATGCGTCCTTTTCGATCTCATGCTAAAGTGGATGTGTAACATTAGCTACCAATGACGAAACAAAGCAACTTCAACGATCTTCCCGACATTTTAATGGCATTTGTTTCGCTGCAACACAACAATGGCAACAAAAACAACTCCAGAGGTAGAGGTAGATGACTCTAATATAATTTGAGGTTCATGGCTTTTGTCAGACAAACCGGAATGGTAAGTACTTTTCAGGAGATTATAATACTACTTGGGAGACCAATACATCGGTGCACTGCACCGTCACATTCAAACTTAGGATTACCTCCTCTCGTATGTTAGATTTGCAAAAAGAAGGGCATGATGTATCGGATTGCCAGTATCGCTTCAGCAGTAGAATAATAATATACTTCGTAGGCTAGCTGCTTGTTTTATCTTAAACTCACAAGATGATGTATGGCATCCGGACACGGGTGCTAATGCTCATATGACAGATAATCCATGTAATCTCCTGAACATGATCATATAATATGATAGTTGGGAATGGTACATTATTATGGATTACTCACGTTGAATGAGACCTGTGGATTTTCACTCCATAATGTTCTAATTTTTCCAAAAATGAAGAAAATTCTCTTATTTGTTACGTAGTGACAAGGGATTGTCCTTACTATCTTGAGTTTGATGCTCTGGTTTATCTATCAAGGACTCCAAGACATGCGGGGTGTTGACGAAGGGAACTTTCATCAAGGACTACATAGCAGCAAGGACTCATATTCATTGCGTTTTTTTCTTAAAGAAACAAGATTGTAGATGAACTTATGTGACATCGCCGATTAGGCCATGCAAAAACTTGTGTTCTGTATCTTTTGCAGTGTGATGATTTGATTTCAGTAAATAAATCCACTGGCACTTTACGTATTAGTTGTTATTAATAAAAGATCACGATTATTCTTTTCTTTATTTGATTCTTGATGTTCTCATTTATCGAAGAAAAAACATTGCAATATTTGGAGACCGAGCCCAATTTCTTTTATGCAAAAAATTAAATATTCAGTGAAATTTATTAATGATTTTTCCCATTACTCTTGGTTGTATCCATTGACGTGCAAATCATTTTTTTTTTGTTTTGTTCTTTTTTTTTTTCCCTATCTTTCCATAATTAGTTGAAAATCAACTTCATAGGAAAATAAAAAAAAAATTTCAATTTGACGGAGGAGGTCAATTCACAAGCAATAATTTCTCTCATACTTTTATGGGTAAAACAACAACTCTTTTATCTAGGAAAAATTGTCCAAAAAGTATTAAACCTATTATATGACAGCTAATTCAGTCCTAAAATTTTCAATTATAGCAATTTAATCTTAAACCTTTTTGATAATTTGCCAATTTAGTTTTAAATCTTTTTTTTGTGCTAGTTTAGTCCAAAACCTTTTGATAATTTGTCAATTCATCCTTCTAGCTAATATTGGATGGAAATGCTGATGTGGGGGTGCAGTCAGTGTTGGTCATCCTACGTGACAAAGCTTGCACCAACATGGACAATTTTTTCAATTTTTTAGTTTTTGATTTTTTTTTCTTTTCTACTTCTCTCTTCTTTTTTTCCATTTTCCCTAAGCTAGCCATCAACGGGTCTTGTCAATGGCCGGCAAAGATCGTTGAACTTAGGTGACGGTCGCCCTCGCTACCCTCCCTAAATCTAGCGAGGGTGTCGCCCTCATCGGTAGTCGAAAGGGTAAAAAAAGCAAAAAATTGCAAAAATTGTTCTCGTTAGTATTGATCATGTCATGTATGACAATTAGTGTTGACTAGAGTGCCACATGCAATATCTAGCCAAAATTGGTCCCAAGGACTAAATTGATAAATCATCATAATGTTTAGCGTTAAATCGAAATTGTCAAAATGTTTATGACTAAATTGGCATAATTGAAATGTTTAGGACTAAAATGACACAATTAAAAGGTTTAGGACTAAATTAGCAAGTTATCAACGTTTAGGACTAAACTAATACAATTGAAAAATTTATGATTCAATTGGTTGCCAAATAATAAATTTAGGGTTTTTTTGGACAATTTTCTCCTTTTGTCTATATACACGAGAGCATGACAATGCTGCCGAGAGGAAATATTGACATATTATCAAACTCAGGCTTATAACATCATTTGAGGCCTTTATGCCACTCAACTATGAGTGGAAGCATTTACAATAATGCATTATTTGACAAATCAGCTTTCCTCCACTACTCTGGGCAATCGAAGCTCATATTTGATCTTATTTACGAAGGAACATGAGTACTCATTGCTTCGATTGCCTAGCTCTCATTGTTATCCATATTTATGCAACTTGATGAATAAATTTGACAAGCACTCTTTCCCATGTGTATTTTTGGGATATAGTGAATAGCATAAAGGATACCTTTGTCTTCATCAATCTACCAATCGCATATATCTTGAAGTGTTGTTTTTTGTGAGCATTAATTTTCTTTTACCTCCTCTTCTCAAGTTATTACTACGGCTGAGGTGGGACTATTGCAGTGGAGTTCAACTTTAAGTCAATCGCACACAAAAGCTTTTGGTGATCATTGTTGATCTATGTCCTCAATCTAGTCCAGAAATCATTTATGCTGGTTATTCACCAATGAATCTTGACTTTGCACAGGAACGTGCACCTTTGTTTGCCAAGATAGAACCAAATTCAAAAAATTCATCTATTACACTCTTTAATCATGTGCCAGAATCATTGGAGAGTGAATCTTTAGTTCGGTTTCAACTTGAAGCTCCCACATCTTCAGTGCATCCTTTTATTACCCATTCAAAGATCGACATCTCGAGGCCAAATCCAAGGTATGCCAACCTAGCAATATCCCTCGTCCCAAGCCATGCATTGTTCATTCGACCTTAAAACACCTTGGTTGGACAGTTGCTATGATTGACTAGTTGGATGCTCTTGCAATCAATGAGACATAGGAAGTTGTTCCCCGTCATAAGTCAATAAATGTGGTTGGGCGTAAATGGATACACAAAGCAAGGCTACATACAAATCATTCACTTGACCAACCAAAAGCCCAACTTGTTGCAAAAGACTTTCATCAAGAGGAGGGCATTAAATTCTTAGAAACTTTCAGTTTGGCCGTCAAACAATTCATCATTCACATTGTCATATCCATCCCTACTATTGAGATTGGGGGATTCATGAAATTAGATATGAAGAATGCTTTCCTACATTTTGATGTTCCTATCTATATGGAACAACCGAAAGGCTGCAAAGATTCTTCTCATCCTTATTGTTGGAAAACATCCTTTTAATATCTTAATGATCACCAAACAATCTTTAGTTTTAATGCTTACCATGACAAGTGCAGCTGGTGAAATTGACTAATTATCATTAATGATCATACACATAAGCAAGGACGAGATACTAGTGGTTGCCATTTGGGAGAACAAGTACCAATGAGGATGGTATCTCATGGTAGCTTGGACGGATAAATCAAATCGGTGATGTTCAAAGTCCTTAGTACTGATGAAGATAGAAAGATCATTAATCTTGATATTGTGTGTCATTTAGGTCCGGTTAGTAATAATCAACACCAAAGATAGCGCGTGGATGATAGTGATGGTGATGCATTGGGTTTGATGACAGTGAGATACACGCTAGAAAGATGATTGTTGATAGCTTAGAATCTAGCCGTTATAAGTTTGCATCAAGAGCATTGGAGATGTATCAGAGCAGTTATGGCAACTCTAATAGAAGACAGATACTGACAAGAGCAGTGTGATTGGTTTAGTAAATTAACGTTGGTGAGCAATAGGTTGTCGTCTTGATGATGGCAATGGTAATACTAACGGCTACTTCATGGAGATGGATTGCAAACAATCATCTAAGGATTTAAAGGCCATGTACATGCAATCCGAGAGAAATTTTGAGGTTGGGGAGTGAAACGAACAAACCAAGCCTAGTGGTCCTAAGTTTTCTTCTTTGCTTTGCTTTTTTGGCAACTCTGATGTTGAGTATGTCTCTGTATAGTGCTATTGAGTTGTAATAGTAAGTAGTTGAGTGTACAAGTGTGAGTGCAAGTGTTTGTGTCCCCACTAGTGTGATCTATTGTGTAATGGGAACAACATTAGCCGTTTGTAACTTGCAAAGTTGATTACTAGTGGATTCCAACTTGATTGTAGCTATTAGTCTGGGGAGTGAATGTAGGCTTGGAGATAAAGCCTAACCACTATAAAACTTAGTGTGCTATCTTCCACCTCTTTATTACTGGTACCTTACTTTCATCTATTTATCAACACCACTCCTATTTACATTATCTGTTATTAGCAACACTGCGAAAATTTATTATTTTCACTCAACCTATTCAATCGCCCTTCTAGGTTGTATTGTTAGTCCCAATAATTGGTATCAAAGTCTTGTTGCTTGTTATTAGAAGTGTTTTAACTTTTGAGTATAAAGATCTTGTTATGTCTAACTTTAAAAGAGGCTGTTTTTACATATTTCTTTTTGTTGATGTTTCATTCTTTAAACTCAACATTTCTAGAATTATTTCATTACTTTCAAAGATTTCTTTGTTTTAAAACGAAATCTACCAGATTTGTATTTTGAAGGAATTAAAGATCCTCTTTCAATGTCTTACAAATTTTCCTTCTTGGCTTTGAAATTTTTTTCTGATTACTTTGATTAAGTTCTTTGTACAAAAAAAATTATCTCAATCTATAACAAATGAATTTGTTTAATCTCGGAGTCGTAATATTGTCTTGTTCATTTCTCAACCCACCTGGTCTCACCACAAGCAAGAAGGAAGACAACTAGAATTCTATCTCGTGAATGTTCATCCACGACAATCAGCAAATCTACTTCGAATGGAGAAAGGGAAATTAAAGTAATCATTCTCGTTGGCGGTTACAAGACACTCGAGCATTCTGATTGGTGATTGTGAGACATTCCAGATGAAGCCACATGAAGGAAGAGGAAGAATCAATAAATGTTAGGTTCGAAGATCAGTGGAAAGGTGCAATGTAGATGATAATGAAGAAGCTATATGGTTGCGACCACCACCTATGATGTCAATCAAGATCGAAAACTCGATACCCTAAGTTTGAGATCTGTATCGTTGCAAAAGATTGGAGATACAAATCAAGTCATCTTAAAGATAAAATCCTTAGAGATATTGGTAAAGAAGTTTAGGATGGAAAATTACAAAAAATGTGATATGCCAGTTGCACCATCAACCAAACTAGTAATGATGAGAAAGACAATAACATTACTCTTACCAAAATTTGCAAATCTACAATCCAGATTCTGTGCTACTTTCATAGTAGTAACAAAGCAGCTATTGTGAATGGTGAAGATATTCGTTACGCTATGAAAGTTATGTACAAGAACTACGGTGATGATAAGGGGAGGAAAAGAAACTGATAAAGAGCAGTCTTCTTGCTCATCTATAACTTAAAGAAGTCTTTACTGCGTATTATTGCTGAAAAAAAATTCCTTTGATATCTTTTGAAGCAACAACAAAGATGATCAAAACCACTTCCTAGTAGTATTCTATACGAGAAGATGTCTATCCTGATGGTCACAGCAATGTTCCATGCATGTCTATATTTTCTTGATCGAGATAGCTTCGTCTTTTCTTTCGAGAAAGAAAGCTTCACTACTGTTGTAAAGAACTCGTTGAAATCACCATCATCCATTCCTGTTCCTTCGAAGAAATATCCAAAGAAAGTTGGATGTCTAGCGCATGGAAATTTCATTATCTTCCCTCTACGTGCAAAAGGTATCGGCAGAAATATGACTTCGAATTGGGTAGAACAATGAAGTCAGATCTTTAGAGTAATCAAATCGGATTTTGAGGCGTGATATCACTTTCTTTAAGAATTTATTTGCCTAACAATGTTGCTAATGGTTATCGGCAAATTTCCTCCAAGATACAACAAAGCTTCAAATGAGAATACTAGATAGCAATTCTAGTATTTCTCCAGAGTCTCTCATGGGAAACAATTAGAAACAATAGATGTAGTTTCTTTCCAAAGAAAACAAAAAAATAAAATAAAATGGAAGAAGATATTAGTTTGATCTCAAAACAAATGTACTTATATATGTCTTTCGAATAGAGGCAACTTTTCAAAAGGTTGCAAAAAAGAACAAAAGCAACCTTTTGAGAAAGGTTGCAAGATGAACAAGTACGTTTCAAAGGTTACCTTGAAAAGACATAAAAAAATTCGAAATTAAATAAATAATAAATAAAAAATAACAGTAACTTTTCGTGAACAATCGCACTGTTTCAACAAGACTTTATAGTTAATTTTTATAGAAATAAATCCGAATTTTCAATAAATAAAAAAAATGATCATCGGTTAGTGCCAAATCTCGTTCACGTGCGCACTCACATTTTTTCGATGTGGGACAAGGCACCTCTTCATTTATTTTATAAAAAAACTACCAACAGCAACACTGACGATTTCAAGATTGAAAGGATGGTCAAGCTTGAAATCTACAAAGAAGATCTTATGAATGACATTTGAAAAATGGATAGCTATACACAATGAGTTTGTCCTACTTAGACATGTTGATCATGAAGATGGAAAACCAATGCTTATGCAATGAGTCAAGGGAGGAGTCAAAAAAGAAAGAAAGAATAAGGCGAAAGCAAACATGCCTATGTAGTTGCTCTCACTCCAAAATATCATATTCTTAGGAGGAGTTAATTCTGTTGAAAGACATAACTAATGGTGAATCCACCAACTCGTACCTTCACAAAGAAATCAAAGAAATCAAAGCCTCCGTCAATAGTTGGTATCGCCAACAACTGCAATAACTGGTATCAATACATGTGGTTGCTATATTCCAAAGATAGAGAGAAGCAAAGATCAAGTATGGACAAATCTAGATAATACTTGAGCTGAATGCAGCCCGGATCTTGATTATCATTTGAGGATGGAGGAAAACGTGAACACATAGGTAGAACTTGCTAAGTTCTAAATAGTATGGTTAGTCTATCTTCCATGTCTCTTACTCTGTTATTTACAAAATCTCTCATTGATATTGACGATCATGAGTAATAGTATTGAGATGATTATTCAGGATATGTGTTGACAATGATTATATGTGGATAGTGATATGTACTGTGACGATAGCACTTAAGTAGGGGGAGCAACACTGGTCTTTTCAAAAAGTCACATCGATTATTAACATGTTGTCTTTCATACCCTCCATTATTTTCTGGGAACTGAAGTCAATTGATCCATCCATGGACGCTTCATCTTGCAATGAAAATATGCCTCATATTTTATGAGTTGAGCATCCACGGTATAATGCAAGCCAATTGCTACTTCTATAGGTATTGAGCACCAACACTTGAAATCAGTGATCTGTCTCATTTTGAAGGCATTGTAGGTGCTCTTTAGCACCTTACCCTCACTTCTTCAGATCTTTCAAGGGTCAACATATGCCAACATACGCATGCCCCAACTTTTGCTTGTAATTAGATGGAAAACATATCATCCAATATGTCGTGGTATCTTACACCTTGGCCTTCACAATTTGTTTCACAGTTCTCTCTATCTATTTGGCTTTGTCAAGTTAAACTGGATTGGGTGACTCACTCAACATTCCAGGACCGGTTACTGTACATTTATACTTGGATTGTGTTTCATGGTGTGCCAAGAATCAACTCATTATGGTCTACTCCACAGTTGAAGCTGAAATACGGGATCTTGCTTCAACAGCTGCTGCACTCACTTGGATATTTTACATTGGGATCGACCAACCTTGACCTTCATTACTTTTCTCGAACAACATGTCAGCATTACATCTCCCAACTAATCTAGTTTTTCATGCTTGGACAGAGCACATCGAGAGCGATTATCATTTTGTTTGGGAAAATGTTTCCCTCATTCTATTGTGACTCGCTATCTTCTATCTTCCTCGCAAGTTGCTAATATTTTGACAAACCATTGACTTGAGATAGCTTTGTTGGCTTACGAACCAGACTAGGCCTTTGGTCCTCCCATTGGCCTATTTAGAGAGGAGTATTGAAGGAAAAAATCAACATAGATATAGCACAAAATCTATTACAAATAACACATCAAATAGAGCATCCACGATCCAATAATTTGGATATGTATTCTTGATTTAATTTTTTTCAATTTTCATATAGATAAAATGGTTATCTTTACATTCAACTTCTACCATGATTATAGAAGGTGATATCTCCTACTTGTACAGTATGAATTATAATTTGTTGTGTGCTTCATTGACTTAATTCTTTGTTTATCTTTGAAGTAGGCAAGATGTACTACGGGTATGCTCTTGAACTTTCGGTTTGAGCATAAAAGCGTTGTTATATATTGTAATGACCATTTTATACGAGATGTGAAGGCGAATGGTAAGATTGCTGTGAGGAAAATCACGATAGTAAAGAACCTGGTAGACATTATGATGAAGCCTCCTCCTTTGGTGAAGCTCAAGTTTTATGGAGCTCGAATGCGTCTAAGGAGGATGAGTGCTTGCCCGGGCATTAGAGCTGGCATGGATTATGAGTATTGTGGCTCGGTTGTGAATATTAAGCCAAGGTGGAGAGTTGTTTGTGGTTCAATTTCATGCCGAGTACATCGTTTTGGAGTTTGGATCGAAGCTTGAGAGTAAGTGAATAAAGAGAAGTTCAATCAAGTTCAATTGTCCTTCAGGATGAGACCAAATGCCCAGGAAGCACCCTTGAAGCAAGGCTAGTCTAGCAGTCCGGCCACCCTTTGGCCTATCTGCCGGCCAACAACCCAGAAATATGTCTGGCATTGTTTGAGTTGGCTAATGGGGCTTGGAAAACATACGGCGGATCAAACAGTTGATTGTAACTTTGAATTCTCCGATTGATTAGCGAATTATTTGCAGCTGTCTCTTCCCATAAAGTAGGTACGGCACTTATACTGAACCACATAAATCTCTTGTGTTCTTATTGTTTCTTATTGATTTCTCTAATCATCTCGTTCTCTCGCATTTGATATTGAATTGGATGGTCGTTAGTTTCTGCATTGTTTCACAGCATTAGCAAAGGCGGAGAACCAATCTCTATCAACAGATTTTTTTTCCCCGAAATTCTTCCCATGCCCCTTTTATATTTTATAAGTATATCATTCATTTCACACATTGAATTTGTTCTGTCTAGCCGTGTGAATTCACATAGGATAAAGCAAAATTCTCCTAAGATTACGGGATTATTCCAAGCATGAGGTCCACTTTTATTCACTAATCCTCCACATGTATCATTTTCAATCTAAGTGAATAAATGCAGAACCATTATAATCAATTGCCTCATCCAAAATAATTTAGAAACATAGCTTGCAACTTGTTTTTGTTCTTTTCTCTTTCCAAAGTTCTTCCAGCTCGAAAGACAAGCGTCTTAAGTTCGTAAGAAATTAACATTCGACCTCTTTTGTTCCATAATAAATTGGTAATTTGGCCACTAGAGAACGAGGGAGTTCCTTTTCAAGAGAAATAAAATTCGAACTCTTATGTTCAATAATTAATTGGCAATTTGGTCACTAGAGAACGAAGGAGGTCCTAAAAGTGTACTTTGAGATCTTCTGATATGAAATATTAATAAATATAGTGTTATCACCTGAAGAGTACCAATCATTAAAGAAGCTCGAATCGAAAAAGCTTAACAGATATCAACACACAGAAATGGTCGTTTGCTTTACACGTTAACAGATATTATTACTTTCTTTAATCCTCTTTAATTCGCATTCTCTCATTAATTTATCATCACTCTATCTATTTTTACCTTTCCCTTTATATAATGATCTGAAAATATCTCAAAAGCAAGTACGAGGCTTGATGAGGACCCTTGCACGCTCATAGTGGCCTCCAGAACCCACTCAATACTGTTTTACTATAAGATATGAAGTCCAAGATAATGAATGGTTCTTGGGCATTTTTGTGGGGTTGTCCAAACTTTGCACAAGTGGGATAATTGTGTGATTTGCTTCTATAATGGAGGTTTTGTCCTCCATGATGCCTGTTCAGGTCGCTGTCGATTCCAAATGCTTAGACGTTGGTGGAATTTTGGAAATCTAATGAGTGGTCTTTTCCTTAAAAGGTGGTTTAGTTATCTAAAATTTCGAACATCATTGAGAAATAAAGGTGTACATTCACGTACATCCATCCCATGCAAGTCTTATGCAATCCTATCATCGACTAAGAAACAAGGACATTGACACATGATGTAACACGACACGACACAACACGACGTGACACGTTGTTTCTTAAAAAAATATAGAATTCTGATACATTAGGACACGTTGTATATCAAATATATATATATATATATATGATAATTTATCTTTTCTATGACTTTTTAATTAAATTAATTTGATTTAAATTTACAAATAAATAAATAATAATAAAGTCTAGAATGAATTTATACTAAAAGCATTAATCTACCATTTATTAATATCATTTATTATTTCAATTTGACAAATTCAACTCCATAAAACTTGAAGGAAAAAAAATAGAAAAGCAATGGGCGTCTCAGAAGAGAAGAGAAAAAAAAATGGGGAGGGTGAATTATGTGTCACAAAAAATGAGAGTTAGAAGAAAAGAGAATACTAAGTTTTTCTTCTTTCCCATTTATTATTTTTTACATATTTACATTTTCACTCATTTATTAAAAAAATTTAAAATTGACCCAGTGTATGTTGAAATCACATGTTAGAATTCCAAGCTCGTGTGTTAGAATTTCAAACTACAGTGTCAAAGAGTATTGGGAGAGTTGACCAAGTATCGAAAATCCACCATCTATTGACCAAGTGTCGAGAGTGTCAGAGAGTGTTCGACACAATACGAAAGCTTTTGAAAAGTGTCGGTGCTTTCTAAATCATGGATAAACAAAATTAGGAAGGATGTGTGGAACTTGATGGAGGGGAGCATCATACACAAAATAAACTAGGACAAAGCATGCCTCTGATATCATATTTGAAGGTCTAATTCAAAAGTTTAAGCAAATAAATAGAGGGAGACTACATGTGTATATAAAGAATATATCGACCACTAGACAAACGTTTTGAGATATTTTAACAAGGAGACTCAAAATGCGTGTGGTAGTGAGAAGGTCGCAAGATTTCTGCCCTTCTATGATATTTATAGTCTTTTCTATTTACCACAATATCCATTTAACTTGTATGACGTATTAATAAGAACTAACCAAATGTTAGAGGCAACGACCATAGGAATATATCACTATCAATAAGAGATTCATTATTTTACACAAATTCAGGTATATACTGTATTTATTACCCGTTATGGGACTCTACCGAGTCTCTTTCGCTTCTTCCTCGCATGTCTTTGTAAATTAGCAGAAGTGCATATATAGATCACGTTTCATGTATTCAGAACTGGGCCTTCGATATTAGGTTGAAATGACTAGATAAGAACTACAAAAGGATCATGCATGAATTTACTCAATTTGAACGGCGTGATCAAGTTCAATATAACATATCATGCTTATTAAGATCATCTTTTTGTTTATGAATAAGTATGAGTGAATTCAACCGAGAAAAAGCATGGTCCCAACTGACATGTCATACTCAAAAATAAATCAAAGAATGAATTCAAATCAAACGTACAAAGGGCAAATAAATTAGTCTAGGGTTTTCCATTTTCTGCAAATTTCACGAAGAAATCACATGTCAAAACTAGGTTGCAATCTCCTTCACGTCATGCGCCTAAAAAAGGCACATGTTCTGATCACAAAGCTAGTCCTACTCGATTTATTTAATCCCAATTGGTGCCATCAAATTCATCTAGTCATTCAAGATTCACAACACGTCACTTTCATCATTATCGCCACCATCGTCAATCATTACAACATGATCGCCAAGCTCATCTTTACCTTATCTCAGGAGCATAAAAATGGTCGGCAAAACCATCCAAATGTTGCCAGCACTTGACTATATCTTTTGCTTTTCTTGGGTAGTACTCCAAACTATATCTTCAAATTTCAAAGCTCAATCCCAATTCCATGTCTTGATGACTCTCCAACCTTCCATGTGTTCAGCCTTTTTTTTTATCTTCATCGCCTCGGGCATTCAACCTATGGACTCTAAGGCAGCTTATCGCTAGACCCCAAAAGCAAGATATTGAAAAGAGGCCACTTTTTAGATAAAAAAGAACGCCTTCTTTTACCTCTTTTGTCTTTGCCATATCTCTTTAACCATCTCTTAACAGAAACAGTTGGTGATGTGACGTGGTGGGGCCTTCCTACTAAGGTCCAGGTCGGCAAGATGGACTTCCACGTGGGCTGCGTCAATATCACGATATGTTTTTTTTTAAAAAGAATAGTAATCAAGATACTTAAACCATCATTTATATCTAATTGGCACTTACTTTATCGCTTAAAGTTGGGAAATCCATTGCGAGTTGTAAAGTAAAAAAGTCATTATCTGATTTAATCCATTCCCTTTTCTAAGAGATGCCCTCGGGCTTAGTGCTCCAAGCGTTGGTTATCCCTAACTAGATGATAATGTGGTGTGTCCTGTAAAGGTGGTCTTTCTATGTACCGATGAATAAAGCTTGCTACTCTTCCGTTAGTCTTAGTCTTGTCATAGCGAGTAACATCTATTGGCATTGCCTGAAAGAATGCATTGAGAAAGAGAAGGGCTGGGGATATTTTGATTTTATTATAAAAATGATGTGAATAAGGTGCATTTGAAACAAGTTGAAAGTATTTAAAAGGTTAGTGAAATAAATATGAAGCCCGAGACAAGATATTCAATTTTTTTTTTGGCTTCACCGATGGGAACTTTACACATTTAGTGTATAGGATTTAGTAAATACTCCTGATTGATGCAGGACAAGATTTTTCCAACCACCTCATCAATTTTACTTTATTTAATGTAGTTATTTACTTGTATATTTTTTATTTGATTTTCTTATATAGAGTTATTTTCCTAGTAGGAGTCTTTTTAAGGGTTTGCCCATAAATATCGGTCTAGGCAAAGATTCTTTAAGCTTGGTGATTTATTACCGAGTATTTATTCGGCGTCTCTTGTTTTCTGAATTGGCTGGCTTTCTATTTATTTCCTCCATATTCTCATTTTCTTCTCTATTTTCTTGCTACCTAATTTTGCTTCCCTTTCTAATATTCTAAAGTATATTTATAAGGGCTTTCTTTCCTCATCAATTGGTAGCATTAGCTATAATCGTTCTTCACCGATGTGTAAAAATCCTCTTTTTGCTTAAATAATGTTGGATGATGTATTGAGGATGACAAAATTGTTAAAGATTAAGAATATGTGCATTGCCGTTTGATAGATGTAATGGTAATATGCAAATGGTATCCTAAAGGTTCGTTAAGAGCAAGGAGTGGTTTGCCACTATCAGTGGAAAACAAGGTATTGAGTGCCAGAGTGTCTAAAAGCTTGTTGGATCTGAGTAGAGGGTAAACAAATTTGATAGAATGAGTTTCCATGGACCATGGAAAAAAGAATAGCTGAGCAGAGCCAAAGTCGTAAATACGCTTGGAAGGACAAAAGCATAGTAGGTGAAACGGCCAGTTTTCAATAAGCAGTGTGAAACGACTGGGTGGACCGTTGGTAGAAGTAGTTCTTGCAATAAAGGCAGTAGAAGACGTGTCACGTGCTTCCATCACCTACATAAGAAGACCTAGACCTTCTTTGATTTAATATAAAATTCAAACGAGAGGTAAACGATTAGGGTTAGAGCCTACTCTCTGCCGCAGAAAGTCTGGATTTTTTTTTTTTTTTTTTTGGTCGTAAAAGTATGGATTTGAATCAAAGCAATTTTACCCCTTTCGCGCAAGCAACTACAGAGCCAGACAATTGACAAAGGCAGAAGGCTCAAATCAGAAAAACTTCACTTTTGCCAACGACAGCAAACTCTATGGTTGTCTGCAGGCCGGTGATTAACCACTCTGAAGACCCTTTAAATGCCACCTTCAAGTTTGGAAGTCCATAAAGAGGTATTCAAAGCTTGTTGAAGGATTTGGCGAAACTACGAAAGCTTCATCTCTGTAATTGTCTTATTTGTCTCGTGAACATAAAAGTGTTTGTGCTTGTCTTTTCGATTCGCTATGTGAAAGTAGTTTCTTGCTTATCATAATCAATTAAGGGGTGTTAGAGTGCTACCTATCTACTATCTCTGAGTAGAAGTAGCACCTGCCACTATCTGTAGCCTGCTAAAGATTATTTAGTGTATTTCAGCTTGACTCTTGGTTGTTAGTTGAGAAGAGTGGATGTAGACTGCAAAATCACTATATATTTGCTTACAAAGTTTTCTATCTCTCAAGCGCACTTACTTATTATTGGGGCTAACAATATTATCAATAGGGAGGGCGAATAGGTTGTTTGAGATCTATGACAAACTTTTATGAAATATAACAAGTTAAATTTCCATAGCAACAGAAACATATTATTGTAATCAAGTGCATTACTAGTGAATAGATACCAATAATAATGAATAGGTCATGCTAATAATGAAGAGATAAAATATATTACAAGCAGGAATGGATGGATAAAAATCGGGTGTCAACACTTGGAAATTCACTGATGCACATAATTATAATTATGCATGGTGCTATCAATAAGATTTAAATGATAGCAAGTAAGTAAAAAATAGCACGTAGACATTTATAGTGGTTCAGCTTATAACCAAGTCTACGTCTACTCTCCACAACTTACACCCAAAACAAAGCTAGAATCCACTAATAATCTTCAAAGCAAGTTACAATCAGCAACTATTGCTCCTATCAATTGATAGATTGCCCTATCAAGATATAACTAATACTCTTATACGTACACTTGACTTTACCACGATTACAACTCAGTAGCCCTTCACAAGATGTTATTAGCAACAAATAGCTATTCTTAACAAAAACAAAGCATAGAAGTACACTCAAAGCATTGGACTAGTTTTGTTCGTTTCCACCTATCCCCACTTCTCTTAGATTGAATTTATAGCCATCCAACTTTAGATGACTGTTTCCAACTCAAATCAATCAAGTAGCCAATGGTTCTATCGTTATCAGTAGAAGAACATCTCTTTTTTGCTCATCGACATTAGAATGTCTCTCTAACAATTGCAGTTTTCCCAAAATAATTAGTCTACTTTTGTGAGAGTCTATCTTCTACTCAGAATTGCTAAAATTACTTTTGATAAACTCCAATGCTCCTTTTGCGAATTTCAAGCCTTGTTAATGGCTATTTTCGTTGTGATCAACGTTCCAATGAAATGACCAAGTGATCAGCACCTTCCATTCTAGGACTAATATTCGCAAGATTTATTACTCATAATCATGATGTGCTCATTATCATAAGTCTATTGGTGCTATCTATGGCCAAACTATATGGAATGACTTGCGATCAATTATCCAATAATCTTGAGTATGTCAGCTTTGAAAGACTTCTAGTGAAAGATTGACCATGTTACCTTTAAGTCTTCATAAAATCCTCATCATATTAGACTTGTTCTGTGACATCCTGAAATTTCGACCTCGTCTCGAATAAATGAAATGGGCATTTCGTCGACGTGTCTATGGTCATTTCTCTCTGAGTTGGCCACTCACGAGTTAACTAATCTATTAGGTGAAGCCGTTAAGGGATATAAACACGATAGACTTGAGAATTCGATCAGAAATCGACTACTCGACCATAATAATCGGCAATGGTCAATACGACACCGTTATAGTTGAATTGTGATTGGATATAGGTTGATTTGATGGAATCACGTAATTGGATTGCGGGTGATTCCACGTTATTGCAAAATTCGCGTCAAACGGCACTAACCCGATTTTCTGTTGAAATTATACTCGGTACACATAATTGAAACCTTGTGATTTTTACGACAACCGAGAGTCGCCTACGAGTCGGAAATGCACAAACGTGGATAGAAAATTATCGACCACGGGTCAAACGCGCTAAAATCCCTAAAAGCTATTCGATAGGTTAGATTGTACTAAAATCGCGTTCGGTCGATTTTAATCACAAAATGAAATTCGATTTCGAGAATCGAACGTTCAAGCATATCACGATTTATTTTTAAGACCTCGTCTCATCTTTCGGAGAATTTTCATCGAGCCCGGAATTTTTGCGGAAAATCAATTTCGGCAAAAATGAAATTAAATTGAATTTCGTATGGGCTGCCTTATTAGGACTTTTGGCCACCAAAATGATTTAATTTATGAAGATTTGGAAGGAAAATGGCCATTGGTTGATGCCAAGACTTTGTTGGCTGAAGACTTTGAAGGCCAAACACTTGAGCGCATAGATATTTCTCAAGTTCCCCCATTGGCCAAGCACTTGACTTCTTGGCCTCCTTCTTCCCTCTCTCCCTCCTTATGCGTGTGTGCCTTCTTCCCCCCAGCCGAACCCTTCTGCTATATCTTCTTCTTCTCCATTTCCTTTGCACGTTCACGCCACCATCATCCATCCCTCATGACACTCAGCTGCTCCAGCTCGAGGCTAGCAGCAACCGCGTCTAGCTGCCAATCGAGCCTAGCCGTGCCAGCCTTGATGCCACCCAGGGGTGTGCAAAATACCCGGGAACCGCCCGGACCGCCCGGAACCGGACCGGAACCGCCCGGAACCGGCGGTTCTTAAGGGAACCGGTCCGGTTCCCGGTTCCAATTTTTTGGAACCGGTGGGTACCAGTCCGGTTCCCGGTTCCATGGGCGGATCCGCCCACCCGGACTGGATCGGAACCTTTTTAATATTAAAAAAAAATTACTAAAAGGAACCCTAGATTAGATCTTATCTCCTCACTCCCTTCGTCTTCGATTCTCTCTCTCTTTGTCTCTTCCTCGTTCCTCCTAATTCTATCGCCATTTTGATTCCTCCCCGAGCGTCGACGCCGTCGCCGCTGCTCCTCCGCTGCTGCTGTTCGCCCCCTCGCGTCGGCCGCCACCCGCCACAGCCGCGGAAAATTGTTTCGTGACCGTTCTATGTTGAAAACCCGACCATAGACCTCCTCCCCTCCTTCCCAACTCATAGATCCAACCGTTCTATGTTGAAAACCAAAATTGTTTCGCGTCAAGATCGGTCCCATGGATCCACCCGAGAACTGGACCGGACCGGCGGTCCGGTTCCCGGGTGGATCCATACAACAAACGGGTGGATCCCGGTTCCAATTTTTCGGAACCGGTCCTTAGCGGGCGGTTCCGGGTTCTAGGTCGGGAACCGCCCGCCCGGACCATGAACACCCCTAATGCCACCAGCGTCCACCTCACCCCGCAGCCCGTCCTAAGCTGCCGTCCACCTCAACCGCCATTCGCCTGCCTAACTCAACTCGACTAGCCGCTCGACCGCCCGTCCTAACCCACACCACCTCACGCCCGCCTAACTCCAGCTCAGTCCAGCCACCTCCAATCATGCCATCCAGCCACCAACATCTCCTCCACAAAATCGAACTTCCAACCAAGCCATGAGCCTCGTAGGCTGTTTTTAGCCTTATCCAAGCCTCCGTTGGTGGCGTCGTAGTCACGAGATCTCACCGCCTTCGTGCCACTGTCGCTGTGAACCCGTCGCCGCCCTAATTTGGTGAGTTAACGCCCTAATCTTGGATTAGGATGTTAATTGCACTTAGTGGTTAGTTTAGTGTTAATTAGGATTAGTGTTAATTAGTTAGTTAGATGAACTAGCTATTTAAGGTTAGTTTAGTTAGAATGGTTAGTTAGTTAGGTTAGTTTGGTTAGGGGTTAGTTTAGTTAGCCTACCCTAGGTTAGTTAGTTAACTGGGGTTAGTTTAGTTAACCGTGGTTAGTTTAATTAACCATGGTTAGTTTAATTAAATTAGATTTATTTGATTTAATTGCAATTTATTTAATTAATTATAATTAGCGTAAATTGTGACGGAATAGTCGTTTTGCAGAATTTTACATTGATCGTCGTAGATAAATTTATATATGAAATTGATTGTTTATTTGTGTAATTGAGTGCTTGGTAGTGATTATTGGCTATTATTGCAAAATTTGATTTTGTGGGTATTTAATTAGAAAAATACCAGGTGTCGATTTTTGATGCCAAAAGTATTTTATGTACTATATAAAATCATGAAATTTTTGAAATATGAGCATATTGCGTTTATTGGTTCGATTTAAATATGTGACCACGCACAATTATTTTACTGTGGATTTTTAATACGAAAAAAATTGGCCAAGTCTATTATTTGAAATTAAGGTATTTGAGTGCAAAGTAAGGTGTTCTTGGTCAAGTATGGATGTGCGTGTGATCACTATCGGAACCTGTCACCCAACGGGAGTTGGGGAGGTGATGCCTGATTAAGTTCGAATGCCCCATGTCAATGGATGCCAGTCGCAGTGGAGGCTGGACTGATGCTCCTTTATAGAATGCCGTCTAGATGTAGATGTTGCCATATTCGACGGAGTGGGACGATGCCCAGTTATGCCTGTCACGCCCCGATCCTCGAGCGTGTGCACATTCCTTGGTGGTCGATAAAATTGCAACGTCCCAAAACGCATCACCAACCCATTCATTTTAATGCGCATGCGAAAGCGAACTATTACCCCTGACAACCATCAACACAGGATAGAAAAACAGGAAACAAATTCACAACCAAAACACTTTTATAAACACCCTAATTTATATACAAGACTAGTCTTAAAGACAAAAGTCTACAAAAGACCGGCTCTCAAAACGAAGCTGTCCTATGACCAGCTAGTCGGACACATTCGTCGATTCTTCGGTCTACACAAGCTCCAGGGGCGTCGGGTCCTCGACAGCACCATCAGGAGGGTCAGCTACACTCTCACCTAGAGTGGCATTGACTACCATAGCAGGAATTTCAAAACCCTGGAGGGGACCCACACGGAACCCATTGAAACCATAGCGAGACCACGCTTTGAACCGATGAGGTACCCTCTGAGGTAGGCCCTCATTGACCTAGATGCTGGTCACCACGAGTTCATAGACTCATTGACCCCTTAGGGCATGGTAGCCAAAACTTCGCTTGGTAACCCTCATGGGCTGACCAAAATGTTCTAGAGGAACCACCATCTAAGGACCTGAAAAGGTTGAGTCCATGACAATGTGAGATAATATCTCAGCAAGTTCATCCACTAAACTCCAACTAGGAAGAAAATACGTCTAGATGTAGCTATACAATCAAGTCAGAAGACTTACCTTGTCTCAGTTCCCTCTTACATGTCAGTACAATTCATAATCTCAACCAATCAATTCAATCCAATCGATCATTCAACCCATTCAATTCGATACAATCGATATAATCAATACCATCAATCAATTCAATCAATTCGATTACTGTTCACACAAGCTGAAGTATATTTATGCTCACACAAGCTGATATATATTATAGCTCACACAAACTGATGTATAATATTGCTCTCACAAGCTGACATATCAATAATGCTTGCACAAGCTGACGATTCAATGCTTTTACAAGCTGACGATTCAATACTTTTACAAGCTGACGATTCATTGCTCACACAAGTTGACACACGATCAATCCAACCCGTCCAAGGACATTGTGCTTTGCACACTAATTTCTCAATTATGTAATGAACTTGGCATATTTTCATCGTGTTAAAAATACCTGATAAAAATAATCGTGTGTGAGAACATGATCAGTTTGAACCGAAAATGCAATATCTTTCCTTTCGAAAATCCCATTATTTATATAGTGCCTAAAAGCATTTTCGGCATTAAAAATCAACGCTCGGTATTTTCTAATTAAAATATCAAATTTTTACAATTTTGGGATAAATAGCCAAAATTACAATTTCCACTCAATTTGCACAAAATAGCATTCAATTTCAGAAACTAAGCATACCAATGCAAGCAGCATGAAATTCTGATAACTGGCTATTTCGGTATAATTTTCGGAAAATAATTAAATAATTAAATAAATACCAAAAATAATTAAATAAATACATTTAATTACCAAAAATACCAACTTAGGTCGGAAATGTTTAATTAACCACTCAAACGTGCCAAGAAAGTTTCCAAACCTATCTAGATAAATAGCACAATCTATGTTATGAAAAGGCAAGCGATCAAATAATAATATAGACAGAAGAAGAAAATAAATCGGACACTAGATTTATGTGGTTTAGTTGTAAAGACCTACGTCCATGGGGAGAGCAGTAGCGAATTTCACTATAGATCAAGCGATACAAGGAGATTACATACTCAAGTCACTCAAACACTATCTCCACCTTGACTTGACGTTTGAGCCAAGTCGCAATCGCTTCACAAAAATTCAAATTCTGCCGATACTTTCCCATAGCCCCCGATGGGCTCAAACGCCACAGATATTATCCAAGTCCAAGTTTCACTTGAACTTCGCCATAATCGAGGACCTCATCAGAATACCAACTCCATATGCACCTTTAATTGCTCCGCAAGAATTTTCCGACACAACCTCCTCAACCGCAGATAAAGTAAAACCATTATTGCATCTATATTTGTTAAAAGATCGAATACGTACCTTGTCAATATCAGCAGTTACAGCAACCGTCGGCTCTATAAGCTCCACCTCGCTACAAGCACCATCTATGTTGATTACTTTGCTAGTACTCATACTCACTACCTTAGGAGTTTTTGGTTGCAACTCTACCTCAAGTTGAACACTGTCCAAATCTGTATAAACACTGCCACAAACACTCCTAGCCAGAAGTAACGGAGATTTGTCAAGGGTAACTTCTCTGCTATTAACAAGTGAATTTATATATGGGCACCACAACCAATCACCCCGCTCACCATGTGTATAGCCTTGGAATATGCACATTGCCTTCTCATCGAGGTTACCATCCCTCACTCGAAAATAACACGGGCAACCAAACATTTTAATAATAGAATAACCAACAACGTTACCTGACTATACTTCTTCAGGAGTCTGCCTCTCAATAGCAGTTGATGGGGATCTATTCACCAGGCAGCTTATCGTACTTAGCACATCAGCTAAGATTCTCCTAGCAATACCAGCACTAGAGATAATTTTTTGGGTTGTCTCTAGTAATGTTCTGCTCATCAATTCTGCAAATTATTGTGATTTACTGGCACTAGTGCGGTGTTTCACTATGCCCTCTTTTATGCAGAATTTATTTGCCAGCTTTGAGCAAAACTCCATGCTATTGTCAGTTTGCACATGCTTGATCGACTTACCAGTCTCCATCTCGATCAAAGCTCTTAACTGCGAGATCCTGACACCAGCATTAAACTTGTGCATTGGCACAAACCTCCAAGTCTTCTTCGAGCAGTCAAAAGACTCTCGAACAGATGCATCCGAAGTTTCCGGGGTGAAACTTGTCATTGTCTCACCTTGAAGTTTATATAGGCCATCATGCTTGATTCCTTTCATTATCACCAGGGCATCTTGAACAACCTTTAGAACTCCACCTTTTGAAGAATACCTGCAACCAGCTGAATCTAGGGCACCCAAGGAAATTAAGTTCCTTTTCAATTCTGGAACATGCCTCACTCCAGTCAATGTCCTCACAATACCATCATGGATTCTGATTTTAACATCACCAAACACCCACAATATCGCACTCAACGTTGTTCCCTAACTGGACTTTATCACTACCCGTACACTAATAAGTGATAAACCAGTTTCTATTTGGTGTGACATGAAAAGAACAACTAGAATCCATAACCCATCCATCAAGCGATGAATCATTAGTGACAGACAAGACATAATCGGCATTATCTGCTACAGCTGCAACATTATCTGCAGAATCAATTATAATTCCCTTACCCTTCTCATTCTTCAACTTAAGGCAATCCCTTCTAAGATGCCCCCTCTTGCCATAGCTCCAACATATAACATCATCAGTCCTAGATTGACTGTGTCTGTTCATATTAGTACTACCATTACCCACACATGTTACAGATCTTCCTCTATTTTCACCTACTAGAGCAGTAGATACAGATTCGCCAGATTCTCTTCTACGAATATCCTTGCTCAGAATTAAATCTCGAACCCCATCAAACGTCAAACTTGTTGACCCAGAGGAATTACTAACAGCAGTAACGGTAGTAATCCAACTATCAGGCAATGAAGATAACATAATCAAAGCACGTACCTCATCTTCAAAATCAATCTCAACTGAACTCAACTGACTAACAATCACATTGAATTCATTGATATGATCTGCAACTGACGCACCTTCTCTCATCTTCAAATTAAACAGACGTCGCATCAAATAGACCTTGTTAATCGCAGAGGGTTTCTCGTACATATCCGACAGGGCTTGCATGAAATCAGCAGTGGTCTTCTCCTTCAAGATGTTAAATGCAACGTTACGAGCCAACGTTAGCCGAATAACACCTATAGCTCGTCTATCTAGCAAATCCCAATTAGCTTGCTTCATCGTCTCTGGTTTCTCCCCATATAAAGGCAAGTGCAGATTCATCTGGTAAAGATAATCTTCCATCTGCATCTTCTAGAAACTAAAATTCTTCCCATCAAATCTGTTGATTCTCACTTTTACTTTTTCTGTCACTATCGATTCGCTTCAACTTATCCAAGCCTGGCTCTGATACCACTTGTTGTAAAAAGGCGAGTGATCAAACAATAATATAGATAGAAGAAGAAAATAAATCGGACACCAGATTTACGTGGTTTAGTCGTACAGACCTACGTCCACGGGGAGAGCAGCAGTGAATTTCACTATAGATCAAGCGATACAAGGAGATTACACACTCAAGTCACTCAAACACTCTCTCGGTGTTTCCCAAGCCCTAATTACACCTAATACACCAATCTTTCTTGGATGTAAATCACGAATAAGCTTTGTCGCACAAAAAAAACACAAAAACCCAAAGCCAAGCACCCAGCACCTATGAATGTCTCTCACAAACAAAGAAAGTCATGGCACTCAAAATAAGAACGGTGCTTCGATCAACAACGATGCTTCGGCGGCGTGCGGCTTCTCCTTTTACGTAGGTCGTCGGCTGCTCCACACACACCATCAAAGAAGGAAATATATTCTGTTTTATATGTGTGCCCAGGTCAAAGTTTGACCTGGGCCCACCACCACTCCTTGCTTCGGCTTCATGCTGAACGTGTGTGTATGTTTGGGCCCCACCTATTTTGTTTTCGTGGCTGTAGAAAAGGGAAAACCAGCGTGAAAGTGTGCCCAAGGTCAAACCTTTGACCTTGGGCCCCACCAACTGTGATTCTTCAGGCTTCTTCGTGCAGGGGACGTCTTTATCCTTCGGCGTGGATTGTGCCCACGAAGATATCCACTTTCGGATTCCGCAGATGAGGTAATTTTCTTCCCTTTTTTTATTTTACTTTATATTTCCTCTTTTGTGCAGCTCGAAGGAGTCTAGCAAATCTCAAACTCGAGACATATTTTAACAATCTATCTAGTTCTTAATTAGGCTATTCTAACAACTTAACATGCACAATTGAATAATTAAATCACTAATCCATGCTAACTAACCACCTAAACCTTAATTAACCTAAACTAAACACCCTATAAGCATCATTAACTCCCTAAGTAGAGTTTAGTGAGTAAACTCACCGGTTTAGCGATCCAGTGAGTCCACGACGTCGGTGACATAGAGACAAGTGACAACCAAGCCTGTGGCGACACCAACGAAGGATCGAGCGAGCCTGAAAACAGGCCTTGAAGTCCAAAACTCCTTGCTGGCTTTGGCTACTGACTTGGGCCGAAGGAGACGGAACTAGTGGCTTAAACGGCGAGGAAGGATTGGCAGAGGCTGGATGGGCGAGCAGGGGCGACGGCGGCGGTGAAGGACGGCTGAATGGCGACGTATGGTGGTTGGATGAGCTCGGGATGGTAAAGGACGAAGGCCTAGGCGTGAAAGGAGGCGCAAGCGAATGGGACGATGCACATAGCTCGCGGGTGGCGTGACGGGCGAGCGAGTGGCAGCAGGGGGCTCCGACGGCTTCAACGGCGGTCGACAGGCTAGGGGAGGGGCTTGCTCTATTTTCCTCTGGTTTTTGGAGCTCCAAAAGGGACAATAATGGAGAAAGTTGGCTGGAATGAATAAGAAGGAGTTGCTGAAGAGTGGAGGGTCCTTCTTGGCCTTCAAAGTCTTCAATTTTATCCAATTCCTCCTTGGCAAGGCCCCACCAGCTGGGCTATCATCCTCAGCCCCTTGGCAGCCCTCAAGCTTCCTCAACACACCTCCCAAATGGTCCAAAACATTACCTCCCCCATAGCCTATGAATTTTGTACCAAATTCCCCTAAATTGAATCAATTCCCCTCTAATTAGATCCAATTTGATGTCCATAAATCCCACCAAGGTACCATCATCCCAAACAACATTTTTCCTCATCAATTGAACCAACTTGAATCCCAAAAACAAAACAAAAAATGGTCCTTTAATTTTCCTGATCCAAAATGGCCATACTTTGAATTTTCGCCAAAAATCTTGGTTTACAAAAAAATCTTCGGAGGATGAGTCGATGGTCCTAAAATGAATTGTGACATAACAGAACTTTCAATTTCTAAAATCGGGTTTAAATTCATGGTTAATTTCAATCTGGCACGATTTTAGCGTGACCTAACATACCGGTAGCTTTTAGGAATTTTTAGTGCAATTGATCCATGGTCAATTATTTTCGAACCACATTGTACATTTTCGACACATTGGCGATTCTTAGATGTCATGAAAATTTCGAGATTTCAAATACGGACATAGGGCATCAAAATGACAGAAAAATCGGTCTAATGCTGATCAACGATAATTTTGCAATTAGGTGGAATCACTCACCCTTAATCACATGGCTTAGTCGAGTCGACCTATCTCCGGTCTCTAATTGATTTTTAACTGTGCTGTAATAACCCTTGTAGATTAGCACGGTCAAGCAGTCGGTTCCTAGTCGAATTTTCAAGTCTATTGCGTTTAGATTTCTTAACGGCTTCACCTGATAGATTAATTATCCCATGAGTAATCAACTTAGGGAAAAGAACTAGAGGTGCATCGATGAAATGCCCAACTCATTCAATCGAAAATAGAACCCGGAAATTAGGATGTCACAATGCCGGATGACCGCCGATTGTTGAGTTGGCAGTGGCCGATGGGTCGTAATAACTGGGACATACCTGAGTGGTTGAGATAGCCACGCCTGATTATGGGGCAAAATTGTGTGGCACAGAATGAGACGTGTCATAACGGTTTTACCTTATAATTGGGACCCCTATGATTGTTTGAGAATGAAATGATGTATTTCAGTTATTAAATTACGCATGCTGCGTTTATAAAGTGCATATGTGATGAGCTAATGTACAAGGATGTGCCGAGGCGAGGTGAATCTTGTGTGACGCCTGTTTAGGCTGCCTCTGGGTGAATTTACTTCCTAATCGGGATTTAGAGTTTTGACTCACTGGGATTTTATTTCACCCCGTCGTGGTTAAATATTTTTCAGGTCCTTAGTATGGAGATACAATCACGTTTGTTTTCGGTGCCCATGGGAGATGGAGTCGGAGTCTACCTTTTTTCCCATTCTCGGGACCACCTAGACCCGTGAGTTAGTGGTGGCCACAGTTTGGGTCGATGAGGCCTCACTCACTTGGTATCTCATCGCTTCAAAGCGTAGTTCATTAACGAGCCTAACGGAGTTCGGGAGGGTCCTTTGTAGGGTTTTGACGGACCTACCGTCGAAACCAAGAATGAGGAGGTAGTTCACCGCATGGATATTAATATACCGGACGGTGTCGTGGAGAGCTCGGAATCCGTGGCTGAAGGGTCCAGAGCGTAGATGGCCTAAGGTTTTCTTTTTGGATATATAAAGTGTGTTTTGTGAAAGTAGCTGGCTTGTCTTTTTACTATCCTTGTGTTTGTTGTATGGATGTTTGTTTAATTTGCTTCTGCATGTGCATAAAAGGAAATGGTTGGCAACGTGTCCTAGGACGTCGCATTTTTAGTCGACTGTTAAGAGATGTGCGCATACCCGGGGTTCGAGGCGTGACATATTCTCCTTTGCTTGATATCTTCATCGGTGATGACAGATTGGCCAGGGTACCTACAAGTCTTTGTGAAATCCTCATCAAATTAAACAAGTTCTCCTTTTGTCGATATCTTCATCAGTCTTTATTGAACCCACACAGGTCATCGATATCATCATAGTCTTTTATCTCATTTGAGAGAAGGAGCTAACCCTAATAATGATATGCTACTCTTGATAATGATCATATTTATCTATCATCTAGCCCTTCCAAGCATATTGTCGAACATGGCTCTACTATTCACCTTCATGGTCCCTCCAAGCTATACCAAACATCTCTGTTCTAGGCTTGTTCACCATCACTAAATCCATCCAACTATTCACTCAATCTTCATACCTTAATCGAGGTTCTTCCTAATATTCACCTTATCTCAGGGTCCCTCCAACTTGTAAACATCTTGATACCGAACATCTTGTTCACCCTTGATATCGCTAGCAATCCCTTGATAGTGGCAAAGCACTCCTTATATTAGAATCACCTAAGTAGGACACCATAGGCTTAATGGCTTGTGCATGTATCACCCGGCACTACTCAACCAATACTTTATTATTTTCAAAACAACATAGAGCATTTTCCTAGCACTTATCTGTTTGATAGAAGCATGTTTCTTATCAAATTGTCTCAACATCTATTAACATTTAGTTGCAAGTATTCTACAAGATTTTTAATTTGTTTAAAATAACCTATTCACCTGTATTGCTAGTCTTAATAAGTTAAGCCGCTCCTCGCTAATTGGACCAGGGGCCAAAGTTATTGAATTTAATTTTGTCCCTATAACTTTTTTCAGGGGAACCAAGTTCGAAGATTAAGTCTTAAAAGCCATGTGATCTTTATGGAGTCATCCACAGATTGTCCAAAAACGTCTGAGAAAACATTCTCTTCCTTGAATATCGTCTTCAATATTTATGAAATTTCGTACGTCAAGATTCAGCAAGATATTGAACCATAGATATGGGTATCAATATCATGCTTACATAGATTATGAGAAAAGTACCAAAAAAGTTTATACCTATTGCATTCATACTAATTCAATCATAAACTTTTTAATTTAATTAATTTAGTCATAAGCTTTTTCATATTGGTACCATTTCAGTCCATCTGGCCAATTTAGACCAGAAATTGCTGATATGGACATCTACCATTCTATATGGCATGATTGACACTAACATGAACATTTTTTCGACTTTTTAATTAATTTTTTCTCTTCTTTTTTTCTATCCTTACTTTTTTTTTTTCTTATTTCCTAATTTCCCTCTGCCAATCCTCAACCCCTGTGATGGTTGACGAGGGTGAGGGTGGGATGAGGCTGCTTCCTGTTGGTCTTTAACGAGGGTTGGCTAAAGGCAAGCTCACCTAGCTCTGACTAGCCTTTGCCCTTGCTTGCAAACTTAATCGGCCTTCATAAAGGTTGGCGACTAGCAAATGGAATAAAGAAAAATTTAAAAAGAAAGGGAAAAAAAAAAAGAAAAGGAGGGAAAGAAAATAAAAAAGAAAAGAAAAAATTAAGATATTTTTAACAAAATATATTTACAATTAAAAAAATGTCTATATTTGTATTAGGCATGCCATGTAGGACAGCTAACGTTCATATTAGCGATTTCTAACCTAAATTAGTCAAATAGACTGAATTGATAGCAACATGAATAGATTTAGGACAAAATTAGTCCAATGGAAATAATTATGACTGAATTGGTACTAATATAATAGGTTTATGACTTTTTGCATACTTTCCCTTGAGATTATTGTGTTCATCAAGATATCATAATTATTGTCAGAAAGATTCTTATGGTTATTACAATTATTCAAATAATTACGATAATTAGGGAAAATTTCAAATAAGGACCCGAAGTGCCCTCATTTTCTCAAATGAGGTCTTAAAGTCGATTTTATTTCAAGTAAAAGCTTGAAGTGTCATTATTTTCTTAAATAAGAACCTAAAGTGAACCTTACTTTAAATAAGGGCCTGAAGTGGCCATCAATTTCAAAGAATGCTTGAACTCACTGTTTAGTAAATGGCAAATTCATCTTTTTAGTTTTTAAAATTTTTTCCTTTTTTCTTTCTTTTTTATTATGTTTTTTCCTTCCAAAAAACTAAAACTAAAAAAAAAAAAACAAAAAGATGAATATGCATAGGAGAGAGGCTCCCTTTCACCTGCGGCCATCATCGTGAGGCGGCGGCGATGGTTAATGGGGTTGCCGACACCTAGGCTAGGGCCTACGACCCTCGCTGACTAGATGTAAGGGCCAATAGAGATGAAAAAGGGTGATGACCCTCTTGCAGATCTAGGCGAGGGTCGCCCATCCACACTTTGGCTTAGGCGAAGGTCACCGGCTCTCGAGTAGCCTTGGTGGCCCTCACCCAATGCCCTCGAACTAGGTGACCTTGCTGGCCATCACTCCTACTCCACCAGTGATGGGGTAGTAGCCTTTGTTTTTGCTTCTTTTATTTTTTATTTTTATAGTTTTAAATTTTAAATTTTTTTATCTAATTTAATTTAAATTTAAATTGTATTTGGACAAAAATATCGCTGATTGGCAAGAATTTTTCTGATCGACAAGTTCGTAAGGCTAGGCCCTTATTTGAAATAACCATAATCAATTTAGGCCCTTCTTTGAGACTAATGTAGTCACTTCAAGCCCCTATTTGGAACAATGTCTACTTTATATCCTTATTTAAGATAACAATGGTATTTCAAGCCCTTATTCGGAATTTTTCTTGATAATTAAATTATTTTTAATATCGCAATTGTTGAATGTCATGATAATTCAGTAATGTCAAGCTTGGGAACCCGAAAATCTCTGTTCCCATACTCACCTTATTGCTACCAAGACCGAGACCTTACAGCCTTGTCATCGTTCTGCTCATGTCGCCTCGCTGCTCCGCCACCAGCTCGCACCACAGCTCGCATTGCCATGGATTCAAGGCAAGTGGAAGTCCTATTTCCCTATATTATGTGGTGCTGCCGTTACTCAGGTTTTTCATCATAGAAAGCGACTAATTTGGGCTCAAATGCGTCGAGTTGTCATTGTATTCACATTTGCTTCTTGTCGATTAGAGTTGAGTCCATTCTTGACTCGTAGAATTGTGTACCGTGACGACCATTGGCACGGTCAGCATTGGTTTTAGGTTGTAAGGCCATGAACTGCATCGATCGTTGGAGAAGTCAGCACCGGTCTCCAATGGGTGGTGATATTTTGGGTTGGTTCGGTCTAGGCGCGGATCCTTTCTGAACCCGAGGGGACTAGCATTGAAGGGGTACAGGATTAGTCGAGGCCGTAGTCGGATTGAATGAGCTATGTGGCCACGCAAGGTTCCATACCTATTAGGCGTGTATTGTTGTGTTAGGACAATTCTACGTGGTTCGTTTAGTGTTTTGTGTGTTAGAACTCTTGAGACGAATCAATAGAACTAAGCCGTTTTCAGGATAGTGCGGGTTTGAACAGGTTGATGACTATAGGTTTACGCTTAGTGGGGTCGAGATAAGGGAATATCACTATGTTCCTAAGGAATGGATGGTTGGTCTAGTTATGTTTGGATGACCTCAAGTAGAATCCTTAAATTGTTGCTCCATGATTTGAGTTGATGGATGCCATCGGTCCACCGTGGCGACGATGCCCTAGGTGTCGGGACACCTGGAGGGGCGTGACATAGTGCCCTCTAGATGCCTGGGGGATGTGATTAAGCCCCAGAGGTCCTTGCGATGCCAGGTGGGATGCGAGATGCCTAGAGGGGCATAACATGACGCTCTTCAGATACGAAGGGAATGAAATAAGGACCCCGGAGGTCCTTGTGATGCCAGTTTGGGTGCGAGATGCCTGGAGGGGTGCAACACGGGGTCCCTTCAAAAGATGGTGCTAGCTAGATCCAAAATAGATACGACTATTGAAATTCCCAAAGGTCTACTTGCTCCCTGGTGTATCATTTTTGTGAAATTCCTTTAGAGTCATGGCCAATTGAGCTATTTCGATCTCGTATATTGCATGTTTAGGATTCCGTTGGATGAGTAGTGGTAGACTCATGTAGTATAGTCTAATAGGCTTTTACTTGCTGAGTGGTTGTACTCACCCCTATGAGATCATTATTACTTTTTCAGATACGTAAATATACCTCTGCAACCCGCATCCTCCATGATGCTCTATGGCGTCCCCACCAATCTCATGTGGGATCAAGTGGAGCAAGTCGACCTCGATTTCCTTGAGGTTACTTTCATTCAGATCACTGTGATCCTAACGGTGGGCATTGGTCTTCCATCGGGCCCCATACCGATGGGGTTTATTGCATTCTATGCCCGGGTCAATGGTCGTACAGTGGGACCACTTCCACTCCTAGATGACGATGACGATGGTGCTAGCGAGGTTGAGTAGACGAAGGGCTTGGGGGAACAAGGGTGACATTTTTGGACAAGTCAAGGACGTGTTACATAGACGGCCATGTAAATAGGCTGTAAGATGGTTGAGACAGTGTTTTGGATATAGTCAGAAAAATGGAATTTTTTGGCCTTAATGTACCGAGCTAGGTCGTTTAAAACATATAAATAAATAAAAGTGTCTGGTTCTATATATTCGTGTGCATCGATTTAAGTTATAATGGGGTTATCGTTATACGCTTCCGCATAAAAATAATAATAATAACAATGGAATGTCACGAAAACCTTAACGGGCCGAGGGTGGTCACATGAAGGGAGAGCAACTCATGAACTAAGGGAATGATGGCAAGTAATCTTGTAGGGTGCCACCTCTCCTCCATAGATTTTCCACATTTGGGCTCCCTAGGTTTTGACTTTGGGTTCTAGTCTTTTCTTGAAATTGCTTGGACCAAAACTGCTTTCCAATTTTCTAAAGCTTTTTATGGCTCGAATCTCACAAAACTTCCTTCATGTAAGTTGTTCAAAACATCTTAATATACAACATACTTATATTTCATATTTTTCTAAAGTGAAATGGTTTGATTGAAGGCTCAATTTTTTACCATATTGAACCTACCTAGTATAATGGAAACGGTACCATGTTACTTTCTCGAATTTTTATAAAATCTTTCCTTTCGAATTTGGATGTGATTTCTTCATAAAAGTTTTAAATGACATCCATATCTACAACATATTAAAATTTCAAGGAGTTTTGTGAAGATTTGGATTTCGAAATGAGTCTCTCTCTACGACTGTTGAATATGCTAGATGGATGAATTTTTGAGTTGTGTTCAATGAATTGTTACTCTTTCCATAGCACGAATTTGGCTAATTTTCCTCATGAAAAAAAAATGGAGATTTTCTCTACAACATACTAAAATTTTATAATTTTTCGAGTCCATTTGATAAGGTAACAGTGTTGATTTCATGAATTGTTTAAAATTGTTTTTCACCCCAAACTAAGAGGGTCACACACTCAACTTGGAAGGGAAGGGGGTTGAATGTCCAACTTGAGGAGCAAGCCAATCTAGGGACTTCTTGACTTGAAGATAAGAATGCATTAAATACTTTTGGACCTTAGTGTGTTAAAGAGAAGAAAGTTGGAGAGCAAGTTGGGTAATGTAAACACATCTAGGCCTAATGATTGCATGAAATATTAACAATAAATGAGAGAGGTGAGTTATATGCTTAGGTGTCCCCCTAATACATGTATTTAATAAATAGGTGAGTCATATGATTTAGGTCACGCCCCGAACCCCAGGTACGTGCACATCCCTCAGTGGTCGACTAAATTGTGACGTTCCCAGAACACGTTGCCGACCTAAATGATTCATGCACATGCGGAAGCGATATAAACAATCCTTAGACAACAATCAGACATGGGATAGAAAAGCACGACAACCAGATTTCAACAAAACACACTTTTATAAACAAACATGGTTTATATACATAACTAGTCTAAACCAAAAAGAGAGAGAGAGAGAGAGAGCTACTAAGCCATCTAGGCACTAGACTCCTCATCCACGGGCTCAGGGGGCTTCGAGTCTACCACGGCACCATCAGGTGTGTCAAGATCCATAGGGTGAGTTGCTTCCCACTGCCCGGTCCCAATGGGAGGCCTGTTGAAACCCAACAGAGGACCCTCTCGACCCCCTTGAGGGAAATCGATGAACCATGTTATGTATCGGTGAGGCACCAACTGAGGTAGGCCATCATCGACCCATATCATGGACTTAACTAGCTTTCAGATCAGGGTGGTCCCGAGAATAGGGAAGGAGGTATGCTCAAAATCCATCGTTTGTGGGACCCCATATCATTCCTGATGCTCCTCTATCTAAGGACCTGAAAAGTTGAAAGCCATGATGGGGTAAGATAAGGTCTCAGCGAGTTCACGCCCTGAACCCCGATTAGGAAGGTAATACGCCTGGAGACAGCCTAATCACACATCACAGAAGACTTACCTCACCTTAGTACCTTCCTGCACGTCAGTATAGCTCATATAACATTTATAGATGCAGTAAATGAAATCAACAATTGGAACGCCTCACTTTCAAATCAATCCAATATAGAGGTCCTAATTATAAGACTAAATCGTTATGACATGTCTCTTTCCGTGTCACACAATTTTGTCCCATAATCAGGCGTGTCTATTTCAATCATTTATGCATCCCAATTGATTACGACCCAACGGCCACGGCCGACTCAACAGTTAGTGGTCATCTGACATAGCCGGGTGTCGTCTCGCCCCATCGAGCACGGCAACGTCTACCTCTAGATGGCATTCCCGAAGGAGCATCGGTTCAGCCTCCACTGCGACTGGCATCCATTGACGTAGGGCATTCCTAAAGGAGTATCGTTCGGCATAAAAGCTCGTGACGGGTTCTCATATCGATCACAAGAACATTCAGTCCCGGCCAAGGATATCGTGCTTTGCACTCAAATGTCTCAATTTAAATAATGTACTTACCATATTTTCTTCATATTAAAAATACCTGATAAAATAATTGTGCGTGGGTACACGATTAGATCGAACCATAAAATGCGATATTCTCACTTTTAAAAATCCCACGACTTTATATAGTACTTAAAAAACATTTATTTGTGTCAAAACACGACACCCGGTATTTTTCTAATTAAATACCAAAAATCCATAATGTTGGAATAGTAGCTCAAAAATCACCAATCAACATCCAATTGCACAATGTAACACTCAATTACATAAACTAATTACACAATGACAATCATCACAAAATTCTAGCAACCGACTATCTCGGTATAATTTCTAGAAATAAATAAATAATTAAATAAATTACAAAAATAATTAAATAAATGTAAATTAATCAAATAAATCACTAATTAAGCTATATACACTAATCTAACCACCTAATTTAACTAATCAAATTACTCTAACCAACCTAGCTATATAAGAACCTACTAAACTAACTAATTATATTAACTAACCACCTAATTGACCTATCTAACTAATTTAATTTAACTAAACAAGTTACTAATTACACTAATCTAACTTAACTTAATCTAACCTTTCCCTAAGCATCATTAACCTCCTAATTAAGGTTTAGAAAGTAAACTCACCGGTTTAACGAGCCATTGAGTTCACAGCAACAGCAACACAGAGGCGAGCGAGACTTGAGTCTACGGCGACACTCAACGAGGCTTAGAATGGCCCAAAAACAACCTTGGAAGGCCCACAGCCCAACAAGAATTTCAGTTTTGTGGCTGAACCGAAGAAGCTAAGCTCGGGCTGGCGACGGGCTGAATGAACGGCAGAACGAGCCAAGCGGTGACAGGTCGTGGCTAGACAGTAGACGGCAGACGGTTGTGACGGTGGCTCAGGGACCAGCAATGGTGAGTTGGCGAGCTCAAGACGGTAGCTCGAGTAGATGCGGGATGCGGCGAACTCAAGGCAGCCTAAACGTGCGAGTGGCTCGCGGGCATGCATACAATGACATTGGTAGGCTGGCAGGTGAGCAGCTGACTTGGGCGGCTGGCTTGGCTAGTTCTCTTATTCTGGAAATGGAGATTTCTGCTATGATGAGAAGAAGAAGCTGAGGAAGAAGAAGAAGAAGAAGAAGAAAATGGGTCGCAGCTAGAAAGGGGGGGGGACAAGGCCTTCAATGCACACCAAAATATCTCCAAATCTCAAGTGTAGCCCCCACCAGCCTTTAGCCATATCCACAGCCAATTTTCCCTCCCCAATATTCTCCAAGAAGCCAAGAATGATATTGAAATGTTACAGCCCCCCATGGCCTACGAATTTCAAGCATTTCACCTTCAATTCAATTCAATTTCACTCCAAATGACTTCAATTAAATGGCCATAATGCCAAGGTAGGAGCCCACACCAAATTATCGCATTCCCATCACCATTTGATCCAACTTGGAGGCTAAAATTTCACACAAAAACGGCCCTCCGAATTTCCTAGTTTAAAATCGCCCAATTTTGATTTTTCACCAAGAATCTGTGCTTGCCGAAAATTCTTCGAAGGATGAGTCGACGTCCTAAAAATAAATCGTGACACACCAGAACTTTCAATTCCTAAAACCGGGTTCAATTTCGTGGTTAATTTCAACCGGACGCGATTTTAGCGTGACCTAACCTACTGAGTAGCTGTTAGGAATTTTTAGTGCATTTGACCTGTGGTTAATTATTTTCGATCCATATTGTGCATCTTCGACTCATAGACAACTCTCAGTTGTCGTAAAAATCTCAAGGTTTCAATTACGGGCACATGATACAGAATCGACAGAAAAATCGGTTTAGTGCCGTTCGACAAAAAATTTACAATCAGGTGGAATCACCCACAATTTAATTACATGCCTCTGTCGAACCGACCTATCTCCGGTCTTTAATCAATTTTAATGGTGCCATATTGACCCTTGCAAATTAGCATGGTTGAGCAGTTGATTTCTGATCGAATTCTCAAGTCAATCGCGTTTAGATTCCTTAGTGGCTTCACCCGATGGATTAGTTATCCGTGAGTGATTAGCTCAGAGAAAAAGACTTTAGGCAGATCGATGAAAAGCCCATTTCATTTAGTCGAAAGCAGGGTTGAAAATCAGGATGTCACACAATCATTACATGAAATCATTCCATGATGAGTCAATCTTTTAAGTGGACCAATGGAAAGGGGAACATGTGTCCCCCTCAGGAACTAGACTTGCCACCCATCTCTTTGACATTGCCACCTCTTCATCCTAAGTTGTCCACCTAAAGAAATGTGATTAGTCCGCTTGGAAGGGAAATTATAAGGGGTTTGCCTATAAATAGAGGCATTTCCCCCCTCAATTCCATAGCACACATGCCACCCCATCTCTTCTCCCTTACTTATTCTCTCTTTTTCTCTCATGCCCTCTTATTGTCGCCCCTCTCCCTCTCTTGGCCTTGCTTGCCCACTGCCTCACAAGATGGATCTCTCTTAGTAAATCCACCTATAGTTTATCGAAGTTCATCAAAGGTAAGTAGAATCTCTAACTCTTGGCTAGGGCGAGAGCCTACGTCATTGAATTTAGTGATGTGCTCACACATGTAAGTCGTGTGTATGTTGTAATGTTCTTTTATATGATTTGCTCATGTTTGCATGATGCCCCCGGACGAGGTCGAGGTCCGCTCGGCTTGGAATCGACGTCAAGTCAAGATAACCTAAGCCGCAAAGCCTTAGATTGGCATTGAAGCGTGCCGGTTCCAAGTGTTGCTTAGTGCAAACATTGGCCTAAGCATGTGGTTCAAGCCACAAACCAAGAATTGTGCCCATCATGTCATATAGTATGATGTTAAGAGTCATGGTACACTCACTTGAATGAGCATGCCTTCGGGCCACTTATGAGTCGATTAAGAAGAAAAGTAAAAAACCAGCTTGTGTGATGACTTCATGATGCATTTAAAGAGGAAAAATCGCCTATTGTCACATAGCGTTGGCGGCGATGTCTCGTTCATTAAACGGGATACCCTGGTTGAGCTAGGATGCCTAGGTTTGAACTTGAATGTCTTGGGTAAGTTAGCCCCGGGATGCCCTGGTTGAGACAAGATGCTTGGGTTGAGCCTAGATATCTTGGTGAGCTAGCACCAGGATGCCTCGATTGAGCTAGGATGCCTTGGTTGAGCCAAAAAGCCTAGCATGAAGATGGAAGCCTCGGCGAGCTGAAAGGGCCTGGTCAAGCCAGGACGACGATAAAAAAATCATGTTATGAGGTAAATGCATAAGCATGATATGTTAATGTGTTCATTGATATGCTGAAGGTAAGTATGCATTTAAGTATACAGTAATGGACATATGCATATAGTTAAGGTGTAGCAATAAGTTTGCTATTGATTTTCCATAATCATTGTATTGCAAGTGTTGTACCTACTAGATTTTGATGATGAGATATCCTCCTAGTAGAGAATTAGGAGTTTTACTTACTGAGTCCACTTTTCACCTCGTTGCTTTTCAAAATTTTAGGTATAGAGGGGTTTAAGTCTTACTAGAGGAGCTAAGGTTTATCCCGGCCTTTTCAGCATAGATCATATAGTGGTTATAAATATAATAGCTTGTGACAAAAGGGCTTGTAAATATAACTGATGTAATTGTGTATTCATAAGTAGTTGTTTTCTTGGCTATTCGTTATTGTCTGGGAATTGTATGCATGCTTTTGCATGTTCTTAAATCAAAGATTAAAAAGAAATGGGACGGTGACGTGCTTAGGACGTTGCGAAAGTAACCCCCACTACCAAAGACCCTGGAGATGGAGTTGGGGTCGTGATAGTTTCTCTAACGCCTTAAACTTTTAGAGCAAGTGATCCCAATGCCAAAACATTGTAGCGAGTTTTAGTCCAAACTACTTATTGAGGGAGACAATGTAGATATCTGATGACAATATGCTTGTGGGAGGATGCTGCTAAAAGATGATAACACCATTTGAAAGTTACCATTATTCAAATCAACTACCTAGTAGATAGTTGAGAAATGTGAAGCAACTATTTGAAAGTGTGCGTCAAAGGCCTTTTCAGGTGGCCATGCTACGGACTCATTGTTAGCCAAGTTCCTAGGGTGGGAAGGCGTCGGCACTCGATTCTCAATTGATGCAGTGACTCAATTCGTGGAGGACATCGACTGATTCAACACTTGTGAAATGTAGTAATTAAACATGTTCGTTATCTTCTTATAAATTCGGTATTAGTTTATGAGAGTCAAAGGGAACTTGTGACCTTCTTTCTACAGCCTTCTTTTTTACCTATTTATACATCTTTTTCTCTACATTTTCAAGGATATTATAAGCCAGGTCAAAGAATATCGGTAGCACGCTTCAAGCTTTCCTCATCATAGTAGCCTTTCATCAAGAAGGGCTGTAAAGCCATCTAATATACAAATTCAAAGTAAGTAGAATGGAGTTTGTAGTTTAGCCACCTTGCCACAAAGCTCCAAAGTCACTATTTTTTTTACATTTGTTAGGATACAAAAAGAAAAGGCTTATTACTCCACTAACGTTCTTATTAATGTACATGAACAATAATTTTGTTCATTGATGTAGACATATTTTGACACTCGTTGGAGATTCTCACTTTTGTTAATTCTTCATTTCATAATCTAAAAAAATTCTTCTTAATACATGTCATACCAAAGTCACAAACTGACCTTCGAAGACATCTTCTTGGATGGCTAGCCTATTAGCACGACCTCACCAAGTGCCTACTGGATATGACTCCTTTCATTTGAGTTGACTTAAATATTTAGGGCACATTTGGTAACAATTGTGTTTCCGGGAACAATTTTTTATGATTTTTTTTTATTTTGTTCTCGGAAACAATTTCTAGGCAAAAGAATGTGCTTGATAATTATAGAAAAGTTCTATTATCAAGATAGAAATACGTTTAGTAATATTTTTAATTTTTTTTTTTTTTAATTTTTAAACTTTTATTATAATTTTTATCTTTTATCTTTTTCTTTTTCTCTTCTTCTTCCTCCTTCTTTGTGGCAGGTCGTTGCCCATCACCTACCCACTGGCGAGGCTCGACCTTGACTAGGCGGTGTGAAGTCGGCCTCGCTTTGGCCTGGCAAGGCCTAGCTTCGCACCAGCTAGCAAGGCTTGGCCTCACCTTGGCTAGGCGAGCTTGAGCTGGCCTAGATCTGGTGAGGCCTAGCTTGCCTAGTAATCGGCGAGGTGAGTCTTGTTGGGTCACTGTTGGGTGATGCCGAACTGGTAGTAAAAGCCTCGCCATGGCTCGATGTCACCGGGGCCGGCGACGCTTCGGAGAGGTCGCTAGTCCTCATCAGCGAGTCGTCGGCCATGGTTAAGGCTAGTGACCAGCTAAAAGAAAGAAGAAGAGAAAAGAAAAAAAAAATTAGACTTGATTCTAAGAATTGCTCCTGGGAGTAAGAAGTAACTTTTGTTTACTTTTTAATTCTGTTCCAAATCTATTCCTAAAAACAAAAAAAAAAAAAAACGGATTTTTGTTCCCAAGAATAAAAAATTTACTAAATGGATTTATGCTCTTTTTTTTATTCCTGGGAACAAAAGAACAGAATCAGTTGTTCCCGAAAGTATTACCAAACAGGCCCTTATTAATGTACATCGTCAAGTTAGGATCACTTGTGGAAATGGATTGTTCTGCCACTTACGTCCCGCATAAACTTAAATGCTAAAATTTCAATTAGCCCTAATCAAATTGAATTTTCATTTATAACCGAAGGAGAAACAAATCAAAATCAAAATCTTATATATGATGTATACCTAACAAATGATCTAAGGACATATAAAGACTATAATTGCATTGATGAAGCTCCAATAAAGCATGCCAGCTCATTACAATTGAAGTGGTTGAAAGATTGTGCAATTGGCCCAATTGATTAAAGAATGAATGCCCAACAGTACACGTATTTAGAATCCCAATCCCATTGGGACCACATTGGTTGGTTAGAAAGCAAAGAACATTGGAAAACTATAAGTCAATCAAGAATATAAGTCACAGTTTTAAGAACATTATGGAGTGGCCTTCTTGGGCTGGCCTTCCTCGAAAGGGCATTAATTCGTTTTTTCACGCTCTGGAACATATTTGTCAGAGAATCAATGACTGCCCAATTGCTGAAGCTATGATGATTCCGCTTTTGGACTTGGTATTATTCTCTTTCTATCGTCCATAAGTAGTCATGTTCAAATTGTAGACTAACTCGAAATAAACTAATCAAAAGTTTTTGGGGCATGATGTTCCCTTTTGACCAATACGTAATGCCTTGATCTACTTGAGAAGCATGAATCTTCCGAAGATACGCATGAAAGCAAGATCTTAAGTGTTCACATTCTTGCGAAAGGTGAAATGTAGATCCCCTTGACCATGGTAAGGAGAACAATGGAAGTACAAGACTATTTATTTTGGAGTAAATTAAATAATTTGAAAAATATTTTTCTAAAAGTGATTGCTTGTTTTGCTTGAGATAATTAGTCGATAAAAATACTTTCATTATCGACAATAATTTATATCTAAATATTTTCATGAAAAATATTTTTATTTTTCTTTCATTTATTTTTTGAGCAATACAAATAATTATTTAAAAAAATACTTTGTAAATCATTCATTTTTTGTGAGACAAAAACACTAATTTTCATAACAAAGTGATCTTGACCTTAAAATTTCCGGCTTAGGTTGGGTTAACCCGGCTCAACTTGACTTGACCTACCATGTGTAGAATATATATATATATATTTTCCCTTTCTTTTTCTTTTTTGTGCTTATACCATATTTAAAAGTTTGAAATAGTAAAAATTCAAAACTAAAGCAAAATATTCAATCTTGTTGACTAAGATATGTGCAATGTCTCGTATGTAAAATAAATGAATCAAAATATGTTGGAAAATGCTTACTAAATGATATGACTGATTTACAATTGGTTCTTAAATGTGGTTACCGCTCAAATAACTACTTGCACGTTATCATTTCACTTAGCAAACTAATTTACGAAGAGAAATTGTAGTATCTGGTACACTCGACCCGACTTAACTTGACAGATAAGAAATATCTTCTATTTTGCTTGAATTTATAGTTGGAAATTTGGAATAATCACAATTACAAAATATTCAAGCTTGTTAGCTAGCATGAATGTAATATCCAGAACAGACGGTCCGTTGGTAATGGCAGTATCTTTTATAGTGGTTGAAAGTCCCATTGGGCACTTGTTAATCAAGTTCATTAATCATAACAAATACTTAACCAATTAAAAAGTTTACATCTCGGTAAGTATATGTATATAGATATATTTCTCCACTGACATTGAAGTTAGAACTAAAACCAGACATGCCAAACTCATCGGTGCAAATTGGCCAATTTTCATTTATGCAAGTATATGCTCACATGTGAACTGAACTTGGTCAAAAGCTAATGATTCTCGTTCTATTGAGAAAGAGAAAGGACCAAGTCGGATCTAACATTGTGTGTGTGTGTGTGGGGCACAAAGTCTACTTTGATGGGATCACTTATGGTTCTGAGCCCAGATTTCGTCCCATGGAATATGTCCGTAGATGATGACATAGGCAAGAGAATTTTACTTTCTTTTGTATCCATTGCGTTCGAGGATCTAAAAAAATAAGCAGTATCGATGCAAAGGCACATATGACGGGGGTCGTCTTTCTACTTTTGACCAGATTTATGATTTGATGAGATATTTGATGCACCCGTATATTTTCTATTTAAAGGGTTTTCTTTGTATGAGAAAGCTTTTTGATATTTATTTGTAATCGCTTCCGACCTAAATAGTTTGTTGATTTAACCTTTTCCCTTCCCGTAGATTTTAGGTGATACGTATCAAATAAAAGTCAAAACGTGAGCAAAATGGGATTTAGTGCCCCCAAAATTAATATCCGCATATTTTCTAGTATATGCTTTTCCAAAAGAACTTTGGTCAAAGTTCCCATCAGAAAGACCGCCCATCTATAAATTAAGGATGTGGACTGGAGAATAACTAAAAACAAAACGAGAATAAAATGTCACTAAGTTCTGATGAATTATAATTAGAAACAATGAGAATCTGTCTCGTCCAAAGAAACGATGGGAATCTGCTTCAAATCATTTTCTTTTGGAGTGGTTAAAATGCTCTTTAACTAGGCTTCTTTATGGCCCATAGAGTTGGGCTTTCTCTTTATGTTGGGCTAGCTGGATAAATCAAATTCTTTACGTTTATTTCTATTTCCAGGCCATGACTGTGGATCTAATGAGGGACATTATCCGGTTGGACTCAGTACAAGGCCCAAAATTCATTTGCAGGATCTCAATCTTTGCATAAGTCAAAGGATCTCATTTCATTTCCACTCCTTTTCTTTTTCCATTTCTATTCCCTTATGTTTTTCTTGGTAATGCCATTTCTTTTCCTACTTTCACGTTTAAATGAACATTGTAAATGCAAATAAAGTGAAATAAGGGGGAAATACGATAACCTGATGAATAAACTCCAAATAACCATGACTCTTGTAGCATATCGAATTTTTCTGACCTGGGCCGCTCTCTAGGATCTTCCAAAATCCCAAGTTCAAATAATATATAAGGTGTGAATATTTTAAAGAACTTGAATAACCGGACTAGAGTTGCCATCAATCAATAAGGAATCAGTCAAACGAAAGCCTAAAATATTAAGTCTGGGGGGTTTGGTTACATATGCAACGGATTAACATCCCAAGACGCCCTTTCGTACTGCAGCTTCATTACTAGTTTAGTTTTAAACATTAATTAATTCCCTAAGCATGAATAATGTTTGGTTTTAAAGATCTAAAATATTCTAAATACTTATTTGATGTCGTTTTGAATTAACAAGGCATGACTCCATTTTTGTTTGTGTGTATGGAAATGTCAATTCTAATGCAAAATTCGATCATGATTTGAGCAAATGGCATGACATGGCCAAAATATGGTAAATTTGAAATTCCAATGCAGTACCACCTCGAATTGTGCAAGCCGAGGGGTCACTAGCTAGTAGTGCCTCGGTCTCTAGTATCTTCCCAAATCCTAGCTTCAGGTGTCAAGACACAATCATAAACTTATAAAAAATATTAGAGTTGCCATCAATATATTTCAGTAAATCCATATTGATCGGACAATCGAAGAGCCTAGATAGTAATGGGAAAGTTTACTACGTATATGTACATGTGAAGGAAATTGATCAAACGAAAGCGTAAGGTTTTAGATTAATGGTTTAGTTACCCATGGGAGTGATCAGCTTCTCACGATGCTTTTTTGGTACGTGTAGCCCCGTTTTTGGTTATGACCTAAATCATTCATTAATCAATTCTCCTAAGCATGCACGATAATTTTTTAGAATCTTGAAATGTCGCCAAAATAGTTATTAAACGTTGTTATTGATTAATAAGGCCATCTTCATGACTCCAGTTGTGTATAAAATATGTATGTGAATATTAATTGAAATGCAAAGTTCAATCATCACATACGAGAATGACTTGAGACAACAATAATCACATGCAGGAAGACATGATAAATTAGATGTAAAAGATAGGAAAATTTTGACAAAAAATAGCAATAAGCATGTGCAACATGACATTACAAATTAAATGCAAGATATAACTATGAAAGGACACAAGATGGCATTAACATACAACATGACATGGCAAACCATATGTAAATCATGATAATGAGATGGCATAATATGACAATAATCACATGCAATGTGATATGGCAAACCAAGTGCAAGACGTGGCAATTAGATAACAAAACATAGCAATATTTACATGCAACATGACATGGCAAATCAAAAGCAAGATATAACAATAAAATATCATGATAACAACCACAAACAAATGATATGACAAATCAAATGCAAGATATGGCAATGAAATGACATGATATGATAGTACTCATACATAACATGATGTGCAAATCAAATGCAAGGTATGGCAACGAGAAGACATGATATGGCATGACAATAATTACATATGATTTGACATAGCAAATCAAATGCAAGGCATCATGGTAAATTAGAGGCAAGCTATAGCAATTAGATAACATGGCTTGACAATAAACACATACAACATGACATGCCAAATCATATTGAAGACATGATGATGTGATGCTTAGACTACACTATTTATGAAGTAATTCATTTGATTTTCATGTTACTCAAACATGGCGGTGTTGACGCAGAAACACACCCTTTTGCCTTTTGACCAGATCAAAACAAAATCAACATTTGATTTTTCCAACCAAAATCATGAAATAAAAATAGCATGTATGAGTCTCAATGCATAGTTTTGAATCGTAATGTATATTGACTTTTGAGTTACAACTACATTGTCATAGTCTATCCTACCCTCAATCTCAATCCCTTCGGTACATGACCTATAGGTTGGCTCTCAAATAAAAGGATGTCCTAATACAACACCCCAATAAATCCGCCACAATATATCCCCCCAGACTACACCGTTTATATATCAGCAGCAACAACTAAAGTGCATTCTATCGAATATCCATCATAGCCAACATTATAACGACATATTTTCAGATCTAAACAAAAATTATGATGCCCTAGTAACAAGCCTAGTTCCAGTGACATTTTGGGAGCACAACAATGTGTCATATGACTTGAGATCTTATTTCAGTATTACCACGGCTTAAGAACATGCATTTTTCGACTATTTAGACAAGCAACATATTAACGTATCCTAGGCTTTCGACTTTTCATTGTGGCAATACAATGGCCTAAGAGCATGTATACTTGAGTATTCAAACAAGTAGCATACGACGTATTCTAGATTCTATGACTCTAAACAAACACTACCATGTCCTGGCATGCAGTTACATAATGAACTACTATGACTACTTTAAACATTTTGGTTTTGTATTGCTCAACATCCAGTCTCTCCGTTGAATAATCTTCATAAGGATCATCTCGAAGCTATTCATTGGACAATTGTTGAGTAGATCAATTCAGCCATTGGAGCCAATCAATCTGAGTTTTTGTATATTTGGTCATACAATCAAATCTTCAACTTCCAAAAATAGAGTAGATCAAACTATCGAAAGTAACTTGTCTTCGGGGTGATTATTAATCAACCAAAACTTGCGTTATTAATTTCTTGCAAGTAGATATTCTTTGATATCGTTAATCAATCAGTTTCTTCCAAAATGGGAATTCATACCATATCACTAGCTATTAAATAATAAAATGGAATAATTCCTCATGAGATATTTTCCTCTGAGCCTAGGAAAAGGTTGTTGTTGTTGAGAAAACTCCTACTAGATTTTGAAATTAACAAAACTTTCTTGTTCTAACACTTATTCTAGAACAAGTTTTAGTATAGTTGGTTCAAGTTGTTTCTAAGGAACTATTGAAGATTTCTATCAAAGTCTATTCCATCTCAAAAGCATATCCTACTCAAATGAGTCCAGAACGAGGAAGAGTTCAGAACCAAATTTATCAAAATCACAACTCGGTCCCAAAATGAAACTACTTTAGAAACTAATAAAAAACGACTAGTTTCCTAGCAAATGATTTCTCTTTCTATATATAAATGCATTGATTCGGTCAATCACAAATTGACAAAATTAATCTTGAAGATAAGTTCCACATGAGAAAGTATCATTTATGGAAACCAAGGTTCTATTTCTATGGATGACCAAAATCAAGTGAAAATTCTATTCTTGTCTTCAACGGCCACAAGATCTCTTTGAAATATTCTATCCAATAGGTAGATTGGAAGAATTTCCTCTAGAGAATGTCTAATGGCTAGTGTTGCATGGAAGTGCATTTAAGGAGGTCATTCGGTTAAGAAATAATGGGAACGTGAACGTGGCATTCCAAAGTCTGAATCTACTCTCAATTACTTGTCTTCGTTTGTGAGCGTTTTAGATTGTGATCGAGAGAGAAAATACAAAAAGAGTGTCTTATTGAAATAGTGTGATTTATCATTAAGTGTTTGCACTCATAAATTATAATATTCTGTTGATTTTATAGTGAAATCCAACTAGCAGACTATCAACATGGAAGAATGGATGTAAGATTAATCTAAGTCAAACTACTATAAAATTCATATGTAATTCTCTCTTCCCTTAACTCTATTTATTTAAGTTTGTTGCACACTTACAAGTTATTGTAGAAGTCTGGTGTTTCATGAAACTAATTTTGATTATTTTTCAGACTTTGTTGACAACTTATTTATTCCACAATTATTTGTTTAGATTTCTTTTAAACACTTATTCACCCTCCACTAGGTGTTAGTACTAGCTTAATAAATTGGTATCAGAGCTTGGTGCTCATCTTATTGGAGTGTTTTTTTTACTTATGAGCTAAAGATCTTCAATGGCTAATATTTTGGGATTCATTGAAGGGTAGAACAACACCAGGACACCTTATTTCAATGAAAATGAATACAATGTGTGGGGAAAAAAATCAAGGTATTCCTAAGATCCATAGATCCTCTAGAATGGGATGTTGTGTAAAGGGAAATTAATCCAAAAGCTGCTTCCACTTTAGATAAGAAGAAGGAGGTCATAGACAAGGATGCTAAATAAATCAAATAAGCATAAATAATTAAGAGAAAGACTCTTGATGCAAAAGTCATTTATTTCTTATATTGTGCTTTGTCTCCTATCGAGCATAATAGAATATCTTTATGTGAAATAGCTAAAGAAGTTTGGGACAGACTTCATGTCACTTATGAAATGAGACAAAGGTGAGCATTCTGCTTGGCCAATATGAGTCTTTCACAATGAAGCCTGGAGAATCCATTGGAGATGTGTTTAGACGATTTACAGAAATTATGAACGGTCTAGCATATCGAAGACAACCAATTTCTGTTCCAGTGAAGGTCAACAAACTTTTGCAAGGACTCTCAAAAGACTAGAATCATGTCAAGACCTAAATTCGAGAGACATAGAGAATTGTGCCACTATCCGTTGACGAATTCATTGACACTCTTCAATCTTGTGAAGTAGAACATGTCAATGATGAAGACGTAAGAAGTCTATTGCATTTAAATATTTAATGCAGATTTTGATGATACGGACTTAGATGATGACATGGATGATGAAAAACTCACTCTTATGATCAAGAAGTTCAAAAAGATGAATAGAATGGAAAGAAGGTCCAACTAGAAGAAGTAATAAAATCAAAATGTGTAGAAAATATTGATGAAAGACGATGAATCAAGTGGGGATGTGATATGTTTTGAGTGCAAGAAAGAGAGACACATCAAGCCAAACTATCCATTGCTTAAAAAGAAGAAGGGAAGAAATGAAAAGTATAAGAAAGCACTAAAAGCATAAACTTGAAGTAATAAGATGTGGAGTGACGAGGAGTACACAAACATCTATTTGATGGCTTGCTTAGACTCAAACTCAGAATCTGACTCAGACATAAACTTTGAATCAAATAAGGAAATTGAAGTAAGTCATTTTGATATTCCTATTAAAATGTCTAAATACATCAATGAGCTTTGTTTGAACCTTAAATTGTCTCTTAAAAGGATCTTTGAACTGAAGAGGGAAAATTCTAAACTTAGACTCCGTTCGTTTCATGGAAAATGACATCCAAGAAAACGTTTTCCGGATTTTCCGGTGTTCGTTTCACGGAAAATAAACTACTCAATGAAAATATTTTCCATCATTAGAAAAAACAACATTTAAAGATGAGGAAAATATTTTCCACTTTTGAAAAGTGGAAAACATTTTCCATAACTTCTTCTTTTCATTAACACATTTTTGTTTTATTTTTATGCTTTCTTTTTATTTTTTATTTTTTTCCTTTTATTTCTTTCCTTTTCATCTTTCTTCTTTAGCCTTGGCCGGTTGCTGGCCACGTTGGTGACCGGCCACGAGCCAGCTCGAGCCTCGCCCCAGGCTAGCGAGGCTCCGCCTAGCCCAATCTGGCGAAGCCGAGCTCTAGCCTTGCCAGATCGAGCGAGGCGGAGCTCTCGCCGGCTTGGGGAGGAGCTCGGGCCTCGCCAGATCTGGCGAGCTAGGTAGGGCTCGAGCAAGATTGGCGAGCCTCGAGCTCGCCGGATCCGTGATCGGGCCTTGGTTGGCCGCCGGGCGGTCGGCCATCGTCGGGTGTGCGGTGGCATAGGAAGGAGGAGGAAGCTTGACGCGGCGGCGGAGGAAGGAGGAAGGAAAAGAAAAAGGAAAAAAAGTAAAAGAAAAAGAAAGAAAAAATAATAAAATAATAAAAATTTTGATTTTTTAAAAATACAAATAATTAAAAATTCATTTAAAAAATAAAAAAATAAAACTAATTTTTTGGTCAATTAAAAATATTAAAATTCAATTTTTGATAATTTTTCTCAAATAATTAAATTAGCTAACGAACGGTGGAAAATATTTTTCATTAAAAGTTTAGGTTTCGGCCGAACATCGGAAAATAGAGTCATTTTCCTAGAAAATGACTTCTAGAAAAATGTTTTCTAGAAATATGATATTTTCTGTGAAACGAACGGACCCTTAGACAACATGATATTTCTTGAAAAAAAAATTCAAAGTTTACAAAATGATTTTGATTATTTGAAGGAAAGTCGTGATTTTTTTATCCAAAGAAAATGAGAGTTTGAAAAAGGAATTTTCAAATAGTACTACAAAATTTTCAAAAGGTTCAAAAATCTTGGAACACATTCTTTCTACTCAAATCCCTTATTACAATAAATTAGGGTTGGGTTTTAATAAAGAAAGTGATCTTTTGATTGATTTTCCAAAAATCAAGGAGAGACTCAAATAGAGACCTCCTAGACTTACTTACAAAAATCATTTTCAAAGAAGTTTCACAAACTTGTTGGTCAAAGTGCTCTTAAATGTTCAAAGTGTGGAGACCTAGAACATTTTGAGAATGAATGTCCTAAAGTCTAGAGACCCATTAAGAAAAATCGGGCAAAAACAATTACCACTAACTTTTCAAGTGATAACTCCATTTTAGATAGAGTATTTTAACTTATGTAAGCTTGATATTTGGTAATTGATATATTTTGGATGAATTTATTTGCTACTCTTGTAATTGTACTGAATTTTGTAGGAAATATGACTTGCATATTTAGAAGAGATCGTGTGCGTCATTTGCAAAAGATGTGAGGATCAATGTGTAATTTTTCCATGTATCTATGCTGGATTTGCAAATCAATCGTGCGCCTCAATATTTTCCAAAATATTCCAATATCTCTAAGGATATTTCAATATCTTTAAGGATATCTATATATTTTTTAGAATAGTTAAGTATCTTTTAGAATATATTATCTTGAAGAAAAAGCAAGCCAAGACCGATGGATTTGACCATAATTGATGCTAGGTTCAAAGAAAATCAAGGTTATAAATCTTAAGAAGATAAAATCCTAATTTGTTGAGTTCCTATCCAAGACCTAATGGGAGGTTAACCTATGGCAGATTTTTGGAGGTAATATAAACCCCTCTTGTGCTGCATATTTCAGAGGGGCGAGAAGGAGCCTTTGAGCCACAACCAGATTTTAGGTTTTCTTAGTTTATTTCATGTTTCTATTTTATTAGCGGAATTGGCATATGTCAAGGAGAGAAGAAGAAGGCAAACCCGAATCTATTTGCAACTAAAATTGGTGGATTTGTTTTAATATGGCATTATTTTCTCTTCAATTTTCGTTGTTAAATTAGCTTTAATTATGTTCTAAATTTCTTTTGTTAGTGTTACAATGGATCTTAACAATGATTAATTGATTTTCAAGACCTATTCATGCAATATGATTGTTTTGATTGTGGCGTTCTCTATCATGATCTTAATGCTTTTAGAAGTTTGCCAACTTTTAAATGATTTTTAATGTATTCATGATACCGGGTGGAGACTGTATACATGAGAACTAGTGATATTGGTTCATAAATTAAATCTAGGTCAAGATACACTAGATTGTTTGTGTGGTTGCGGTAGTAGATCTAGGTTGGAATGACTTAGATTAAATCCGAAAATTTCCACAAGAACTTAATACTTTTAGGTAGTGTTAATTCACCTAAGGTTAGTGTGGGTTAACATACCTAATTAGAGATTATTATACCAAGGTCAGCTTGTAATCTAATTTAGGAAAATTTCACCAACACAATTGGAATTAATTTATTGCATGACAAGTTAAGAAAATTGATTATGAGTGGTTAAGTGAAGTTGGATACTCTAACGCTTTGTGATCTTGGTTAAAATCTTGAAATTTACCTTGATAATTTTCGGTTTACTTTAAATTAGGTTTATGTTGCAATGTTAATTAGCTTTCGAATTCTTTAAATTTCGACTCCTTTATAATTCAATCCTTTAATTGGTTTAGTTTACTTTTTACTTGCATTTTTGACTTGGTTAGCTAAATTTTTGGATTGATCACTTTCAGTAAGTAATTGGATAATTAGAGACAATCCTCGTAGCTTTGATACCAAATTGAGATTTGTGAATAAAGAGAAAAATAATATTTTGTTTATTGACTAATGAGTAGTACACATGCTTATTTCTAGGCTTTACATAACGACTATCTAAAGTAACAAATAAGAATAAATTAAGGAGAATACATAGAATCACATAATCATAAAATATCCTAAATATATCTCTTTAACACTTGGCGTCCCTTTTCTCTATTTACTACTACTTTTCTCCGGCACCGTCTCAATTGTGATTCATGGTCAACTGCACAGTCCGGTATTAGTAGTAACAAATTGGTATCAAACGGAGGGCCTACTTTAGAGCAATTTGTGGCTTTTGTTAATTGTTTGTCTGATTGCTTCTGGGACTGTGATTGTGATGGATCCCGCGGAAGTTGAGGTCGAGAAAATTTAACGGAATGAATAGCTGGAGCATGTCTTGGATAACGATGCGTGTTTTGCTGGTGACCCAAGGTTTGGCTAAAGTATTCCAGAGTAAAGAAAATTCATCTGCAACTATAATGCATTGCCGTTAAATTTGTCTTATGAGGTCATGTTGGAGGTGGCTAAAGGGCTGGCGCTATTGAGGTTTGGGCTAAGCTGGAAAGCCTCTATGTGACAAAAGGCATAAACTGTTATATATATTTAGATTATTTGTGATATTCTGGATATTTATATTTAGATTATTTAACATGAACAATCACTTGTCCCTCTTGAGAAGGATCTGGATGTTTGAGGGCACGTCGATGAGAATCCACCCAGACGAGTTTGACAAACTCATCATGGATCCGAAGAATGTTGAGGAAAGACTATATGGCAAAGGCCAGGCCATGATGTTTGCTGGCTTCTCTATTGGACTCATGTGAGAGCCTTTGTGATTCTCTAACGAGACGGCGCGACAAAATCACCTTTGAGGAGGTTACGATGGCCTTGTCCTCAGAGGAATGGCATAAAAAGTTACGGGAGGGTAACTTCACGTAGGATGTAGCGGACATTCTTATTATTCGAGGTAGACGAGAGAATAGACATTCGAGCAACGGAAGTAAAAGCATACTAAAATTGTGCCTTAGAAATAGTAGGGGTCGTAGGTGCTTTGTGTATCAAAAGCAGGGGCACCTCCAAAGGAATTGTGCGAAAGCTGAGGAATAAGGGTGTGAAGCATGATGCCAGTAACTTTGGTGTGTCCAGTGTTGCTGAGGAGAGCATGAGTGGTATGGACATCATGCTGGGTGAGACCATTGGAAAAGTCCGGTTACAGAGAGGTATTTGATTCGTGGGGTTCATAGTACATGTCCTCATAAGAGTGGGTCCACCACTTACCAGTTTGTAGATGGTGATAGAATTCTCATTGGGAATAATGCAGCTTACAGAGTCGTTGGGTAAGGAACTGTAAGAATCAAGACTTTCGGCACGATGGGGTGTTATGCAAGCTAATAAAAGCTAGACACGTAACAAAGTTCAAGAAGAATCTTATTTCTTTGGGCATGCTTAACCTTATTTCCTCGGGCATGCTTGGTGACATTGGATGCAAGTACACCAGCAAAGAGGAAGTGCTGAAGTTCTTGAGGTGTTCTGATAGTGATTAAGGGCGAGAATGTGAGCTCTTGGTATCATTTACTAGGTGAGATCATGGCAGGGACTCCTACTGTTCCAATGGAAGAGTTAGATGTAAACATAATTCGGTTATGGCATAGCGGCTGGGGCACTTGAGTGAGATAGGAATGGTAATAATTAGAGAGAGGGCTTTGCTCAAGGGGTTAAGACGGAAATTGGATTTGTATGAACACTGCATCTTCGCGAGGAAAACTAGAGTTAAATTCAGTTCATCTGTGCGTAGGAGACCACATCCACTCAGATGTCCGAGGTCCTTTCCTTCAAAGGAAGGTGCCCGAGGTATGCTTGGTTTATTGATGTCTTACTGTTGTATTTCCTTGAGCATAAAGGAATGGTCTCTAGTCGGTTCAAGCAGTTGAAGACATTTATAGAGAAGTAGTCATGTCGAAGAAGCCAAGTGCACACACATACTATTCCGTTAAAGCTTAAATCCATACAGATGTTCTATCATCCTAGCTAGATGCTTGTGATCGAGAGGATTAGCTACTCTTCGCGAGTGTCTATTCTCCTTCCAAGATTCACATCGGCCACTCTTGAGGCCTCTTGTGTTGGCTCCCTTCATCTAAAGGGTGGCTCATAGCGTTTAGGCCTCTCTAGGCTAAAGCAGACCGGGGTTAGTCTTTGACATCTTCTTCATAGAAAGCGTTTTGCCTAGTCCGATCATAAGTGGGACAATAGAATGTCTCGCCAAATTACTAGAAGCATGCCCGGGCTTTCTGACTTATGCCAACGACTACAATTACTAGGAGTGGAATTCCGACCAAGCAAAAGCCTCTGAAGCTAAGAATGTTCTAGTGGAGAAGTGTGCAAGAAGATCTCTGTGATCGATTAGCTGAGATGATCTTTGAAATTCAAGATGAAGCCTGAAAAGAATTGGACAGATAATTTGAGCCCTTGACTGCTAGTGTCAGGAGTGAAAGTGCAAAGCAAGTTGAACAAACTGCCCATATGAAGTTGCCCTCAAGCTATGTAGTAAAGGAAACAGAAAGTCAGATCATTATCATGTTGATCAACAAACTGAGAGGGTAATAACGATTGTTTATCATGTTGTCAAAGAGATGACTGATCCCATGACTGATAAAGTAGTTGCATGAGGGGTTCAAACCTTAGAGCCAAGCTTTGAAAGGCAGAGAAGGGTTGATGACAATCTTAGAACCGATGTCAGGAGACTCACTGATGCCTTTGAAAATGAGATGAAAGTAAGAAAGCTGTCGATAGTGCTCCTGGGGGAAATAAATTGAGACCTTATGGGAACAACGGCCATATAAATGGACATGCTCCCATTAGAACTGATCCAACTTCTCAGGAGAATAATTTCCTGCTTGAGTACCGCACTCAACAGACTAGAGAAAGCTTTAGAGAGGTATCTAATAATGACTTTCGTAAGTTAAGACTCTTTCCTAGCTCATTATCAACACCAAGTTTCAATTGGTACCTCAATTTGCTTGTGAGTTCTGTTAAGAGATTGGTGGCATATGCAAGTCTAATTCCACACACATTTCTCTCAAACTGATCTTGGAGTATCCATGGCTGATCTAGCCAAGGTACACCAACAAGCCTAGAGAGTCCGTTGAACAATACTTAGTAAGGCTTGAAAGCGAGAAATTAGAGGTAAGACTAATCTTCCAGATGAAGAATCCCTTTCCCTAGCACAGGAAGGGCTTAATGTTAGAGCCAAGAAAGAAATTTGGAGAAATTTTAGAGATCTCTCTGAACTGTCCCAGAGAGTGATCAAATATGAGAACATCCTTAGGTAAGTAGTTAACAAAGAAGACTTCCCTATATACTTTTTGTGCAAAGTCTTGCACAAGCGAGGTTGATGCAGCAGAATTTGCAAAGGAAACCCCAGTGATTTGCGAGTTATTGAGTCTAAAGAATATGCAAGCTAATAAATCTTCTTGTCAAATGAAGAGAGGAAGTATTCTCTTGATATCAGAAAAAATGCCTAGATCTTTTACTGGCTTTCACTCAGCAACAAGATCAGGTTCGGGAGAAGTCGTAAAATTTCTTCTGATAATGAGCAGAAGTATGAAACATATAGGAAATGGCATGGTCCTCACTCACTCGACCAATGACTGCATAACATTCTGAATATTATTCAAGATCATATTGAAACTAAAGAGATCAGATTTCTGAAGAAGAAAGAAATGATGATAATAGATGAGGATCCCTTTGATTAGACTCTTGAAGCAAATATGTTTGATTTTAACTGCGTGTTGGTTAAAGGAGCTGACACATCACTTTCATGGCAGAACAATAACAAGCTATCGATCACTTGGCACACCACTGAAGCCAATCTGCTATTATTCGTCTCTTGGGGGCTGGGGTGCTCATATCTTTACTTCAAGAAGGTGCAGGGCTATCGACCCTGCGCAAGTGACATCAGACTTCTTCTCATACAACTAATCAGTGCACAATTTTAGGGGTTTTTCCTGCACAGCAATGGCATGCCATGGTACGACCTCATCACCTTAAAAGAAAGCATCATGCACTTTGGGCCAGATATACAGGTCGATGGAAGTCATGGTATATGGGACCAACCCAGAAGAGCACAATCATGAGTCTTAAAAAGGCCAAGCCATGCAAACTCCTACTAAGGGAGTCCCCTTCGCAAAATGCTCTTCAAGAGTCCACAGGAGCACATCCAACTCGGCATTGTCGCCTGGAATTTAATTGTGGGTTTAGTTGGAGGCAGTAGGCAACAGATTAAGCTCCAACAAGCCACCAATGCCTTGTTTTCACCAAAGACCATGGCACCTCATATTCAGACCCTTGCTCGCTCGACCCAAAAGGGGGTAACTCAGCTCCACCGGATCTAAAGATATCGGATAGTAAAGTATTTGACTCCAGTAACTTTGTGCTAACAGAGTGTGTCCGACACGAACAGAATGTATGGTTTTGTAAATCAGAAAATCGAGCAATATCTCATTCAGGCTTCTTTAGCTGAGACCAAGGGACTACCTAGTGCTGGAAATAGCTCAAACCCAGAAACTTCACTCGGCCTCCTGAAAATTCCGCACCAGGGTACGCAGAGCAAGCCACAGAAGTGGCTAAAAAGCTGCCCGAAGAAAGGTACTGAAGTACCAAAATCAAGGTTGGCAAATGTTGGCCATCGATGATGTTGGATTATAATGTCTCAGTGCCGCTGTTTTTCTGTTCTGTTTTACTCTGTTTTCCTCTGTTTTTTTTTTTTATTAAAAAACAGCCAAGTGCATTTAGTGTTTTTTTTTGCTATTTTCTAGGAAGTAAATTAGCACGTTTAGGTGCAATTATATGCTGCACATGTGTGTGGTTTGTAAGCAGTTATTGTTCTTGTTTAAGTTGTCATGTACTTGACAGTTTCCTTAAAAAACTGACGTACGCAAGTTTGTGCTCTGTTTTCTCTGTGCTTCTCTTCCTCTATAGCTTTTGGTTTTCTGTTTTCTTGTTTACTGTTTTTGATCAGTAACAACAGTGGTATCAGAGCATGAATGATCTTGAGGGACTGTGAAGTGAAGCAAGTATCGAAGTGTAAAGAAGTTAAAGGGTGATGGAGACAGGGTCGAGTGGTTTCTCTGCGATGGCTTCTCCGGTATTTACTTGGAGAGAATTATCAAGCATGGGCTGTTAAGATGACATCATTTTTGGAGGGTCATGATCTGTGGGAAGCTGTGGAGGATGATTATGAGGTTGCTCCACTTTCAGACAATCCGACCTTGAATTAGATAAAGTACCATAAAGAGAGAATCACAAGGAAGGCCAAGGCAAAGTCATGCATGTACGCTGCTGTTTCACCCACTATCTTCACAAGGATCATGAGATGTGATTCTGCAAAGGCAATATGGGATTTCTTGAAGGATGAATACGAGGGAGATGAGAAGATAAGAGGCATGAAGGTGCTGAATCTCTTGAGGGAGTTTGAGAGACAGCGGATGAAAGATTCGAGTCGGTGAAGGAGTACTCGATAGGTTGGTTGGGATAGCTGAAAAAATCAGAGTTTTAGGGACTGACTTGAAGGATGAAAGGCTTGTTCGAAGATCCCGGTGTCTCTTCCGAGAGAAGTTCGAAGCCACCATAGCATCTCTGGAAAATACAAGAGACTTAGCTGATATAAAGCTTGCAGAATTGTTAAATGCTCTGCAGGCACAGGAGCATAGAAGACTGATGAGAAGAGAAGAGTTTGTAGAGGGTGTGCTGCAAGCTAGAGTGAAGTCAAATGATGGAGGCAGAGGGAAGAAATGGATTCAGTCCAGAGAAAATGCCGATGACTCTAAGTTTGTAACAAAAGAAGGAAACTCTGGTGGGTATAGCAAATGGAAGAAGAACAAAAAGCCTTGTCAATACTGTGGTGGAACTAATCATCAGTTTTTTAGATGTTGGAGAAAGCCTGATGCTAGGTGCAGAAGATGTCACAAGTTAGGTCACATGGAAGCCATCTGCAAAGAGAAAAATTACTAGCAAGCAGGAGAAGCCCAGGTAGCAGTGAATGAAACTGAGGAAGAGCACTTGTTTATAGCTTCTTTTTCTGAATCTTCTGTTGGGAATGATGCATGGCTGGTGGATAGTGGCTGTACCAATCATATGACTGGCAATTCGAAACTGTTTAGGATTCTAGACAGTCGATCGGGTCCAGTCGAATTGGCAATGGACGGTATATCGAAGTGCAAGGGAAGGGTACAGGCTATTGAAGGAAATCGGGAGGTGAAGCGATCGGTGATGTTCTTTTTGTGCCAAATATTGACCATAATCTGTTAAGTGTTGGTCAATTAGTTGAGAAGGGCTATAAAGTGAAGTTCGAAGGGAAGGAATGTCTTATTAATAATCCGGATAGCAAAGAAGTGCTAAGAATCCCAATGAGGGACAAGAGTTTCATGTTCAAGCCACAAGAGATGCAACAAATGGCTTTAAAGTGCAAAGAAGAAAATGCGAGTTATGGCATAAAAGACTTGGGCATGTTCACGGGAAGAGCATGTCATTTATGCGGAGAAATAGCTTGCGCGATGACTTGCCAAGTTTGGAGGAGGAATTTCCACGTCTGCGAACTTGTCTTCTTGGCAAGCAAGTCAGATTTCCTTTCAAAGGAGGAGGCTGGAGAGCATGTGAGAAGCTGCAATTAGTCCACATAGATTTATGTGGACCTATGTCTGAGTCTTCTCTCAATGGTAGCAGGTATTTCATTACCTTCACTGATGATATGACTAGGATGAGTTGGATTTATTTTCTGCGAACCAAGTCTGAAGTTGCTGATGTGTTTGTGAAGTTTAAAGCCTTAGTTGAGAATCAGAGTGGGAAGAAAATTAAAAATGCTCGGTGTCGATAATGGTTCTGAGTATACTGCTCACAAGTTTAAGTTGAATTGTGAGCAAACAGGAATTGTGCAGCAGTTCACTGCTCCCTATTCACCTCAACTGAATGGGGTCAATGAGAGGAAAAATAGAAGTATTATGGAGATGGCCGATGTATGATGCGGAGAAGATGTTGCCTAAGAAGTTAGTTCTGGGCTGGCTAATATTGCGGTGTTCTGTTGAACAGTTTGCCCACAAAGGCCTTAGAGAGGTCAACACCTTTTGAAGTCTGGTATGGTGTTAAACCTTCTGTGAAAAATTTGAAGGTTTTTGGGTGTTTGTGTTATACTCATGTTCCTGAGGTCAAGAGGGACAAGCTGGATAAGAAAGCAGAGCTTGGAATCTTCATTGGATACAGTCTCCAATCTAAGGCTTGCAGAATTTTTCACCCTATGACAGGGAAGGTGACTGTAAGCAGAGATGTTGTTTTTCTAGAGGAAGATGAGTGGAATTGGATGGAAGGAAAGAGTGCAGAACAACAACAGTTCGAAAAACAACCTGCAATAGATGTAGAGGTTGATGAAGTTATAGATGGATCGGAAGACAGTGTGGATGATTTACTAGTGAGAGGCACAAGGTCACTTGCTGAAATCTATGAAAGAAGCAATGTGGCAATGCTCGAACCATCTAACTTTGTGGAAGTTAAGGAGGATCAGAGGTGGATTGCAGCAATGCAGGAGGAGATTTCTATGATCCAGAAAACCACATATGGGAGCTTGTTGACGAGACCATCCGATAAGAATGTGATTGGGGTTAAGTGGGTGTTTAGAACAAAACTTAATCCTGATGGTTCTGTTAATAAACACAAAGCTAGACTGGTGGTGAAAGGCTATGCACAAATATGGGGAGTAGACTATTCTGAAACATTTGCTCCCGTTGCACGACTTGATACAATAAGGCTACTGTTAGCTATTGTAGCAGAGAAAGGGTGGCCTATATTTCAGTTAGATGTCAAGTCTGCATTTCTGAATGGAGAGCTTGAGGAGGAGATTTTTGTTGAACAACCTGAAGGCTTCAGTATCAAAGGGCAAGAAGAGAGTGTATACAAGTTGAAGAAAGCTCTATATGGACTGAAGCAGGCTCCAAGAGCTTGGTATGGGAAGATAGATCGATATTTGCAGGATTTTGGCTTTGTAAAAAGCTTAAGTGAGTTCACTCTTTATGTCAAGAAGGTGAATCACAGTGTTGTAATTCTGTCACTTTATGTAAATGATCTATTAGTGACGGGAATGATATGGAATTGATAGAGAAGGTGAAGCAAGATCTATTTGCAGTTTTGAGATGTCGACTTGGGAAAGATGGCTTATTTTTTGGGTCTGGAAGTCAAACGGGCTTCATATGAGATCTTCATCCATCGAAAAAAATACATTAAGGAAATTCTAAAGAAGTTTCAGATGGAAGATTGTCGAAGTGTAAGCACTCCTATGGCTGCTAAAGAGAAGCTGCAAAAGAATGATGGAACAGATGCAGTAGATGCTTCTATGTATAGAAGTCTAATTGGGTGTCTCATGTATCTTACAGCAACCAGACCAGATATTCTATTTGATGTGAGTGTTTTATCCAGGTTTATGAGTAGTCCTAGTCAGTTACATTTGATTGCAGCAAAAAGGGTATTGAGATATCTCAAAGGAACATTGTTCTTTGGTGTGAAGTTTAAGAAAGGTCGAAGTTTAATTTGCAAGGATTTTCGATAGTGACTGGTTGGTTCAAGATGACATGAAGAGTACGTCTGGATATTGTTTCAGTTTTGGTTCTGCTTGTTTCTCGTAGTGTTCTAAAAAGTAAGAGATTGTAGCTCAGTCTACTGCAGAGGCTGAGTTTATAGCAGCTACTGCAGCTGCAAATCAAGCTTTGTGGCTAAAGAAGATAATGAAGGATTTGTGGTTGAATTCCAATAATTGCATTGAAGTTAATGTGGATAATCAGGCTGCTTTAGCAATATCTCATAATCCAGTTTTCCATGGCAAAACCAAGCATTTTAAAGTCAAAATTTTCTTTCTGCGTGAGGTGCAACAAAGTGGCGAAGTTAAGTTGGTCTATTGCAGATCTGAAGATCAGCTTGCAGATATGTTCACAAAACCACTTCAAGCTGGAAGATTTGAAGTATTAAGAAAGAAAATTGGAGTATGCAGCAGCAATTGATCCAAGGAGGAGTTTGTTGGATTACAATGTCTCAATGCCGCTGTTTTTCTGTTCTGTTTTACTCTGTTTTCCTCTGTTTTTTTATTAAAAAACAGCCAAGTGCATTTAGTGTTTTTTTGCTATTTTCTAGGAAGTAAATTAGCACGTTTAGGTGCAGTTATATGCTGCACGTGTGTGTGGTTTGTAAGCAGTTATTGTTCTTGTTTAAGTTGTCCTGTACTTGACAGTTTCCTTAGAAAACTGACGTACGCAAGTTTGTGCTCTGTTTTCTCTGTGCTTCTCTTCCTCTATAGCTTCTGGTTTTCTGTTTTCTTGTTTACTGTTTTTGATCAGTAACAACAGATGATCATTGTCAGCAGGCAAGGCGTGGAAAAGATCTCTTCAAAGAACTCGATTCTAGCGTCGACCATGGGATCGATTCTGAGGTCCTGAGAAATGGGACACCCAGCAACTTGAAGGGGCAGTCCGTTGATGTCCCTCAAGTCATGGGGTGCAACGTTCTGACATTACCCCTAAGCTTCAATGCTAAAGATCAAAATGACATCAATAACAACATGGAGATCGATCAACCAGAAATCATCCGGGTAGGAATTTTGAAGTCTTAACGAGTCTTGGTTTTCCTAAATCAATTTTAGAACGACCAAGTCATAAGATGACAAATAATCTAAAACCCCAGTCTAAATGAATGGTGTCGCTGTCAACAGGATAGTCATCGACAATAGCGCAGCAATCAATGTGTATGTTGCCATTATGCATGTTGCGAGCTCTTACCACATGTTACTGGTCAAAGTAACACGCTGATTAGTCCAGTCTTCGAGGCAGCAGATGATTATCACGCGACCTTTTTCTTCATGGTCCACATAAATGCATCGTTCAGTGCTTTACTAGGCATAGATCGGCTGTATGAAAATCGATGTGTTCCCTCCTCTTTAATCAACTCGTGCTTTTTATAATGATGATAAAATTTGATGTTACTAAAAAGCTAATCGACTGTAAACTTTAGCCAGTTCAAATCATGTTGAAGCAAAATTTTATGTAAGACCACGAGTGTTTCACTCGTCCAGTCCAATCTCCATGAGAGGTATTGCAAGGGGGATCGTTGCGTTGGAGAATTGGTCAACCATCCGGAAAATTCAACTATTACATGACCTATGCCCTATCACAGTGCTCTGGGAAACCAATGCTAGAGCCAACTGCAAGGGGGGGGGGGATGAACTTGATAACCTCCCTAAATCTGGAAAGCCTAGTCACAATCTAGTGGTAGAAGGTGCAAACAGCAATAAAAGGGGAACTCTCTCTACCACTTATGCTTGATGTTGAGATGCATGTGTGAGTTGTATTAAAGAAATCTTATATTAAAAAATTAGTGTGGTGTACAACAATTAATAGTGTTGGGTGGTCTTGAACCTTTCTTATCCCAATAACTAGCTCAAAGGATGAGATTCACACTTATAATTTGACCACCAACTCTTTTTACAATTGATGTGGGATAACCCCAGCAATCTCCTCCTTAGGCCTCCCATGTGACTGTTGGATCTTGTTAGGGAAATCCCTTATGATGTTTTGAAGATGACAAAATAAATCAAAGACTACTAACATGTTGAATGGTTAAGTAATAGACTATGCAGATGATAGAACATGTAAAGGATATTGTCAAAGTCTGAAGACTGCCAAACTTTAATGTCAAATTCTGTTCTACATCAGAAGTCTGCCCACTTTGAACATGAATGAAGAACCAAAAGACAGACTCTATGCTGAAGCTAAACTTATTCAGACTGTGTCTAGACCTTAAAGCTAAATCTGTTCAGAAGCAGATTATGTTCAGACTTACGTCCGGATTGTAAAATCTATTGCACTCAGACTCTACTTCAAACTGAAGACACTCAGACTCTACTTCATTCTGAACACCCTCAGACTTTACGTCCAGAATAAGACACAAGTTCAGAATGTAGCAGATTCAGAATGAAGCATGTTCAGAATGAAACAACTTGACAGAACGTAACACAAGCCCCAAACATAAAACGGCTAGTGATCTGGTTTGGATTCTACATCAAGATTGATTTGATTGACTCAATTTAATTAATTAACAATTGGATCTTGAAGATAAGAACTTTCTATACGAAGAAACTCTACTTATAGAAACCAAGATTCTGTTTGTATGGGCGATCAGAATCAATTTGGGATTCTACTTCTATCACTCAACGGCTACCAAATCTTTTAGATACAGATCTATCCAATGGGTAGATTGGAAGACGATCCTCTAAATACTGTCCAACAGCTAGTTTGGAAGTGGATGAGTATTTAAGGAGATCAAGGACCGATAAGCAAGTAAGAGATGGAGTGTAAAATTTATAATTCCAAAGTCTGAGCGATCTTCGATTATACACTCGTCTCTTGTGAGCTTAAACGTTTGTGATCGTGAGAGAAATACCAAAAGAGTGACTTAGTGAGATAGTGTGATCTACCACTAAGTGTTTACACTCAAAGTTGTAATCTCTTATTGATCACATAGTGGAATCCAGCCATAAGGTTGTTAGCGTGGGAGAGTGGAAGTAGACTTGATCTAAAGTCGAACCACTATAAATTCTGTGTTCTTATTCTCTTTCCTGAACTCCTTTATTTTGTTTGTAATTCTATTTAACTGTTAAAGTCTAAACTCACTCAAATTTTGTTATTCTTCAGACTCAGTTTCAAAAGTAAAATATATTTACTGTTTTTTGCGAAAAATTATCTTCACACCTATTCACCCCCTCTAGGTGTTCGTACTAGCACTTTCATATATAAATTTTATTGGTAATGCAGCTCTAATACCAATCGTTGGGAACGCACAGTAGAAACTCGAAACCTTCATCTGAGTAGATCGCGAAGAGAAAACTCAAGTCCGAGCCATTTAATGTATTTAGTTGAACCTCCATTTACTCAAAAACTTAAGTCAATGGGTTATGAGCCAAGTAAGATACACATTAATTACTCCTTATTACACTCATTACCAAATGTGAGATTTTTTTAACATAACTTACGTGTATCATAACAATCTCCCTTTCACATATAAGCTCAAATGTTAGATCCGCTCCTCTTAATTTAGTTTTCATTTTTCACTAAGATATATCAACTTGAATCCCCATGCCCCCTTCATCACTAGTCTCTTTCTGTAGACCGAATGGTGAAGTCTACCCCTAGGCTCACATTGCTACACCGCAATGCTTACTGCCCGAAAATCACATTAGTCATGAAATTCCTTCTTTAAGGTATTTACCAAACACTAGAATAGATTAGAGGCCCACCAATTTACCATCGATTCTGATGCCAATTTTTTGGAGAGTGCAACAGAAGCCCGATACCTTCACTTGGAGGGATTGCCAAGAGAAAGTCAAGTCCAAGTATAAAGGTGGGTCCAATTGAATATGTTAACAAACTTGGATTTGGCTTCCTCTTAGCAATCTCCCCAAGTGAAGTTATTGGGCTTTTACACAGCACTCCCAACAACTGGTTTCAAAGCCTAAGTTACCAATAAGTTTCAACCCAACAGTCACACAGAATATATGAATTATTACTACTCTAACATTGGCGGAGGAAGCCCAATGAAATGCAAGTTTAAAAGGCTTGAATCCATATAATAATTCATATTAAGAAATCAATGGGAGGCTATGTTTGGCCTAAACGAATAAGGTTTCTCCCTAGTTATGTGGCAGCAACAAAGAATGATCAACAAGAGATAGTAGCAAAAAAGAAAGAAGGAGCAAAAAATCTGGAAAAGAGGATATTGTCCATGTTTCATCAAACTAATGATCCAAAATTGATTTATGGATCAATTGAGCTGAAATTTTCTCAACATGCTCGCGACATATTGTTCTTGAATTTGATTAGTTTGCTTTTCATTTAGATCTCCCTTCATTAGGTCTTTCATAGGTACAACCAAACTTGTGTTTAGGTAAGATTTATCATTGATCTCTTATGAAACTCATGTATATTATCAAGAATTGTGTTCTTGATATTGTTGCCACCATGTGCTTTTAGGATTAGTGAGAGAATAACTATGTTCACCCAATGTTGTTCATAGTAAAAATTTTGTGTGGACTTCGGTTCCATCATTTTTTATTTTCTTTCACTAGGGAGGTTTTTCACATAAAATTGCCTAGTGTTTATGGGTGCTTGGTATTTATATTTTAGTAGATATATTACTTTATTTTCTTGTTTCTATTGTAGCTAACAAGTTCACCTAAAGGGGGTGAATAGTTTATTTTAGCAAGTTGACAATTGTCAACACTTGCTAAAGTAATATATCTACTAAAATATAAATACCAAGCATCCATAAACATAAGACTAATAGTGACAATTTGCACATAAGACTAATAGTGATTCGGCTTAAATCAAGCCTACATCCACTCTTCCATGTTGACAATTGTTGACATTTAAATTTTAGTGACCAAGTCACTCATTTATTACATAGGAAATTAGAGATTAATTTTAACCCATAAACCAAAAATATTATAATTAAATAGCATAGCATATAGTTTTAGGAGCATTTATTATTAAGTTTATATTTTTTATTAATTGCATTAGCAGTGGATCGACAATGAATGGTTTTGGGGTTAAAATTTGATAAGTTGAGCCCACAAAGGGGAGCAAAAATTCGGCCAACACTGGGGGAGAAGTGGCTGAAATTCACACGGAGAACAGGCCAAAATTGAATTTAGTTTAATCCAATATCAGGCTGTATAATTTAATTAATAATAAGTCTTAAATGGTATGGTGCATTACAATATTAAGGTCTAAAATCAGTCCATGAAATCAAGGCTAAACCTAGGTTAATGTTATATATAGGACATTATGACTCACAAATAGAGCTTGGCAATTAGAATCTCAAAATACGTTAAGCGAAACACGTGAGAAGAGAGAGAGAGAGATAACCTTGGCCTTGCCGAGGCCAAGATCACCCATCATGCCGGTGCTCCTCCACGATAGCGACTGTGGCTGACCCAACAAGAACCGATGTCCCCATTGTCATTTGCTGCTCCACATATTGTTTCTTGCCCGAACCGACATCGTGCACCACCCTGCTGAGGAGCCCGACGTCCTATCGCTGTCGACACCAGGGTACTGCCGTCCTAGGCAGTGAGTCCCGATGCAAGCTCACCACCCCATCGTCCCGACCGTCTCGCTGCTATTTGCGATGGCTAAGCTACTCACGAAGAGCCCCACTGTGCTGAGCTTGCTACCCAAGTTAACCGAGGAGCCGGACGTCCTGCCACCCGTTGCTTACCAGCTCGGTGACCCGTGCTTGCTGCTGATCCGCGACTCGAGCCTGTTGCTGATCCACAAGCCTTGGCGCTAGTTGCTGCCACTGTCCAACGACCTAGCCGCTCGTTGATCTGAACTGAGCTCCACGCCGTTGTCTAGAGCTCACGACCAAACACCACCATCGAGCTGTTGCCTCTCGACGCCGATGATTGTTGCTACCCAACCCCCAACGACACTCTGTTGAGCCGAGCCACTACCCAACCCATCGCCATCCTCAATCGTGCCCATGATCCAAGAAGACATCCTTGGGCCAACTTTGGCCATGAACCATCACCACCCACCGTCGCACACGTAAGCTTGCCACCGCTAGCCACCGCTCGCCGTTCATCATCAAGGAGCCAGTTGCGATCTTAGTCCAATTCCATTAGTACAAATTTGGAAAGTTTATTTACCAAATTAGGTAATTTTTTATCTTTATCTAATTTGAAATATTTAGTTTCCTACTTTGAGTGATTTGATATATTTCATTAAATATTTCGTTAGATAAAGTACATCTACAAAATCTTGAGAAATTACCCTAAGTTAAGAAACTTAATAACATGCTTGGACGACCGTTTGATCTCTAACTATAAGATACGATGGCCAACGGTGCAGAAAATCTTCCATCCTATTCATAATCATTTGGATACAATCGTTGATATACCTGTTTCCAAATTTGAACAAATAACCTTCTATCAATATCCTTAACTACTTGGATATGATCATGGTTTATTTCGTTACCAAATTTAAGATAGATAGTATAGGTTTGTGGATTACATTATCTAATCAAATATTTATCCATTATTTGATTGCTTTTCCTAAAAAGAAAACTCAATATATAGATGGGATTTGATTTGATTTTTTGCTAGTAACATTACCTATTTTAGATTATATTGCATGTTATATTAGGTAATTTACTTATTCTGATTTTTAAAATAAAGAATCCAAAAATATTGCTCTAGAGTAAATTAGATTTCATTTCTTAATTCAGATTGCATGTTTAAAAATGGGGTATTTTTAATTCCGAATTTTAATCAAAAGAGAAAATACCAAAAAATAAAAATCATGCACATGTCACATAGAATTAGTTCACATGTTGGATGTCATTTGTTAAATTGCATGGTTAAGGCGTGACATGTTAGACTAGGTTCATTAATATTTGCTAGTCAGTGGATTTGGTCATACCGTGTGACATATAGTTTGCATCTTAGGTTACATGTCATATGTCATTTATTATAGATACACTTTTAATGTTATTGCCTTTGCATTACATGCATTGCTTGTTAGTTTTAAGTAGGGTTGAGCATCAGTTTAGGGTCAACTCTAGACCAACCTTGGATCGGCCCAACCCAGCTAGTCCTAGTCCAGTTTCTAGAGGAATTAGGCTAGTCCCTAGTCCTAGGACCCTCAGACCCTATATTATTTGGGTTGATCCTCAATTCTAAAAGTTTAAAGTTGATCCAACTCAGACCAAACATGTACTTAATATATATTATATACTTTTGTCTACTCTAAATTCTAATGCCTCCTACTATATTCTCTTCATAGTTCAATTTATTGTGTAAATTAGAATGTAGAAAGAAACCCCTCGTTGCTTGCCTTCGTTTCCTGACCTTGTGTATGTTTTTTTATTTATGGTTTATTGCTTTTAGCAAGTGTTAAATTTCTGTTGTTACCTTATATTATATTTATGTTTGATATATATTTGGGTTCTTAAATTGGTTTCTCAACATCACATTGTTAATAGATATGTAATTTGAAGCTATGTCCTTTTAAGGAATATAAAAAATGAAACAAAAAAAAAAAATCTGTTGCTCTTGGGTTGACCCTAGAACCAAACTGGATCCATAGGTGCGGCCCGATTCTTAGTCCCAAACTCAATAGAGTTGGTCCTCGATCCCAAATATTGAGAACCAACACTGTACGGATTGGTCCCTATGTTAGGTGCTGGATTGGCCCAACTTGGACCATGCTCACCCTTAGGTTTTAGGTCTCATTAAATAAATGAAAACCCCAAAAATTGAGTAATTACTTATTAATTAGAAATCATATCTAGTATTGTTGATTTGATTTTGTAGTTAACATTATAGATACTTTCATTACCATGAGGTAAGTCCTACAATTTATTTACCGCTTTATTGAGTGTTAAATTAATGATTTACGCACTTGCATGATCATCTCACATGTTAGAAATAATAAAATAAATCTAAGCTACTTGCCAAACATTTTTTTCATAAAAGAACAATATTGAAAGGGTATTAGAGAAATCTAGTATAACCAAACCCAAAATCTTTGGTTCATAGGAATAAAGTATTCATCCCAATACTTTACTTAAGTTTTTAACCGATCCACCATAAATTGATTAATGGCAACTCTTTATTGAAAATAATTGGTATGTTAAGTACTTGAACCCTAAGTTATGAATTGGCATAGGCTTAGAAGAGCCCGAATTAAGTTTAGACTTAATAATCCATTAGCCAAACCCTTAAGTGGTGCACCGTGAGGGAAGGTTGTTACAATCAAGATATTACAATAATGAGTGATCACACTCGATGTATGATAAATCTCACTATCTCACTCAATTACTCTTTTAATACTTTGGTTAAGATGACAAAACAATAGCCCACGAAAAAAAATATTTATGTGGTCGAAGTACACTCAGACTTTGGAATTCTAGATTCTGGACTTTATCTTATGCTTGCTACTCAACACGTTGGCCTCCTTTTATGCTCCTTTACTTTCAAACTAGCTGTTGGATAATCTCTAGATGATCATCTTCCAATCTATCTATTGGATAGATATGTATCAAGAAGATTGAATGGCCATTGAGTGATAAAATTTGGATCTCCGCTTGAATCATGATCGCCCATATAACCAAACTCTTGGTTTCTATAAGTAATTCTTCATTTTAGAAAGAACTTGTCTCAAAATTGATTTGCCAATCAAATAAGATGTTTTGCATTACAAAGTTGGTTTGCAAAACAATCTTTAGATTGAGTCAATCAAATATTTTGAAGTGTGAAATCCAAATTAGATCATTAGCCATTATATACATTTTGAACTTGTGTTAGGATGGGATCATAAGTAATTTTCTGAGTTTGAAGATCTTAACTTTTAATGTAAAGTTTGAAATTCTTTCACCTAAATAAAATCCACAATTTGGACTTGAATTTGAACAAGATCGAGATTGCTATAGGCTTCTCTTATACTTCAAGACATTTATTAGACTTACCAAACACTCGTGGATAGTTTTGTCAACTTCAAATTTCATTAGGAAGTTTTCTCAATAGTTTTCTATTAGGTTTGCACAAGAGTGGAGATTGTTTTGTTCTACTGTGTTAATCCAATATTGTTTGGGTTGTCATTGATCTCTCAACACTCAATTGGATGGAGAAGAAGGGGTTTCCAAGAAACCTCAGTGATGAGTGACCTAGTTGGGTCGACACTTCGTCTGAGAAATCCTAGATAATATTAAAAGGTTAGCCACTTCATGACCGAGTAAAAGGCTACAAGGAGGAATTGGCTACAGTATGGATCAACACAAAGGAAAGGATCACAATCACAAGTGTAACAAATTTATTTAACTTTGCCATAATGAAGGGATAGTGACACACTGCAGTCTGAAAGTGCTAGTATAAACACTTAGAGGGGGGTGAATAGGTGTAAAAACGAATTTTATAAACCTCAGCAACTTAATTCAACTTATATAGCAACGGAAGACTTAAGATTTAGAAGATCTGCAATAATATATATAAGACTACGATTTAAGTAAAGAGATAAGGGAAAGAGAATTGAAACACGATATTTTATAGTGGTTCAGCTTAGACCAAGCCTACATCCACTCTCCCGCACTGACAGCCCGCCGGTTGGATTTCACTATGAATCAAAAGAGTTGTTACAATCACACGTCCTTGATTCCACAGTGTAGGGACTCTGCTACACTTCCTCAATGTCTCACAAGTATCTAATCCCTCTTTTGAGTACAAGTTTACACTCAACAAATGAATCAGCAAAGAACTAGAAGCTCAGACTTTGGAATTTTTCTATCTCGCACTCTCTCGAATAACAAGAGCATCTTCTTTATATACTCCTCCATGCCTCCATAACCGTTGGCACCTTCCAAAGGAGTTCTTCCAATCTAACCATTGGACAAAATCAATTAGAGAGATCTCGAGTTGTTTAAGGAAAATGAAGATAGCCCACCAATCTTGCTCGCTCATACAATCAGGATCTAGGTTTCCATAAGTAGAACCTTCCAAGTTTACTTTGCCAATCAACGGATCTGAATTACTTGAATTATTTGCAATACGAATAATAGATCTTTAGATGCTATCTCCAACCGTGAGATAATCTTCAATCAAACGGATCAAATCCTTAAAGATAAACTTGCATCTGAATAAGATTTCTTCATCGGTCTAGAAACTGTCAATAAGGACAGACTTTAAATCTTGAGTCTGGCGGTCTTCAGACTTTGATGGAAGGAAACATTTTATCAACTTCAAAACAAATAATGAAGTTTTCTCCAACAATCTCCCCCTTTTTGATGGTGACAAAACTTTCCCGCAGATTTGGACACTTTGACTTGCAAGACAACACTTAAGCAAACTAAGATTTCTTATAGATGAAAATTAGAGATTACGATAGAGATAGTAGCAATTCTGCAACCACTGAAAACGTGTTAGTCCTATAAACACAGCTATCTTTAATGTAATGAATAATAGCTTAAGTTGCAAGTATCATCAGTCCAAACCAATCTGAAACATGAAACAAAACCACACCAAACAAAAGTTAAAGTCCAACAGAAAGTAAAAATAAAGTCAATCAAATCTGCATAAAACCTCTCCCCCTTTTTGTCAACAGCAAAAAGTGGAGAATAGACTAAAGAGATGGATGGAAAATGGAGTTAAAATCGAGGCTGTTTGGGCAGGCGAACAAGCGTGAATTCTCCCATAGAATGCACTGTCTTCTCAAGCCTGTCAAAACTCTGCTTCAGTAACGGAAAATCTTCACCCTGCAAAGACTGAACTTGAAGCTTCAAGGCATTCAACTGTTCATGCAATGATACTGAAGTGGCCTTAAAAGCATTCTTGAGATCCTGCATCTCAAACCCCACGGCATATTGCTGCTTTCTGACGTCCAAAAGAACTTCCAACAATCTTGAAAAGTCTGTTGTCTTAGCAGATGCATCACTAGGACCAGCTGAGTCAAGGACGGGGATTTTGAGAATCGATGGAGCTTCAGCAGATTGTCCATCATGACTATCTTCTGGATTGTGCGAGGCATACACATTCTTAGGATCTGCTGCAGAATGACTCACATCACTAGCAGGCAAAGATGAAGAAATACCTTTTGGATCAACAGCTCCCCCATGTTTTAATGCCCTCATGTGGAGTAGGTGAAGTTTCCTCATCTGCACATGCACTAGACAGAGAGATAGCCAAGGTCGGCTCGAAAGAGTTCTCTTGACCCTGATCTTGTTCTCCTTCTCTCTCTTCTTCTTCCTCTTCCTCTTCTGCTTCTCTCCTTCCTTCCACTTCTTCTTCCTTTTCTCCTCTGCCTTCCTCTTCTTCTTCCTCTTCTCTTCTTTCTTCCTCTGTCCTCCTCTGTTCTTCTTCCTTCTCTGTGACTTCTCTCTCTCTTTCCTCTTCTTCTGGCTTTTCTCTTGTCTCACAAAAGCTGACAAAACTCTTTAGGTTTCTCAAGGCTGCTATGGTCAATTCATCCTCATCTTCTTCATCCTGCAAAATGAGAGTTCTTTTCTTCTTCTTCACAGGAGCAACCATGGGCTCCTTGCCTTTTCTTTTCGCAACAGCAGAGTCTTGTTTTGCTTTTGTGGGAGACTTTTCTTTCACATGCTCCAACACTTTGTTCAACTCTTTCAATCTCATCTTTGTCACCATTTTGAACCCAATCACCATAGGAGAGATGGTTGACAGGCATAATGGTGCAGAGATGTGAATTTTAAAGTGTCTAAAGAGCCTCGAGATAAGAGATAAGAGCAGAGTAAGGGAGTTGTCCCTTATCTTTTCCATAGTGCAATACATATGAAACAATATGGTGTGAGGCAAAGAGAATTTATATCCAGAGTTGATGGCACACATCAACTTAGTTTCCAATCGAGAAACATCTATCTTGGATGTAGAATTAGGACGAATGCAATTTATCACAATCTTATGCAGCAAAATGTTAGAGGCACTCATCCTTGAGTAAGAAATCTTGCCATCAACATTCCTATCTCTTACCAATGACAAACATGAGCAACAGACACATTAATTGGTTGGAAACTCGATCTTTCCACCCCAATTATGTCGGCCAGTGTGTCTGTATCCACCAAAAACTCTTTGTCATTCACAGTGAAAATAAAACTATTCGCATCCAATAAAGATAAGTTTGAATAAAAGTACGCAGTAAGTTCTGGAAAAACAGCAATGGATTTAGAATAGAATTGTTCCAGTTGTAGTAAAGCAAACTTCTCACGGAGATTGACCTTGATAGAATTAAGGAAATCAAAATCAACAGTTCTAGGGTTCATTACCCCTCTCTTCAGAAGTTTCGAATAAACCTTCTTGTGCCCTTTCGATCTAAACAAATTAGAGCCATCAGTAACGTTTGTAGCCACACCCGATCTAGGCTAAAAATGAGCAAACAACCTTTCATTGTCGTCCTAAGGTTGATTTGTAGAGCCATAGAATGGGTCACTCGGTATGTTCTCAAACGTTCTATCAGTCGTTCCTTCCTCTACAACTCCCAATTTTGTCCAAATCCCTCAAAAACAAGGTTTCATTTTTGAATCCTCTATCTTTTAAGAATTCATCGATTAAGGACATCGGTGTACCTCCTTTCTTCATATTAAAGTAGAGCTTATAAGCAACCTTGGGAGTCAGGGTTCTTACAGGTTCAGCATCCTCTATGACCTCATCTTCAGGTTGAGTCGGTGGAGAACGTTGACGATGTTGAGAAGGTTGTTGCTGACTCGAACGCAGTGGTGGAGAAGAATCTGCTTCCTCAGTTAAGTCAAAATGGGTAGGAACCTCAGGCATAGATCGTGGTCCCCTGCTTGCAATTCTTGAAGACTTTCTCGAAGACATTATCGCTTCAAGGGAGGAATTCACCACTTGCTCGAAAAAAGGAGATAACTTTTTGACAAATCGAGAGTGAAAGTGAAAGCAAATAGAAATTTTGTATTCTAGGGTTTCAGTGTAAAAACAAAGAATACGAGTCTCGGCAGTATATAAAGCAAGTGAAGCGAGGTAAATGAAATGTCGTAAAAGGAAAATAAAAATACCTTTTTGAAAAGGATAACTTCCCTTTTTGAAAATAACTGTCTTTTCAAAATTGATAAACTGCCTTTTTGAAAAAGTAAAAAAAAAACTTGGAAAGATAATTTCAATCAATTAGCAATTAATAAACAACCATACCTTTTCAAATTTAAAATTTAGAAATAACTCACCGTTGTAACTCTTGGTTTTCTGAGTCTGAACATATTCAGACTTTACCTTTTGAGTCTTGTGTACATCCAGACTCTATTGGGTAAGAGATATAATGTTCAGTCTGGTGCGAATAGACTCAAATAGACTTTTCTCCAGTGGCTTTGTAAATATATCCGACGGTTGATTCTTTGATTCAGTAAATTGGATCATAACTTCTCCATTTTAAACATGATCTCTAATAAAATTATGTTGAATCTCTATATGCTTTGCTCTTGAATGAAGAATTAGATTCTTGGTGAGATTAATAGCGTTGGTGTTATCACATCTGATTTCAGTGCATGAATCTTTGATTCCAAAGTTTCTTAGTTGTTGTTTTATCCATAAGATCTGAGAATAGCAACTTCCAAGAGCCACATATTCTGCTTTTGCTGTTAAAAGAGCTACTATACTTTGCTTCCATGAAAACCATGATACTGTCATGTTACCAAGCAATTGACAAGTACCAGAAGTGCTTTTTCTTTCAACTCGGCAACCTGCTAGATCTGCGTCTAAATATCCAAGGAGAGTAAAGTCTCATTCTTTGGGATACCATAGACCTATCTTCGAGGTTGTTGCAACGTATTTGATGATACGTTTCGCAACACTTAGATGAGATTCTTTTGGATCTGATTGAAATCTGGCACACATGCAAACACTAAACAAAATGTCACGTCTAGAAGTAATAAGATAAAGAAGTGAACCAATAATACTCCTATAAAGTTTCTGATCAACTTTCTTTCCTCTTTCATCTTTATCCAGCTTCGAAGAACTAGACATTGGTATTTCAGTCTTTTTGCAATTATCTAATTCGAACTTTTTAACAAGTTCTTTTGCATATTTTTCTTGGTGAATAAAAATCCCTTCCTTCAATTGCTTTACTTTTAGTCCAAGAAAGAAAGATAATTCACCCATCATGCTCATCTCGAATTCATCCTGTATAGACTTAAAGAAATTCTTGCATAGATTTTCGTTAGATGAACCAAATATTATATCATCAACATAAATTTGAACGAGTAAAAAGTTTTTACCTTCCCTTTTAATATACAAAGTAGTGTCCACTTTACCTTTGACAAAACCACTTTGGATTAAAAACTTACTTAACCTGTCATACCAAGCTCGATGTGCTTGCTTTAATCCATATAATGCCGTCTTCAATCTGAATACAGAGTCTGGTTTCCTTGGATCTTCAAAATCAGGAGGTTGTTCCACATAGACTTCCTCTTGAATAAATCCATTCAGGAATGCACTTTTGACATCCATTTGGAATAACCTGAAATTCTTATAACAAGCAAAAGCAAGTAATAAGCTAATTGCTTCTAACCTTGCTACTGGTGCATAAGTCTCATCATAATCTATCCCTTCTTCTTGCGTATATCCTTTGGCTACGAGTCTTGCTTTGTTCCTTACAACTTTTCCTTTTTTGTCCATTTTGTTCCTGAACACCCATTTAGCTCCAATAACAGATTTACCTTTTGGTTTAGGAGTTAGTTCCCAAACATCATTAACATTGAATTGCCTGAGCTCTTCTTGCATGGCTTCGATCCAGCTTTCATCAGTTAAAGCTTCTTCTATGCTCTTGGTTTCTATTTTAGAAATAAGAGCTACAGTGCTAGACTCTTCATGCATTTTGGATCTTGTACGAATTCCTTCATCAATGTTACCAATGATGAGTTCTTTGGGATGACTGGACTTGTACTTCCAGTTGCTGGTTGATCTGATAGACTACTAAACTTCTTCTTCAGTTGATTCTTCAATATTTGTTCGTTGTTGTTCTTTTGTAGTTTGAGCTGCTTCAGGGGAAGTAGACTTTGTAGAGTTTGGAGTAGGTCCAAATTCTTCAGGTTGAGTCTGGATCGATTGATTTTGTATAGAGTCTTGAAATTTGACATTCATTGACTTTTCCACAGACTGAGTCTTCTTGTTGTATACTCTATAAGCTTTGCAGGATGTTGAGTATCCAAGGAAGATTCCTTCATCTGATTTTTCTTCGAACTCCATGGTCTGTCCGTATGTTTGAAATAACATACCCTTTCTCATTTTGAACTTTCTTGGCATATTGTTTTCCCAATACACATGGTGTGCATAAGTCAGATTTTTGGTACTTCAGGTTGGGTAGTCCACGAACAAGCTTCTTTGAAGAGATCTTGGCAATTTGCTTCATGTTGATATGGCCAAGTTTTCGATGCCAGAGATTTTCTTTATCTTGAATTGAAATTAGACATTGAGATCTTTTTGGTTTGATATACAAAAGATAGATATTTCCATGTCTTTGCCTAGTAAAGGATTGTGAAAGATCTTTACTAGTGCCTGAACATATTCCTTCTTGAAAATTGATCTTGAATCCAGTGTCACACAATTGGTTGATGCTGAGCAAGTTATAGTTGAGTCCTTTCACTAAGGAGACGTTATTGATTGTGAGACTTCTTATCTTTACAGTTCAACATCCAACAATCCTTCCCTTGTTGTTTTCGCCAAAGGAGACTTTTCCACCAATTACTTGCTTAAGTTTAATAAAACAATTTAAATCTTCAGTCATATGCCTTGAGCAGCCATTATCCAAATACCATTTGACCTTTTTCTTGATAGTGACCTGCAATTAAAAAAGAAACTCAAGCTTTCTTTGGTACCCACACTTTTTTGGGTCTAGTGGAGTTAGTGCAATAAATGGTCTTTGCCCAATCCTTCTTAACAGGCCTCCAAACCAATAGGACATTCTTTCTCAAAGTGTTTTGAGCTGTTACACTTAGAACATCTAAGAGCACTTCGGCCAACAGGTTTTACAAAGAATTTTTTAAAATGGTTTCTATAGAAGACTTTTGTAAGTCTTTGTTTGATTATTTCCTTTACTTTTGGAAAATCAATTAAAGGAATAGTTTCAGATGTCATTCCCAAACCTGATTTATTAAAGTAAAGTCTTTGTACTGAAAGAATCTTTTCCAATTTCTCAGATCCCATAGAAAACCTTTTTGAAATGTTTGAAAGATCACTTTTTAAAAGTGTGTTTTCTTTTGAGAGAGATTCTGCATTTTCTTTTAAAATAATAAAACTTGTATCTAGATTTTCAAACTTTTCTTTCCATAAAATTTCCTGTTGCTTCAGTGTAGAATTCTCCCTTTTTAGCTCGAAAATCCTCTTGATAAAGGTTTTGAAACTAAGACACAGTTCATCAATATATTTCGAAACCTTAATAGGAATTTTAAAATTACTTACCTCGATTTCACTATCTGAATCGGAGTCTGTACTGATTTTTGAATCTGATTCTGATTCTGATTTTGCCATTAAACAAATATTAACATAATTATCATTACTCTCTTCGCATTCAGTATCACTCCAAGTTTCTGCTTTGAGTGTCTTTCTGTATTTCTCAGCTTTTCCTTTCTTTTTCTTCACCAAGAGACAGTTGGGTCTGATGTGTCCATTTTTCTTACATTCAAAGCAAATCACATCTTTATTGGATTCATCATCCTCAGCTGATTTGTTTTGAAATCTTTGAGAGCTTTGTTTCTTCCAATTGAATCTTCTTCCCTTTTTGTTCAGTTTCCTAAACCTCTTTATCATGAGAGCAAGTTCTTCATCGTCTATGTCCTATTCAGAATTTGTAACATCAGAATCATCATTAGACTTTAAGGCAGTTGACTTCTTACCTTTAGGATCTTCTTCTTCATTGTTTTGCTCCACTTCATAGGACTGAAGTGTTCCAACCAGTTCATCAACGGAGAGTGGCATGATTCTTTGTGTTTCCTTATTGAAGTCTTTACGTGATTCCAGACTTTGGAGAGTCCATGCAACAATTTGTTGACCTTCATTGGTTTTGAAATTGGCTGTCCCTAATACTCTAGACCGTTTACAATTTCTGTAAAATGACTAAATATTTTAGTGATAGATTATTCTGGTTTCATCTTGAAGGCTTCATATTGTCCGAGTAGAATGTTGATCCTTGTTTCTTTCACTCGATCAGTTCCTTCATAGGTAATGTGCAACCTGTCCCAGACTTCTTTGGTTGTTTCACAAGAAGATATTATGTTATACTCAGCAGGAGATAATGCCCAATATAATGAGTAAATTGCTTTAGCATCAAGAGCTTGTCTCTTGGATATCTCTTCTTGAGTCATATCGCTGGCTTCTGCAACTTCTTTTCCCCTTTCTGACACTGATGTAGCTTTAGGAATAATTCCTTTTTCTACCACATCCCATTCTAGAGGATCTTTCGATCTTAGGAATGCCTTCATCTTGTTTTTCCATATGCTGTAATCTTTTCCATCGAAATAAGGCGGTCTGGTGTTGCTTTGCCCTTCAACCAATTCTGGAGCCAACATACTAGCCATGGATCTTTAACTCTAAAGTAAAAACACTTCAATTAAATGAGTACACAAGCTCTGATACCAATTGAAAGTGCTAGTATGAACACCTAGAGGGAGGTGAATAGGTGTAAAAATGAATTTTATAAACCTCAACAACTTAATTCAACTTATATAGCAACGGAAGACTTAAGATATAGAATATCTGCAATAATATATATAAGACTACGAATTAAGTAAAGAGATAAGGGAAAGAGAATTGAAATACGATGTTTTATAGTGATTCGGCTTAGACCAAGCCTACGTCTACTCTCCCGCACTAACAGCCCACTGGCTAGATTTCACTATGAATCAAAAGAGTTGTTACAATCACACGTCCTTGATTCCACAGTGTAGAGACTCTGCTACACTTCCTCAAGGTCTCACAAGTATCTAATCCATCTTTTGAGTACAAGTTTATGCTCAACAAATGAATTAGCAAAGAACTAAAAGCTTAGATTTTGGAATTTTTCTATCTCGCACTCTCTCAAATAACTAGAGCATCTTCCTTATATACTCCTCCATGCCTCCATAACCGTTAGCACCTTCCAAAGGAGTTCTTCCAATCTAACCGTTGGACAGAATCAATTAGAGAGTTCTCGAGTTGCTTAAGGAAAATGAAGATAGCCCACCAATCATGCTCACCCATACAATTAGGATCTAGGTTTCCATAAGTAGAACCTTCCAAATTTACTTCGCCAATCAACAGATCTGAATTACTCGAATTATTTGCAATACGAATAATAGATCTTTAGATGCTATCTCCAGCCGTGAGATAATCTTCAACCAAACGGATCAAATTCTTAAAGATAAACTTGCATCTGAATAAGATTTCTTCATCGGTCTAGAAACTGTCAATGAGGGCAGACTTTAAATCTTGAATCTAGCGGTCTTCAGATTTTGATGGAAGGAAACATTTTGTCAACTTCAAAACAGATAAGGAAGTTTTCTCCAACACAGTCTACCATAGACCATAATGGAAGGAGTGGTAGAATAGTATAATAGAACTCTTCTGAAGAGACCTAGGTGTGTGCTTTGGCATGCCGGTCTGGGCAAAGAATTTTAGGCATAGGCAATGAACATGAATTCTAACTTTTCCAGTCTTTAAGGGGTCGAATGTCTTCCGCTTGCTCATGCCAAGGTGAAGAAGTGCCTATTTTTTGGTTATATAGATGGGTTGAAGGGCCAACACCTAGGGAATCATTTATCCTGGTCAATGGGGATATTACCAAACGTATAACATTCCCCACACTCGGTGCCAATGAGTTTTTAAGAAGAATAAAAAAGACCATACACAACACAACAAAAACGGTTGTTCTATTTTCATTGGAGTTATGGATTTTCAGTTTATGAGGGTAGTACGGGATCCATAGTTGGTAAAAAAATCAACTATATTCGTGCAGGAATCAACTGTATATTATGTTTTGCTAGAAATATGTCAGAAAAAGGGACATGTTGTTGCTTCTCTCATTCGTATTAATAGCTACTCTAGAATAAATGTTTTTATGTGGTGCTAACTATTAAATAACTCTCTTTGTACCTCATTCGATGATCCTTGTAGGATGTGGTCAGCGAGTACTACAATTTGGCAAAGGAACTATAGAAAATCCTTAGGAAATGCATCTAGTACTGTGGCCTTACTCTCTCGATGTTAGTGTCAACCCAACAGAATGTTTTCGTCATCATCAGATCCAAGATAAGCTAGTTTCGTAATGGACGAGATTGCTATTCTTCAACCAAGGAATAGAGAAGTATAGGAAGAGGTGCCTCAGGTAGAGACTCCTATGATTTTGAAGGTATCAAGGGAAGATACTACAGAGGAGACTAGAGTCAATGAGTTAGTAGGAGATAATGAATACCCTGCATAGCTATAATAGAGTATAGCCACGAGATGATGGAATAGATAAATTTAAGCACATATACATTATGGTTTACTAATATTGCATATGGCTTGATTGTAGGTGACAAAGTACAAATATATGAGCTATGGTTGTGCTTTAAGAAGATGGCTAGTGCTTAGTAGCCACATTTATCGTCTGCTATGAGCAAAGATATTGAATCTCCATGTGAGCTAGATATGTTAGTTGGTCAAAGTACTGAAGAGCGAGAAAATTATTGGGTGCAAGTGAGTCTTCAAATGAAAATAAGGGAATTCCAAAGTTGAGGTGGCATAGTATAGAGCACAATCAATGGCAAAAGGGTATATGCAACAAGAGTGCATTGACTATAAGATGTGTTTTCTCTTGTAGTAAGACATTTTTTCATTTGTATGTTACTTGTTATAGTTCCTGCGTGGGATCTTGAGTTAGAGTAGGTGGAATGATATTCTTGCATGGTGAGCTAGACAAAGAATTTTCTAGAGACAGCCCAAAATAAGCGGTATGACGCTTTCATGGCTAGTCAGGTTTACTTTAGGCAATTTCGTCTGGGTGCCTTCAAGGACACTAGCCAAGCAACCATCATGCAGAGGAATTTTACGGCTTCCAATACATTGACTTTTCCGTGTTATTGTAACCAATACTTTAGAAAATGCATTTTTCTATACTAAATTTATTTAGGGCGGCGCTATTTTCACCCTTTATATCGCTAAATTCACCCAAATTTCACTAAAAAGACAAAATTGACATCAATCATTCAATTGTAATTTAAAGTGGTGGCCCAAACTTAATTACTTTCCTCTTTATTTTAGTGATGTAAGATCTAATTGCAATAATTAAGATTTCACATGTTTTGTGTTTTTTTCTTTTGGGCATCCCATGTATATTAAAGGTATTATGCTTTCAATCTATAGTTATAATTTACTTATGTAGAAATTAGTTTTGCCAAGAAGAGAAATTTTTAAGAAACCCCATTCTTTTCAACGTAATCTAATAAACTTATGGATTAATTAACGAGTAGAATGTAGAAATTTCTTAACGTACACTTTTTTAAGGTAATAACTTGTTTATAAACTTTCATATTTGTCGTGTGTATCACTATCAAACTCTTTCTTATCTAATGTCTTTTATACACATCTACAAATAATGGGATGATTGATAAAACAAAAACAAACACAAAAAACCTCTATAAAGAATTTCTAAAATAAAATCTTAGTTATATTCTCCAATGTCAAGCTTTAAAAGATTAAATGTAATTGAGTCACAACATCATAAAATAATAATTTTTTTAAAAAAAATGCAAGTGAAATCTCATCATTTCGGATTGACAAAAATTAATATCATTCCTAAAGTGTTTTCGAAAAAAAATCCAGATAAGAAAGGGTTTGATGGTGATATGCACAACAAAAATAAAAATTTGTGAAGATAAGAAATGTTTTACAAAATTATCAATGTTAATATCTAGATTCTACTTGACAATTAACCTATAAATTTGCTCGACAACATAAAAAAGAATAAGATTTCTTGAAAATTGTTCTTTTTGGCAGGAATCATTTTACAAAAGTAAAATCAAAACATAAAAAGAAATTATAATGCCTTTAATATACACAACATAGCCACATTATGAAAACATAAAATATGTTAAATGTTTAATTAGGACAACTAGATTCTAAATAAAAGTTAAAAGAGAATAAAAAATAAGGTAAGTAAATAAATTTTGGGCTACCACTTCCAATGCAATGGAATGAATGAGGGCAATTTTGCATTTTCAGTGAATAGGGGGATGGATTTAGTTATACAAGGGCTGGATACAGCACACCCATTTACTAAATGAGTGCCCCAAACCCAAATTAACTTAGCCCTACTTTGAAAAAAAAAAAAAAAAAAAAAAAAAGTACATCTGCTTGACGCGCTATCGTGGATGTATATAGAATATGCCCAAACCGACCAAATTTGGCCAAGCGTCCCCCCATTGTCCTTATAAAGGCCAATTGCCAACGAAGCTTTCACCTACCTCTTCCCATTGAGAGCCCACGCCATGGCCTCCATCATCCCTCGGTTTATCTTCTTCTTCCTCCTCCTCCTGCTGGCCATCTCCGCTCAGTCTGTAAGAAAACTTTCCTCATTTTTTGTCTCTTCTTTTTATTATTATCATGTGTCTCTCTCTATGCATCCTCAGTCATCAACGATTTTCTTTTTTGTTTCTCTTTTCTAATGGATCTCCACCTTAAACGGATGATTAGGCATTGTCTAGATTGAGTTTATCTTTGTTTACGGGTGATGCCAGGACGATTGCGTCTACACGGTCTACGTCCGAACTGGGTCGATAATCAAGGGCGGCACGGACTCCGTCGTCAGCCTGAGGCTCTACGATGCCTACGGCGAGGGGATCTGGATCACGGACCTCGAGGCATGGGGAGGGCTGATGAGGCCGGGCCACAACTACTTCGAGAGGGGCAACTTGGACATCTTCAGCGGCCGGGGCCCGTGCCTCAGCGCACCCGTCTGCGCCATGAACCTCACCTCGGATGGGTCAGGTCCGCACCACGGATGGTACTGCAACTACGTGGAGGTAACCACCACCGGCGCCCACATCCCCTGCTCGCAAAAGCAGTTCACGGTGGAGCAATGGCTGGCCAGCGACGTGACGCCGTACGAGCTCACCGCAATCAGGAATCACTGTCCGGATGGGGTCGCCGGCGGCAGTAAGATCGAGCCTCATGTGGTGGCTGCGGTCGGTGGTGGTGGTAAGATCGAGTCGCACGTGGTGGCGGAGGCTGTGATGTAGGGATGTGGTGGACATTGTCATGGTAATTTAATAAATGATGTGTGATCTGTCGTCTAATGTGCATGTCCTCTAATTTGGTAAATCTCGTGTTTCTGGGTAACTTTCCTTCTTTTCACTGTTTATTTATCATGATGAGGACATGCCTTTTTAATGACCTAGTATTGCGTTGTATCTCATAAAATAGTTGACTGTGAAAGACAATTAAATGAATTTAGTCTTTATCAAACTAAATCCGACCCGATGGAAACCGCGTGACGAAAATCACGTGAAACCAACAATTTCGAATGCCTCATACTTAATCTAGCACATGTACTCCATAAACTACTATTCACTCTGCAATATGCTCTTAAGCACAAATAAAGATGTCCTCATCAACGATCTACCTTTAGGTGCAAATGTTCGACCATTGATAGATCGAAGGGGTTTGATTCAAAAGATGTTATCTAATGGCAAATTAAGTGAATTCATCGGGGTGTTTTCCATCTTTAATTTGATCTGATTCATAAATAATTAGATGTGATATAATTATCAAAGATCGGCGTCCCTGACTATTATTTAACAAAACTTCAGTCTTCAAAGGTTTCGTAGATCTTCTTCTCTGTGGAGTAACAATTGTTTTTTATGAAGTATATTGTTAAATCATATAAATACACAAAACACATGGCCTCGCAATACAGTGCATTGATTCTATAGTACACTATCAAACGAGTGATATTTTTTTTAAAGGGTACATAAATGTGATCAAAGAGGCTCGTCTAATTATCTTTATTAAAAAAAAATCTCCCGATGAGCATTTTTGCCTATCCGCGACGTGAGCAAATATCGTCTCAATAATAACCTTTTTCCTGTGGAGGTTGTTAATGCAGAGACAGCAAAATAGGAAAAATACAATAAAAAAATTTTATCTCAATTTTGACTTACTTTTGTATGTTTATAGTTTTACCGGTAGCATTCATATTCACATTGAAAAGATGAAATTACTCATCCCTTCAAATTTACTAATATCTCCATTAGGATTTGAGTGGTTTGGTTTTTAATTATTTTAAAGTTCCTTTTTAGAAGCGTGATAATTTAGAATTTAGGAATGATTTTGAAAAGAAAATGAGGTTTTCGTAAGTAGAATATAAAGAGAGCCGATGTAAAAGTGCATGGTAAACTTTTAAACATAAAATTTATATTTCAAAAGTTTTAAAAAGTAGAAAAGAAATATTAATAGTCGCCAGATAAAATAAGTATGTCTCCTCTGATTAGACTTGTCCTTGTTTTTTTGTCCATATGCGGATCCTCAGATTTGTCGTTCTGTCATTATTGACCATTAGTGCGATTGCGAATATGACCATGTGGCCCAGACCTAAAGCGTACCCGCTGTCGGGTGCGATTTTACCACCAGCCAGCTAGACTCCAATTGCAACCATCCTTATCTCTTTTTCTCCAAGAAATTTCCTCCATTTCGATTATGCACGTTGGCACTGCTCGTCCTTGAATAGTTACTAGTCTCCACAATTTTTTTTTTTAGTCGGTGTCTCCACAATTTAGGTTCCATATGTAAAATCAGTTTTTAACTTTCAATTAATCAATTAGATCTTAATTTGATCTTCAACTATTTGGTCATTAAGAACTATCATATCTAAATTTTTAACTGATTCTATTAGATCCTTACACTATTGTAATAAATTCGTTATAATCCTCAATAAAAAAAAATATGTCAAATTACTTGTGGATTCGCTTGAGATTGCAAAACAAAACAACAACATATATACAATTTCGTGGGTAGGTTATTCCTTTTGAGCAAATAATCTCACTTTAGAATTACTTTTTACGTAAAAATTCGCAATAGAGAAAGCAAAAAAGGTAACTACGGAAAGTTTGGTTGTTTTCTTTGGGAGCATGGCCGACTAATCATTATTTTTCTTCATTTAACCCCAACTTAGTTGAAAGCTTCATTTTTTTTTCCTAATGAACGAGAGATTTGGTACAAATTTGGGACTCTTTCCTAAATAAAGGGGTGATATTTAATTATTTTTAATAATCACAAGGGTTATGATGGAAAACCTTATTCGAGCATTTTGTCTTCGGAAATTCTCTTGTGATAAAACACAATGTGGTATAAAGACACATAACTTTGTCTCTTTTGAGTTAATGCATCTATAGATGGTGGTTAAGGTTTGTATCATTGCCTTTTTGTGGGAGTCTGATTCAGCACAACAATTTGTCAACTTACTAGAAACTCACTACCTTCGAATTGAGTTATTTCTCCTCCCAAGTCTCGTTGGATCTATCATGCACTGACGCCCTTTTACCAGGCCTCCCGGGTGTACGTAGTTGAATCAAATGAGCTTTATTTCGACCCAAAAAAAAAAAAAATTGTCAACATAGCTCGTATATGTCGTCATTGCATTGTGCGAAGTAATCTTTCTTGTTGGGTCAATTACAATTCTAATACCTGATTTTGGGCAATGGTAGTCTCGACTGACTTGCGATTGGCAAAACTAACTAAATACAACGAGTATTGTGCTGTCCATGTTTTAATCCACCAATCATAAAACTGGTTAAAAGAAGTTCCCCCCAATCATAGATAGGGGAAGGCATAGATAGATCATATAAAAAAAAAAAAATAGTCTCGCCAATTTATTTACCATAGCATTTTTTTTTTTTTTTTTTTTTTTGACAAAACCCACATAGCATTAAGTGGAATAACCCATACAGCCCACGGCAATAGCATCCGCACATAACAGATTCAAGAGAGGAGGGGGCGAATGAAGGGCCCAATTACAAGTCAAGCTATTGCTATTATGGGTCTTGCAAGCCCGGTCGCGCGATGTGTTCGCTTCTCTTCGGCGGCGAACCCTAGCGTGAGGTTGGAAAACGGGGTTAGCGGGGAAGGCGGCCTCGCGAAGAGAGAGCGATCCCTCCATGGCGGCTGTGTTCGGCAATTTAAAGTTTCCACCAAAGTGAGATTGTCGATTCAACGACGATTGTTGCGGTTTGAAGCCCTTGTTGCGAAGATGGCGGAGCAAGAAAGATAAGGCTTGGATCTCAACCTCGAAGAGCGGAGACGGCCACAACCCCTAAGGAAAAGCCATCAGTAAGTCGGCCTTGATAATCCCTGCAAATACAAGCTATCGTTCCATGGTTGCTACCCTGATGAAATGATCCATCGATGTTAACCTTCAAAACCCCAAGATCTGGGGGACGCCATAGATGGGATCTGTTTTTAACCAAACTCTTTTGATGCATATAGGGAGCTGAAGATAATCGATCTGCTTGAGCGTGAGTCAATGCCGCTTCTACAACCTGAGTTGGATTGGGATAAGTACCTCGGAAGACGAAGGCATTCCGAGCGCGCCAGATCTGCCACAGAATATTAGAAATAAAGGCCAGCTGAGGTAATCGATTTCCTTCCCCAATCGTGGAAACGATCCACGAGTCCAGACGCTGAATGTTAATTGGAAGGACTGAAACCCCGATCTCGGGAATGATTCCACACCCGTTGAGTCCACAAACGAGTAAGAATAAATGCTCTAAAGTTTCGGAGTCTTACTTTTACATAATGTGCAGCAAGGACTGTCTAATATGTGTCGTCGATACAGGTTTTCTCGCGTCGCCAAAGCATTGCTACGATGGACCGAGGAATACTCGGATTTTGGGTGCAAGCGGGCATCTTCCGGATGGTGCGCCATAACCGGTAGGAATTTGGTATGATGTTGAGGCATTTGAAGTTAAGATACCCGATTGTGTCTCGAGTGAGTGCATGGTATGCTGATTTGACCGTGAATGTTCCTTGTTTGGTTGCTGTCCATATAAGTGCATCTCGAAGTGAAGTTAGGCCTAGTTGGATGTCTCGTGATCTGTTGAATGATTGGCATGTCGAAAAATCTGTATAATAAATCAATCTTCCATGAACTGGTAGTCTGGTCAATAAGATCAGCTACTAGTGTAGGTTCTTCAGGGGCTTTAGGTCCATCGAGAATTCCCATAGGGAGCCATCTGTCTTCTCTTATATTTATGCATGTTCCATCTCCCACAGACCAACTAACTTGTGGTAAAATTGCATTCCGCCCGCATAATAAGCTCTGCCAGCCCCATGATGGGCGAGTGCCCTTGTTAGCTTTTAAAAAAGTGGAAGAATGGAAATATAAGCCCCTAAAAAACTTGCTCCATAAAGATAATGGCTGATGCATTAGACGCCATGCCTGCTTACCGAGCATGGCTTGATTAAAACTCACCAAATCCCTGAAACCCAATCCACCTAGTTATTTTCGGTTCGTAGATTTTTCCAACTCGCCAATGCACTCCGGATCTGCTTGTATCATTACTCCACCAGAATTTTGCCATTCTTTTCTCAATAACTTTACATAATGAGATAGGGATCTTAAACACAGACATGGCATATTGTGGGATAGATTGAATAACCGTCTTTAATAGAACTTCTTTCCCACCCTTTGAAATTAGTTTCTCCTTCCATCCTTCTAGTTTCAATTGAACTCTGCTCAACAGCCAAGAAAACATATCTCTTTTAGATCTTCCCCAGTTAGTTGGTATCCCTAGATACTTCCCACAACGCTGTAAAACTGGTACACGTAATTCACCAGCTAAATTTTCCTGAAGAGAGATAGGGCAAGAGGGACTAAAGAAAATTCCAGATTTATTGCGATTGATAGTTTGTCCTGATGCCAAGCAATACTAGTTTAGAATATTAGAAAGGTTCTGACACTCCATCAAGGTACCATCAAGAAAGAACACAGCATCATCAGCAAAAAAGATGCGATAAAGTAGGACACCATTGATTCAGCTTGATGCCTTTGAGCGAGCCCATATTCATAGCATTTCTTATTAGGAAGGATAAGAGATTTGCAATTATGATAAACAAGTAAGGGGATAAAGGATCTCCCGCCTCACCCACGAGTTGGGTGAAAACTCGGTAAATACTCCCCATTCATTTTGATAGAGAAAGATGGCGTGGAAATGCACTGCATAATTAGATGGACCCAATGAGAATGAAATCCCAATCGAAGTAAATAATCTCGGAGAAAGTCCCATTCAACACGGTCATAAGCTTTCTGCATATCTAACTTGAGAATTGCTTTAAAATGACGCCTTCTTTGCCTTGTCTTAAGCTGATGAATGACTTCCTGTACAATTAGAACATTGTCCTGAATCTGCACCACAACAAAGGCGCTCTGTTCCTCGGTAATTAGCATAGGCAGCAGGGGTTTCAATCGATTAGCCAGCACTTTAGAGAAGATTTTGTAGGCATAGTTGCATAAGCTAATAGGACGATACTGATCCAAGCTTTCTGGGTTTGGGGTTTTGGGGATTAGGGTTATAGCAGTTATGTTTAGAGATAGAGGTAATGTGCCAGAAGTAAAGAATTGCTGCACTGCTCTGTGAATGTCCACTTTAATAATTTCCCAATGCGATTGATAAAATAATCCATTTAAACCGTCCGGGCCTGGTGCCTTTGAAGCACCTAGTTGAAAAGTAGCAACTTGAACTTCTTCAAGAGTGGGTTGAGCGAGGAGAGCTGCATTCATTTCTACATCAACCATCTGTGGGCATTGTTCTAAAATCTGTGCGTAAGGTCTAGGCCCTGAAGTTGTATAAAGCTGTGAGTAATAGGTGGTAGTCATTGCTTTGATGAGTCCAAGATCCCTAACCCATTGCTGATTTTCATCCCTCAAGATAGTAATTTGATTGCGTTGCCTTCTTTGAAGTGTGGTAGCATGGAAGAACTTGGTGTTACGGTCTCCCCACCGTAACCGCTTTATCCTAGATCGCATCGCCCAATATTGCTCTTCCCTTTGCCATGCTTGTTGAAGTTCTGTTTTAATCCTCTGTTGATGAGATTGATTCAGAAAGTAGGTTGCTGATTTGATAAAATTTGTAACTGGTGTTCTAATTCCATGGCTCGTTGCACATTATGGGAGAAAATCGGCGACTCCAAGTGGACAAAGCTGTAGCAACCGCACGAAGCTTGACCGAGAGAGGAGAGTCCTTTCTCGAGACGAGTGCTAGGAGGTTTTAACGACCGATTGACATCCGGGATCCCGGTTCCGAAAAGCTTCAAAGGTAAAGTGTCTCTTTCGTCGACTCAAACGGGGTTTTGTATAAATAACAAGTGGGCTGTGATCCGATCCTACTTTGCGGGGAGAGCTAACACTTGAGCATTCGGGTAAGAAACACACCATTCAGCATTGCGGACAGCTCGATCCAAGCGCTCCTTCACCAAAGCTTCCCCATCTCTGTTATTGGACCACGTGTAAGCACAACCATGACAAGGCAGATCCAACAAACTGCAATCATTAAGGACCTCTCGAAAAGAAGAAAGGCGGTAAGAGTCTGCTGGCCGAGAGCCCATTTTCTCCCATCGGTGTAGAATTTCATTAAAGTCGCCAAAGCACACCCAAGGTAAGACATTGAAGCTACTAAAATGACGCAAGGTCTGCCAAAGATGCTGACGGTCATGAAAAACTGCAGGTGCATGAATACAAGTAATCCGCATAGATCTGGCATCGGAGATATCCAGACAAGTAAAATCCAAAAAATGCGGAGAGGAGGAGAAGTCTGACAGAGAGAGCCCTGCATTCCAAAAAAGAGCTAAGCCACCTGCAGATCCAACAGGGCTAACCAGCCTGTGATGCAAAAAACCGGAAGACCTTTTCAAGCGAAGTAGGACCTCATCAACATTTTTCGTCTCCATCAAAAATAACAGTCGAGGCTTTTCCTTTGCCAAAAGGGCTTTTAAGGATAGGACTGTCAGGGGATTGCCCAAACCCTGACAGTTCCAACTTATAATTTTCATCGCTGATTTGGTGACTGTTTAGGGCCAGCCACCGTCGCCTGTAAAACATCTTCAGACGCCTCCATAATTGGCATGTCCAACAAGAAAGAGTCATCATAGAGTCCCGAATGCCCTCCTGGTAAGTCATAGGGAGTAGAGCGCCTGGGTTTCTTAGCAGGACTTATCTTACTTATCGGTCGAATAGTTTTGCCTTTTTTAGCCTGATGAGTTGATGTTGGCCATTGCACTCCTTTCAGCTTCTCTGTAGCTGGAATTAAAGCGGTGGATAAGGTGTGTTGCACTCAAGGAGTGATGCTAGAGGTGTCGGTTCTAGTCTCACGTGGTGCGATTGGAGTAGTTTTACGTGGAGAGGAGATTGTAACAGAATGGGAGGTAGAAAAAGAGGAAGAGGGCGAATCTCGGTGGGAGGAGTTTCGGTATGGTTTCCTCTCTCTCCTCCTCCATAATTGATTGGCCATAGTAACACCGCCGAAGGGGCTGTACTTCGAACTTCAGCTTTTAACCGGGGACCGTAAGGAGTTTTGTCGGCATCGTGATCATGTTCTCCTCAAAAGGGATGGAGGGGCAAGAATCGCATAATGGCCCGCCGTCCACAAGAATAACGATAATGAGGTAACCTTTCGTACCGAAAATCCAACCACAGAGTTTGATTTTTGAATTTAATTAGTCGACCTACCTTCAATGGTGCAGATAAATCCAACTCAACTCGAGCGCGGCAAGCTTTCAGGGCGGAACCAGTGGCAAAATTAGATTTAACTTGCAAAACAGAGCCTACCGTGCTAACAGCCTTGCGGATCATATTATCAGTACAACATTCCAAAGGTAACCCAATTACCTGAACCCAAAATGCACATGTAGAAAAGTCATAGCAGTGCAGAGGAGTGTTGGCTACCCATGGTTTAAAATTTATAAGATGTCCTGAGAATTGCCAAGGTCCTGTGTCGAGAATTCTCTGTTTTTCAGCTTGAGACTTGAATTTGGCTAAATAAATTCCCGCTTCTCTCTGTATGATTTCCGCTTGGTCCAACCTCCATGCCCGCTTCAAGACTGACTGAAAAGCTGGGAAATTAAAGGAAGGGTTGGAGGGGACTTTACCAATTAACAGTAGCTTGCATTCCTCAACTGCACCAGGTGCAGGTTCAACTCGCCACTCTTCGATTGCTTTTTCTGTGCATAATCGGCCCAATTTTTGACAAAGTGCAGCGATCCGAGATGCATCGGGATCATCTTCAGTAGCCATCGATGAAAGGGTGGATCGACTTAACGGATGAAGGTCGGTAGCATCAAAATTATCGACATGCGAGATGGAGAAATAGGGAAAATCCGAAGGGAAAGAATGAAAACCCACCGGCGTGGAAGAAGGAAGATGATGTATGAATGGGTTAACGAATTAGGCCTGTGTAGGACAAGAAAAGGAGGAGATGATGAAGGATTGCCATTCGCATGGCGACAGGGAAGCAACTGAAGATTGCGAAAAGGATGAACGAAGAAGAACTCTATCCAGCAGATAGAGAGGAACTCGACAAGACGAGAGGAATCGGCCGTGTGAACAAATTTGGTGGAACATTTACCATAGCATTTGAGTGAGAGTAATTTGGTCTTTTCAATGAAAAGATTACGTCAAGTGTGTGAAAATAGCCCCGGTCTTTTGTTATCGGCTTTTCTACATCAAAAGTCAATACAAAAGCAAATTTGATCAGTTTATAGGCTCGATTTGCATTAGCAAATTTTTCAATCCAAAACCAAACTGATAAACCAATTAATACCAAAGTTTAGGTTCAATCCGGTCCGATCTATTGGTCGGTTTTTCTTGAACACTCTTACACCAGAGAAATTAACTATATATAAGAAGGTGTTCCTAGGCAGACATGCATCTCTTTGACCTAATATTTCAAAGCATCACCAAAGAAAAATTCACTAAATATTCATTTGATCAACTACGCATTCTAGCTTTCAGGGATTTGTTTTTTTGTCTAATTTGAGTAAGTACACCCTCCAAGAGAGACAGCTGCAACACTAAACACGCCATATTTGAGATTTTGCAAGCCCTATACGTCTTCACCACGTTGTCTTTTAAGTTGGGCTTTGGCTTCCAATAGCGCTCGGCTCACTTCTTCATCTTCTGGCGCTTCTCCTGCCAACACCTCATAGTCTTGTATCGAAGCCTCCCACCTCTCCATCTGATGGAAGAAAATGAAGCAAACATAGACTCCATGAGTACAAATTGACAAGCCCTAAGGTCATGTACTATTGCCCCAGTAACTCCCATCTTCTGCATTCAGAATTTGTTAAATTTGCGAAATGATAATCAACTGAGGACGGATTGGATGTGTTCACATTGAAAATTATGATCGTTTGGCTTTGTAGCGAAGATTGATGAATATTTCGATAAAGTGTATGAAATATTTTGCTGCGAGGTTATTTGGAGGTCTTCTATCAAACAATTTTGATTGCAACGAAAAGGCTTACCTTGGCGAAACAATCGGCTCTTCTTAATCTGGCCTTGCTGTAAGACGGGCGGACATTGAGTGCGGCGGTGCAATCCTCGATCACCTTCTCATACTGGCCCAGTTTGTTCCGGCACGCAGCACGGTTGCACAACAAGACAGAGTTATATGGGTCATGCTCGAGCCCTTCTCCATATGCTATGCAAGCCTCGGTGAATTTCTCAGCCTTGAAGAGGTCGTTCCCTTTGTACCGGGCTCCCGCCACGGCTCGAGCCCTCTTAATCACATAGTTCACTTCCCTGTTGCTCGAGTCCAGCCGAGCTGCACGTTGAGCTGCCTCCAAGGCATCATCAAATCTGCCTCAATCAAAAAAGCCATGTAAGTCATGTTGGTTAATTAGGACTGAGGGACCCTTAAAGTGACGGAAAATATGACATTCAGTACACTTCCTCAGTTACTTCTATCGATCCGCCCTCGATGAGGTCCATATAAGCATGATTTCCACCGTACACGTTTGTGTCATTAACGGAACTAGACGATAAACGATATGTAATTGATCACCCGATTTAATTATTTGGATAGTTAATATAACCTATTACTCGAACAACATATCGAAAATTTCAAGATTAGTGTGTGAACCGGATCTAAATGAGAAAAGACGCACGACATAGACTAGGGTAATGTCAATATCTGATGAACATAGACTTGGTTACTGATCACCAATTGAGGAGTCTATGGGGCTTGTAGCTGGTGCAACCTTGGCTTATCGGTCAGATCTTCCAAGATGCATGGTCGGCAAGAAAAGGGAGGAGCTGCTGGCCCATTGGGAACTTTTTGGTAGGTAAGAGGTCAAATTATGGAGACTCAAAATCCCCATCATTTCTTGTCTGGCTCTTTCTTTTTGGCCAACAAGCTTGCGCTTTTGAGCTGTTTGGCGATGCCCAATTTGCCCAAATCGAAACCGCGTCGAGCACCATACGAGACCTTCAGCATTATGCTTTATGATGGGCCCCTACGAGACTAATAAATGTTTCTTGTGCTTTTCCTTGGCAAATATGGTGTTTGGAGTTATTTCTATCTTCTTCTTGCTGACTTTGATGAACTTAAATTTGGCATTTTTCCCTTGGGGGTGCTATGGATTGTGCTAGGGAAAATGGAACTAGATCCTTTTGATTGCAATAATTAGGTCATTGGAATGTGACAAGGCCTTGTTGGTGGTCCTTAAAGATTGCATTGCAGTTGCTCCGAAAACCTTTTTTTTTCTTAGTTAATTTTCTAAAGTTTTCTACAAATTTCTTTCACCCTCTAGAACTTTCTTTTTTTGAAATTTATGTGTCATGCCTCTCCAGCTCCTCCCACCCTAAAAATCAATTTAGGCCTAGACTTTGCATCACAAAATGAGTATGATTATGAATCTAGGGCTGGAATTTGAATTTATAATCTTAGCATTCGAGCTACAATCCCAACAATGCAACTCTTTTTTTTCGATTATTCAACAATTTAACTCTACCAAGTTCACCACTAGCTATAAATTGAAAAGACATAAAAGTTAAGTGATAGTGGGATTAATCAATATTAACATGTTTCGACAATGACTATAGAGTATTGTGAGAAAAATTACGGACAAAGCAAAATCGACATTAGATGGATGTATCTGTTTTTACATTAATAAAACGGGGGGAAATTTCAAAATTTGTGAGAACGAGCCACCTGAGACTATGGCTTGGACGAAGAAGATGCCGGCAGTTGACGTGGGCTGTGTAGCTAAGAGGGTGGGAGGAAGAAAGAGGAGGAAAGAGAGGGAATTTAGAGTTCTACACTATGTTTGTAACAAGGGATTAGGAGGGAGGAGAAAAGGCTCTTAATACACAGTCATATTTGGATAAGGGGAAATATACTGAGGGAAAAGATAAAAAAAGGATTATTAGGAATTGATCTAGTAAATTTGAATCACAGGGATTTGTACGGTTTTATGTGTTCTTTCTAACAAATGTATTCTTTTCTCTCAGTTAGAACCTTATATTACGTCTATTTGTAAGTATGTCTAAGAATATTTTATCATAATACATTCTTTTTATTGACTAGCATCCAAACAACATCATAACTCAGTCCCCTCAAGTCCTTTCTCTTCTTTTTTTTCTCATAATTATCTAAATCCATCCTTTCCTAACTAATCGCTCTATAAAAACTGAATGAGGATACGAGAGTGACGAGGGCATTCGGACAAGAAAATAACAATTTGGTAAATATGTAAACAAGAGTCGTGGATAGGAGATGCTAACTTGAATCTAGTAACAAAACTTCACATACAAAACGTATGTATTCAAAAATGAGAATGCAAATTGATGGGTGCGCACGAAAATTGAGCGACGATAATTGAAAATTCCCGAAATAAGATGGCAATCAAAGAGAAAGGATATATATAGGAGGTGGGTCACTAACCTGCCGACGGCCAAGTCAACATGTATGTATTTATATATAGGAGGTGGGTCACTAACCTGCCGACGGCCAAGTCAACATGTATGTATTTATATATAGGAGGTGGGTCACTAACCTGCCGACGGCCAAGTCAACTTGAGCCCGCACAAGTAACAGACCAGCATTCCCAATCGGACCCAGGAACTTCGTACACTCCTCGACCTCGAAATTCGGACCCTTCGACAATGCCTCATCCGCATCTTGGTGCTTCCTCAGTTTCAACAATGCCTCCGCTTGTAGTGCAAAAATCTTCTCCATACATAAACATATACAGGAAAAAAAAGCCGTAATTCAGACATCAACCTTAAAGAAAAGATAAAGAAATTGCTCGATCCGGGTCGATGGCCGACCTGAGGAGCCGAGTCGGCACCGGCCGATATGGCACAACGGCTCTCTTTTATCAAAGTATTCCAATCCCTTAGCTTGCGAGATTCGGTGCATTTAGTGAGATGGGACTGGACCCTTTTGGCTTTCGCGATGTCCTCCGGGTCGGCTTCGGGCCCCGAGTGTTTGTAGTGGTACATCGCCTTTTCTGCTTCGCCTAATCTAATGCAGATGAGAAGGAACGTTTATCAGGGCGAGCGGTGTTCCATCGTGAGATCTCGGTGAAACAGGTTGGGAATATTCCGAGTAGATAATGGAAAGAATTTGAAATTAGGGAGGGAATTCAACTTCAAACTGTATGCTCCAAATTGCAGAAGATTTACGAAGGAACATTGCTCGGTAGGGTAGAAGTTACCTGACGTACAACGTCGCCAAGCGATTATGAGCTCTTTGATAATGAGGATCGATCCGAATGGCTTCTCTGCACTCGAAAACGGCCTCGAGTAGCCTACCCAAAGCCGTCAGAGCGGCGCTCCTGTTGCTCCTATAGGAAGCCTTATCCGGATCTATCGAGATCGCTGCGTCGTACAATGCCAAGGCTTCGGCGAACCTACCATTCTTGTAATCCTCGTTGCCCATTATCTTCAGCGTCTCGGGATCCATTCTCGTCGAGAGAGCACGACAGAAAGAAGCAGGGGCTGGCGATTCGCTAGGCTTTCTATTGCTATCCGCCGGTTTCTTCACGATGTTGCCCATCACGCTGTTCGTGTATTTTCCGTTGGGTGCCGGAGCCTCGTTCCTCGTAGCAGTCTTTGCGATGTAAGGGTCCGGCACGTTGCTCACATTATTTGGATTCGTCGTCCCTGGTTGCCTCAAATTGCCCAAGTTCCCGAAGAGCATTACATTGCTCGACGATGCACGGACAAGCGTGCTGCTTCCCCTAGCCTTTTGGTGATCAGCGATCATGCTTTCCAGCTCGCCCGATATGCCAGTCGCCTCCGGGGGCAGTCTTCTACCTTTGTTGCCATAGGTTTGTTTATGAGGATTCTTCATGGGACTGCCAGACACGGATGAAGGCAATACCATCGCCGTCTCATCGGCAACCCTGCCAGGGGCTTGCTTTTGGTAGTACATATTCGGATTCCCACGTTGGTTCGGATTCGGCCTCATACTCATCGGCTTAGGCGGGACTTCCGATCCGTTGGCATCGAGGAAAGTGGCCTCATCGGACCTGCTGTGCCGCTGTCTCGAACTAGGGGTGCTCGGCGATTTAGTCACATTGCCTCCGACGTGGCGCACAGGGGGGGGCGTCATCGACCCGGTGGAGGTCGTCCTCCTAGGCCAAAATGCGCGCTTCCCAAACACTGCATTGAGCAGGCCACAACCCGACGATCTCTCCGGCGAGGCGGCATCCACCATCTTTTTTCTCCTTTCAGGATCCTAGGACGGGAGCAGAGGTCGGAATTCTGATAAACAAGGAATTAGCAATTTGAATGTGAATCTCAAATGCCCTGAATGCTACAAGAGACCATCTGGTGAAATGGTTATAACAACAAGCAGCATGGTTGATTGGAATTGAATTCGAGTTTAGGCGAGGGAAAGGGCTTGGCTCCAGGAGGAGAATGTTGTTTGCTTCAATGATGATTGGCAAGGTCTCCTGGAGTGGCAGCCAGAAAACAGCTGTTAATCCGTTCTCTCTCTTTCTGGTGGAGATGTGATGCAAGATGTCATGATGGAGGGAGAAAAAATAATAATAATTTGAATAATTAAAGTGGGGCAGAAAAATATTTTCGTTGGTGAGTATAGTCAAATGGGCAACTTTTTTTTTTTTTTTTTAATTTGTTGCAATTCCTTATCCGTGTGCTTGTGTAGGTGGTGGGGAACCAATAGACCCGGTCATGGAATTAAGGAGGATCTCTAGAATTTTTAGTAAACAAAGAAAGGGACGTGGCCATGCTCTCCTTTGAAAAATGCCCTTTTTCTATTTGGGCGTTCGGTTTGGATTTTTCTTGTCGAATTTGGCTTCTCTTTCTTTGTGCTTTAAAAGCAAACCAAATGGACCGATTTCTTGGGAAAAGAAAAGAAAAACAGATTCTTAGGGTGTGACGATTGGCGCATTCAACGAGAAGAGAGAGAGAGAGAGAGAGAGGAGGGCACGTTGGGAGACCGTTCGGCATGGTGTCCCCATCGGTGCATAGCTGGTAGCCGTCTCAGGACGCGCTTTTGTTATGGCCTCTCGAAATCGTGTTGTGCAGGGTCTGTTGAAGCCTTGGCATTGTACGACGCAGCGATCAATATGGTGCCTCTGAGGGTGTCAATGGTTTGGGATTTCTAGGGGTGTCAAACGGTTCCAAACTCGAACCGAACTGAACTGTTTGAATTGCATTAGTTTTGAATCGAATATGACCTGAGTTGAAGACTCAGATCGGATCAGTTTTTCAGTTTTCTTTTCTGAAATATTAAAAAGAGGATTAGTGAAAAATGGGAGAGATTGTGTAAATTATAATATTAAAAGATAGGCGAAACTATTTAAGCTGGAATTAAAGAACGGTTATTAGCCGAACCAAAACCCAAACCAAATCAAAAGTGCACGAAAATTTGGTTCAATTTGGATCGGTAAACGGATCTGACAGCCCTAATGCCTTCTAAGCGAGGAGGTATTTCATGCGTCTGTTGCATCATTTGAGTATGAAGTAATTACGAGTTGTGTTATGAAGGGAGATCGCCCTCAGGTTTATGCTTTAAAGAAAGCAAAAACCCGAATGGTAATTGGCTTGTCGTACCACCCGTCAATGAAACGCAACGAAATAGGGAACGACCCTGATTTGTCGAAAAATGGTTGTTTTACCCAAAGAGTGAACAATCTTTCACCAAAAGTTGATTTTTGATTTTTTACGGAATGGATTTTGTGGCAATTTTGAATAAGAATTCGCTCCGCGTCGTCAGGAAGATGAAAAACGAATTTTAAGATTAAAAAACCTACTGATGGTGATGGAAATTGAAAAGAATAATTTTTAACGGACTGAAAAAGTATATAGGGAATTTGTGTTTGATGATGATCTCATTTATGATTACGCACCGCAATTTATATAACTACTAATTACAACCGTTCACCAGTAGTTAGTACTTTAAGTACGGTTACGACTGCACTCTTGAGATCCAAGGCCTTCTATTCAAACACCAATCTCATCCATAAATAATTACTACTTTCAAAACTACTGGACTACTTAACTGTAGCTCGATGTCCTTATTCTCAAAACTACTGGACTACTTACAGATGGCCAAGCCTATACTTGTTTCGTCGATGAGCTATATCGAACACCACTCAACTACTTTAGCCATGATGATTCTTCTTTCTAGGTGTCAAAATTCATGCCATATAGCTATCGATTGTCCAATGGCTCGAACCACCCTCACTTGATCGACTACCCCCGAATCACTCATCGTATCTTATAGTTGTTAAAAGCTGCACATTATGGTCATTGATAGACTAGTTTTATAGTCGTCCGAACCATGTTGATCATATCAACCAAACTCAGTTGACCGATTGAACCTATTGCTCGTCAATTTAAAAGAGTTCTTCTTCTTATTTTATTGTAATTAAAAATTCCATAGAAGAGAAGCATTATAAAAACTCTGGTAGAATCAAGAATGAGGTTTTCATTTTGTACACGCCAGATCATGATTTAGTAACCGCATCCAATCTCCAAAAAAAATCCAATTATTTCGAACTCTCTATTTATGGAATCCCCATGAATAGGATAAAACCTTATTCCATGGTATTTACATGAGATTCCTCTTTCTTATTCCTAAGCAAGCCCCCGAGAGGGCTTAGTTGATCCATGATTTATGTTTCATTTTTCGTTTCCTTTTTGTTTGTTTCGATAAATATACCAATCAATTCTGATTCCTTCTTTTTCTATTGATTTTTTCTAATCAAGATATATCGATCCACAAATCTATGTATCCATATAGATCCTCTATTCATGGATTAACAAAAATGTACAAAAGCTCTATTTGCCTCTACCATTCTATGAGTCTCTTCCATTTTGTGTATGGCATTGCCACTCCCTTTGGTGGCATCCACTAATCTGAAACTTTATTTGAAAGCCATATTTCGACTTCGAATTTTTTGGGATGCTAATAACCAATGAATGGCAAGTGTTTTTCCTTGTGTGGATCATATTTCAATGGAAACTTGAAGAGTTAATCTGCCTACACATCTTGCTTTTACTGCTATATCGGGAGTTACTCCATGTATTGTGTGATGTAAAACAAATAGTGGATTTGTTTCTGTCTTTTGTTGAATTTTTTCATGGCTCGATAGATAATTTAATAAGCTAATGATTCTTTTTTTGATGTTTCAGAATACAGTTAACCAACCTATTAACTAATCAATTATGATAAATTGGATTGGATTTTCCAATTTTTTCTTCTGCAATACCTTGACATGACATGAGCGTGAAAGGCATTTAAGAATTAGTTTTCTTTTTATAAGGGCTAAAATAATTTATTTTCGCTTTTTGACCCCATATTGTAGGATGGATCTCGAAATACATGAAAGAAAGATCTCCCTCCAAGCCGTACATACAACTTTCATCAAATTTGATATGTATCCATGAGATCGAGTGTGGATTCTGTTTACTCACTTAAAATTGAGTATCTGTTTCCCTCCCCTTCCTGCTAGGATTGGAAATTCTATATTTTACATATTCATACAATTGAGTCCTTGGGTTTTCAAAATAGTGTTAAAAAAAAAAAAAAAAAAAAGGTGCTTTGAATCATTGCTATTTGACTCGGACTTGTTCTAAAAGTCGAGACATTTTGAATTGTTTCTTAACATAGACAAAGTCAAGGAAAACCTCTAAAATTATTTCAATATTGGACCTTGGATATAGAATAGTTCCAAATAAAATCTCTTTAGAAATAAGATCTTTTGTCTCATGGTAGCCTGCTCCAGTCCCCTTGTGAAACTTTCATTATTGGGTTGTCCATACACTTCACACGTTTCCAGCAATTCACATGCTATCATCAAATGATATAAGTCTTGAATAAGAATCTATAGTGCACTAGAATGCCCTGTTGACGATCCTTTACTTCGACAGCATTTAGGGTTCCTAGAACAATGTGATATTTCACACCGGATAAATCCTTAACCTTTTCGCCTCTAAATAAGACTGTAAAATTGTGACATCCTCAAAATTTGACCATATTCTAGATACAATAAGGGGTTTACTTCTATCAATACGCAATTAATGGAATTAGACTTTGAATTGATTCATGAACCATTCAAGAGTGTTAAACCTATTGAGATAGGCAATTTAGGATTTCGATGTGCACAACCAGAGAACTCGACCATGGATTGACAATTCGACCATAAGAATCGATGAGGGACAATCTTAAGCCATTTTAGACTAATCCAAGAACAGTTATAGATCGATTCGATAATAGTATACAATCGGATTGTGGGTGATTCTGCATGATTACTATATTAACTACGAATGACCATAAACCAATTCCAAATGATCGTGTACTTCGGAACAAGCAATTGACCCCTCACGATTACATTACAACCGAGAATCATCCATGAATTGAAAAAGGCTCAAATGTGAATTGATATCGAATCAACCACAAGTCGAACTTACGAAACCCTAAAGGCTACCCGTTGGTTTTAACTATACTAAAACCGCATTTAATGAATTTCACCCACAAATTCTAGTCTGGTTAAGGATATCGGACTTTAGAGGATTAAGTGAACACCATTGGACACTACTTCATCAAATTCCTTAATTATCGATAAACCCTGAATTCTTGGATAAATGAAATTAGACTAGAAATTGGAAGCCCAGTGGGCTACACGCTTGAGTTCGGCCCAATGGGCCTCACGCCCAATTAAAGGCCCATTAAGCTTGTTAAGGCCTAAATTGGATGAGTTAAGCCCAAACCCAAGCCCTAAGTGCGTGAATAGTGTGCGTACAGCTAGACCTTCACTGTTTTCAAAATTTATAGGGCTTTCTATGTTTCGAATCTCACAAAACTTCCTCATGAAAGTTGTTCAAAACATGTTGATTTACAACATATTTTAATTTCAGATTTTTCTAAGGTGAAATAGTTGCTATGAAAACCTATTCTTTTACTATGTGAAAACTGCCCAGTGTAGCAAAAATAATAATCTATTTGTCTTCTTGATTCTTTATAAATAATTCCTTTTGGAATATGAACATGCTTCGTTCATAAAAGTTGTAGAGGACATCTATGAATAATACATACTAAAATTTCAAATTTTTTTATGAAGATTTGGATGTCGAAATAGGTTTTCATCTACGGTCATTGAAACTATTCAACGAACGAGATTTTGGGCTATTTTTGGTGATTTGTTGCTCTTTATACCAAAATAATTAGGCTTGGATTCCTCATGAAAAATGTTATTTAAATTCTTCTCTATAACATATTAAATTTTTATAATTTTTTGAATCCGTTTGGTAAGGTAATGACATTTATTTCGAAAATTGCTCGAAATTATTCTTTACATTAAAAGGAGGGGGCCACATGCCCAAGCTTGAAGAATAAGCTTAGGCAATTGCATGGTTGAGATTAACCCTTGCTTCATAAGTTTAAAAATTTCATCATTTCAATAATTGAAAAAGTGAAGAAATAATCTTAGCCATTGATCTTGGATGATAATCTTGGCAAATGAAGAGCTAGGATCTCTTCTTGCTTCTCAAGTTTGGAGATATCATTGCAAGATCTTAGCGTTTATTGCACTCAAGTACGTGAATAGTATGGAATCTTGATAGAATGACTAAATTGCCCTCTCATTCAACAAAGGACAAAAGAGCAAGATAGGAAAAAGGCAAAAGAGGGGGCGGTCACATGGATGAGGAATGAGAAAATGATGTCATCCCCTAGCATAGTCTAAGCCTAGCCTAAACCTATGCACTCAAGTGTATATCTTCTCATTAATTCTTAGATTATTCTTCCTCAAAAAGCTTTCTTTTGATTGGTTAAGAAAGGTTTAAAGAGATTGGATGGGATGGACATTAATGGCAAGATTTCTTCCTCTTTCTCTCTCTCATCTCATTCCATTTGGTTCCTTTGGCAATTCTCTCTCTCTCTCTTCTCTCACTTTCTCTCACTTTCTCTCTCCCTACCCTTTGGACAAATTTCCCTCATCCTCTTCCTCATTTCAAACCCATTTCTCTCTCATTTTCCTCTCTAGACTCACCGGTAACCGAACACCTCAACCACCACCCGTAAACCGCCCTTTGCACTGTCGTTTCCATCGTCGAGTTGGAGATTTTGAGTCAAGGAAACTGCTGTCCTGCCCCCATAACAGCCCTCTCTCTCTCCCTTTGTTGGCGATTTAGATACCACCAGCTTAGGGAAGGCCATCCGCCGTCGTGCTGCCACCTGGGACGCCATCCAGACCTCCCACATATGCTGTGGAGGCGTGACCAGTAGCCCATAGCCACTGTCTGGCCTTGCCACTCCTCTCCCGATGCTTTTTAAAGCTTGGACTTGGGTGTGAGTGTCGTTCTAGTCCTTGATTAGGGCTGTTGTTACATTTTAGAAGTAGTTTAGAGTGAGATTAAGGTTAAATGGTGCTTTGTTGATGTGATAAGTGGGTTTTATGTGATAAGTGATCATTGGGTCCCAATAGATTATCTCGATAGGTTATCGAGTTTTGGACGATAAGTTATCGAGCTTTGGATGATAAGTTATCAAGTTTTGAATGATAAGTTATCAAGGTTAGGGCAATAGGTTATTAGGTTTTGAACGATAAGTTATCAAGGTTTGGTCAATACGTTATCGAGTTTTAGACGATAAGTTATCGAGGTTTAGGCGATGTTATCGAATTTTGGATGATAAGTTATCGAGATTTGGGTGATAGTTTATCATGTTTAGGATGATAGGTTATCAACTTTTACCGATAGGTTATCACTTCTTGGTTCGATAAGTTATCATTACGTGATAAGTGATTATGCAATAACTTATATTCTATAATTGATAAGTACTTGCAAAATATGATTTCGAAAGGTTACATGTTAAGGTTGTTCGATTTGATATTGTTATTGGATGTGCTTGTTCTATGTGATGTTGTTTAATATTAATGGCAATGTATTATATATGTTCATTGGAAATAGTTGCTATACATATACACATATGTTAATGGTCGACACGTGAGAACACCCTGAGCCTCCGAGAGGAGATATATGATGGTTCTTGGACGTGCAAGGAAGTAGATTGGGTCAAGTCTCTCTCTCTCTTGGGATCGGCGATATTGAGACGTATCGTTCCCGAACTAAGTCCAATACTAGATTTGTGATCATGTCACAACGGACCAATCCTTCCTTAGCCTCGGTGTGATATTGAGACGTATCGTTCTCAAACTAAGTTTAGTACTAGGTTGGTGATCATGTCACATCGGATTAATCCTTTCTTGGTCTCGGTGCAATATTAAAGTATATTGTTTCCGATTTGGATTGGACTAAGGCTGGTGCTCAACGTAACGTGTCAAACCACGGACTCTCATTTCGTACTCGACATATTTTATTGATGTACTTTCAATAGGTCATGAAACATACTCCGCTTGGCACGCCATTGAGGCATTCATACTTGGCTAATGAGAAAGATAACAATGGTCGTGAGTGATGAGGTGCTCGTGTGATCATATAAAGACCCTAATGCATTTTATGCAGGGTGTGAACCTATCCTGATGCGTTTTATGCGAGACGATGCCTGATTCAATTCAAATGCCCCTAAGTCAACGGGATGCCATTCGCGGATGGATTTTGGAACGAAACTCTTTACAAGAATGTCCTCTTGATGCGTTTACGTGGGACGATGCCATACTCAATGGGGTGCGATGCCCAATTATGTTGAAAGATTGCACACCTCAGGTTGGCCTTAGTTCCTGAACGGCCGTAATAATCTGAAAGCACGATTTCGAGGGATGCATGGTAATATGGGATGCCATGCGATTATCGAGATGTCACATGTGTAAAGTGTATGAGTGCATGAATGCATATTATGAGAAATGATGCTATAGTCAGTACACATGTGACTTGAAATCAATATATGAGTAATTTTGGATTATTGCATGGTGTAGGTGCATGATTATAATATGTTGCAAGTTTTTGTATTTGACTCGTGAATATGGAAAGTGTTATAAGAATTGCCTATGTGCTTTGTTATGATGGCTTGAGAAGGTAAGATGATCATTCTTGTTTATAGTTGAGGCAAAGTAGGAGTTGTTTTGCTATTGATCTGCCATCGTTAGATAACTTGCATGTTTAGGCTGTTTCCAATGTGAATGGCTTTCCTACACGAGGGCTAGGGAGTTCACTCACTGAGTTTATCTCACTCCTCATTGTTTAACTTTTTCAGGCCATAATCATGGCTATCTAAGCCCGAGCCAAAGTACTTTGAAATGGACATGTACTAGATGCGTAGGGGATACCACTTTGTGAGGTCGCCCTCGTAGAATAGAGGTGCTAGGTTAACCCCAACCCCAATACTTGGACAAGTATGAAGGAATCTGCTACGCAAACGTGTAAATGGCTAAGCTTTTAACGTGAAGAAAGATTATGTTTGATGGTAAAAGCATATATATAAAAGTGTGTTCTGATGTATGCTTTATATTATCTATATTGTTTGTTAATGGTTAGAAGATGTTTATTTTGCTTCCGCTTGTGCATAATCAAAAGATAAAACGAATAGGTCAATGACGCATCTTGGGACGTCGTAAGCAAATGACCTAAGTGAAAAGCAATAGCATGGGTTGTCATGAGCCCAGAGGGGGTCAAGGCGTGACAAGAATGTTCTTGTGAATTATGACCAATACCATGTTTATAAGTAATAATTTTTTAATCCAGAGGTTAATCATACTCTAGCAACTTTACATAAGGCAGAGTTTGGTTTTTTGGGGGTGATAGTGGAAAAGTTGACTAATAAGCCACCCTTATTGCCACTCTATAAATTTGTACATGAGATTTTCACCTTATACAGCTCCTCATTCAATTCTTTCACAATTAATGGGTCTTTTTCCTCATTCAAGAATCTCTTCCCTTCTTCCACTCCGTCCCAAAGAGTAACTATGACCAATTTATTTAAATTTTGTGTTCCAATTAAACACTTTCCATTTTGGATTATTCCCAAAGGAGAATATTCTTCTTTTTACCGAACATCTGCGAATCCAATCACAATCTTATAATAAGAACAAGAGATCTTTCTCGATCAATCTCCTTGCCCCTCATTCTCCGAGAATTAAAAATATCATTTTCAAGTTTGAATTTGTTCATTTGAAATTTGGTTCTTCTACTTCATTTTTATTTACTTAATTTTTATTGTTTGTCCTTCTCTTTTTATATTCCTTCCATCATTCCTTAAGTCTTATAGGTTTGATCTTGTATAATCCGACCCGTTTTCTCATTGAGCAAAGGGTGCAAAAGATTGATTTTTCAATCAAAAGTACTATCTAAGTGAAATCTTCCATTTTTTCCTCTTTTTCTATACTTATCCCATAGGTACAGCCTTGAATTAATAGAGAACCTTTCCTTTTGTATCTATATGAATCGATATTATTCCATTACAATTCCTTCTCGATACCTCTCAAGGAAAATCCTAAATTGGATTCCAAATTAACGTGTTAATGTGAGCTTACCCATGTGGTTATGAACTCTTCAAATAAGAATCCATTTTCTAAAAGATCCTAACTTTCCTGTTTCGATGGGTCTTTGAAATCCTTTTGATGACTTATGTTGACGGGATATCTATATAATCTAATCAATTGCATAAAGTTTGTGATAGCAAAGGAACCAGGGAAAGCATATGGAAAAAACAGTTATTTTCTATTATATTAGTATTAAATTAGTATTAGTTAGTGATCCTGGCTCAGTGAGTCCTTTATTCCGTTTGGCACTAGTCCTACATTTTGTTTCTGTTGACCGAGGAGAAAGGGGGGTAATGGGAAGAGGATTGTATCATGAGAGAAGCAAAGAGATCAACCTTTTTTCTTTCAAATACAAATATACAACATGGAATCTAACAATGAGTTGGACTCTCGTGTTAATATGAATGAATCATCCTTTCCATGGAGGTAAATCTTTTCTTGCTAGGCAAGAGGATAGCAAGTTATAAAATCTATTTTGGTAGGACATGTATTTCTATTACTATGAAATTCATAAATGAAGTAGCTAATGGGGAGTTACCATTATCCTTTCTATGGTGATGAATATTGTAAGTGTTGCTAAGAAAATAAAAGGAATTTGTCCAATTTTCAAGGTCTTAAAAGTGGGGGAAAACACATAAGAACTCTTGAAAGCAATGGAAAAGAGATCTAACTCCAGTTCTCTCGGATGGTAAGATCTTTGCCACAAGAAGAAGGGGTTGACCCTTATCATCATGACTTAGTTCTAATTTCTCTATTTTTTAAGAATACTACTTTTATTACTTATATTGAATAGAGCATGCTTAGCCAAATCTTCTTCATTAAAACCGGCTTGATTTAGATTGGGAAAACCATACGATTTTATGAAATCGTGTGCTATGGCTCAAATCTGTATTAAATCCTATTTATGATAGGAGTAGTTAAGAATTGAATCCAATATTTTCCAGTATTTTCATATCTATAATAGTGTGAAACGAAGGCCTGGCTCTAAGTTGCTTGAAAATAGTGGACTAGTGGCATTGAGTTTCTCGACCCTTTCTCTTAGGATTAATCAGTTCTATTTCTTGATGGTAGTAGCGAAAGGATATAACGCAGCGGTAAAGTGTCACCTTGACATAGTGGAAGTCATGAGTTCAAGCCTGTTATCCCTAAAACCAGCACGAGTTTTTCTATTTTGACTTACTCCCTTGTCGTAATCAAATAAGAATGGATAAGAGGCTTGAGGGATTGATGTAAGGGTGTAGGGATGGCTATATTTTTGGGAGCGAACTCCAAACAAATATGAAGCACATGGATACAAGTTATACCTTGGGATGAAAGACAATTCCGAATCAACTTTTTCTACAAACAATGAAGCTATATGTAACAACTATGAATCTCATGGAAAGTTTGATCCTAGCTCAGGATGAACGCTAACAGCATGCTTACCCTATGCAAGTAGGATGAGAAGTGGTGTTTCCAATGGCAAATCGGTAAGTAACACATAAAAAACTGCCTTTGGGAGGGGAATAACGGCTGAAAACAGCTATTAATACCCCATAGGTTGAAGAGCAAAAGGAGCAATTCGCCCAAGTAGGGGGCTCGAGTCTAATTAGCTAGTTGGTGAGGCAATAGCTTACCAAGACGGTGATCAGTAGCTGGTCCAAGAGGATGATCAGCCACACTGGGACTGAGATATAGCCTAGACTCTTACAAGAGGCAGTTAGTGGGGAATTTTCCACAATGGGCAAAATCTTGACGGATTAATGCCACGTTGAGGTAGAAAGCTCACGGATCATGAACTTCTTTCCTTGGAGAAGAAGCAATGATGGTATCTAGGGAATAAGCAGCAGCTAAGTCTATGCGAATAGCTACAGTAATACAGAGGGTGCAAATGCTATCTAGAATGATTAGATGTAAAGCGTTTATAAGTGGCTTTTTAAGTCTGCTGCCAAATCCCAAGGCTCAACCCTAGTTAGGTAGTGGAAACTACCAAATTGGAGTATGATAGGGCAGAGGAAGTTTTCAGTGGAGCGGTGAAATGTGTAAAGATTGGAAAGAACTCCAACGATGAAAGCACTCTACTAAGCCGACACTAACACTAACACTAACAGGTGAAAGTTAGGGAAATGAATGGAATTAAATCCTCTAGTAGTCCTAGCCATAAACGATAGATATTAAGCATTGTGCATATCAACCCATGTAATGCTATAGTTAACGAGTTAAGTATCCCGTCTAGGGAGTACATTCGTAAGACTAAAACTCAAAGAAATTGAAGGGGGCCCACACAAGCCATGGAGCATGTGATTTAATTCAATGCAAAGCAAAGAACCTTACCAGCACTTGACTTGCCGCGAATCCTCTTGAAAGAGAGGTGTGCCTTCGAGAACACGGACACAGGTGGTACATGGCTATTGTCAACTCGTACCATAAGGTGTTATGTTAAGTCCCGCAACAAGCACAACCCACACGTTTAGTTGTCACCATTGAATTTGGAATCCTGAACAGATTGTCGGTGATAAGCCGAAGGAAGGTGAAGATGACGTCAAGTCATCATACCCCTTATGCAATGGGTGACACATGTGCTACAATGGCCGAAACAAAGGATCGCAATCCCGCGAGGCTAAGCTCACTCCAAAAACCCGTCCTTACTTTTGATTCCAGGCTGCAACTCACCTGCATGAAGTTAGAATTGCTAGTAATCGCTGGTCAGCCACACAGCAGTGAATTCATTCTCAAGCCTTATACACACCACCCTTCACACTATGGAAGCTAGCTACGCCTGAAATCGTTACCTTAACTGTAAGGAGGGGGATGTCAAAGGCAAGGTAAGTGACTAGAGTGAAGTTGTAACAAGGTAGCTATATCGAAAGGTGCATCTGGATAACCTCCTTTTCAAGGAGAGTTAATGCTTTTTGGATATTTTGGTTTGACATTACTTTGCACCCAAAAAGAGGCGAGCTACATCTTAGTTCAACTTGGAGTTAGAAGTTCTCTTTCATTTCTAGACAATGAAGTAAGACCAAGCTCATGAGCTTATTATCTTAGGTATATACAATTGATAGGTTCCTCTTTTTAACTTCCACATGTCCCTTTTGCATGGCTACATAAGGGCGAAAAAGGGAACGGGGGGAATTGGGTTTTTCTCGCTTTTAACATAGCAGGCCTTGGTGAAAGGCTCGCACGATAGGCTATTAACTCTGTTGTAGAGCGCACCCCTGATAATTGTGTCATTATGCTTGGGCTATGAGGGCTTTCAGCCACATAGATAGTTCAATGTGCTCATCATGAAATGTGGATAATCTAAGATACATTGATATGGCATACTTCTCCTATTCAAGCCGAGTTTGAAACCAAATCTCTTCTTAGGAGGATAGATGGGATGATTTAGGGGAGATCTAATGTAAATCCAACTTTCTATTCACTCATAGGATCCAAGTGATCCACGGGGACCCCCACGACTCTTCTCTTCTCAAGAATCTATACATCCCTTATCAATGTATGGATATCTATCTCTCAAGCACAAATTTAGGTTTGGCCTCAATGGGAAAATAAAATTGAGCACTTAGCGGCATATTTTCATAAACCAAGAATTACAATATTACCCATTTCATTCTGGGGTGATGGAGGGATTGTACCATTCAAGCCTTTTTTTTCCTCATGTTTTTCTCTGAGGTCTAAAGAAGATGAAATTATTTTTCCTTTCCATAAGGACCAAAAGATTGGATCTAGCCGTAAGAAGAATGCTTGGATAATAAATAACTCACTTCTTGATCTTCGACCCCCTTAGTCACTATGAATGCCCTTGATCTGTGCAATGGAATGTGTCTATTTATCTATTTCTTGACTCGAAATGGAAGCAAGTTTGAAAAATGATCTTAGAGTGTCTAGTGTTGGGCCAAGAATATCTATCTTTTAATGCCTTATTTTTTTCTTCTCATCAGAGTTATTTCACAAAAAATTGTCATGATAAGGTAGAAAAGGGGAACAAGCACTCTTGGAGAGCATAGTATAATGAAGAGTTGTATGTTGCGTTCGGGAAGGATGAATCACTATGGAAAAGGAATCTATTGATTGGACCATAGGTGCGATAATTTACTTCACAAGGAGGTCTCTAGTCCAAGTCGAGGATGGCCTGGATGCACCAAGGAAAAAAAAAGAATAGAATAAATATCTGACTCCTCATGCCTACTCCACTTAGCTCAAGGGGATATAGCTAAATTGGTAGAGCTCTATTCTTGCCATTGGGTCGCTGTGATTAAAAGTTGGATGTCTATTTGTCTAGGCAGTAATGGTATTATCTTGTACCTGAACAGGTGGCTCACTTTTTAACGGGGAAAAGGACTGAAACATACCATGGAAAGACACTATTGAGACAAAGATGGGTTGTCAAGAATGTAGAGAAGGTAGGATGGACAATTGGTCAGATCTAATAAGGATCATACATGGATGGTTGTTGGAGCTTGCAGCTCTCTTAAGATTCCCTCATCTGGGATCCTTGGGGAAGAGGATCAAGTTAGCCTTTGCGAACAACTTGATGCACCATCTCCCTTCAACCTTTCAAGCGAAATGCAGCAAAAGGAAAGAAAATCCCCGAACCAACCCGATCGTTTCCACCCCGTAAGAACTACTATATCACCCTAAGGATGCCTTCGACATCCAGGGATCATAAACCGATCATAGAATCCTATTCAACAAGTGAAACACATTAGTTATTTGCTCGTAGGTTGAATAGTAAGGGTTGGAGAAGGCAATCACTCATTCTTAAAACTAACATTCTTAAGACCAAAAAGTAGGGCAGAAAATGGGAGAAAGCTCCCGTTCCTAGTTCTTTTATAGCTAGATCCTCTGAAACCACAAAAATTCTGAATTAAAATGGGATACCACTCAAAACCCTTTGAGATTTTAAGAAGAGTTGTTCTTGGAGAGCACTTTATGATGAAAGTTGTAAGCTATATATGGAAGGGAGTTATTGTCTAGTGTTAGCTTCTATGGTAGAATTAGGCGGGGGTTAGAGAGGCAGTGATTTACCCTGTGGCAGATGTCGACAGTTCGAGTCCACTTATCTCTAACTCGTAAACTTAGCTAATACAAAGATATATCATAGCACCCAATCTTTTCGATTCAGCAATTCGATTGATGATTTCTCATTCATGGACATTGATAAGATCCTTCCATTTAGTAACATCTTATGATGGCATAGACTTAAAGTGAGGGGCAAAGTTCGAATGAGGGAAGGCTTACAATGGATACCTAGGCACCCAAAGACAAGAAAGGGCATAGTAAGCGACAAAATGCTTTAAGGTGTTAAAAATAAGTGTACTTTCGGAGATTCCTGAATTAGTCAACTTTTCAAACTACTATTGAATCCATGGGCTAGCAAGAGACAACCTGACAAACTGAAACATCTTAGTAGCTAGAGGAAAAGAAAGCAAAAGCGATTCCATAGTAGCGGTGAGTGAAATGCAAGTAGCCTAAACCGTGAAAACGAGATTGCGAGAGAGCAATATAAGCATCATGCTACTAGGTGAATTAGTGGAATGCTGCACCCTGAATGATGAGAATCTAGTAGCCAAAAGTATCACTAGCTTATACTTTGACTCAAGTAGCATGGGGCATGTAGAATCCTATGTAAATCAGCAAGAACCATATTGCAAGGCTAAGTACTCTTGGGTGACCCATAGCGAAGTAGTGCCATGAGGAAAGGGTGAAAAGAACTTTATTGGGGAGTGAAATAAAACATGAAATCGAAAACTCCCAAGCAGTGGAAGAAGACTACTAGAACTCTAACCGCATGCCTATTGAAGAATGAGTCGGCAACTCATAGGCAATGGCTTGGTTAAGGGAAGCCACCAGAGCTATAGTGAAAGTGAGTCTTCATCAAGCAATTATCATTGCTTATGGACCCGAATCCAGGTGATCTATCCATGACTAGGATGAAGCTTGCGTGAAACCAAGCGAAGGTCTGAACAAACTGATGTTAAATAATCATCAGATGAGTTGTAGTTAGGGGTGAATGCCACTCAAACTTAGAGCTAGCTAGTTCTCCTCAAAATGTGTTGAGGTGCAACAATTGACTCGACATCTAAGGGTAAAGCATTGTTTCAGTGCAGGCAATGAGAGTGGTATCAAATTGAGGCAAACTTTGAATACTAGATATGACCTCTAAATAATAAGGGTCAAGGTCGACCAATGAGACGATGGGAGATAATCTTCATCGTTGAGAGGAAAACAACCTAGATCACTAGTTAAGGCCCTTAAATGAACACTCAGTGATAAATGAGGTAGGGGTGCAAAGACAGTCAGGAGGTTTGCCTAGAAGCAGCTACACTTAAAAGAGTACGTAATAGCTTACTAATCGAGTGCTCTTATGTTGAAGATGAAAAGGGCTAAGCGATCCGTTGAAGCTGTGGGATGTCAAAATACATTAGTAGGGGAGCGTTCTGCCTTAAAGGGAAGCATCCATGAGAGCAAGGATGGATGAAGTAGAAGCTAGAATGTCAACTTGAGTAATGCAAACATTGGTGACAATCCTATACCCTGAAAACCTTAGGGTTCCTATGTAAGGTTTGTCCACGAAGGGTGAGTTAAGACCTAAGGTCAAGCCAAAATGCATAGTCGATGGACAACAGGTGAATATTCCTATACTACCCCTTGTTGGTTCCAAGGGATGAAGGAGGCTAAATTAGCCAAAAGATGGTTATCGGTTCAAGGATGCAAGGTGCCCCTACTTTTTCAAAATAAGAAGGGATAGAGAAAATGTCCCGAGCTAATGTTCAAGTACCAAGTATTGTCGAGCTGAAGTAACCCATGCCATACTCCCACGAAAAGCTCGAACAACCTTCAACAAAATGGTACTTGTATCTAAAACCAACACAGGTGGGTAGGTATAGCATACGTAGGGGCACGAGACAACTCTCTCTAAGGAACTCGGCAAAATAATCCAGTCACTTTGGAAGAAGGGGTGCCTCCTCACAAAGGGAGTCGTAGTGACCAGGCTTAGGCGACTGTTTACCAAAAACATAGGTCTTCGCAAAGTCATAAGACCATGTGTAAGGGCTGACACCAACCTAGTGCCGGAAGATCAAGGAAGTTGGTGACCTAATGACAGTAAAGCTAGTGATCGAAGCCTTAGTGAAAAGCAATCATAACTATAACGGTCCTAAATTAGTGAAATTCCTTGTCATATAAGTTCCGACCCGCACGAAAGGTGTAACGATCTAGGTACCATCTCGGAGAGAAACTCGTGAAATAGACATGTTTGTGAAGATGCAGACTACCTACACCTGGATAGAAAGAACCTATGAAGCTTTACTATTCCCTAAGATTGACTTTGGGCATTTCCTACGCAGCTTAGGTGGAAGGCGAAGAAGGCTTCCTTCTTGGGGGACCGAGCCATTAGTGAGACACCACTCTAGAAGAGTTAGAATTCTAAGCTTGTGCCAGGACCTACGGGGTAAGGGACAGTCTTCGGTAGACAGTTTCTATGGGGTGTAGGCCTCCCAAAGGTAACGGAGGCATGCAAAGGTTTTCTCAAGAAATAGAGATTGGCCCTCGAGTGCAAAGGTGGAAAGGAGCTTGAGTGCAAGACCCAACCATCGAGAAGGGATGAAAATCAATCTTAGTGATCCAAAAATGCTAAGTGGAAAGCCGTCGCTCAACGGATAAAATTTATTCTGGAGATGACAGACTGATCTTCCCCAAGAGTTCATATCAACGGGAAGGTTTGGCACCTCAATGTTGACTCTTTACCACCTAGGATTGTAATATGTTCCAACAATTGGGGTGTTCGTCCATTAAAACGGCATGTGAACTCAGTTTGGAATGTCGTGAGATAGTTCAATCCATGTTCGATGCAACCATTAGAGCATTGAGAAGACCTTTCCCCAGCATGAAAGGATCGGGAAGGACGCACCTCTGGTTTACCAATTATCATGCCTATGGTAAACGCTAAGTAGTTAAGTATGGAGCAAATATCTGCTAAAAGCATCTAAGTAGTAAACTCACCCCAAGATGAGTACTCTCCTATTTTGACTTCCCTAGAGCCTTCAGTAGCACTATCGAGACAGTGACGGGTTCTCTGCTCTATAAGGATGGAGCAACAAAAGTTTTGAGAATTCAAGAGAAGATTACAGTGAAACAAGCTATTTATCATTACGATAAGTGTCAAGTGGAAGTGCAGTGTTGTATATAGCCGAGGCATCCTAACAAGCCGGTAGACTTGAACTTTGTTTCTACATGACCCAATCAATTCAATCAGGCATTCGCTATCTATTTTCATTGTTCAACTTTTCAACAACATGAAAAAACCAAAAGCTCTACCCTCCCTCTCTATCTATCCAAGGGATGGAAAGACAAAGGCAATTGGTGTCCTCTCTAGTCACTAGTCAATATGCTTTTTTTTTCAAGCCTTTCTTCATTCATGGTTTGATATTCTAGTGTCCTAGCCATAGAGGAACCACACCAGTCCATCTCAAACTTGGTGGTCAAACTCTAACGATATTGTAGGGGAGGTCCTACAGAAAAATAGCTCAATGCCATGATGACAAAAAGCTTAACACCTCTTATTCTCGTTACTACTTTATGATATATTGAAAAAGAAAGAAAAAGGAAAATGTCATTTTATTCAAAATCCTAATTTTGAAATCCCTTCTCTCCTACTTCACACCTCGAAACGCTCCTTTATTATAAAGAGAAAGACACTTTCACATCTTCTTAACTTGAAATGACTGGGGAGAGGAAAGATTACCTTTTTCTAGGGTACTCCAAGGAATAGATCTAGTGGAGATGGGGCGAGGCCTGTAGCTTAGAGGATTAGAGTACATGGTTATGAACCATGGTGTCGAGGGTTCAAATCCCTCCTCACCCAAAATTGGCCCAAAAGGGAAAGAACCTATCCTTATGGGGGTAAGAAAATCATGATTGGGATAAGGGACCCAAGACTATGGAACTTGAGTGTAGGTCTTTTGTCGAAATTAAGTAGTCTTCTTTTTTTTCTTTTTTAAATTATTTCTCGCAATTATATAGTATGGCTCGGCATTTTTTTAACACCCCATAACTCTTCCTCAACCAGGCTTGTTTAAAATAGTAGAGTAAATCAAAATATTAATTAGTGGCATAGCAAAATTGCATTCCTTGTCATTAATTTGTTTGCTCGTGGTATGTGACATCCTCATTTTGATCCGATTTTTCATAATGAAATTGTTTCGGCAAGCGATCGTCGGATGAGATTGTCTTAAGGATCAATAGGCCATGCGGACATCAGAAAATGCCATTTATGGGCGAAAACTCTATTTTTCATTGGCAAGAACATACGAGTGCGGAAAAGTGGAAACAGGCCATGGACGGAGACCTAATGAGCTCGAGCCCAAGTGGGCAGCCCAAGGCCCACACACCTAAGGAGTGGGTGGCCAAGGGAGCCCATGGGCCCTTCAAGCCCATCAAGCCCTCTTTTGACAAGATCTTGGCATTAAATGCATGAAAGGACGTTAATAGTGCATGAATAATGCAAGATCTTAGTGAAGTGATTGAAATGCCCTTCCATTGGACTAAGGACTAAAGGGCAAGATAGGAAATTGGCTAGGGGAAGGGCGGCATTTGAAATTGGGAGGCAATTTTGAGGGATGAAGACCTACCTAACCTAGTCTAGTCTAATCCTAGCTACTTGAGTGCAATCTATCTTCCATTAATGCTAGATTCTACTTCTAATTTAGGCCACCTTGATTGACATGAGCCAAGGGAAGTGATGGGCATTAAGTGAGACTTGACCTCACTCTCTCTCCTCTCTTCCTCTCCCTCACCGTCGGCCACTCCCCTCACTGTCACTTTCTCTCATTTTGCTCACTTGAAACTCTCAAACGCACACACTCTCTCTCTCTTGGTGACCGAAACCCCCTATCCCTCCTCACCTTCATCTCAAGCTTGTTCTTCACTTGTTTCCTCTTGTTTTCCTTGCTGGCGATCGTTCGTTGAACCCCCAACGATGAAGCACCCTTCGCGCTATCAAACTGCTGCTCAAAGCCAACCGATCGGCCTCCTTAAGGGCTGTTCAGTGCTATGCAACCCTCACCAAACCTCCCTATCGCTCATTTCTTCTCTAGTCTAGTCCCTCGCGAAGCCCGAAGGCTGTGTAGACGTCGGACCGCCACTGAGCCGCCATTAAAGCCATGACCAACCACCATCTAGCTCACTCGCGCTGTCGACGTGAGACAAGCTGCTGTACAGTCTTGTTGTCCCATCCCCCGACGTGCTTCAAAGCCTAAGTCATTTGTGCGTGGCTTTCTAGCCATTGATTAGGGTTTATCATTGCATTTAGGGAGTAGTTTAGGACTTATGAATGATTTTATGATGATTTGTTGACGTGATAAGCTATTGTTGGACTTAAATAAGTTATCGAGTTTCAAAACGATAGGTTATCTTGTTTAGGGCAATAAGTTAACAGGTTATTATGAGTAAAATTGAAATGCTATTATGTGCTATGAGGATTAGTGGTGAGATGTGATATTTGGGTTATGTGCTATGAGGATTAGTGGTTAGATGTGATATTTGGGTTATGTACTATCAAGATTATTAGTTAGATGTGACATTCAGGTTATGTTTATATGGATTCTGATGATGTTATTCTACTTAGATAAGTAGACCATATGCCATGAGTTATGGAGTAAATGATGCATTTATATAATGTAATATGATGCACGTGTGTAACATAGTGGCATTTGACAAGTGATATGGCATATCGCATGAGTATCACATGGGTTAAATGAGAAAGATAAGAAATGGATTGTGTGATGATATGCTCGTGTGATCACCTAAGACCTTGATATGTTTTACGTGGATTGTAAACCTGTCCGAAGGTGTTTTATGTGTGACAATGTCCGATTAAGTTCGGATGGCCCCAAATCAACGGGATGCCGTTCGCGGATGGATTTTGAAATGAAACTCCTTACAGGAATGCCCCCAAGTTAATAGGATGCCGTGCTCGATGAGGCAAGATGATGCCCAATTACGCTGAATGATTGCGAACCTTCGGGTTGGCCTTGGGTCCTAAGTGGTCATAATAATCTAGACAAATATGTATGGAAAGTGCATGAGATTTGTATGTGTTTAGGTCCGAATTATTGCATGACATGAGCGCATGACTTAGACCATAATGTGCATTCGTATGCTTGGCTCGAGAGCATGAAATATATATTATGGAATTGTCTATACATCTATAACGATGGCCTTGAATAGTAGATTTGTTATTATGAGAATGGTGAGAGTAAAGTAAGAAGAGCATTGCCATGTTTTGCCATCGATAGGTAATTGCTTATTTAGGGCATTTCCGAGGTGAACGACTTCCCTACGCGAGATCTAGGAAGTTCACTCATTGAGTTTATCTCACATTTGTTTATTAAATGTTTACAGGCCCTAAAAATGGCTTAGCCATTCCAACAAATTCATTTTGGCCTCCCCGTTAAGTATAGTCAGGAGGTGGCGGAGTACCCCAGCGGAAGGGGCTGATGCACACTATACACATTACATCACGACCATTTGGGTCAATGAGGGCCTACCTAACCTCGTGCCATACCGATTTGTGGCCTAGTACTTTTGGGTGGGCGGCAAGAGCCACAGTCCCATCCACGAATTCGACGGTCCGCTGGGTGTCGGAGGCTCTAAGGGAGGCATCAGCTGGAATGCCAAGGATGGGAACGTTCTCGATGGGAAGGTGTCCGACCTTGAGATTGACAACGCGCTGATCACCGAGTCGAAGGCATGGATCCCAGAAGCCATTGGGGCTTAGGTAGTAGTGGAGTTGTTAGCACTTTTTGGACCACCCTCATAATATTAGAGGCGTAGGTATACCCTAGGCCCTTTTGTAGGAGGTCATGGAAAAACGGTTAGACATGTTAGATATGATGAAGCTGGTTGTTGAACCCTTGAACTTGTGGTGTATGAGATATTGACTCATGACCCTTTTATATATATATAAAATTATGTTTTTAACTATCCTTGTTCATTGATGGTTGGAGATTTGTTTACGTTTCCGTTTGTGCGTTTTAATGTTATCACAAATTGGGTCGGTGACGCCTCTTAGGATATCGTAATCGAATGACCAAAGGATAAGTAAAGGTTCGACGAGCGCAGGTTGTTGCACGGTCATAGACGTTCGAGGTGTGACAGGGTAATTGTGGCCTTTCGAAGGAATTGATAACTACATTTTTTATGCACTTGCTAATACTAATACATTTGAGAATTCTTAATTAGTTAGTTGTAAATAGCCCCACCCCAAGACTATGGAACTAAGGGTTATCCCAGACGTATATTGAGATATTGACAGTGATTTTCAAATATTGAAGAATGGAATATGATATGATGAGATAGAATGCAATAGAAACAAAGACACAATGAACGAATGGGTTAACGGTCAAAGAAGACCGTTTCATTCTAAATTCTTTAAATGAAAATGACTTTAATTCCAAATGAATCAAATCTTCTCAAGTAGGTAGGATTCGAACCTACTACCAATCAGTTAATAACCGATCGCTCTACCATTAAGCTATTGAGGAACAATGGGAGATTTGATCTCATAGAATTAAATTCCCATTCTCAACTCATAACCAAAATGAGCTCGAAGTTTCCTTCGTAACTCCCGAAACTTCTTCATAGTGGCTTCATTACATGCCTCATTTCATAGGTAACCTTAAAGTGGCTCTATTTCATTATATTCCATCCGTATCACAATTCCATTCGTTAAATATCCCTTTGGTGTCCATTGACATAAGAAATGTCATTTCTAGTCTATATATTTCTATTTCTATATATGAAAAGTTAAAAAAATCATCATATAATAATCCAGAAAAGAAATTGAAATAAAAAAAAGAAAAAATGGAGGTTTGGGATATTTTGAAATCTTTTCTACTAGGGAATCCAGTATCCTTATGTATGAAGATAATAAATTCGGTCATTATGGTTGGACTCTACTATAGATTTCTCACCACACTCTCCATAAGACCCTCTTCTCTTTTCCTTCTCCAAGCTTGGGTTTTGGAAGAAGCAAAAGAAGGAACCAAAAGAAGGTATCGAGAACAACAGATTTTATTATGGGACAGCTCATGATGTTTATATTGATCTATATGCACCTCTACATCTAGCATTGGGTAAACCTCATACAATAATTATCCTAGCTCTACCGTATCTTTTGTTTCATTTCTCCTAGAACAATCCCAAACACTTTTTAGATTATGGATCTATTACCAAAAATTCAATGCTTAATCTTAGCATTTAATGTGTATTTCTAAATAATCTCATTTTTCAATTATTCAACCATTAGTTCAATATTAGCCATATCAATCAACATTTATATGTATCGATGCAATAACAAGTTGTTATTTGTAACAAGTAATTTTGTTGGTTGGTTAATCAGTCATATTTTTTTTCATGAAATGGGTTGAATTGGTATTGGTTTGGATACAACAAAATAATTCTATTCAATCAAATGTACTTATTCAATCAAATAAGTACATTGTGTTAGTATTGAGAAATTCTATGGCTCAAATCTTTAATATTATCTTATTTATCACTTGTGTTTACTATTTAGGCATAATACCACCATCCATTGTTACTAAAAAATTCACAGAAACCTCATAAACAGAAGAAAGGTGGAAAGGCAAAGAAGAAACAAATGTAAACATAGAAACAATTTTTGAAAAGAATGGAACTAAACAGGAACAAGAGGGACTCACCAAAAAGGATCCTTCTCCTTCCCTTCTTTCATAAGAAAAGGAGGACCCAAACAAAATTGATGAAAGGAAAGATATTCGAGTGAATGGAAAGGAAAAGACAATGGATAATTTAACTTTCAAGAGATATTCTATAAAGATAATCAATTTTATAAAACTTCTTATATGAATGAAATAAAAATAAAGAGAATTCAAAGTTAGAAATATTTAAAGAATATCCAAAAGCCCTAAACGCCTAACATAAGCTACAATCAAGTTCAAAACGGTTTGAAAAATGCAATCAAATTCTAAAGTTTTTGCATCATATACAAATGATATTCTTTTAGCGACTACTCATCTAGTTTTCCTAATGTGGTAAGCTAGTCTAACGTGACATTGTGAACTATTTTCGAAGCATTTGATATGTTGGTGTGCCGTAAATGTGGCCCATGTCATAAAAAGGTCAATTTTTTTAAAAAAAGAAAAATGTAAAATCCAAAATTTAACACATAAAAAAAAGGCCTAAAATGGAAAAAGGGAAGCCAAAACCTCCAGCATTATGGGGGGACGCCGCCGCCGCAGTTTAGTCGTCTAATGAGGAGCGGCGGCCCTCGTCAACCACACTTAGAACCGCTAGGCTTAGTACTGTGGTTGAGGTTGACCACAGGCTGGGCCAGCGCGGTCTTTTGCCCTTTTGGGCTTTTGTTAATTTGGGCCGGCCGTGATGAGCCCAAAATGAGAATTTTTTCTGTCTCTCAATTTTTATTTATTTTTTATTTTGGCATTCACATGACATAAACCTATCATGGAAACCTAATAAACATATTCAAATAAACAAATAAACCGATAACCGTATAATAGCAATTCAAAAACCTGTTATCTAAAAGTAAAAAAACCTATAATACAATAATCTTATCATTAATCGTGTAAAATAATTCTCAAAATACACATTCCATAAGTCATAAAAATAAGAAATCAGCATCATCTTCATCTCAAACGCCCTCAGCTCTCTGGAACATAATATGGCAGGCTCTCACTCTACTCAAAATTAAATTTTTTTTCTCCTAAAGCACTTGCCAAAATGCACTCGCTACTAAGGATAACCTTGTTCAGAGGAAAATTGTACCTGACCGAGTGTGTTCTCTCTGCAATTCGCAACGTGAGACAATCGAGCTCGTTTCCTTGTTGCGCTCTGGACATCAAAGGTATGGTCTCATGAGGCCCTAAACATCAGCATATCAAACTCGAGTTTGTCTAGAATTGAGGATTGGTTGTTTAACTTCAACATACTTCGGTACCGTTCAGATTTCTCTATGTTGTTCTCTGGTTCATCTAGAAGGAAAGGAACAATTTTTTTGGTTCGGAGCACACGTCCCAGAACTGACGAAGCTACTGGAAGTTGCTTGAACTACATACGAAAGTGTTGCTCTTTCGACAACTAGATCAAAGTAAAAAACTGAGCTTAGACAAGCATCGAATTGAGTTTGGCAACCACCAAATAAACTTTGTTCTAATTGGATCTTACATCCCCCAAGCCCTATGGACCTTGTTATGTTTTGAGTTTGCACACATGTTTATGTATCCTTTATCATTGGGAACAAAGCCTCACAAGTCTCTTACATTCACGAACTAAATTACAAACATCATCAATAAAACTGAGGAACAATTCTCATTTAAATAACAAAAATTATCCATCAACCAAATGAACAATGACGATTCATCCTCTCAACCAAATAAATGTCAAGAAAATGAGCAGAAGCAACGAAAAATAAAAGTGATTTGAGGTTCCTCAAAGTGGTCCACCTCTTCAATGCTTGCCACATGTTTTCCTTCCACCAAAGTGATCCGCCTATAGGAAAAAAATATCACAATGAGTTGGTCCACATATCGAAATCAAAAACGTCATCAATGGAAACACCAATCATACTAGTTAATATTATTGTGTACCTATGATCATCATCCAGATGAAATGGAAATCCTCAATTCTATCAATCAGGGGAAATTTTCCAATAAACCGATTCAGTCATAATTTTTTTAATTTTACTAATTTATTCATAAATCTTTATGTAAAATTCCAATATAGTCCATCTAGTCAATTTTCGCGAAAAATCGCTCATGTGGTGATGTGTCATGTAGGTTAGTTAGCGATGATTGAATTGTCATGTTAACAATTTCCATCAAAAATTAGTTGGAGTGACTACATTGGATATTCATATAAAAGTTTGGGACTAAATTGACAAAATTAAAATTTAGGACTAAACTAGCCACCATATAATAAACTTTTGATTAATTGGCTAATTTATCCCCATCAATCATCCAAAACAACTGCATAATCCGCTACCAAACCTGATAAAATCATCAACAAAAATATATTGATAGTAGATCTAGATCATAAATATATAATGTACTAAGAAATTTAAAGTTATACCCTATTCAAACTTCTCAAGCTCTTCCAAGATTTCCTCAGTTGAAATTGGAGTCAATGAAATCTGAAACCAGTCCTGAGCACAAATGAGAGGCTCTGCCATCTAGAGAGGCAGAGGACTACGAAACACATCTAGCAAATTAATCTTCCTGTTGTGCAATCCAAATGCTTCATGCTTCTTAAGAACATATACTTAAATCATACTTTGATGATCTGCGACTGAAGTTTCTCTCTTGTTTCTTTCGACTATGCTTTCACTTATTTAATCAATACACCTTTGAAATGTTAACGTCCGTATGAAGGTTTGTGATGGTGTGATATGTGGCTAAATCTATAGGACCGACAATTCGTATGCATGTATCATAATCAAGTTTTGTAATCTTGTCAAATCGCGACATTGAAAGCATCATGCTTAGCTTAATTATGCTATGAAGTTTGCGTACATTATATTCATGACATTCTGTATTATTTTGGGTCTGTCATATGTTGTGTTGAAATTAGAGGTGATCAGTTGAAGGGTAGGCTGGTTTCCATCCTGAAATCAGAAATCGATCGAGGTTTTACAAACTAGGAATTGAAACTACCCATTGGCTCTTAGACCCACTCGAGAATTGAATCAGGTACAGGCACTAGTCCGGTTCAATTCCTGGATGAGTCCGTGAAACTGGCCATTGCAATACACCTCATCGACTTCCTTCTCCTCCTACAACATCGTTGAGATCCTCGAGGGCTTCTTGTTCTTCAACTCCTACCTCAGCCAAACCAAACTGGCCGACAAGATCAACAGTCGCTAGACCATCACTGCCCTCACGCTCGACAGCAGCACCATGTTCGCCCTCGTCGACAAGAAGCCCCTCTCCGTCACTAAGAACGAGCTCACCATCCACGTCGTCCTCGATTACTTCCTAGAAGCTCCACCAATCCTGAGGGCTTCATCCTCTCCATCACCTTGTACCAGACCACTAAGAATCCACCCTCTCTTGAGTGGCGAGCGAGGCTACGACTTGCAAGCGTCGAGAGAGAGCTACAAAAGAAACTAAGAGAGCAAGCTGCGAGAGAGATGAGAGAGTGTGAGGATTGACGAACATGAGAGCTCAATTAGAGTTTTGAAAATAATATATATTATATACACACAAGTTCAGTCCAAATGGGTGATTTCACACTTAGAACTGATAATCAAATCTATACTCACTGGTTCCAATATTTGGGATTGGGAACTAGACTAGTTCCCATGAGAACCACTTAGAACTGGCCGATTTGATCCAATTTGAGTGGTTCCTATTGTACACCTCTAGTTGAAATGTATAATTCATTCTTGCAATGGCTAAAATTCTGGAATTTTAAAGTGATTTTTGTCTTTATGCTTGTGGAGGATCCATGGTCGGGGTAAGAATAACGGGCCACGATCCAACCAAACAGCCCACAGAACCCAAATCCCAACAAAAGAAAATATATCATTACCGGCTAACAAAAGTTTGAAATAGAACGTTTTAAAATGTTGTCTTCTTTGACCCTGTGCCGCATGTGTGATTGAGTTGAATGAACTATCAAGTTTAATACTGAGATTCGAGTTGCCTATAAGCGATAATTTAATGGTTAGTCCTGACGAAACTATCGTGTTGCGCTACATGCATTATTTATTTTGTGTTGCTTGAATGGACTTTTACCCATAAGTTTACTGATACCTTCGTATTTCTACCCTTACAGATGCAACTCACAAAAGAAATATTATCAAGAACTTCTATAGATTCCTTGGAAGCATAAGGCCAGAGCGAAGACGATGGTTTGGGCAAGACTTGTTTTTTCTTGTGAAGATGACCTAAGAAAAATGAAACATGGTGCCAACTAGAGGTGATCAACACGGGGTCGGGGCTGGGTTGGTTCGGGCCAAAATTATAGCCCAGGCCCACCATTAGCAAAAAAAAAAAAGATTATAACAAACTTGGAAGCTAGCGAGCGGGCTTGGGCTCAGGTTAGATGGGTTGGGAGCCCGACAATGCCTTCGGCTCTTGTGGCTCGGGCTAGACCAGGTGAACCCTCGAGCCACAATGGGCTATGGCAGGGTCTAGTGCCACCAAACTAATCTATCAAATGAAGCCATCCAAAAGTGGTAGATAAGTTTTAGTCAAAAACAAGTAATTGATTTGTACTTTATTTGTAAAGTTTACACGTGATTTTTTTTTTTTTTTTTTTTTATGATGGCATTTCTGCTTTCAAATCGTTGAAATCTTCCATGGATATTTATCGTCAAATAATTTTCTAATTTTCTAATTGTCGCCATTTACTTCCCCTTTAGTTGTAAATTTTCCTTTGAACCGTCGCAATGTGCAGCTACAAAAATGGTGAGTATTGATCGAGTTACAATTATCGGCATTTTGTTCCCATAAGAAGCGCAAATCTCATACGCAATGTCTATGGAACGCATAAATTTCGGCAATTTAAGTGCATGTCATCATTTGATGGTTTGATATTTATTTCCCAATTTCAATCCCAAAAATTCTAGATAAACAAATTGCTAAACTAAGACTCCGTTTGTTTAACGAAAAATAATTTCTAGAAAAACATTTTCCGAATTTTCTAACGTTCATTTCATAAAAAATGAACTCATCGGGGAAAATATTTTCCTTCAATAGAAAAAAGTATTCTAAAATAGGGGAAAGTGTTTTTGCTTTTCAAATTAGGGAAAACATTTTCCTCATTCACTCTCTTATGCCATACCTCCGCTAGCCCCAACTTCTTTCTTTTTTATTTTTTATTTTTAAAATTTTAGATTTATTATTATTATCTATTTCTATTTCTCTTTTTCTTTCTTTCTTTCCTTTTGTTTTCCTTCTTTATTGACCGATTGCTAACCATGACGATGGCTAGCAATTGGCCACAGGCTCAAGCGAGCACAAGCCTCTAGCTTGTCGGCCGTCGTTGTGGCCCGAACCGACATAAGAAAAAAAGTAAAATTTAAAAAGGGAAAAATAATTTTTTTAAATAAAAATATGGGACTCACGTTTAAAATTAATGGTGGATGACTATAAAAGTTACTTCTTTTTCCGTCCAGTTTTTAGGATGGAAGTTATAGGCATAGCATCCCATCCGATTACCAAAGATATTGTTAAAAAAAAAAAGCATGTGGGAAATAAATGTAATATAACAACAGCCTATGATATTTTATTATTTGATTATGTTGAAGGTAATTAGCTACATACCCATCCGTGGGCAGCCACGCTAGTATTCATTCTCCCCTGCTTCGATGCGGTCGAGAGTTCAAGAATCGGCGTAAGCTGACAATGACATGTTCCAACGAATCCTTAGTCACTAAAAAAGATAAAATAAAAAATAGCTACATTCTGAGATGTGATACAACGTGATTCAACGACACTCCTGAGTGGTTATCTTTTAAGAGGATTAGGTAAATGATTATGTAGCTTAAAAGCTATGCAGAGTACCTTAAAAGCTTTTCAGGCCCGGCGAGATTTTTTAGGGTGATTTCACAATGATGTGCGCTAAAATCACCGCAACATCCCCGGGCCCTTTTTGAGCCTTTGCATGGCCAGTACCGATTGTCAGCTGTCGAATGAATGACAATCATTGCCAATCGTTGGATTCTCAGTGGTCGATTATTTAGCCATCCGTTGGGCCCGAAAATTTTGCCTAGGGCTATCCCACGGTAGACTTACAAAGGTAGATCAACAACCCATTTCTTAACCATATATTATGACTAGTGTTGTTATATAATTATTTATATTCTGTAAATTGATTATAAAAGGTTTAGAATAATAAAATCCAAAATAATGTGGTTATTAAATGAGTTTACAACATATTCACATCAAATTCACCTCTTTAATTCTTTTTCACACTTATTCGCTCTCACTCAATTTAGCGTTTACTTATTTCATATTCTCATCTCAACTTGGATATGATTTTTTCTTAAATTGGATTAAATATAAAAATATTTTAGTAACATGGATCCAGTGAGGTATGAGTTATTAGAATTAAAACAAATTAAATAAGTCTATTTGGATCGAGCATTTTTTATTTGACCCCCTCGTTTGGTGGGTCTAGCTTCCGGTAAAGTAGAAAATGCCTGAGTTTTGAGGCAAATGATCGAAACCAGGCCCAAGATTGGTCCGTCGGTCCTAAATAATACCCGTGGTAGCCAATCGATTAGCTAAACAGGATAAAAAATAGATCCTTAATGAAAGACCATTTATATTTGTAAGGAACCACCAATGAGACAAAAGGCGATGACGTGGCGCAATTGCCTCGGATCCTAAAATCCCGGGGGGCCCACGTGGGATTCGCCAGGGAAGGCAAGATGGGCCCCCCTTTTGGCGCGTATCGGACCCCACCGAACGTTGTCTCGCTGTCGCCCCCCCGGTAACGACAAGGAAAAACGCAGGGAAAGTCAACCTTTTCAACGCTTTGGTTTCTCACCAGAATAGGAAATAATGGTAATAAAAAAACGTCTGCGAATCCAAGGGCTCTCGTGAAATTCCGGATGCCAACGCGTAGTCAAACCCCCGTTCAAATCCCGTATATTTGCCCGCCTGTCGGTGATATCTGGAGTAGTTCATTCGGGGTCAGCTGCTCCCTGGATGTGTCTGGGCAAATTATATATATATGTATGTATGTATGTATGTATGTATGTATATGTATATGTATGTATGTAATTGTTGTACACCATGAGAGCAATATTGATCGTATGCCAACCAATGAAAAAATTCTCAATACCGGTTGTCAAGTGATGCAAAATATTTCACCGCTCACCTCTCATGTGCTAAACAAATTATGAGCGAACATGTGAAATTTGATTAACAGAGTGGACACACACATAAAATGGAGAGCACAACATTGGAAAGTCTAATCCAAAAAATAAATGTTCTAAAAATTTAAACTAGCTAGAGAAAGATGCCATATGTATATATGTGAAGAGCATCTAAGACATGTTATCCAAGCAAGTGGGATATTTTGACATGTGTAAAGAACGTGTTTGAGGCTTATAAACAGTGAAATACGATTTCTATGTGTCAATTAGATTATTCCAATGCAAATCGGGTCTCAAATTAGGGTTTATTATAAACCAAGCTTCAATGCATCAACCATCTTTTACCATCTCAAAACCCAGAGTCCTCAAGAACAAGGCATTCAAGCTTCAAAGAACATGAGATAGTGTACTCGTTAATGTTTTGAGTCGCCATAATCTACATAAATTTCGGTTTTCTAAATTAAAGTTTTCTAGGATAAAGCAAATTTTTTTTAGAGAATCTTCAAAGCCAAGTTGGAAATTAACATAAAGTATTTTTGAACTATATATGATCAAACAGTCCGCAGTGGTCATTGATGGATCCAAGTCTTGAAGACGTTACTAAGTTTAAAATCATTTCATTTGACATGAGATCATTTTATCAAGGCTACTTAGTGTCTCAATTAATCTCAATTGTCGATGCATGGAAATACTATTAATCATTCATATTGATTGAGGTACCAAGAGAGGTGGGTACCATTTGTTTTAAGTATAGGGACATTTTATTTATTTTTTTGTTAATTTAGGGAGAAAATAACACAAATGGTTCATGAACTTTTAATTTATTCAATGTTATCCATGAACTTTAGCCCAATGTGTAATGTGATTCCTTAATTTTTAATTTGTTCAATGTGGTCCTTGAACTTTAAATACGTGTTCAATCTAGTCTATGGAATCTATAAATATATCCAATGTTGTCCCTACACTTGAATTGATAGAAAGATGACATTAAACATTTTCATATAGTCCAAGAGTTAACTTCAACATGTACTAAAAGTCTAGTGACCACATTGAACAAATTAAAAGTTCAAAAATTACAATGCATATTGAACTAAAGTGTATAGACCACATTAAATAAATGAAAAATTCATGGACCACATTGTACACTAGGTCAACATTTAGGGACTATTTGTATATTTATCCCTAATTTAGGCTACTTAGGTGATGTGGTTGAATTATAGACTCTTTACTTGAAATCTAATGCGCTAAATATTTAGAGAAAAAAAATTTAAGATTTACATCCCCTTAATCTACTTCAAATATAATGTAGCGGTGTAGACTTATTTATTTATTTATTTTGTCAATATACGCTTTTTAGAAAGATATTATAGGTGTAAAATGGAGATTATTAAGAAATATATTTGGTGTGGGGAAAATTATCCAATCAGTCTTAAACCTATTACATAGATGCGAATTTAGTATTAGATTTTTCAATTTTTCTTATTTAGTCCTAAACTTTTATGCAAAATTTCATTGAAATACTTCCGATCAATTTTCACTAGAAATTAACAACATAACAATGTGCCACGTAGAATAACTAGCGATGATTGAAGCACCATATTAGCGATTTCCAAAAGAAAAAACTTATCATAATAATTACATTGAAATTTCATGCAAACATTTATGTCTAAATTGGCAAAATTGAAAAGTTTATGATTGAATTGATATTCGTATGATCGAATTATGACTGATTGGAAAATTTCCTCAATTTGTATGTATTGTTTGCTGCTACTTGTGTAAAGCCTAATTCTTACTAGAAATAGATTTACGTACGTTACAAACGTACTTCCTAAATTATTGAAATAGTTGGTAAATACGGTTGGGAAATAGAAGGTTGCCATAACAATAAATGATATTTCAAGTTTTGCCCACATAATGCTTCATTTAGGTCATGTTGGGTTCCTATAGTGTTGCATAATACTCCTCTACTTGATTAAATGCATCCCATACGGTTGATGCTGGACCATGTACCAATGGTCCAGGCAAAAGCCGTCTTTGCTTCTCACCACTTGATTCGAGATATTCTTATCAAGTTTGATGCTGGCGAAAAATCATTAAAGGCAAACCCATTTTTCCATCTAATGTCATTAATTTGTGAATTAAAGGTGCATTTGTTTCGTTAGAAAAAAGTAATATGAGAAAGATTTCTAGACTTCCCGATATCTAGAACGTTGTAAATTGTAAGTCAGTGTGAAAATTGTTTTAATAAAAGAAAACAGTGGCACTTAAAATCGGAAAAACAAACTCTCATTTCTAGAAAAAGGAAAATGTTTTTATTAACTAAAAGTTTCGCGGTGAAGACTGTCAGGGAGGGCTTTAGAGCTTCAATTGTCAAGGGAAAATAACACAAATAATCCATGAACTTTGGCTCAATGTGCAATTTGGTCCCTGAACTTTTAATTTATTCAAAGTGGTCCAAAACTTTAGCCCAATATGCAATATAGTGCTTGAACTTTTAATTTATTCAATACAGTTCTTGAACTTTTGATGCATACTTAATTTAGTCTTTGAACTGTATGAAAATGTTCAATATAGTCATGGTCTTGAATTAATGAAAAATGACTACATTAAATATTTTCATACAATTTAGGGACTATATTAAATGTGTACCAAAAGTTCATGAACTACATTGAATAAATTAAAAGTTTAAGAACCATATTGCGCATTGAGCTAAAGTTTAGGGACCACATTGAACAAATTAAAAGTTCATTAACCAAATTGTATATTGGGCTAAAGTTCAAGGATTATTTGTGTCATTATCTCAATTCTCAAAGCTTGATATGCATAGTCAACAAAAACAACAGTACTGAACTATACCATCTTCGACAAAAAGAAAAGAGAGAGAGAGAGAGATTATCTATTTCCCAAGGACATATCAAGTAAATGAAAGTGGATATTGTATTATGCCCCGAGAAACAATGCACACATGAGTAAACAAGCTAGAGTTAAAAAAAAAAAAAAAAAAAGTAACAAGCGTGTTCTAAATGAATGTCCAAATGTAATTTTAAAACATAGCAATGGTTCCTATTCGCAAGTATCTCTGATGCACTTGTTAGGTGTACTCATTCGGATTAATTCAATTTTTTGAGGCACTAATTGTGTATAATACAAGGACAATCAGTATATTGGAATATATAAATGGTTGCTTAATAAGTGTTTCTTGAAGATCTTGTTAAGAAAATCCACTCAAAATATTCGGTAGACGATGAAAAATCATAGTGGTAAAACCACGGAAGGAAATTATGCTAGAATAATAGTTCTCGCATTTGTGCCTCCTCGGGATGATGAAAATCAATATTTGGCATTCTCTCTAATGTATGCTATCAAAGAAGACACTTTATAAGAATGAATAAAATATTAGCACCGTGATGAAAAGAATTTTCACTACTAAAATTTAATATAAATCTATCATATCATTGACATGAAAAAGTGATCAATTTTTAATTGAGATCGACGAGTAGCAAACTCAATCGACGAAAGCGAATTTTGGTCAAAGTAGAAATCACCTACGATCAGAACAATCCACGAGTTATAAGACTCATCGTTAGTATAAGATGGTGACAATAGTGAAGAGATTATCAATTAGAGCCTTTACCAGTTGGCAAGTTGAAGGAGATGGACCGACAAAGTCACCGACAACAAACAATCTCAAGTTCAGAAGCTGTCACTTTTTATGCATAATCATATCTAGAATCTTGCATAATTGTTAATTAGTAACTGTATATAGTATTAGGAAGCTATTTGTGAATTCGAACCGCAAGACTATTTATAAACGACTGCTACTGGCGAGATACAAAAACCCATTCTAATTTCAACAGAGGACCTGCACAATCAAAATCACTAAACATTTACTCTTGCACAGTCACATTCCTCTTTAAGTTTCCCACAAATTCACCTTCCCTCCACTTGAAATTTCCCGTATCATTTACTCATCCCGAAACCTTCAATTTCGAGTACATGCATTTCAATTCATTTAGTTTTACATCTAATTACTCTTTTGTCCAAACTCAGCAAAGAACCCCTTTTTCCTTAATAATCCATCGACTCCATCCCTATTTTAAGATCTTCATTTTCCGGGGTAAGTAGAAAGAAGCAAGTGCCCACTCTTGCTTGGACTGGATTGCATGCTGTCGACCCCATTCCAGCATGGATTGCATTCAATGACATCAACAAACTTGTTAGGAAACAAGCACGAGGGACAAAAGGGTCTTTCCACCCCAGTCTCCATGGATATTTATCAGTTCTAAAAGCCAAACGCGTCGTCGTCTTTGTCCCTCAGCACCCTGAATTCGTTCATCCACCGTCAGGAAGGAGCTCAGAACACGACCCCGCGACCGGCACTGCTCGCAGTGCCGTTCTTGGACTTATGCACAAGCCCTCGTGGGACCATCTCTTCCGACATGGGTCCTCATCAGGGTCGAAAACTAATGAAAACCGGAAGGAAAGAATCTGCTCATTCACGGCGATCTGAGATAAAAACGCATTTTTTGTATTGTCGGCTTTTGGCGACATTGGAGTGAGTGGAGCGAGAGCGAGCGAGCTAGGGAGTGCGACCAGAGAACCTGCAAAACCGCGTGAAAAGCAAGGCAAAAGATGGGAAAACCCCATTTCCAGCCAGACAACTTCAGGAAAAAGCCACCCATGTGACTGTTCTCACCTCATCCTCGCCCCACATTCAAGTCCTCTCACCTCCCCCCGACCGTCAGCCGACGCTTGAAAGGTATATATAACCCCCATCCGATATTCTTCCCTCTCTCTCTCTCTCTCTCTCTCTATCCTCTTCACTCCATAATTGCAGATCCAATCTAAGCTCTCTTCAGTCCAAGCGGGCTAGAGAGCTCGAAGCGTCGGAAATGGGGCAGCGCGTGTACTTCAATTGCCGAAGGGTCGCTCTTGCTCTTCTCTGCTTTGCTATCGTTTTCCTCTGTGCTGGCGCTAGCTCGGAGTCTCAGATTCGGAGCAAGCAGTTTGTGGGTACTGCGAGAAGAAGATTGCTGGAGGTTCGAGAAGTAGATGGCGACGATGATCAAATCATCGCACCCAAAAAGAAAGCCAAGCTAACCACACTCACTACTACCACAGAGAAGTCCAAGAGCCAAACCGATCTCGCTAAATCCAGTCTGTCCACCAAAAACCAGACCAAGCTGATGAAACCCAAATCAAATTCCTCCTTCAAGAACCAAACCAAGCCTCTCAAACCCACAAATTCGACCAAAAAAGCATCGCCCACGTCCACCGTTCTTGATAAATCCGAGCTCAAGAAGCTCAACTCCACCTTGAAGCTCAAGAAGCTGAACGCGACCTCGAAAGCCTCCAATTCAACCAAAAGCGCCTTCTCTTCGGCCAAGAAAAGCTCAGATCTGGGGAAACTAACCTCGCCCAAGAACAAAACCAAAGAGTCCCAGCTCCAACTCGACAAGAAGCTCACTCCGTCCGACACCAAGAAACAGAGCAAAAAGAAAGACTCCACCGACCAAGAACCCAAGACCTCAAAGACCCAGAAGCCGAAACAGCCGAACTGGCTCGAACAAGACGAGGACGACGATCTGGTATCCGAGTTCCGAGATCTGCCCACCAAGTTCCAGCAGACCCTCATCCCCGACCTCGAGCGAATCTCCACCACCTCCAGGGCCTACCTAACACAAGCCAACAAGCAGATGACCAAGGGCTTCAAGCCCTACGTGGGCAACAAGTACGCGGCCACCATCGCGACCCTCGTCTCGTGCGCTTTCATCTTGATCCCTCTCATCCTCGTCTCCCTCGTCTTCAATCGCATCAAGGCCTATTTCTCCCTCCAGAAGCTCCTCATCTTCATCCAGGTCTACCTCTCCATCTACTTCTCGATCCTCTGCCTCTCCTCGCTGGCCACCGGGCTCGAGCCCCTGCGATTCTTCTACGCCACTTCGCAGTCCACGTACGTGTGTATACAGATTTTCCAGACGTTTGGGTACGTCCTGTATCTGCTGCTGCTGCTGATGTACCTGGTGCTTGTTTTCTCGACCGACACCGGGCTGGCTTTGAAGTTCCTGGGGTTGGTACAGACCTTCGTGGGCTTCGCCGTCGGGCTGCATTACTACGTCGCGGTGTTCCATAGGATGGTGCTCCATCAGCCGCCGCGGACCAACTGGAAGGTCCACGGGGTCTACGCCGCGTGCTTCCTTGCGATCTGCTTGATCGCGAGGGCCGAGCGGAGGAAGAAGGCTTACATGGAAGATGGTGGCGAGGAGGGCAAGAAGAGCTAAAGCGCAAACACAAGTGAATTCTTTGCTTCATAATCCAGCGGCTCCAAAGGAGCGGAACTTGCAATCAAATGAATTTGGTGCAAGAAACGGTACAGAAAGCTACAATGGGATCCTTCACTTCCAAGTGATCTGATTGGGATTCTTCATGTCCTTTTTCCATATTTAATTACTAAAGTTATTCTAATTTTTTGCCCACCTCCCAAGATTAAATGGGAATAATGCAGTATTAGTGTTCCTATTTGAAATAATGAGCATTGTTCTGCAAAATGTTGGCCAAGCAACTTTGGTGTAATTCTGTAATTGAAGTGATGATTTTGCATGATACCACTTCGGGCAAAGAACCATCACGGTATCATTGCTTTGCCTCGGAGAAAGAGAAGGAAGCGAGATTGTATCTTCTATTCAAATATTCATAGCCCTCTTTTAGTCGATATATGTGGTTATCTGATGTTCGTGTCTTCATTCCAATGTCTTCAATTGAGTAAGGACATTTCTATTAAGGGAAGTAGCAAGTACAACTAGGTAAGGGAAAGAGGAGTTTTTCCCACGTAAGAAGAAAGGGTTTCGCAAGAAGTACATTAGAAATTTTGAATCTTTTGCATGGTATTTAATTTAGTAGTTAAAACTTTTCGATCATCCATTTAAGTACCTTGCTTTCAATTTTTGTTCATTTAAATTACATCAACTACTCACTTGCTGATCAAAAAAAACGTAGCATTGTTCAAAAAGTCCACGTAGGATTTTTTACGATTCAACTTGCAAGAGCAACTTAAATGAATCAAATTTAAAAGTTACGGAACTTCAATGAGGGATCAAAAAGCTGTGGCACTAAACTAAGTCCCCTACAAACGTTTTGGAGCTTCTAGTATAATATTCTGGAGTATTGCTTTACCAATACCTGGGGAGAAGCAATTTTATGACGAGCAATAGTCATACATACTCAATGGATGACCATGATTCAAATGCAAAGAATATATTACGTTGCATTGACATGTCATTAGTAAAAGCCTTGGTAATGACTATGTAAGAGCACACTTCATGTCAATTATAGTGATAATTATTCTACAAATTATAAATTTTTATGAAGTGTGTTTGAATTTCTAATAGATTATTTATGTTGTTTATATATATTGTCAAAGAATTTATAATGTGGTAAATATGAAATCATGAAACCTAATTCTCTAGAAACTTTTTGATAAATTTTCAAGACTCTCCTCACTTTTTAATCACATTTCCAATTGCATGCTTTACTCTTAAAACTTAGGGTTAATATCACGAAAACCACTAAAAACTTCAAATTGGAAAATCTATAACAAATTTATTCCAAATTAGTTTTTTTACCCAAAAATCCTCAAATTGGCTCTGTTAATTTTCGTTAAATTGAACTAATGCAAACTCATACACATGTAACAAACAGAGGGTAATATCCAAAATAGATACACCCGTCAACTATCCAATATTATCAAATTTAGTAATTTGATGATAAAATTTAACAAAAACTAATGGATAATAAAATTATCACAGATATATCAATTTAGAATTTTTAGCAGTTAAAAAATTAATTTAAAGTAGATTTATCGTGAATGTATTGATTTTGGATTTTTTTTTTTATGATATTAATCTAAAATTTGCATCTTTCTATTTATTAAAAGAAGAAGAAGAAGAAAACCTCACATTTTTCTGACTTCAGCTGTCAGGGCAATGAGGAAAAGAACTAGATTCTACTCTCTTCAAAAAAATTAATTGATTAGACCCCTCATCCCAAATCACCGGTAAACCCTATCGCCAAAACGCCAACTTGATATCTTTCCACCCCGCACTACTTGCTGTCGGCGCCACCATCTTACCGCCTCCGAGCTCAATCGTCATCATTGCTGCTAACCCCTCTCTCTCTGACTGCAACCTCGACGAGAGAGAGAGAGAGAGATGGGAGGGCGGCCATGGCGATGGTGTGCAAGTTGAGTCCTTGGAGATGACGACACGGACGGATGAAATGACAGAGGTGGCAATTAGCATCACTTGAAACTGCGGTGAGCAATGCTGCATTTAGAGAAGAGAGAGAGAGAGAGAGAGAGAGAGAGAGAGAGAGATAAGATTTAGCATTTAGAATTATCTAGTGGTGTCGACTGAGAAGAGGGACCATGATTTTTATTTTTATTTTTGAAAAGCAATGACCATTAGTGAAATAAACCACTACAATCAAGTAAGATTTGAAGGACATTAAAGTTTACAGATGTACAGTGGTTATTTTAAAAGCAGAGGATCCAAAGTTCTCATATCAAAAAAATATATTTATTTTTGTTTAGGGCTATATTTTTGGAGGAAATCTCATTCAATCAAGTCTCTAAATTACCAATGTAAATACCACATGCTTTTAATTTTAGTTGAAATTATATATGGGTGATATCCATAATTTATATCCCGTCAGTATAAAGTATGATTAAAGAAATTTTCCTTCAATTTGGAGGAAGGTAAATATAACGTTTTGACAACTTTCATTGCTTAGTGACGACGATTACGTCGATTAGAGACTATGGCGTATTATTTGGGTTGAAGAAAGGACAGCGTGCCCTAGCTTGCCGCCGACACTAGTGGCTTTATCAATTCCCAATTCAGTCCTTTTACATTACCGATTTCTAATTCAATTACGGGTATAATTCACATCAACACTAGCGCCTGAAAGTCAATTTTCCTGGTCCACACTGACTTTTAGGTTTATTGGTGGAGTTTATGTTGACAATTAACATCAACTTCGTTTGTGGGGCATGACCTTTAATCTTTCTTTTGCCTCGCGCTGGACTTTGGAAATCGAAATTGGAAAGCTAAAATTGCAAGAGTGAATTGACTAATGTCAAGGGCACTTTTCCTACGGTGTTGCGCAATCTCGGACGACCAAATTGATGTGTGAAAATTGATGTGTGAAACCTCAGTCGTCCACTAGAAAATAATTGATGTCAATCGTTGGATGACAAAAAAGTTTGTACGGTCGAATTAAAGCAAATGGCATTGAAACTCCGACATAATGTCCATTCTACTAAGAATTATTTAATTCATATCTTTTTCTTGTCGAAAGATGAGTCTTGTTAACCAGTGCCCATACAGTACTAGTTGACACCACTATAATTAGTACAACAGATATAAGTGCACATTCAAAACTGAGTAATAAAGCATTTGGAAAAAGTCACTTACTCCATATAAAAACATTTATATTTCCAAAGTATAATTAATATTTTCAGTCTTCTTTTCTCAGTCTTTTAACTCGGTCAACATTCTCATATGCAACCGATCAAGAGGAGCAGAAAAAGGCCAATGTGAGGGGGCAGACTCTCCCCGATGCCTCAATGAAGAACTGTTGGGGAAGTGGCACCAAATCCTAGTATGATGTTGACCATGAGAAGATTGCTAGAAAAACAGCAAAATGATATTGTTAATTACATTGTGAGCCACATGTCGAATGTGATCAAGCATTCAAGCCAATGATAGTCAATACTGTAAATGACAATCTGTCAAGGCCAGGATCATCTAATCGACCACCAACATTCCAAGCTAATCCTGTGGAATCATTAGGCATGTTTACCAAAAAAAAATAGGCAAAGTAAATTGGTCGACAGATCAATGAAATGCAGAAAAGTTGAAAACATCAGGCCAGCAGTTGTTATAACAGCAACACAATTTGCCAAAGAAATTCAACAAGAATTGGGTTTAAATAGGGGAATCATTAGGCATGTTTACCAAAAAAAAATTATTTTGAATGAGTTGATAATCAACATTTTCCTAGAGATTTTAAAATTCCTGACTTTACCATATTCACTAACGAAGATGAAATATCGATCATTGAACATATCGGTTGATTTTAGCCAAATGTGGAGAAACACAAACAAATGAATTTTTAAGACTTAGGTTATTTCTTTGACTTTTTCAAATACTACTTTCACTTGGTACATTAATTTGTAACCTAATTCGGTGTGTGACTAGGAGGAGATGGAAAGAGAATTAAATTATCTATTCTATAAAACGGTACATGAGCTATCAATTGCCAACTTGGATAGACTTTATTAAAATAACAGTGAGTCGGTTGATTGGTTTATTGCTTGGTTTAAGAAGGCTAAGAATATATGCCCCACTTCACTCTTTCTAAACATTAACGTCTATAGATTTGGCCTATAATGGTTTGAAATTTAATTTAAGAGAAAGATTTGAATGTCGAGAATTTGCTGATTTATTTCAATTAGCAACAAGAGTGTCTAAATGAACAATTGTAAGAGTGTCTACGTATGAACAATTGTTTCAAGATAGAGAGGGTCATATGAAAACTTTATACAAAACTTGGCTTCAATGGAAAGTTTTGAGTCAAATGATGAATTTGACCAAGATAAAATTTGACCAGGAAAATTTATATTTGCCAATGACAATGGGGCATATAATGACCTTTGATTATAATCATTCAATTCTTATAAAAGGTGGCGTAAGTTAAAGCCAAAAAATGTCCAAGTGTTCGATCGACATTGTTGAATGCAACCGATAAAGAGGTAATCAAGGAAGTGGATGCGACATAATCGTCAAGTAATGGAGTAGTAACCATCTAGGTAATGGAGTCAACAACCATCAAGTAGTGGAGTAGGGAACCGTCAAGTAGTTAAGTCAATAATTATCGAGTAGGGGAGTTGATAAATGTCAAATAGTGGAGTTAATAACTGTTTAGTAATGGAATTGATAATTATTATTGTAGGAGTTTGTGTAACCATTGATTGTGGATTATGGATACCTCAAGTGTATTCTTTGTAAAAATGCATCAATCAATCATAAAAGTTGACATTCTTTGCAAACTCATATTTATCTTTACTTTCTTGCAATTTAAATGATTGGTCGTGATTGCTTCCAGTCTTGTTATCTTTAATTTGCTAGTCACTTCGCATTTCCTGTGCAATTATCAACAAATGACACGCTTTACAACCTTAGTGGACACATTTGGCAAAACAAGTTTACACGCACTTCTTCCTCATACATCTTTAGATAGTTGATTGGCACTGCCAACTCTTTATATCACTTGTTGTTTAGGCTCACTGTCATCAACTTGCACTCATCTCTCAACTTGTTCTTTCATCTCATCTACAATTAATTCTTCATCGACGAGGGAAGCCACCTCATCTGGTACGAATCTAAAGGAAGCCTCTGGGGTCGATCATCTTATGCTGGAGAATGAGTATCCAGTCAATCCAGAGTTACTGCATATAGGACAAGCGATTTCTTCGAAGGTGGCGAACGAACGTGCTAAGCGAAGGTGCACCGACGCCTTGCGGAAGAGGTTGCTTTCTTTGTGTCGGTGAACACGAAGGACGTGGCCATATCACTTGCCGTACGCTCACTGAACCTATCACTTGCATGTGCAAGCGGAAAAAAACAAAACCTATCCACTTCATGTACAACTAAAAAAGAGAACGTGAGAGGTTCCACTAGAACCCTACCTTTTTCCAATCACCACGCTCACTGAATTGATCGGTTTTATTTCTGTATTTTGCTTAATCAAAATCTTGCAATTCATGCTTTTTCACTTTTTTAACGTACGAAACACTTTAACTTTCGCAAAAGGTAAATGTGGCATGTAAATTCGCATATAATCGTTTCATAATTTTTTTAAATTTAAATAAGACTTTAAGTTCTATTATGAGAAAAAGGAAAGATATTTGTGACCATAATTAGTGCCCCAAAAGGAAGAATTTGCGATATTCATCGGGATTATTGTCCATCATATCATTCATTAATATAATGAGTCTATAAAATATCGTTCTCTTTATTTAGCAAATCATTTCCCAAAACAACTAATTTGTAAAGAGAAAAAGAAATGCCATTGGCTGAGCGAATCATTTAGTTTAATGAAGCCTAAACTTCAACGAAATCACGATGTTTTCTAAGGCCGGACTATACGACGTTAATATGTTAATAACAACTTCACCGAAACAAAGATCAGCTTGCATTACAATCTTCTTGCAACATGGCAGGGGATAAATTTTACTCCAATTACGCTTTGAGATGATTTACATCCCCTTCAGTAGAATTTATGAAAAAATGACCTGCCATAAGAGTGAATAGAGGGGAAGATGATTGGAAGATATGTATAAATGACTGAAATACCATTATCTCTCTCTTCGATTTATGGTTTCTTCTTCGTATTATTGAAATATAATTTCGCTCAAATTATTTAATAAAAAATAAACCATTAATTGTGTGATCGTAAACTGGCATAAATAATGGAATATAACATTTTTTTTTCAGAGGGACGGGGTTGGAATCACGATCTGGTCAATTTCTCTTTTTCCCCGAATGTTGAGATCCCATTCCTAATTTATCTTGCATGAACTAAGTCCAAAGAAAGTCTAGATTCACTCATCTTGCTCTCCAAGAATTGGTGATATTTGCATTCTTTATTTGGTTAAGGGATCATCTCAATTGTGAGCAAAGCAAACCGTGGATAAAAGGAAGTGAAGTGAAAAGATTGAAAATATCTACTGAAACTTGATTTTTGGGAAAAAAGAACACGGAGCTATGGAGGGAAAGTAGACCTATGATGTGTGCGTGGGCAAGTGATATGAGGAATGTGGAATCTTTTGGTTAAGTGTATGGAGATGGTGTGATAAGTGATAATGGAATAATGTGTAAAGGACGAAGGATGTGGGAGGTTCATGACCAAAGCGTAAAGGTACAAGCCACCAACCAAGGATAAAGAATCGGGATAGGTGATAGTTCACCATCAATATGTAAAGGAATGCTCTACTGGCCAAGGAAAAAGAACCGTTTGATTCACCACCAACAACATAAGATAAAGAATCGGGATAAATATTTACTCACGTAAAGGAATTCTCATATATTCATCAAATTTGTCTTACAACTAAGAACTCTACTCTATTTATAGAGGGACTAAAACATAGGAAATAGACCAACAAAGAAGAGACATGGGAACTAGAAAGCAATTAAAGACTTACTGGAAAATGCATTAATGACATGAAGACTTGAAAGCTTGACTCTTCAGTCTTCTAGTTTATCTTCATCCACCAGCCTTGATCAGAAAATAATCATCTTGGAAGTTCAACTAACAACCAAGGAAATCGCTTAGATTAGCCTCCTATATTATTGTGTTTATTTGCGTTGACATTGACAACTATACCGATGAATCCATAACTTAAAACCTTATCAACAATGAAGCAGCTCCTTATTCGATGGTTCAATATTCAATGGTTAAACATTCTTGCGTATCGATGTCTTGATCAATAGTCTTCTTCATTCTGGATCTATCGAATCAAGTTATGACCAAGATATGTTTTGGTTTGAGTAAATATCCGATTTTGCTGGGCTCATTGATAGAATCCTGCTGGAACTTAAGGCTTGTTCCATTAAATCGGATGCTCCCATATTTACCTTCAATTTCTTATGTATGTCTCCTCGCTATAGGAGGACAAGAGGAGAGTCAGCCGAACATATATTCAGCTGGCAAAACTCCCAAACACACCATATATTCAGAGACACAATGACTTGATCACCTCGCTTGACTCCGTCTCATTTTGGACTCAATCATACGTCATAATCTTCACTTAAATGATCATCGTAGCTGCCTTCGCCTGAGCAGCCCAGTCCGAGCTCAACCTCCCATCTTACCTTGCCATCATAAACTAGATGTTGTTTCTTTGTAGTTCTTTGTGGACCTTACAACTTGTGCAGAATTGGACAACCAGCTCATCGTCCGGCCACATAAGATCGGTCCATCACCTGTCCAAACACGCTGTTTATCTTGATTGCTACAGCGTCACTGTTTATTCGTGGCCGCCATCCACTGGCACTTGCTGATTGGGTTGCTATCTTTGTCATTGATTGCTCAATTTTATTATTTTAGTATTATGCATGATAACATAGATCTACATGTTTGAGGAAATAAAATTGGAAAGAGAAAAGGTACCAATAAATTAATGGTGACTCTAATGTAGCTGATAAATAATTAATAAGATATCAAGTTATGATCTATAGAGCACAAAAGATTCCATGTGAATTATTCGCACCTACTTAGCAATTCAGGAGGGTCGTGACACTCTTATTTCTGCTGTCCATTCCCTCGGCAATCCGAACTTTGTTCCATGGTGATGCTCTGGTTCTCCTGTTTTGGGTGGTTGATCCACAATCACTGGCGCTAGTTCATTTTCTGGTTCCACTTTGATTTGACTCGTTTCGTCAGTCATTGTAGTTTTTGCCTACCGCCGCGACATCTGTTGAAAACAAAGAAGACCATTCATAGAATTAAGCTATACACGTGGCTTACATGCAATTAATGATGACGATGATGATCAACATGAGAGGCGAGAAACGCTTAAAAAACCTTCTCTAAATTTTAGCGAGGTTTTTGTGTTCACGACATCCTGCGAAGTATCAAAACTTTATTTGTCACCTTGTCATATCTCGAATTGTTATCTAATCTGTTCCCCAAATCAAATTATGCATGATGCACCAGTTCAGACCTCGCCCTATATCTTACAAACCTTTCCCACCTCCGGTCATGCATGCTTCACGTTAGCATCTTTGATGAATTATTCTGGCATCACTTTGGAGAGAAGCTTTGCAACGACCAAAATTGAGCATACAAATATCAGATCAGTAGACCTTTACAAAGATTTACTAATTTAGGGAAAATAACGTAAGAAAGTAGGGGTGTGCAAAAAAAACTAGAAACCCCCGGACTGCCCGAAACCAAACTAGGACTAGCGGTTCCCAAGGAAATTAATCCAGTTCCCGATTCTAAGCGGTAATATATAAATATATTTAATTTTAAAGAAAAAATTTCCGACAAAAAATTTAAGAAAAATGAAAACCCTAAAATCACTAATCTCAATCTCAACACCGATGCTTGTCTTGTCTCACTCTCATCTTCTATGAGTCATCTCTCTATCTCTCATTCATGGTCTTGACTCTCAAGCTCAACGTCCATCAACTCATGGTGTCAACTCTCAACTTTTAATATGAGTCATATCTTTTTACTGATCTTGCAATTAAGAATATGAGAGTTCTTTGTTTTTTGCTTTACTCTGGCTTGTTGGAAAATGTTGAACTAAGTGCATGAAGCTTGATAGGACCGGCTCCATGAACCCTCCCGTGACCCATACTGAATCGGTGGTTCGGTTTTTAGGTGAATCCATGAAACTAACATGTGGTTTTTGGTTCTAATTTTTTGGAATCGGTCCTTAGTGGGCGGTTCCCAGTTTCAAGTAGGAACCGCCCACTTGGACCATGCTCACCTCTATCTATAAGGAAGTGAGATGAGAATTCAAGAGAATAACAGCATATATTCATAGATGAGCGCAGATAAGAAGGATCAATTCTAAGATGGAAGGTCTATTTTCGTTTAACTAGTCTCCATTAAGGATGAATATGCTTTTACATTATCAGGCATGTGTTTTAAAATTTTCTTATTTTATCCTTTAGGTAAAAGATCAATACAGACACATATATGATTTCTTTTTTAGGAAAATAATTTTATGGGTATTAAATATTTGAGGCATGCTAGCTAAAAATACTCCGAAAATCTAAGTCAAAATATCAATGCACATGAATTCTGTGAATATGGTTTGTTGCACAGGATCAATACATGCTTAAATAGAATTTGGCATTACCGACCAAAAAAAAAAAAAAATAGAATTTGGCATTAAGTGAGTTCAATTACTTAATGACTGTTGAATGCAGAATCATAAATCTTTTTTATTTTTATTTTTTACCCTATCCTCTCTCTCTCTCTCTCTCTCTACGTTCCTTCTCATAGTTTGCTGGAATGGGGAACGAGATTTCTTACCTTTTAAGCACTAAGAACAATCATAATTATGTTTTTCCATTAGCACACCCCAATTGAACGCATATTTTGTCGTGTACTGGTAGAGAATCAAATGAATATCGTTACAGATCGGGTGAATGTTCGAGAATTAAGCAAGTCGTAAATATATCATAAAAAAAGGGCAATAAAAGGGCCGGAGTAAAATATGCTTGTCTCCGCACATCATGGCTTTATGATAGTCAATTCCAATTTATCGAAACATATTCAATTGGAATATATTTTAGACTTTTTAGTAAATTTTCCCAAGGATAAAGACATTGACATGTGGAATAGACGACCAGCGATAATGGTGCCATTGGGGGTGTCGGGCTAATATTCCTAGTGGCCTAGAGGTACTCGCTTGCAAAAATAGTGCGTGTATCTCTTTTTGGTGAATGAATTCTCAACCTCTGGCCACTCGGTGCATCTGCAGTGATGAAGGTCGTCCACCTTAGATCCATAATTCCACAAGCTGATGGTAGTACCGAATATAGTGATGTACCCTACGACATTAAGTATTTGGACATTTCATGGCATGTTTGGGAGCTTAATTCTAAATAAAATAAAATAAACACCCCAAATTTTAGGTCTAATTCTAATTTTGTCTCGAACTTTTTTTTGTTTCAAAAAAATACAATATTTTACTATAGTGTCAAATCTATTGCTATGTTCAAAAATCATGCCAATTTTTTTTTTTCAAAATTATCAACATCATGACTAGGTAGAGCTTATTTGGTTATACTCCAATTCCTTCATATTTTTATTCTTTTATTCCCTAAAACATAAAAAGAACATAAATTTATTTGGTAAGATCAACCAATTTTCTATTCCCCGGAATAGGCTAGTGGTCAAGGAATAGATTTGAAATAGAAACAAGAAGCATAAAAAAGTTACTTTTTTATTCTCAAGATAATTTTTGAAGCCAAGTCATTTTTTTTCTTTTCTTCTTCTTCCTCCTCTAGTTGGTCACCAAGCCTTGGGGAAGCCTTGCCAGCCATTGTCAAGGCTTGGCAACCGGCCAGATGAGGAAGAAGAAAAGAGGAAAAAAAAAGAAAAGGAAAAAAAATATAAAAATCTCATAAAATTATTAAAAAGTTAAAATAATTTTATGTCACAAAAAAATTTGCGGTTTGTATCAAGCGTGTTCCTGTTCTATTTCTACTCTAGGAATATAAATTTTGTGCAATTACCAAATGTGTTCAAATACTCATAAACTCCTCCAGAAAACATAATCAGAAAAAACTATTTCTAAGTAAAATTTTTTCTTGATAACATAATAGTTACCCAGCGCACCCTTAGAGGTTCATTATCAGAATCTATTCTTCACCAACACCCTCACCTTCATGTGGAACAACAACAACCTCTTGATGTTTTTTTTTTGGAGAAACCGTTGGGGCTAACAATATAACCTAGAGGGGTGAATAGGTTGTTTGAGAACTGTGAAAGACATTTGCGGAAGATAACAAGTCCAACTTCAAACATTGGTAGAAATAGATTGAAGAAATTATGTGCGAGTGCTCCTATTTAACAGAACGTGATAATAAAGATTAGGTAATGCAAATAGTAAAGAGATAGAAGATTCACAAGTAGATATATAGTGGTTGGACTTTATCCCTAAGCATATATCCACTCCCAACACTAACATCCACAAGAAGGCTAGAATCCGCTAATAATCTTCAAGAAAAGTTACAATCAACAAGTACCGCTTCTAGTATATCACTCTAGGACTCACGTAGCATCACCCAAACATTGACATCGGGATTATATAACAGCTGACAACAAAATAAGAGCAAAGAAAAAGACTCAAAGCACATGACTCATCCTGTTTGATTTCTCCCAATCCAACTACTTTTTTTTGGCTCAATATATAGACATACATCCTCAAATGATCGTTGGCCATCGAAATCCTCAAGTAGCCATTGGTTCTAGCCATCACCAATAGCAAATCATTGCTAAAAATTGTCAGAACGGCTCTTTGATAGCGACTGTTCCCCAACAGTGTCACTGTACTTTTATCAGACTTGCTCATTAATGCCAAAACTACTCTTGATAAACTCTGGTGATCTTTTTGTGAATCCCAAGCCTTTGTAACAGCTATTTTCTTTTCTTGAATGTTCTAGGCAGGTGGTCAAGTGAGTAGCACATTTCAAGACTAAATATCCTTACGATCCCTTACACATAATTAGGATGACGTGCATATCTTTGCTAGTCTGTTGATGATGGTCACTGACAAACCATGTGGGCGACTTGCGATCAATCATCCAATGATCCTCTTAGCTTCTTCAACATATAAAGGCTTCTAAGGACATCAGCATCCTCACCAATTCCTCATCTTTGTTAAACTCATAAGGATCACTAGTATTGTCATAGTCTTCCACATCATCTGGATAAGATAGCTGCTCTTTGTCAACAATCTGTTGCACCCAATCTTTCTGGTTCTCCCAAGCATATTGGCAATTTCAACTCTACCAAGCTATTCATCTTTATGGTCCTTCCAAGCTTTGCCGAACATTTCCATTTTAGGCTTGTTCACCTCACCAAGTCTATCCAACTATTCACCTCCAAGCCATCATGAGCATCCCCATTCTTCTCAGCTTGTTCACCCTCGATTAAGGTCCTTCCAAATGTTCATCTTATATCCTTCCAACTTGTAGACATCTTCAATGCCCAATACCTTGTTCACCTCAAATATTGGCAGAGCACTTAGGACAATAGTAAAGCATTCATCCTATTGGAATCTCTAGTGCTATTTATAACAATATCCGCATTTCGGCCTGTGCATATATCACATGGTACTACTCAATCAATACACACATTAGTAACATTTGATTGTCTTTGTCATCTTCAAAACAACATAGGGTTTTCCCAACAAAAACTAATGTCAATTTTGGGATGTTGGGCAAATTTGAGATTAAAGTGAAAGTTGGTATTTTTTTCAAACAAAAAATCGTTCAAAGCAAAATTATAATTGGGCTTAAAGTTTATATTTTTGTTTAAGGAAATTATTCCCATTCTTGGGATCCTAATCGCAATGCCTAAAAAGAGTAGCTCATTCAATTGCCCCTTCCCGCCCTATATAAAAGAAAAAAAGAAACTAGACCAATATATAAGATTCATTAGGAAAATTTTCCAAAAAGTCCTAAATCTATTGTATTTTTGCCAATTTGATCTTAAACTTTTAAACTTTGCCAATTGAATCTATCCGGCCAATTTTGTCCCAAAATCGCTAATGTGAATGCCAACTGCACTACTTGGCATGGACAACATTGATATGAACAATTTTTAATAATATTTTAATATTTTTTGCCTAAATTTGGGTGGGGGAGTGGGACCCTCACCTATACTAGACTGTTGAGGGTCAATTAGTGACCTTGCCGACCTAGGGTTAGGGAAAAAAAAGAAAAAAAAATATTAACATATTATTAAAATTATTCACGTCAGTGATAACGGTGCCATGTAGGACTATCAATGTCTACATCAATGATTTATCAAATGGGTTCAATTGGCAAAATGTGAAAAGATTTAAATTCATTTGGAAAGATTGAAAAGTTTAGAATTGAATTGACAAAAATATTATGGGTTTAGGACTTTTTAGATAATTTTTCCAAGATTCATTTATATGTAATTAGATGTGGTGATCTTAGAGGTAACTTGATACAAAGAATTAAGAGCAACCCAACATTAAGGAGAAATTAGCACTATCCAGGTTCATATCGGGAGCTGGACACTTGGAATTTCAAAACTTGGCATGGAGGGACACTTAGGCTATGTTTGATAACTTGCCAAATAGTAACAATTTTTGTTTTTTGTTCCCAGAAGTAGATTTGAATCAGAAATTCGTTTGGTAAAACTTTTTATTCCTAGGAACAAATTTCTATTTTTTTTTTCCGAAAGTAGATTTAGAATAGAATTAAGAAGTAAAAACAAGTTGATTTTTTGTTCTCAGGAAAAATTCCAAAATCAAGTCAACCCATTTTTTTTCTATTTTCTTTTCCTTCTTCTTGTTCTTATTTCCTCTCTCTTCTTCTTCAACCGCCTTTGCTACTGCTGCCATTGGTCACCAGCGACCAGTCCAACGACCTCATCGGAGACTTGCCAAGCCAGGGCAAGGTTTAGCAAGCTCGCCGATGGCCAGGTGGGCCTCACCCAGCCACCGGCAAGCCTCGCCCAACTACTAGTGAGGCTTAGCTAACGAGGCGTGGCCTTACTAAGGGCCGGCGACGCTCCAATGAGGTCGTCGGCCCTCGTCTGGTCGGTCACTAGTCATCCTAAGGCCGGCGATTGGCAACCCTTGAATAAGAAGAAGAGAAAGAAAAGAAAAGAAGAAAAAAGAAAAAAAAAGTACTAAAATTATTAATAAATTAAAAGAAAATGATTTGGATTAGAAATTTTCAGAACGGTACCAAACGCAATTTTATTTCGGGAATAAAAATTTTGGACAGTTAGCATTTAAAATACTTAAAAATTATTCCTAGCAACAGAATAAAAAGAATCATTTCTAATAAGAAATTGTTTGCGGGAGCATAATAGTTACTAAACGCGTTCTTAAGTGCCAAAAGTTACGAAAGTGCCACTTAAGTGCCGCTTTTTTAAAAAAATTAGACATCTGAGTGCCAAATCCAGTGAAGGTGGTCAAAATACTACGTGGCAACTTTTTAATAATATAACTCGCCTATGTGGCATGCTGGAGAGCTGAGTCAGCGACGGAGAACCAAAACGACGTTGTTTTTCTTTTTCTTTTTTTCTAAATTTTAATATAAATATTAATTAAATTAAAATAATTATATTTATATTTATATTTATAAAAAAGGAGGAGGAGGAGGTAGAAGGTGAGGGCCCAGCCTTTAGCAGCCTGCAATCCTCATCATCATCTTTTTAAAAATATATATATTTTTTTTTAATACGAGGATCCGATCCTATCTGCCCTTTTGACAGCTCTACCATAAAGAAACTAGGCTTTTCTCTTCTATGGTTATCCCTTTAGAAGGAGAGTTTCTCTCTCTACATGAGAGAGTTCTCTCCACTTGGTGGTGCCGCAAGCGTCTTGTCCGGTAAAGATCTCTGTCCTTATCATACTTTCACCACTTAAAATCCATGGATCCGGTCTTCTTTTCAGAGTCGTTTTGCTCACTCTTTCACCGTTACATAATCGTTTACACTCGCCTCTTCCTTAATTTATCTTTACAGAGTTGATTTTGCTACGGTTGAATTGCAACTTCAGTCATCTTTCGCTCTTTAATTCTTCTTTATATCATCTGTTGTTACGTCCCTCTCTGTCATTTACTTGCTCTCACCTCTAATTTGCTTTTCTTCATCTCATCTACAATCCTTCATCAATGTGGATTTTAGATCCATGGTTTGATCATGACAGGTGATGCCAAGGTACTTGGAGTCCATCATAGAGTTATTGGCATTGTGCTAAAGACCGCCTATTTCATTAAACAATTTGAAAAGACCCAAAACAGTTCCCTTTTTTCAATTTTTTTTCCGCCTAGAACCCCTCTTCAAATATACTACCTCCTACCTCTAGACAAAAACACGAAAGTTCACGAGACTTTAAGGGAAATAAAACAAAAGTCCTAAATCTTAATAAATGGAATACAATCAAATCCTAAAAACTTATAATTAGTTCAATTAAGCTCTAAACTTTCTCCTTCTTCTTTTGACAGGAGCCATAAACTTTCTTCAAAGGTGGACAATCAAGTGTTCTTGATGAATAGTACCCAAATTACCTACTCGAAAATTGCTTATGTGGCATCCTAAAATTGCACTTTTTAATTTATATTAGGACTAAATTGCATTTTTCAATAAGAGTTGAGAACTTAGTTGAACCGATTGAAAGGTTTAGAACACAATAACTCTTTTTGGTAAATGCATAGGGCTTGATTGAACCGATTGAAAGTTTTATAACTCAATTGCAGTTTGTAAACAAAACTTGGCAATTTTGGTGTAATTTTCCACTTTAAATAGTTTTCATACGTTGAATTCCTTATTTTTTTCAGGTTTGATTCACAATGCTGACTTTACACAATCACTTGAAGTTGAGGCTAAATATAGTTCTAAAACATTACTTCCTATTTCTTAAGAGGGAAAAAGTCACTAAAAACTCACAATTATACTTACTAGGATACATTTTCCTTAAGCTTCTTTTTGTGACACAAAACTCCAAAGTTATCCTCATGTGACACAATTGCCCTATACTATTTTTTGATAGAAAAACTCCAAACTTACGCCCGTGAAACACATTTACCATTGATCATACCAAATAAAAGTCACTTGATCATCCACACTCATTTATCAACCTATTCGAGATTAACATTACATCTTCACAAACAAAATTGTCACCAAATTACAACCTCCATAGTCTAAAAACTTGGATCATTAAGATAAAACAACCTCTCAAGCTAGCTAATCCATAAGAATCAAGTAACAAAGTCAACAATCTCATATGAAACAATCAAAGAGGCAATCGTTAAGGTAGTGGAGTCAATAAAGAATCAATAACTGTTGAGTAGTTAGGTCAATGACCATACAGTAGTTGAGTGGATAACCATCAAGTAGAGTCAATAATCATGGCTATAGCCATTTGTGTAATCGTTGATTGTGGGTTATAGATATCCAAAGTGTACTTTCTATAAAGACACCCCATATTAATCACACAACTCAACATTCTTATTCAAATTTATCTTTATCTTTACTTTCATGTAATTTACATGGTTGACGGCAATTACCACCAGTCTTAGAACATTTAATTTTCTTGTCAATCCGCGTTTTGTCCAAAAATCAACAAAGGATCCTTCACAACCTTTGTCAATTTCCATATCAATCCATTCATATTTTTTTAGGTATTTCGTCGACACTTTCAGCAAAACAAGTTTAAACTGACTTCTTCTTTATTCATCTTTACATAGTTGATTTGCACTGGCTAACTCGAATTTCTTTATGGCATATTGTTGTTTCTACTCTCTTTGTTATTAACTTGCTCTCGTTTCCCACCTGTTTTTTTCATCTCATCTACAATCCTTCATCGACAAGGGAGGCTACCTCATTTGGTACGAATCTAAAGGAGGCCTCTGGGATTGATCATCTTATGCTGGAGAATGAGGATCCACTCAATCCAGAGTCGCTGCATATAAGACAAGCGATTTCATCGAAGGTGGTCAACGAACGTAATTAGCGAAGGTGCACCGACGCCTTGCGGAAGAGGTTGCTTTCTTTGTGTCGGTGAAAACGAAGGATGAGGCCATATCACTTGCCGTACGCAATTGCATGTGCAAGCGGAAAAATAATCCCCATTAAAAAACAAAATCTGTCCATTTCACGTACAATCACATACGAGAAATTACTTGAGAAAAAAAATCAATGTGTATAGGTGTAATATCGGGTGCATACTATAATGTCTTGGGAGTGAGGTACGGACGAGAAGTCATTATATTTTGAGATTTTGCAAAAACATGTTTCAAGATAAATAAAAAATATTTAGGGTGTGTTTGTTTATTTTTTTTATTTTTTGTTATTATTCACACAAAAAATGTAAAACATCATCCAATTTTTTTTTTTTAAAAACAACTATAAAAAACAATTATGTGTCATTTTATGTGGCAACATTTGTACCGTGAAAAGTTTAGATGTTTTCTAAGGCCGGACCATACGTCATTAATTGTTAACAACAACTTCATTAAAACAAAGTTCAGCTTGCACTACAATCTTCATGCAATTTCTGAAGTGATTGCCCAACATGGGAGGGGATGAATTTTACTCCAATTAAAAGTGAATAGAGGGGAAGATGAATGGAAGATAAGTGTAAATGACTATTCTCTCTCTTTCTCTTCCATTTATTGTTTCTTTTTCATATTGTTGAAATATAATTTCAACCATTAATTGTGTGTTTGTAAACTGTCATAAATAAAAATTTCTAATCTTATATCTTTTATGGAACATAACGATTTTGTTTTCATCTCATAATTAAAGTCACTCATTTGAATTTAGTCATGACTGGCGCATCAAACTCAGTTGCGAGGGACATTTCTGTCAGTTTTGGTTGAAGGGCATTTTCGTCATTTGGTGAGAGCGTCGGGTTTGGATTCGCGATTTGGTCAACTTTTCTTTTTCCCCGAATGTTAAGATCATATTCCTAATTTATCTTGGATGAACTAAATTCAAAGAAAGTCTAGATTCACTCATCTTGCTCTCCAAGGATTAGTGATATTTGCATTCTTATTTGGCTGAGGGGTCTTCTCAATTGTGAGGAAAGCAAACCGTGGATAAAAGGAAGTGAAGTGAAAAGATTGAAATATCTATGGAAACTTTATTTTTGGGAAGTAAACGTATGGAGCTACAGAGGGAATTAGACCTTTGATGCGTGAATGGGCAAGTGATTCGGAGATTGAGAAATTTTATGGTTAAATGTATGGACATGGTGTGATAAGTCAGAATGGAAGATGTGTAAAAGATGAAGGATATGAGAGGTTCACTATCAAAGTGTAAAGGCACAATATATCAACCAAGGATAAAGAACCGGGATGAATGTTGGTTCACCACCAAGGCGTAGGGGAATTCTCCACTCGCCAAGGATAAAAAACTGTTTGATTCACCAACAACAACGACAACAATGGATAAAGAATTAGGATAAATATTTACTCAAGTAGAAGAATTTTCATATATTCATCAAATCAGTCTTGCAACTAAGAACTATTCTCTATTTATAGAAGGAACTAAAACATAGGAAATAGACCAACAAAGAAGAGACATGGGAACTACCCAAATATTAAAGACATGTGAACTAGAAAATGGATTAATTACATGAAGAATTGAAAACTTGACTCTTTAGTCTTGTGGTTTACTTTCCAAAATATCCACCAGTTCTTGGAAGTTCTACTAATAATCAAGGAAATCACTCAAAACAACCTCCTGTTGATATGATGTTGATTTGCATTGACATCGACAACTATAATAATGAATCGATAACATAAAACCTGATCAGTAAGGAAGCAGCTCCTTACTCGATTATTCGATAGTCAATCGGTAACCATTTTTGTGTATTGATATCTTGATCAATATTCTTCACTTCGACATCTTCATGTTGGACCTATCAAACCAAGTTATGAACAAAATATGTCTTGATTTGAGTGAGCATCAATTTTGCTAGGCTCGTCGATGGAATCATGTTGGAACTTAAGGATTGTTCCATAAAATCGGATGCTATCGTATTTACCTCCATTTTCTTATTATGTATGCCTCCTCGCAATAAGAGGACAAGAGGGGAGTCAGCCGAAGATATATTCAGCTGGCAAAAATCCTAGACAAAACCATATATTCAGAGATACAATGGCCTGATCACCTCGCTTGACTCCATCTCATTTGGACCCAATCACACATCGTCGTCTTCACTTATCATCATCGTAGCTGTCTTCGCTTGAAGCACAGTCCATTCCGAGCTCAACCTCCTAGGTTGCCTTGCCATCATAAACTAGATGTTGTTTCTTTGTAGTTCTTTGTGGACCTTACAAGTCGTGCAAAATTGGACAACCAGCTCATTGTCCGGCCGCATAAGATCGGTCCATCACCTGTCCAAACACGCCGTTTATCTTGTTTGCTAGAGCGTCACTGTTTGCTTGGCTATCATCCACTGGCAGTTGCTGATCAGGTTGCCGTCTTCGTCAACGATTGCTCAATTTTATTGTTTTAGTATTGTGCATGATAATAGAGATTTACATGTTTGAGGAAAACAAATTGGAAAGAGAAAAGGTACCAATAGATTAACGACGACGCTAATGTAGTTGATAAATAATTAATGAGAAACCAAGTTGCAATCGGTAGGGCAGGAGAGAGTCCACGCAAATTATTCATGCCTGCTTAGCAATTCAGGCGGGTCGCAACAGCCTTATTTCTGCTGTCCATTCCCTCAGCGATCCGAATTTTGTTTCATGTTCATCTTCTGGTTCTCCTGTTTTGGGTGGTTGATCCACAATCACCAGAGCTAGTTCATTTTTTGGTTCTACTTTGATTTGCTTGTTTCATCAGCCATTGTAATTTTTGCATACTGCCTTGAAATCTGTAAAAAATAAAGAAGATGCTATACAGACCAAATAAGAGAGAGAGAGAGACGTGACTAACATGCGATTGATGATGACGATGATGATATATATGAGAGGCAAGAAACGCTAAAAAAAACCTTCTCTATAATTTAGCAAGATTTTCGTGTTCATGACATCTTACGAAGTATCAAAATTATTTTTTATAACCTTGTTTTATCTCGAATTGTTCTCCAATCTGCTCCCCAAATCATACATTGCAATTATGCTTGATGCACGAGTTCAGACCTCGCCCTATAGTCTTACAAACCTTTCCTTTTCACCTCCGGCCATGCATGCTTCACGTTAGCATCTTTGATGAATTATTCTGGCACCACTTTGGAGAGAAGCATTGCAACGACGAAAATTAAGCATACAAATCCCAGATCAGTAGACCTTTACATAGATTTACTAATTTAGGAAAAATAACATAAGAAAGCAGAGAGATGAGAATTCAAGAGAACGACCACATATATTTATAGATGAGCGTGGATAAGAAAGATCAATTCTAAGATGGAAGGTCTATATTCGTTTAAGGAGTCTCCATTAAGGGTGGATATGCTTTTACATTATCAGGCATGTGTTTTAAAATTTCTCATTCATCCTTTTGGTGAAAGATCAATACAGGCATATATCTGATTTCTTTTATAGGAAAATAATTTCATGGGTATTAAATATTTGAGGCATGCTAGCTAAAATTACTCCAAAATCTGAAGGCAAAATATCAATGCACATAAATTCTGTGAATATGGTTTGTTGCACAGGATCAATACATGCTTAAATTGAATTTGGCATTAAGATTGGGTTCAGAATTTAATCTTTTTTATCTTTTACCTCTCTCTCTCTCTCTCTCTCTCTCTCTCTCTACGTTCCTTCTCATAGTTTGCTGGCATGGGGAACGAGATTTGTTGCTTTCTAACACTAAGAATAAACATAATTATGTTTTTCCATTAGCACACCCTAATTGAACGCATGTTTTGTCGTGTACTAGTAAAGAATCATATGAATATCGTTACACTGCGGGTGGATGTTCGTGACATAAGCAAGTTGTAATAAATAATAAAGAAGGGCAATAAAAGGGCTGGGTTGAAATATGCTCGTCTCCGCACATCCTGGCCTTATGATAGTCAACTCCAATTTATCGAAACATATATTCAATTGTAATAGATTTTAGACCTTTTTAGTAATTTTTTCGAAGAATAAAGATATATTAACATGTGGAATAGACGACCTGCAATGATGGTGCCATAGGGGTATGGGGCTAATATTCCTAGTGGCCGAGGGGTACTCGCTTGCAAAAGTGGCGCATGTATATTGTTTTGGTGAATGAATTCTCAACCTCTAGCAACTTGGTGCATCTGCAGTGATTAAGGTCGTCCACCTTAGATCTATAAGTCCACAAGTTGATTGTAGTGCCGAATATATGATGTACCTTACAACATTAAGTATTTGGACATTCCATGGCATGTTTGGAAGCTTAATTAATAAAATAAAATAAAAAAGAAGGCCCCACACTTTAGGTTCAATCTTCATTTTGTCTCCAAAAAAAAAAAAATGTTTAAAAAAATCACAATATTTCATGGTAGTGTCAAATTTACCACTGTGTTCAAAAATCATGCCAAACTTTTTCAAAATTATCAACATCATGGTTAGGTAGGATTTGTTTAGTAACACTCCAATTCCTTTATATTTCTATTTTTTTTATTCTCCATAACATATTAATAGCTGGGGAATAGATTTGGGAAACAAGAAATAGAAAAGGGTTATTTTTTTGTTCCTCGAAACTATTTCTAAAACCAAGTCATTTTATTTTGTTTTTCTTCTTTTTCTTTTCCTTTTCTTCTTCCCCTGGTGACCAAGCCTCGACGATGGCTAGTGACCGGCCAAAGATGATGTCGATGAGGCTCCCCTAAGGCCGGAAAGGTCATCGGCTCTCATCTCTAGCTGGTCACCGGCCATTGCCGAGGCCTCGCGACAAGTTAGAGGAGGAAGAAGAGAGGAAAATGAAATGAAAAGAAAAGAATATAAAAATCTTAGAAAATTATTAAAAAAATTAAAAGAAATTTTACGTCACAAAAAAATTTAAGAGTTGTATCAAATGCGATCTTATTCTTTTTATATTCCGTGAATAAAATTTTTGTGTAGTTTACCAAACGAATTCAAATGCTCAGAAACTCCTGCAAGAAATAGAATCAGAAAAAATCATTTATTAGTAAAATTTCTTCTGGGATTACAATAGTTATCCAACACACCCTTAGAAGTTCATCATGAGAACCTATGCCTTCACCAACACCCTCACCTTCGCGTAGAATAACAACAACCTCTTGATGTTGATTATTTTGGAGAAACTAGTGCCGATTTTGGGACGCTGGACAAATTTGGGATTAAAGTGAAAATTTGTGATTTTTTTAGACAAAAAAAGTTTGAAGCAAAATTGGAATTGAACATAAAGTTTAGATTTTCTTTTTTTAAGGAAATTATTCCCATGTATGGAATCCTAATCGCATTGCCTAAAAAGAGTAGCCGATCCGATTGCCCCTTCCTGCCCTTATATATATATAAAATAAAAGATTCATTAGGAAAATCAAAAGCAAAAAAGAAAAAAAGAAAAGAAAAGAAAGAAACTAAAGCCAATATATAAGATTCATTAGGAAATTTTTCCAAAAAGTCCTAAATATATTGCATATTTGCCAAATTAGTCTATCCATCAATTTTATTTGAAAATCGTTAATGTGAACGTCAATTGTCCTATGTGGCACGGATAACGATGACATAAACAATTTTTAATAATATTTTAATATTTTTTGCCTAAATTTAGGTGGGACCCTCGCCCATACTTGGCGAGGTCAATTGGCGACCTTGCCTGCCTAGGGTTAGGAAAAAATAAATCGAAAAAATATTAAAGTAATTAAAAATTATTCATATCAACGCTAACGGTGCCATGTATAACTATTAATGTCCACATTAATGATATATTTTATTAAAATTAGTCGAATTGACTCAATTGACAAAATTTGAAAGACTTATACTTAATTGGCAAAACTGAAATGTTTATAACTAAATTGGTAAAAGTGTAATAAATTTATGACTTTTTCGATAATTCTTCAAAAATTCATTTGTATGTAATTAGATGTGGTGATCTTAGAGGTAACTTGATATAGAGAACTAAGAGAAACCTAACATTGAGGTGAAATTAGCACTATGCAGGGTCAGATCGCTGTATGTATGCCCCAATTTCGAGCTGGTTTCGATCAAATAATCCACTTAAAACAAAGTGCGCGGAAGGGGAGGCTAAGGCGAACAGCTTAGGAGAAGCCCTTGTATAGGTTTGAGGCATCCAAAGAACCGATTTCAAGGGTTTAACTACCCTCCCTTTTCACCTTGAGTTCATTGCTTAGGCGGCCCTTACGTGGTAGTTTTTATTATTTCTTTTTTTAAATGGAAAATGCGGAAAATCCAATTTTGTCAAAAAGATGGAAGTTTTTAAAGATATTTAAGGTCCTACGAGTCATCTTTACAATTATATATTTTGAGGTGGGTACATGCTATTAAAATTGTATTACATAAAAAATGGTTAATATGATGATCCGACCCCATATGCCCTTTTGACAAGCCTACCAAAATGAAACTAGGCTTTTCACTTCTATATTTATCTCTCTTTGGAATGAGAGTTTCTCTCTCTACATACTTGGTGGCGTTGCAAGTAGGGGTAGGCAAAGGAACCAGACCAGACTGAACCAGCCTGAAACTAGTGATTCCCACGAGGATCAGTCCGGTTCCCGATTCGAATTTACTAAAATCGGTGAGTATTTAGTCCGGTTCTCAATTTTGAGCCTAGAATTGCCCACTCACCCACTAGGACCAGTATATATATAATTCCTACTCAATTACTTAATTATTTTGTAGTTTTTCGACCAATATACATAGTATTGGACATTATTGATTAATTTTGTTTCTCAAATGTGTAATAGGATTAACCCCTCACTTTTTATTTATTCTAATAATACATTTACTTAATTTCTTAGTCAAAACAAAATAAACAAACGAAAATGATGGAGGAGACCGATTGGAGATCTCCATAAATGTTGTGGTGCTTTATCGTCATGATACAAAATTAAGAGCTAATAGATTGTTTTAAGAGCATAGTTAGGTCTCTATTTAGTCATCCCCGTGATTAAATTAGGTTGACATTGAAAAAAGATGGATCAAACGATTAAAGGCTTTTGTGGAGTGTAGGACTTCTAATGTAGAGTCTAATTCTCCATATGTTCCTAATGTCAGGAAACCCTAGGAGAACCACACTATGACTTTTGGAGAAATTAAGTTCCTAACCGACAAGTATCATCAATTCGTTCTGCCCTATAATTTTTAATCCTTAATGAAAATCAATGGCTTGCAATTCAACCCAAAATTAAAGCTGAACAAGCTTTGGTGATCTACGTAGAAATTAGGTTCATCATGATATTAATTGGTGAATGCGTAAAGATTAGAGATCGGTTCCATGGAACCAACGAATGTCTCGGTTCCAATTTTCCAAAATCGATCCTTAGTGAGCATTTTATGATTCCAAGGTAGGAATCGCCCACCTAGATTCCCATCCAAACCTTGCTCACCCCTAGCTACAAGTGTCTTTCAGTGGTCCAAATCCTGGGTGTATCCATGGAACCAACGAGCGGTTCCTGATTCCAACTTTCCAAAACCGATCCTTAGTGAGCGGCTCTTGATTCTAAGGTGGGGATCATCCAACTGAACCATGCTTACTCCTAATTGCAAGCGTCATTCAGTCCGGTTCCCCAATGGGTCCATGAAACCAATGGACAGTTCCTAGTTCTAATTTTTTAGAACTAGTCCTTAATGAGCAGTTTCCGATTCCAAAGTGGGAATTGCCCACCCAGACTATGCTCACCCCTAGCTACAGGCGTCTTTCCCAGTAAAGATCTTTGTCCTTCTCGTACTCGCACCTAGTTAATTTCCATGGATCCGATCTTCTTTTCAGAGTCGTTTTGCTCACTCTTTCACCATTACATAATCGTTTACACTCGCCTCTTCCTTATTCATCTTTGCATAGTTGATTTGCTCCGGTTGAGTCGCAACTTCCGGCATCTTTCGTGCTTTAATTCTTCTTTATATCATCTATTGTTTCGTCCCTCTCTATCATTTACTTGCTCTCATCTGCTATCCTTCACCTAGGTAGATTTAGATCCAAAATTTGATCATGACAGATGATGCCAAGGTACTTGGAGTCCATTGCTAGCGTGTTTGGGATTGTGCTAAAGATAGACTATTTCATTAAACAATATGAAAAGACCCATAACGGTTCCTTTTTTTTCTTTTTCTTTTTTCTGCCCAAAACCCCTCTTCAAATATACTACCTCCTACCTCTATAGATAATAACATGAAACTTCACGAGACTTCATGAAAAATTGCAAAGAAAGTCCTAAATCTTATATATGGAATACAATTAAGTCCTAAAATTTATTATTAGTTCAATTAAGCTCTAAACTATCTTCTTCTTATTTTTTGATGGGAGCCATAAACTTTCTTCAAAAGATATAATCGAGTTCTTTTGATGAATAGTACCTAAATTACCAACATGAAAAATTGCTCATGTGGCATCCTTAAATTGTACTTTTCAATATAATTCTAAGACTAAATTGCATTTTTCAATAAAAGTTGAGAACTTAATGGAACCGATTTAAAGGTTTAGAACTTAATAATACTTTTTGGTAAAAGGCATAGGGCTTGGTTGAACCGATTGAAAGTTTTATAACTCAATTGCAATATTTAAACAAAACTAGGTGATTGTGGTGCAATTTTCCCACTTCAAATAGTTTGTCTATGTTGAATTCCTTATTTTTTTCGAGTTAGATTCACATCGTTGACTATACACAATCACTTGAAGTTGAAGCTAAATATAGTTCTAAAACATTAGTTCCTATTTTCTAATAGAGAAAAAGCAACAAAAAGCTCACAATTATGCTTATTGTGACACATTTTCCCTAAGTTTTTTTATTTTTTTTGTGACGCAAAAACTCCAATGTTTTATCTGTGTGACACATATACCCAAAACTTTTTTTTTGTCAAAACACATTTACCATTGATCATAATAGATAAAAGTCACTTGATCATCCACACTCATTTATCAACCTGATTAAGATTTAAATTGCATCTTCACAAATAAAACTGCCACCAAATTGCAACCTCCGTAGTCTAAAAACTCAGATCATTAAGATAAAATAACCACTCAAACTAGTTAATCCTCAGAGAAATCAAGTAACAAAGTCGACAATCTCAGATGCAACAGTCAAAGAGATGATCGTTAATGTAGTGGAGTCAATAAAGAGTCGATAACCATCAAGTAGTTAAGTCCATGACCGTCAAGTAATTGAGTCGATAACCATTGACTAGAGTCAATAATCATGGCTATAGCTATTTGTGTAATCGTTGATTGTGGGTTGTAGATATTCCAAGTGTACTTTTTATAAAGACACCCCAATCAATCATACAACTCAGTATTCTTCTTTACAAATTTCTTTATCTTTACTTTCATGCAAATTACATGACTGGTGGCAAATACCCCAGTCTTAGAATCTTTAATTTTCTGGTCAATCCGTGTTTCCCTATCCAAGAATCAACAAAGGATCCTTTGAAACCTTTTGTCAATTTCCATATCAATTCATTTATATTTTTTAAATTATTTCGTCTGACACTTTTGGCGAAACAAGTTTACACTGACTTCTTCCCTATTCATCTTTACGTGGTTGATTTGCACTGGCTAACTCGAATTTCTTTATATCATCTTGTTGTTTCTGCTCTCTCTGTCATTAACTTGCTCTCATCTCCCACCTGTTTTTTTCATCTCATCTACAATCCTTCATCGACAAGGGAAGCTACCTCATCTGGTACGAATCTAAAGAAAGCCTCTGGGATTGATCATCTTATGCTGGAGGATGAGGATCCACTTAATCCAGAGTCGCTTCATATAGGACAAACGATTTCATCGAAGGTGGTGAACGAACGTGATTAGCGAAGGTGCACCGACGCCTTGCGGAAGAGGTTGCTTTCTTTGTGCCGGTGAAAACGAAGGATGAACCCATATCACTTGTCGTACGCAATGGCATTTGCAAGCGGAAAAATAATCCCCATTAAAAAATAAAACCTGTCCATTGCACGTACAATCAAATACGAGAAATTACTTGAGAAAAAAAAAATCAATGTGTAGAGGTGCATTATCGGGTGCATACTATAATGTCTTCAGAGCGAGGTACGGACGAGAAGGCATTATATTTTTAAATTTCGTAAAAACATGTTCCAAGATATATAAAATATTTAGGGCATGTTTGTTTATTTTTTTTTTATTTATGCACAAAATATAAAACATCATCGAATTATTTTTAAAAACAAAACTATGAAAACAAATTATATGTTATTTTATGTGGCAACATTTGCACCGTGAAAAGTTTAGATGTTTTCTAAGGCCGGACGATACGTCATTAATATGTTAACAACAACTTCATCAAAACAAAGTTCAGCTTGCACCACAATCTTCATGCAATTTCTAAAGTGATTGCGCAACATGTGAGGGAATAAATTTTACTCCAATTAAAAGTGAATAGAGGGGAAGGTGAATGGAAGATAAGTGTAAATGACTATTCTCTCTCTTTCTCTTCGATTTTTTTGTTTCTTTTTCATATTATTGAAATATAATTTCGCTCAAATTATTTGATTAATAATAAACCATTAATTATGTGTTTGTAATACACACGGTCATAGATAAAAATTTCCAATCTTATATGTAACTTTTATGGAACATAACCTTTTTGTTTTCATTTCATGATTAAAGTCACTCATTTGGATTAAGTCATGTCTAACTACTGAAATTTGTCCCAATGGCCACCCTTCTCACATGAAAATGGGGAAATGGGGAGTTAAAATGTCCACATTCTTAAAGGGGTTAGAGTGAAGACGAATTGGATTCAGGTATATGTTTCGACTTCCATGCCTTGCATGAAGAAATAACAAAAATCTGAGAGTGAAAATTGAAGTAGGAATAAAATAGGACCAACAAAAAAAAAAAAAAAAAAAAAGAATTAAGTCATGTCTGGTGCATCAAACTCAGTTGCAAGGGACATTTCTGTCACATTTGGTTGAAGGGCATTTTCGTTATTTGTTGAGAGGAGGTTGGATTCACAATCTGGTCAACTTTTCTTTTTCCCCGACCGTTACGATCACATTCCTAATTTATCTTGAACGAACTAATTCCAAAGAAAGTCTAGATTCACTCGTGCTGCTCTCCAAGAATTAGTGATATTTACATTCTTATTTGGCTAGGGGGTCATCTCAATTTTGAGGAAAGCAAACTGTGGATAAAAGGAAGTGAAGTGAAAAGATTGAAATATCTATTGAAACTTTATTTTTGGGAAAAGAACGTATGGAGCCACAGAGGGAAAGTAGACCTTTGATGCGTGCGTGGGCCAATCATTCGGAGAATGAGAATTTTCTGGTTAAGTGTATAAAAAGGGTGTGATAAGTCATAATGGAAGATGTGTAAAAGACGAAGGGTATGGAAGCTTCACTATCGAAGTGTAAAGGCACAAGGCACTAGTTAAGGATAAAGAACTCTCCTCTATTTATAGAGGAACTATAACATAGGAAATAGACCAACAAAGAAGAGACATGGGAATTACCCAAATATTAAAGATATGTGAACTAGAAAGCAATTAAGAACTCAGTTATTGGAAAATGCATTAATGACATGAAGAATTGAAAACTTGAGCCTTGATCAGAAAATAATCATCTTGGAAGTTCTACTAATAACTAAGGAAATCACTCGTAACATATTGATATGATGTAGATTTACGTTGGCATCGACGCTTTGATGAATCGATAACTTAAAAACCCGATCAGTGAGGAACCAGCTCCCTACTCCATGGTTCGATAGTCAATTGGTAACATTTTCTTGTATTGATATCTTGATCAATAGTCTTCGCTTCAACACCTTCATGTTGGACCTATCAAACCAAGTTATGACCAAAATATGTCTTGGTTTGAGTAAACATTGATTTGCTGGGCTCATCGAAGAAATCATGTTGGAACTTAAGGATTGTTCCATAAAATCATATGCTCTCGTATTTACCTTCAATTTCTTATATGTGCCTCTTCACTATAGGAGGACAATTGGGGAGTCAAATGAAGATATATTCAACTGGCAAAACTCGTAGACACAACCATATATTCAGAGATACGATGGCCTGATCATCTCGCTTGACTCCATCTCATTTTGGACTCAATCACACGCGGTCGTCTTCACTTGAATCATCATCGTAGCTGTCTTCCGCCCAAACACCCCAGTTCGAGCTCAACCTCCCAGCTCGCCTTGCCATCTTAGATGTTGTTTCTTTGTAGTTCTTTGTGGACCTTACAACTCGTGCAGAATTGGACAACCAGCTCATCGTCCAGTCGCATAAGATTGGTCCATCACCTATCATAACATATCGTTTATCTTGTTTGCTACAGCGTCACTGTTTGTTCGCGGCCGTCATCCACTAACAGTTGTTGATCGGGTTGCTGTCTTTGTCATTGATTGCTCAAATTTATTGTTTTAGTATTATGCATGATAACATGGATCTACATGTTTGAGGAAATTAAATTGGAGAGAGAAAAGGTACCGATAGATTAACAGCAACTCTAGTGTAGTTGATAAATAATTAATGAGAAATCAAGTTGCGTCAATGGGGCGTGGAAGAGTCGATGCAAATTATACACGCCCGCACAACAATTTGGGAGGGTCGCAACAACCTTATTTCTACTATTCATTCTCTCGGCAATCCGAACTTTGTCCCATGGTGATATTCTGGTTCTCCTGTTTTGGGTGGTTGATCCACAATCACCGGAAGTAGTTCATTTTTTGGTTCAATTTTTGTTGGAAGAAAGTTGGCGGAAGAAATGAGTAATCTCTTCTACGCGCAATAAATGAATTATCCACGAACGTACGTTGAATCACGAGCGAGTAACGGACAATACAACTTCATAATGGTCCTAATGCAATCACGAGAAAAACATTCACGTTCCACGGCGTTAATGTCGATTGCCTTCTCAAAGTAATAATGAAAATTGCTTTTTGTTCTTTGATGCAGAGGGAAGAAGAAGAAGAGAGAATAGTTTATCATAACATTCTGCCAATCAACCATTGTGGTTATTTCCATAAGTTATTTATATAATTTCCCTCACACCCTCTCAAAAGGCGTCTCTCTATTACATCCTATCAAGACAAATCGATACTTCTTAATCGCACCCCATCAAAAATGTACCAACGAAATATAACATCTCCCACTTGGACATGATAGGCTTGATAGTGCTCTATCAAGAATATAAAACATTCAACATTCATCTACTTTAAAAACAACTTATACTTACAAGAAAGTTATGTAACCAGTGAGTACAACAAACATGATTATATCTTTCCATAAGCAAACCATGATTAAATCTGGTCGTGTGCCGGTAGAGAATCAAATGAATATTGGTACATTACGACCGGATATTTGTGACGAAAGCAAGTTGCAAATATATAATAAAGATGGAGGAGTTAAAATATGCTTGTCTCCTTGCATCATGACGTCATAACTATTTAGCTCCAGTTTATTGGAACATATTTAACGGAAAGAATCGACATCTTCTTACTTTAGAAAGACATTATATTAGAAGAATAAAAAATACATCGACATGTAGACGACCAGCGGCGATGATGGTGGTATTGCGGTACGGTGCTAGTATTCCAAGTGGCCTAGTAGTAGTTCGCTTACGGAAGTCGATGAAGGTCGGAATATACAATCTACCCCGCGGCATTAATATGTGGACATCTCCATGGTAAGTTTGGGATCCTCATGGTAATACCAAAAGGGAATAGCTAATCTAGTCGCCCCTCTCCGCACTATATCTTCCTAGCAAAACCAAAAGAAAAACGTAAATAGACGAACATTCAAATTCGTTCATAGGTAAGCAGACGTGGAGGTGAATTGATACAGAGAGTTAAGAGAGAATCCTAACGTTGAGCGCATCACGTTTGCAGGTTTTGCAAACTTTCAAGTTGCATCACCCGACGGTCTTTTGATGAATTCCACTTTAGAGAGTTTGTAAGAGTATTTTAGAGTTCTTCTATAAGCCTTTTGGTGAAGAAAACATTGGGCGAACTTTGTGTGCAATTAGAGGTTAGTTTGAGAGACACCAATTGAGCTTTGCAATTCTCCGTTTATTATAGTGGATTTATCATCGTCGCTCACGGATTGAACAAGGTAAATATTTGGTGTTGGTTCTCTCCTTCTTGCTACTTATCCATCGCGATTAAACTCGTATCTTAAATAGATATTTTCAATGCGAACGTGCAATACCCCAAAGGTTATTGGGGTTTTGTGTTATTATTCTAAAATTAAAAGTATCGGTCGTAAATCATATTTCTCGACTTGCAACTTTCATTAGAAAATTCAGTTTGGCATTTTTTGCATTTGCACCCGTCACCATTTCTTTTTTCATGTTGTCTCCGCATAATAATGGTCTCTATCAGTTCTAAATGCAGGAGATTTTGTATATCAATTTACTTCATAACAAGTTTTGGCAAGAAAGAAAATTAAAGCTACCATATGAAGGTAATGAACTATAATTCTGAGGGAGGTATCGCTTTTGCTAGAGTTGCCAAAGCTTTCATGGGGTTTCACCGAGAAAGTAAAAAGTCTTTCACCAAAAAGGTTGATTTTGGGTTTTTTTTTTATGAGAAAGGGGTTGCGCGTTGATCTTGCACAGAAAATTACTTGGCTTGAAATTCAGGGAAAGTAAAGAACAACTTCTTGACTTTTCAGGACATTTCATGGCAAGTTTGGGATGTTGGCAGTCGAAGTGGCGTCTCAAGATCAGCATAGCTAAAAACTCGAATATATTGAAGGAGAAGACGGAGATTTGCATACCTGATTTGAAATCCATCGTTCTTTATGTAGAATGACGACGATTCGACGCTCAGGTTCTTCTCCTCTGTAGCCCTCGGATCCTGGCGCAATGAGATCGCCCCTCGCGGCTTCCTTATGTGAGGTGAAAGTGTGTTCATGAAAGTAGGAGGGTTAGAGGAGAGATCTTAGTGCTATTTATAGAGTTTTTAGTTAGGTCTTCTCATTACAAGCCGGACCCAACTCGGCCCACATAATCCAAGCTCATATTCAACTATTAAGAAACCTTATGTCTTACTTTATTAGACCAACCCCATAAAACAGTAAATTACAATTCCAATTAAAATAGCCCACATAAAAAAAAAAAAACTATTATATTTTCTCACTTAGGCTATATTAATTGAGACTATACTGTATGTGCGTACCTTTATGTTGGTCGAGAGACAATTCTTAATAGTCAATCCCATCCCATAAAGTCTCAAACACTTAATCATTACGGTAACTGCATATACACATACAAAGCCTTCCATGATCATAAGTGCTTTCAACTTTACTGATATGGATTTAATATATGGATAACACCTCATAAAGAGTAATACCTTATTCACCATCCCCTTTTTCAGTTACTATTCTGTTACTTTAAGTATCACAAAAACCAGACGTGCCACTAAAGAATATCTTTATGGTTCTAAGAACTCAAATATGTCTTATCTTTATAGTTAACCTCTCTTTATGTGTAATTAAGACATATGCTCAAAGCTAACAATCAAATGCCCCTTGCCTTTGCTCAAAATGTACACAGTACCTTGAGATTTCCATTTCATGTAATCAACTCAACATAATGGACACTTTGTTGAATATGAAAGAGTCTATACATGTCAAAATGTTACCAAATGTAACAAAACACAGATGTAAGCTTTATTAGAGCAATATCAAAACAGCCCCCACTAAACAACGGCATCTAACGATGCTCCTCAACCCATATTTATAACATGTCATTCAAGTATACAAGGGCGAAAGTCTTTAGGTAATGAATCTGCAACCATATCATTTGTAAAAATATGCTCTACTGTAATGTTAACATTCTATACCTTTTCTTTATGGTCAAAAACTTGATGGCCATATGTCTAGACCCCTCAAGACCTTTATTGTCATTTTAAACAACACTGAAAAGTTATTGTCTCGATATAACTGTATGGGTCAACTCCTTAATGAGATTCCGGAGGCAATTATATCCCGAATAATAGCTGAAAAGTATGCTACAAACTCCATTTATATGGTAGAGAATGACATAGATTTTGGTTTTTCACTTTGTCATAATATTGCACCTTCTAGTAATATAAAGACATATTCTATTGTCAACTTCCCGTCATCCTAATAACTAGTAAAGTCGATATTCGAATACCCTACTAGCTCCAGGTCTTAAATATATTTGTCAGCATATAGTTTCTTATCCTTTTAAGTTACTCAAAAACTTATTGGCAGTAATCCAATGATCGTGTCCTAGACTTGATTGATATCTGCCTAGAATTCTTGTTGTAAAAGTGATATCTGGCCTTGTACAAATTTGAACATACATGATATTTTCAAGTGCACTAACATAAGGTACATCTTTTATTTGGGTTTTCCCAAAAATTTGAATGAGGACAATGCTAGAGATTCAATTTATCAACCCTAATGACAAGCAACTCCCAACTTGTTGAATCTTTTCAAGATACAATCAACATATGCAATCTAAGATAAATCTAACATATGACGAGAATGATTCATAGGGATCTCAATGCTAATGATAAAAGATACCTCACCAAGGTCTTTCAAGTCAATATTCCTTGACAACATCTATTTTGTTTCATGCAGTAATCCAATATCTCTACTTGCAAACAGGATGTCTTCAAATAAAGTATGAGAAAATAAATTTCCTCCACTAATCTTATAATATACACACCGATCTACTTTATTTTCAATAAACTAAATGAAGTGACAATGCTATGAAACTTTAAGCACCATTGTCTGCAAACTTACTTAAGGCCATAAATAAGGCTTTTCAGTTTACACACAAACTTACTTAAATCATCTATTGCAAAACCTTCGGGTTATACCATATAGACTTCTTTATCAAGGTATTCATTGAGAAACATAGTTTTAACATCCATCTAGCGTAACTCCATGTCAAAAATGAGCTACTAATACCGTATTCACTCTAAAATAATATTTAGAAAAGACCGGGGAAAAGTTGCTTTATAGTATATCCTTTCTCTTTGAGTGAAGCCCTTGGCCACCAATGTAGCTTTAAATTTTTCAATCTTTCATTTGGAATCCCTTTTAGTCTTATAAACCCATTTGCAACCTATGGGTTTGCAACCTTTAGTAATTCAAAAATTTTGCAAACACTATCATGTTTCATATATTGCATCTCGTTTTCATCGCATTTAACTACAAATCTGGCTAAAGATAAGAAATGGCATTTATATAAGTAACTAGATCGACCACACAGCAGATATTGTAGTCATGCTCTCACGATAGACTATATATTCTAGTGATATAACCAAACGTCTTTCCCCAGTAGACCTCCTAAGTGAAGCTATTGCAACCACTTCATCCTACACCTGAGAAATTTGACAAATTTCATCAGAAATTGTGTCTATAACGATATTCTGAACCTCAACAGGCTTAGTCTGTGGTGTTAAAGATTTCACAATTATCTGTATAGGTAAGACAAAGACACAATAGTCTCATTGTACTAATATCTTTAATTGTATGAGAGTAGCTATTCTTTGCAGTTACGTTGAATTCTAGAAACTTCGCTATTTATGATTCCACAATTCTCGCACCTCCATTGAGATCATAAAACCAATATCCCTTTAAATGACCTAGATAAGACATGAAATAATACCGAATGGTTCTGCAGTCCAACCTATTTAATGTTGGATCATATACCTCACTTCTGTAGGACACTCCAAACCTTAAGATGATTCGAATTAGATTTACGTCAAATCCACAACTCAAAAGGAGTGAATGTAACATCTTTGGTAGAAATACAGTTTAATACATATTGGGCTGTTTCGCCCTACAAAAAATCTGGATAAACTAGTCATATGAATCATACTCATTATCATTTCTATTATGGTGTAATTACATCTTTCGGCCACACCAATTTGTTCAAAATTTTCGGGTATAGTAAACTAAGTTACCATCCCAAAATCTTCTAAGTATTTGACAAATGGCCATTTAAACTATCCAGCATTACCATAATTGTCAAAATACTCACCACTACATCATTTCTAACAATCTTTAAGACTTAACACAACTGTTTCTTGACTTTAGTCCGAAAGAATTTGAATCCATCCAAAGATTCAGACTTTTCTTTAATTAAATATAAAAGAAATGGTCGTCACTGACACTATTGAAATGGAAATTTCTATAGAATGTTACCATATATGGCCCACTAATATCAGTGTGAACGACCTCCAACAGTTTAGGGCTTCAAACTATAGTTTTCTTCTTTATGTTAATCATCTTACTTCTACAATAGTCTATACAAGTTTTTAGGTAACTTTTAGAGTAGACAAAATGTCAACATTATCAATTTTTCTACTTTTCTTCTAGACATATGTCAAGACGTTTATGCCACAATACATAAGATTGTTTCTTAGGTAAAGGTCTATTTGAAACAACATTTTTAACTGTATAAGCGACGTATATATCGTTAAAAGATTAACACAATTGGTATAATCCATGTACCCAACTTTATTTGACTCCAAAAACATTGAAATAACATTATTCTTTACTTCAAAAGAATAGCCACACACTTCCAAGTATGATACGGAAATTAAGTTGTATCTAAAGGAAGGTATATAAAAGGACGCGGACGACATGTCAATTTTTCAGGCGAGTGCAAAACGGCATCATTTTGGTAAGACAATATAAAAATTAATTAAAATTAAAAACTAAATTTATTTAAAAAATGGATACAAATACAAATATTACAAAATTACAAAATTACAAAATTACAAAAAATGTTGACGTGTTAATTTTCCGGCAAAGTGAGTGCAAAACGGTGTCGTTTTGGCATTATCTAGCCACGTTCCCCTCCGTTACCAACGTGCAAAACGACGCCCGTTTTTAAATTTTTAATATTTTCAATACCAAAATGACGTCGTTTTTGCATTGTCTAGCCACATCAACGTGTAAAACGATGCCGTTTTGCACTCGCTTCGCTGGAAAATTAACACGTCAGCGTTTTAGCCGGATTTTGGCTAGAGTGACACTTAAGTGATCCATTTCTCTCCTATTTTGGCACTTAAGTGTCACTTTCGTAAGTTTTGGCACTTAAGCGTCCCTTTGTACCAACTTTGGGCATTTGAAGCGATCTTTTGCCTATATAAAAGTGTTTCTCAACATCAAATACAAGCCAAAATCCATAATCTAGAATCAAAATAATATATCTCACTAACTCGACATTGATTTTAATATTGTTTCCTATGATGAGCCATGATTCATCATAATTTGGCTTCCTTCGATTTATTAATCCCTTATGGCAAACAACATAATTTGTTACACTGCTATCTAACCATTAAGAACCGGATAAGGCTTTCGATAGGAATTGGATTCATAAATGAATGCCAAAAAATCATTAACTATAGACTCACGCTAAGCTTTATATTACTGCAGTATTCCTTATGTGTCCTTTCTTCCTAAAAAATAGTAAATAATACAATTTCTCTTGAACGGTATTATCTTGGGACTAAAATGTCAGAACAACCGATGGTTTCATGAGTTCCTTTATGAGTATGATTTTGAACTTCATATCTACCATCCTTCAAGACGTAATACTTAACCTCATCAGAACCATTATACCTTATGTTGAAGAAACCTTTCATTTATCACAATCTCAACATTAGACAATATACAATTTCAAGTCACCAAGGCTTTCATCATCCATGTAGTCAGCTGGTAAATCATTTTCAAGTGTTCCTAAATGGAACACTGCATGGATACTCTTTTCCCAAGTAGTAAAAAATCACGAAAACAAGCAAAACGGTCCAAAGGTAGGTCGAATCTGAAATGGTCTTGGGCAGCACATTTGGCCTTTGCCGGAGGCATGCCACCCACTGAAACGCTCAACTCAACAAGATGAACCTGAATATGTGATCAAAATCAAGTTTCATCAGATAAAATTTTCAAAACAAGGAAAATTGCTCATGTTCAAGTTCTAGGCTATGAAGGCTTTGATACCAATTGTTGGCTATCAAAGCGGCATCCCAAGATCAACATAACTAGAAATTCGAACATATTGAAGAAGACGACGGAGATTTGTGTACTTGATTTGAAATTTATCGTTCTTTATGCGGAATGATGACGATTCGACGCTCAGGTTCTTTTCTTCTATAACCCTCGGATCCTGACGCGATGAGATCGCCCCTCGAGGCTTCCTTATGTGAGGTAAAAGTGTGTTCATGGAAGTAGGAGGGTTAAAAGGGGGACCTTAGTGCTATTTATAGAGTTTTTAATCAAGCCTTCTCATCTCGGGCCGGGCCCAACTTGGCTCATACAAGCTAAGCTCATATTCGACTATTAAGAAATCTTATATCTTACCTTATGAAACTAAAACCGTAAAACAGTAAATTATAACCTCAATTAATATAGTCCATATTAGAAAAATTGTTACATGGGATTTTCATGGAAATGACTAAAGTAGCTAATCCGGCCGGCCGTCCGTCCCCACCCAATATGTTTCTAGCAAACCATAAAGAAAGAAGAAAAGAAACTAGACGAATTATTGGTATAATTCCACTGACAAAACCCACGGCGGAAACCGACTGCCAAGCACCCGTGAAACGCGCTTCAAAACAACAGTCAACAGCGAAGACCAGCAACCGTGTGTACATCGCACAAAAGGACGACGATCAGGCCGACTTCTCCTTGGAAAAGGAAATTCATGTGATTCGATCAACCAAGTCCAACTTGGACTTCACTTTTCTTGACCTTGACTTCAACATGAATCAAGGAAAGTGGAGCTTTTCTAGCCTAATGGTGGGGCTTTTGGGACGGTAGGAACCGTCGAATTTTAGCCAAGCATTTTCATGGTGGAAATTAGAAGATGGGTTCCAGTTGTTTCAATTATTATTATTTTTTTTGTTGACTTCCCATTGCTTTCTATTTTCTTGGCTTAACTTAGGATTAGATTAGAGGATTTAAAAAGGCCAAAGAAGCACTAATTTGAAAGGGAAACTCTCACAAATCTCATTACGTGGAATTTTTTGAATATGAAGGTTGAAAAAACAAATTAAATACTGAAATATAGATAACCACAAATCACAAGTAGAAAAATATAATCACTAACTAAAAAGAAATCATTAATGATAAATTGGTAGACAAAAAAATTACTTGTTGATTTGAATCTCGTAAATGAAGATATGTACAGACCTAAAACATGTCAAGATCAATTTTAGGATTACATGAGTCAAAGCTAAAGTTAAAATAAAAAGAAACGATTTTCAATCAAATTCCATATAAAGTTCTTTTTGTGTTATTAAGTTTCATTTATTTGCGAAAATTATTCCCCAAATCTTTTCTTTGGTCAAAGAATAATATTCACTATTTTAAATATTGCAAGTTAAAACTTTTGAGTCTACTTAAATATTCACTACATATTCACCTTAAATATTTTTTTTCACCAGTCAAATGAGTCTCGCATTTCCATCTTTTAACACTTGTGGCTGACATTGCACTGTCCGTTTTATGAAATAACAGCACCATTTTCTACTCATTTCCCTTTCTTTTATGCCTTGGCCGACTCCAGTAGCAAAGAAAATTGTGTGCCCATCCTTCCTTTTCTTTTTTTCCTTTTCAATTTCCATGACAGTAGTCCATGTATTTCACATTACCGATTAATTTAACCACTTTGCTTTGGCCCAGGTTTTATTCGATTGGCTCAAACTCGATAAAATATTCTCTATTTTACCTTCACAGATGCTCTACTTTAAAATATTTTATGAACACATACATAGTTCTAACAGACAGCATCATTAGTTTAAAGCATATTTGTATTGGGAAATTAACCATTACAATATGATCTAAAGAGATTCATCAACAAAGTGTACTCGCACCATTACCTCTCATTTGCCACGTGCTTGCTTAGGACGCAATTGATAACAAATCCTATGGAAATCAATTCCCGGCCAAAACTAGATTTTTCTATTTTTATTCCCTAGATGAGTTCCTGAATAAAAATACGTGTTTGATAAAGAAATAAAAATTATGTTCTTGGAACAGAAATTCATTCAACAATGACATAGAATTTCTCCCTATCGGGCGGCCAATGGCCAACTAATAGTGAGAGTAAGCGATGAGAAGACTTTTATTTCTCAGTTTGGTTTTAAAAATAGAAAAGTAGAAAATTTTTGGCTTCTCCAAACCTATTTCTGAACTAAAAACTTGTCTTAAAAATTAAAAAAAAAAATAGAAATTACCTTTACTAAATGGGTTTCTACTCCAAACCTATTCTCGATAATAAAAAAATAGAAAAAAAATAAACAAAATGGTTATCATACACACCCTTAAAAACAAGGAAAATCAAAGAGCGGTATCTCTCCTCTATGAGCGGTCATACAGTGATAACCTTTGAGGATCTTCAAGGGATGTAAATCTAATCTTTGGTAGGTGTTCTCGTTCCCGCACATCGCAATGCTTTCCATTCCAAAGGACATCTTAGAGGGTTCCACAAATCAATTTGCATGCATGCTTTCTAAGTTAAACTTCTTCTCTATCATTGCTTGTACATTGAGTACAGCGAACTATATGTGCGCCTGTCCACTGACATGCATCTTGCAATAAGTGACTTTAGTCAATTCTCTTCAAAACTCGTTTCTCTATTTTATATCTTTGATATGGAGTAGGGGATAATGTCCACAGTGGTGAAGGGTTATAGGTTGCGGAGCACCGAGGGGAACTCGCCCAATTTTGTGTACAGTAAGGATGTCGCCTTTGACAAGTCTGCTTGGTTTCAGATGAGAAGCCAGAGATCAGTTGCAGAGATATATATATATATAAACGGTGCACAAGAACAGGTGGAGTTAGCAAGCAGACCCCGGAGATATGCTGGGTGCGAAAGATGCCACGGATTCTGTAGAGTTGCGAAATTCCACATCGGCTAATAGTTCTGAGGCACGAGATGAATGCGAGGCTAGGCGATGGTCGGCAAAGGTGGATGAATTGTAGCGACAGTCGAATGCAGAAGTACAGATGACAGATTTAGTTACAGAAATAGAAGTGTCAGTTATCGAGATGCAGAGGAAGACTACTGGGATGTTGCTAGTAACTCGGAGGAGTTATGTCAAGAAAGCTTTTCAATGTTCGGTTGATGAAATCTACAAGTTCCCCTCTTGCCAACTGCAGTAAATTGTCATTGAGATTGTCACGATGCACTATACGAGTTTGCAGGAATCATTACTAGACACGGTGGTCTCGTCAAAACTTGGGGCCAGACATTTAGGGACCATGGAAGAAGTGGAAGATGCACCATGGTTGAAGGGTCTCCATTAATTGTTGGGATTCGATGCATACGCTCCATCGATAGAATGGCACTAGGCTCCCACTCTCCAGTGAGAGAGCGGGGTCCAGGGGGCCGCCGCCCCAGCAGGGGCCACTTGAAACAACGAGCTAATTCGGTGTTCAGGTGGAGCTACAGGTGTTGTGAGAAAACTAAGTACAGCGAGAACTGATAACTATGGAATAGAGATAAATATGTCCGAAGAGGAGATGACCGTGAAGAAAATTCATCATGTAGAGAATCTTGTGGGCATGGTGACCAACCCTATTCGTCTGAGAAAGCTTAAAGCAGTGCTTGGGCTTCATATACGTGTTAAAAAATAAAAAATCAAATCTAAAAGCCTAGACTAATAAGTGGAGGGACATCACATGTATATAAAGAGCATATAAACCACATAGTCAAATGGCGTGAGATATTTCAACACTCTCTTTCACGCGCAAGTCTAAGTGGGAATGACGTGTGAAATTTGACTTATGAGGTAGATGCACACACGAATTAAATCAGGGTAAAGCCTACATTTGATATCATAATAGAAAATCCAACTCAAAAGCTTAAATCGATAAATGAAGAGAGGTAACATGTATATAGAAAAAATACAAACTTGACTGATTTGAGATATTTCAATAATAGTTTTGTGATGATTGAGCGCAGGGGCTTAGGAGAGATGACAAATGATGTGGTAGAAGTTTGGACTTCTCACCGAGGTGAATTTATAAGACATAGCTGGAAGGTTAGACCGGATTTGGTTTGGAACCGACTCAAATTGGCGTTCGAGGACGCTGGGAAGGAACGAGATGCTTCGGAGTGCGCGGGGACAGGCAGCAGCTGTGCGTCCGGCACCTGAGCCGATGCTCACGAATGATGTTCGCCCTCGTCTCGGCAAGGTGAAAAAATAGGATTCACTGACGTCCGACCATATCAAGGCCGAACATTCGAACTGGCCAGAGAGAGTTCTCGAAGGAATTCGGACATCCAATCGAACGGCTGTCCACCTGTTTTCGTTATAACCTCAACCATAGCTTTAGCCTAGAGGAATCGAGAGAGCAAGATTTTCTTGATTGTCGCTCGTGGGGCTGACTCAGATCTAATCGAGGTCGGGAAACACTTGAGTGAGTATATGAATTTGAGCACCTGTCTTCTCTTTACCTTGATTATAGTCGAGCCTGATCTCGTCGATCTCTCCCCATGAAGTAGAGACACCCGATCGAATAACATAAATCCTCTGTGTCTAGTTTATTCCGCGTTTGTTTCTCACTTGGATTGTTTGGTTTCATCTGCACTTTCCCCGTTTTGCAAAACGGTTCAACAATGGCCAAGTATGCGGATCCAAAACATTACGATCGAATGACCTATTAAGAACAAAATTTTACTAGGGAAATCCCTTATGATGTTTTGAAAATGACAAAATAAATCAAAGGCTACTAATGTGTTTAATGGTTGAGTACTAGGGAAATCCCTTATGATGTTTTGAAGATGACAAAATAAATCAAAGGCTACTAATGTGTTTAATGGTTGAGTAATAGGCTGTACAGATGATAAAACATATAAAGGATATTGTCAAAGTCTATACTTGGAAGAACTAGAAGATAGACTCTATACTGAAGCTGAACTTATTCAGACTATGTCCAGACCTTAAAGCTAAATCTGTTCAGAAGCAGAATATGTTCAAACTTACGTCCAAATTGTAAAGTTTATTTCAGTCTGAAGACACACAGACTCTACTTCAATCTGAAGACTCTCAGACTTGACATCCAGAATATAACAAGGTCCAAAACGAGACACAAATTCATAACGTAACAAATTCAAAACAAAGCATGTTCAGAACGAACCAACTTGACAAAACATAACACAAGTCCCAAACATATAACGGCTAGTGATTTGGTTTGGATTCTACATCAAGATAGATTTGATTGACTCAATCTAATTGATTGACAATTGGATCTTGAAGACAAGATCTTTCTAAACGAAAAAGCTCTACTTATGGAAACCAAGATTCTGTTTGTATGGGCGATCTGAATCAATTTGGAATTCTACTTCTATCACTCAACAGCTACCAAATCTTCTAGATATAGATCTATCAAATGGGTAAATTGGAAGACGATCCTCAAGATAGTGTCCAACAGTTAGTTTGGAAGTGGAGGAGTATTTAAGAAAACAAATGACCGATGAGCAAGTAAGAGATGAAGCGTAGAATTTATAAATCCAAAATTTGAGCGACCTTTGTTCATACACTTGTCTTTAGTGAGCTTAAACGTTTGTGATCGTGAGATAAATACCAAAAGAGAGACTTAGTGAGATAGTGTGATCTACCTCTAAGTGTTTGCACTCAAAGTTGTAATTTCATGTTGATCACTTAGTAGAATCCAGCTGGAAGGCTGTTAGCGTGGGAGAATAAACGTAGGCTTGATCTAAGCCAAACCACTATAAATTTCGTGTTCTTATTCTCTTCCCTGAATTTTTTTTATTTTGTTTGTAGTTCTATTTAACTGCTAAAGTGAACTCGCTCAAAGTCTGTTGCTCTTCGGACTTAGATTCAAAAGCAAAATATTTTACTATTCGTACTAGCACTCTCTGATTTCACGACATGATCTTATCTAACACTAGTTATCAAGACCAATGATACAAGGTCATATTGATTGAGTAGACCGAACACTCGTAAATGTCAAAGGAGCAATTTTTCAAATTTCTAGGGTAATACTACTCTGTGTGTGATGAAAGATGATTGATTTCAGAGTAAGTCGATTTCCGACTTTCCATTGATTGTCTTGACTTGGATCCCAATTTCTGGAGAGTATATATGTGGAATGGAAATTGGATATGATGGATGATTGGCATAACAACTAATACACCATAGGTTGGCCCAACCCACTGAACCCAGTCCTCTCATACTAGGGCTGGCTCCTCGCAATTCCCCCTTTAACGCCAACAGTAGATCAGAACTGAACCATCTCACGACGTTCTAAACCCAACTCACATACCACCTTGATCAACGGATAACCAAACCCTTGGGAACATTTTCACCCCAGATATCCACGATTTCATCATAACCTCAACCATAGTTTGAAGGACTGTTTGTTTCACAAAAAATATACGATTTCTGGAAAATATCTTTTAGGAAAAATGACTTTATTTTTTAATATTTGGTTGAAACCTGAAAAGTGTTTTTCGTGGTTTGGTTAGGAAAATCTAATGGGGAAAATTATCAAAAAAATTAGTATTTCTTTAGTTTATAATTATTTTATTTTCCTTTTTCCTTTTTCTTCTTCTCTATTTCTTGTCTTCTTTTTTTTTTTCCCAAGTCAAGCTCATCGGCCTCAGGCGAGCTCAACCTTGCAAAATCTAGTGAGACTCGAGCTCATCGACCTTGGGCGAGCTCAAGCTGGCCCGTGACCAATCGGCGGTCATTGTCATGGCCAACAACTAGCCAAGGAAGCAGCAAAAAAGAAAATTAAAATAAAATAAAACATAAAAATAAAAATTGAAAATTGAAAATTCGATTTTTTTTAATACTTTCGTAATAAACAAACATTTCAACCCAAGCCTGACTGCCAAGGACCTGTGCACAACCTTCGTGGACCCATGGCTAAGGGTCAGGACCAGAGCTCGAGCGTTAAAGACCTGAGCTCGGGTGCTAGAGTATCAAGTACACACTATGGATTTAGGCCCAGCCGTCGGAGACAAGATCCTAATCACCTATACCAAAGAACCAATGTTGGCATTTATGTACCCAAGTGTAAAGTTTTGAATCCAAATGCCAATATCTAAAAATATTTTGGAAAACATTTTCCCATTTTTTCAAAACGAAAATCAATTTCTTGACTTTAAATTTTGATAGGAAAAAACAAATTTGTTTACTAAGTGAACATTTTCCATTAAATCGTTTTTCTAAGCAAATCAAAAGCTAAAAAATGAGAAAAATGTTCTCTCAAAAAAGGTTTAACAAACCCTTAGAGTGAGCTTAAGAGAGTCATCTAGATAAAGTGAAAGAGCAAAATTTTCTTGATTGTCACTCGTGGGGCTGACAGCTGCTCACTTGCTATCGCCCACCGACAACCGGCCACCTGATAGGGAGAAATTATATATTGTTATTAATGAATTATTCCATATCAATATCAAACATATAATTTTGCTTAAAAACTTGTCCAAAGAATAGAAATAAAAATAAATAAATTTTTGACCAAAAATTGATTTTTGGAATGGGATTTATTATCATTCGAGACCTAAGCAAGCAAGTCATGAACATGTCATTTTTCTTTGATTCTCTTATCGACTTCGTCAATGAGAGGTAATGGGACGAATACACCGTTGACGAACATCTCTTTTTTTCATATTGTAATGGTTAATTTACCAGTACAAATGCTTTAACTAATGATGCTGACAGTTAGAACAATTTATGTGTTCATAAAATATAAAAAAGCGGAGCATTGTGAAGGTAAAACAAAGCATATATTATGTCTTAAAGTTTGAGCCACCGAATAAAACTCAGCCAAACCGAAGTGGTTCAATTAATCGGTAACGTGAAGTACATGGACTCCTATCATGAAAATTGAAATTTAAAAAAAAAATAAAAATAAAAGTAAAAAAAAGAGGAAGGATGGGCACATAATTTTTTTTTTTTTTTGTGAGCCAGGAACCCCGTACAGCCGGCAGCCAGAGAGTAAACCTGGAGGGACAGGTAAGCGGGAGGACCCACCACCCTTGGCGTCCCACTTAAGACCCTAGGCGACCGTGAGGAGATTCGAACTCCTCCCCTTCGTGAGGGGGAGAGAGCCCAAACCATCGCGGCCACCAAGGCGGTGGTAAGGATGGGCACATAATTTTCAACCTAATTCCCTAAAAAAAAACCCCAAACTTTAGATTTAGTGTTAATCCTACCCCAAATTTTTTTTGTCTAAGAAAAAACACCATACTTTAGGTTTAGTCCCAAATTTGACCCACACATTTTTTTTTGTCTCGGAAAACCCTATACTTTAAGTCAATCCTAAATCTACTCCAAATTTTTTTCTAAGAGGGAAATCGCCAATTTTTACTTTAGCCAAAATCTACCTCCATGAGTCCTCTGTCCAATCATTATCGTTAGTTGTCCTTGATTTTAATTTCTTAGAACGATTTCATTTTGAACATAATTTTTCATGTCACCTTGTAAATATGAATTTGTTATTGATGTAGATATGTCACATCAAGTTCACAATAGACCACAGGGTTGATTTGAAAGAAAAAATTGAAATTTGGCAATTTTTTAACAAAATTCAAGGCAGATTTGGGACTAGATCAAAAGTTTGGGGTTTCTCTAAGACCAAAATAAGTTGGGGGCAGAATTGGAACTAGACTCAAAGTTTGGGGTTTTTTTAGAGAATTAGGCCCATAATTTTCTTTGCTATTGGAGTTGGCCAAGGTATAAAAGAGAAGGTCTGCTTTCCTTGTTTATGTTGAAGTCACGGTCAAGAAAAGTGGATAGTCCAAGTTGGACTTGGTTGAACGAACACACGAATTTCCTTATCCAATTAGAAGTCGGCCTGATCGTCGTCCTTTCGTGCAATATGCATACGCTTGCTGGTCTTCGCTGTTGATCCACCTCTCTAAATGATTAGTCGTTCATGTTAATTGCTCATGTTTGGATGAACACGTTTGAAGTTCGCCTAGACCAACCGAAGCTTCAGAATAATGTTCCTTTTATCTAGACTCTCGAGAGAGGATCATGAATGCTGAAAAAGTTCCAAAGTTTTTCTACGTAGGGATTGATTGTAAGTAAATATCTAAATAAATATATCATACAACATATATAGGATATGCAAGTCAGAAAATTGAACTCGTTGGTCGGGTACAGTCCAAAACATTAAGATGTGCTTGTTTACGCTTTATATCTCTTGAGTTAAGAAATTGTCAAGGTAGGTATGCCGTAAAATCGGATTAAATAAAAAATAATAGTCAATTTGACTATATAAAACGTATAGTTTCCTTTGTACTACAATTAACAAGTATAAACACTGGGGTTTGGGGAAATAGCCCTACTACCATTTCTTAATGCATACATGTACTTTGAGTTGAATATTTTGCTATCGTCCTCTTGAAAAAGAAAAAAAAAAGGGCGAATATAAATCATAACATATGGGAGGGAAAAAAAAGGGCAAGAATGATGAGTGGATAGTGGAAGTAGAAAAGAGAGAAGTGACATGGAATTCCTTCGGGGAAAAAGGAAAAAGTTAGGAAAGTTAGGCAAGATGAAGCCCCTCCTTTCGACCGAAAAGAAAAGTCACTCTACTCTCGGTCCAAACAAAAATAAAAAGGCCACTCTACTCTTCCGAGTAGAATTGAAACCCTTGTCTCCTGTGTATGTGTATGGTCAAAGTTTGGTTTTTGTTGTCGTTTTTACACCTCTCTACTTTCTACTTTTTTTTCCTTATCTATGGAAATTTAATATTTGTTCTTTGACCGAGCAAAAGCATCTATACAACATTTCAAATTAGATCGGGGACGAGCATCATATTTGATTCAAATGGGAATTGGACCAAACCAACGTCGATCGACCTGTTCTAGGCCGGTTCTAGAAGAATCTGATTCGGTTTTCAGTTTCACAAACCCAAAACTGGCTAAGGACCAGTTTGGTTGTCACTCCCAAGGCTAGAATCGGCCAAGTATGCGGATCCAAAAAATTACGATCGAATGACCTATTAAGAACAAGATTTCACAACATGATCTTACCTAGCACTAGTTATCAAGATCAAACCCATACTTCCCCTTCCCTTTGGCCCCACGAAATTGACTTGTTAATGAAGTGAATGAACTTGTGTCTGTTGAGTTGGCACACATCACTGACCTAATCTAAGATTGAGCCTGCTCTTGGGGTGTTAACTTGTAGATTAGCCGTTTCGTTAGATTCGCCTAGTATTTCAAAAGTATTTAATCCATCAAATGGCAAGAGTTCCATGTCACAATAACAACAATCATACGACATCCCATGAATTGGACTGATTGAGGAGACCGAACACTCATAGATGGCAGAGGAGCAAATTTTAATTTTTCCAAATTTCCAACCTAGATTTGGAAATTGACACTACAAGCATTGTGGAACAGGGTGATGGAATAATTTAATATTGAACTATGCATTTATCTAACAGTTTAAACTTTTGGAATAGTTCGTAGTGATTTCATGAAATCTCACGTGATATCAAAGTCAGAGATCCTTAATTCGAATCTTTTTATACCTCTATTTGCCTTCCCAATAAAATATTTCAACGCTTAACACTAGACAAAAAGACATGACTAAATGTAATATAAAATCAAGTATTTATCAAACAATTTAAATTTTTAAAATATATCAATTTAAGCTTCAGGTTCAGGTATAGTTAAAGTAAATATATCATAATTGATAAAATTTAGGGTTTTCGGTTTCCTTTCTTTTTTGTTGGACCGAGAGTAGAGTGACTTTTCTTTTCGGTCGAAAGTAGAGGGCTTTAACTGCCTAACTTGCCTAACTTTTTCCCTTTTTCCTGGGACGAGTTCCATGTCACTCCTCTCTTTTCTACTTCACTCTCCGCTCATCATCCTTGCTTTTTTTCTCCCCTATTTTATGATTTATTCTCCCCCTTTTCTTGTTCAAGGCGATGATAGCAAGCTATTTAACTCAAAGTACACGTATGTATTAAGAAATGATAGTAGTGCTACTTCCCCAAACCCTATGTATTTATATTTGTTAATTGCAGTACAAAGAAAACTATACATTTTATATAGTCAAATTGACTATTATTTTATATTTAATTTGAATCTTGTGGCATACCTATTTTGACAATTTCTTAACTCAAAAGACCTATAGTGTAAACAAGCATATCATTACGTTTTGGACTATACTAACTAACGAGTACAAGTTTATGACTTGCTTAGGATTTATCCTACATATATTGTAGGATATATTGATTTAGATATCTACTTATAATCAATCCCTATGTAGCAAAACTTCAGAACTTGTTTAGCATTTACAAACCTCTCTTGAAAGTCTGGATAAATCTTAAGTTGGTCTAGGCGAACTTCAAATGTGTTCATCCAAACACGAGCAATTAACATAAACGATTAATAACTTAGAGAGGTGGATCAATTGAGATGCGCGAAAATTGATTTCGACAACACCTGGTCCATCACATCGATAAAGAAAAATTAATATAAAAACGACTTGTGGACGAAAGTTTCCTGAAGTCGCTCGGCGGGGTACAGCCCAGAAACCCTATTACTGACCAGATGACTCATTTCCCACCCAAGTGAAAAAAGAGTCAAATCCATGGATCTGCTCCAACCACTTGACAAGGGAGAATAAACAAAGGGAAAAAAATCAGCTCTTACCCCTAAGCATCTTAACCCACCAAATGATATAGGGTCATCTTTTGAAATCCAGCTCTTTAAGATCAACAAGGGTTTATTATACTAGAATATAATCCTCCCTACAAGATCTAACGCGATTTCCCAAGATAAACTCCATGCCCCATGCTCGCGATTATAATAGTGAAAGTAAGATCGGGCCGGAGGAATATTCTCTCGCAAAGTACTTTGAGGGATAAGAACTCCTTCCTCATAAAGCAAATGACACAGGCTTACACGCGACAGCGTAATGCCATTGGCACAAGTTGTCCACACAAGAAGTAGCATCAAAGTCTGACATGTCAAGAATTATCACCCTAACTTTTCCTTTTAGATCTATTTTATGCCGACTCTTGGGAGGCCGTCCTTCCTTCAATTGTTTCCTTGGTTCTTGACTATGAGAAAAGGAACGAGTTCTATTTTTTTTTTTTTTGTGACTTGGGAACTGCCGTACAACCAGCAGCCGGCGACGTAAAGCCGGGGCGGCACTGCAGGGACCCACCTCCCACGGCGTCGCTGGTAAGTCGCGTAATGGGGGCGAGAAGTTTCGAACCTCTACCCTTCCAGCTGAAGGGTCAAGGCACGAATCAACTCGTCTACCGCAGGGTGGGTGAATGAGTTATATTATTTCTAGCCACAAAAAAAGAAAAAACAAATAAACAAACACATCAAACCCATCCGTGCACATCATTGGGTGGTTTTTTATCTCTCTCATTTTAAAAGCTAGCTCAAAATATGAAACTTTATCTCATATTTATAAATCAACTATCTACGTCTTCCACAATCTCTGTGCAACAACCTCCACAATCTCTCCCTTATAGGGCTCGAGTGGGAGCCGCAACAACATGCAACTCTCCCATGCGACTTGTTGGCAAATAGGCTATGATATAAGTATTAGATGGTTTTGGACCTCTTTCATTCCCAAAACCTAATTTAAAAAATGAGGTTTTTCTCACACTTATAAATCGGTCGTCAATCCCTTTGATGACCGCTGGGACAACCTCAACACACAATTACATATAAGAATTCATATTTTAAACGTATTAAGCATGTTGTATCCTATCTTGATTGCAAAACATACGCCATGCTTAATAAACAAGTTGTTATCCAATCATACTTTAAATTTGATATGAGATAGTTGTAAACATGAATCGTTAGTCATGTTCTATCAACATGGCTTAGTTTAGTAGATTAGAAATGAAATCATTCATACGTGGGCTAGGCACTATCAGGATTATGCAATCTTATGCTGGATCTTGGATTTCGATTCTAGGGAATATATTACTTCCTGTCTACGAGGCATTGAGGAGACTGAGCCATTTAATACTCCATTGTCTCTAAATGGGTTCTCAGTTATGGAGTTAAAGTAAGATGAAGTATGATTAGCCATCCACCACCGCTTATATAAACCCTACAAAGACCTCCCTCTTTATCACTCGAACTTCAACTCTCTCCCTCTCTCTCTCTCTCTCTCTCTCTCTCTCTCTCTCTCTCTCTCTCAGAATCGATCTTGCTCTCTGAGAAATGGGTGCTTCCACACCACCTTCTTCCTTTAGCTGCGAAATCAGAATCGCTGAAGCCAAGAACATGGACCTTGTCCAGCCCTCGGACGCGGTCTTTGTCAGGCTCTACCTCTCTGCAGGGAACGGCAACCAAAAGATTCAGCTAAACACGCGGGAGCTTCCGTCGCCATCGAGCTCCGGCTTGCGTTGGAACGAGTCCTTCTCCTTGGAATGCACCGGGAGTGAGGACTCCATGAAATCCCTGGGGCAAGCAAGCGTCGTCTTCGAGCTCCGGACGAGGAGCAGATCCTCCATCCTCGGTCCCATTGGACGCCGATCCAAAGTCGTGGGCAGGGCCGAAATTCCATGGAAAACCGTCCTGGAGTCTCCAGGAATGGAGGTGGAGACGTGGGCGAGGATGGCTCCGCCGTCAAGAAGACGTCTTTCCGAGGACGGGAAGCCTCCGTCGGTGAGGATAGCGATGAGGTTGAGGGCTGCAGACATGGCGAACGTGGACGGGAGGGAGAGAACGAGAGAGGCGAGGTTGAAGAAGACGGAGGAGTGCGAATGCGATGGCTGTAGTCTTGGCTTTTGCAGTCGGGAAGATTACGATGTATTTGCATTAGCAGCTGCTTTCGAGGCCTTTTAGGTGGTTCATTCACTTGGTTGAAAAATTATCATCGAATTTATTGATTTTTAGTGCTTTTTTACCCCATTTTTGTCGATTTTTATTCTTCAAATTTAATGAATTCCTAGTCCTATGGTTGATTACCTGTGAAATTGCACAGGCGAAGATATGATGGCTCCTCAAAATTACAGAAAAGTTCCTGGCAATTCGATTGTGTGCTTTTTCTTTTTTCCAGTGTACTAACAAAATGAGCAAGATTTACATTGCATTACAACGAAGGAATAGCATCTGCATAAGTATATAAGCAAATGTCATTGTGATTGTTGTATAAAGCATTTTAACCAACCTTTGCATGGTTGACAGATGATTCATTTGTCTTATCAGCGAAAAGAGTAAAAAGTACTGGAAATTCATTTAGAGAAATGTCGAAATGGTATAGCAGAAGTAGATACAGAGGAAAATAGGGTTCCTTTTGAAGTATGTTGATCAAATAATATTTTTGGCAACTTACTCAATTGAGTTGAATAACCAAATTTAGTCCATATACGCTCAATTACTCAGCCAACTCTTCAAGTTTTTAGACTATATGAATATAACATTCTTCCTTCTTTAGCTTCGACGTGAAGAAACCTCCGGGCTGTTAAGTTTCAAGTAGCAAAATCTTTTCCTGCCAACACTGAGATACAAACTGCGCGTGAACAATAGAAGACACACGAATCCTAAGAACCCGGCAGTCGCATTTTACAAATGTCCGTCATTACAATCATTAAGATCGACCATCAGATAGACAGAATTCAACCAAAGATCGCTGGACCTCGGACAAGCTGATCGATTGTGCTGTGCCATCTCGGCTAGAGAGAGATTCCCCTGCCCTCGAGGTAAGAAAATCTAAAACATCTATCAGCACGATTTCATTTTCGCTGAGACGTTGGCAATGGATTTTTACCCTTTTCAAATCCACCTACCAGACATTATTGCCATGCTCTAGAATCTGGTCGTTTATAGCGAAAACAACCGAGTCTGCAACCTTTCCAACAAGTGCTTACTAATTATCAAGAAGAAATGGCACATGTCTAAGGAAAAGTTCGATACGATTGTGCATATTCACGAGCATGAACAACAAAGCAAAATGAAAATTAGGACGTAACTTCATTTATTCCACTACAACTTTCAGCAAATTCTGCCAACCCTACAAGAACATAATCAAAAGGAGACTACGAAACCAAGCAACTAAACCAGGAAAAAACCAGATAGAGCATAATAAAGCTACTGCATCCACATATACAAGCAACTCTCTGTTACAATAGATAAAAGGAATTCCCAGATGTGACTGCATATGCCTCTCCACGCTATTAAATCTGGAGAAGATCGAAATAAACACTCATCTGAACACATCAACAGCCATGAACAGCAGAGAGATACCATTGTAAAAATCTGATAATTCATGATTCACACCATAGGATTCAAATCGATTCATGTGGTGCATGCCAAAATAATGTGATTCAGATATCCATTCAATTCATTTCATGATTTAACCACGATGCATCATTCCATCCAATTCAAATAAATTTCTAGCATGATTTGGCACAAGTCAAACAACTTAAAATGAACCTAAAATGCATGATTCTACATTCTAATTGAGCTATGAAGGAAATTCAAGCAAGTCAAGCTGGATGATACACTAGAATATGTGCAATATTCCCATAACTCTTCCTATATCGAGGCAACTATTCTCCCTTGTCTTATTGACCCCAAATACCTTTAAAGTCAACCTCAAGAGAATTTTCAAAGATTGAAAGACAAAGTAAGCTCTAGAGATCTAAGCTTCGGAATCAATTGGTTAGCACAAGAAACCAAAACAACTATATCCCTATGATTAAGCATGATGAAAACACACACGAACAAAATTCAAAAGGAGTTCAACATCACATAGAGATAAATTCTAATTAATTACGGTAAAAAAAACCTGTTTAGGTGTCCATAGAAAACAAATTAGAGCTATAGCCCAAGGTCTTCCATTAGCTAAGTAGGATAAATACACCAACATCCAAAAGAAGTTAACCTAGATATCAATGAAGATTAATGCTTCATTTTTCATTGATTTTAGATCTTCTTCCCCGATCTCAGATATGTCCCCATCATTGCAAGTTACTGCTTCTATTGAATTCAACCCCACATTCAAAAAAAGGCTTCATACCTATTCGTCGTTCAGTCATGATTGTAAATCCTCCCAGAACTCCAAACGGGCCAAATCCCAATCAAGCAATCATAGCAGTATTCTCTACAAGGACTTCTTGTTGTTTGTGAGAGGGACCATTAGTTGTGCCGGCATTCTTAGATTCTGCTCCTTCCTCATATGCAGCTTCATGGACACCAAGGGCCGCGCGACAAGATGGATCAAGATTCTTTGACCATGCTGCGTCCCACTCAACTGCTTTTACAGTACTGCAAGCCTCACTAGGACCCCCAGGAACAGTAGATCTTGCAGCGTTCTGCTCAGAAGCAGAGATAATCAGTCGATCTTTAGGATAAGCTGAGTAAAGAAAGCAATAAATTGAAAATGCAGAGATCTGTCAAGCAAGTCTCATCCACTTTTCAACATATCTCACCTTGCTAAAAATTCCAACCCAATAAGCATGGAATATAATTTTGGTCCTAATGACTGCTATTCTAGAAAAGAGTATTATCAATGGCAGAATAGGCTACCTTCATATCATGTAGTCATTCACTGAAAAGCGGATCTATGGATGGACTCATCATCACAGTTCGTTAATTTCCATGGATGCAAAAGTTAGGTCCAGAAGAGAAAGCTTCAGAGCTAACATCCGGTTTCTCTAGTCACTTAAATCCAGATTCACGCTCATTGGAATACAAGAGTAGGAGAAATCCCTACAGAGGACAATTTTAAGGATTTTTTGTGTGAGAAGTCCAACATATCCAAATTATAATAGTGAAAGTAAGATCAGGGCGGGGGAATATTCTCTCGCAAAGTACTTTGAGGGATAAAAACTCCTTCCTCATAAAGCAAATGACACAGGCTTACACGCGACAGGGTAATGCCATAGGCACAAGTTGTCCACACAAGAATTATCACCCTAACTTTTCCTTTTAGATCTATTTTATGCCGACTCTTGGGAGGCTGTCCTTCAATTGTTTCCTTGGCTCTTGACTATATGAGAAAAGGAACGAGTTCTATTGTTTCTGGCCACAAAAAAGAAAAAATAAATAAACAAACACATCAAACCCATCTATACATATCATTAGATGGTTTTCGATTTCTCTCATTTTAAAAGCTAGCTCAAAATATGAGACTTTCCCTCACATTTATAAATTAACCATCGTTGTCTTCCACAATCTTTGTGCAACAACCTTCACAATCTCTCCCTTACGGGCTTGAGTGGGAGGCGTAACAACCTATAAATCTCTCATGCGACCGTTAAGTAATAGGCTCTAATATAAGTGTTAGATGGTCTTGGACCTCTTTCACTCCCAAAACCTAGTTTAAAGAATGAGGTTTTCTCACACTTACAAACCGATCGCCAATCCCTTCGATGACCATTGGGACTATCTCAACACACATTTACATATAATAATTCATTTTTTAAACATATTAAGCATGTTGTATCCTATCTTGATTGCAAAACATACGCTGTGCTTAATAAACGATTTGTCATCCAATCAGACTTTAAATTTGATATGAGATAGTTGTAAACACGACTCGTTAGTCATGTTCTGTCAACATGGCTTAGTTTAGTAGATTAGAAATGAAATCATTCATACGTGGGCTAGGCACTATCAGGATTATGCAATCTTATGCTGGATCTTGGATTACGATTCTAGGGAATATATTACTTCCTGTCTACGAGGCATTGAGGAGACTAGGCCATTTAATACTCCATTGTCTCTGAATGGGTTCTCAGTTATCCACCACCGCTTATATAAACCCTACAAAGACCTCCCTCTTTTTCACTCGAACTTCAACTCTCTCCCTTTCCCTCTCCCTCTCTCTCTCTCTCTCTCTCTCAAGAATCGATCTTGCTCTCTGAGAAATGGGTGCTTCCACACCACCTTCTTCCTTTAGCTGCGAAATCAGAATCGCTGAAGCCAAGAACATGGACCTTGTCCAGCCCTCGGACGCGGTCTTTGTCAGGCTCTACCTCTCTGCAGGGAACAGCAACCAAAAGATTCAGCTAAACACGCGGGAGCTTCCGTCGCCATCGAGCTCCGGCTTGCGTTGGAACGAGTCCTTCTCCTTGGAATGCACCGGGAGTGAGGACTCCATGAAATCCCTGAGGCAAGCAAGCGTCGTCTTCGAGCTCCGGACGCGGAGCAGATCCTCCATCCTCGGTCCCATTGGACGCCGATCCAAAGTGGTGGGCAGGGCCGAAATTCCATGGAAAACCGTCCTGGAGTCTCCAGGAATGGAGGTGGAGACGTGGGCGAGGATGGCTCCGCCGTCAAGAAGACGTCTTTCCGAGGACGGGAAGCCTCCGTCGGTGAGGATAGCGATGAGGTTGAGGGCTGCAGACATGGCGAAGGTGGACGGGAGGGAGAGAACGAGAGAGGCGAGGTTGAAGAAGACGAAGGAGTGCGAATGCGATGGCTGTGGCCTTGGCTTTTGCAGTCGGGAAGATTACGATGTATTTGCATTAGCAGCTGCTTTCGAGGCCTTTTAGGTGGTTCATTCAGTTGGTTGAAAAATTATCATCGAATTTATTGATTTTTAGTGCTTTTTTACTCCATTTTTGTCGATTTTTATTCTTCAAATTTAATGAATTCCTAGTCCTATGGTTGATTACCTCTGAAATTGCACATACGAAGATATGATGGCTCCTCAAAATTACAGAAAAGTTCCTGGCAATTCGATTGTGTACTCTTTTTTTTTTCCAGTGTACTAACAAAATCATACCGCAATAATACCTTTGGAACCCACTTATCCATGCCGTTTCCACCAGCTGGGTTCTAAAGTGAAAATACCGAAAAACTTACCCAAAAAAAAAAAAAAACAAAATGAGCAAGATTTACATTGCAATACAACAAGAAATAGCATCTGCATATGTATATAAGCAAATGTCATTGTGATTGTTGTATAAAGCATTTTAACCAACCTTTATATGGTTGACAGATGATTCATTTGTCTTATCAGCGAAAAGAGTAAAAGTATTGGAAATTCATTTAGAGAAATGTCGAAATGGTATAGCGGAAGTAAATATAGAGGAAAATAGGGTTCCTTTCGAAATATGTTAATCAAATTATATTTTTGGCAACTTAATCAATTGAGTTGAATAACCAAATTTAGTCCATTTACGCCCAATTACTCAACCATCCCTTCAAGGTTTTAGACTATATGAATATGACATTCTTCCTTCTTTAGCTTCGACATGAAGAAACCTCCGGGCTGTCAAGTTTTAAGTAGCAAAATCTTTTCCTGCCGAAACTGAGATACAAACTGTGCGTGAACAATAGAAGACACATGAATCCTAAGAACCCGGCAATCGCATTTTACAAATGTTCGTCATTACAATCATTAAGATCGACCATCAGACGGGCAGAATTCAACCAAAGATCGCTGGATCTCGGACAAGCTGATCGATTGTGCTGTGCCATCTCAGCTAGAGAGAGATTCCCCTGCCCTCGAGGTAAGAAAATCTAAAAAATCTATCAGCACAATTTCACTTTAGCTGAGATGTTGCCAATGGATTTTTACCCTTTTCGAATCCACCTACCACACTCAATGTACAGAAAATGACTTTATTGCCATGCTCTAGAATCCGGTCGTTTATATCTCGGATGCAAAAACGACCGAGTCTGCAACCTTTCCAACAAGTGCTTACTAATTATCAAGAAGAAATGGCACATGTCTAAGGAAAAGTTCGATAACATTGTGCATATTCACGAGTATGCACAACAAAGCAAAATGAAAAATAGGACGTAACTTCATTTATTCCACTACAACTTTCAGCAAATTCTGCCAACCCTACAAGAACATGATCAAAAGGAGACTACGAAACTAAGCAACTAAACCAGGAAAAAACCAGATAGAGCATAATAAAGCTACTGCATCCACATATACAAGCAACTCTCTGTTACAATAGATAAAAGGAATTCCGAGATGTGACTGCATATGCCTCTCCACGCTATTAAATCTGGAGAAGATCGAAATAAACACTCATCAGAACACATCAACAGCCATGAGCAGCAGAGAGATACCATTGTAAAAATCTGATAATTCATGATTCACACCATAGGATTCAAATCGATTCATGTGGTGCATGCCAAAATAATGTGATCAGATATCCATTCAATTCATTTCATGATTTAACCACGATGCACCATTCCATCCAATTCAAATAAATTTCTAGCGTGATTTGGCACAAGTCAAACAACTTAAAATGAACCTAAAATGCATGATTCTACATTCTAGTTGAGCTATGAAGGAAATTCAAGCAAATCAAGCTGGATGATACACTAGAACATGTGCAATATTCCCATAACTCTTCCTATATCGAGGCAACTATTCTCCCTTGTCTTATTGACCACAAATAGCTTTATAGTCAACCTCAAGAGAATTTTGAAAGATTGAAAGCCAAAGTAAGCTCTAGAGGTCTAAGCTTCGGAATCAATTGGTTAGCACAAGAAACCAAAACAACTATATCCCTATGATTAAGCATGATGAAAACACACATGAACAAAATTCAAAAGGAGTTCAACATCACATAGAGATAAATTCTAATTAATTATGGTAAAAGACACCCGTTTAGGTGTCCATAGAAAACAAATTAGAGCTATAGACCAAGGTCTTCCATTAGCTAAGTAGGATAAATACACCAACATCCAAAAGAAAATAACCTAGATATCAATGAAGATTAATGCTTCATTTTTCATTGATTTTAGATCTTCTTCCCAGATCTTAGATATGTCCCCATCATTGCAAGTTACTGCTTCTGTTGAATTCAACCCCACATTCAAAAAAAAGGCTTCATACCTATTCGTCGTTCAGCTATGATTGTAAATCCTCCCAGAACTCCAAATGGGCCAAATCCCAATCAAGCAACCGTAGTAGTATTCTCTACAAGGACTTCTTGTTGTTTGTGAGAGGGACCATTAGTTGTGCCGGCATTCTTAGATTCTGCTCCTTCCTCGTATGCAGCTTCATGGACACCAAGGGCCGCGCGACCAGATGGATCAAGATTCTTTGACCATGCTGCGTCCCACTCAACTGCTTTTGCAGTACTGCAAGCCACACTAGGACCCCCAGGAACGGTAGATCTTGCAGCATTCTGCTCAGAAGCAGAGATAATCAGTCGATCTTTAGGATAAGCTGAGTAAAGAAAGCAACAAATTGAAAATGCAGAGATCTGTCAAGCAAGTCTCATCCACTTTTCAACACATCTCACCTTGCTAAAAGGAAATTCCAACCCAATAAGCATGGAATATAATTTTGGTCCTAATGACTGCTATTCTAGAAAAGAGTATTATCAATGACAGAATAGGCTACCTTCATATCATATCATGTAGTCATTCACTGAAAAGCGGATCTATGGATGGACTCATCATCACAGTTCGTTAATTTCCATGGATGCAAAAGTTAGGTCCAGAAGAGAGCTTCAGAGCGAACATCCGGTTTCTCTAGTCACTTAAATCCAGATTCACGCTCATTGGAATACAAGAGTAGGAGAAATCCCTACAGAGGACAATTTTAAGGATTTTTTGTGTGAGAAGTCCAACATATCCAAATTATAATAGTGAAAGTAAGATCAGGGCGGGGGAATATTCTCTCGCAAAGTACTTTGAGGGATAAGAACTCCTTCCTCATAAAGCAAATGACACAGGCTTACACGCGACAGGGCAATGCCATAGACACAAGTTGTCCACACAAGAAGTAGCATCAAAGTCTGATATGTCAAGAATTATCACCCTAACTTTCCCTTTTAGATCTATTTTATGCCGACTCTTGGGAGGCTGTCCTTCAATTGTTTCCTTGGTTCTTGACTATATGAGAAAAGGAACGAGTTCTATTGTTTTTGGCCACAAAAAAGAAAAAATAAATAAACAAACACATCAAACCCATCTATACATATCATTAGATGGTTTTCGATTTCTCTCATTTTAAAAGCTAGCTCAAAATATGAGACTTTCCCTCACATTTATAAATTAACCATCGTTGTCTTCCACAATCTTTGTGCAACAACCTTCACAATCTCTCCCTTACGGGCTTGAGTGGGAGCGTAACAACCTATAAATCTCTCATGCGACCGTTAAGTAATAGGCTCTAATATAAGTGTTAGATGGTCTTGGACCTCTTTCACTCCCAAAACCTAGTTTAAAGAATGAGGTTTTTCTCACACTTACAAACCGATCGCCAATCCCTTCGATGACCATTGGGACTATCTCAACACACATTTACATATAATAATTCATTTTTTAAACATATTAAGCATGTTGTATCCTATCTTGATTGCAAAACATACGCTGTGCTTAATAAACGATTTGTCATCCAATCAGACTTTAAATTTGATATGAGATAGTTGTAAACACGACTCGTTAGTCATGTTCTGTCAACATGGCTTAGTTTAGTAGATTAGAAATGAAATCATTCATACGTGGGCTAGGCACTATCAGGATTATGCAATCTTATGCTGGATCTTGGATTACGATTCTAGGGAATATATTACTTCCTGTCTACGAGGCATTGAGGAGACTAGGCCATTTAATACTCCATTGTCTCTGAATGGGTTCTCAGTTATCCACCACCGCTTATATAAACCCTACAAAGACCTCCCTCTTTTTCACTCGAACTTCAACTCTCTCCCTTTCCCTCTCCCTCTCTCTCTCTCTCTCTCTCTCAAGAATCGATCTTGCTCTCTGAGAAATGGGTGCTTCCACACCACCTTCTTCCTTTAGCTGCGAAATCAGAATCGCTGAAGCCAAGAACATGGACCTTGTCCAGCCCTCGGACGCGGTCTTTGTCAGGCTCTACCTCTCTGCAGGGAACAGCAACCAAAAGATTCAGCTAAACACGCGGGAGCTTCCGTCGCCATCGAGCTCCGGCTTGCGTTGGAACGAGTCCTTCTCCTTGGAATGCACCGGGAGTGAGGACTCCATGAAATCCCTGAGGCAAGCAAGCGTCGTCTTCGAGCTCCGGACGCGGAGCAGATCCTCCATCCTCGGTCCCATTGGACAACGATCCAAAGTGGTGGGCAGGGCCGAAATTCCATGGAAAACCGTCCTGGAATCTCCAGGAATGGAGGTGGAGACGTGGGCGAGGATGGCTCCGCCGTCAAGAAGACGTCTTTCCGAGGACGGGAAGCCTCCGTCGGTGAGGATAGCGATGAGGTTGAGGGCTGCAGACATGGCGAAGGTGGACGGGAGGGAGAGAACGAGAGAGGCGAGGTTGAAGAAGACGGAGGAGTGCGAATGCGATGGCTGTGGCCTTGGCTTTTGCAGTCGGGAAGATTACGATGTATTTGCATTAGCAGCTGCTTTCGAGGCCTTTTAGGTGGTTCATTCACTTGGTTGAAAAATTATCATCGAATTTATTGATTTTTAGTGCCTTTTTATTCCATTTTTGTCGATTTTAATTCTTCAAATTTAGTGAATTCCTAGTCCTATGGTTGATTACCTGTGAAATTGCCCATACGAAGATATGATGGCTCCTCAAAATTACAGAAAAGTTCCTGGCAATTCAATTGTGTGCTTTCTTTTTTTTCTTTTTTTTTTTTGGAACCCACTTATCCATGCCGTTTCAAGTGTACTAACAAAATGAGCAAGATTTACATAGCATTACAACAAAGGAATAGCATCTGCATATGTATATAAGCAAATGTCATTGTGATTGTTGTATAAAGCATTTTAACCAACCTTTATATGGTTGACAGATGATTCATTTATCTTATCAGCGAAAAGAGTAAAAAGGTATTGGAAATTCATTTAGAGAAATGTCGAAAATACAGGGGAAAATAGGGTTCCTTTCGAAGTATGTTAATCGAATTATATTTTTGGCAACTTAATCAATTGAGTTGAATAACCAAATTTAGTCCATTTACGCCCAATTACTCAACCATCCCTTCAAGTTTTTAGACTATATGAATATGACATTCTTCCTTCTTTAGCTTCGACATGAAGAAACCTCCGGGCTGTCAAGTTTTAAGTAGCAAAATCTTTTCCTGCCGAAACTGAGATACAAACTGTGCGTGAACAATAGAAGACACATGAATCCTAAGAACCCGGCAATCGCATTTTACAAATGTTCGTCATTACAATCATTAAGATCGACCATCAGACGGGCAGAATTCAACCAAAGATCGCTGGATCTCGGACAAGCTGATCGATTGTGCTGTGCCATCTCAGCTAGAGAGAGATTCCCCTGCCCTCGAGGTAAGAAAAATCTAAAAAATCTATCAGCACAATTTCACTTTAGCTGAGATGTTGCCAATGGATTTTTACCCTTTTCGAATCCACCTACCACACTCAATGTACAGAAAATGACTTTATTGCCATGCTCTAGAATCCGGTCGTTTATATCTCGGATGCAAAAACGACCGAGTCTGCAACCTTTCCAACAAGTGCTTACTAATTATCAAGAAGAAATGGCACATGTCTAAGGAAAAGTTCGATAACATTGTGCATATTCACGAGTATGCACAACAAAGCAAAATGAAAAATAGGACGTAACTTCATTTATTCCACTACAACTTTCAGCAAATTCTGCCAACCCTACAAGAACATGATCAAAAGGAGACTACGAAACTAAGCAACTAAACCAGGAAAAAACCAGATAGAGCATAATAAAGCTACTGCATCCACATATACAAGCAACTCTCTGTTACAATAGATAAAAGGAATTCCGAGATGTGACTGCATATGCCTCTCCACGCTATTAAATCTGGAGAAGATCGAAATAAACACTCATCAGAACACATCAACAGCCATGAGCAGCAGAGAGATACCATTGTAAAAATCTGATAATTCATGATTCACACCATAGGATTCAAATCGATTCATGTGGTGCATGCCAAAATAATGTGATCAGATATCCATTCAATTCATTTCATGATTTAACCACGATGCACCATTCCATCCAATTCAAATAAATTTCTAGCGTGATTTGGCACAAGTCAAACAACTTAAAATGAACCTAAAATGCATGATTCTACATTCTAGTTGAGCTATGAAGGAAATTCAAGCAAATCAAGCTGGATGATACACTAGAACATGTGCAATATTCCCATAACTCTTCCTATATCGAGGCAACTATTCTCCCTTGTCTTATTGACCACAAATAGCTTTATAGTCAACCTCAAGAGAATTTTGAAAGATTGAAAGCCAAAGTAAGCTCTAGAGGTCTAAGCTTCGGAATCAATTGGTTAGCACAAGAAACCAAAACAACTATATCCCTATGATTAAGCATGATGAAAACACACACGAACAAAATTCAAAAGGAGTTCAACATCACATAGAGATAAATTCTAATTAATTATGGTAAAAGACACCCGTTTAGGTGTCCATAGAAAACAAATTAGAGCTATAGACCAAGGTCTTCCATTAGCTAAGTAGGATAAATACACCAACATCCAAAAGAAAATAACCTAGATATCAATGAAGATTAATGCTTCATTTTTCATTGATTTTAGATCTTCTTCCCAGATCTTAGATATGTCCCCATCATTGCAAGTTACTGCTTCTGTTGAATTCAACCCCACATTCAAAAAAAAGCTTCATACCTATTCGTCGTTCAGCTATGATTGTCAATCCTCCCAGAACTCCAAATGGGCCAAATCCCAATCAAGCAACCGTAGTAGTATTCTCTACAAGGACTTCTTGTTGTTTGTGAGAGGGACCATTAGTTGTGCTGGCATTCTTAGATTCTGCTCCTTCCTCATATGCAGCTTCATGGACACCAAGGGCCGCGCGACCAGATGGATCAAGATTCTTTGACCATGCTGCGTCCCACTCAACTGCTTTTGCAGTACTGCAAGCCACACTAGGACCCCCAGGAACGGTAGATCTTGCAGCATTCTGCTCAGAAGCAGAGATAATCAGTTGATCTTTAGGATAAGCTGAGTAAAGAAAGCAACAAATTGAAAATGCAGAGATCTGTCAAGCAAGTCTCATCCACTTTTCAACACATCTCACCTTGCGAAAAGGAAATTCCAACCCAATAAGCATGGAATATAATTTTGGTCCTAATGACTGCTATTCTAGAAAAGAGTATTATCAATGGCAGAATAGGCTACCTTCATATCATGTAGTCATTCACTGAAAAGCGGATCTATGGATGGACTCATCATCACAGTTCGTTAATTTCCATGGATGCAAAAGTTAGGTCCAGAAGAGAAAGCTTCAGAGCTAACATCCGGTTTCTCTAGTCACTTAAATCCAGATTCACGCTCATTGGAATACAAGAGTAGGAGAAATCCCTACAGAGGACAATTTTAAGGATTTTTTGTGTGAGAAGTCCAACATATCCAAATTACATCACTTCTCGTTCCATGGTAAGCTATGCTGATTACCATTTAGCTTCCAAAGGACCCTATACGACAGCATTATATGCAGCGACTTGAAAAATTAGAAAAACCCAAAAAAAAATTGACAGTTGTGAGGGGACCCCATAACCCTCATAGACATAATCACTATAATTCCAGACCAGCATGCTCTGTGAGAGAGAGAGAGTCCAACTAACATACCAACCACTATTAAAGAAAACACAAAACTCACCTTAGGAAAGAACTTTTCAAAGATAGCTCTATAGTAATATGCCTCTTTGGTTGTAGGAGTGTTTTCCGGATAGACAAAGCTTGCATTCATTAACATTGCATCAGTAACCTGGCACGGGTTGATTAAAACATAAAATTTGTGAGAAATAAGCATTACTAGTGTTCTCAGATTCATGGAATAGATCCATTCGAACCAATACAATCGACATACATTGTATATATACTACAGGATACTTCAACGCCACTATTGTAGATTCTAAAACCCGTACTCATCATACTTTACAAAAGCATCTAGGAGAGAACTTGTAACTAGAAGAAGCTTATATGACGTCATACTTGCTTATTAGCATGGTCCTTCAAGCCATCAATCCAACTGTATCCCACTCCATCACTAAATTGTTCCTTCTGCCTGTACAGTATATGCTGGAACCAAAATAAACCACGTGAATATGGATCAACAACAGAAAATCTCAACCGAAACAGAAACATGAGATAATGTATCCTTTAGATAATTATCCAGACATATGTAGATGTCTGAGCATGTGAGTCAAATGACAGTATGCAGGTGACTGGTCAGCTGTTCAAACAAAGAGAAAGCTTCATACCTTTGGTAGATAAGGCTTCTGATCATCATCAAATGCATTGCGTAGGATCCACTTCTCAATCCTCCCAAGATCAGGTCTCACCTACATTCAGCAGGATTAGTAAAGACATCAGGTTTAACACAAACTTCAGAAAACAGATCCCAGCATTGATTCTAATTGATTAACAACAATCTCCAACCCTCCAACATTTATTCCAAAAGACCAGACAGCCCATTAGGCAAGTTGTGAATAGAATTTGATGCTCTCTATCGTGTCCTTAGAATTTTTTTTTTTTTTTGGGGGGGTGGAGATGGCAACAAAAAGGAGAATGCATGGAAAGAAGAGAAGAAATCTGCTACACTCCAAATCTCCTTAAGCGAGAAACTGATCATGACACAAAATTGCAGTCGCCATAAACTAACCACTAACCATGCAGCCAACCACTAAGTTTCTTTTATATTCCAATCACAGATAAGTTCCAAGCTTTCTCTAATTATATGTGTAAAGTACATTGACAGAGTCAAAGTTACCCACCATTTTCCATTCAGGATCTATACTCATTGCTACGTCTAAGAATTCTTTATCCAGAAAAGGCACACGAGCCTCAACACCCCAAGCTGAAGTTGATTTGTTGGCCCTCAAGCAATCATAAAGATGAAGAGCTTTGATCTGTTAAAAGCAAAAAAGTGAACAATGACTGTATTATCAGTGGAACTCAGCGCAAGAGAGCTATGATATCCCCTCTCAAGTTAGCCATACAAAAAGGAGATGTGGACGTCCCCCTCAGACAATTAAAATACCTTTCTACAAGTTTCTTCATGAAGCTCCTTCTTGTTAGGTGCCTTGTGGAAATATAAGTAACCTCCAAATATTTCATCTGAACCTTCCCCTGAAATCACCATCTTCACTCCCAACGACTTAATTTTTCGAGAAATCAGGAACATTGGAGTGCTCGCCCTAATGGTAGTCACATCATATGTTTCAATATGATATATAACTTCCTCAAGTGCATCTATGCCTTCCTGGTTTGAGGAAAAAGAAACTATCAATAAGTATCAATAATAACTACAAAAATAGATATGCATCTTCTCTTAGCTAGAAAGAAAAATAAACCTGAACGGTGAAGTGAAATTCATGGTGAAGAGTTCCAAGATAATCTGCTACCTCTCTTGCAGCTTTTAGATCGGGAGAACCCTGGCCAACAGTTTAAAGAAGAATAAGAACAAAATAGATCATAATAGAGATTCACTGACATCAACATCAGAATCATGACTGTATATGTTGCACAAACGATAGAAATCAACAGTTCTGTACTCCTATCAGTTGACTATAATGAATTGACAAATTATATTCAAAGATATAAAGGTCCTAAACCATTAAAGTTGGCAAACGTTAATCTATAACCCAAGATATATTCTTCAATCCGGCAAATTCCTGACAAAGCCAAATCGACAATGCAGATGAAAACCCTTTTCTTTAATTTTTCCTCCTTTTATGTCCATAATCAATTGTACTGTCCCAAGTAACAGTCAACAACTTCAACCATAATTTTCCAATCTTAATGGCCAAGCCAAATGTAACCACTCTCTGTAACTGATGTCTGCAATTATTATAATGTTATTCTTTTGCCTCAAGATTTTTTTGTCCTACGTTAAGAGAAAAGATTATCAGTCTTATAATGGAGCCACTGTTCCTTTTTTCTAGACCAGTATCTGTCTATCAATATAATACATGATAATTATTTATTAAAAGATAACATTTCCCAAAATTTACAACATTTCGTACTCCATAGGCTAATGGCACTGTAATTTTCTCAGCAGTAACCTTTTAACATCAAAATCAGTAAGTACTTATAGCATAGCTATTAAAGGCCAATATATGAATATCTGCTAAGGAAAGCATATCACAATAAAACCCAGTTAAAATTACCCAAAATGGCACTTTACTCAAAAGCTTCATCAGCAATTGGAACACTTAAGGAAATTATTAAGCATGAGATCACAAGAAAAGTCATGGAAACACCTTCAAACCAATGCAAAAGGTGTGTAACTTTGAGCCCCACTGACACGCAGCTTCAGAGTCTGCCAAATGGCGAGAAGCTACAGAAGCAACCAAAGATGAGTCCAGACCTCCAGACAGAAGAACACCAAACGGTACATCAGTCATTAGTCTCTTGGTGACGGCCTGCATAAGATGACAAGAAAAACCGCTCGAGAAATTAAACACTTCAGAAATTACTCAAGACAATCCAAATGTAGTGAGGTTTGGCAATCGTTCAAAAGATTTTCCACAAACTTCAAGATATAACCCACTGGAAAACGTTCAGGATAATTGAAATAATTGCCTATTCTTTACTGAGATTAGTGAAAAACCAGGACATTGCTCATGACAGGACATGTTAGTATCTGACTTTGATCCTCTATTTTTAGGCTAGACGCCACTTCTTGTTGTTGTTCTTCTAATTTGAATGCTATGCTGTGGGTTTTCTTCTGGCTTGAGTGATGGAGAAGCTAACTTTGGCATGTACTTCTAACAAGTAGAACTTCTAACTCAGCTTACCAAACTAATTCCAAATTGTCATTGCAAATGCAATACCACCCAATATTGACTGGAGCATCTCACCAAGAGTTCCAACAGGGTTTCTCTACTTCTTTAGTTAATCTATTCCTCCAAATTAAGCTTCATTCAGCATCTTTCTACATTAATTCAGTAGCACCTCTCTCAAAACTTAGTCACTAAAACCAGATGATCATCAAATCTGATAATAAGCGGGTCACTACCTTCTGGTTTCCCTCTCACCACTCCCTCCCCTTTTTTGTTGTTCTTCATGCTCAATATGTTGCCCTTTCAAGTTTTACAGACACAGAATAAAACAACTTGACCATTTATATAAAATATTGCATTAAACATTCAAAAATTGGAAGTGGCACAATGGAAATATAGGTGATCCCAATGCCCAATCAGTAGAATCAGAAATTACCCTGTTCGGAGCTCTGCTGTGGCTGACCAAGCTGGCAGCTCTCTAATAAAGACTTATGGTATGTCCAATAGAAGAAGCTCATATTGTAATATAACTAAACCCATATACACGTGACAAGCACCATCACTACACCATATTGTGTAATGGTATTCGTATTAACTTTTTTAAAATTTGCATTGAGAAACAGAGAGGAAACATGCCCACTAGTTCCACTGAATTTTAAAAATATTACTCCAGGCAATGTAAATAATATGATCATCCACAGTCATAGATACTGAGATACACGAGAAGCATGCAACAATAGGCATCAGAAACAATTCATGTACCTTTACTTTCATGTATCACTATCAAAGCATCAGCTAGAAGTGATATATGACTGGACCGTTCAACAGACATAACTACGGCCAAAAAATAAATAAGACTACTTTGTAGATAAAGTTCCTTTGAGCTATCAAGCATCAACAGGAAAAGGACTTTTGGAATGTTTTTTTCTTTATAATCAGGAATACTAGATGAAGAGAAGTCCAAAAGTACCTTCTCAAAAGCTGCACGAAGAACAAGGGGATCATAGGGACCGGAAGGAATTTGCTCTGTGTACCATGGAGGGTTATACCACCTTCTAAGACCACCTGCAAAATTGCCACTTTAGATTGGACAGAAAAAATTGTAATAAAAACATTACAACTACCTAAAAAGGGTAATTTAGAAAGTACAAGGTTAATACAGATGGTCAATTTCAAGGATTAGTTTTCACAACTGCATCTTTGCATATTAAAACTGACTCAAGGCCTCGATATCTAATTACTCGCCTCATCTAGATAAGTTAACAATAGCAAGAAACTTGATAATCAAACATAAAAAAAAGCTTTCCATTCCATTCAGAATACTTAATCTACGGAGGCTTTTCATATTTAAGCCCCGGGAATTCTATACACTGCAGAGAAATAAAAAAATTTACAAGGACCCCCTCAAATCAGATAACATATACCTATAAGCTGAATAAACCTAACCAACAAGAAAAGTAATACATGACCCGAACCTTGTTTGCTAGAGTATATATGGCCTGGAAGGAAAGACACAAATCTTTCACAGTCATCGCTCAAAGCTTTCATTTCTGAGGCAAACCAGACTGATCCTGCAAAGATGCTTAAAACATAATTAATCTAGAAATCAGTGGTACTTGTCCAATAAAGCCAAAAGCTAGAAACACGTGAAATTGAAGCATTAGCTAAGAATTTGCTAATACATTCCTAAAGTTCTTTGAATCTGTAATACCTAGAAGGAAATTATCTCATTTCATATGGCCATAAGATGTTCGTCATTTAATAGTTCCCCATTAAAGTATGTACATCCCAGTCAAAGCACATACCATCAAGTCCCCAACCCACGTAAAGTGGTGTTATTCCAATGGCATCCCGGGCTGCAATAAAGCTGTTGTCACGGGTGTCAAGAAGTACAAAGGAGAACATGCCATCCAACATATCCACAAACTCTTCTCCATATTCTTCATACTACAAAAGGAGGAAGAAGAAAACATTTATATTCAAATTATTAAACAGTCTATAGAAAAGCCAAGAGGAAAATCTGGCTCCAAACCAGATCATTTTGGTCCTTCATGCGCCATTACAAAGTTAAAGTATCTAGAAGAATCCACTGAGTACATACATTTAGAATAAGATTCCAAGAAACTTCAAATCCAGATTAACTATGTTCAACCTACAAAGAAGAATCAAGGAGACAAACCCGATTGCTAGGCACACATCTATTTCAAAAAGTCATTTGAGAAATTGCAACTTGGAATATAGTACAACATGCTGGTCCTCCTTCAAGAATCAAAACCACTATAATTACCAAAGAATTCCTCAGTCATTTACCAGATGAGCAATGACTTCGCAGTCACTTCCAGTGCGGAACTGATGATTCTTCAGCTTTTCTCTCAATGCTTTATGGTTGTAGATCTCCCCATTAACCTGAAATGTTTACCTCTGTCAGTCATTTCTACAATTCCAACATGATTTAGCACGAGAAACGTTAAACAGAAGAAGATTCGTCGACGAATATGAACTCCCTCTAGCAAGATGTTCCATGGAAAAAGAAAAACTAGAAGCAACAGCACAATGTTAAAACGGACAAATGCATAAGTAAAAGCTTGTGCAATAAAGATAAGGAACAGATGCTCAATATATTTGATGAAGAGAAACATTGAACCGATCCTCGACATGAAGCTAAAGTTAGAAATATATATTATGTGTAAAAAAAGCAGGGGAATTAAGAACAACCATCCAACGTTCATTATCACCCGTCAGCAAAAATTTCCTTGGCACCATCAGAACAAGAGTAAAAAGCAGACACCATGGCAAACAAAAACCATACATTGAGTCATAGTAGACTAAAAGAAGAATTCCAATGCATTTGCTTTCATTTTAACTTGAAACTTGCTAAGGCCATTCTAACTCGTTGAAGAGCAATTTAAACGCATTTCCTCTCATTCTAACGCTAGTAACCAAATCGACATTCCTCCTCAACTGATTCACTAGATAAAGACAATCATCCCCACGAACAAAACCGTACCGTGACGACAACAGTCTTATCCTCGTTGTAAAGGGGCTGATCTCCCGAAGTGGGATCCACGATGGCCAACCGCTGGTGCGCAAGGTAGCAATCCCCATTGCAGTGCAACCCGCTCCAATCAGGACCTCTATGCCGCAGCCTACACGCGCCATTTCAACCCGACAGAACGACCCAATTAGTCAAAAAAATTCTACCCACATTCAAGAGATTCCAATCCGAAAGCAGAGTAAACCATGTCCACACAAAAAATGATGTTTTTATCAATCATGTCCAGAAAAAAAAACGCTTAAAAACGCAAAGGTAAAACGCCCAAATACAACAAGCGAGTTCGTGATTCAACGGAGATGGGTAACGGGTAAAGCAGCTAAAGCAGCAAAAACAGAGCTTGTGCCAAAACCGAGACGAATTCAACCGCAATGGCAGCGCCATCGCCAGAGCGAACCGAACCGAACCGAACCGAACCGAAACGAAACGAAACGAACCTGCGGGAGAGCTCGATGATGCGCGAGCGCTTGGCCTGCGAGGTGTCAATGCAACCGAAGACGGCGAGTATTCCGCACATGGCGTCTCCCTCTCTCTCTCTCTCTCTCTCTCTCTCGAGATTGCAGAGGAGGAAGAAGGAGGAGAAGGTGGCGACGGAGGGGCTGGCTGAGCTGGATGCGTTTGCCTTTTCTTTCCTTATATAAATATAGATTCGATCAGGGCCGTTAGATTCCGACAACTTTTCAAAGATTCTCAATCGCTCTTTCTGTGATCATTACTAGGGTTTTGCAGAAATCCAGTCAAGCAGACCCCTTGTTTTAGATTCAGGCACTTCTGTAATAGCAACATGGGAAAATGCTACGAGATATTTCGACTTTGACCCAATATATAATATAATTTTTAAATTTTTAATTTACTTGATTCAATTCTTAAACTTTTGGTACATATTTAATTTACTCTTCAAACTATATAAAACATTTAATGTTATCATTGAATTTGAATTAATGGAAAGACAATATATAATTCAAGAACTATATTGAATATGTATTAAAAGTCTATGAACTAAATCAAACAAATTAAAATTCAAGGATTTCATTACACATTGAGCCGAAGTTCAAGAACTATTAATATATATTTGGCCAAATTTCAGAAACCATGTATTATTATTCCTGCACCTCATTTGGCCGACCCTATGGTGTCAAGCTCAAATGGATCAAATTTGGGCTTGTTCAAGTAGCATAATGCTTTATGTGTTTTCGCGTAGTTTAGTGTTCATTTTGTGGATATCTACATTGAGAATCACTTGAACCTCTGTTTCATAAGGTTATGCAAAAGTAAATATCGACCATGGCATTTTTTGAAGATCAATCATTTACAATGGAGAAGGAAAAAGGAGGAGGACGAGGCATAATATGAATATCTATGTATACTATTCATATAGGAAAATGAAAAGAAATCTCTTCTAAAAAAGATTGACATATAATGTATTTTCTAGTATATTGTGTATTTCCCAATATAAGCATGGTTACCATGCGCATGCAGTAGTCCTTTTAGTTAGACCAAAGTGACATGACATGTCGTGTAGATTTCATTCTTTTTCCAATAGCTTTTGGGTTTAATTATTTTTGTCAAACATGTATGGATTGAATTTTTACTTTTTTTTATTTATTTTTCTCATTTAATCTATATCTTGCGACTCTCGCATTTTGACAAATATCAAACCTTGAAAGCTTGAAACCTTAACAAAATTTGTTTTTTTGTTTTTTAATGATGTTTTAGAGTTTAAATAGTATTTTAATTTTCGAGGAGAAAGTAAAAAGTTGCATTTTGCTCTCTTTTCCTAAGAGACAAACAAATGCGCCCTTATTCGTCCGGAACGCTCATTGATTAGGGTTGGGAAAGATAGTTTTCAAAAAGATGGAATTCAAAGTCTATGGGTAGATAATATAACTACATACATCTCATTCTCATTAAATGTTTCCCAACTACATTAATTTGGAATTCGCTTCCTTAATTACATAATTTATTTTCTTTTATCTTTCTTTGTTTTTTTTTTTTTCCAATTTTGGCTTGATCATGTACAGCCATCGATTTGGTAACGAAAAAGAAAAAAAGGAGATGAGTACCTCTGATTTCCTCACTTTATTTCTTACCGAAAGTCTTGGACAAGCCAAATAAATGCTACAAATGAAGATATTTGATTGCATGACCATTAAAAAGAAAACCCTTATTTGTGATTCCTTTGGAATGATTGTTTTATCTATTGCTTCAAAATCATAAAATCGTTAATCCATGAGTTAATACCATAAAAAATCACAAACTGATATATTAATAACAAATTTACCAAAATTTGTTTTTTTTCCATTAAAATATACATTTGACAAATTACTAAATTTATCGCCAAATTGATTAGCTAACACGTGGCAATCCAATTTTGGGTTTTAGGTTTTACATTCCGTTTGTTACATGTGTTACGATTTGTGATTTTTCATTATATTAATCTAATTTAATGAAACTAATAGAAAGATAAATTTATCACAAATATATTAATTTGAAATTTTTTATGGTCAAAAAATTACTTTGAGTCAAATTTGTTAAATGTGTATTGATTTTGAGTTTTTTATGATAAAAAAATTAATTTTAAATAAATTTATTATAAATATATCAGCTTAAGATTGTTTGTGCTATTAATCCTTAATTTATTAAATATGAGTGAAGAAATACCATTAAAAATTATTATTAATCAGTAATTAGTCCCCAAAAAAATTATTGAAAATTAGACCCAAAAAAAAATCAGCTCAGTACAATTCCAAATAAATTTTAAATGGAGAAAAAGAAAAGGCTTGGCTTTTTTTCTGACCTTTCGCTGCGAGATTTGATGGCGGATCCAGACTTCGAGTTTGAGCGCACACTGCATCGGCAAAAGCGCAAGACATGTCTTTGTCTCTTTGTTCTGATCCTTCACCTACCCTCACCACGAGCTGTCCCGCAGGGATACCCCACGGAAATTAATATTTTATTTGCCTGCAAACTGTTATATATTTTAATATAAATTAATGCCAAGAAAAAAAAGTACGACGAAACTGATACATCAACCAATTTATTTCACATTAATTTTTTGACCGTTAAAAATCTCTAATCGACGTGCGATAATCGATAGATATATTAGTTTGGAGTGTATACCAATTTATAATTTTTTATAATATTAATATAATTTAACGAAATTAATAAAAAGATAAATTAGTTATAAATGAATCGTTTTAGTGTTTTTAATGGTCAAAAATTATTTTAAACTAAATTTGTCACATATGTATTACTTTAGGGTTTTGTGGTAAAAAATTAGTATGTAGCAAATTTGTTACAAGCTTACTAGCATAGGGTTTTTTGTGGATAATACCATTAAAGAACCCCTAAATTGATATATCCATGTCATGGTGTAATAACTTTTGCATCATAAAAACTCCTACACCAGCATATATGCATCACGTCAATGTGCCACATTTACCCCTAAATCATGGTAAATTTTGAATTTTTTTGGGTAATTGTGACACTGATGCCTCATTTTTAAATAAATGTGGCATGAATATATTAGTTTAAGACATTTTATAACATAAAAATTAGGTTGTGATGAATATGGCATGAATGTATGATTTTTGGTGTTTTTATGATACAAAAATTAGTTTAGAGTAATGTTTAATATTGAGCGAGGGGTTTTAGTGATATAACTTTTATTTTTGTTAACTATTAATGGTTTTTAGGGAAATTTTCTTTTAATATGACTAATTATTTTCTAATTACAACTTGCTCACATAATTACAAAAAATTCCCCCATCAACGTCAGAATTTCTAACTTTTGCCTAAGGTTGGAAAAGTCAAATGGTTTGACCAAAGCACTAACTATACGACTACAACTAGTTGGGTTGTCGCGGGCCCCGCCCAATGGGCCTGGCTGGTCGGGCCTTTACCGAATCTTTAACCCGGACAGAAATAAGGCCACTTGACCCAGACCCATTACCGAAACAAAATCATGGGCCCTCAGACTCATGGCCCAATGCGGTACAAGCCCGGCCCACCTATCCCCTCCACGTCATCGTCATCATGTTTGTCATGCTCAAAAACCCGTGTCTCAAAAACCCGACCCGAACATGACCGCAACACAAATCGAACGCAGAACAAGTTGAGTACATGTTTTGGATTTCCATATCATTCGGATAACGATTACAAAACAAGCATATAAGCATGTTTTGAGTTGGAACATTGTACGACCCGGAATACATGATTGACTCCAAACAATGGAACAAATGCGTTCTCTCATCTTATGCAAACAATCCTCATCCAAGGCCAAACACACTAGCAAGGTGTCTTTGAACCAACTTGACCCGACCTAAACATGACCCAAACATGAATTGAACACGGAAAAAGTTGAGTACATGTTTTGGATTTTATTATTGTTAAGATAACGATTATAAAATAAGTAAATAAATATGTTTTGGGTTGGGTTAGGGTAGGAACATTATTCGGCTGTTATTCATTCCAAACAATAAAACAAACACGTTCTCTTATCTCACCCAAACACTCCTCATCACACGTTGACTCCGCCTTCTCTTCTCGTTGACTCCGCTGCCATCCATGACTGCGCCTTCTCGTCGACTCCGCCACCATCCTCTTCTTTCCTCCTTACATTCTAGGGTTCCACTGCCACCGGTGCCTGCACTCACGACCGCCGGTTCAGCATCTGCTGCCACCGCTACGCTCCCTCTCTCCTTCGCCCGCGCCATCGGCGCCTTATCGTGGCCGCCCATCTCAGTCGGCGATAGGCTACTCGGTCTCGTGACTCACAAGGTGATTATCCCCAACGATGAGTTCTCTCTGGCCAATGTCTCACATGTTCCCCTTCCTCTTTGTATTCTTCATTTTGGGCTTCGGTTTTGACTAATTTTCATGAGCTTCGCATCCTTGTTTGTGGAATGGACTCAGGTTTTTTGTCTGTCCAAGGTAAAAGTTTGATTGTTTTCGCGGTTGCTGACTTTTTTACACGCTAGATTTCTTCTCTCTTTTCTCCTCTTTTCTCGTCCGGGTTTCCAGATTGTTGATTTGTCTATGGTTTTTAACGTTGTTTGGTTTGTAATGCATATTGGACTCAGTAATTGGTCGCCGCAATATTGGAGAGGTCGAGTTCCATTCCTTGCTTGTTGCGATCGACATTCTGATTAGATGCTTACGTTTTCCCATGTTTTCTTGTGCCGTGATGATTCCTGAAGTGGTTTGCTTCATTTGGTGTTCTTTTTTCTTGAATGATATTGTTGATGGTTCCGTGTTGTTTCATTTGGTGCATCTTGTGGGTTGTTGGGTACCCCAGGAAGTCGAGATTAGGCTTGTTACACTCCTCTATGGCATTGACTGATTACTTAGAATGGGTTATGAACCTTTAGTTTAATCTTATAGAATTGGATATGTTTATAGTGGAGAAAAGAGCATTCTATTATCTATGATTATTGTGACATCCCGAAATTTGGCCCCGATTCGGATATATGAAATGGTTGTTTTGTCAACATGCTTTTGGTTAATTTACTTGGAATTGATCTCTCTCGAGTTAACTATTATATTAGGTGATGTTGTTAAGAGATATAAACGCGACAGACTAGAGAATTTGATCGGAAATCGACCGCTCGATCCATAATAATCGGCAAGAGGTCAATACGACACCATTATAAATTGATTAGTGAATGGATATAAGTCGATTCGATGCAATCACATAGTCAAATTGCGGGTGATTCCGCATGACTGCGATATTCGCGTCGAACGGCAATAACCCGATTTTCTATCGATATTATACTCGGGACACGTAATTGAAATCTCACGATTTTATGACAACAGAGAGTCGTCTACGACTTGGAGATGCACAAACGTGGATCGAAAATTATCGACCATGAGTCAAACGCGTTGAAACCCCTAAAAGCTATCCAATAGGTTAGGTCGTACTAAAATCGCGTTCGGTTGATTTTAATCACGAAATTGAATTCGGTTTCGGAAATCGGACGTTTGAGCGTGTCACGATTCATTTATTGGACGTCGTCTCATCTTTCGACAAATTTTCATCGAGTCCGGAATTTTGCGAAAAAAATCGATTTCGGACAAAAGAAATAAATGAAATTCAGATGGGCTGAAGAATGGCCATTTTCAACCTCCAAATTTGGCCCCTCCTTTGACATCCAATTTCTCCCATTTCTCTCTCCAATTCCCTCTCTCCTCCCCTCACGCATTTCCTTTCTTCTCTTCTGCCGCCAGCCCATTCCCTTTCCACCTTGGTCTGGTTCTCCCTTTTATTTTATTTTGCTGCACCCCTCACTCCCACCACTTCACGCCGATTCCTCTCCAGCACAACTCCATCGTCTTCATTCCATTCAACCTCACGCCCACTTCACAGCCCACCACTTCACCGCTCCACCCACCTTGCCGTCAACCCTCACCACCACTATATCACTCTCATGCCCAACCCCACACAGCCGACGCTCCACAGCCAACGGCTACCGAACAGCCACCCCGCGTCCAGTAGCTCCTTCACCTCTGCCCAGCAAGCATCAGCCTTGGCTGAGAGCTTGAGAGGTCATCACAGCCTCCGTCAAGCCTCCGTTCGAGACACGGTAGTCTCAAGTTCTCGCCACCGTCACGTCGTAATCCGGTGAGTTAACTCCTTAATCCTTGATTATGTTGTTAATTATGCTTAGGGGTTAGTTTAGCCTTAAGATGGATTAGTGTTAATCTAGTTTGGTTATATTAGCCTTAAGATAAATTAGTGTTAATCTAGTTGGTTAGATTAGTAGTAATGAGGGTGGTTTAACTTGGTCTAGTGAATTTCTCCTCGGATCAATTTACTGGACCCTCGCCATTTGCTCATTTTGTGGATGAAAATGTGCTGCGATTTTGAGATTGCTTCACTTGAAAAATATTCTAGATTTTATTATGATATATATTTTACTCAAGATTTTATGGATTTAAAAGAATAAGATTTCAGCTTTGTTACTTGTAAAACAGAATCTCGATTTGTGCTGGAAACCGTGACCTTTTGGTATTTAAAGGATTTTTATCAACTCTTAGGGTTTGATTTTCAAAATATTTTCTTCACAAAAGTTGTTCATCACATTTTTTAATTTAACATAGTCAAATTTCAAATCAAACGGACAAGTTTTGGATTTCGAAACAAACTGATTTTAGAAAACATAATTTCTGGACACGGACATAGTTTTGGTAACAACTTGAGCGATTTATGGTCTTATTCTAGAAATATTTGGGTCAATGTGTCTTCATAAAAAAAAAAATTTTTGCTTAAGTTTCCTTTATAACATATTCAAATTTGAGAATTTTTCGAACTCGTTCGGTTATATTTCTGAAATTAAACTTAGAGACGCGCGAGTGGACTCGGTTTATGCCGATTAGGGCCGATTGTGGTTTTGTAGTTGTTCTTGGTATCTCGCTTGCTGGGAAATGAATATGTTGTGATTTGGTTGATATTTGGCATGCTGAGAGCTCATGCATGATATTATGAGAATGGTTGTTCTCTGATGATTGTTTATTATTATTGCAAGAAATGGCATTTGGGCATTTAAATAAAATAAAATTTAGGTGTCGGGTTTGGACACCAAATCTCATTTGCTCAATAAAACGACAAGGTTTTAAATTAGGTGCGTGCAAAGTTTGACGGGTTAATTTTGAGTATGTGAGTTCGTATGAATTTCTTTCAAAAAGTTTTATAGAAAAAAAAGGGGTTACTCTAAATTGTTTCCAAAAAGAAGGGTTGGACAAAGAATTAGAAAATAAATATGGTGTCGGGTTTGGACGCTAAGTTTTATGTGCTCAATAAAACCATGAGGTTTCAAACTAGGTGCGTGCAAAGTTTGGCGGGTTGATTTCAAATACATGACCCCATACAAATTTATTTCCGAAAGTTTTGAACAAAAAAAAAAAAAAAAAAGAGTTGCCAAGTTGATTTTTGAAAAGGGATTTTGGTGTTCTTGGCTATATGATGGAATTATGGGTGGTTTTGATGGCTTGTACATGTGTTGTTGTGCAATTGATTGCTGGATGGTAGTTACCGATTATTATTATAAAACTCGATTTTATGGGCTTTTAAATGGAAAAATGATAGGTGTCGGTTTTGACACCAATCTTTTATGTACCATGTAAAACCGTGGAGTTTTAAAATGGGAGTATACTTAGTTGGATGGTTCGATTTGAATATGTGACCACGCACGATTGTCTTACCGGGATTTCTTATACGAAGAAAAAGTTGCCAAGTTCATTATTTGAAAACGAGGCATTTGAATGCAAAGCACGGTATTCTTGGCTAAATATGTTTTTGTGTGATCACCCAAATACCATAATGCGTTTACGCGGGGTAGTGAACCCGTCTTGATGCGTTTATGCTAGACGATGTCTGATTAAGTTTAGATGCCGATCGCGGTGGAGGTCGGGCCGATGTTCCTATGTGGAATGTCGTCCTAATGTGTATGAATACAGGGGATGATGCCATGCCCGATGGAGTGGGACGACGCCTGGTTACACCGGATGACCGCCGACTTTCGAGTTAGCCATGGCTGATGGGTCGTAATAACTAGAATATACTTGAATGGTTGTGATAGTTACGCCTGATTATGGGACAAAATTGTGTGGCACATTATGGGACGTGTCATAACGATTTTGCTTTATAATTAGGACCCATGTGATTGAAATGATGTGTTCCGGTTATTAAACTACACTTGCTGCACTAATAATAGCATATGTGATGAGCTAACGTGCAGGTACACGCCGAGGCGAGGTGAGTTCTATATGGTGCATGTTTAGGACCACATTCGAGGCGAATTTGCTTCCTAATCGAGGTTTAAGGTTTTGAGTCGCTGAGATTTTATCGCACCCCGTCGTGGGCTAACCATTTTCAGGACCATAGCATGGAGATCTGCTGAGTGCGGATTTGGTGGGTGCGAGATGTGACACCTTTTGGCTGGCCCTACCATTAGCGAAGTTTTGGGTGACCCTGATCCCTAAGGATTTTGAGAGGGTCGGTTGGAAGTTGCTAGTGTAAGAACTTATAAATCATTAAACTCCCTAGGGACAACAGTGGTTAAATAAATAAGTTGTTTTCGGCAACTTTTGTTGTGTGTTTTCACTATCCTCATGTGTTTGTTTGTTTGTTGACTAGGGTTTATTTAATTCACTTCCCGCATGTGCTTAATTGAAAGAAGAAGAAAAAATATGGGTCAGCGATGTGTCCTGGGACATTGCATTTTTAATTGATTGCCGAGAGATGTGCGTATGCCCAGGGTTCGGGGCGTAACAATTATCATTATGGCAAAGAATCAGTTCCTCCCATATTAAACAAGTAGAAAAGGAAAACTAAATAGGATGACTAAGTTGCAATATATCGAAGTTCCAAACAAGTGCTAAATCTAGAAAATAAAGACCAGTTCAGTGATATGTACAGCAGTTCACCTCTATGAATTGTGTCTCACAAGAGATGATTAGTTTAGGACATCTTGGTGTCCTTTGTAAAAGTTAGTCTAAGTGTGCTCTGATTGTTTATCTAGTTAGTGACTTTCTCAGTTCCACTCGTTATTGTCCTTTGAAGTGCTAGATGCATCTCTTCACCTTTACAATGTCGTTGTCATGTTGGCTTTGTAGTATGTTGCTACTTTAAGAGAACAGTTGGAGTAGCTAGCTGAGGAGAGAATCCCAGATGGGTTACCAAGGTCCTTCACATGTCCTTTGGAACTCTCTCATTTACTGTTGTTGTTGAATGAGATAACCATTTCATCTTGGATTTTTCATTTTTGGACATTGGACTGCTTGTTGGACATTTGTCATATGAGTTTTCTGATTATGGACCCTACGGCATGGTCTTGTTGGCTGGATCACTGACCGTTTGTTGTTGCCTCTTATATTCGCTTAGTAGGACTAGCAAGAAGAAGACTTTCGCCATTGACCATTTAACCAATTAAATATTGCAAACTATTTTGAAAAGGTTTATCTAATCTGTCCAAATCATAGGCTACTAGAATGACCGTTACAATCACACTTATTTATGGTTCCGGAGTTATTGGTTCTCAGTTTAGCAACTTTCATCTGAAGTTGCTAGCTAAAACTATAGTTCTTATAAGGCATGGTTCAAAGAAATGGAATCAAACTATGCCATGATGTTTGTTGGTGAAAAACTAAATCTCTTCCTTATTCACGGGACATTTGTTCTCTGCTCTTGATCGCTCCTAATCCAGGCTTGCAAACTTTCTAGCATTATTGTGGTTGGAGGTAAGAGTTAATATTTGACTTAATGGAGCAAGCTGGGCATACTCTGTTAGATTCAAGCCAAGTCCATTAGCTCTTAGCCTCTTAGTTACATAGCTCCGTTGCGTAGAGTTACATGGAAATTCTCATTGTGATAGTACCTTCTAGATGTTAGCAAGTTCACTTAAGTCTTTACTTCTACAATACCACTAAGTTTTCGTTGACATTTTAAATAAATATTTCGCAAAAAAAAAAAATGAAAAAAAAGAAAAAGAAAATAAAAAAAAAGTAAATGAAACAATAACAAAAAAAAAAAGAAGAAAAAGAAAAAGGAAAAAAAAAAAAAGAAAACAAAAGAAAACAAAAACAAATGAAATGAAAAGAGAAAAAAATTAGAAATAAGGAAAACGAAAAAAAGAAAAAGGAGAGAAAAAGGAAACAATAGAAAAGAAAAAGAAATGATAGAAAAGAGGGGGCCATTTTTGAATGATCGGGGTCGCTCTCCGAAAATCGATTCTCTCTCTCTAGAACCGTTTTCTCCCGCTCTCTCACGTTCGCTCTCTCTGTGGGAAAAACGGACTTTCTCTGGCTCTCTGGTGGAGGGGGAGGGTTTTTTTTCTGTTTGACGGAGGCTGGTTTTCGAAGGAGTTTTTTCAGTAGCTCCCCGCTTCTCCACGGCCTTACCCGCTGCTTCATCTCCGTCTCCGTCGCCCCGGTCTTTGTCACTGCCGCTGGGTGATCGCCATAGATATAGCACGCAGCCAGGGAGGCCTTGGGAGGGGTTTTGGCTCTCTCTGCAAGAACCGCCGGAAGGGATCTTCTTCTCGGGCTGATATCCCTCTCCCTCTCGCTCTCGCTTTAGGGATCTGATGCGAACACTCGATTCCGGTCGCTGAGCGCGTTGAATCCATTGCAGCCCCGTCTCCGAAACCCCGGCCCAGACCTGATGTTCAGCCTAGCGGATCTCCGAATCCGCGTGCCGTTCTTCGATGCCGCTGTTGAAGTTGCAGATCCGATCTCTCTCAAACCCTAGAGGACGGAACGGTCAGTCGAGGAGCTCGGAGAGTGACAATTTTCGATACTTCGCCGAGTTCAGAGGAATCCGTTCGGTTCCAGGGATCGAGCTCTGAAGCCAACGGCGACAGCGTCTACTACAGCAACGGTTTCCGATCCTTCGCTGATTCGTTCAAGTTACAGGCGCCGATCTTCATCGCCAACGCGTTTAGGACCTCCATTCTCCAATCGTGGTTAGATATTACTCTTCATCAAGGTAAATCCACATGCTCTGTTTCTGCTAAAGGTAAAAACCGAATACTCAATTCCACCAGTGAAATCTAGTCGCGTGTGAGGCTTTCCTGAAGTCCTTGAGCATGCTGCATTGCCTCTTTGTGATAAGATGTCTCTCTTATTCCTGCATCTAGATCCTTTGACGGAAATACGTACCATCTGTTCGATAAAATTCCTGAACTAGATCAGTGTATGTTTTGATTCAGATTCTGACATAGGGCTTTCCACCGCTTAATCAATTCATTTCATATGTCGTATAAAATTTACTTTTGTTTTGTTTCTTTTCATTTCAAATTTAGTAGCTATACATTTGGGGATTTGTTCTTGAAATTTTCAGATTAGGCACATATCCAGTGATGCTGCATTTGATCCTTGTGATAGTTTTTTTCAGCCAATCAATTGTGGGCCTGTTGGTGGGTAGAAAGAAAAGAGTAATGACTTTTCACGTGTGAACATGATTTGTATGCGTGCTTCTATTTCTTGTTTCGCTCTCACTGTACATGGATGAGTAAACATGTACAGAGTACTTGGTCAACTTCTGCTTGAGCATATTTGAATTTGATTCATACCTATTCTCGCTTCAGCATTCTGCATGTTTAGTCAATGAGAGGGAACTCATGTTGTTCGTTTTTTTTTCTATTGAGGGAATGGTTATTGGAAAAAGTGAAGGGCCTCATGAGCTCGGTCTTGTTATCCTCTGATGGTAAGGCATTGGAAGCTGAGGCTACTCATGAGACTGTACCTCATCATCTTCGTTTACATCGAAGGATCAAGAAACTAGTACTAATAGCATTGTTTATATATTTCCATGGACAAGAGGATTACAACATAGGTGCATTCGATACTTCAATTGGTTAATTACCCTCTTGTTCATCTTTGTCTATAATGGGTTCTATTAGTTACTTGCTATGTCGCTGGAAGTATTACCATGTTGTTTTTGTGATCTATGTGCTATGGAATACTTCAAATATATTGGTTGAGCCCTGCTGCAATTGTTTTTTTCTTGACATGGAATGGAACGAATAGTGCCAATACCAAAACTATTACTTTTTCACAGGTAGAGTTAGCAAAGTTATCGGTGACATGCATTTTTGTAAATGTTTGTTCAGAAAGGATGCATGGTCTACATCATTTGAGCTTTGATTTGATATGTTGCACGCCTTGAACGGACATCATTCGGTCATCGAAAAATACCGACGAGTCCGTCAATTCTGCAGTAGTTTTTAGGTTGATTTGCTGTTTTGACCTACTGCAATTTTCTGTTTTAACTGGACTGAGCTAGTAGATGATGTTATTAGGACTTAATGTATTCTAGATATTTGTAATAGATTTCTCAAGCTTTCCATGGACATATTATATGTGTGATTTGGCCATCATTTGCCCTGCCTGATGCTTCTTGCAAAGAGCACTAATCTGCTGATGTGTTCTGCTTGTTATGATCTGATCTGACCACTTATACAAATGGCTTTGCTTGAGCTAGAAAAAGACCTAAATTGCAATTGTCACCTAATAGGAATTCGTAAAGGACACCTTGAGCTTTCTAACGATGCCTAGTTTGTCCAATTTGCCCATCATTGGCCCTGCTTTTCTTTATTTTTTAGATCAAGTTTTGAAGTCTGAATTTGTCTTGACTGCAGGTGCTGTTTTGTCTCTATGAATCGACTATCTACCAATTTTGTGTGATCTTATACATAATGATCTTGAGGATAAATTCTCAATGAAAGCTGTCCATAATATCCATATCCATCCCATGCTAAAATTTGAGAATTTTTAAGGTCAAGTAACCTTAGAATTCAAGTTGACATGTAGCAATTTAAATTGTTATGCATTTTGCTCCTAATGACAAGTCACATATCAATGTTAATGGATTTGTGTGGCCTTTTGCACATGGATTTAGGGTTAAATGTCTAAATCAAACTTTTTCTTCACATTTAACCCTACATCATGTTCAAATTTCATGATTTTCATGCATTGATTAGGTGGCTTAACAAATCGTTATCATGCATCATTCTCGATTTGATTATGATTGATTTGCATGCTTTAGCGATTGTTGCTTTTCGGTCATAAATTTGACTTTACTTGAGCTTGATACGCCTCAGGAAATTCCATTCATGAAAGTTGCTCTTTATAAAGTGCTTGATTTCTGTGTTTTTTTTGTTTTTTTTTCTTAGAGCCAATCATACATGGGTTCTACCCCAATTGCTTTGATCTTAGTTGTGATGATCGTTTCTTTCACTTGTATGCACCTAGTCATAATTTTCTTAGATTAGGTTTAGATTAGGACCTCGAAGATGGAGAAGGCATGAAGATGGTGGAGGTCGATGTCCATTCCGACCATTTTCATGTAATACCCATTTTCCCGACATATGTCTCGGGTTCCATGCATTGTATAAAACCCGACGAGTTGCGGGTTTCTTTTCTTTCCCGATTGTTTTCTCTTTTATATTATTTAGAATTATATGATTAGGTTTAACTGCTTATCTTGATTGTTTACTTCATGTCTTGCAATTTAATTTTCATTTCATTGTTTGTTTTCCTTTTATTTCTTAGGAATAGAATAGAATGAAAGTAACCCACCACGCATGATCATTTAGTATAGAATTGACGATCCTGAAAATATAAAAAGAAATGCATGAAAATGTTAGGAAAAACACAATATAACTGTTTAGGTACCGAAAGGGCGCTAATAGCATATTAGCGTAACCCAAGTCCCCGAACCTAGATATCTGGTTGCGTAGGAATCGAGGGAATACTCCCGACCCTCGATTGGGTTTCTAGCCGACCCCCAAAAATGAGGCTAGTGGCGACTCCTGTATATTTTTTAGGTTGTTATAAATAACTATATCGCATAAATAAACCCGCTGTCGCGCGGGTATAAGCTTGGGAGAGCTCGTAATCTTGAGATCAAGTACCTCTAAACACGACCTTTCCCACCTTGGACTTTTCGAGGGCGGCGAGATCGGGTCGCAACAAATATGACTAAGTTTGCACAGCTCCGTTTCATCGGTTTATTTTATCCAGTATTGTATGACAGTACCTCACCATCATATAGCAATGATCTTTTTACCAAATTCCAATGGTGTTCATTGAGGGGCGATAAAGAAGTGGTGAAGGGGGGAGGGTAAACCCAAAACCTGACTTGACCCAAATTATTGGTTCGAGTATTATGCTTTTCGGTTTGGGTTGGGTCGGAACACTTTGCCTTATGATTTAGGTCGAGTCGGATAATGTCAAAACCCGACCCGACCCGACCCGTTCACAGCCCTAATAGTAGGGGTGTCAAAAACCGAATCATTCAACAACCAAAAATTATGTTTTTTCCTAATTAAAAACCGCACTAACTAACAAACAAAGAGCTCATTTTTTGGAAATACAACTGCAAAAATCGAAAACTAAAAGTTGAAAACTGGTGGGGCGAGAATGGGCCGAATCTTTAACCCGGACCGAATTTTAAAAAAAGTCCAATAGCACTAACTACACAGTCACAACTACTGGTGGGGCGAGAATGGGCCGAATCTTTAACCCGGACCGAAACAAGTCCACTTGACCCGGACCCGTTGCCGAAACAAATTCGTGGGCCCTTAGACTCACGGCCCAATTCGGTACAAGCCCGGCCCATCTATCCCCTCCACGTCATCGCCATCGCCATCGTCTTCGTCATGCTCAAAAACCCTCAGCACCGCTCCGCTTCTCTTGCAGAACTTCGAAGTCCAAAGAACAAGAACTCGCTCCATCCTCAAAATCCACTCTGCCCAGCAAGCTGCGAAGCTCGAGCTGCCAAACCAAGACCGACCCAAGAAAGAATGGGCAGCAGACTGGGGCGACGGGTCGTCCACTTCGCGAACCTGCCCATCAAGCTCCTGATGCCGACCTCCTTCCACAACATCACCGAGATCGCCCTCAAGACCATCCCGTCGGCATCCAAGATCGAGATCAAGCGCGTCCTCGAGTCCCTCTACGGCTTCGAGGTCGACAAGGTCCGGACCCTCAACATGGAGGGCAAGAAGAAGAAGCGGGGTGGGCTGCTGGTCGCGAAGCCCGACTACAAGAAGGCCTACGTCACGCTCCGGAGCCCGCTCTCGGTCTCCCCGGACCTGTTCCCTATCCGGGTCGTCGAGGAGGACAGGCGGAGCGCGAACAAGAAGGGCGGGTCGAGCATGGTCGAGGAAGGCGAGAGGAAGAGGCACTGGCTGGATGGGGAGGAACGGGAGAGGAGGAAGCGGGAGAAGGAGTTTGGGGAGAGGGTCAGAGGAGGGAGTGGTGCCAAGTTCCCTTGGAGTTTCATGAAGTCTGGTAGGTAGAAGTGTTCTTTTTCTTTTTTGGGGGATTGGGATTTTCTTGGGAGTTTTTCCAGGTGTTGTGGTTAGTAGTGTAACCATCAGTTTACAACATGACTTGGTAGCATTTGGTACTTCTCATTAATAACATCTTCTTCCATTCAATGATATACCAACTCTTCTTTACCCTGGTGACTGTGAATCCATGTGTAGTAGTTTTGGAGTAACCATGGACAAAGTCCGAGATTTTGTCGTGGGAATTCGGTGAATATATTTGGCTTCGGATATCACTGGCAGTGTTATGAATGGTTATGTGGGATGTCTACATTTTGCGATACAAACTTTGGGATGGTCATGGAGAGCAGATAACATGGTTGAATTCATGTTCTGTTGGCTCTCACCATGATTCTTTGTTGTCTGATTGTATGTGAAGCTTGTTGGAGCCTATAGATGAAAGTTGTTTCTCTGCATATTGGGATGTTTAGCTTCAAAAGGGCCTCTCTTCTTTGCTCATACCAATTTAGCATGTTATGCGGCTGAGATGTTACTTGATTTTGCTTTCTTTTCCCTACGTGTGGAACTTGCCAGATTTAAGAGAAACACTTGTTCTCACTGGATGGTTTTGGCTGGTTCACTGCAGTTTAGTACTGGTCATTTTGTCTTGATGAAGTTTGGAGGATGGTTTAGGCTTCATCTATGCTTGCTCCCCCCCCCTCCCTTTCTCTTCTCATAAAAAGAAAAAAAGAAAAAAAGAAAAAGATATTAGATATCTATCGTCTTTGGTCTCATCTGCATCTGGCATGCTTCTTCATTTAGTTTGTTGCAGTGTGTGACATATTGGCATGCAACATTCAAGTTTAGGATATACACATTGCAATGCTGGAGCTTTCTTTGCTAGCCTTTGCATTTTTGCATTACGTCAGGATGAGGAATTTGTGCATGTATGACTTTTGTTAAAGCTGGCTTTGCGGTTTATAAAGTGTTCATTTATTATGTCCTTCAGATTCATCCATATGTACTCATGGTTACTTTTTATTTATAGCATCTACATAGGCAATGCAAGTCTCAATGTGGTTCTAAGATCAGAGATCAAGTTAGTGGTGTAGGCTGAGGATTTTGTGCACTGTCCTTTCACTGATAGAAGAAGTACCTAGAAGTAGGTAATAAAAAATGAAGAAAAAAAACTCTGTAGAGGGTGTTGTACAGTTATTTATTACTGAAGCGAAAAGAAATTGCCCATGGTGGAATTCCACATGTTTATGCTGGATAGTTTGCTGGTCATTTCATTTTAGTGCAGCTTGTTTGTTCATCTAGAGATCTAAGACATGGATGACCTTCTTCCGAGGCTGCCTCTGCACCTCCTAGCTGGACTAGGTTTATTCTCTCCATCTCCAATTTCATCCCCTTCTTGTTTTGCATGAAAAGAGTTCTTTATCTTTCTCCAGCCCGAACTCCAAGGGTATCCATTCCTTTGCTTGTTGTTGAGCTTGTCATATTCTTGTTGAAGCTCATTGTAATCATTTTGTAGCTCTGCCATTTTGGCTTTGACATTCTCAAGTTCTGCTCGAAGAATTTTGATCTCTGTCTCAGTTGACAACTGGTTTTCCTCTTGTTCGGAGTTGTTGCCACTTTGCTCTTGCTCCTTTCCTTGCACTGCTGCTCTCATCTTGAGTTGCTCAGAAAACAGTACCTGTATCACGTGCTTTTTCTTAGTTGAGAAATTTTAGAACAAAAATAAAATTGTGATTGCCAAGGCTTGGTTGTGGTCTTTTACAGAATATCTATCCTTCTTCATCACGGTCTTGCTGGATGTCTATTCTTCCTCATGAGTAATCCATGTTCTAGGTAATTCATTCCTAAAGTAACATTGACCATCAGATAATTGGAATTCGGTATTTGCATAGCTTTGATTGGTATCCTTAAGTTTAACATCACCTTTTAGTATGATTAGGAGGCAATCCTTATGGGCATTTTTCCTGAAATTGTATAAGGCTTGCCAAGGTTTGGTTAGTGATGACACTTGTCCATGACAAAGATGATGGTAAATACATATTGTATTGTTAGCTACATAATCATACAACTAGGATGTTAAAGATTTTTATAATGATGACTTTATTTCATGGTCAACTAATTTTGCGCATTGATGTAATTCAAAAACTCTGAAAGGGGTGTGGGGGGTGGGAAAGGGTGTGAATTAGTAACAATCTTTGTATTACTTATAGGCCCTTCTAGGGCATGGTTGCTTGCTTTGGATATTTTGTGTTGTATATCTGATAAATTTCTTCATACATGATCGATAGATGAAATTTATTTTCCGAATTATCTGTTTAACTAGGTTTTAAGATTTTGGTCAAAATGGTCAGTATATGTGTGGGGTTCGGTTTACTAAGTGGTTAATCTCTGCCTTTGAGAGCAAAATTTCTGATGATTATTTATTTTCTGTAGACATGTTTTTAAATTTGAACTGCAATTTTCTTTTCTTCCTTCACGGTTTCTATTGTGGCTCCAAATTGTTTTAGCAAATTTTCCTTGTTTTTGCTGTTCAATGAAAAGATGCGTATGCTATTGTTTTTGCCTCAAGCCTTTGGAGTTGTGAAGACAGCTTGAGTTTGGTGAAAATCTGACAATATTCCTGTTTCCTGGATGGTAGATCAAGTTTCTAGAAATCAGCACATTCATCAAAAGTTTTATGCTTGTTTACAGGGTCATGTATTCTGGTTTTTCGCAATGTGGCAATAAGGATCTCTTGACCATATATGAGTTAAGACCCATATTTAATGTTAGTAATGACTTAATTGCCATAATCTCATCTGTTCCTCTCAGTTTGCTTCTATGGAGATGTGATCTGCAGAAGCTAGGAGAAGCTAAATTGGTTTAGATGAGTTTTATCTGGTTGGAGGGCAGAGATGGAGCCTAGCTATCCTTCATAATTTAATTTTGGCAGCAAATTGTAGTACTGAGCCCAGGATTTCACAACGAGTATTTACCTGCATGACTGTTCTCATGGGCAACCTTTCATTTTGTGCTGCGTGGTTGCATGCATCAAGCGAGAGTTTTGCACAATTCATTATCTTGCATAGCCTTCTGCGGTCATACTCAGATAATGTAGGATGGCTCTGCAAATTGAATACAACTATTAGGTTTGAGTCGCTTAAGAAAGTACAAAAACTAGAAATGAGACTTAGCTATGACCTTAAGATAGATATCAATGGCCCTGTAAAGTCCGTCATCACAAGTGCGGGCGCTCTCTGGCAATGATTCAGCCAAAACCTGAAACTCGGTGACTGAAAGGTTAGGATCTCTTGCGATCTCGGCCAGGTAATTGTCTAATAGCTTACTGACGTTGAATTTCCCTGACTTGCGTGGCTGTTGTTGCTGTTGCTCGTGCATCAAGAAATATTCCAGGATGCGTTGCACCACATCTATGTCATGCATTGTGCATTCGGGAGAACTGTGTTTGACAATAAAAATGGTTGAGAGGAGAAAATTAAAAGTTGTTCAATCGTGAATTTTTCTAAAAAGTTTCAGGATGGCAAAAGGATTTTATGATACTAACTTTGATTGATCAGCGCTCTTATAATTAGGGATCAATAAGTCCTGCACCGTGGCCTCTTCCAGCATCATCCCGATTCGCTTTTCAAGCTCTGAAACCAAAGCTGGCGTGACAGAATAGAGGATGGCCATCTTTAACATCTTTAACAAGAACTTGCATGAAACTGCTTCTTGCTGAGGTGGTATAAGGCTAATGATGCTTTCAATGATTGTCCTTTGCTCCTTGCTGTTCCCGAAAACTCCTCTGTCCTTCCGACTAATAACACTAAACTGTAGCTCATTTTTGCTATACCCATAACCTCTCAGTCCTTCAGATTCAGTATCCATACCCACCACACGCCTTTCTGCATAATGCACAATAAATTTGCCTATAGTCTCTGGTTTAGTTCCTTTTGCCCTTATTGCTGTCATAATCCTCATGAAGTGATGGATGCGAAGGGTGGCCACTTCATCGAACCACGGGCCTTCTTCATTGACTGCTTCTCCAGTTGATTGGCAGTCTCTGAAAGCTTTCCAAGCTATTGAGTCGCAGCATCTTCGGACCATCTGGATATTTTCAGCCCATGGTGATAGAGCTTCGCATGTTTTGAGAACAATGATGCTGTCCCTCCAGGAAGAGAGGACCACAAATGTGAGGAAGGCTTCTGTCTTTGAGATAAGATTCCCATCTTCCATCTCTTCCGTCATTTCTAGATATTCTGATGCACATCTTAGTTGAGCTATGTTCTCGGGACCGAAATCTATTGGGAGGCCATAGCAGAATCTTAGGATGATATGGAAAGTTTCTGATCCTCCAGGAAAGTTTTCGAGCTTGCAATTGTACCCAGAATTCGATATTGAGGGTTGAATGTCTAGTTGGCGTATGTATCCACACTTTGATATGAAGGGATACTGTTGCAGGCAAGGGGAAGAAAAGGAGGTTAGATGACTATTGGTGAATGAACATGCGGATATTGATCTTACTATCAAGAAAGTGAAGCTTGATTTGGTGGATATGATTGCCTGATCATGTTAACAAACTTGGTGACGTTTTCTTATTTTTCTTACTTTAATTGTTAAGTTGAATAAACCCAAATGAAGTACCTAAAAGTTATTAGCTACTATCCCCATTTGGGTTGCTTATTCCTTAAGCTTTAGTGCTTTATTGGGGAGGAAGAGGACTGAGACACCGTCTCGAAGAAAAAAGTTCTCTGTCTGAGTGAGCTCCTTCCTCAGAGAAGATATGACTATGAGTTTGTGGTTGCACCACTACAGCTGCAGAATTTACCGGACTAGAAGGGATGGTGATTCATTTTCAGTATAAAGAGAATGCTTATTGGACAATGTTGGAGGACGTCATCTCAATAAACGTATGAAGTTCATAACTCAGGAAGAAAGAATGTCGCTGAACACGATTCTGAACATACGAGATGGCAGTTATCTTTGCGTTGGAAGAGAGTCCATTGGAGCTGATGATGAACTCGAGGATGATCTGTTCCCAGTTCAAATTGTGGCTGAGAAGGGGATTTGATTTTGGACCAGTGAAGAGGGTGCTTGAAAATTCTAGCTGATATATCTCAGAACCTCTAGTTTAGACGCTGTGGTCCTTAATCAATTAATGAAAATATTGCCTAGTATGGAAGCTGGTTTGTCTGATGTTGACATGAAAATTAGGGTGCTTTTCTAGAGTCATTACCTTGTGGACATTGAAAGTCACGTCGTCCACTTGAATGAAGAGATCTGCTGGGATATGAGAAGCAGCTATCCTGCATCATGCCAAGGGAAGAAAGTACCATTAAGATACATGAAAGGTCAAAAAAACTTGCGGCTAACTTCATGAATTATGTAAAATCAGCTAGTACCATGGAAGTTTTTCGTCATGGAAGCAATCGGCTATGGTGACGAGCTTGGAAGGAAGCCTGAGGCTCTGTTCATGGACTTGAGCGATGCCATCAGAATCACTGGCCGGGCTCTGTGGAGGGGCTGGGAAATTTTTCTTCATTTTGAGTGGCTGTGGCTCCATGCGAATTGCCTTGGCCGAGCGGTTTGCACTGCATGATATAGGGGATTGGGGAGGTCCCTTAATTAATGCATGAGAAGTGAGTCTGTGGTTAGCATGAGAATGCTGTAAGAGTAGGTGGGTGGGTTTATTGCACTCCATATTCAGGTCCTTGGATGTGGGACAAAGTCTTTGAGATCTGATGGATGGAGATGAGTCAGATGAATGATTTCAGGGTGGGAAGAATGTCTGGCCATGGATGACATCTCCATGTCCAACTTTTAGTCATACGAGGAATGAGCCTCTTGGAGTGTATGGTGGTTCTGTGGTACACACTGCTGCTTTGTGTGGTCTCAATCAAATTTTTAGCAAATCACTTGTTGTGAAATTGAACACGTGCTTATATACAGAGTGTCGAATCATTTCTCAGCGACAGTTCTTTGTTTTAGAATTTTATAATTTGGTCCTAGAAATATGATCTCGATATCATTTTTGTCCTTCTCACGAGTCCGTAGATTTGCATAACCTTTGTGAGTAGTGTTTCAAAAGTTCGATTTGTCCAATTCGATAGACATGCATATTTTTGTTTGTTTCGTATGACTTTTCTTTTGAAATTATTTTGTGTTTTGTATATTTGGTGGCTCATTTAGTTAGATTTTCATTTAACTCAAATTATTTGGAACTCCCAGATCGGTTTACAAGCATATCCGAGTGAAATTTTCTGTTATATTTTAAAATTTATAATATAATCTTTTCCTTCCTAAGTTTTGGCGGAAAATTGATTTTTTTTTTTTTTAACCATAATCAAAGCTATTTGATTCTTTATGTAAGGAAATATTGGAAAACCACAGACACGTTGTGGAAGCAGTTTGCAGCTTGGAGACCAAAATGATTTTAGAGGGATGACAAGCTTTAACACAATTTGACAATTTTAATGAAATTAAAATTAGCAAACCTAAATTTGGCACGAATTTTGGTGTATGTCCTTTTCTGTCATGTTCAACAAAAATCCAACGCAATGTTCTGCGAGTTAACAATTTGAATTTGATAGTTAAACTTGAGTTGGTTGCAAAATTATTCGAGTAATGCTAGATATATTGTACTTGATTTGCAAAATCGACTTATAAAATGATATGGTAAACAATAAGTGAGTCTATCAATAAATATGCATAACCGACCACAAAAAAAAAAAAATCAATAAATATGCATATTCGTCAGGCAATAATGACATGTTATATTCATTTGCATATTAATTTCGTACGAGATTATAGGCAGGTCTTTTTTCGACTATAGAATATATAGAATTAAGTGAACGACGATTTTATAAAATCAATGTATCATTTTTTTCGTCAATAAAGGAGAAAAATACTATTTAAAAAGTATCTATAATTATGGGCAAAAAATACTAAAATGGGCACTCAAATCACTGAAAACTTGTAATAAATATTGTGACATCTTTTCGATGAGATGAAATGGGCTTTTCATCGACGCGCCTATAGCCTTTTTCCCTGAGTTGGCCACTCACAATATAACTAGTCTATCAACTGAAGTCGTTAAGGAATCTAAACGCAATAGACTTGAGAATTCGATCAGGAATCGACTGCTCGACCGTGCTGATCTGCGAGGGTCATTACAGCATATTCAAAAATCGATAAGAGATCGGAGATAGGTCGATTCGATAGAGATATATGATTAGTATGTGGATGATTCCATCTAATTGCAAAATTTCTGTCGAACAGTATTAGACCGATTTTTCTGTCATTTTCGTACCCTATGTCTGTATTTGAAACCTCGAGATTTTCACGATAACCGAAAGTCGCCAATGAGTCGAAGATGTACATTATGGCTTGAGAATAATCAACCATGGGTCAATTGCACTAAAATTCCTAAAAGCTATCCGATAGGTTAAGATACGCTAAAATCGTGCTATATTGAAATTAACCACGGAATTGAACCCGATTTCAGAAATTAAAGTTCTGTCATGTCACGTTTTATTTTAGGACCGTCAACTCACATTCCGAAGATTTTCCTGCAAATCGAGATTTTCGACAAATTTTCAAAGTAAGGGTATTTTGGACCGGAAAAATCCAAGGACCGTTTTTGGTCGCGTTTTTCGGATTCGAGTTGGATGGATTGACGAGGAAAAATGTGAATTGGAGTGTAGACACCTTGGTGGAATTTATGGACTCCAATTTAGGTTTAATTGGAGGTTAATTTGAGGGGAATTGAATCCAATTTGAGGGAAAATGTTCCAAATTCGTAGCCTCCCATGGTGTGCAACATTTGGACCATTTGGGAGGCTTCTTTGAGAAGCCAAGGAGCTGCAAATGGCTGAGGATGACAGCCCATGTGGTGGGGCATGTTGGTTGAGCTCAAGGGGACAAAGAAAGCCATCTAGAATGTTAGTGGCCCCCTTTCCCTTGCAGTTGGCTTCTCCCCCTTCAACATATCACCTTTCTCCATTGTTGTTAAAGTTTAGAAGCTTAGGAAACTAGAGAAAACCGAGCAGCAGCCCCCTCCTTCATCGCACGCCTATCTGACTGCCGCTAGGCCAACCACTTGCCCGCCGATCGCTTGTTCGCCTTGCCGCTATTCCGCCTCCCTTGCTTGACGTCCGCTTCTGTTTGCCCACCTAGTAGGTCACCTGGCTGCCGTGGGTCGCCGTTTAGGCCGCCGGAGCCACTGTCTGCTTCTGCTTAGCCCCACAATAGCTCCACCGGTCCTCCTTCGCCGTTTCACCTACTGAAGTGGTTCGATTCTGCTCCCTCGACTAGCAAGCAGAATCGAAAGCTCAGCCAAGTTGTGAGGCTTCGTGGAGCTTTTCCAAGCCTTTCCTGGCCTTGTTTGGCTTCGTCGCTTCGGAGTTTGTCGCCCGTCTTTGCGTCGCCGTCACCGTGGACTCACCAGCTCGCAAATACGGTGAGTTTACTTACTAAACCTTGCTTAGGAGGTTAATTATGCTTATGGGGTGGTTAGCTTAAGTTAATTAAGGATTAGGTGGTTAGTTAGATTAGATTAGTGATTTAATTATCCAATTTTGCATGTTAGGTGGTTAGATTAGATTAATTAGAGACTAGATAGATTGTATTAATTATCTAGATTGATTTGGAAATTTTCCGGGCCCGTCTTAGTATTTAATTATGATTTTTTGGCCTAAGTTCCTATTTATAGCATTTATTGGTATTTATTTAATTAATTTTAGTAATTATTTAATTATTTATTATTTTCCAGAAATTAGACCGGGATAGTCGGTGACCGGAATTTTGTGTTGATTGCAATGGCGTGTTCAGTTTATGCAATTGGATGTTAATTTGCAAAAATTGAGTGCTAATTGGATTTTTGGTCATTTATTCCAAAATTTGGGAAATTTCAATAATTATTCAGAAAATTCCAGGTGTCGGATTTCAACACTGAAAATGGTTTTATATACTATATAAAATAGTGAGATTTTAAATGGGAGGATATCAATTTTTAAGGATCGACCGGATTGTGTACCCACACATGACTATTTTCTGGTATGTTTTTAATATGAAGAAAATAGATCAGGATTACTATTTTAATTGAGGCATTTGAGTATAATGCATGGTGTCTTAGGCCAAGATTGAATAATTGTGTGTTGGTTAAGAGAACTCATCCCAATCGTTTACGCCGAATGTTACCCTATATGGGTTATCCATTTAATGGGATTTAGGTCGCAATAGATTCTGGACCTATGCTCCTTCGGGAAGCCATCTTTGAGAGACGAAGCCGTGCTCAATAGTGGTGAGACGATGCCTGGCTACGCCAGTAGACCGCCGAACTTGGGAGTAGGCTGTATCCTCGAGGGGCGAAATTAACAATTGGAACGCATGATTGTTTGAGTTAGATGTGCTGGATTATAAGACAAGTGGTACGGTATGGGACGTGTCATAACAGTTTGGCCTTATAATCGGGGCCCCTGTGATTGATTGAGTTGATGAGACGTTTCAATTGTTGTGTGCTGTGATTATCTACATTGTGTATATGAATTGTGCTAAAGTGTAAGAGGGAATTGAGGCGAGATAAGTTCTCTATATTGTGTGGCTAGGCCACCCTTGAGTGTATTTCATTCCTAATAGTGGTTTAGGGGTGAACTTGCTGAGACAATGTCTCATCCTGTCGTGGGCTTAACTTTTTAGGTCTTGAAATGGTGGTTGGTGGTTGTGGATGACTTGAAGCCTGGAGTTTATGGAGGTGGAGTCTAAAGGATCGGCGTATGTGTTCGACTAGTTTGTTGTAGAAAAGCTTCTTTTTGAGAGTCGACCTTTTGTAGACTTTTGACTAGACTCTTTTGTACCTAAACCCAGTTGTTTATATAAAGTTGGCTTTTGTGAAATGTTGCCCTGCTTTCCTATCCCATGTTTTTTTATTGTTAGGGGTTTATTGTTTCGCTTCCGCATGCGTATTAAAATGAATGGGTTGACGACGCGTCCTGAGAACGTCGCATTTGTATCGACCATTGAGGGATGGACGCACGCTCGAGGATCGGGCGTGACAAATATTCCTTGAAAAAGAATGTTTGATCCCGGCTCAAGAGTGTGGTATGGTTCCTCAAGAGGAATGGCAATGCCGTGCATCTTCCTAGTACTTCAATATTGATATTGTAATGCAATTTAGTTTTAACAACGAAAAAGTACAATTGGCTAATATAAAGGTTAAAAGCCAAAAAAATAACTACTAAAATTTTTGTGAAATTTCTTAGTTATCCCTATATTGTAAGGAGCAGTTTCATCTTTCATTTCCTTTTTCTACTTTCTAATAAATATTTGGTTTTAGTTATTGAAGGATTACAAAATGTTTGTTGACAAGAGAAAAACTAGCCTCCGATGAATTATATGATCATTGGATTTATAACAATGACCAAAAAAAGAACAACTTGAGCAAAAATTTTAGAAATTGAATGGAAACTCTAAATAAAGGATCCATTACTCTAGATGTATTAAAAAAAAGAACTAGATTGTGTAATGATGAACATAAAAAAGAACACTTGCCTAAAAATATATGATCTTTTTTGAATGGGCCCTGTCGTTGAAGGGTCCAATTTTTTTTTTCATCCCCAATTCTAAATAAAATTTCGATAAAAAATTACATTGAGACAAGTTGGATAAATAGATTTATGGTATACTTTTTTATTACTGATCAAGAAAAATTTGAAGAAAAAATAAATGCATGTGATAAAAATTCATTATCAACAGAAAAAAAAAAAAAAAACTTTCTTTATTTCCATTTCTAGAAACCGAACAAGGAAGAATTCATTCAAAAGATCAAATAAAAATTTTGAAAATTTTCTTCAAAGCAATTATAACTACTGAGCCCAAGACTAAAAGAATAAAAAAAAAATCTATTGGAATAAAAGAAATAAGTAAAAAGGTTCCTCCATGGTCATACAAATTAATCAACGATTTGGAACAACAACAGGGAGAAAATGAAGAAAACATGGCAGAGGATCATCACATTTGTTCCAAAAAAGCCAAGCGTGTACTAATTTTTACCGATAACCAGCAAAATACTAATGCTAATAGCAAAAATACTAATAATCTTGATCAAGCCAATGAAGTGGCTTTGATTCGTTATTCACAACAATCAGATTTTCGTCGAGACATAATCAAATTCTCTATGTGTTCAAAGACGTAAAACAGTTATTTGTGAATTGTTTCAAGCAAATGTGCATTCTCGTCTTTTTTTGACTGAATAGGCAAACCCCTTTTTTCTTTTTATATCTCAAGGATGATAAAATTCATTTTGAAAAACTGGATGTATAAAAAAAAATAGAATAAAGAATTTCAAATTATCCTAAGGAAAAGTAAAAAGAAAATGAGAAAAAAAAAAGGAAGAAAAAAGAGAAGAATACCAAAGAGAAGGGAAAGCATGAATAGAAATATCAGAAGTAATAAAAAGGGCAAATATCATAAAAAATCCTAATTTCATTTGTGATATAAATACTTGAAATTATTTTTTGTGTTAAAAAAATCTCAAACTTATCAATTGCGATACAAATACTTCCACTCTTTGTGTATTGTGAAAAGATCCAAACTTATAAATGTGTGCATAAATACTCTCTATTTTAATTAAAATGGATTCATGACTATCTCCATATTGTTGCCTGTCATGTCGATATAAATTCAGGTGATTTTACATTTGTGTCCGGTGAGATTGCCGGCCCTCGTTTGGTAGGTTGCCGGTCGTCCCAAGGCCAACGATTGGCCACCTTGAAGAAGAAGAAAGAAGGGGAGGAAGAAAGGAGAAAAAGAAAGAAAAAGAAAAAAAGGAAAAAATTCATAAAATTATTTAAAAAATAAAAAAAAATGATTTGAAGTATGAATTGAAATTTTGCTATTTATAGAATACATATTTAATTTTGTATTTTAATTTATTATTTAGTATTTATATTTATAGTTTATACTATAGTTTATTATTTACTATTTAATTAAAATTTGATTAGTTAATATGTTTATTACTTAGTATAAATATAATTAATCAATAAAATTTCTATAATTTGATAAAATATTAGAATTGGAATAGAAATTTTATGTAGTTACCAAATGCATTTCTGTTTTTTTTTTCTATTCTAGAATCAGAATTTTTTTACAGTTACCAAATGCATTTTTTTGTTCAGAAATTGTTTCCAAAACATAATAAAAAAGAATAATTTCTTATCGAATCATTCTCGGGAACAAAATTATTACCAAACGCGCTCTATTGGACAATGTTGGAGGACATAATCTCAATAAACGTATGAAGTTCATAACTCAGGAAGAAAGAATGTCGCTGAACACGATTCTGAACATACGAGATGGGAGTTATCTTTGCGTTGGAAGAGAGTCCATTGGAGCTGACGATGAACTCGAGGATGATCTGTTCCCAATTCAAATTGTGGCTGAGAAGGGGATTTGATTTTGGACCAGTGAAGAGGATGCTTGAAAATTCTAGCTGATATATCTCAGAACCTCTAGTTTAGACGCTGTGGTCCTTAATCAATTAATGAAAATATTGCCTAGTATGGAAGCTGGTTTGTCTGATGTTGACATGAAAATTAGGGTGCTTTTCTAGAGTAATTACCTTGTGGACATTGAACGTCACGTCGTCCACTTGAATGAAGAGATCTGCTGGGATATGAGAAGCAGCTATCCTGCATCATGCCAAGGGAAGAAAGTACCATTAAGATACACGAAAGGTCAAAAAAACTTGCGGCTAACTTCATGAATCATGTAAAATCAGCTAGTACCATGGAAGTTTTTCGTCATGGAAGCAATCGGCTATGGTGACGAGCTTGGAAGGAAGCCTGAGGCTCTGTTCATGGACTTGAGCGATGCCATCAGAATCACTGGCCGGGCTCTGTGGAGGGGCTGGGAAATTTTTCTTCATTTTGAGTGGCTGTGGCTCCATGCGAATTGCCTGGGCCGAGCGGTTTGCACTGCATGATATAGGGGATTGGGGAGGTCCCTTAATTAATGCATGAGAAGTGAGTCTGTGGTTAGAATGAGAATGCTGTAAGAGTAGGTGGGTGGGTTTATTGCACTCCATATTCAGGTCCTTGGATGTGGGACAAAGTCTTTGAGATCTGATGGATGGAGATGAGTCAGATGAATGATTTCAGGGTGGGAAGAATGTCTGGCCATGGATGACATCTCCATGTCCAACTTTTAGTCATACGAGGAATGAGCCTCTTGGAGTGTATGGTGGTTCTGTGGTACACACTGCTGCTTTGTGTGGTCTCAATCAAATTTTTAGCAAATCACTTGTTGTGAAATTGAACACGTACTTATATACAGAGTGTCGAATCATTCCTCGGCGACAGTGCTTTGTTTTTAGAATTTTATAATTTGGTCCCAGAAATATGATCTCGATATCATTTTTGTCCTTCTCACGAGTCCGTAGATTTGTATGACCTTTGTGAGTAGTGTTTCAAAAGTCCGATTTGTCCAATTCGATAGACATGCATATTTTTGTTTGTTTTGTATGACTTTGCTTTTTGAGATTATTTTGTGTTTTGTATATTCGGCGGCTCATTTAGTTAGATTTTCATTTGACTCAAATTATTTGGAACTCCTAGATCGTTTTACAAGCATATCCGAGTGAAATTTTCGTTATATTTTAAAATTTATAATATAATCTTTTCCCTCCTAAGTTTTGGCGGAAAATCGATTTTTTTTTTTTTTTTTTTAAAACCAAAACCAAAGCTATTTAATTCTTCATGTAAGGAAATATTGGAAAACCAGACACGTTGTGGAAGCAGTTTGCAGCTTGGAGACAAAAATGATTTTAGAGGGATGACAAGCTTTAACACAATTTGACAAATTTAATGAAATTAAAATTAGCAAACCTAAATATGGCACGAATTTTGGTGTATGTCCTTTTCTGTCATGTTCAACAAAAAATCCAACGCGATGCTCTGCGAGTTAACAATTTGAATTTGATAGTTAAACTCGAGTTGGTTGCAAAATAATTCGAGTAATGCTAGACATATTGTAGTTGTAAAATCGACTTATAAAGTGATATGGTAAATGATAAGTGAGTCTATAAAAAAAAAAAAAAATCAAATATGCATATTCAGCAGGCAATAATGACATGTTTTATTCATTTGCATATTAATTTCGTGTGAGATTATAGGCAGGTCTTTTTTCGACTATAGAATATATAGAATTAAGTGAACAAAGATTTTATAAATTCAATGTATCGTTTTTTTCGTCAATAAAGGAGAAAAATACTATTTAAAAGGTATCTATAATAATGGGCAAAAAGTCAGTTTTGTCTTCCATGCTTAACTGAAATGGGCACTCAAATCACTGAAAACCTGTTATAAATCTTCCTTGAAAAATATTTGATCCCGGCTCAAGAGTGTGGTATGGTTCCTTAAGAGGAATGGCAATGCCGTGCATCTACCTGGTACTTCAATATGAATATTGTAATGCAATTTAGTTTTAACAACAAAAAAGTACAATTGGCTAATATAAAGGTTAAAGCCAAAAATAAACTACTAAAAGTTTTGTGAAATTTCTTAGTTATTTTTATATTGCAAGGAGCAATTTCATCTTTCATTTCCTTTTTCTACTTTCTAATAAATATTTGGTTTTAGTTATCGAAGGATTACAAAATGTTTGTTGACAAGAGAAAAACTAGCCTTTGATGAATTATATGATCATTGGATTTATACCAATGACCAAAAAAAGAACAACTTGAGCAAAAAAGTTAGAAATTGAATGGAAACTCTAAATAAAGGATCCATTACTCTAGATGTATTAAAAAAAAAGAACTAGATTGTGTAATGATGAACATAAAAAAGAATACTTGCCTAAAATATATGATCCTTTTTTGAATGGGCCCTGTCGTTAAAGGTTCTAATTTTTTTTTTCATCCCCAATTCTAAATAAAATTTTGATAAAAAATTAGACAAGTTGGATAAATAAGATTTATGGTATACTTTTTATTACCGATCAGGAAAAATTTGGAGAAAAAATAAATGCATTTGATAAAAATTCATTATCAATAGTAAAAAGTTTTTTTATTTCCGTTTCCAGAAACCGAACAAGGAAGAATTCATACAAAAGATCAAATAAAAATTTTGAAAATTTTCTTCGACGCAATTATAACTATTGAGCCCAAGACTAAAAGAATAAAAAAAAATCTATTGGAATAGAAGGAATAAGTAAAAAAGTTCCTCAATGGTCATACAAATTAATCAATGATTTGGAACAACAAGAGGGAGAAAATGAAGAAAACGTGGCAGAGAAACATCATATTCGTTCCAAAAAAGCCAAACGTGTACTAATTTTTTCTGATAACTAGCAAAATACTGATGCTAATAACAAAAATACTAATAATCTTGATCAAGCCGAAAAAGTGGCTTTAATACGTTATTTCACATCAATTAGATTTTCATCAAGACATAATCAAATGCTCTATGTGTGCTCAAAGACGTAAAATAGTTCTTTGTGAATTGTTTCAAGCAAATGTGCATTCTCATCTTTTTTTGGATAGAATAGACAAGCTCCTTTTTTCTTTTGATATCTCTGGGATGATAAAATTCATTTTGAAAAACTGGATGTATAAAAAAAACAATAGAATTAAGAATTTTGGATAATACTAAGGAAAAGTAAAAAGAAAATGAGAAAAAAAAAGAGGAAGAAAAAAGAGAAGAATACAAAAGAGAAGAGAAAGCACGAATAGAGATATCAGAAGTAACAAAAAGGGGCAAATATCATAAAAAAAAAAAATCCTAATTCCATTTGTGATATAAATACCTCAATGTTGTAAAATATTGCGTTGCGAATATATAATAGAGAAGAGATTGAGAAGAGAAAGCAAGTGAACACTAGAAATAGTAGAGAAAGCAAGATGAGAGAGCTTTATTTCTAGTATCACACTGTTGTGTTTCTGTTGTGATTGTTCTTCTGTGTTATATGTTGTACATCAAAACTAAACTCCTATTTATAGGAGAACAAGAATGTACTTATCATTAATATCAATGTATCGAATGATACATGTACTGGATATGGGAGATAAACGTTTATTGTATAGGGAGATGTACTTAGAAAGTATGATACAAATGTACCATAATAAGTACATTAGATAAGATGAATATAATGAATATTCATTCATGTATCTCATTCATTCATGTATTTCATAACACTCCCCTTGAATATTCATTGTATCCATTATGAATTGTGCATCGAATGATACTACCTCATTAAAAACCTTAAGCCGGAAAAATCCAGTGGGATAAAAACCGGACAAAAGGGAAAAAGAGTGCAGAGCACAAATGCTATGATCTCTCCCTTTTATGGATGCATTAATTGCCTTATTAAAAACTTTAAGCCGGAAAACCCTGTGGGAAAAACCGGACGAAAAGAAAAAAGAGTGCAATGCGTATATAGCCACTGCTGGAGCTAATCATTCTTGCATCTTATGAACTCGCTACATATCAATGCTGCAATACATAGTTCATAATATCTCCCCCTCAATTGAGCCATATAGCCACTTCTGGGGTTAATCAATCTTGCATCTTGTGAACTCGCCGCATACCAATGCCATATACTAATTTCTCAAAACTTGATGTTGGTAATGATTTGGTAAAAAGATCTGCAATATTGTTTATGGATCGAATCTGTTTAACATCAATTTGTCGACTTTCTTGGAGTTCATGAGTATAGAAAAATTTCGGCAAGATATGCTTGGTCCTATCACCTTTGATATATCCTCCCCTGACTTGTGCAACACAAGCAGCATTATCTTCATAAATTATAGTAGGAGAATTTGTAACCGGTATTAAGCAACAAGAATTATGAATATGTGTTATAACGGATCTTAACCAAACACACTCTCTTTCAATTTCATATAAAGCAATAATCTCAAAGTGGTTAGAAGATGTAGCTACTAGCGATTGCTTGGTAGAATGCTAAGAAATAGCGGTGCCGTTATAACAAAATAAATACCCGGTTTGAGAGCGAGCCTTATGTGGATCGGATCTATATCCAAAGATCGCATATCCAACTAAACCAAAGTTAGTGGAATCCTTGGAATAATATAACCCCAAATCTATGGTTCCTCGGAGATAACGGAAAATATGTTTAACTCCATTCCAATGTCTCCGAGTTGGCTCAGAATTAAAACGTGCCAATAAATTTACCGCAAAAGCGATATCTAGTCTCGTACATTGTGCCAAGTACATCAAAGCCCCAATTGCATTGAGATATGGTACTTCAGAACCAAGTATCTCTTCATTTGATTCTCTAGGACGAAATGGGTCTTTTTGGGGATCTAGAGACCTTACAACCATAGGGGTGCTCAATGGGTGAGCTTTGTCCATATTGAAACGTTTAAGCAATCTTTCAACGTATGCTTTGATTGATGGACGATTATTCCATTTGCTTTATGCTCAAGCTCTAGACCAAGAAAAAGTTTGGTTTTACCCAAATCTTTAACTTCAAACTCCATTTTCAAATATTCAGCAGTTTCAGCTAACTCTTCTAGAGTTCCAATTAAATTTATATCGTTGACATAAACTGCTATAATAGCAAATCCGGTTTCTGATTTCTTAATAAACACGCATGGGCAGATAGGATCATTCTTGTACCTTTCCTTAATTAGGTACTCACTTAGGCGTTGATATCACATGCGACCGGATTGCTTTAACCCGTACAAGGATATTTGTAATTTTATTGAGAATAAATTGCGGGGAGTGCATGCTTCAGGCATTTTGAATCCCTCAGAAATTTTCATATAAATATCAGAGTCTAATGAGCTATATAGATATGCCATCACAACGTCCATAAGACGCATTTCCAATCTTTCAAAGATTGCTAGGCTAATAAGAAAACGAAATGTAATCATATCCATCACAGGTGAATATGTCTCATTATAATCAATCCTAGGTCTCTAGGAGAATCCTTGGGCAACGAGTCGGGCTTTATACCTGATAATCTCGTTTTTCTCATTTCGTTTTCGGATAAATACCCATTTATATCCAACGGGTTTTACATTATCGGGGATACGAGTTACAGGTCCAAAAACCTCTCGTTTAGTTAGGGAAGCTAATTCAGCCTTAATTGCTTCCTCCCACTTAGATCAATCTTGCCTTTGACGACATTCAATAATAGATTGCGGCTCACAATCATCATCCATAATTTTATAAGCAACTGAGAATGCAAAAGCATCATCAATGATGATTTCATTTCGATCCCAAATTTCATTACAATATGTAATGGAATTCTCGATATTCCTGATGCTAGTGTTCCTTTCATGGGTTTGCGCCTCTTCAGGGGCAATAAGCTCTTCGGGAGCAAGCACAACGCCAGGCTCTTCTGGAGCGGATTCTTGATTCTTTCCCCTTCGTTTTCGAGGAGCAGTATCTTTTGATCCTATCGGTCTACCACACTTCAAGTGCGGGGGATTTTGATCCATTTTAGCCTGTCCTTCGGGAACAGCTATCCTATCTGGAGCATTTGCAGCTGGAATATGATAATAGTGCAAATAAACGTGCAAATGCGTTATTGCGCGTAGATAATAGGCAAACATGGGATCATCTACAGGATGTGTCCACCAATACCATAAAATATCGAAATGGTCCACTTGGTGATTGTATTGGTCCACAAATATCACTCTGAATTCTTTGCAAGAATAAATGAGATTCAAAATTAACCTTTGTTATAGAAGGTTTGATAATGAGCTTTCTTTGTGAGCAAGCCTCACAATTATAATCTTTGGACAACAATACATTTATATCCTTTAAAGGGTGCCATTTTGTATTTTAAATTATCCTACGCATCATTGAAGCGCCAGGATGACCAAGGCGATCATGCCACAATCCAAACTGATCAGGACTTACCAATCTCCAGGATGTGGTGGCGTAGGTTTCAACAGCCTTAATCATGACACAATATAAACCCATAGAAGAAGTTTCTAGCTTCTCATGGATGGTCTTCAGGCCCATCTTATAAGAGGAAATGCCAATATATTCCTTATCTTGTTCATAAATAGTCTCAACATGGTACCCATTATGGTGTACATCTTTGAAACTAAGCAGATTCCTTTTTGATCTAATGCTCAGAAACGTATTCTCAATATGCAGGATTGTGCCATTTGGCAAAATAATTGTGGCATTCCCAAAACCATCAATAATCGGAACAGAACCTGATATTGTATGGATTTGTGCCTCACGCAATGTCATACTCGAGAAAAAATATCTATTATGAAATATAGTATGTATTGTTGCACTATCAAGCAAACAAACATCTTCATTTTTCTCGATATTTTCCATTTGTATTTATATTGACAACTTCAGGTGTCAAGTATCATAAAAATTGCATATTAGTTATATAGTCGAATAAAATTTCAAAAATAAATATTATATAAGGTTCATAAGCATTTCATGAAGAACAATAAAAAGTAAAACATTTCAAGCAAAAACAAAGTAAAATTCGAAGTTCATCCACCAATCCGATGCCTCATCAAAGTAATCAGAGGTCCTCAAAGAAATCAGAGACATCCAAGGATGCATTTGCTACTTCAGGAGCAAGAAGAGTCCCACCAACGGAGATATTGTTGGCCTTAACAGTGGTTATGGCAGTAGGATTGATTTCACTAGCATGAGATTCACCACGCTTGCCCGTATTATTTAAAGATGCCTGGTATGGGTCAACAAAGTGCCTTGGCGTACGACAAGTACGTGACCAGTGCCCAGTCATGCCACAACGATGACAAATACTTTCATTGATCACCTTCTTTGACTTCTTTTCTTTGCCATGATTTAGGCCAAAGTTTGATTTCCTAGGGCGGTTAAATTTCTTGCCATCCCTTCTAGAATTATGTTCTTGCCTGCGCTTATAGCCCTTAAAATGGCCAGTATTTTTCTCAAAGTTAGCATATGCTTCAAGCAATGCTTTTGAGCCAGCAGGTCTAAGATCATGATTTTTGAGCAGCAATTCATTAGTTTGCTCGGCAGTAAGAAGCACAGAAATTAATTCAGAATATGTGGCAAACTGACGTTGCCGGTATTGCTGTTGCAATACAATATTCGAAGCATGAAAGGTGGAGAAAGTTTTCTCAAGCAATTCCGCATCAGCAAGTTTGATACCGCATAACTCAAGTCGAGAAACAATATCAAATAAAACGGAATTATAATCGACACGATTTAAAATCTTGCGTCCGAGATTTTGCCAGTCATATTGTGCTTGAGGGAGGATAACAGTTTTGGTATGATCATACCTATCCTTCAACCTCCTCCACAAGATATGCGGGTCTTGAACGGATAAATATTGAGTCTCGCAGGCTCTCATGCAAATGACGGCGAATAAAAATCAGCGCATTTACTTTATCCTTTTCATTTGAGGTTCCATCCTCTGTAATTGTATTAGCGAGACCTTGCCCTTGGAGGTGCATTTCCATGTCAAGGCATCATGATAGATAATTATTTCCACTCACTTCCAGGATGTGGAATTTGGGCTTTTCAATATTTGCCATAATCCTTGCAAAAATAAATCCTTAAATTAATTAAAAGGATTTCTAAATATCCACCGCTACTTCAGGAGCATAAGGATACTTTTAGATTTGAAATTTGGCTTCGGGCCAAGAAAAATAAAAATAAAGAATTGATATAAGAAGATGAAGTATTTGATTAATAAAAAGAATACCCACCTTACAAAACTTACTTACTCGTACCCACCTCGCAAAACTTACTTACTTAGTCGGTAGATCTTCGTTCGATAACGTGTTGTAAAATATTACGTTGCGAATATATAATAGAGAAGAGATTGAGAAGAGAAAGCAAGTGAACACTAGAAATAGTAGAGAAAGCAAGATGAGAGAGCTTTATTTCTAGTATCACATTGTTGTGTTTCTATTGTGATTGTTCTTCTGTGTTATATGTTGTACATCAAAACTAAATTCCTATTTATAGGAGAACAAGAATGTACTTATCGAATGATACATGTACTGGATATGAGAGATGAACGTTCATTGTATAGGGAGATGTACTTAGAAAGTATGATACAAATGTACCATAATAAGTACATTAGATAAGATGAATATAATGAATATTCATTCATGTATCTCATTCATTCATGTATTTCATAACACTCAAATTATTTTTTGTGTCACAAAAAATCTCAAACTTATCAATTGTGATACAAATACTTCCACTCTTTGTGTATTGTGAAAAAGATCCAAACTTATAGATGTGTGCATAAATACTCTCTATTTTAATTACAATGGGTTCATGACTATCTCCATATTGTTGCCTGTCATGTCGATATAAATTCAGGTTTTTCAACGTTTGTATCATAGTGAGCAAGTTTAGAATTTTTGGCGGTATTAAAAAAAATTCAAGGTATTTGGAGTTTTGGTAAAAAAAAAAATCATTGTTTCGTTGAATTAAATTTATTAGTCTTATAAATTTGGAGGCTCGCTGTGCGCGGGAGAGAGAGAGGGGGGGAAAGAATGGAAGTAGGAAGGTTGCCGATATCCGCGGCGCTCAAGGGGAAGCTGGTGTCCGCCGGCTACACATCTCTCTCCCTCCTCTCCTCCCTCTCTCCCTCTCACCTCGCTCGCGGTACGCTTCTCCTCCATCACCGATCCATTCGTCGTTTCATCTCGCCTCGATGATCACAACGTCGCGTTGATGCTGTCGAGAGGGTCGTCCGTGATTTGTTGTTTGGTGGGAAGGGTCCGGTAGAGACTTGGAGTCTGATTTCTCCGATGCTTCTAGGCTTCTGGGTAGTTCTGCAATTCGTGTTCTGCCTTCAGGGCAGTCTTGTTTCGGTCTTTTTCTCTGTTGGGTTGTGCGAATTCCGTTGCCCACTGTAGAAAGATGATGGCTTTTTGCGCATAATGACTGAAGAGAAGTTGCAGTGGATTCTTAATTACAGTGGAGGCTGTGTTTGAGAAACAGGGTCTTTCTTCTTTTCTCTTAGAACTTTTTATTTTTTTCCTTTGTGCCCCCAATTCGACATCTAAACTTGTGAAAACATTGTGTTGCTGCTCCATCACTTGCTTTCGGTGACTTCACTGATGCAGTGATATATGGAAATTGGGAAGGGTATTCTAGTTCTCTTTTACCTTGATGTTTTGTGTGAGTTAGTGTCACGTTTTCTATACTCCTGAAAACTTGTTTAAGCTGGTAGCTTTTTAGCGTTAACTGGTAAAGATTCTGATGATGCTGCATTCTGTCTGTTGACAGATCTAAATATATCAGAAAATGAAGCCCTTGACATTCTTAAGCATGCCCCGCATGATGGTCGCATTGACACTTCCAGTGGACATCTTATCATTAGTGGTATGTATACTCAATTGGCTCTTGGTTCGTAGCTTTTGCTGTCAAAAATGGTCATCCAAGTGGCCCATGTACAGGAATCATGGAGAGCATCATGATGAAGGACTCTAGTTTTCTTGGCCGTTTTTTTTCAGTCTTCATTGTGTAATTGATTTCATGAAATGAATCTCCGTACCCCTCAGAATGAAATAATCATCTCAAAGGGAAACGTTCTCACTGCTAATTTCTTTGGAAATCTGGGAAGCTGCATTGGCAGAAAGGTCCTCATCTGGGAAAAGCTATGTATTGCTCTCCGAGGATGGATACTGACCTTACCAGCTATTCTCATGAGATTTCTGCTCTATTGGCTGTTTGAATCATTTAGTCGCTCCATGCTGTCCCTATTTCCAGAGAAGGGGTTAATCGCAGGGACTGCCTCGCGACCGACATAGAATGCTTTGGATCTCCTTGGTAGTTGAACTTGAGAATCTGTTGGATGGGGCATGTGGGTGTTGGAGGGAAGTTTTAGTAGACATAGAATTGAGGATTCCTTTCTTTCTTTTCTCTCCTTTTCTGGACATTGCAATCCCTCTTTTGGTTATCTCGGTTGTATTGAGAGAGATGAGTATGGAGAACTATGGCACAATCAGATCTTCTCTGGTTCTTATAATAGCTAGATGCTTGTCCATGCTTAAATTTTGCAAGTGGGAACATATTACTTTTCAGCATTATCTGGACTTCTAGAAGCTTTTTATAATTGGAAGTTGAAGAGGGATTAGAACCCGATCTTTGTTTTGCAAATCTAAACATAATTTCCTTTCTGTTCGTATTTGGAGATCCAAAGAATTTGACTAAAATTTTGCAACTTTTTGATGTCTAATTACATGGATTTGGATATCATTTGTACTTGGTCCTTTGAGTTTTCAATCGGTCTGTTCATTCCATTGGCTTCCTATGTCCCTTTCTTAAATGCTTCTTTGATGACCAATGTGGGACGCATGTGCAAATGCAATTGATTGAAAAGGAACTGCACCCTATTTGCAGACTCTGCAATAACACTTTGGCTTTCCATTGATAGAGTTATGATTACATTCAATTGCATTGCTTGTGGGCTTCTTCTTTTCATCCTGCTTTTCTCAGAAGAGTCATCCCATGCCACGTGACTGTATAGGTGCTCAGACTGCATGGGATATGCTTCATGAGGAAGAATTGTTAACGAGAATCACTACATCAAGTGTAGACATCGATAACATCCTGGGAGGAGGGATAAGTTGCAGTGAAGTCACTGAAATAGGTGAGTGGGATTTTTTTACATTGAATTCCATAAATGCAATTTTTGTCTTTGATTTTCTCGGCTTTTCAGTGAGCAAAGATGTTTTGATGATCCTCTTTTTGTGAATTTCATCCTTTTAGGTGGAGTGCCAGGAATTGGTAAGACGCAGCTGGGGTAAGGGGTGATTTGCTGCAACTCTACTTTTCTTTTGTGGTTTTGTTTGTTTCATTGATGGGCTTCCTTCGGCAGGATTCAGCTTGCAGTAAATGTCCAGCTTCCTGTCCATTGTGGTGGCCTCGGGGGAAAAGCTATCTACATTGGTTAGAATCATTCAAGCACCGGTTCCTCCCCTTTTGTGTTTGACTTGATAAGTGTTCTGACTTGTTGTACTGCTTCTAATATTCAGATACAGAAGGTAGCTTTATGGTGGAACGTGTGCTGCAAATAGCTGAAGCATGCTGGGATGATATGTTGGCAAATAATGCCATATCCCAAAATGTTCATGCAGGGCAAGTAGGAATGCAGCCTAAGGATTTCCTGGAAAACATTCTCTATTTCCGTGTCTGCAGTTATACTGAGCAGATTGCGTTGATCAATTACTTGGACAAATTCATCTCAGAGCATAGAGATGTAGGTATATGTTTGCCGGTTTGGCGATTATGTTTTGTCCTTTTTCTCCTGATGCCTTTCTGTCTGCATACTTGGATGTTGTTCCCTTCTAACAGATTGTTTGCCTTTCTAAGTACAAAGGGTATGTATATGTGGAATTAATTATGGTTAGTGTATTGTGGCATGTGGCCAGAGGTTAAACATGTCGCTTTGCTTCTTGTTATTGTGGTTTAGTGTAATTCAGGGCCCTCATGTCCTTTTCTTTCGAAGGAGCACACAATGGATGTATCTTCTTTTTCCCAGGTGTGCTTTTTATAGCTTAACACCTGATGCTTGTCAAAGGGTTCTGCAGGTTAAAATTGTCGTAGTAGATAGTATCACTTTCCACTTCCGGCAAGATTTTGAGGACATGGCCCTCCGGACCCGACTGCTCAGTGGAATGGCCTTGAAGTTGATGAAGCTTGCCAAGAAGTTCTGTCTGGCTGTAAGAAACATATAATACATATACAAATTCTATAGTGGAGATCCTGTAGAATTTTGGCTGAAGTCCGACTTTAAGTCTATTAAAAAAAGCTCATTTAATATATGCAGTGAGCTTAAATTCAATCAGTTGATATTGAGGCTATAGACTTGTGATAGTGGCAGGCTGACAAACTGGGATGGTTAATAAGCAAGTCGTGATGAGACATGATTTCTACTTTCCATGTTTATGTTGTTGGATCACTTTGATGTGCTTACGTGTGTGGCTTATTAAGTGCACAGGTGTCTGCATGTGTGTACATACATTCTTGTGCCAGCAATCTCACTTTTAGTTTATCATAGTGCAATCCTTGTTGCGTTTGTGGTGGTAATTTCAGTAGCTTTCTCCCCAGTGACTTATAATGAGTTTTCACGGTTTTTCTCCGTCCTTAACTTGTAAATTTCTGCCTTTTTTAGGTCGTTCTTCTGAATCAAGTGACAACCAAGTATACAGAAGGCTCTTTCCAGTTGACTCTTGCATTAGGTAATTGTGATTTGTAAGCCTGATTTTTATCAAATTTCCTCTTGTTCCCACAGCAGTCGATTCAAGCTTCTATTATTTCGGTGTCTTTGGGCCTGTGATTGTTCTGAGCAGGTGATAGCTGGTCTCATGCGTGCACGAACCGAATCATCTTGTACTGGAATGGCAATGAGCGATATGCATACATTGACAAGTCGCCTTCTCTTCGATCTGCTTCAGCTCCATATGCTGTTACTGCTAGAGGGATCAGAAACAATGTTTCAAACTGCAAGAGAATCAAGTTGATGTAGATGTCTGAGATGTTAGTGCAATGCCTATAACATCTCCTTCTCACTTTTCTTGGATTCAAGAGAATCAAGTTGATGTAGATGTCTGAGATGTTAGTGCAATGCCTATACATCTCCTTCTCACTTTTCTTAGATTCAACTTTCTAGATTTGTGTCCGACCCATTCTTTTGAAGTCCATCCTTAGAATGAGTTATTCTGCATATCGGCTCTTACATATTTTTCCAACCTGTTTATTTTGCGCCATCGCCATCTCTTACAATCAGAGCTAATATCGAGTTCGCCACTGAGTTGACCACTACCTTTCTTCCTTAGATGTGCGGTCTGTCCTCTACATTTCATGAATACACCATCAATGTAAGCCATGCCCATATAATAATACAAACATTTTTACCTAGATTAGCTCAAAACAATGAGTATAGATGGATCAACAAGAAAGGGTTTGATGTTAGCATCCCATTTAAGCAAACAATTCACTAGGGCTTCCGGTCCCCAGCCAATTCTTCACGTTGGTAATGGACATCTTTAACGGACAAACTTAAAGATTTCATTGATGAATCCTACTGTTTTGTCCCCCAAAAGCATTAATGGCTAAGTGAATTGCATTGTATCCAATAAGGAAAAACTCAAAATTTCCAGGGTAAAGAAGTTATTTTTTCAAAGCGCAATCATTTTGACTGGGTGAGACATTAGCTTAGCAGAAAAATGAGAATTTATAAGGAAACTAGGGAAGCTACTTTTGAAGAATTCTTGTGCTTCCTTCACATTTCTTGACCTATTGGTCCTCGTCTCATAGCGATCGAACGGCCTTCCCCTAATTAGTAGATGGCTTGACCTATTGATAATTCCATAAACACCTAGCGAAGATATGGCAAACAAATAAAGTAGCCCTATGTTCAGATCTGACAATACCATACCATAATCAAAAGGTACAACGGCCCAAGCGACCAGACTTAACATAAATGTAACCAATAGAGACATTATGTCTTTGAGCATCATCACACTACCTATCTGGAGAGACTCAAGATATCCAAGGGCTATCACAATCAAACGTGGTATGTGGATCTTTTCATGGAGTGTTTGACCTTACTTTTCTTTTGAGAGGATGTGAAAGAGCCTTGGGCACTAATAAACCCAAACTCGCAACTTATGACATTTCTACCAAAAATAATTTTTGTTTTACAACAAATTTCAAATAGATATCCCTACGATACATTTATCACGAACTAATTTTTCTCTAACAAATAGATCAAACTAGTACCCTATGATAGGAAAATAGATTAAACTAGTACCCGATGACATATTTTCCTTGAATTTTTGTTAAAAAAGAAACGCAAAAGTGGTACTGCTGATCAAAATCTACTCTCTTTTAGCACTTAATCTTTTTTTTTTTTTTTTTTTTGGTAGAAAGCACTTTATCTTATGTACTATTAAAATACAAATGTGTCAACACATGGTGGATGGTTGCAATATGACTGAGAATAGCAAATATATATATAGGTCAGGGATATTAGTTTTGGATATTATAATAAACAAAAAATAGCTTGAAGTGATTAAATTTAGTTTGGAGTACTAGTTTGGCATTTTTGTGAGATGAAAATTAATTTATGATAAATGTATCACGAAATATCAATTTGGTATTTTAAATGGTAACCGATAGGAAGACTTCTTTTTCTAGAGGAATCTACGATTATTTCTTTAATGATCCCTTTTTTCAAAGTCAATTCGATAGAGGAATTGCAGCACATCTTCCCATTAATTGTAATCAAAGTGCCAATTCAATGCCTTGAACCCCTAGGCCATCTTTCTCACACAATTAATGAATGTATATCTAAACTTGAATGCTTAAAAATGAGATTAAGTTAATATGATCTCTCTATAAGGCTCCAAAAACCATATAATGAGGTGGCAAAGGCTCCACTACTTGCTTTCAAATAGCTCAAACACAGATAATTGACTACTTTGACTTTATGTTATCCAAAAAAACCAAGCTGTTATTTTAATATCTAAATAGTTTAATAGATAGATTTTCTAAAGATGGAATTTTGATCATGAAGATTTTACTCATCAACATGCTCATGATAATGTGGAAAAAAAAGAGAGGCGATTGAGAGACAAACTGGTTGAGGTTGTTAATAAGGTATTATGATTGGAATGAACTAATTTGTTAACAAAATCTTTTTGTTTTGGGAAATAATTATAAGAAAATAATGTCATTCAATGTGCTGGTGATTCAATGTAAACCTCCAGCAATGAAATTTGACAGATTCAATTACTTCTTTAATGATCACTTTTTTCAAAGTCAATTCAATAGAGGAATCTGCCACACATTTTCCCATTAATTATAATCAAAGTGCCAATTCAATGCATTGAATGTTCGTTGATCTAGAAGCAAGATTACCAATGCTAAGCCTCGAACCCCTGGGCCATCTCTCTCTCACACACAATTAATGAATGTAATATCTAAACTTGAATGCTTATTAAGGGAATTAATTTATATGATCTCTCTATAAGTCTCCAAAAACTATAGGCTCCGCTACTTGCTTTCAAATATATCAAACACAAAAAATTGACTGCTTTGACTTTATCCCCAAAAATCAAGCTGTTAGAAGAAAAAGTAGTTTAAAATCATAAGGGTTTACTAGATATATTTTCTAAAGATGGAATTTCAATCATGAAGATTTCACTCATCAACATACTCATGATAATGTGGAAAAAAAAGAGAGGCAATTGAGAGACAAACTGGTTGAGGTTGTTAATAAGGTATTATGATTGGAATGAACTAATTTGCTAACAAAATCTTTTTGTTTTGGGAAATAATTATAAGAAAAAGAATGTCATTCAATGCGCTGGTGATTCAATGTAAACCTCCAGCAACGAAATTTGACAGATTCAATCACTTCTTTAATGATCACTTTTTTCAAAGTCAATTCAATAGAGGAATCTGCAACACATCTTCCCATTAATTGTAATCAAAGTGCCAATTCAATGCATTGAATGTTCGTTGATCTAGGAGCAAGATTACCAATGCTAAGCGTTGAACCCCTGGGCCATCTCTCTCTCACACACAATTAATGAATGTAATATCTAAACTTGAATGCTTATTCAGGGAATTAATTTATATGATCTCTCTATAAGGCTCCAAAAACCATATAATGAGGTGGAGAAGGCTCCACTACTTGCTTTCAAATAGATCAAACACAAAAAATTGACTGCTTTGATTTTATATTATCCCAAAAAATCAAGCTGTTAGAAGAAAATGTAGTTTAAAATCATAAGGGTTTACTAGATATATTTTCTAAAGATGGAATTTCGATCATGAAGATTTCACTCATCAACATGCTCATGATAATGTGGAAAAAAAAGAGAGGAGATTGAGAGACAAACAGGTTGAGGTTTCTAATAAGGGATTATGATTCGAATGAACTAGTTTACTAACAAAATCTTTTTGTTTTGGGGATTCAATTGGTTGGTAATTCAGTGTAAACCTCTAGCAATTAGATTTGACAGATTCAATTACTTCTTTAATGATCACTTTTTTCAAAGTCAATTCAATAGAGGAATCTGCAACACATCTTCCCACTAATTGTAATCAAAGTGCCAATTCAATGCATTGAATATTCGTTGATCTAGAAGCAAGATTACCAATGGTAAGCCTTGAACCCCTGGGCCATCTCTCTCTCACACACAATTAATGAATGTAATATCTAAACTTGAATGCTTATTAAGGGAATTAATTTACATGATCTCTCTATAAGGCTCCAAAAACCATATAATGAGGTGGAGAAGGCTCCACTACTTGCTTTCAAATAGATCAAACACAAAAAATTGACTGCTTTGATTTTATATTATCCCAAAAAATCAAGCTGTTAGAAGAAAACGTAGTTTAAAATCATAAGGGTTTACTAGATATATTTTCTAAAGATGGAATTTCGATCATGAAGATTTCACTCATCAACATGCTCATGATAATGTGGAGAGAGAGAGAGAGAGAGAGAGAGAGAGAGAGAGAGAGAGAGAGAGAGAGAGAGAGAGAGAGAGAGAGAGAGAGAGAGAAACATGTTAAGGTTATTAATAAGGGATTATGATTCAAATGAACTAATTTGCTAACAAAATCTTTTTATTTCAAGAAATAATTATAAGAAAATAATGTATTCAATGTGCTATTAGTTCAATGTAAACCTCCGGCAATTAAATTTGACAGATGTAAGATTAATATATGTTGAATTTGACGGCACGATAGATTGCCAAAATTCTAGATTGAACCATTTAAAAGCTTTTTAGGATTCACATAGGGTGCGTTTTAGTTCGGCATTTCCAAATCACTTTAGTACAACATTTTCAAAGGGTTTTGAGTCGAAATCAGTCATTAAACCATGCTGGACTTCATAAAACAATTATAGATTTTTTACTTCGCTATTTCAAGCAAATTCCCCAAAAAAAAAACTCCAAATGTTAATTCCAATCCCAATTATATCTTGAACTTTACTTTAATCCCAATTATAGACTTTTTTCAAGATTATTAACATCAAAAGGCTTGCTATATTCAAAACAAACGTGTTTAGTAATAAATCTCTAACTAGTCTCGATATTAATAATTTTGAAAAAAAAAACCTAGTGATGATTTTTGGATGCAGCGAAAGTAGGAGATCTCTTGAAACAAAAAAAAAAAAAAATAGTTTGGAGCAAAAAATTAAGATCGAACCTTAAGTCGAGATTTTTTTAAAGGAATCTGGCCTACTTTTTTCTTGTGTGAAATCAAATGGCTTTTCCTCGTTGTCATGAAAATCAGAAACATGCGTCGAAACAAAATAGCCGATTTGTCTGTCCGTATTCTTTCAGGTTGCTTGCTTGTCATTTTCCCAACGTTTTCGAAAACGAAAAAGCACCGTTGCATCGTGGCAGACGCCACCGAACTCGACGAAAGCAAAGCAAACGAGAATGCATCGATGAAAACTATACCGCTCGTGCACCTCCTCCGATCGCTGTCGGGCATCAGATCCGTTATTCTTTACCTGTCGCCTTCACATCAGTTTCCGCAGCAACTGCAGCGCCAACTTACGGTGCCAAAGTGTCGATTTTTATATTCCCTTTTTTTGTTCCATTCCCTCCTCTCTTCCTCTTGACGCTTCCCCCCCTGGTTCTTGAAATACCCATCGAAGGAATACCTGTTGATGGTCCCAAAGCTTCGATTTTCTCGCGACCCACCAACCCAGGAACGCGCCTGAGCCGACCCACTTCGCGTTCCCGCAATGCACGACCGAGATTTTGGGTTCCGGAGCCTGATCAAGACCGAAGGCGCGATCCCTTTTGTCCCCGGCGGCTTGTTTCTTGACGACGCCGTCCTCCCTCCGTGTTTCGTCGCCGTTGTTTCCGGGAAAGGCGGTCCCTTTAAGGATTTGGCGGTGAGTCGTAGGAGGAGGGGGAATTATGGTGGAGTGAGCGCGAGGGGAGGATTTGGGAATGGGGTGTTTCTGTCCGTGAGCCTGTCGGTGAAGGGAAATGATGGGTGTGCGTTGGACTCTGCAAAGCTTTTGGGGAACAGTAATGGAGAGAAAGTTGAAGGAGTCGAGGTGGAGGAGAAGGAGAAGGGGAAGGTGATGGGATCGGGTGCTTTGAACACCACGAAGCATCTCTGGTCTGGAGCTGTTGCTGCAATGGTCTCAAGGTCTCTGCTTATTTCTCTCTTTTGGTTTTATTATTTTATTCTGTTTTATTTTGGGGTTGACCAACAACTCTGGCATTTACTGGATATATTTGGTGTGTTTTTTCTTTGAATGATCTTATGTTATAGACAATGCTTCTAAGGTTCTTGGTTCTTTTGTTGGTTGCATTGCTTTGTGTGTATGTGGAGTTGTGTGAATGAAAGAGGCTAGTTTCATGTTTTATGGATCTAGTTTCAAGTTTTATGGATTGCGCCACATGCAAGAGGAAAAGAAGGTGAAGCTTAAGCGGCCTTGAGAGTAGAGAAGTAGGGAAGGAGGCGGTCAGGCAGTTGAACCCAAGACCTTTTGCTACTTGCAAAGGGATGGTCACCGATGGACCAAGCTGTTGCCTTTCGGGCTTACTACCTTTTGCAAATAGAGAGGATGTTGCTATTATATTACATTGTAGCTATATGTGGCTTGATTAGTGTAGAGTAGTCCTAGCCAGCATATTATGTAATCCCAGATAAAACCAAGGTCATTCTATACATTAACTGTGGATATTATTAGCATCCTTGTATTATAAGTTGTTATATATCTTTCGATGTTTCTATTTAGATTAGGATGGTTGGTTTTGATTATTGCAGTTAGGATCTCTCACCACTTTCTTTGGCTGTGCTCACAAGGTCATGCAAAATATACCATCTGAACAACGGCCCTTTAATATGTTCAGATAACTTGACAGGCCATTTTTTGTTGATCTGATCTTCCCTGGTATATAGCTAACTGGATCTAATTGTTTTCTTGCCATTTAGTTGTACATCTTTTGTCATAATTGGTATTATTGCATCTTGGATTTTTCTCTTGTCGTTTATCACTAAGTTGTTAATATTCATAATGCTTCCATCTCTGTTCTGCTTCGTTCATTCCTTGCAGTTAATACAGATCAAGCGTCACTTCATCTGTACATTGCAAACTTAGAAGTAGCTCAAGAAAAATATGAAATGTGGTCAAGAGACTTCTACTTCTAAACCGACACTTGGCTAAACTGCATTTGAATTGAATCCAACATTGTTTTGAGTTGTGCTCAGTGTGTAGAATTTAATATGTTTTCTTTGGGTGTTAGGATTTTGCTGTCTATATACCTGTTGCAATAAAGTTTTAAGGGAATTTTACTGTGGAAGATTATGGGATTGGGCTTTACACAGGATGTGTCAGGTCTGTTGAGAAATGATTATGGATTAAAAGATAAACATGTATTAGTCTAATTGGTTTAGCATAAATTCAAACTTTTTGCTAAGAGAGTACTTAGAAACCTCTTTGTGCCTTCCAAAGAACAGTAAATAGGCAAGTTGCATCATGTAATGGTGGTGGATTTTCCTTTTCAGAAGCAGAGAAGTGCTTTTTCTGCCAACAAATTACCCTTTGTAGAAATTAAAAAAAAAAAAAAAAAGAGTTGCTGGATGATGCTTAGCTTGTTTTTCAAACTGTTTCCCTGTATCTACTGAGACAACCTGCTTGAATTGCATATAAAATGCTATTTTTTCGCCAGAACTGTTGTTGCCCCTCTTGAGAGACTGAAGCTGGAATATGTAGTATGTGGTGAACGAAAGAATCTTTTTGATCTCATCAAGACAATCTCAGCTGCTCAAGGTCTGAAAGGTTTTTGGAAAGGAAATTTTGTCAATATACTTCGTACGGCTCCATTTAAGGCCATCAACTTCTATGCCTATGACACATACAGAAATAAATTGCTGAAATTGTCTGGAAATGAGGAAGCCACGAATTTTGAGAGGTTTGTTGCTGGTGCCGCGGCTGGGATTACTGCTACTTTGCTGTGCTTGCCGATGGACACAGTATGTGCAATTTAGTCTTGTTTTCTCTTTTCATGCCACATAAGGAGCTTTACGTCTGTGGTGTATATTATAAGATAACCCATGCTTTTTTGTAGCTGCATTACTAGCTGCATAACTGCAAATTGAAGTATGTTTAAAACAGGATAACTGCATGGACTGAACGAGTCAGCAGAATGTGTACAGCAATGAAACTGTAGCAAAGTTGCTATTGTAGTCATTTGATTGTTTAGCTTCTAAAAGCAAATTAAGAGCCTTATAAGGACATGATCTGCACTTAAATCATGGTCCAAATTTTTCGGACTCCACATAAATCAAGATTGTAAATGTAACATTTGTTATATGTAAAAGTAAAAATAAAGTCTCCATATCATGAGCCTAAGCATGCTCTTCATCTAGTGATTGTTGTGTTAACTGTCCCACACTACAGAATTGAAGCCTTGCATGTTCTTTTGATGTGCTGCTTATACGTCAAATTGGTTCACATTATCCCTGGATAATATTCCAAAAAGTGATATTTTCCTGTTTTTCCTGTCAGATAAGGACAAAGATGGTGGCACCAGGAGGGGAGGCCTTGGGTGGTATAATTGGCACTTTCAGACACATGATTCAAACTGAAGGATTCTTCTCTCTCTACAAGGGCCTGATGCCTGCAATTGTAGCCATGGCACCTTCAGGCGCTGTTTTCTACGGTGTTTACGATATACTCAAATCAGCTTATCTGCATACACCTGAGGGGAGGAAGAGACTCGAATATATGAAGCAAGAAGGCCAGGAATTGAATGCCATGGAACAACTGGAACTTGGTCCCAGTAGGACCTTGCTTTATGGAGCAATCGCTGGTGCATGTTCTGAAGCAGCTACTTACCCATTTGAAGTAGTGCGGAGACAACTTCAAATGCAATTACGGACAACAAGATTAAGTCCACTTGCGACTTGCGTCAAGATCGTTGAGCAAGGTGGTGTTCCTGCCCTTTATGCTGGCTTGATTCCCAGTTTACTGCAGGTATGAATTGGATCTTAATACATCAAATTCATTGACTAATGTGCTTGTGCGGAAATTCCTTATGCATATTATATTTAAATATAACCAAAAATCAACGAAAAAATGAATAGGAAAAAGAAAGCAGAGAGAGTGTGGTCTGCAATAGGCATTGAACCTCTCCGTTTGTCTGTCATCTATTGAAGTCTATTTTAGATAATGTGGATTGTGAGAGCAGAGAATGACATCAGCAATTTCTTTGCCACTTGTAAACTCTGTTGCTCTTTGAGGTTTGTGCTTTATCTTAGACAAGTATTTTAGTCTTTACCAGCAATGAAAGAAGACAATCGCATTATAATGCCATCTTTCTGCATAGCTTCTGTTACTTTCATGTCAATATGTCAATTAGATTTAATTTTTTTGTGTGGAAATTAGTGGTCCTTCTATCACCCTTGTCTGACTTTGGCCCTTGTATTTTATCTCTTGACAAACGTTGATCCTAAACTAATCTCCAGTCACAATTTTGGGACATATTCCATATTTTCTGTCCGAAAATCATCGGAAAATGCTTTCCAAGTACCAGAGATGCACACGTGACACTGATGTGGAATAAAAAAAATTGATAGTGTAGAGGAAATTACAATAATAGTCCATTGTACTATTGCCCCTGTTCAATTTTTGGTCCCTGTACCCCCCCTCCCCCCTTTTTCCTTTTTTACTGAGTTAGTTGATCTTCAATCCTGATTTTTTGGATATTTTCAAATGATTCTGTCCAAATGTAAACAAAATATGCGGATTAAATGCTAAAGACTAACAGTTGGGTCAAACATGTTGTAACTAGTACAAAACTGGAAACCTCGTAGCAGTTTTGCATGAATGGTCAACCCTCGATTATTGCTTTTGAGGAATTTGGTCCATGAGGATCCGATGAGATAATTACGACTCTAGGTGAAGGTCATTGTTTCTTATAGTTTTTTCCACCTTGACACAATAGTGTTCTTTGACACCAAAACCAACAAGTTTTATTTGTGTTCATGGAAATAGAAATTTACCTTGATATCAAGCTAAAAAATTACTTTAGGAACCAAATATGTCACTAAATAAAGTACGAGGACCCAAATGGAAAATGGACTGTCGATGCAATTTCTCCTCCAACTTTTTTTGTTGCATTTTTTTTTTTTATTTTCACGTCGGCGTCTTGTGTTCATGTCTGACGCTTGGTTAGCATTTTCCATTGCAATAATACGGTGACTGTTTTGTAATTCCCTATTTTTCAAGAAATGTTGACCTGGTATGCTGATAGTCAGTTTGTTAATGTGTCTTTATATTGGGCATCCTTCGCATTTTCAGGTTTTGCCTTCGGCTGCTATAAGTTACTTAGTATATGAGTTCGTGAAGATAGTTCTCAAAGTGGAGTCAACATAAAGAGCTCATGAGCTTACCATCGAGGACATACCTGGGAAAATCTTGAGGATAACATTTAGACATGTTTAATTGAAAGGTGCTTTCTGGGGTTTCAGAAAGGAAACTGTTTCTTCTTTAGAACTGTCAAAATTCGTCGAAATTTCTATGATCATCCTCAATTTCTTCTGTTTTCGAATGGTAAAATGCTCGCAATGAACTTGAAGCGAAGAGAGGAAAATGTTTACATCATGCTTACTTCCCTTAATTTCTTACATTAGGTTTGACAAAAAAAGCAATTTCGGATTGAACTGTTTGTCAATCTAGTTTTGGTTGATGTGTTGATGTTTATGATGATTAGGAGGTGCCTCGCTGTTGCATTAGGTTTTTCATGGCTTTTACATTTGCAAAGCAAGACCTGTCAGACTTGATATATTTACTACTTGCGTATTTGCGCATTTAGCCGGAGATTTAAATGTAGATGTTTAGGAAAATATGTTGAATATGGAAGGTGCTACTCCGTTCATTACGTGCCTGACACTACTTGGATTTTTACCGAAGTTCTCTAACTTTTTTATTTCCTAGTGCTAAAAACTCCATCCAACTGCCATTGACCGGGTAATAATCCACTTGAAAGCTGATTATTCACCTACTTAATTACCATTTAGGAGTATGGCATAAAAGGAGAACTTATTATTTAGGATCTAAGTAGTGAGCTTCTACGGTGATTCAATTTGACAGTGTCCCGTTTGTAAACACAGATTCTAAGAGTCCATTTGGTTCGTAGAATCTTCTCTCTTTTGTCGGAAACATGTTCGGTTCTTGCCTATGTAGTTCTCAACTCGAACAACTGTCTTTTAATATATATGAGGTTGTATCATCATTTTATAGGTAAACTGCATGATCATGTTCCATTGAAATGACAATATTGACAACTACTTTTGAAGCTTTCAACTTGCAATTATCAAAGCAAAAACAGCTTCCCTTGTCGTTCAGAACCGGTTTTCAGTTTGTAACCATATGCGTCTTCGGAATTATTCAGAAAACTGTACCATTTCTCTTAAACCAAACATGCCCTAAAGCAAAATCGAGACTCCAACCGCTCGAATCTCAAGAAATTCATCCTCATGGAATTCATGATTCATACCTACTATAGACATGTGATGCACATGAACTATAATTTCAGTTAAACTCTTGAACTATGAAACCAAAGATACAGAATATGGTGACAACCGCAAAATTTTTCGACCATTTTAGAACTTCCCTCGGCACAAAAATCTGAACATCATTCCGACCACATGATATAGGGTCCAAAGAGCTGATTGAACTAAGACATTTACTCATTGTTGCCAACCGTATTGTTGATTTCTATTGTTACCCATTTGGTTTAAGCTTCTGTTGGACGTAGAACCTCCATACTGGTTACTTTGAGGGAAATTCGAGGGACCGACCCCATAGCCCCCGGTGGCTCCTGGACCCCCAGCGGGACCAGGAGGCATACTACCTCCACCATAACTCGGAGGCCGTCCTTGAGTTGGATATGGTCCACCGGCATAACCCCGGACTTGGGTGGCCCCACCCGGGCCACCCCCGCGATTGGGATTATAGCTTACGCCCTGGGTCCCAGCAGGGGGGTACCTGTTCGGGCCACCTGGCGGACCCCGAGGCTTTCCGTAGTGGTGATGGCCTGGCCCAGAAGACAAAGCCGACTGTGAGTGGTTCACTGGATGGTTGGGTGCAGACCACTGCGAAGGATGAGATTGGCCCGGATGCTGAATCGGCGGTAGGCGAGAATTCGGCAGAGGATGTGCCGGTTTCTGTCTCTTTGCTGCCTCTTCATTTTGCCGCAGTTGCTGCCTCTTCTTCTTGGTCTGGAACTCATGTGATGATTCATATTTTGGCAAGCTGTGATTAAAAAACGCATATCATATGATCAATGTTCGGATTATGCAAATCACAACATCAGTCGGATCTTTTTTTCATGATAGGGAATATCCAAGCATTAGTTAACATACAAACCTTCTAGGATCACATGGTAAGGGATCTGTCCAGAAATACTCTGCGTCGAGTGCATCCTTGGCAGATATTCTCTATATCAAATGGAAAAGAGAGTGAGGACTATTAATTGTATAATGGAAGTGACTAATTATGCACAGCGAGTCAGCCAACTTTATTAAATCAAAGCTTAGAGAAGCACAATCAGCAATTTTACATGAGGTAATAAGAGGCATAACCAGGAAAAGAGAGGTAACTGAGACCCACAAACGTGCCAAATTCTGGACTAATCCTAGGGAGAAATTCTAAGAAACCATTGCCTTGCTAAATGAACTTCCCATAATTAAGAGAATAAGTATTGGTAAAAAAATGTAAATTTCACTTCATGACATGGCACGCAGTCCCTGAGAGATGTTCTCGGATGGACAAATCAACAATTATTAAAACACGTCACTGGACTCTGCCATTGTGCTTTAGTTAACCCCAGCTGATGGAAAAAAATGATAAACGAAACAAAAATATTGAAACTTGAGAATAAACCATCTAAATCGTGGATTAGTTCTTCTAATTAAAAAGTAGTTCTAGTTAATTATGACAAATCCACTCTCATGACATCTCCTTTCCTAATACATAAGCAATTGACAACACTTTCAACCGATACAGTCACCTCCAAGATGCCCACGGCACACATTAGTTTGAGATAAATCAGAAAGCAACCAGTCAATGTGAGCATCATATGAGCTGATAATTGCGGATAAAAGGAAGAGGTTACCAGATACAAGCATATACCTGAGCTGGATCAAGAGTCAGCATTTTATCCAACAAATCTAAGGCATGACGGTCAAAGCTGTAAAAATGTAGGGAAGATAACAATTACGTGTCGAACTAAATGAGGCCAATGACAAAGATGAGAAGTTAAATATGATCGGTACATCAACGAATAAACAAATCTAGATTCTGTTTACATACTGTCTGAAAACCTCTCTGATGCGTCTTTTCATGGGCCTCGTTGGCTTAAAATTGTTATACCAGGGTATCTTGGAAACCCCAGGCCAGTTGACTTCATCAGGTGATCCGCAAAGCTCAAAGATCTTGTTTAGTTGCTCAGGCTGCAGCAGCATCAATGAAGAATTCAGGAAAACATCTAAATGATTCTCGATTTTTTGCTGTTTATATTTCATTGAAGGAATGCCTCCAGGCATGTGCCAAGTCACCTGATTTAGCTAGTTCTTTCTGCTATGCCCAGTTTCCTACAATTGTCTCTCATCTTTCTTCAGCATAATTTACAAGGGCAAAAAAGGTTTACCCATTCATAAAAGGTTTATTCCTTGCCCAAACTAGAGAAAACATGGCCTGTATTCACACACCTAAAATTCTCTTCCTAAACAACAATGTCAATGCTAAAGCCGGTTATAGAACAGAAGGAGAAGGGTTTCTCCTTGGACCTCTGGTTTATCTGGAATTTTGAACACCAAGTGGCATTTTCAAATGGAACTCACTGTTCTTTTCACAATCTCTCATCTCTCATAATACCGCTCCAAGTTTTATTCAGGATTTATAACCATGCAATCATGGAGTTGTGGCACATAGTTTTCTACAGGATATCAAAATTCTAATAGTTCTGCCACTTAGGCTAACGATTCATTTATTATATTAAAATTACCTACAAAAGGGTATAACTACTTCTGCTCTTTCTTTAAGTGCTATGCTAGTTGGCCCAAACAATCTGTAGCGGAAACAACTTTTTTGAGTAAGTTACACACAATCTATTTTGACTTTTGGGTGAGTAGTGCCAATTTCTCGTTGTCACTAAAATATCTTATGTCCTGGAACTAATTTACTTGATTCACATTTCTCTATGTCATAGAAGCTAGCGTGAAGCTAAACTTCTGCCTTTGGTAGTCTCTTCTCATGATATCTTGCATCAACCAAAAAACAAAAGAATTATAAAAAGGAAATACAATGGGCTCGATCAATTTAGGCAAGAGATTAATCCTGAATCCCATCAGGATTGGCATGCAGAGGGTTATGAAATAATGGATATAGTGTAATATTTGAGGAGAGACAAAATGTATTTCAAGGTGGGTTGTATATTTATGGAATGCAGCAAAAAAGATCTCGGATGGTTGTCACATACCGTGTGATTGACAGGGATGGTGAGTGTACAACAACCAACAAAAGCAGGACATGTGAAGTAGTAACTACCGAATGAAATAACTTGCTCTCCTTTGAACTCTTGTGGGTCCATATCAAAAGACATAAAGGCTTTGGTTGATTATTCGCACACCATGCCAATTATTAATGTGGCATGTTATAAAACCCAATTCTAAAACATTGACATTATCCATAATGTACAAACAACTTTTCTTTAGTACAATGAACCTATGCTGAAATATAGATCTGTCTTTCACACAAGTTATCCAGATTCCATTCAACCAGAATTGGATTTCAACCCATGCATGTACACCCCACTTTAACTTCTCCAACGTTCAACTTCCAATGACAGTAAAATTTCTTATAGGACAATTCTACAGTTTAATGTGCACAATTTCCCAATCCCTCCAAGAAAAAGAAAATCTGTTCCAAGGATCATATGCTTATTCTGGCAAGAATACAAACAAGGACATGGGAGTCCATCGAACTACTTCCTAATTCTCTATCCCATTTACCAACTGCCCTAAGATTAGTAGCCCCTCCCACCATAAGGTCAACTACCCTAAAATATATTTTTCATCAATATTAAGATGACATTCACCTACAAAATTCTCTTCTCAAGACCATTTTTCCAACTTCTAGTATGTTTAACACAATTTATGCATAAAAAAAAAATGATTTATCTCGTCATAATTCACCTTAAGTCCAGATGAACACCAGTGGTAGAAGAACAAGAAGATCATTCCTCAATGTTGTCATCAAAGATGACATGCAGGTAGGATGCGTTACCTCATTTTTTCCAGTCAAAATGGCTTTCCCAAATAGAAGTTCACCAAAGATGCAACCCACAGACCACATGTCAACAGCTGGGCCATATTTTGTGGCTCCAAGGAGCAACTCTGGAGGCCTGTAGTCATATTAGATAAAAGTTAAACCAGAAAAGAATCCGTAATCCCTTCAGAGTTATCCCTTTGGTTTTTCAAAATCAAATCCATTTACCCAGCAAATTGTGGACAACTTGCATGCAAAAAAATTCATGTTATCTAGCCCCTTCTAAGAAGACCTTATAACTGATAGATATATTAACTAGAGATAAACCATTCGCGGGAAAAAAAGAATATTAATCAATCATTCAATTAACATTACTAAGACGCATGAAACTAATCATCCTTTTCCTGTGTCCATGTATAGCAAGGCTTTGCCTGGATTCCAACCAGGCATTTCCTTGTGATTTTGGACAGACAAAGAAGCATCTGTTGTCACCACTGAAATTATTAAAATAAGACTTTTCCCTCTGTAAGATGAATAATGTTGTATTGTAACGATATAATACACCTGGCAGTGCCAGTTGAAGAATTTTCATAGTGCAAAAGGGCGAACTATGATAGGCTAGGGCAGATGAAAAGGAAAATTCAACTCACAGGTCATGCAGCGAAACAAACCACATCTATTATTTAAGATGATCTACGACCAGACAAAATTGATGAGCAACCTATAGATTGTGTTCAACTGACAGATCTAGCTCAGCTGACGGAGCTCAAGGGTCTTAACCTTGTGGTCTTGGGTTTGAACCACAAAGTACGTGGCATCATCGTGGCATCATTATACACTCGAAATTCATACAGCAAAGTGCACTGTTCCTCGACTCTAATTATGTGCATGACAAGAAGGATGACTCTCCCAGTTGTACAGCAAGATGAACTAGCATATACCAGTGACAACAGGAATGATCCAGTTACTGAGCCCTATGAGACTGCAATGCCCAGAATATATTACAGACAGTTCACTGCAATTTCCAGGCAATTTTTTGCCTGAATGCAATTCCTAGAGTTTTTTTTTTTTTTTTTTTTTTTTTTTTTTTTTGCCCTACTCTAACTCTCAACTCACTCTCAGACTTTTGCTCTACCTCTTTGCAAAGTGTAGGAGTTGAACCCCACGTCTAAAACTAAATGTCCCCACATACCAGCCCTCCCAAGAAGGTGGGAAATCGAACTCCTCACCTCCCCTTCCCATGGTTTTTTTTTTTTTTTCGGGGGGGAGGTGCTAGAAACATGATCAAAAAGTGGGACATGCACATGAATAAAGCTCATTGAACAGATGATATCACATATTGCTATAGTGTTCCTGGCCAAAAAGATAATCATTTGTCCTTTTGATGAATGAATAACATAAACAACAGTAGGGCTTAAAAAGGCAACAACGTAGGTATGATCAGCCTGAGGGCAGATAGAACATGGATACCAGAAAGAGGTGAATGTTCAATAATTGATGGGGGAAGACATCTCAAATAGTCACGAATCAAGAATAAACCTATTCTAGATATCATATTCTCTCTTTCTGAGATATGAAACTTTTGGCTAAACGGTGGAAGTTTTTGCTACTTGTTAAGTTGATAGGGATCTAGGGTGCATGCACAACCATCGGCCAGTCAAATTTACTGCTCAAAAACAAAAACTGAAAGTATTACCTGTACCACAAAGTGATAACACGATTAGTAAGATTTCCAACGTGGTCATTGGAAAAAGATCTTGCAAGTCCAAAATCTGCTAGCTTCAACCTTCCCTCATTATCTATTAAAAGATTGGAACCTGCAAGAAGAGATGTGACTTACAATCCAGCCACATAAGATTTATCAACCACAAGAGAAAATGCAATTAGAAACTCATGGTGACCTTTTATATCCCGATGAAGCACTTGGTTGACATGACAATAGTGTAAGCCAGTTAGCAACTGCTTCATATAACACTGAAATAAAAACTTTATCAGAAAATTGGAATATTATTTTACTAGTAATTTTCCTTCAACTATCAAAAGTCATAAAACCTTAATCTGTGGAATTGTAAATCTGAGTCCAGGACGATCAGCAAGGCCTGTCAAGTCATGGTCCATGTACTCAAAAACCATGTAGATGCTGCCCTTATACTTGTTGCCATCTACATTCCCAAAAGCAGTAGTTAGATATCAGGAAATGCTTTGTCTTGTGATAATCCAGCTAGCCAATAAACCCAGGAACAAAATAGCATCAAGTATTTTAAAAGAAGAAAAGCCCAAAATCTGTCATAGTAGGAAAGCATAGCATGTAGCTCTACCAACCTGCCTTTTTCTGTTCAACAGTCTCAGGACCTGGAAAGAAGCAAAAGAAACTCAATCCTGTCACAATTTGACTACAGCATCGCAAAGATCAAGAACTTTAGAAGCTGATCATACCAGGAGATGTTACAATTTCTTTAAGCTTGATAACATTCTCATGTTGAAGCTTCTTCAATATTTTAATTTCTCGAATTGCTGTTATAGGAAACTGCAGGAGAAAATGAAATAATAAATCTGACAAATTACTGGTAGATACTCGACATACAGTAAATAGACTGACACCAGCAGTGGATAGTCTTCCTTTTCTATATAGCAATAAGCTATTGAAGAAGAGGAAAAGGAGGACGCATACACATACCCCTTCTTTTTCATTATCCATGCGTATCTTCTTCAGAGCAACAATTTCGCTGGAACTTATTTCTCTGGCCATGAACACTTGACTGCAGATAATATGAGTGGACTAATGTGAATGATTGAAGAAATAAACAAATCCAGCAAGCAAGTAGGGAATGTTGTCAGCCAAATATTCCACTTTGAAATTCTAAGCAGAAGTTCCAAAAGGAAAAAAGAAGAAGATCTGTGCTGCAAAGCAATGTAAACATACCAGCATCTGCAATAACTGGTTAGATAACTAATTGCTTGACATCTACACTACTAAATAGTGAGATATTGTCAGTTCAAAGGATACATTACTTGCAGTGGTCCTTTCCGTTGAAAGATACAAAAACTTGAAAGTGCATTTTTCCTGCAGTACAGAAACTTCTAAAGAAGAACCCCGCTTGTATATGTGAAACATACACAGTGAAGATCCAAGTATATTTCAATTAGTTTCGCACAAGCTGGTTTTTTGGCTTCATTCTGCTTCTTTATTTTAATCCCCAGAAATATTAGAATTCCATTACTAATGAACTTATTGATGTCACAATGTCATTTCTGTTTATCACTCCACAAAAATCGTCAGATACCATATTTCACGACTTTTCTCGTGAAAGCTGCCTCTATCAAGAGACCAAACAAACAACGAAACAAGAAACATGTCATTCAATTTCTTCATTCCATCCTTTTTCTATTTTGATGGTGGAATGCTGCAGGACAAGTACCTCTACTTCAGCCATCATAGCCAATAAGCATTCAGACAACCCAATTCCCACAAAATCGATATTTCAACCATGCTTCCCCTCCAAATGATAAAGTTGCGAGATCACGAGCAGGTAACCTAGCTTCCCAATCCCTCGACTATTCTGGCGATGTGGATAGAAAATTGAGCAACTGGGTCAACATTAAACCCCCTTCATCCCTTACACCGCTACTCTAAACCAACAAATTGGTCGACACACAGGCCAACCGAACAACGAGTTCGAATTCATATCAGAATTTACAGTTTGGATTGATGTCAGGTCCTATGCTCTGCCATTATTCAAGCCCCATCTGCAATTATACATCCTACCAGTTTCCCGAGAGACTGCACACACGCATAATTCAACCCAAAAGGGTCAAAAGCAAAGAAGAAATCAACACGACCGCAACTCACTCTCAGAGGCCAAAAAGCAAAACATGGGTCGTCGCGTATTCTCCAACTCAGCGCATATACGCCAGTTTCTAGACCAACAAATCCTCAGAAAAAAGAAAACACGATAAGGAAGCAACCCATATAGAAACAAGGACGAACCCATAAGTGCCTTCGCCAATCTGCTCCAATTTCTCGAAGCAGTCGACGCTCCGGGAGCCCCACGACGGCGGCGACTCCTCTATGTTCAGCTGCCCCGGCGCTGCCACCGCCATAGCCTCCTTGCCTCCCTCTCCCTCCCTCTAGAACAGGAAGAGTGTTTCGAAAGGAAGGAGTGCCGCCTCTCGCCAAGTCACGCGCGGAGCAGGGGCGTGCTTGCTTGGCGTGAGAGGTTTCTCTCTGTGATCAGCGGCGGCGGAGGGGGAGTCGTCCCGGTCTTCTTCTCCTGTCGCGTTTCCTTCGGGAGGTCGGGTACGGGTCGGGTTCGGATCGGGTCCAGGACCCGCCCCGGATCTTTGTTTTTCCCTGGAGCGGCGCCTCGGAGGTTACTTTCCCCAAACGAGGCTGCCGGAACAGATGCCAATCATAGTCACAGCTCTTTTGGTCCGAATCTACATTCCGAATGGCGTGGACTTGCCCCGTCCTTGCCCCTTTCGTGTGCGGACTGATGAGATGAACATTTTCATCAACGAAATTGTCCAATAAAGTTCTTAATTTATTATTATATAATGTTCAATTCAATTATAAAATTTTTGATTATGTCAATTTAATCTTAAATATTTTGACGGTTTGGCAAATTCAAATCCAAAATCTTTTAATAAATTATCGATGTAGTCATTCAAGTTAATTTTAATCTGAAATTGTTAATGTGGTAATCTAGTTGTCGTTGATACTGGTGTTGATGATTTTTTAAAGAAAAAATATTTCCAATTTTTTTATTATTTTATTTTCTTTCTTCTTTTCTTCTTCACTGAGACAACAAGGCCGTTGACCCCTAGGGAAGGGCTGGCAAATCCTGTTGGCCACCGGGTGAGGGCAGCCCTCAACCAAATTAGGCGTGGGATCCAAAGAGGGCCCTATCCTACACCTAATCTAGCAAGACGAGGGTGTCGTAGCCTTTGTTGTGGCCCGTGCTTGCCTAGGCGAGAGCCACGATCCTTGCTTGGCTCTTGTCTAGCTCCTGGTCCCTCACCTCGTGGCTAGCAACATGTTCAATGAAGAAGAAAAGAAAATAGTAAAAAATTTTAAAAATTATTTACATTAGTTTTAGCTATGCCATGTAAGACAACCATCATCGACTAGACCACCACAACAACAATTTTCTTTCAAAATTAATCGAAAGACTATATTGGCACTTTGTTAAAAAGTTTAAGACTAAATTGATAATTTGTCAAAAGATTTAGGACTAAATTAGCATAATTGGAAAATTTTAAACTATATTGACAAATTATCAAAGGTTTATGATTAAATTGACAAAATTAAAAAAGTTTAGGATTGAATTAGCCGCCGTACAATAAAATTACAATTTTTGGGACAATTTTCCATTTTCAGGCTACTCCAAGGCTCATTAAAAAGTGAATTCTGTGTACGCCATTTGGTGAACTTTTGGAAATTTTTCGTCCGAACCGTTTCAGGAAAAAAGTTCATTTCAAGCATTCATATATGATGAGAAAGTTGCTTGGAAATCTTTACGTTAATATCTTGACATTTTTATTATTTTTCGTATCGAGTAATTTAAAAAGTATAATTTTTAAGAAGTGCTCTAAAAAGAAAATATTATTTTTTCTATTAATTTTATTATAACTCTCAACTTACTTTTAGATTTTAGATATGTCTCTTTATAAAATGTGAGAGTTGATCCTCATTATTGAAACTAAAGGTTCTTGATCCCAACCCTTTTAAGAAAATGGGGAATCAAACTCTCTATCTCCCATTTTTTATGTGGAAAAGATAGTCACCGAGACAATTTGAATGATTGAATATCATTCTGAACATATGATTTGAGACCCCAAAAAAGCAGTCGGCAAACCTCAATCCCAGCACCTAAAAAATCTTAGGACCTGTGGCCCAACACTTGGACCTAGACTTATGAACTCAACCTAGGATCTTGGCACTTGAATTTTAGACTCTAGACCTCAAACCTTGGATACCGACGCGTGGGACATCGTCACTTGATTAGCAACATCAGCGAGCAAACCCGAGCGAGCTGGGCCTAAAGGCCTGGCCTCGAAGTTTGCAAACTTGGGCCATGACTTCCCACGGTTCACAGATTTGCACTTTTTGTTCACCACAACACAACACCTAATTTCTTTTTTTTTTTCTTTTTTATTTTAGACGCTTGCATTTGGCACATGACTCCATGAATTAGGACTCAAGGCTGACCTCGAGAGTAGAACAAATTCACAATGATTCAATCACAATAATTTGTCGTAGCCTCGAAGATGGCGTCATAGAAAACAATCGGTTGGATAATAAAATCAACAAAACAAGAAAATTTATGTCATTTGTCTGTGTGGCCTACATTTTCAGAGAGAGCAATCCAACAACAAATTCACAATGGTTCAATCACAATAATTTGTCGTGGCCTACAAGATGATGTTGCAGAAAACAAACAATTAAACAATAAAATCAGTTGAACAAGAAAATAAATCGAAAGTTAAATTTACATGATTCGATCAGTGTGGCTTACGATAATATGAAGAGCAATATAAAGTTTATCTATAGATTAAATGACAATAGAGATTATAATTATAATCCATATGTTAAACGATGAATCTTTAGTGACAAACAAGACATGATCATTACTTTTTATGACACCATTAGCGATTGTAGCAATATTATTATATGACTCAATACTAATTCACTTAACCTTTCCGTTTTTCAACTTTAGGCATTTCCTTCTAAAATAACCTCTCTTGCTACAACTCTCAAACAACACCACAAGTCCTACAGTGACTGTATTTGTTTAGATTGAAAGGACTTTTGCTAACATAAGTACTATGTTTTCCTCTTCCCTCCCCTAATTAAGTAGGAAGCATAGGTTCACTAAATTCTCTCTCATGGATGTTCTCACTCAAAATCAAATTGCGGATCTCATCAAACATCAAGTTTTTGATTTGGAGGATTTACCAATAGCAGTAATGATAGTATTCTAACTACTAGGCAATAAATATAATAAAATCAAGGCATATACCTCATCCTCAAAGTCAATCTTAATTGAACTCAATTGACTAATGGCTACGTTGAAATTCATTGATGTGTTTAACAATTGATGAACCTTTGTCCATCCTTTAAGTGAAATAGATATCACATCAAGTGACCTTGTTGATGGCATAAGTTTCCTTGTATATGTTCGATAAGGCCCCATAATGTTCTTTGCTTTCACAATGTTAACACGATATTACAAGCAAACATTAGCCGAACAACCTCCAATGCTTGTCTGTCCAGCAATTCCTAATCAACTTTCTTCATCGACTCTGGCTTCTTCCTACACAGGAATAAGTGCAGATTTCTCTAATAAAGATAATCATAAGTCCGTATCTTCTTACACTGAAATCTTTCTAATCAAATCTATTGATTATACTTTACCTTCTTATGTCGCCATTGATTTACTTCAACATACTCAAAGCCTGGTTTTGATATCAAATGTTGCAAAAAACAAGTGATCAAACCATAAAATTGATAGTAAAAAAACGAATACTAGATTTATGTGGTTTAGTTGATGTGGCCTACATCCATGGGGAGAGTAGCACAAGATTCCAATAAAGATCAAGCGATATAATAGAGATTACAACCACACTCAAGTCACTCAAATACTTTCTATATTTCTTAGCTTCCAATTATACTCAATAACTTAAATAATGTTTAACCTTCGCAATTCTTTACGAAATAATCTATTAGTCTCACAAAGGAATTAAGAAATTTTACCAAAAAGATTATTGGCTGTCCTATCAGATTGCTTCAAAATCTAATCTACAAAGAAATCGTCTCTTATATACAATTCAAGAAGAAGACACTTGCTATTTATAGACAAAAATTAATTTTAAAACAAGAAGCACCTTTTTAGGAAACTAGTCAAACTAGGAAGCCTACTCAAATTAAGAAAATTTCTTTTTCAGGCTCAAGTTAAACGACATTACTATAGCAATCAACCATTCAAGATATCTATGTTTTGTTTACTCTAACAATCAATTCTTAAATGCTCTAGTATCACCAAATTATTATTAATTAAGATAATAATCTCCGAACAGTTTTTCTCCGACATCATTGAGTTATTTCTTGTTTTTTGACACTTAAAACCTAATTTCTAGATATCCACAAATTTGAAATCGTAACATCTACTAAAGCATAAGTCCAATTCCTCAAATATTCATTAGCATCCATTAATTACATAGTCTAACATATATGATATCATCTGCTCTAAAATTTATGTAAATCAACTCTTATGCAATCTTTAAAAAAAAAAAAAAAAAAAAATCTTATAACTATTTTTATGTTCTTACTAACTCCTCAAGTAGCGGTCATCAATAACGTCATTTTAAAATTAACCCATTCTAGAATTATTTACTCTTAATGCACCCAAGACACGATATAAGATTTATATAGGGAAATGACACGAATGGTTTCTAAACTTTGGCTCAATATGAGATGTGATTCTTTAACTTTTAATTTATTCAATGTGATACTTGAACTTTAATTCAATGTGTAATGTGGTCCCTGAACTTTCAATTTGTTTGATGTGGTCCCAGAACATATACCAAGTTCTAGGGACCACATCAAAAAAATTAATAGTTCAATGATCACATTATATATTAGGCCAAATTTCAGGAATCACATTGAATTAATTAAAAGTTCAAGACTCAAATTGCCAATTGAGCCAAAGTTCTGGGATCATTACTGTCATTATTTTATTTATATACCAAAAGAGAGATTGTAGATACTTCCAATGGTAACAGTAACATAAAATTTTACTCCCTCGTATTCCTTTCTGCTCCTTAAGATCACCGGGGAAAGAAATTGTCTACTGTGCATAAATTTCATAGAAGAATATTAGAGGTGAACCAGTAATAGATGAACTTGCTGTGTGGAATTGGTCAAATAAATATTGGAAAGCTCATTCTTAACTTAAGAGGACTTTAGTGAAATAGTAAATGGACTGTTACTCGAGAATGGCTTCTTCAACTTAACTTTCGGCTACAACTGGTGAATTCATTCGGAAGATGCGGGCAGTTGATGGCGCCGATGATATGTGGATGTGTGGCGGGGACAGCTGTCGGGTATGCTGGTCGGTACGGGGGAGGAGAGGATGGGTTGGATTTGCCTTCGCAACAGAGTGACCAAGTTCTGCAAGCTGGTGTCGGTTTCCGTTGTGTTCCCGTATTTGGCCTTCTTCTGCTACTTGGCTCTTAACATCCCACCTCCCAACTAGCTCTCGTCTCGTCCCCTTGAGTGACTTCATAGTGTTTCGATGCAGTCCCAGGTTTTCTGTGTCATGTCGTATGCGGGGAAGAGGGATATTGACTCTTGGTTTCTTCTGCTGATATTTTTTCGTCTTCCACCAGGGATCGCACTTAGTATGCACGATCGGGATAGCGGACCCAAGGCTATGGAGCCTTCTTTAGAGATGTATACATATTTTCTCACTTTGAGATGGAGGGAACATTAAGTCAATTGTCCTATATGTGATCATTCTTCTGAACGGGTGAGTATTATCTCTTGTATGCTCACACCAGATCATTAACCGCTTCAGTTATCGCACTTGCAATTCAAAGATGGTTTATATTGTCCAAAATTCACTGAAAATTTGCTTCCAGAAACGTTGCTAGCAAATCGCCATGGGTCCATGTGTAATTCATCTGCAATGGATAATTGATCTAATCAATCATAGACATATAGATTGTGCTGTGCCGTTCACAGAACGGACATGGAAACTATTTTTTCACAGGTTGGTTGACAGGATAAAAGCTTATCGTAAAATGATTCGCGATTACCCTTTTCTCGGCCGCAGTCACGGTTTCTCTTTTCTCTAAGCATGCACGCCTCTTTTTAACAGAACTAAAGTCTCGTTACTTTGACAATTATTTCTGCGCTAGTGCTATTCAATTGGAGAAATGAAGTCTAATTCAGTGTTGATGCACGCCCTCAAATCACAACTCTGAACTCCTACTTCAAGCATTTCTCTTTCTCTTTCCATTTAGAAGCTATTTAACACATCTCTTGCAAACTTTAATTCAAACACTTCCGTTAAAAATTCAGATGCACTTGTGTAGCCACACGGGAAAATATCTCTGTGCTTTCCAGAAATGAAAATTTCAGAAGGGGATGGGAGTTACAACTGAAAAGCAATGCATTCGTCTTCTTTTGGTGATATTCTTATTGATTGATGGTCATATTATTGGTCCACGAAATGCAATTCAACTGGTCCCCATCGAAAAGTGCAAGATGCAAGCCAAGTGAACAAAGTCAATCAGCATACAGAAATAAGAACCCTTCTTAGTGGCAGTGTCATTGACTTTTGCCCCGGAGGGCATCTGTTACTAGTTGTCTCCATTGCGTTTGGATCATGTAGGTACACCAAAAAAGGAAAGAAAGAATTGGAAGGACAAGCGGAATGTGAGACCGTGTGCCTGGAATTCTCTCGCTAAAAGAAGACAGTTTAAAATAGAATTCAACTCTAATCAAGAATCCAATTTTAAAACAAGAACCTTTTGTATTGGATATTGTGCTGCTTTTGATGGAGAAAGGTCAGAAACATTCCATGTGGAGGTATGGTGAAGGTCAGGAACAGATACCCATAAATCCAGTCCTGAGGATAAGAGTTGTGGGTATAGAGAATCAAATTATCTCTGAATTCAAGCTAAAAGCCGCATGGCTAGATTTGCTTTTTGGACCAAGGTAGTAGCCTTTTTCTGGAAAATGTCAATTTTATTTTTCATCCGCCCATATCTAGCGTAGGCACATTCATGCGGTTCTTGCTAAGAAATGAAGGTCTTCATTTAATCATCTTATTCAAACTCTGCATCATAAAGGACCTCATTTAATCCTCTTATTCAGGATAATATGGCAAAAATTAATCTGATATAGTTCATTGCCAAGCAGGGTTTTGGTCCATGAAATGCAATGCAATCCAGAATTGCCGGAGGCGTACTTACCACTGAAATGAAACTAAAGCCCAGCAATATTGACTTCAACCCAAGTTTCCGCAAGCAAAATGTAATAAATTGCTGATAAATACCTGATTAGAAGCCATACATTGATATCTTCTCATAAATTTTCGACATGCTCTTTTCTGCAGTTCAGTATATATTACTCTCCTGTAAGCCCTCCGCATATAAAATGATGATTTTTTAGTATGGGGAGCTTAATTATACATATGAGAGTGATAACTACTGTTACGTGATTTTAACAAAAAAAAAAAAAAGGACAAAAGAGAAGATTTGTGTGAGCCAAATTGACTAAAGGAGTTCCTACAATTATTGACATTCGAAATACCCCACTTATAAAGTCTGAATTGGCTTTGATCTGATCTCATATTCTCTTCCATTCCCTATAAATAGAGATGCAAATGCAAACAAAAAATTGAAGCATTGGACTTGAGTAAGAGAAGAAGAAGAGAGGCTCGCATGGAGATAAGAGTCTCATTTGGTAGCCAAGGATGACTTGCCTGCTCCGAACTTGCTCTATTCGAGCTGAACTAAGTGTTCGAGTAGTTCGTCCCGGTATCAGGCAGTCTCCTTGGCTAGTCAGAAAGTCTCTAATCTTTCATGTCAGGCTTCTTCTTCCTTTTGAAGGCAACTACTCCTTGAAGATACAAATTTATCTATTCTTTTTCTTCATCACATCACACTCCGAGAGGCATTGGAATGTTTTTTTTTTTTTTTTGAGGAAGAGAGGCCTTACGTGACATGATGAGTCTGGTTGGTTGGCCAAGGATGACTTGCCTGCTTCGTGCAAGAGGCTTCAATTATGAACGCCATTGTCATTGATCATCTTGGCTTATTTGACGTGCTCTTCACATTTATGTTAGGTCTTCTTTTCTTCTTTAAAAGTGCGTACCTTCCTTGGGCCACAGGTGCACTGGAAATCGGCATAAGGTCTGTGAAAGTTGCGAATGGCGGCTTATATTAACATAGAAAGCTGAAAAGGAAAGGAAAATGAAAATTGATTTTTGCAATTTTGCTATGGAAAGGAACATTCCAATTGTGCAGGTTTGATTATCGAAACCATTTTGAGATGGACATTTTGAAATGAAAATGACATATTTGTAAATAGGGACTGAATGATGATTAATGTAAAAGTGCAAAATGATCTCCACTGAGGGCAAAACTCGTACATATATGTGGTACGTAAGTGATCATTAGGTGAAATGTGAGGTGTATGCTTTTGGTATTTTTTCTTTTAAATTAGTAAAAAGAAAAAAGTGGCAAAATGCTTGTGAGTGTATGTAATTCAACTGGTTCCCATTGAAAAGTGCAAGATGCAAGCCAAGTGAACAAAGTCAATCAGCTTACAGAAATAAGAACCCTTCTTAGTGGCAGCGCATTGACTTTTGCCCCGGAGGGCATCTGTTACTAGTTATCTCCATTGCATTTGGATCATGTAGGTACACCAAAAAAGGAAAGAAAGAATTTGAAGGACAAGCGGAATGAGAGACCGTGTGCCTGGAATTCTCTCGCTAAAAGAAGACAGTTTAAAATAGAATTCAACTCTAAACAAGAATGCAATTTTGAAACAAGAATCTTTTGTATTAGATATCGTGCTGCTTTTGATGGAGAAAGGTCAGAAACATTCCATGTGGAGGTATGGTGAAGGTCAGGAACAGATACCAATAAATCCAGTCCCGAGGATAAGAGTTGTGGGTATAGAGAATTAAATTATCTCTGAATTCAAGCTAAAAGCTGCATGGCTAGCTTTGCTTTTTGGACCAAAGCATTACCCTTATTCCGGAAAATGTCAATTTTATATTTCATCCGCTCACATCTAGCGTAGGCACATTCATCCGGTTCTTGCTAAGAAATGAAGGACCTCATCATTTAATCATCTTATCAATCTGCATAAAAAAAAGACCTCATTTAGTCCTCTTAATCAGGATAATATGACAAAATCATCTGAAAAAGTTCACTGCCAAGCAGGGTTTTGGTCTATGAAATGCAATGCAATCCAGAATTGCACGAAGCATACTTATGACTGAAATGCAACTAAAGCCCGGGAATATTGACTTCAACCCAAGTTGCCGCGAGCACAACTTAATAAATTGAAGTTGATGAATACCTGATTAAGTGTCATCCATCGATATCTTATAAATTTTTGACGGGCTCTTCTGTGCAATTCAGCGTACATTACACGCTTGTAAGCCCTATGCATATAAACTAATGACTTTTTAGGGTGGGGAGCTTAATTACACCAATGAGAGTGATAACTATTGTTACACGCTTTCCCAAAAGAGTAGGAGAAATTAAAAAGAGAAAATTTGTATGAGGTAGACTCACTAGAAAAAGTACTAAAAAAGTCATAAACCTTTTACATTAGTATCAATTCAGTTATAAACTTTTCAATTAGACCAATTTAGTTCTAAACCTTTTCACATTGGTACCAATTCAATCCATCCGGCTAATTTAAGTCTTGCTGACATGGCAGCAGGTGATCTTATGTGGCGCCATGTGGATAAATTTTTATAATTTTTATAATTTTTTTCATATTTTTTAAATTATTATTTTTTCTCTTTTTATTATTTTATTATTTTTTTTCCTTTTTCCTTTCTCCTTACCCCTTGGCCAGCAATGGTCAGCTCGCCAACGAGGTCACCAGCTGACCATTGCTAGCCATAGGCTGGTCGGGGCGAGGGCCAAAACCCTCGCCCGTTGGCCGGCAAAGGATTTGTGCCCTCGTCGGCAATAGGAGAGGTTGCGTCGGCCCTCATTGGCCAATGGCGGGGGCCTCCATGCCCTCATCAGCCATAGGTGAGGGCGCGAAGGCCCACACTCGTGGCGGGTGAGAGCTGTGGCGCCTCAAGCGAGGCCGTCATGGCCCTTCCTTGGATCTGGGCAAGGGCTGCCACGCCCTCGCTTGTGGCCGATGAGGGTGTAGAGGCCCTCACCTAGATCTGGGCGGGGGTCGACGCCCTTGCTTGTGGTCGGTGAGGGTGCGGCGGCCCTCGCTAGTGGTTGGCGAGGGTGTGGGGGCCTTTTGTGACATCCTAGAATTTCAGTCCTATTTTCAATTAAATAAATTGGGCCTTTCATCGACGCACCTATAGTGCTATTCTCAGAGTTGATCACTTCTGACTATCTGGGAAAGTTATTAAGGGATTTTAATGCAATAGACTTGAGAATTTGACCAAGAATCGACTACTCGACCGTGCTCATCTGCAAAGATTATTACGGCACAGTAAATATCGATTAGAGATCAGAGATAGGTCGGTTTAACTGAGATGTGTGGTTAAACGTGGGTGATTCCACTAAATTGAAAAATTCTCGTCGATCGGCACTAGATTGATTTTTCTATTGTTTTGGTATCATGTGTCCGTATTTGAAACCTTGAGATTTTTATGACCATCAAGCATCGCCAATGTGTCGAAGAAGTTCATTGTGGCTCGAAGAAAATCGACCATGGGTCATTTGCACTAAAAATTTCTGAAAGCTACTCAATAGTCTAAGTTACGTTAAAATCGCGCCGGATTGAAATTAACTGTGAATTTGAATCTGATTTCAGAAATTGAAAGTTCTATCATGTTACGGGTAATTTTAGGAAAGTTCTGTCATGTTACGAGTAATTTTAGGAACGTCGACTCATCTTCCAAAGATTTTTCTGCAAACCAAGATTTTTGGCGAAAAAGTCGGGATAGGGCCGTTTTTGTCCAGAAAATTCAGAGGACCGTTTTTGATCACGCAATTGGGATGCAAGTTGGATCTATTGGCGAGGAAAAATGTCAATTTGATCGATGATGCGATGGTAGAATTCTTGAGGACCGAATTGCATTGATTCATGAGAGAATTGAAGTGGAATTGAGGGAAATCACTTCAAAATTCGTAGCCCCCCTTGCCTCAACCTTTGGACCACTTCTAAGGCTTCTAAAGGAAGCTAATGGTGTGGAAAATTGTTGAGGAAGACAGCAAGCTTTGGTGGGACCATTTCAAGGAGACAAGAGGATAGAAGGAGACCAAGTGGCCCTCTCCAAGTTGGTCTTTGTCCCCCCTTCTCCTTTCCCTTGCCGTCGACCCCTCCCCCTCCTTCTTGCTTGTTGTTTTGAGGTCAGCAAAACCAGAGAACAGAACAAGTAGCCAGCCCCCTTGCCGTCGAGCAGTCGTCGCACACCACCGGAGCCACCGCAAGCCGCTCGCTTGCCTATTGTGCCCCGCAAGCCTCGCTTGCTCGTTGCGCCTCTCCGCTCGACGTCCGCGCACCTCCGTCCATCCTGGTCGCTGCCCGAGGTCGTTTGACCACCGCACGCCGCCGTTCAACCACCGCCTGCCGTCGAAGTCGCCCGCTTGGACCCGTTGCTGCCTCCGTCGGTCCTTGCTCGCCCAACCAACTGCTCAGCTCCCACTTCGGCCCTCCGAATAGAACTAAGATTTCTAGGTTTGTTGGGCACTGTTTGGCCCACTTTGGTACCTTTCCGGACCTCGCTTGGTGCACTCACTTTGGAGTTTGTGGCCCGTCTCCTCCTTGCCATCGTCATGGTTCAGTCGGATCGCTAATCAAGTGAGTTTACTCACTAATCCATACTTAGGAAGTTAATGATGCTTAAGGGTTGATTAATTTAGGTTAAGTATGGATTAGGTGGTTAGTTATAACGGATTAGTGATTTAGTTAATTGTTTATGCATGTTAGGCGGTTAGATTAGTGCAATTAGTAAGTAGATAGGCCGTAGTATTTATTTAGACATGTTTGGAAATTTTTCGGGCCTGTCTTGGCTTTTAATTAGGCTTTTCCGGCCTAAGTGAGCATTTTTGCTATTTATTGGTATTTATTAATTATTTTTCGTAATTATTTAATTAATTATTATTTTCTGGAAATTAGATCGGGATAGTCGGTGACCGGAATTTTATATTGATCGTAGTGGTGTGATTTTTTTAATTAATTGAGTGTTATTTTGTGCAATTTGAGTGTGATTTGTAATTTTGGGTATTTATCCCAAAATTTAATAATTTCGGTAATTAATTAGAAAATACCGGGCGTTGGTTTACAACGCCAAAAATATGTTTGTGGATTGTGGAAATTAATGAGATTTTCAAAAGGAAAAATATTGTATTTTAGCTAAAGCCGACCGTGTACCCACACACGATTATTTTTATCGGGTATGATAAAAATGGTAAAGTTGTTAGATGATTAGGATGGTATACTATATCAGCCTGCGGGCTTGATATGTCAGCTTAGGGTGAGCAGTATACTGGTGTACTATATCAACTTAAGGGTCATGATATATCAGCTTTGGGTGAGCAATATACCTTAGTAGCTTCTGGTGAGCATTATCAGTATACTATATTAGCCTATGGGCTTTGATATGTCAGCTTAGGACGAGCAGTATACTCTGTTGTCAGCTTCTGGTGAGCTATATAATTTATCAGCTTTGGGTGAGTTATATTATCTATTTTCAGCTTAGGGTGAGCAGCCCTAATTTGATAGTATTGAATGGACTGACCGAGAGATGGTCTTGATGACATGGAATTGACTGGATCGATTGATCGATCTCTCGATCTGATGTGATGATTTGATTTGTTGATGTAATTTGATGATTATGTGAATCGTATTGATTTGCAGGAAGGAACCGAGACAAAAGTAAGACCTCTGACTTGTGTTTGTACTTAGGTAGCCCTTGGGGCATATTTTCTCCCTAATCGAGTCTTAAGGGGTGAACTTGTTGAGATGTCGTCTCACCCTTTTGTGGGATAACATTTTCAGGTCCTTAGATGGTAACTCCTCTTGAGCGTTTTGACAGCCAAAGAAGGTCATAGAGCATGTATCTTACATCCCGCTTCATGGGAGCCCAAGAGGATGGGTCTATGAGCTCATAAAGTCCGTGGTCTGGGTTGATGAGGCTTTATCCCGCAAGGTACCCCATTAATACAGATCATGGTACTGACGTGCGCGGGATGGATAGAGAGAGGGTGCCATACCGGAATCTGAGATACTTGTGTATGTGCTGGAGGTTGCTTTTGGAAAAGGGATACCCGACCCTCTGGGTGGTTCAATGGTGGACTCGTACCTGTCGGATCCAAGATCCCCGATGTATTCTGAGGAGGACTTGAATGCCGAAGATCTGTAGCACTCTACCCCCTGTTTACAGACCTTGTTTTTATAGACTGGTATTGTATATGACATGGCTTGATATATGTATATATAAGCGTGTTGTGGTTTGAAAAATTTATGGTCCTGCTTTTCTATCCCATCTTATTGTTGTCTGGGGATTTATTATTCGCTTCCACATGCGCATTAATATGAATGGGTCAGCGACGTGTCCTAGGACGTTGCTATTTAATTGACCGCACAGGGATGGGCGCGTGCGGTTGGAGGATCGGGGCGTGACACCCTCGCCCCAACCAACTTGTGGCTGGCGATGGTTGGCTGGTGACCTTGCTGGCCAAGGGATAAGGAGAAAGGAAAAAGAAAGAAAAAGAAAAGAGAAAAAAAGGAAAAGAATAATTTAAAAATCTAAAAAATATAAAAAATTATAAAATTTGTCAACGTGGCACCATATAAGACCGTCAATGGCCACATCAGCATTTACAACTTAAATTAGCCGGATGGACTGAATTGGTACCAATGTGAAAATATTTAGGATTAAATTGGTTCAATTGGAAAGTTTAGGAGTGAATTTATACTAATGCAAAAGGTTTGTGACTTTTTTGGTACTTTTCTCTAAACTGACTCAAGGAGGTCCTACAAAAATTGACATTCCAAACACCTCACTAATAAAAGTCTGAATTGGCTTCGATCTGATCTCATGTTCACTTCCATTCCCTATAAATAGAGATATAAATGCAACCGAAAAATTGAAGTATTGGACTTGAGTGGGAGAAGAAGAGAGGCTAACATGAAGATAAGAGTCTCATTTGGTAGCCAAGGATGGCTTGCCTGCTCCGAACTTGCTCTGTTCGAGCTGAGCTAAGTGTTCGAGTAGTTCGTCTTGGTATCGGGCAGTCTCCTTGGCTAGTCAGAAAGTCAAGTCTCTGATCTTTCATGTCAGGCTTCTTCTTCCTTCTGAAAGTAACTACTCCTTGAAGATACAAATTTGTTGTTCTTTTTCTTCATCACATCACACACCGAGAGGCATTGGAATGTGTTTGTGAGGAAGAGGGGCCTTACACGACATGATAAGTCTGGTTTGTCAGCCAAGGATGACTTGCCTGTATCATACAAGAGACTTCGATTATGATCGCCGTTCTCATCGATTGATGCGCACGATTGCATGGTCACCAGGCAGGTCATCCTGGCTTATCTGACATGCTCTTCACGTTCATGATAGGCCTTCTCTTCTTTTTTCAAAGCACCTACCTTCCTTGGGCCACAGTTGCATTGGAAGTCAGCAAAAGGTGGTCCGTGAAAATTGCAAATGGCAGCTTCTATTAACATAAAAAGCGGAAAAGCAAAGGAAAAATGAAAATTGATTTTCGTGGTTTTGCTATAGATAAGGAACACTCCAATTGTGCAGGTTTGATTATCGAAACCATCTGAATTTGAGGGAATACTTTGACGCATGGCTACGTGCGGGTGATGAATAAGTCGAGAATGTGTGACTACATGCAGTTTCGATGATGCATGCAAATCGACAGTTTTTCACCGATGAGTTGGGACATTCAATCACTTTCCGGGTGCTATACACTCCCATTTGGATTTTTCCCGCACACACTTGAAGTGAACATTTTAAGTGCCATGCAGTGATGCGAAGTTTAGGATTATGAGACGGACATTTTGAAAAGAAAAAATTATAATTGCTATGCGCTGTTGTGAAAAGTTAGGAATTGGAGATGGACATTTTGAAAAGAAAATAACCTTTTCATAAATAGGGATCCGATGATAATTAATGTAAAAGTGCATAATGATCTCCACCGAAGGCAAATTTATGAATGTATATGGTACATAAGTGATCAATAGGTCAAATGTGAGGTATGCTTTTAGTATTTTCCTTAAAATATTTGAATAAAGAAAAAAAGTGATTAATAGGTCAACCAACTTCCTTCATCAATTCTGGCTTCTTCCTAGAAAGGAGTCTGTGCATATTTCTTCGAAAAAGATAATCATAAGTCTGTATCTTCTAGAAAAATCATTCCCATCAATCCATCTATTGTACTTTTCCTTCTTATGTCACCATTGATTCGCTTCAACTTACTTAAAGCCTGGCTTTGAGATCAATTGTTGCTGCAAATAAGCAATTGAATAATAAAATTGATAGTTAAAAAACATATAATAGATTTACGTGATTTAGTTGATATGGCCTATATTAATGGGGAGAGCAACACAAGATTCCACTATAGATCAAGTGGTAAAATAGAGATTACAGCCAAACTTGAGTCACTCAAACACTTTCCGTGTTTCTTAGCCCTCAGTTACACCAAATAACTCATATAGTGTTTAACCTTCGCAATTTTTCATGAAATAATTTCTCAATTTCACAAAGGAATTTACAAATTTTAACGCAAGATTTATTGGCTTGGACATTAAAATATCCTCTTGGATTGCTTCAAAATGTAATTAATAAAGAAACCGTCTCATAGATTCTCTTCAAGAAGAAGACACTTGTTATATAAAGACAAGAATTGATTTCAAAACAAGAAGTCCCTTTTCAGGAAACTAGTCAATTTAGGAAACCACTTAAACTTGGAAACCTACTCAAATTAAAAAGTTTCTTTTTTAAGCTCAAATTCATGATATATTTTAACCGACATTACTATAGCAATGTTTTGCTTACTCTAACAATAAATTCTTAAATGCTCCAGTATCACCAAATTATTATTAATTAATATAATAATCTCTGGACATTTTTTCTCCAGCACCATCAAATTATTTCTCATTTTTCGACACTTAAAACCTAATTTCAAGATATCCACAGATTTGAAATCGTAAGATCTACTGAAACATAAGTCTAATTCCTCAGATTTTCATTAGCATTAATTAGTCCTCCGAAATTCCCTTCATTTATTTACATAGTCTAAGATATATGATATCATCTGCTCTAAAATTTGTTTAAATAAACTCTTATGCAATCTTCTGCCCCCCCCCCCCAAAAAAAAAAAAAAAACCCTCTCGTGCAATCTATTAAAAAAAAAAAACAAATCTTATAACTATTTTCATGTCCCTATTAACTCCTCAAATAAAGGTCATCAATAACATCGTTTTAAAATTAACCTGAATTATTTACTCTTAATGCACCTTAGACTCAGTATAAGATTTATATACAAAAAAAGAAAAAGCAAAAGAAAAAGAAAAAGAAAAAGAAAAAGAAAAAGAAAAAGAAAGAGAGATTCTAGGTACTTCCAATAGTAACAGTAAGAAATATACTCGTTCACATTCCTTACTGTTCCTTAAGATCAACGAGGCAAGAAATTATCTACTGTGCATAAAATTCAAAGATGAATATTAGAGGCGAACCAGTTATTAGCGAACTTGCTGTGTGGTATTGGTCAAATAGATATTGGAAAGCTCATTCTTAAGAGGCTTAAGTGAATAAATTAATGGACTGTTACTAGAGAATGGCTTCTTCAACTTAACTTTCGGCCACAACTGGTGAATTCATTTGGACGATGCGGGCAGTTGACGGCGCTGATGATATGTGGATGTGTGGCGGGGACAGCTATCGGGTATGCTGGTCGGTACGGGGGAGGAGAGGATGGGTTGGATTTGCATTCGCAACAGTGTGACCAAGTTCTGCAACCTAGTGTCGGTTCCATTGTGTTCCCGTATTTGGCCTTCTTCTGCTACTTGCACTTACTATCCCACCCGCCAACAAGCTCTCGTCTCGTCCCCTTGAGTGACTTCATAGAGTTTCGATGCAGTCCCAGGTTTTCTGTATCCTGTCGTATGCATGGAAGAGGGATATTGACTCTTGGTTTCTTCTGCTGATCTTTTTTCGTCTTCCACCGGGGATCGCACTTAATATGCCTTCTTTAGAATTGTATACATATTTTCTCACTTTGAGATGGAGGGAACATTAAGGCTATTGTCCTATATGCGATCATTCTTCTGAACGGGTAAGTATTATCTCTTGTATACTCACACCAGATAATTAACTGGCTCAATTAACGGACTTGCAATACAAAGAAGGTTTATATTGTCCAAAATTCACTGAAAAATTGCTTCCAGAAACGTTGCTAGCAAATCATCATGTGTTCATGTGTAATTCATCTGCAAATGGATAATTGATCTAGTTAATCATAGGCATATAGATCGTACCGTGCCATTCGCAGAACACACACAGAAACTACTTTTACACTGGGTGGTCGACAGGATAAAAGCTTATCGTAACATGATTCCTGATTACCCTCACAGGTTCTCTTTTCTCTAAGCATGCACGCCTCTTTTGCAGCTACCATAACAGAACTAAAGTTTCGTTGCTTTGACAATTATTTCTGCGCTAGTGCTATCAATTAGAGAAATGAAGTCTAATTCAGCGTTGATGCACACCCTCAAATCACAACCCTGAACTCCTAATTCAAGCATTTCTCTTTCCCTTTCCATTTAGAAGCTATTTAACACATCGCTTGCAAACTTCAATTCAAACACTTCTTTTAAAATTCAGCTGCACTTGTGTAGCTACACGTGAAAATATCTCTGTGCTTTCCAGAAATGAAAATTTTAGAAGGGAATGAGAGCTACAACTGTTGAAAGCAATGCTTCGTCTTCTTTTGGTGGTATTCTTATCGGTTGTTGATGATATTATTGGTCCATGACATGTAATTCAACTGGTTCCCATTGAAAAGTGCAAGATGTAAGCCAAGTGAACAAAGTCTATCAGCACACAGAAATAAGAACCCTTCTTAGTGGCAGAGTCATTGACTTTTGCCCTGGAGGGCATCCTGGAGGGCATCTTTTATTAGTTGTTGTCTCCATTGCATTTGGATCACGTAGGTACACCAAAAAAGGAAAGAAAGAATTTGAAGGATAAGCGGAATGAGAGACCGTGCGCCTGGAATTCTCTCGCTAACAGAAAATAGCTTAAAATAGAATCTAACTCTAATCAAGAATCCAATTTTGAAACAAGAACCTTTTGTATTAGATATTGTGCTGCTTTTGATGGAGAAAGGTCAGAAACATTCCATTGTGGAGGAATGGTGAAGGTCAGGAACAGATACCCATAAATCCAGTCCTGAGGATAAGAGTTGTGGGTATAGAGAATCAAATTATCTCTGAATTCAAGCTAAAAGCTGCATGGCTAGCTTTGCTTTTTGGACCAAAGTAGTAGCCTTTTTCTGGAATTTTATTTTTCATCCGCCCATATCTAGCGTAGGCACATTCATGCGGTTCTTGCTAAGAAATGAAGGACTCATTTAATTATCTTATTCAAACTCTGCATCATAAAGGACCTCATTTAATCCTCTTATTCAGGATAATATGGCAAACATTAATCTGATATAGTTCATTGCCAAGCAGGGTTTTGGTCCATGTAATGCAATGCAATCCAGAATTGCCGGAGGCGTACTTACCACTGAAATGAAACTAAAGCCTGGGAATATTGACTTCAACCGAAGTTGCCGCAAGCAAAATGTAATAAATTGCTGATAAATACCTGATTAGAAGCCATACATTGATATCTTCTCATAAACTTTCGACGGGCTCTTTTCCGCAGTTCAGTATATATTACTCACCTATAAGCCCTCCACATATAAAATGATGATTTTTTAGTATGGGAAGCTTAATTATACATATGAGAGTGATAACTATTGTTACATGATTTTACCAAAAAAAAGGACAAATTTAAAAGAGAAGATTTGTTCGAGGCAAATTGACTAAAGAAGTTCCTCCAATTATTGATATTCGAAATACCCCACTAATAGCCTGAATTGGCTTTGATCTGATCTCATATTCTCTTCCATTCCCTATAAATAGAGATGCAAATGCAAACAAAAAATTGAAGCATTGGACTTGAGTAGGAGAAGAAGAAGAGAGGCTCACATGGAGATAAGAGTCTCATTTGGTAGCCAAGGATGACTTGCCTGCTCCGAACTTGCTCTGTTCGAGCTGAACTAAGTGTTCGAGTAGTTTGTCCCGGTATCAGGCAGTCTCCTTGGCTAGTCAGAAAGTCTCTAATCTTTCATGTCAGGTTTCTTCTTCCTTTTGAAGGCAACTACTCCTTGAAGATACAAATTTGTCTATTCTTTTTCTTCATCACATCACACTCCGAGAGGCATTGGAATGCTTTTTTGAGGAAGAGAGGCCTTACGTGACATGATGAGTCTGGTTTGTTGGCCAAGGATGACTTGCCTGCTTCGTGCAAGAGGCTTCAATTATGAAAGCATTGTGATTGATCATCTTGGCTTATTTGACGTGCTCTTCACATTTATGTTAGGTCTTCTATACTTCTTTGAAAGTGCCTACCTTCCTTGGGCCACAAGTGCACTGGAAATCAGCATAAGGTCGGTGAAAGTTGCGAATGGCGGCTTATATTAAAATAGAAAGCTGAAAAGGAAAGGAAAATGAAAATTGATTTTTGCAATTTTGCTATGGAAAGGAACATTCCAATTGTGAAGGTTTGATTATCGAAACCATTTTGAGATGGACATTTTGAAAAGAAAATGACATAGTTGTAAATAGGGACTGAATGATAATTAATGTAAAAGTGCAAAATGATCTCCACCGAAGGCAAAACTCGTACATATATGTGGTACTTAAGTGATCATTAGGTGTAATGTGAGGTGTATGCTTTTGGTATTTTTTTTTTCGAAAATTAGTAAAAAGAAAAAATTGGCAAAATGCTTGTGAGTGTATGTGTGTGCTCAAGAATTTGTATTTCATTGATCCTAATCGCATCGCTCTACTCTCTCAATGAAATGGTGCTTGAATTCATTGCCATAGTTCACAGGATCATACTAGTGATCCATGCCTAATTGATCGTATATGTGATTGGTAAAATCCACGTGAATAAGATATGCTGCTAGTGTAAACAGGAAATTTTCTATGAGACATTGGTTGATAACTTTCGTGGAAACGCATTCGTAGTGAATTTGGAACTCTAAAATAAAAACATTTGGGTAATGACAATGTTGCCATGTCCATGCGTGGAATAGATGCTAAATTTGCTTTAAGGGCATGTGTTGACACTAAAAATATGATTAACTTTTTGATTATCAACAAATGGCAAGTTTAGTCAATGAGAGCAAATTTTGTTATCATCAATGAACAAAGCAGTCAATGACTTAAAGAAAATCGATAACTCGCTAGTAAGTCAATAGCTTAAAAATAAAAAATCAAGAACTCACTAATAAAGTCATCGACAGCCAACATCACAGCAGTTATGGGCCGAGGTCCTTCATCAGTAAACAAACTATTGTAGATTTTGCCAAATGTTGGTGTCACGCCCCGAACTTTGGGCACGCGCACATCCCTCGGCAGTGGACTAAAATTTGCGACATCCCATGACGCGTCACCGACCCTTTTTGTTTTCTGCATATGCGGAAGCGAACTCATAAACCCCAGACAACAATCAAACACATGGGATAGTGAAAACACACCCTACGCCTTTTTCATAAAACACACTTTCTATACATGCTAAGTCTAGTTCAAAAAAGAACTACCGAGCCACCTAAGCTCTAGACCCTCCAACCTTAGGCTCCGGGTCCTTCATGACACCATTAGGGATTTCGATATCCAAAGGATGCCCTATTTTCCACTCCTCGGTCCTGACGGGAGGCCCGTCAAAACCCTCCATAGGACCCTCCCGAGCCCCGTTAGGATAGTTAAGGAACCACACTCTGAAGTGATGGGGTACCCAGGGTACCTAGTGAGGTAGGCCCTCATCGACCCAGATGGTGGACTCAACTAACTCACGGGTCAGGTTGGTCTCGGGAATAGGGAAAATATGAGTGCTTAAAGTCTACCTCATGCGGGACCCCAAAACGAATGTGGTGAACCTCCATCTAAGGACCTGAAAAATTTAAACCACGACGGGGTGAGATAAATCTCAGCAAGTCTACACCCTAAACCCTGATTAGGACGAGAATTCACCTAGAGGCAGCCTAAACATGCACCATATAGGACTTACCTCGCCTCAGCACCTCCCTGCACATTAGTATATCTCATATATCATATGCATACAGTAAATGCATTCAATAACTGGAACACCTCATATCACTCATGAAATAATTACAGGGGTCCCGATTATACGGGCAAATTGTTATGACACGTCCCATTATGTGTTACAAGGGTTCGATCACAATAATTTGTCGTAGCCTAGAAGACGGCATCATAGAAAACAATCGGTTGAATAATAAAATTGACAAAACAAGAAAATAAATTGACGCCAAATTTATGTCATTTGTCAGTAAAGAGCAGTCCAACAACAAATTCAAAATGGTTCAATCACAATAATTTGTCATAGCCTAGAAGACGGCATCATAGAAAACAATTGGTTGAATAATAAAAAAAAAACAAAACAAGAAAATAAATCGACGCCAAATTTATGTGATTTGTCAGTGTGGCCTGCGTTCGCATAGAGAGCAGTCCAAAAACAAATTCACAATGGTTCAATCACAATAATTTGTCGTGGCCTACAAGATGACGTTGCGGAAAACAAGCGATTAAACAAGAAAATTGGCTGAACAAGAAAATAAATCGAAAGCTAAATTTACATGATTCAATTAGTGTAGCTTACGATCATATGAGGAGCAATATAAAATTCATCTTTAGATTAAATGACAATAGAGATTATAATTATATTCGAGTCACTCAAATACTCTCAATTTTTTACTGCCCTCAATTACAACTAATAATTTACGTAGTGTTTAGCCATCACAATTCCTCACAAAATAATCCCTCAATCTTACAAAAGAATTTATAAATTTTACAGTAAGATTTGTTGGCTTGAACTCTAAAAAGTCCCTCTTGGATTTCTTCATAGTGTAAATCACAAAAAGATTGCACCTTGGACACTCTTCAAGAAAAAAGACAATTCTTATATATAGATAAGAAGTTGGATCCAAAATAGGAAACCCATTTTCAACAAACGTAATCAAACTAGCAAATCATGCATTTTTAGAAACCTACGTAAATTTTGAAAGCTTCATTTTCAGGTTTAAATTTGAGACATATTTTAATAATCTCCACTTTAGGTTTGAGTTAAGTCACAATCACTTTGTTATAAAATCAAAACTTTGATGCTACTTTCCCATACCCCGTTAAGGGCTAAATCGTCACAAACATCTCCTAAGTCAAGACTCGCTCGAACTTTGCCATAACTATGGATCTCATTAAAACAATGACTCCATTTGCAACTTTAACCACCCCATAAAAAATTTCCAATGCAATCCCTCAATCACAGATAAAGCAAAACCATCTTTGCATCTATATTTATTAGGAGATCGAATATGTACCTTGTCAAACTCAGTAGTTATGGTAACCATTGGCTTTACATGTTCTACCTTGCTACAAGCATCATCTATATTGACTACCACACTAGCACTTGCTACCTTAGGAGTTTCAAGTTACAACTCTATTTTGAATTGAACCCCGTCTAGATGTGTGGAAACATTGCCACAATCACTTCTACTTAGAAGTACTAGAGAATTAGCGAATTTAATTCTGGGCACTAGAATTGATAGCCCTACTCATGTTGTGCATAATTTAGGAATATGCACTTTATTGTCCCCTCACCAAACTTACCAAATATTCTAGGAACTAAATAATTAGTAATGTTATCTAACTCCACTTCCTACGGAGTTTGACATACAATCGCAGTTGATGGAGACCTACGCGCTTGGTAGCTTATCATATTGAGTGCATTTGCTTGGAATATCTTAGTCATATCAGCATTAGAGAGCATTGTATGGACTATCTCTAGTAACATTCTACCTATCAACTCCGCAACCCATTATGGTCATTAGCATTAGTGTGGTTTCTCACTATGCCTTTGTTTATGTAGAATTATTTAATAGCTCCAAGCAAAACTCCATTTTACTGTCACTTTGCACATGTTTGATTGTCTTACAAGTCTTTTTCTCAATCAAAGGTCTCAACTACTTCATTGTGACAACAAGATCAAAGTTGTGCCTCAACACAAACTTCTAGATCTTCCTTGAGTAGTCATCTACAACTATTAAGGATGTGTAAAGGAATCGGGAACTGTCTAGAACTGAATTGGATTGGATAGGCCCAAAACCACTGCTCCCATGGGGACTAGTTCGATTCCCAATTCCAATTTATTGAAATTGGTGAGTACGGTCTAGTTCCCGATTTTAGGAATGGAATGGATCGGATCAGTATATATATTTTAGAAAAGGAAATTTCATCTCAATTACTTAATTATTTTGTAGTTTTTCGACTAATATATATATATACATATATATTTGTAGTTGTTGGACATTATATGACTAATTTTGTCTCTCGAGTGTTTAATATTAATGCATTACTTTTGTTTTATATTCTAATAATTCATTTACTTGCTTTCTCAGCCAAAACAAAATAAACAAATGGAGAGCAAGGAGATGACCAATTGGAGATGTCCATAAATGCCGCGGTGCTTTGTTGTCATGATACAAAATTAAGAGCCAATGGCTTGTTCTAAGAGCATAATTAAGTCTTTCCTTAGCCATCCCTATGATTAATCTTTTAACTTTTGTAGATGTTAGGATTTCTAACATAGAGTCTAAATTCCCCACATATTCTCGGTGTTGGAAAACCCTAAGAGGACCATATCATGACTTTCGAAGAAATTAAGATCTCGGCTAACGAGTATTGTCTATTCGTTTTGCCATAAAATTTTTAATCCTTGATCAAAATCAATTGTTTATAGTTCAACCTGAATCTAAGGCAGAACAAGCTTTGGTGCTCTAAATAGAAACTATGTTCGCCATGATATTAATTAGGGGTGAGCGGTTCCAGGTTCCGATTTGGTTCCGTCTGGAATCTGGAACCTACCATCGGGTACAAGTTTCTCATTTTTTGGAACTTGGAACTTACCGGTCAGAACGAGGAACCTGGAACCTACCCTGTCACAGGTTCCAGGGTTGGTTTTAGGTTCCAACAGGTTTTTTTTTTTTTTTTTTCATTTTCAGATTTGAACTATAACGTACGTCGTATGTGCATATACTCTACGATAACTTCCAACATCTTAGCAAACATACTAGTGCCAACTGCCAAGAATTTGGACATACATAATCAAAACCAATAAGAAATTTCCAAAGAGGAAAAGAGATGCTTGATTAACTATAATTATTGTGCCCGCACTAAAGCTTCAATCGTCACATTTGCCATATGCCATATGCCTTATCAGCTGAGTCAAATGAAAATGATGAAGCAAAATATACTAAGGAGATGAAAAACCATTCCTTGTGATTCCTTTGGCACAGCAAAACCCTAAAAAGACATGGATGAAAATCAGTCAAAATCCTAAGTAAAGACACAGAAAAAAAATCAATATCGATAATACTCCATGAAGCATGCCATATGCCCATCTAAAGGCTCCTAAACTCTTTGACAACATAGTTAAAAAATTCAATGTACATAAGAGGAGCCTGCATTAAGATTACGACAAACAAAGTTGCTTATCAATCAATTTTCACACAGTTAAAGTAGCACAAACCCAACAAAAAACCTTGCTTGATTTCTCAACCGCTGGACCCATTGTAGATGCGATGCCACCAACTCTATTTATCGACGATAATCTCCGCATTAAGACCAATCATATCTGAAAAAAAGAAGAAGAAGAGATTAAATAAAATATTCACTTATTAGATATACAAAAAGAATTACAATATATAAAGATATAAACATTACTGACCCAACTCAAATTGTTCTGCGTTCTTGATGCACTCTTCAACATCAAGCGGTACACGAATGGCTCTCAACCAATCTTGAGTGCAAATCAAAGCTTTCACTACTTTGGGAGTTAAAGAACTTCGAAAACCATCAAGCACACGACCCGATGTACTAAAAGTTGACTTTGAAGCAACGGTAGTTACAGGAATGGATAAAATATCTCGAGCCATCAAAGAAAGGATCTTATAATTTGAGTCATTAGTCTTCCACCAAATCAAAATGTCAAGATCAAGATCCTTTTCATTTTTTTTTCTTGAAGATACTCATCAAGCTCGAACTTGTTGTCATCGCACCCTTGTTCATTTAAGTATAAAAATATTTTCTTCCAAGCTTGGCCGTTATACTTCTTTATTCCTTCATTACCACCCGTATTGGTATTGGAACTACTACTACTTGCACCCAAATTATGGCCATCAACAACTTGATTACTTGAAATAAGAGAAGATTGCTCATAAAATTCATACAAACGCTCCAATGTATCCTTCACCTTGTAATGCATCTCTTTAATTTTCGATTCATCATCATAAATTTGTCAATACAAGAAACTCACATAATTTAATTTCGCTCTAGGATCTAACACAACCGCAATCAACACCATCATATTCACTTTATCCAAGTTTCCATAATATTTGTCAAATTTTTCTTTCATTTTTACACCCATAGCTTGAAGCTTAGGATCCGAAGCATTGACCGCATCTTTCAAATATTTATACAAAAGAGCTATCCCTTCAAAATAATCATTTGAAGTAATATATGAACTCCCAAACATCTGATTTGTGGCATCATAGAATACTTTTAGATATTCCGAAAGAATAATAGCATTTTCCCAATCATCATCACTAGGAGTTTCACAATTAAGCTCACTTACAAAAGATGGATCATCTTCTTCCATCCTTTCGAAAGCTTTTCTGAACTTTATGGCGGTGTTAACAAGAGGTAAGTGGAGTTTCATTTAGTGGCAACGTCAAGAACTACCGAACCCTTATAAGTAATCCGTTCTCTCTCAATGTAAGATTGAAATCCTTTGGCTCTCGTGGGAGAACTCCTTACATACATAACCACATTTTGGATACGTGCAATGGAGTCACATACCGTAGTCAAGCCATCTCTCACAATCAAATTTAATATATGAGCTGTACGCCTCATGTGCAAAACACTACCATCTAATATCAATGACCTTTGTTTTGAAAGTTTTTCTTCAAATAGCCAATTTCAACATCATTCGAGCTAGCATTATCCACGGTAATTGTGGACACCTTTTTTTCTATTCCCCACTCCTCAATGCATTTCTCCACCATTTTTCCCATCTCCTTACACTTGTGACTATGCATCACCACAAAGTTGATGATTCTTTTATGCAACTTCCAATTTTCATTAATAAAATGTGCAGTGAGACACAAATAATTCATATTTTGATTGGAAGTCCATGTATTAGTCGTGAGTACGATTCTAGAATTAATCTTTCCAAAATAATTCTTCAAAGAAGTTCTTTCACATAAAAACAACTTCATACAATCTTTTGCCACTGTGAAACGCGATACATGTTTGAAGAGAGGTTGTAACTCAGTAACATATTCACGAAATCCAACATGCTCAACCAAGGAAAAAGGTTGCTCATCAAAGATGATGAATCGAGCAAGCATGTGCCTACAACGTTCTTGATTAAATGACCATGTCGATAAGATGTTACCAGTACTAGGATCTCCTCCTGCCTTGCCAGCCATGACATTACATGGTGCAAAGAATTTCTGCCTCTTATCTACATTACGGGGAAACTTCTTGCATGTGGTCAAGTGCTTCCTCATTGCAGAAGTACCGTTAGCAACACGGTATTTAAGCATGGACCCATAATGAATGCACTTCATTTGATATATTTTTCCATCCTTATCACTGATTCTCGAATAATGATTCCAGCATTCAGATGTATATTTCTTATCATAAGGAAGATGAGAAGTAGGTACCTTATTTGTGGCACTCAAGGAAGGGGGTGTCTCTTCTTCAATTTCATCGCTAGAAAAGCCCAATTTCGTAATCAGAGTCATCTCTTCATGTCCCTCAACCTTCATTGATGTGTTATCTTGATACATTAACTTCGCACTACACAATAATAATAGAATATAAGTAGAAATTTCAAAACAGAATGTGAATTGAGTTACAGAATGTGCAGGCAGTTGCTAAAAACCAAATCAATACACAACTTTCCCCTCAAAGAAACGCTTGCAAGTATTGTAGACAATTAGCTTTTGCTAGATATTAATAATCTATGTATTTTGATAGATGATAACTCATGCGCAAGTGACACAAGCTAAAAGGAGTCCAATTTGATCATGCATATATCCATTATGCAGCACATTGTTAACCTTCTCCAATATTACCTCTACAATTAAGGACCAGTAATCCAAAAGAGCCACTTTGTATAAGAGAACAGAACATTCATTGTGCACACAAAGCACCGCATTCTATGTTGACTAAATTCACCCAGATCATAAAGCACCGTGCACACAAAGCACCCAGATCACATTCACCGAGAACAGAACAATCATCCTCAGCACGCCTCCATTATCATAAACAAGAAGAACAACATCGACGTGCTCTAAAAACATCGTGTTAAGAACAACATTGTCGCACTACAGGCAATGAGACGTTCCAGGTGATTCGCAATCATCATTAGACGCGCAAAGCGATCGACGTAGAGCGAGATTAGATGAGGACTGTACCTTGATTGATGTTGGGAAATGTTGAATTCAAGAGAAGGCAAATCGCGCGATGTTTCCAGAACAGGCACCCTCAGGCTTCGCGATAAACGAGTCCAGCGACTGGCGTCGAGCGGTGGCGGCGTGGCCTGCGGCGTCCGACAGTGGCCTCGAGGGCGAGCGGCATCAGCGATGGGCAGAGCGGCCTCAGCAACGGGCAGAGCATGGGAGAGATTAGCATTAAGCGGCGAGGGTTCGGGCGAGCTGCCTCGGCGACTAGCATCCAGCGTCGTCTGGTGGCGGTGGCCTTGAGGGTGAGCAGCGTTCGGTGGCAAGACTCAGAGTGGCGTCGGCGACGGGCAGAGGCAGAGCACGGTAGCGACTGGCATCGAGCGGCGAGGGTTCGTGCAAGCGGCGTCGGCGACTTGCGTCTATCGGCGTCCGGCGGCGAGAGTTTGAGCGGTGTCGGTGACGGGCAAAGGCAGAGCGCGGCGGTGATGGGCATTGGGCGGTGAGGGTTTGCGCGAGCAACGTTGGTGATTGGCGTCTAGTGGCGTCCGGCGGCGGCGGCGTTGAGGGCGAGCGGCGTCCAGCGGCGAGACTCAAGGGGGCGTTCGGCGGCGTGAGTTCCAGGTTTGAAATTTGAGATTCTGAATAGGGAGCGTCAAGTGAAGGAAGGGGGCGAGCAAGGGAGGGGGGCTCCTTTTGGAGCCCTAACCGGTTCTCGTTCCTGGGAAAAAGGAACCAGGAACTGGAACCGGTCTTTTAAGAACCGGGAACCGAACCGGAACCTCCGGTTCGGTTCTTTGGTTCCTAGTTCTAACCGGGAACCGCGCTCACCCCTAATATTAATTGATTAATACAATTCTTAGGTATTGAGGACTAGTTCAATGGACCCACTCGGGAACCAAACCGGACCGGTGGTCTAGTTCTCGAGCGGATTCATGGAATCAACGGCAATTTCTAATTCTAAATTTTTGAAATCGATCTTTAGTGGGCGATTCCTAGTTTCAAGGTGGGAACCACTCATTCGGACAATGCTCACCTCTACCAACTAGTAGTATAAATTCGACACTCTTCCTTGAAGAAAATCACGACAACTTATAAACTTCCAATTGAATCAACTTTGTAAGAGCTATGGTTTCTTTGATAGATGATTGAACTTAACTGTACTTTCCACAAATTTTTAAGTTATAGCACATGCATACATTCAGTTTCCCAACCACAAAATTGTACAATACATTCCTTTTACTATGATTCTTTAAGCTTCTTTTGCTAATTTACCCCAGATGCATATGCCATGATTCAAACTCTTGAATAAATGTATTCGATGTTTATTTGGCAAAATTTGTCACTATCTCACTTTGAATCTCCTATGGGTCACTGTGCTTGATTCTTCTCATAATCACCACAACACCTCAAATGATCTTCACAATTCTACCTTCTGAAGTATATTGACATCCAACTAAATATAGGGCACTCAAGAAAAATAGGTTATCCTTCAATTTTGGAACATGCCTCACTTCAAATAACGTTGTCGTGGTCCCATCATGCATTTTGATTTTGACATGTCCACAACCTACAACATCGCGTTCAGTGATTTTCCCTACCTGCACTTTGTTACTATTTGTGCACTGATGAGTACCAAACCAGTTCCTATATGGTGTAGCATGAAATGAACCACCATTAGCGATTGTAGCAATATTATTATATGACTCAATACTAATTCCCTTATCCTTTTCGTTTTTCAACTTTACACATTTCCTTCTAAAATACCCACTTTTGCTACAACTGTCAAACAACACCACAAGTACTACAATGACTATATTTGTTTAGATTGAAAGGACTTTTGCTAACATAAGCACTATGTTTTCCTCTTCCCGCCCCTAATTAAGTAGGAAGCATAGGTTCACTATATATATATATATTTTTTTTAACGAATGTTTTCACTCAGAATCAAATTGACGTGTTTAACAATTGATGAACCTTTGTCCATCCTTTAAGTGAAATAGATGTCACATCAAGTGACCTTGTTGATCGCAGAAGGCATCTCGTATATGTTCGATAAGGCCCCATAATGTTCTTCACTTTCACAATGTTAACGCGACATTACAAGCGAACAGTAGTAGAACAACCTCCAATGCTTGTTTGTCGAGCAATTCCTAATCAACTTTCTTCATCAACTCCGGCTTCTTCCAACACAGGAATAAGTGTTGATTTCTCTAATAAAGATAATCATAAGTCTGTATCTTCTTACACCGAAATTTTTCTGATCAGATCTATTGATTATATTTTACCTTCTTATGTTGCCATTGATTCACTTCAACTTACTCAAAGCCTGGTTTTGATATCAAATGTTGCAAAAAACAAGTGATCAAACCATAAAATTGATAGTAAAAAAACGAATACTAGATTTACGTGGTTTAGTTGATGTGGCCTACATCCATTGGGAGAGCTGCACAATATTCCAATAAAAATCAAGTGATATAACACAGATTACAACCACACTCAAGTCACTCAAATACTTTCTATATTTCTTAGCTCCCAATTATACCTAATAACTTAAATAATGTTTAACCTTCGCAATGCTTTACGAAATAATCTATCGGTCTCACAAAGGAATTAAGAAATTTTACCAGAAAGATTATTGGCTGTCCTATCAGATTGCTTCAAAATCTAATCTACAAAGAAATCGTCTTTTGTATACTATTCAAGAAGAAGACACTTGCTATTTATAGACAAGAATTAATTTTAAAACAAGAAGCGCCTTTTCAGGAAACTAGTCAAACTAGGAAGCCTACTCAAATTAAGAAAATTTATTTTTCAGCCTAACAATCAATTCTTAAATGCTCTAGTATCACCAAAATATTATTAATTAAGATAATGATCTCCGAACAGTTTTTCTCTGACATCATTGAGTTATTTCTTGTTTTTCGACACTTAAAACCTAATTTCTAGATATCCACAAATTTGAAATCGTAACATCTACTAAAGCATAAGTCCAATTCCTCAAATATTCATTAGCATCCATTAATTACATAGTCTAACATATATGATATCATCTGCTCTAAAATTTGTGTAAATCAACTCTTATGCAATCTTTCAAAAAAAATAAAATTTTATAACTATTTTTATGTTCTTACTAACTCCTCAAGTAGCGGTCATCAATAACGTCATTTTAAAATTAACCCATTCTAGAATTATTTACTCTTAATGCACCCAAGACACGGTATAAGATTTATATAGGGAAATGACACAAATGGTTCTTAAACTTTGGCTCAATATGAGATGTGGTCCTTTAACTTTTAATTTATTCAATGTGATGCTTGAACTTTAATTCAATGTGCAATGTGGTCCCTGAACTTTTAATTTGTTTGATGTGGTCCCGGAACATATACCAAGTTCTAGGGACCACATCGAAAAAATTAATAGTTTAAGGATGACATTATATATTAGGCCAAACTTTAGGAATCACATTAAATAAATTAAAAGTTCAAGACCCAAATTGCCAATTGAACCAAAGTTCTGGGATCATTACTGTCATTATTTTATTTATATACCAAAAGAGAGATTGTAGATACTTCCAATGGTAACAGTAACATAAAAATTTACTCCCTCGTATTCCTTACTGCTCCTTAAGATCACCGAGGAAAGAAATTGTCTACTGTGCATAAATTTCAAAGAAGAATATTAGAGGCAAACTAGTAATAAATGAACTTTCTGTGTGGCATTTGTGAAATCCTGAATTTTCAATTATGCTTTCCATTAAATTAATCGGGCCTTTCATTGACATGCCTATAGTGCTATTCTCAGAGCCGATCACTCGTGAGATAACTAGACTATCTGGGGAAGTCATTAAGAACTTTTAATGCAATAGATTTGAGGATTCGACTAAGAATCGACTACTCGACTGTGCTCATCTGCAAATATTATTTCGACACAGTAAGATCGATTAAAAATCAGAGATAGGTTGGTTCGACTAAGATGTGTAGTTAAACATGGGTGATTTCACTAAATTGCAAAATTCTTGTCAAGCGGCACTAGATTGATTTTTCTATCGTTTTGGTACCCGATGTCCGTATTTGAATCTTCAAGATTTTCACGACAACCGAGAGTCGCTAATGTGTCGAAGAGGTTCATTGTGGCTTGAAGAAAATCGACAACAGGTCATTTGTACTAAAAATTTCTGAAAGCTACCTTGTAATTTAGGTCACACTAAAATCGGGCCAGATTGAAATTAATCACGAAATTGAATCCGATTTCAGAAATTAAAAGTTCTATTATGTCACGAGTCATTTTAGGAATATTGACTCAGTCTTCGAAGATTTTTCTACAAGTTGGGGTTTTGATGGAAAAAGTCGATATAGGGCCGTTTTCAATCGGAAAATGCAAATGACCATTTTTGATTGCGAAATGGGGATGCAAGTGGGATATATTGGTGAAGAAAAATGCCAAGAGGATTGAGGGTTCGACAATTGAATTTTAAGAAGCCAAATCATGCCGATTCAAGAAGAATTTAATCCCAATTGAAGGAAATTCAATCAAAATTCGTGTGCCCCCATAGCCCATGATGTTTGGACCATTTCAAGGCTTCTAGAAGAAGCAATTGGTCTGGAAAATGGGTAGAGGAGGACAGTTGCATGGTGGGCCAAGGTGGAGTGGAGAAAGAGATGAGGAATGAGACATGGTGGCCCCCTCATTAGCCAAACCGGTCTCCCTCCTTCCTTCTTCCTCCCCATTGTCGGCCAGCCCCATTCTAGAGTGAGAGAGAGAGAGACCTTCAAGCCCTAAAAAACGGAGTTGCAGCCTCCCCTTGTCGTTGCAATCGCCCACCGAAGCCGGAGCCACCGTCACGTCATCGTTGTGCCTTCGCATACTCGCTGGCTCGTCGCGCGTTGTCGCCATCCCAGCTGTGCCATCTCGCCCCGCTCGTGCGTCCAGGAGCTCAGTAGGCCAGCTTAGGCCACCGTCCAGGCCTCCTTTGCCGCCATGAAGTGCCGCCACTGCTCGCTTGTACCCGCGACCAGCCCTGCTTCTTGTTTCAGCCCAAGCCAGCACCTCTCTCGGCCTTGACCAGCACCAACCAGAAGCAGAAGTCAGTGGGTCTCCAAGTCACTGTTTGGCCCGTTTTCAAGGCTTTCCCGACCCGTTTGGCGGTCCCACTTTGGAGTTTGTCGAGCTCCTTCGCGTCGCCATCGTTTTGATCCGAGCGGATCATTTAACAAGTGATTTTAACTCACTAATCCGTGCTTAGTAAGTTAATGACGTTTAAGGGTTGATTAGTTTAGACTAAGTATGGATTAGGTGGATAGTTAAATTAGATCAACAATTTAATTAATTGTTATTGCATGTTAGGTGGTTAGAGTAGTGTAATTAGAGCCTAGACAAGCTCTAGTATTTATCTAGAGTAGTTCGGAAATTTTCCAAGCCCGTCTTGGCTTTTAATTAGGCTTTACGAGCCTAAGTTGCTATTTTTGGCATTTAATAATTATTTTTCGTAATTATTTAATTAATGATTTATTTTCCGAAAATTAGACCGGGATAGCCGTTGACCGAAATTTTATGCTGATTGCAATTGTGTGATCTATTTATTTAATTGACTGTTATGCAATTTGAGTGTTGTTTGTAAATTTGGGAATTTATCCCAAATTTTATTTAAATTTAGTAATTAATTAGGAAATCACCGGGCGTTGGTTTACAGTGCCTAAAGTGGATTTGTGGACTGTTTAAATTTGTGGGATTTTCAAGTGGCAGAAAATTGTATTTTTGGCTAAGGCCGATCGTGTACCCATACACGATTATTTTTATCGGGGAAGATAAAAAGGGTGATTCGATTAGTATACTATAACAGTATATGAGGCAACTTCTGGCGAGCATATTTAGTATACTATACCAATTTATGAAGCAGCTTATGGCGAGCATATTTAGTATACTATATCAGTAAGTGAGGTAGTTTCTGGTGAGCTATACTATCTACTATCAGCTTGGAGTAAGCAGTCTTGATTATGATCGGACTTTATAGATAGTATTGTTTAAGATGATCAAGGAATGATCTCAATGACATGGAATTGACTGAGTTGATCTAGGGGGATGAATTGATTTGTGAAGTGAGTGATTGGATGGTTATTTGAACTGTATCGACTTGTAGGAAGGAATTGAGGCCAAGGTAAGTGATCTGACTCATGATTGTGTTTACTCAGCCCTTAGGGCGTATTTTCTTCCTAGTCGGGTCTTAGGGGTAGAACTTGCTGAGACGTCGTCTCACCCCGTTGTAGGATAACATTTCAGGTCCATAGATGACAGCTCCTCCCGAGCATTTTGGACAATTGAAGAAGATCACAGAACATAAGTACCACATTTCGATCCATGGGCACCCTTAAGGATTAGAGTATGAACTAGTGAAGTCCATAGTCTGGGTTGATGCGTTTCTAACCAAAAAGGTGCCCCATCAATACAGAGCATGGTGTGTCCTGTATCGTAATGGACAGAGAGAGGGCTCCATACTGGAATTTGTGATACCTCTATATGTGATGGAGGTTGATTTTGGAAAGGGCACTGCAGACCCTCTAGGTGGTTCAGTAGTAGATCCGGTGGACCCTGACCTTGAAGATCCAGGATCTCCTGTGTATTTAGCAGTAGGCTCTAGTTAGAGTGTGGAGGGAGATGACGAGGAGGACGGGGACCTGTAGTTGTTTGGAAAACCCCCTATGTTTTGTAGAAATTATAAATAGACCAGCTTGTATTATATATGACATGGTTTACTATGTGTGTGTATATATATGTATAAGTGTGGTTGTGTTTTTAGTTCGAAAATTTGTAGCCCTATTTTTCTATCCCATCGTATTATTGTTTGGGGATTATTTATTTGCTTTCGCATGCGCATTTAAAATGAATTGGTCGGCGATGTGTCATGGGATGTCGCTATTTAATCGACCGTAGAGGGATGGGCACGCGTTTAGAGGATTGGGGCGTGACAGCATTGGTCAAATAAATATTGGAAAGCTCATTCTTAACTTAAGAGGACTTTAGTGAAATTGTAAATGGATTGTTACTCAAGAATGGCTTCTTCAACTTAACTTTCGGCTACAATTGTTGAATTCATTTGGAAGATGCGGGAAGTTGATGGCGCCGATGACATGTGGATGTGTGGTAGGGACAGTTGTCGGGTATGCTGGTCGGTATGGGGGAGGAGAGGATGGGTTGGATTTGCCTTTGCAACAAAGTGACCAAGTTCTGCAACCTAGCATCGGTTTCCGTTGTGTTCCCGTATTTGGCCTTCTTTTGCTACTTGGCTCTTAACATCCCACCTGTCAACTAGCTCTCGTCTCGTCCCCTTAAGTGACTTCATAGTGTTTCTGTTAAAATATGTCTCGAGTTTGAGTCCAATGTGAAATTCCGAATATTCTGAATTGGATATGTTGTTGACGTTCGAAATTGAGCAAAGAAGATCCGAAGATCAACTTCCTAAATTTGAATCTGCGTTGGAGAGTCTGGCCGCTGAAATAGGAAAGTCCAACTTTGACTAGGACTTGGATTTGGTTTAAAATATATAGAGATATGTTTTGGATAGGAAACAGAATCCTATGAGAAGTTGGCAAAGGAATAAGGGTTTCTTTGTTGTGGCTATGGATGGAAGAGGGTTGATTGTGAAGAATTGGTCTTGAAGCGCCGTCTTGTCGTTGAGTGCTTGAGAGGGATTTTCTTTGTTGTGAATTACATCCAACAAAGATTTAGTGTTCAAGCCAATTAAATCTTGCGGTAAGATTTGCATGTAATTCCTTCGTAAGATTGAGAGATTATTTTTTGAGGAATTTTGGGGCTAAACACTGCGTGCGTTATTGAGTGTAATTAGGGCTTGGGAAACACCGAGAAAGTATTTAAGTGACTTGAGTGTGTAATCTCCTTGTATTGCTTGATCTATAGTGAAATTCACTACTGCTCTCCCTGTGGACGTAGGTCTTTACGACTGAACCATGTAAATCCAATGTCCGATTTATTTTCTTTTTCTGTTTATATTATTGTTCGATCGTTCGCCTTTTCGCAACAAGTGGTATCATAGCCAGGCTTGGCTAAGTTGAAGCGAATTGATGGCAACAGAAGAAGTAAAAGTGAGAATCGACAGATTTGATGGGAAGGATTTTAGTTTCTGGAAAATGCAGATTGAAGATTATCTTTACCAGATGAAACTGCACTTGCCCTTATCTAGGGGGAAACTAAAGACAATGAAGCAAGCTGATTGGGATTTGCTGGATAGACGAGCTATGGGTGTTATTCGATTGACGTTGGCTCGTAACGTCACGTTTAACATCTTAAAGGAGAAGACCACTGCTGATTTGATGCAAGCCCTATCAGATATGTACGAGAAGCCCTTTGCGATCAACAAGGTCTATTTGATGCGACGTCTGTTTAATTTGAAGATGAGTGAAGATGCGTCAGTTGCAGATCATATCAATGAATTTAATGTGATTATTAGTCAATTGAGTTCAGTTGAGATTGATTTTGAAGATGAGGTACGTGCTTTGATTTTGTTATCCTCATTGCCCGATAGTTGGAATGCTACTATACTGCTGTTAGTAATTCCTCTGGGTCAACAAGTTTGACGTTTGATGGGGTTCGAGATTTGATTCTGAGCGAGGACATTCGTAGAAAAGAATCTGGCGAACCTGTATCTGCTGTTTTAGTAGGTGAAAATAGAGGAAGATCTAGAACACGTGTGGGTAATAGTAGTACTAATATAAACAGGTGTAATTAGTCCAGGACTGGTAATGTTGTCTGTTGGAGCTGTGGCAAGAGGGGGTATCTTAGAAGGGATTGCTTTAAGCTATAGAATGAGAAAGGTAAGGGAAATATAGTTGATTCTGCAGATAATGTTGCAGCTGTAGTAGATAATACTGATTATGTCTTGTCCGTCACTGATTATTCATCTTTGGATGGATGGATTATGGATTCTGGTTGTTCTTTTCATGTCACACCAAATAGAAACTGGTTTACTACTTATCAATGCGTGGATAATAGTAATGTACAGTTGGGGAACAACAATGAATGCGATGTCATCGGTGTTGGCAATGTTAAAATCAGAATGCATGATGGTATCGTGAGGACATTGACTAGAGTGAGGCATATTCCAGATTTGAAAAAGAACTTAATTTCCTTGGGTGTCCTAGATTTAGCTGGTTGCAAGTATTCTTCAGAAGGTGGAGTTCTGAAGGTTGTTTGAGGTGCCCTGGTGATAATGAAAGGAATCAAGCACGGAGGCCTGTATAAACTTCAAGGTGAGACAATGACAGGTTTCACCCCAGAGATGTTGGATGCATTTGTTCGAGGGTCTATGGACTGCTCAAAGAAGACCTAGGTGTTTGTGCCAATGCACAAGTTTGATGCTGGTGTCAGGATCACGCGGTTGAGAGCTTTGATCGAGACTGAGACTGGTAAGTCGATCAAGCATGTGCAGATTGACAATAGCATGGAGTTCTGCTTGAAGCTGGCAAATAAATTCTGCATGAAAGAGAGCATAGTGAAACACCGCACTAGTGCCAGTAAATCACAACAATTTGCAGAATTGATGAGCAGAACATTACTATAAATGACCCGAAAAATTATCTCTAGTGTTGGTATTGCTAGGAGAATCCTAGTTGATGTACTTAGTACGATAAGCTGCTTGGTGAATAGATCCCCATCAACTGCTATTGAATGGCGGACTCCTGAAGAAGTGTGGTCAGGTAATGTTGTTGGTTATTCTATTATTAAAATGTTTGGCTGCCCGTGTTATTTTTGAGTAAGTGATGGTAAGCTCGATTGGAGGGTAAGGTGCATATTCCATGGCTATGCACAAGGTGAGCGGGGCGATCGGTTGTGGTGCCCAGAGATAAATTCACTTATTAATAGCAGAGAGGTTACCCTTGACAAGTCTCCGATACTTCTGGCTAGGAATGTTTGTGGTAGTGTTAATATGGATCTGGACGGTGTTCGGCTTGAGGTAGAATTGTGACCAGAAACTCCTGAGGTAGCCTATACGGGTACTAGCAAAGTAATTGACACAGATGGTGCTCGTAGCGAGGTGGAGCTTATAGAGCCAATAGTTGCTGTAACTGCTGATATTGACAAGGTATGTATTCGATTTCCTGACTGATATGGATGTAACAATGGTTTTGCTTTATCTGTGGTTAAGGAGGTTGTGTCGGAAAATCCTTGCGGAGCAGTTAAAAGTGCATGTGGAGTTGGTATTCTGATGAAATCCTCGGTTATGGTGAAGTTCAAGCAAAGCTTGGACTTGGATAATATCTGTGGCGGTTGAGCCCATCGGGGGCTATGAGAAAGTAGCGGCAAAGTTTGAATTTTTTGCGAAGCGATTGTGACTTGGCTCAAATGTCGAGCCAAGGTGGAGATTGTTAAAATATGTCTCGAGTTTGAGTCCAATGTAAAATTTCAAATATTCTGAATTGGATATGTTGTCGACGTTCGAAATTGAGCAAAGAAGATCCGAAGATCAACTTCCCAAATTTGAATCTGCGTTGGAGAGTCTGGCCGCTAAAATAGGAAAGTCCAACTTTGACTAGGACTTGGATTTTGTTTAAAATATACAAAGATATGTTTTGGATAGGAAACATAATCCTATGAGAAGTTGGCAAAGGAATAAGGGTTTCACTTATATATATATATATATATATAGACTTGTGGCCATGGATGGGAGAGGGTTGATCGTGAAGAATTGGTCTTGAAGCGCTGTCTTGTCTTCGAGTGCTTGAGAAGGATTTTCTTTGTCGTGAATTACATCCAACAAAGAATTAGTGTTCAAGCCAATTAAATCTTGTGGTAAGATTTTCATGTAATTCCTTCATGAGATTGAAAGATTAGTTTTTCAGGAATTTCGGGACTAAACATTGCGTGCGTTATTAAGTGTAATTGGGGTTTGGGAAACACCGAGAGAGTGTTTGAGTGACTTGAGTGTGTAATCTCCTTATACTGCTTGATCTAAAGTGAAATTCGCTGCTACTCTCCCTGTGGATGTAGGTTTTTACGACTGAACCACGTGAATCCGGTGTCCGATTTATTTTCTTTTTCTATCTATATTATTGTTCGATCGCTTGCCTTTTCGCAACAGCTTCGATGCAGCCCCAGGTTTTTTATGTCATGTCGTATGCAGGGAAGAGGGATATTGACTCTTGGTTTCTTCTGCTGATATTTTTTTGTCTTCCACCAGGGATCGCACTTAGTATGTATGATCGGGATAGCGGACCCAAGGCTATGGAGCCTTCTTTAGAGATGTATACATATTTTCTCATTTTGAGATGGAGGGAACATTAAGTCTATTGTCCTATATGTGATCATTCTTCTGGACGGGTAAGTATTATCTCTTGTATACTCACACCAGATAATTAACCGCTTCAGTTATCGCACTTGCAATCCAAAGATGGTTTATATTGTCCAGAATTCACTGAAAATTGCTTCCAGAAACGTCGCTAGCAAATCGTCATGAGTCCATGTGTAATTCATCTGCAAGTGGATAATTAATCTAATCAATCATAGACATATAGTGTCATTCACAGAACGGACATGGAAACTATTTTTTCATAGGATGGTCGACAGGATAAAAGCTTATCGTAAAATGATTCGCGATTAACCTTTTCTTGGTCACAGTCACGGGTTCTCTTTTCTCTAAGCATGCACGCCTCTTTTGCAGCTACCGTAACAGAACTAAAGTCTCGTTACTTTGACAATTATTTCTGCGCTAGTGCTATTCAATTGGAGAAATGAAGTCTAATTCAGTGTTGATGCGCGCCCTCAAATCACAACTCTGAACTCCTACTTCAAGCATTTCTCTTTCTCTTTCCATTTAGAAGCTATTTAACACATCTCTTGCAAACTTTAATTCAAACACTTCCGTTAAAAATTCAGCTGCACTTGTGTAGCCACACGGGAAAATATCTCTGTGCTTTCCAGAAATGAAAATTTCAGAAGGGGATGAGAGTTACAACTAAAAAGCAATGCATTCGTCTTCTTTTGGTGATATTCTTATTGATTGATGATCATATTATTGGTCCACGAAATGTAATTCAACTGGTCCCCATCGAAAAGTGCAAGATGCAAGCCAAGTGAACAAAGTCAATCAGAATACAGAAATAAGAACCCTTCTTAGGGGCAGAGTCATTGACTTTTGCCCGGGAGGGCATCTGTTACTAATTGTCTTCATTGCGTTTGGGTCATGTAGGTACACCAAAAAAGGAAAGAAAGAATTGGAAGGACAAGCGGAATGAGAGACCGTGTGCCTGGAATTCTCTCGCTAAAAGAAGACAGTTTAAAATAGAATTAAACTCTAATCAAGAATCCAATTTTGAAACAAGAACCTTTTGTATTGGATATTGTGCTGCTTTTGATGGAGAAAGGTCAGAAACATTCCATGTGGAGGTATGGTGAAGGTCAGGAACAGATACTTATAAATCCAGTCCTGAGGATAAGAGTTGTGGGTATAGAGAATCAAATTATCTCTGAATTCAAGCTAAAAGCTGCATGGCTAGATTTGCTTTTTGGACCAAGGTAGTAGCCTTTTTCTGGAAAATGTCAATTTTATTTTTCATCCGCCCATATCTAGCGTAGGCACATTCATGCGGTTCTTGCTAAGAAATGAAGGTCTTCATTTAATCATCTTATTCAAACTCTGCATCATAAAGGACCTCATTTAATCCTCTTATTCAGGATAATATGGCAAAAATTAATCTGATATAGTTCATTGCCAAGCAGGGTTTTGGTCCATGAAATGCAATGCAATCCAGAATTGCCGGAGGCGTACTTACCACTGAAATGAAACTAAAGCCCAGCAATATTGACTTCAACCCAAGTTGCTGCAAGCAAAATGTAATAAATTGCTGATAAATACCTGATTAGAAGCCATACATTGATATCTTCTCATAAATTTTCGACAGGTTCTTTTCTGCAGTTCATTATATATTACTCTCCTGTAAGCCCTCCACATATAAAATGATGATTTTTTAGTATGGGGAGCTTAATTATACATATGAGAGTGATAACTATTGTTACATGATTTTACCAAAAAAAAAAAAGGACAAATTTAAAAGAGAAGATTTGTGTGAGCCAAATTGACTGAAGGAGTTCCTACAATTATTGACATTCGAAATACCCCACTTATAAAGTCTGAATTGGCTTTGATCTGATCTCATATTCTTTTCCATTCCCTATAAATAGAGATGCAAATGCAAACAAAAAATTGAAGCATTGGACTTGAGTAGGAGAAGAAGAAGAGAGGCTCACATGGAGATAAGAGTCTCATTTGGTAGCCAAGGATGACTTGCCTGCTCCGAACTTGCTCCATTCGAGCTGAACTAAGTGTTCGAGTAGTTCGTCCCGGTATCAGGCAGTCTCCTTGGCTAGTCAGAAAGTCTCTAATCTTTCATGTCAGGCTTCTTCTTCCTTTTGAAGGCAACTACTCCTTGAAGATACAAATTTGTCTATTCTTTTTCTTCATCACATCACACTCCGAGAGGCATTGGAATGTTTTTTTTCTTTTTCTTTTTTGAGGAAGAGAGGCCTTACGTGACATGATGAGTCTGGTTGGTTGGCCAAGGATGACTTGCCTGCTTCGTGCAAGAGGCTTGAATTATGAACGCCATTGTCATTGATCATCTTGGCTTATTTGACGTGCTCTTCACATTTATGTTAGGTCTTCCTTTCTTCTTTAAAAGTGCGTACCTTCCTTGGGCCACAAGTGCGCTGGAAATCGGCATAAGGTCTGTGAAAGTTGCGAATGGCGGCTTATATTAACATAGAAAGCTGAAAAGGAAAGGAAAATGAAAATTGATTTTTGCAATTTTGCTATGGAAAGGAACATTCCAATTGTGCAGGTTTGATTATCGAAACCATTTTGAGATGGACATTTTGAAAAGAAAATGACATATTTGTAAATAGGGACTGAATGATGATTAATGTAAAAGTGCAAAATGATCTCCACTGAGGGCAAAACTCGTACATATATGTGGTACGTAAGTGATCATTAGGTGAAATGTGAGGTGTATGCTTTTGGTAGATATTTTTTTTGAAAAAATTAGTAAAAAGAAAAAAGTGGCAAAATGCTTGTGAGTGTATGTAATTCAACTGGTTCCCATTGAAAAGTGCAAGATGCAAGCCAAGTGAACAAAGTCAATCAGCATACAGAAATAAGAACCCTTCTTAGTGGCAGTGTCATTGACTTTTGCCCCGGAGGGCATCTGTTACTAGTTATCTCCATTGCATTTGGATCATGTAGGTACACCAAAAAAGGAAAGAAAGAATTTGAAGGACAAGCGGAATGAGAGACCGTGTGCCTGGAATTCTCTCGCTAAAAGAAGACAGTTTAAAATTGAATTCAACTCTAAACAAGAATGCAATTTTGAAATAAGAACCTTTTGTATTAGATATCGTGCTGCTTTTGATGGAGAAAGGTCAGAAACATTCCCTGTGGAGGTATGGTGAAGGTCAGGAACAGATACCAATAAATTCAGTCCCGAGGATAAGAGTTGTGGGCATAGAGAATTAAATTATCTCTCAAGCTAAAAGCTGCATGGCTAGCTTTGCTTTTTGGACCAAAGCATTACCCTTTTCCGGAAAATGTCAATTTTTTATTTCATCCGCTCACATCTAGCGTAGGCACGTTCATCCGGTTCTTGCTAAGAAATGAAGGACCTCATCATTTAATCATCTTATCAATCTGCATAAAAAAGGACCTCATTTTATCCTCTTAATCAGGATAATATGACAAAATCATCTGATAAAGTTCACTGCCAAGCAGGGTTTTGGTCCATGAAATGCAATGCAATCCAGAAATGCAATGCAATCCAGAATTGCACGAAGCATACTTATGACTGAAATGCAACTAAAGCCCGGGAATATTGACTTCAACCCAAGTTGCCGCGAGCACAATTCAATTAATTGAAGTTGATGAATACCTGATTAAGAGTCATCCATCGATGTCTTATAAATTTTTGACGGGATCTTTTGTGCAATTCAGCGTACATTACACGCTTGTAAGCCCTCTGCCTATAAACTAATGATTTTTTAGGGTGGGGAGCTTAATTATACCAATGAGAGTGATAACTATTGTTACATGCTTTCCCAAAAGAGTACGACAAATTAAAAAGAGAAAATTTGTACGAGGCAAACTGACTGGGAAAAATACCAAAAAAGTCATAAACCTTTTATATTAGTACTAATTCAGTTATAAACTTTTCAATTGGACCAATTTAGTCTTAAACCTTTCACATTGGTTCTAATTCAGTCCAACCGGCTAATTTAAGTCGTGCTGACATGGTAGCCAGTGATCTTATGTGGCGCCATGTGGATAAATTTTATAATATTTTATTTTTTCAGATTTTTTAAATTATTATTATTATTTTCCCTTTTTCCTTTCTCTTTACCCCTTGGCCAACAAGGTCACCGGCTAACCATCACTGGACATAGGCTATGTGACATCCCGAAATTTGATCCATGTATTCGAATATATGAAATGGTGATTTCATCAACACGCTTATGGTTATTTTACTTGGAACTGATCACTCACGAGTTAATTAATCTATTAGGTGAGGCCGTTAAGGGATATAACCACGATAGACTAGAGAATTCGATTAGAAATCAACTGCTCGACCATAATAATCCGCAAGAGTCAATATGACACCGTTATAAATTGATTAGTGAACGGATATAAGTCGATTCGATGGAAGTACGTAGTCGAATTGCGGGTGGTTACGCATGATTACGACATTCGCGTTGAACGGCAATAAACTGATTTTCTATCAATATTATATTCGGGACACGTAATTGAACCCTCATGATTTTATGACAATCGAGGGTTGTATACAATTCGAAGATGCACAAACATGGATCGAAAATTATCGATCATGGGTCAAATGCGCTAAAATCCATAAAAGCTATCCGGTAGATTGGGTCGTACTAAAGTCGCATTCGGTCGATTTTAACCACGAAATTTAATTCGGTTTCGGGAATCGAACGTTCGAGTGTGTCACGATTTATGTATTGGATGTCATCTCATCTTTCGGTGAATTTTCAATGAGTTTGAGATTTTGAGGAAAAATGAATTTCGGACAAAAAGAAAAAGAAAATGAAATTCGGATGGGTAGAGAAACTGGGTTTTTCTATTCCAAAAAGGGTTTAATTGTGGGAAATTAGAGGTAAACTTTGATTGATGGAGTGAAGATGAAGCATAGAGACTTTTGGGGCATTCACAATGATGAATTAGATATTTTTCCTAAGTTTTTGATTGGTTGTTCCATTGACTTCTTTATTCTCTCTCTCCCATTCTTCACCCTCTCTCTTTCTCACGCACGCAAGCCCCTCCCTCTGCTGATTTTCTTCTGCCCATTCCCCTTCACCTCAGCTTCTTCATCAACCAACATACACCAACTCCAGCTCTGTCCCTTCTTGCCGCATCATCCAACAGCACCATCATACACCATCATCACCACACATCTTCACCGCCAGCACCCTCACGCCCGTAACTCCCCAGCTCCGCCTCGTCACGGCCGCCGCAGCTCCAGCACTGCCAGCCGCCAGCTGCACCTCACGCCTTCACCCCCACTCCCTGCTGCTGACCACCCTCACTTCTCCCATTTCCTCCGCCACCTTCATCACTTCATCCCACCTTCATCACCCCATCATCCGCCATCTTCACCGAGCAGCTCCATCACCACCTTTACGCCACCGCAACACCACCACAGCAGCAGCCCCACACGCCCATCAACCCGTTGCTGCCACTACCGCCAGCATCACCTTCTTGCCGCACTGTCCAGCAGCACCTCCAATGGCCACCAGCACCCGTGCCGTCTGCCAGCAGCCACCGAGACCAGCCCCAAGCCTAGCCAAGCCCCCCTTTGGCCGCGAGCTCCACCTTGCCGAACCACCGCCGTAAAGTCTCCATTCAAGCCGTGGTTGTCTCGTGTTTTCGTCGCTGTCGCGTTGCTGTTGCCGCGAGCCCGCCGCCGACGAAAACCGTGAGTTAACTCCTTAATCGTTGATTAGGCCCTTAATTACGCTTAGGGGTGATTAGATTAGCACTGATAGCGTTTGGTGTTAATTAAGCTTGGTTTAGTTTAATTTAGATTAAGAATGGTTTAGATCAATTTTAATTACGATTAGTTTAAGTAATTATGATTAGGTTAATTAATCACGGTTAGGTTAATTGATTTGGTTTAGTTTAATTAATTGTAATTTACTTAATTTAATTATTATTTATTTAATTAATCACAATTAGCGTAATTAGTGATGGATTAGTCGTTATGTGGAATTTTACTCTCGTTTTCTTGGATGAAATTATGCGTGATTTCGATTGTTTGCACGTACAATATTATGTGAATGGTTGTTCTATGATAATTGTCTATTATTATGGCAAAAGATGGTTTTATGGGCAATTAAATAGAAAAACAATGAGGTGTTGGGTTTGGACACCAATTTTTATGTGCTCAATAAAACCATGGGATTTTAAAATAGAAGCGTGCAAAGTTTGATGAGTTGATTTCAAATACATGACCCCGTACGAATTTCTTTCCAAAAGTTTTGAAGAAAAAAAAAGGAATTGCCCAAGATTGTTTTCAAAAAGGGTGGTTGGGTAAGAAAATAGAAAAGAAAAATAAGGTGTCGGGTTTGGGTGCCAAATTTTATGTGCTTAATAAAACAAGGAGGTTTTAAAGTAGAAGTGTGCAAAGTTTGACGAGTTGATTTTAAGTATGGGACCATGTACAAATTTATTTCAGAGAGTTTTAAAGAAAAAAAAAAGAGTTAGCCAAGTTTATTATTTGTAAAGGGATTTTGGTGTTCTTGGCTAAATAACGGTAATAAAAGGTTGGCTTGATCGATGATGTGCTTGAGTGGTCACATAATTGAACTCGTCACCCAATGGGAGTTTGGGGATGATGCCTGATTTTATTGGATGCCTGGTGGGGGTCTGGAAGCCGAGTCGCGGTTGATGCCGGATTGATGCTCCTTTATGGAATGTCGTCTAGGCGGGGGTTTCTAGACATTGCCGTGCCCAATGGGGCGGGACGATGCCCGGTTATGTCGGAAGACCGCCGACACTTGTGTTGGCCGTGGCTTAAAGGGTCGTAATAATTGGAACACGTGTGTCGACAATGCACGTGAAATTCTCGTGTGTGTTCTGATTATTATTTATGCACATTACTCTGTTATTATTGTACGAGACGTGCTAATGTGCAAGGACGTGCCGAGGCAAGGTGAGTTTATGATTGGTGTGTGCTTAGGCCTCATTCGAGGCGAATTCGCATCCTAGTTGAGACTTAGGGATTTTGACTTGCTAATATTTTATCTCACCCGGTCGTGGTTAAACATTTTCAGGTCCGTAAGATGGAGATCTGCTCGGTCCGTTTCGAGGTTCCATGGGATATGGAGGTAGAGACTACCCTCTATCCTATCCTCGGGACCAATCGATGCTGTGAGTTAGTAGTGACTACGGTTTGGGTAGACGAAAGTTTCGTGAATGTGGTGCCCCACCACTTCAAGGCTTAGTCTATTACAGAATCGAACGGGGGTTGGGAGGGACCCATGCATGGTTTTGATGGGCCGCTTGTAGGAAGCGATGTTGAGCAAGACACCGACCTATGGATATAGACATCCCGGACGGTATCGTGATAGATCCAGATATCGAGCCAGAAGGGCTCGGGGAGCCATGCTCACCTGGTGACTTGCCTGACTTCTTGGCTGGGCCTAGATATGGGTATTAGAACAGAGGTTGTTGGAGCTTGTGGTACTTGTATAGTTGGAAGTTAGCTCTGACCTGGACCCTTTTGTAAGTAGGTCGCGCAGGAGTTCACTTTTTTAGTAGGCTTGTTGTCACGCCCCGAACCTCGAGTGCGCCAACATCCAACCATGGTCATTCAAATATGCGACGTTCCCAGGCACTCGTCGCTAATCCATTCATTTTAAATGCACATGCGGAAGCATATTATAAAAGTCCTGACAATGAAATACGGGATAGAAAAGCATGAAGCAATTCCACAACATAACACTTTCATAAATCAATGGAGTTACAAACGAAGGCCTACAGCCAAAAGTCTACAAAAGACCGGCTCTTAAAAAGGAACTGTCCTACGACCTACAAGTCGGACACGTTCTCCAATCCTCATGACTTCACCTCTGCAACTCCTCAAGGCCAACCAAAGCTATCTGGCTACTCTATCCACTAGGGACCTGAAAATGTTGGCCCACAATGGATTGAGACATTGTCTTAGCAAGTTCAACCCCCTAAACCCCTATTAGAAAGAAAATACACCCAAGAGTGGCCTAACCACACCACATAGAGGACTTACCTCGCCTAAGTTCCTTCCTGCAGGTTAGCACAATTCAAATCACTCAATCACATTCATATCACTCAAGCATATACGGTAATAGAATTCAAACAATTCAATTACTTGGATCGACTAAGCGATCAATTGACTCAGTCAATTACATGTCATTAAGGTCATCACACAGTCATTCTGACTATTCATTCTTGACCCTCAAACACGGCCCTACAAGCGAATCTAAATTTAGTGGTAATCACGGCCCCACCAAGCAACTTTCTTAGATTTAGTGGCTTTACGGCCCCACTCGACACTTTCAAAATTTAATGGCTTTACGGTCCTACACGACCCTTTCAAACTTTAATGGCTTTACGGTCCCACTCGACCCTTTCCATATTTTTCATAACCCACACTCAATTTATAATATCCAACCATCAATTTCAAAATCCGAATACACAGCAGCAATCAGCACGAAATTCTGAGAAAATAAGGCCCCGAAATAATTTTTGGAATTTATTAAATAATTATTTTTATTAATTTCTAACAGTAGTATATTATTAAATTAATAAAAAATTTCGAAATATTTAATTAAATCAAAAGTAAAACATTTATGTCTAATCATGGGTTATTCTAATATAAACAACCATTTAACCCTAACTAAACATACTTTAATTTAATCACACCCCCTAATCTAATCCACATTTAATTAAATCTATCTACCAACCTAATCTCAATCAACCTAAGCTAAACACACTTAAGGCATCATTAACCCTCTAATCAAGATTTAGTGAGCCGGAACCGCTTTCTGATGAGTCTCCGGCGAAGAGCATGGCGAGGTAGTCGACAAATCTACACGAAGCAACACCAAAAGAGAATCGAAAGGCGTCCAAAATGGGCCTTGAAGATCCGGCTAGGGCTGGAACTCCGGTTGCTAATCTTGCTAGACAAAGCTGCGTCGGTTGCTCGAAAACGGTAATGGAGGAGCGGTGAAGGCAGCAGTTGGTTAGGTGGGTTGAGGCGGCGGTTCCGGTGAAGCTAGCTGGCCCGATGGTGGTTGGCGAACGGCAAGCAGCGGCTGAGAGACGAAGGACGACGGAGTTGTAGGGAATGACGGCCAGGGACACTGCTGCGGAGGAGAAGAGGCGAGCGGGTGCGCGGACAAGCAGTGATGGCGAAGACATTGGCGACGAATGGTGACGTCGAGCGGCGAGGGAGGCGGACAAGGGCGGTGTCGGGCTAGCGGCAACCGGTTGGTTTCTCTCTCTCCCTCCTCCCATTTCGAATTCCAAGGGGCCAAGCTTAAAGATGATGGAGATTGGTTGATAGAAAGTCCCACCTTTCCAGAGCCAATCCCCACCATCCACTTGTCAAGATCTCCTTCAATTTGGCCCAACCACCATGACATCACCTGATGTCATCTTCCACTAACTCAACCTTCCACAACATCTTCCAATAGGTGCAATTTCATTTTCCGCCGAGGCATAAAGATCTTGTACATTAATTTCTTCAATTTTATTCAATTCTCTTCTAATTGAACCAAATTGAAGTCCATAAAATTAATCCAATGTCACCACACTTCAATTCACATCATCACTTGTCCATAGAACCAACTTAAGTCCCAAAAGCATGACCAAAAGCGGGCCAAATAATTTCTCGAGCCAAATTAGCCGTACTTTGATTAACTTGCTGAAAAACTTTGATTGCATGAAAAATCTTCCGAAGATCAGTCAGTGATCCTAAAATGGTTTGTGATACACTAGGACTTCCAATTTTTGAATTCGCTTTCAATTTCACGGTTAATTTCACTTTGGCACAATATTAGCGCGTCCTGATCTACTGGATAGCTTTTAGAAATTTTTATGCATTTAACCTGTGGTTGATCAATTCAAGCCACAATGTACATCTTTGACACATTGGCGACTCTCGGTTGTCGGGGTAATCTCAAGGTTTCAAATATGGACACAGGGTACCCAAATGACAGAAAAGCCAGTCTAGTGCCAATCGACAAGAATTGTGCAATCTGGTGGAATCACCCACACTTGATCACATGCCTCTGTCAAGTCGACCTATCTCCGGTTTTTAATCGATTTTTAATTGTGCCGTAATGACCCTTGCAGATTAGCTCGGTCAAAGGTCGCTTCTTGGTTAAATTCTCAAGTCTGATGCATTAGAATCTCTTAATGGCTTCACCTGATAGATTAGTTTTCACATGAGTGGCCGACTCAAGGAAAAGAACTATATGCGTGCCAACGAAATGCCCGTCTCAATTTATTGAAAATAAAATTGGAAAATCGGGATGTCACACTTGTATATATGAACTCTTATGGTTAACCTGTTATTAAATAAATCACAGTTTGTGAAAAATTGTCGTGGTGCTTTTACTATCGTTACTATTATTGATTGACTGGGTATTTAATTTAATTCATTTCCACATGCGTATAATCAAGAGGTAAAAAGAATGGGTCAGCGATGCGTCCTAGGACGTCACACTTTTAATCGACCGCTGAGGGATGTTCTTGTACTCGGGGTTCGGGGCGTGACAGGCTGGTTGGGGCAAGGTCCCCGCATCCTCGTCAGCCATAGGCGAGGGCGTTAGCCCTCGGCCAAATCTAGGTGAGGGCCAAAACCCTCGCTTGTTGGCTGGCAAAGGATCTATGCCCTCGTCAACAATAGGAGAGGCTATGATGGCCCTCGCTAGCCAAGGGCAAGGGCCTCCGCACCTTTGTCAGCCACAGGTGAGGGCGCGAAGGCGCACACTCGTGGCAGGTGAGAGCTACGGCGCCTCAAGCGAGGCCGTCATAGCCCTCGCTTGGATTTGGGTGAGGGCCACCGAACTCTCATTTGCCACGAGTGAGGGCCACTGCACCCTCGCCTGTGGCCGATGAGGGTGTAGAGGCCCTCACCTAGATTTGGGTGGGGGTTGATGCCCTTGCTTGTGGCTGATGAGGGCGCGGCGGCCCTCGCTAGTGGTTGGTGAGGGTGTGGGGGCCCTTGCGCTGACCAGCCTATGGCTGGCGATGGTCGGCCGGTGACCTTGCTGGTCAAGGGGTAAGGAGAAAGGAAAAAGAAAGAGAAAGAATAGAGAAAAAAAGGAAAAAAATAATTTAAAAATCTGAAAAAATATAAAAAATTATAAAATCTATCCACGTGGCACCACATAAGACCGCTAGTGGCCACGTCGGCATTTACAACTTAAATTAGCCAGATGTATTGAATTGGTACCAATGTGAAAATGTTTAAGACTAAATTGGTCAAATTGAAAAGTTTATGATTGAATTTGTACTAATGCAAAAGGTTTATGACTTTGTTGATACTTTTCTCCAGACTGACTCAAGGAGGTCCTACAAATATTGACATTCCAAACTCCCCACTAATAAAAGTCTGAATTGGCTTCGATCTGATCTCATATTGGCTTCCATTCCCTATAAATAGAGATATAAATGCAACCAAAAAATTGAAGTATTGGACTTGAGTAGGAGAAGAAGAGAGGCTAACATGAAGATAAGAGTCTCATTTGGTAGCCAAGGATGACTTGCCTGCTCCAAACTTGCTCTATTCGAGCTGAGCTAAGTGTTCGAGTAGTTTGTCTTGGCATCGGGCAGTCTCCTTGGCTAGTCAGAAAGTCTCTGATCTTTCATGTCGGGCTTCTTCTTCCTTCTGAAAGTAACTGCTCCTTGAAGATACAAATTTGTCGTTCTTTTTCTTCATCACATCACACTCCGAGAGGCATTGGAATGTGTTTGTGAGGAAGAGGGGCCTTACACGACATGATAAGTCTGGTTTGTTAGCCAAGGATGACTTGCCTGTTTCATACAAGAGGCTTCGATTATGATCGCCGTTCTCATCGATTGATGCGCACGATTGCATGGTCACCAGGCAGGTCATCCTGGTTTATGTGACATGCTCTTCACGTTCATGATAGGCCTTCTCTTCTTCTTTCAAAGCACCTACCTTCCTTGGGCCACAGTTGCATTGGAAGTCAGCAAAAGGTGGTCCGTGAAAATTGCAAATGGCAGCTTATATTAACATAAAAAGCGGAAAAGCAAAGGAAAAATGAAAATTGATTTTCGTGGTTTTGCTATAGATAAGGAACACTCCAATTGTGCAGGTTTGATTATCGAAACCATCTGAATTTGAGGGAATACTTTGACGCATGGCTATGTGCGGGTGATGAATAAGTCGAGAATGTGTGACTACATGCAGTTTCCATGATGCATGCAAATCGACAGTTTTTCACCGATGAGTTGGGACATTCAATCACTTTCCGGGTGCTATACACTCCCATTTTGGATTTTGCCCGCACACACTTGAAGTGAACATTTTAAGTGCCATGCAGTGATGCGAAGTTTAGGATTATGAGATGGACATTTTGAAAAGAAAATAACATTTTCATAAATAGGGATCCAATGATAATTAATGTAAAAGTGCAAAATGATCTCCACCGAAGGCAAATTTAAAAATCTATATGGTACATAAGTGATCAATAGGTCAAATGTGAGGTATGCTTTTAGTATTTAGCTGCACTTGTGTAGCTACACGTGAAAATATCTCTGTGCTTTCCAGAAATGAAAACTTTAGAAGGGAATGAGAGCTACAACTGTTGAAAGCAATGCTTCGTCTTCTTTTGGTGGTATTCTTATCGATTGATGATGATATTATTGGTCCATGACATGTAATTCAACTGGTCCCCATTGAAAAGTACAAGATGTAAGCCAAGTGAACAAAGTCTATCAGCACACAGAAATAAGAACCCTTCTTAGTGGCAGAGTCATTGACTTTTGCCCTGGAGGGCATCCTGGAGGGCATCTTTTACTAGTTGTTGTCTCCATTGCATTTGGATCACGTAGGTACACCAAAAAAGGAAAGAAAGAATTTGAAGGATAAGCGGAATGAGAGATCGTGCGCCTGGAATTCTCTCGCTAACAGAAAATAGCTTAAAATAGAATCTAACTCCAATCAGGAATCCAATTTTGAAACAGGAACCTTCTGTATTAGATATTGTGCTGCTTTTGATGGAGAAAGGTCAGAAACATTCCATGTGGAGGAATGGTGAAGGTCAGGCACAGATACCCATAAATCCAGTCCTGAGGATAAGAGTTGTGGGTATAGAGAATCAAATTATCTCTGAATTCAATCTAAAAGTGCATGGCTAGCTTTCCTTTTTGGACCAAAGTAGTAGCCTTAATCTAAAATTTTATTTTTCATCCGCCCATATCTAGCGTAGGCACATTCATGCGGTTCTTGCTAAAAAATGAAGGACTTCATTTAATCATCTTATTCAAACTCTGCATCACAAAGAACCTCATTTAATCCTCTTATTCAGGATAATATGTAAAAAATTCATCTGATATAGTTCATTGCCAAGCAGGGTTTTGGTCCATCAAATGCAATGCAATCCAGAACCGGAGGCGTACTTAACACTGAAATGAAACTAAAGCCCAGCAATATTGACTTCAACCCAAGTTGCCGAAAGCAAAATGTAATAAATTGCTGATAAATACCTGATTAAGAGCCATACATTGATATCTTCTCATAAATTTTCGACAGGCACTTTTCCGCAGTTCAGTAAATATTAGTCAGCTATAAGCCATCCACATATAAAATGATGATTTTTTTTAGTATGGGGAGCTTAATTATACATATGAGAGTGATAACTATTGTTAGATGATTTTACCCAAAAAAAAAAAGGACAAATTTAAAAGAGAAGATTTGTGTGAGCCAAATTGACTAAAGGAGTTCCTACAATTATTGACATTCGAAATACCCCACTTATATAGTTTGAATTGGCTTTGATCTGATCTCATATTCTCTTCCATTCCCTATAAATAGAGATGCAAATGCAAACAAAAAATTGAAGCATTGGACTTGAGTAGGAGAAGAAGAAGAGAGGCTCACATGGAGATAAGAGTCTCATTTGGTAGCCAAGGATGACTTGCCTGCTCCGAACTTGCTCCATTCGAGCTGAACTAAGTGTTCGAGTAGTTCGTCCCGGTATCAGGCAGTCTCCTTGGCTAGTCAGAAAGTCTCTAATCTTTCATGTCAGGCTTCTTCTTCCTTTTGAAGGCAACTACTCCTTGAAGATACAAATTTGTCTATTCTTTTTCTTCATCACATCACACTCCGAGAGGCATTGGAATGTTTTTTTCTTTTTCTTTTTGAGGAAGAGAGGCCTTACGTGACATGATGAGTCTGGTTGGTTGGCCAAGGATGACTTGCTTGCTTCGTGCAAGAGGCTTCAATTATGAACGCCATTGTCATTGATCATCTTGGCTTATTTGACGTGCTCTTCACATTTATGTTAGGTCTTCCTTTCTTCTTTAAAAGTGCGTACCTTCCTTGGGCCACAAGTGCGCTGGAAATCGGCATAAGGTCTGTGAAAGTTGCGAATGGCGGCTTATATTAACATAGAAAGCTGAAAAGGAAAGGAAAATGAAAATTGATTTTTGCAAAATGGTTGTGAGTGTATGTGTGTACTCAAGAATTTGTATCTTCATTGATCCTAATCTCATCGCTCCACTCTCTTGATGATATGGTGCTTGAATTCATTGTCATAGTTCACAGGATCATACTAGTGATCCATGCCTAATTGATCGTATATGTGATTGGTAAAATCCACGTGAATAGGATATGCTGCTAGTGTAAACGTGAAATTTCCTGTGAGACATTGGTTGATAACTTTCGTGGAAACGCATTCGTAGTGAATTTGGAACTCTAAAAGAAAAACATTTGGGTAATGACAATGTTGCCATGTCCATGAGTGGAATAGATGCTAAATTTGGTTTAAGGGCATGTGTTTGACACTAAAAATATGATTAACTTTTCGATTATCGTCAAATGGCAAGTTTAGTAAGTGAGAGCAAGTTTGTTATCATCAATGAACAAAGCAGTCAATGACTTAAAGAAAATCGATAACTCGCTAGTAAGTTAATGGCTTAAAAATAAAAAATCGATAATTCACTAATAAAGTCATTGACCGCCAACATCACAGAAGTTATAGGCGAGGTCCTTCACCAGTAAACAAGTGTCATTGACAACAAACTATTGTAGATTTTGCCAGGTGTTGGAGCTTGAGAAAAAAAGAAAAAAGGATGGATCGATGCAATCACATGATTGCCTGTTGGTTATCCCTATGATCTCGGAACGGGTGATTCCTTGTGAAGAACGACTATTTGATTATAAAGGATTGTACGTAGGATCGTGATTGCTTATCAATAACAGTAAATAGTACAAAATTCAAAACCATTTGTAAATACCTGCTGCTGCTGGTAGGACATAGGTACCTACATGGTAATCTTTATAGATGTTCGCTCAACCAATGACAAAATGCCTGATATTGCAATATATTCTCATCTTTAAGCTTTGCACATTTACCTTTCCAGTACTTTTAAAATTTTTTTTACCAGGGACTTTCTTGCAATCTTTAATTCTAGTACTTGCATTTTTCAATTCCTTTACTTTTTCAGCTTCAACTATTCACTTTCCCATCCAAAATCAACATAAATAGTTTGTTTTTTACCCTTAAAAACCTGGAATTTCTTACAAATTATTAGATTTTCACTTTTTGGTGAAACATCACATTTTAGAGTGAGATAATAGACCAATTAGGAGCAACGTTGGTTATACACATATTTATATATATATATATATTCAAGTTAAGTTTAATTCAAAATAATCTAAATTCAATATGTAACTGCGCTTCAAGCTTAAAGGATTTGGCAATTTAGATCATATACTTCATTCCATTTTTTAAGCATTGGCCAAGTAACGATATCCAATTTAAACAATTGTTTAACATCATCTCTCTTGATGATTCTCTAATCGGCAATTCTATTTTTCAATAGAAAAAAAGAAGAATTTTTTCCGTATTGATAAATTATTCAAAGAGTTTATAAGTGTCAAAAAGCTATTGGCAAAAAGTATTAACTTTATCTCATTCCTGAATAACATATTGGTAATTGCTGAAACAAGTTTTAAAGTTTCCGTTTTTTTAGTCAATTTTAGACTTGAAAGTTTTAGTTTGGTCAACAGAAGACTTGTCTAAGAAGTTCCAATCAAATCATGTGCTTACCACCAGTAAAATTGAAGCATGGGAAATCCGACGTGGCTTCCATGTGGAATATTTGGTTACTTGCCATGTGCCATTTCCAATTGTTGGATTCCATCAGAAGTGAGCTTGAGACTTGATTGAGGCTTTTTTGAAACCTTAAATTCTCATTTGACAAAAATAAAAGCTTAAGTTCTCAATCAACCAATAGCTGAAACGTTTAGTCTTGTTTCTACATTATTTCGAAAAATTGCTAATTTGAAAGATAATTTCATAACAGTGTTAGTAAGTATTCTTTTCAGTAATTTAGATTTTATTCACAACAAATCACAAAGCAGGTCAAGCAAACGTGCTACAAGGTCGATACAATTATCAATCTAAGAGACCCAATCATCAATTCTGCGGTAGCAACACATAGTTTTCTGCCTTCTGTAGATACCTTTCTTTGCACATTGAAAAAATGCAAATTATCTCTATTCCTCGCACTCCAAAAAAGGAGTTAAGGAAGAGCTGACAACAAAAGAGGAGTTAACAACTATTCCTCGTACTCCAATTATGGTAAAGAAAAACACACTAAGAGAACTTTAACAACAAACGGGGGAATGCCTTTCCTTTAAAAACAGATCAAGCCTAGGTAACTTTTATCTCCCAATCTCTAGGAGCTCTATCAACAGGATAAAGTTGCAAAATGACCCTCCAAACTTGGAAGGAGAGAATATAAAATAAAAATACACTCTAAGAAAACTTAAAAAACAAGTTGGGTCCCGATTGGTTCTTAAGAGAACTTGAAAAACCAGTCGTAGTTGACTAGGGGTGTGAATGGACTGGCCCAGTTCGAGTCACAATTGATACCCGACCCGATCTAGATATGAAAGGTATAGGTTTGTTTTGTAACCCAACTCCAAATCTGACCCCTGGAGAATCGGAACTAAAAAAACAAGTTGGGTCGGCATTTTTAATTTTTCTATTTAGGATTGCATATCGTCCTTGATTGTCTCGATCCAAACTTTAATAAGGTTAATGCATGCTTAGCTGCGCACATGTACGGATTTACTATGACGCCTGAGCTAATATGAAATGATTTATGAAAAATAACTCCACTATCTTCCCCCCTCCTATTAGTATGGAAAAAAAAAGGACAACGTGTTTTCACCATAAGCTTTACACAGACCATCAAAGCATACACTTTCCAGGAACCATCTTATCTCAGTGATATCGGGCGAACTCATCCCTAAGAGGTTGTAAAGAGGGATGATACTTCTGTTAGGGTTTTGTATTTAAAACTAAATTTAAATCGAGGACCAAACTCTCTCTTGCTCCACCTTAGTTTCCTTGTGGTTAGTAACCTATAAAGGATTTTTATTTGGTTTTAGGGAGAAATTCAGAGAGAGAAAAAGCATGTTGGGCCACAAGGGCGAAAAAATGGATCGAAATGATTTAGGCTATTAAACATTAATGGTCAAGGACAAAATTGGTTATATCATGCATGGCATAATACAATGCTGATCTCATGTATAATGCAAGATTGGTGGGTGAAATTTAAGGCCGAAAAATCAATTAGGTAGAAATCAGTATCCGTTCAAAGCACTGATAAGTTAGAAAGTATTTGTTGACCGGTGATAATTATAATGGCTTGTGGATTACTACTTTTACTTTTGATAACCCCTATTTGGAATATCAATCACCACCGATAAATCTTATGTCATATGTCTTTCAACTTCATCACCGGAAAGTATTTATTGATTTAAATCAACTAAAGTTAACAGCACTAAATTCATTTTGCTAATTCATTTTCCTCACTGACATTGTACTTGATGTTGCAAATCTATTGAGATCTAAAAAAAATCTAATATTAGGAAGATGTCAGCTAGTCAATCATAGATTGAAGTAGAGAAGTTTAGAGAAAAGGTTTCAAGTTATCAAAATTGAGGATGGAGGTCGTGCTCATGGATAGAGATCCGTGGCTGGTGGATAGGAGTCCTAACGAGTAATTGAAGGAGTCCATGTCCACTAAATCGAAGAAGTGGAATAGCAATGATCGTAAGGCATAGCTTGATCTGACTATGTCTTGTTAATAATGTCTAGTGAACGTGACTTCTAAGGGTGCGCATGACAAAATTTCTGAATAGAAATTGATTTTTGGTCAGAAATTGATTTCTCAATTTCTATTTCAGAAATTGAGAAGTTAAAAATTTTAGCTTCTGATTTCTTCTTCAAATTTATTTCTAGAATAGAAATTTGTTCTAGAAATAGAAAAATCAAATTGCGTTACCAAACGGATTTTTGTTCCAAACTTGTTCCGGGGAACAGAGAAACAGAGAAATAGAGAAGTAGAAATTTTATCATGCACGCCCTAAGAAGACGATGAAGTATCTTGGATGAAGCTAGTATGTCTTTATTAGAGCAAGTCGCTCGTGAATAGGTTGTTTCTATGAAGTATCTTGGATGACTTTAATACTATTTATGGGCAACTTGCATCTATTGATGTTAAATTGGATGAGAAAGACAAAGCATGTACTTTGCTGTGTCCATTGCCGAATTTAGGAAAATTGTTTTGATTGACACTGGTGTTAGTGTTTGAGGAGATGAGAAGATGAGAAGAGTAGATTCTAATAGTGTAACATATGAGGGTTTTTTTCATAAGGGGAACTAGGATCCAAAATCTAGATATGGTGGTAAGAATAAAGTAGAGATCGATCAGGAGTTGTCACGCCTCGACCCTCGAGCACGCGGCATCCCTCGATCTCTTCAGTCATTGAATTGCGACGTTCCAGAACATGTCACCGACCCATTCATTTTATCTTTTGATTATACGCAAGTGGAAGCAGAACAAACATCTCCCAACCATTAATAAACAATAGGGATAGTAAAAGGCATACATCATAACATCAAACTAAATACTTCATTTTCAAATTTACTGTTAACCCTAGGAAGTTTAGTGATTACAAGCCTTTACACCGGCAACTTCCAACCAACCGACAAAACCAATAGTGGGTTAGGGTTAACCTAAACTTCATTAATGCTAGGCCAAACTCTCGTCTCCAATGTAACCCCGAATTGAACATGACGGTTCTCCATACTACGGGCCTGAAAAATGTTAAACCACGACGGGGTGAGTTCGACAACTCAATAAGTAAATCGTCTAAATCCTAGATAAGCAGATGCCTCGTTTTGGAACCTACGAACTTGACGCCCACTTGTCAATGACAAATCGATAGCAAAACCTTTGCTTTGTCTTAACTATAAACATGAAGGAAAATCTTCCTCTACCTGAACATCCATCCTATCAAGAATCTACGATTTATCTCATACTCATGAAATTTCTAAGCATGCCAATTAATGACTTCTACCACATACATAGGTTCCTCGAGTCCTCCATAATAGCATAAAAATTCACACATGCTACATGTCGTGCAATAAATAGCCAATAATACTCTCATGTGTCATATATCATCTTCTAAAATATCACCATGGCCTTCAAACAATGACTTCCAAAACATTCATGTGCCTCTCTCATCCCAAATAACAATTGTAACATGCACGTGCCTTTCAAATCACTAAGTGACCCAATTTAAACATATGCTCAAATTGATGCAAAGACTTAATAATACATATCAAAACAAACCCAACTTTTGCAAGCATCACACATGTACAGCCAAGGCATCATTCTTATCATATGCATTCATGCACTCATGCACTTTTCATACAACCATGTCCAAATTATTACGGTCACTCAGGACCCAAGGCCAACCCGAAGGTTCGCAATCATTCGGCTTAACCGGGCATCGTCCCGCATAATCATACACATGAGGATGGAACCATCACCCCGCATAATTATACGCATCGGGGTATTTAGGTGATCACATGAGCATATAACACTCCAAATTAATTAGGCATCGTCCCGCATAATCATACGCATCAGGACAACCATCACCCCTCATAATCATACGCATCAAGGTATTTAAGTGATCACACGAGCACACAACACTCCAAATTTAATTAGGCATCATCTCGCATAATCATATGCATCAGGACGGTCATCACCCCGCATAATCATACGCATTAGTGTATTTAGGTGATCACACGGGCATACCATCACACAACTCATGTCCATTGTTATCTTTCTCATTAGCCAAGTATGAATGCCTCAATGGCATGCTAGACGGAGTGTATCTCATGATCTATCGTGACTACATCAATAAATATGCCAAGCACGAAACGAGAGTCCGTGGTTTGACCTGTTACGTTGAGCACCGGCCTAAGTCCAATTCGAATTGGAAACGATACTCCTTGAAATCACACTAAGACCAAGAAAGAACCAATCCGTCGTGACATGATCACCGACCAAGTACCAAACTTAGCTTGGGAATGATACGTCTTAATATCGTACTGAGGCCAAGAAGAACCAACTTGTCGTGACATGATCACCGATTTAGTACCAAACTTGGTTTGGGAATGATACGCCTCAGTATCGCTGATCCAAGAGAGAGACTTGACTCGGAGTTCTTCCATGCACATCCAAGAACCATCGTATATCTCGTCTCGGAGGCTCGGAGTGTTCTCATGCATCGACCATGGACAATGAACCAATGAACACATATAAAACATTGCCATCAATACCAAACAACATCACATAGAATGAGTGCATCCAGTAACATCACTAGTTGCTTCCAAATAACTCATCCTAAGTTATAACATAACAAGATTTCATATTAGAACAATGCTTTCTCAAACCCAAATTTGAGTATGAACATCAACAAGTCATTTCCAATAACAATATCAAATCAAGCAACCTTAGCAATAACTAAAATTTTCTTGTCTACCTCAAACCTTATAATCCAAGCAAACTCATGATCAAACCATACAAAATTAACCCTTGGTTCTAACCTCACTAGGATAGCTTGATCCTACTCCTAATACAAGTAACTAAATCCAAGCAACGTAACACAATGGCCTAGCCAGCGTTTAGGGGATTCACTTACAAACAACCAAGACAAGGATGAGGGGTGGTTGGTGGTCTTGGACGGTAGACAACAAGGTGGCGATGAGACGTCGTGAAGACGACGATGCAGCGGTGGTATGATGGCAGCAAACCAAAGGGAAAGATGTGACATCCTAATTTTTGGGTTCTGTTTTTGATTTAATAAGTTGAGTTTTTTATCGACGCGCCTATATGTCTTTTCCCTGAATTGATCACTCATGGGATAATTAGTCTATTAGGTGAAGTTGTTAAGGAGTCTAAACACAATAGGCTTGAGAATTCGACCGGGAATCGACTGCTCGACCGTGCTAATCTGCAAGGGTCATTACGGCATTGTCAAAATTGATTAGAGACCAGAGATAGGTCAATTCAACAGAGGTATGTGATTAGTATGTGGGTTTTTCACCTAATCGCAAAATTTCTGTTGATTGGCACTAAACTAATTTTTCTGTCGTTTTGGTACCCTGTGTCCATATTTGAAACCTTAAGATTTTCACAACAACCGAGAGTCGCCAATGTGTCGAAGATGTACAATGTGGCTCGAAAATAATTGACCATAGGTCAATTGCACTAGAAATTTCTAAAAGTTACCTGGTAAATTAGGTTACGCTAAAATCGCACTAAATTGAAATTAACCGCGAATTTAAACCCGATTTCAGAAATTGAAAATTCTGTCATGTCACGAGTCATTTTAGGAATGTCGACTCATCCTCCAAATTTTTTTGCAAACCGGGATTTTCGGCGAAAATTCAAAGTAAGGGTATTTTTGACCGGGAAAATCAGGGGATTGTTTTTGGGATTCAGGTTAGACAAATTGTTGAGGAAAAATGTTGTATTGGACAATGGCACCTTGGTGGGATTTATGGACATCAAATTGGATCCAATTGGAGGGATTTGATTCAATTTGGGGAAAATGTTCCAAAATTCGTATCTTTTGGTGTGCAACATTTGGGGCATCAATGAAGCTTCTAAGGGAAGATTGAGGGTTGCATTTTGGCCATGGATGACAGCCCAAGTGGTGGGGCCTTGCCAATGAGCACAAAGCGATAGAATAGAAGACTTTGGAGGCTTATGGGACCCCCTCTATCTTCAGCTGTCTTCTTATTCTTCAAGGGGCCATTTTATTCATTGTTGTGGCTTGAGAAAGCTTAGATAAACTAGAGAAAAACCGGTAGCCTCTCCCTCTAGCTTGTCGCATGCTCGCCAAGTTGCTAGAGTCGCCGCTCATGTCGCCCGAGCCCATCGCGCGTTGCCCTGCCAGTCCACGCCTCTTGCTCGTCGTCCCGCTTGTCCCGAGCCACCTCGCCATCCCCTGAGCTGCCCAAGCCACCATCTAAGCCCCTTGGCCGCCGTCCAGCCCTCGTTCGCCTCTGCCTGGCCCGTTGTAGCCGCCCGCCAGCCCTTCTCGCCGTTTCAGCCCAGCCAGCAGCCCCACGCCAGCTCCTTCGGCCTAAGGTCAGTAGCCCAAGCCAACAGGGGCTTTGACAATTCGAGGCCCGTTTTCAGGACTGTTCGGTCTCCGTTTGGTGTTGCTGCAAGGTTGTTTGTCGCCTGTCTCCACGTTGCCGTCGTCGTGGACTCACTAGATCGCTAAACCGGTGAGTTTACTTGCTAAACTCTTCTTAGGGAGTCAATGATGCTTATGGGGTGATTAGTTTAGTCTAAGTATGGTTTAGGTGGTTAGTTAGAATGGATTAGTGATTTAATTATATTTTTGTGCATGTTAGGTGGTTAGAACGGATAGATTAGGGACTAAAGTAGTTGTACTATTTATCTAGATAGGTTTGGAAATTTTCCAGGCCCGTTCGGGCAGTTAATTAAGCATTTTCGGCCTAGTTTACATTTTTGGTAATTAATTGTATTTATTTAATTATTTTTGGTAATTATTTAATTATTTATTATTTTTTGAAAATTATATCGGGATAGCCGATGACCGGAATTTCGTGCTGATTACAATGGTGTGTTTAATTTCTGCAATTGAATGCTATATTATGCAAATTGAGTGATGATTGGAATTTTGGGTATTTATCCCAAAATTGAGTAATTTTGGTATTTAATTAGAAAATACTGGGTGTCAGTTTTTAATGCAAAAAATGTTTTCAGACATTATAATAAATAGTGAGATTTTTGAAAAGAAAGGTATTGCATTTTTGGCTCAGACCGATTGTGTACCCACACATGATTATTTTTATCGGGTATTTTTAACACGATGAAAATATGCCAAGTTCATTATTTTAATTGAGGAATTGATGTGCAAGGCACAATGCCTTGCACATAATTGATTGAATCGTCAGCTTGTGAGAGCAATATTCTATATATATATCAGCTTGTGCGAGCTACCATCTATATATATTAGCTTGTGAGAGCAATATTCTATATCAACTTATGCGAGCTACCATCTATATATATTAGCTTGTGAGAGCAATATTCTATATCAACTTATGCGAGCTACCATCTATATATTAGCTTGTGCGAGCTACCATCTATATATCAACTTGTGAGAGCAATAATTATCTATATCAGCTTGTGAGAGCTATAATCTATCATATCGAATCGATTGGATTGAATTGATTGGTTGAGAGTATGAACTGTATTGACATGCATGAAGGAACTGAGACGAGGTAAGTCTTCTAACTTGTGTTTATAGACTGCCTCTAACTGTTATTTTTTCCTAGTTGGAGTTTAGGGGGTGAACTTGCTCAGTTATTGTCTCACCCCGTCGTGGGGTCAACCTTTTCAGGTCCTTAGATGGCGGTTCCTCCGGAACGTTTTGGTCGGCCTATGAGGGTTACCGAGCAGAGTTTTGATTACCATACCTTAAGGGGTCAATGAGTCTATGAACTCATGGTGACCATCGTCTAGTTCAATGAGGGCCTACCTCAGAAGGTATCTCATTGGTTCAGAGCGTGGTTTCGCTACAGTTTCAATGGATTCCATGTGGGTCCCCTCCAGGGTTTTGAAATTCCCGTGGTGGTAGTCGATGCCACTTTAGGTGAGAGTGTAGCTGACCCTCCTGATGGTGCTGTGGAGGACCCAATGCCCCCGGAGCCTGTGGAGACCGAAGGATCGGTGAATGTGTCTGGCTAGCTAGTCATAGGACAGTTTCGTTTTGAGAGCCGGTCTTTTGTAGACTTTTGTCTTAGACTAGTCTTATCTATAAACCGGGGTATTTATAAAGTGTTTTGTTTGTGAATATGTTTTCTGCTTTCCTATCCTGTGTTGGTTGTTGTCAAGGGTAATTGTTTCGCTTCCACATGCGTAATAAAATGAATGGGTCAGTGACGCATCCTGGGATGTCGCAAATCTATCAACCATCAAGGGATGGGCACGCGCTTGAGGATTGGGGCATGACAAAAGAGAGAAAGAAAGAGAGAGTGAGTGAGTGAGGGGGCGGCAAAAGGGAGAAAGGGAGAGAAGTGGGTCTTCAAAGCATCAAATGCAAGGCTAATTTATAGAACTATGCTCATGATGACTTCTTGGCTTGGAGAGCAAGAGTGAATCTCCACCATACAATTGCCTAAACTTGGGGAGCACACAATTGACTAAACTTGGGGAGCAAGGAGCAATCTTAGCCATCCAATAGTCTAAGCTTGGGGAGCAAGGGTTGATCTCAACCATGTAATTGCCTAATCTTGTCCTCCAAGCTTGGGTGTGTGGCCCTCCCCCTCCAATGTAAAGAACAATTTTGAGTAACTTTTAAAATAAATGTTATTATCTTATCAAATGGATTCAAAAAATCATGAAAGTTTAATATGTTGTTGATAAGACCTTAAATAACATTTTTCATGGAGGAAGCCAAGCCTAAATCATTTTTTATAAAGAGCAGAAAATCACCAAAGACAACCCAACATTTCGTTCGTCGGACAGAGTGAACGATTGCAGAAGAAAATTCATTTCGACTTCCAAATCGTCATAAAAAACTTTGAATTTTAGTATGTTATAGACATGGATATCATCTACAACTTTTATGAAGAAAGAATGTTCAGATTTCAAAAGGAAAATTTTATAAAAAATCGAGAAGACAAATAGGTCACCGTTTTTACTGCACTGGGTAGTTTTCACACGGTAAAAGAATAGGCTTTCATACCAACCATTTCACCTTAGAAAATATATGAAATTAAAGTATGTTATACATAAAGATGTATGAACAACTTTCATGAAGGAAGTTTCTCCAAATTCGAACCACAAGAAGTTCTATAAAATAGAAAAACAGTGAGGATCTAGGAATTTCGAAAACTAGAATCAAAGTAGACTTTGAGAAACCAAAGGTGACAAGTCTTCTTGCAAGACCAAAGTCTTGGTCTCCTGTAATCATTGCTTCTAGAGGACATTAATGAACCAAGACTTTGAAGGCAAGTCTAAAATTAGGCTTCTAGAGGCTAGGTTACTATTCATACGAATTACTATTCACAAGATTAAACGTCGGTTAAACCGATTAGGGGCATTTCCTAATTATCCACATAGGATACCCATAATTGGACCGAGGTTCATGGCTAAATTCGATTAGAAATGGCTTTAACGGGGCTTATATGAATTGGGGGGTATCTTGGGGCATCGCTTGCACAACCCATGGTTGATTCCAAACCAATCCATATTTGAGCCTAATCGATCCATGAATAATCCTCGGTTGTCATGTAACCAAGCGAGAATCGATTTACTTACTTCAGTTCACGGTCACTTAGAATCGATTTAGGGTCATTCGGGATTAGTATAATAATTGTGTGGAATCACCCGCAATCCGGCTATATATATACTTAGGCTGAATCGATCTATAATCATTCATTCATTGATCCGTGCCAGTGTAAGGTCATCTCACATCGATCCTTATGGTCGAGCTATTGTTCCATGGTCGAGTACTCTAGTTGAGTGCATTTCTTGATCCACAGTTACCTTTCCCAAATAGATAGTTGACTTATAAATGATACATAAATCAATCCATAGTCTATTTCTGTTAAGGGCACATTGAAGCTTTAGACCATTCATCGAGTCTAGGATAGGGGTCAAATTCGAGGACATAGGAGTAATGTGTTGGAAGTGCAAAAGGGTTGGACATTTGAAGAAGGATTGCGAAAGCAAAATTGCAGATTTAGAGAAGCGAGATGAATGAAGGATGATGACAATAACACGGAAGACATGTATCTCATCTACAACTCGTTTGTGGGTGACCACAATGCATGGCTAATTAATACTGGAGTGTCTTTCCACATGATGCCTCATAGAGATTGGTTCTACTATTATGAGTCACATTAGGGAGGCAAAATGCAAATGAGAGATGGCACGATGCTTGATATTGTTAGTCATGGAAAAATGAAGTTGAAGATAAAAGATGGGATAATAAAAAATCTTCTAGATGTAATGCATATTCCTATTCTTACTAAGAATCTTATTTTTGTGAGAACTATCATAGATGATGGCATTACTTTTACTAGCGACAAGTATTCATGCAAGTTAACTCATAGACCTATGGTGATTGCCAGAGGCAAACAATATAGAAAACTATAAGAGTTATTAAGAGGCACAATGGTCAGTTGTGATATTCCGAAATTTAGTCCCTATTTGGAAATATATGAGATGGTTATTTCATCTATGCACTTGTGGTTATTTTACTTTGAATAGATCACTAACGAGTTAACTAATCTATTGGGTGAGGCTGTAAAGGGTTAAAAAGCGAAAGACCAGAAAATTCAATCAGGGATCGATCGTTCGATAAGAATCGACAAGGGTCAATACTATTCTGTTATAAGTCAATTAGCGAATGGATATAAATTGATTTGATGGAAGTACACAGTTGGTTTGCGGGTGATTCCACATGATTACGATATTTGCGTTGAACGACGATAAACCGATTTTCTATTGATATTGTACACAGGGTACGTAATTGAATATTTGCGATTACATGACAACTGAGGGTTGTCCCTGATTTGAAGAGGCACAGACGTGGATAAAATATTATCGACCACGGTCAACTACACAAGAACTTCTAAAAGCCACTTGATAGTTTAGGTTGTACTAAAGTTGTAGTCGATCGATTTTTAATCATAAAATTTAATTCAATTTTGGATATCGAATTTTCGAGGATTTCAAGACTAATTTATTCGATGTCACGTCATTGTTCGTTGAATTATAGGTGAGTTCGAAATTTTTGAAAAAGGAATAATCGGACGAAAATTGGAAATTGGAAAGGAAATCATACCTAATGGCAAAGTTGTGATTTGTTGGCTAAAATTTTGGTTTAAAGAAAAAAAGGATAAATAAGAAGAAATTGAGGGGACAAAATACTTGGCATTGATGATTTTATGGCGAGTTAGTGAAGGGAAACTATGGTTTTTGGAAGAAAATCTTTGAATCTCTCTCTCTCTCTCCCTCTCTCTCTTTCTCTTATGTTCACTTCCCCCTCCCCTCCATTTCCATTTTTTCCTCTGCCGAATCCTTCCCCTCTCCATTTTGCTTCGTTTCTCCTCAACTTCCTCATCTTCACCCTTCTTTGTTGCCGCAAGTCATGCCATTTCCTCACCAACCTTACCATCCGCCACCCCTCACCATCCTCATCATCCACCACCCATCACCACCATCATCATCCACCTCCTCACCACCACCCGCATCATAGCCAACCATACCACCGAACCCACCACTCATCGCCGCCCATAGCCGCCGCCTACACCACCACCATCATCTGATATCTCCATCATCGTTTGACCACCACACCTCACCACCACTTTGTTGCCATTCGAGCTACTCGTGCCACTGCCACATGAATTGTTCGCCATTGTCATTACGCCGCCGAGCCGCCGGCTCGTCTCAACTGAGCCTTCCTAAGCCAAGAGGTTGTGAGCCTCAAGGGCTTTGCCTCCGCTATCGGGTCTTCGCTCGAGCTGCGAGCATCACGTTCTCGATGCCGTCGTGTCACCATCGTTGCGAGCTCGCCACCACTAGAAAACTGATGAGTTAACTCCTTATCCTTGATTGGAAAGTTAATTGCGTTTAGGGTAGGATTTGATTATGGCTAATGACGATTAGTATTAGTTAATTATAGTTAAGTATGGATTAGATTAAGGCTAATAGAAATAAGTCTTAATTAAGGACGATTAGTTTAAGTAACTGTGGTTAGGTTAATTAACCATAGTTACTTAAAGCAACTTTGGTTAGGTTAATTAACCATAGTTACTTTAAGTAATCTTGGTTAGGTTAATTACTCGTGGTTAGATTAATTAAGCATGGTTAGTTTAATTAGTTGCAATTAGCTTGATTAATCATAATTAGTTTGATTAATTGTAATTATTTTAATTAGCGATGATTAATTTTAATTAATTATAGTTATATTAATTAATGATTTTTAGTCTTAATTAATTGAGATTAGCTTAATTAATCACGATTAGTGCAAATGAATGACGGATTAGTCATTAATTAGAATTTTATGCCCATTTTACTGGATGAAATTATGCTTAATTCTGATTGTTTGAACTTGTTATGTTGTGTTATTGATTGTTCAATGTATAAGCCCTATTTACTATTTCCAAAGAAAGTTTTATGGGCAAGAAAATGGCAAAATTTAAGGTATCGGGTTTGGACACCATGTTTTACGTGTTAAATGAGGCAATGAGGTTTTGAAATGAAAGCGTACAAAATTTGGCCAGTTAGTTTTAAGTATGTGACCACATGAATATTTTTTTTGGAATTTCAAGCGTGAAAAATTTGCCAAAGTTTGTTATTTGAGCACGGACTCTTTTGTACTGAGCTAATTAATGGCAAATAAAATTGGCTTGAGTGTTGACATGCTTGAGTGGCCACTAAATTGATCTCTTTACCTAGCAGAGTTTGGGGACGATGCCCAATATTTATCATATGTCTAGATGCTGAGTGACAATTAAGGCCGGATTGATGCTCCTTTATGGAATGCCATCTAGGTGGGAGTTCTAGACGATGTCATGTTTGATGGGGTGGCACGAAGCCTAGTTATGCTGGAAGACCGCCGACTCGCATGTTGGCCGTGGCCCAAGAGGTCGTAATAATCGGAACACATGTAAATGATTGTGATGCATTGCATAAAAATTGTGAAGCATGGTATGGGACGGGCCAAGATAGGTTTTATCATATAATCAAGACTCGTGTGAATGCTTGGTGTATGAGAGTCATGTATTCTAATTATTGATTATGCCTGTTACATTGATATCGGCCTATGAGATGTACTAATGTATAGGGGTGTGCTAAGGCGAGGTAAGATTTTATGCCATTGCATGTTTAGGTCGCCTCCGAGACAAATTTGCGTCCTAATTGAGGCTTGGGCTGTTAACTTATTGAGATTTATATCTCACCATGTTGTTGTTTATTATTTTCAAGCCTATAGTTTGGAGAACGATCACGTTTGGTCCGGGATCCCTTTGGAGGTAAGGGATTAACCTGACATTAGTGAAGTTTAGGCTAACCCTAACCCCTTTATGATTTTTGAAGATAGTTGGTAGAAAGTTGCAGTGAAAGGACTTGTAAATATTAAGCTTCCCCGGGCTAGTGAACAAATAAATAAAAGCAATGTTTTGGAAATATTTTTTGTGCTTATACTATCTCTGTTTGTTATGATTGACTAGGTGTTGTATTATATATGCTTCCACATGCGTTTAATCGAAAGATAAGAAGAATGGATTGGCGACACGTCCTGGGACGTCGTAGTTTAATCGACCATCGTGGAATGTTCGCGCACTCGAGATTCGGGGCATGACACAAGTGGTGAATTTAACATTTTAGAGCAGGTGGAAGGGGATTCTTCGATGTTATGACATTAATGATTAGGTCATAGCGATGAGAAAGGGCTGATGACCCTTACCTTAAAGAAGATGGTGGATGGAATCCCAAGCAATTCTATGAGTTTTGGATTTTGTAAACATTGTCTACATGGAAAATAAAATCGAGTATCTTCTGAATTATAGGAGGAAGAGCGAAAAGGATTTGAAATCTAATCCACAATGACGTTTTCGGCCCTACACCTATAGCATTGTTTGATAAATTAATAGATAATGTTTATTTTATTGATGATTATTCTAGATATGCGTGGATATAATTTTTTCATAAGAAACATGATGTGTTTGAAAAGTTTCGCGAGTTCAAAGCTATGGTGAAAAATTAGTTTGATAGAAAAAAATCAAAATTTTGCGGATTGACAATGGAGGAGAATTCTCTTTAGCGAAATTTGATCCATTTTGTGTGACCGGTGACATTGTAAGGTAGAAGACAATGCCTTATTCACCTTAGTAAAATGGGGTAATAGAGAGACTTAATCGATCTTTCATGGAAAATGTGACATCCTTAATTTTGACCCCATCTTGACCAAATGAAATGAGCTTTTCACCGATGCGCCTATGGTCATTTTTCTCTGAGCTGCTCACTCATGAGTTAACTAACTTATTAGGTGAAGCCGTTAAGGGATATAACCGCGGTAAAATCCCTAAAAGCTACCTGGTAGATTAGATTGGACTAAAATTGCGTTCGGTTGATTTTAACTACGAAATTGAATTCAGTTTCAGGAATCAAAAGTTTGAGTGTGTCATGATTCATTTTTAGGATCTTGTCTCATCTTTTGGGAATTTTTCGTCGAGCCCAGAATTTTAGCGTAAAATTGGAATTTGGCAAATTAAATTCAATAAATTCGGATGGGCAATTTGGTGTGGAATTTTGGCTACCAAAATGAACTAGTTGGTGAAGGGAATGCATGGAATTTATATGGGCTGAGTGGGTGTGACTTTTGCTACCAATTTGGCTTGAATTGGTGAGGAATTGAATGAGGACCAAGGGAAATTCGTAGGGCTGATTTGCTGCTGTCTTTTGGCCTTCAAGATGGATCAAATGGTGAAGGAAATTGTGGGAATTGGTTTAGGCTGCTGCCATGGCATGTTGGTCCATTAAATTGAAGTTGTTTGATGTGAAATGGAACTGAATGGATGTAAAATTCGTAGGGCTGAGGGGCTGGCTGCTTATAGACTTCAATTTGGCTTGGTTTATGGAAGATTTGAAGGAAATTTGGCTTGTGGAGGAAGCTTGGATAGCTTGGCTAAAGACTTTGGTGCTAAAGGCACTCAAGTGCCTTGACCTTTTGCTTGCTTGGTGATTGGCCAGCTGATGGACTTTGTAGGCCCTTGTCTCCCCACTCTCCTCTCTCCTTCCCTCTCCTCCATTGAACGTGCACATCTCCCTTCTCTCTCAGCCGAACCTTCCCTCCTTTTTTCTTCTTGGCGTGACCTCCCTTCTCCATTTGTCCTCTGCATCAGCCTAGCCTAGCGACAACAACCGGATGCCCATTCCCCTCTTGGCGCCAGCACTCCAGTCCGCCAGTCCTCCATTTTATTGCCATAATCTTCCATCAACGCCTCCATTCTAGGGTCCTTGCAACTCCTGCCTTACAGTCCCTAGTCGTCTAGCAAATTGTGGCTAGCGACCAGCCACCTGCTCAACTCCTCAGCCCATCGTCCCTGTCCCCCTCAATTGCGCCGTCCACCCCAGCTTAGCCCTCAGCCAAGCTGAACAGAACCGAGTAAAGGCCAGCAGCTCCAGAGTAATTAGCTGGAGTAATGACTTGCGAGGCCTTTTTCAGCCCTTTCTGGTCCTCCCTTGGAGCCACCATAGACACGGGATCTCATTGCCGTCGCGCCGCCGTCGCCATGAACTCATTTATTCGCTAATCTGGTGAGTTAACTCCCTAATCCTTGATTAGGTTGTTAATTATGCTTAGGGGTTAGATTAGTGTTAATTAGCTTAATTAGATTAATAAAAGTGAGATTAGTCTTAAGATGGATTGATATTGATCTAATTGATGAGATTAGTACTAATGAGGATGGATTAGTCCAATTCAGTGGACTTTCTGCAGATCTGGTTTCTGGACCCTCGCCATTTGCCATTTTTGTGAATCGAAATGTGTTAAGATTTTGATGTTGATTCCTTCTTGAAAATTTTTTTAGATATCTTCAGATATAACATATATTTTTTCCAAGATTTTATGGATTGAAAAGAGTATGATTTTAAGTTTGTCAGAAACAAAATAGAACCCCTGTTTTTACTGGAACTAGTGACCTTTTGGGATTCAATGGATTTTAATCAATGCTTAGGGTTTGAATTTCGAAATGGTTTCTTCACAAAAGTTGTTGGTAACATATTTTAGTTTAACATACTCAAATTTATGATCAAACGGACAAGTGTTGGTCTCGAACCAAACTAATTTCGAGAAACAGACTTTCTGGAAACAGTTTTTGTACTGGATTGAGCGACTTACTGGGATTAATATAAAGAGATCTAGGTTAAGGTGTCTGCATAAAAAATGTTCTTTTATGTGTCCTTTATAACATATTAAAATTTTAGAATTTTCTGAACTCGTTTGATTAGGTTTCTGGATTTAAACTTGGAGACGCGCGAGTGGCCCGGTTTCTGCCGGTTATGGCTTTGTGGTGTTCTTGGTGCTATGCTTGCTAGGAAGTGCATATTTGGTGATGTGATTGACTTGTGGCATGTTTGGAACTTGTGTATGACGATATGTGAATGGGTATGCTATGGTGAAGGTTTATGGTCATGGCAAAAGGTAACCGTTGAAGGGCAATATGTGATTATGTAATTATGTGATGGCTATTTAAAGATGAGGTGATGTGTTGAGGCAATCACATGTGTTGTGAATAGATGAAGGACTAAGTGCTACACGATAACGAAACCTCGTGTGAGCCACCTCTAGAACCTTGTACCGTTGCTTATTATAGTCAAGGGCTAAGTGCTACATGGTGAATTGAGTCATATGTGAGCCACCTCTAGAGCATTGTGTTGAGGCAATCACATGAGTTATCCACGCTTGATTATGGGACGAAATTGTATGGCACGGAATGAGACATGTCATAATGATTTGGCCCTATAATCCGGATCTCTGTGAATTGTTTGATGAGTGATATGATGCATTCCAGTTATTGAATGCATTTACTGTATACTTATGTTTTATGAGACGCACTAATGTGCAGAAAGGTGCTGAGGTGAGGTAAGTTCTGAGTGGTGCATGTTTATGATGCCTTTGAGTGAATTCTCATCCTAATTGGGATTTAGAGTGTTGACTCACTGAGATTTATTCTCACCCCATCGTGGTTTACAATTTTTTCAGGTCCTTAGTTTGGAGATATCGGAGGGTGTCGTGGAGGATCCCGAGCCAGGGTCGAAGGGATCCAGAGTATAGGTTGTCCAGTAGTTCTTTTGGGGCAGACCTTTAGTGTATAGACTTGTAGGATTGAGTTGGATTGTATATAAAGTGTATTTTGTGAAAATTTGGTTGTCCTGCTTTTTTATCTCATGTTTGTTGTTGTCCGGGTATATGTTATGAGTTCGCTTCTGCATGTGCAATAAAATGATTGGGTCGGCGACGCATCTTGGGAACGTTCGCAATTTAGTTGACCGCCGAGGGATGTGCATGTGCCCGGGGTTCGGGGTGTGATAGAAAAGGTAAGGAGTATGCTAAAAATGTAGACTTAAAAATTTAATTTTAGATGGAAGTAGTGGCAACTGCGTGCTATTTGAAGAAAAAGTATCCCACATTAGCCTCGAAGGATTAGATATCATTTGAGGCATTGTTTGAGAAGAAGCCAAATATATCCCATGCTAAAGTGTTTGGTTGTGAAATAACTATACACGTGCTGAAAGAAAGAGGAATAAGCTTAAGAACAAGTCAAAGAAGTGCATTTTCATTGCATACAAGGATGGTGTCAAAGGGTATAAGTTGTGGAATCTTGATACTAAACTTGTTATCTACAACAAAAATGTGGTGTTAAGAGAATTTACCAATAAATCACATTGTTTAACAAGCTCTCGAAAAATCACATACAATTGAGTTAGATGTTGATTTGAAGGAAGAGAAAGATGTTCCACAAGTTGGATGAGGAAATTCATATTTTAAAGCTAATGAGCTTGATAGGGTGGAAGACATAGTAGATTTGAAACTAAGTTTGAAGTTGGAAGTACCACCTGAACCAATCTTAAGAAGGTTCACACAGCTGAAAAGACCACTTGAGAGGTATACCCCGTAAATTGGTGATGAGGTGTTTTCTAATAATGATCCAAGTACTGTAAAGGAAGCAAAGAGCATGGAGGATGCCACAGTGGGAGAAAGTAATGAAAGATGAGATGGACTCATTGGATAAGAACAAAACTTGAAGTCTAGTAAAATTAACTACAGATCAAAAGGTAATTAGATGAAAGCGAGTGCTCAAGAATAAGATTTTTGTAGATGGAGAGATAGGAAGATACAAAGCTCATTTGGTTGCAAATGAATACTCGTAGATAAAGGAAGCCAATTATGGTGAGACTTTTACTTTTGTTTCTAAATGAATTCCATTAGACTTGTCTTATTTGTAACAGTTGCATAAAATCTGGAGGTAGAACAGCTTGATGTGAAGACAACATTCTTCCATAGTGACTTGGGGGAGGATATTTATATGAGCAACCAGAAAGGCCTGTGGTCAAAAGAAAAAAAAGATTGCATTTGCAAATTGAATAAGTATTTGTATGGCCTGAAACAATCTTCAAGAATACCAAATGTTCGACTCATATTTGTTTTGAAGCTTAATTTTGTTCTTTATGATGTTAATCATTATGTCTACATGAAAATGTTATAGGATGATTTTGTTATCTTAACTTTTTATGTTGATGATATGCTGCTAGTAGGAAATATTTTGAGAATGATCAGCACTATGAAAGGACTACTGGCACAACAGTTTGAGATTTGTTGGGCCAATTCCAAGCCCGGTCCAAGCCCGTCGATGCCATCGAAAATTCGAATTTCGGTAGCCATTGCACCGCCGTCGTGGTGTTCCAGTCTTCGCTTTGCACAAGTGAGTTTTGCTCACTAATCCTTGTTTAGTTTGCTAATAATACTTAGGGGTTGATTAGATTTAATTAAGTACAATTAGGTGGATAGATTAGAATAGAATAATTAAATTAGTGATTTACTTATGCATGTTAGGCAAATGGTTAGTGTACTTAGCAAGTAGACAAGTCCTATTATTTATTGAACGGGTTTCGGTAGTATTTCGGGCTTGTCTCGGCTTCCAATTAGGCATTTCGGACATAAATTAGATTTATTGCTATTTAATAATTAATTTTTGTAATTATATAATTATTTATTTATTTTTCGGAAATTCAACCGGGATGGTCGGTGACCGGAACTTTATGTTGATTATCGTGGTGCAGTCCATTTATTTATTTGAACATTAATTTTTGTTGAATTGATTTATTGGTAATTTTAGGATTTATTCCTAAATTAAATTAAATTTGATAATTAATTGGAAAAAATTACCGGGCGTCGGTCTACAGCGTCAAAAATCTATTTTTGTACTGCTGAAAGAAGTGGATGAATAAAAAGGAAATTATCGTATTTTGGCTAAAACCGACCGTGTGTCCACACACGTGTACTTTTATCAAATATCATGAAAATGGTAAAATTGATTGTGTCTTCGGAACAAAAATACTATAACAGCTCGATGATTCGTATGCCATCTGGAGAATGGATGTTATACTATTATAGCTCGATGACTCTCTTGTAATCTTGAGAAAGAATTGCTTATATACCGGCTCGATAACCCTATAGGTCATCTTGGAGAATGGATGGTATGAAATGCCGGCTCGGTGATTCCATAGATCATCTTGGAGAATGGACGACATGCCATAACGGCTCGGTGACGTAACATGTCATCTTGGAGAATGTACGTTATGATGAATATACTTGGTGACTCTATATGTCATCTCGGAAAATGAATATTATAGTATACTAGCTCGATAACTTAATAGGTTATCTTGGAGAATGAATAGTATATTATAGTGGCTCGGTGACTTAGTGTGTCATCTCGGAGAATGAATCATATAATATACTGGCTCAGTAACTCAATAGGTTATCTTGGAGAATGGATAGTATTGAATGGAACGATCGGGGATTGGTCTAATTGACATGTAATCGACTAGGTCGATTGATCGATAGTTCGATCGCATTTGATTGATTGATGTGGTTATCAATGTTTATCGATTGAACTAATGTGCATGTAGGAACTGAGGCCAATGTAAGTCCTCTGACCCGTGTTGTGTTTAGGCAGCCTCTAGAGTGTATTAGCTTCCTAATTGGGTCTTAGGGGGTAGAACTTGCTGAGACATTGTCTCATTGGTTATTTTATAAACATTTTCAGGTTCTTAGATGATGTTGGTGGAGGACCAGAAGCTCCGGAGTTTGGAAAGGTGAATAGACCAGAATCGGCGAACGGGTTTGACCAGTAGGTCATAGGACAGTTCCTTTCGGAATGAGTCAACCTTTTAGTAAATAGTTCGGTCTTGTAAATAAACCTGTGTGTTTATAAAAAGGTCTTCTGTGAAAATTTGGCCATACTTTTCTATCCCATTATTTTATTGTCTGGGGATTTCATATGCTTCCGCATGCGTGTATTAAATGGATGGGTTGGCGATGCGTCTTGGGACGTCGCTATTAATCGACAAGGAGGGATGGGCACGTGCTCGGAGGATCGGGGCGTGACATCCCCGTTTAAGTGGTATTAGAGCGGGTCTATGTTTGGAGTGATAATGTGCGATGAGTCATGGGATAGTTAGTAGGAATCGCCTTTATTTCATGTTGGTGCATGTGATTGATAGTTGATTGGTAGCTTGTTTGTGTGGGTCACTCAAATTCTAATATGGTGTTGGAATTAGAAAACAAGTTTCTATAAAAACCCTGTAGTATGAGTGACCAGGAGCTGAGGACTCCTAGTAAGAGGGCAGTAGCCTCTATGACTCGGGGAAAAGCACCGACAAAAGTCGGTACCTGAGGTGATTGTGGCAGAGCACTGGCTCAGGCTAGTACGAGTGTAAGAGTACCACCATAGGTCGGTACTGAGAGTGTAGCAGCACCAAGCGATCTTAGGTTCGACGGGATTGTTTAGGTGCTAGTGTTCCTTGGGAACTTGTCGAGCCAGTAAGCTCCGGATTGAGCCGCCACTGTTGCCGCTATCACTGCCGTCGCTAGTGCCGTCGCCACTATCATTGCCGTCACTATTGTTGTTGCCACATCTGTTGAGGTCTAGCATGGAGATGTGATATGGGAGCAAGCTGTTACATCCGAGTCGAGGATCAAATTCAGTAGAAATGGAAACCAGTTTGGGAAGGAGCCTATGATTGGAGAAAAGTGTTCTATTCCGCCTATCAGGAAGGGTGGGGATAGACAAGTTAGCATCGAATCGGAATGCAGTGTGTTGTGAAAGACAACATGAATCGGCCCTGTACCTTTTTAGGATGGGTAGTTGTTTTGATTGTGACCGACAGGGTCACTTGGCAATAGACTATTCTAGAAGGTCGATGGGACCATAACAGTAGTTGCTGTCACTACTGATGGGATTGCAAGTGCCATCGCCGCTAATAGGTTAAGATTAGCGGGAGTGCGCCGTAGAACACACCACAGGGTTTTTTTTTTAGCCGCTTTTCAGTGCAATTAAGGGTGCATGTTGTCACCTGGCAGAAGACAGAGGACTCACCAGATGGATATTGAGTTTGTAGAAGGAAACACGGATCAACCTAGTGTTCCGATATAACTGGAGTGTGCTTTGATGGTAGTCAGCATGGCCACCAAGTGAGGGATTGTCAGTTGGAGTTCAGGAAGAACACCAACACTGCTACCTCAGATAGGACGCCTTTGGGATGGCGAAAGGGGTAGGAGTTGAACCGACCATGCACCGAACAAAGGAAGAATGTTCTTGAGGAGATTTTATCAGAGTAGTGCAACAGAGCTTTGGACTAAGTTTGTTGAATTTTGGCTTGTTGAAATGAAGTGGAAAAAAGGGAATCACTAGCTATAATTGTGCTTGACTAGTTGCTGAGGTGTAACACTGACGCTGCATGAATAGAGTGGGCTCATGGAGTTTTCCAGCTAAGTCCATTAGCATGTGAAAGTGTCGAGTTAATTAGTATTCGAAAAGAATCTTCGATTTCATAAATCTTGTCGGTTAAAGGCAACCCGTTTGTTAGACGGAGGTTGCCAAGGTTACTTGGCAGTTGTCATAGATAAGATAGATTGAAGAATTGAAGATTGAGGACATCTCAATAGTCTAAGAGTTCCTAGATGTGGTGTCATAGGAATTGTCAGGCTGTCGTCAGTAAAAGAGATAGAATTCGTGATTGAGTTAGCACCTAAGACAGAGACACCCATTAAGGCTTCTTACTAGTTGTCGTGGTCGGAGTTAAAGGAATTAATGGTATGGATGCGAGAATTACTGGATAAGAAATTTATACATACCAATGCATCACCTGGGGGAACACTGGTTTCGTTTGTGAAGGAAGATGGTTCATTGTAATTATGCATCGACCGTCATCAACTCAATTAGGTGACGAGCAAGGACAAGCATTCATGGCTAAAGATCAGCAAATTGTGTGACCAGTTGCAAGGAGTGTCGATATTTTCAAAGGTTGACTTGAGAAAAAGGGCATCATCAGTTGAGGATAAGAAAGAAGTACATATTGAATTCAGTGTTTAGTACTCGAGATGGTCTTTACGAGAGTATTGTAAGACCGTTTGGCTTGGTGAACACTCCAGCTGCTGTCATGGATTTGGCAAACCGAGTGTTTAAAGAATATCTAGTTCAATTCGTGGTTGTGTCTATCAATGATATTTTGGTGTGTTCGATGAGTTCTGAGGAGCACGAGAGTCATCTGAGAATGGTCACGTGATTTCAGGTGAAGGAATTTATGTAAACCCGACCGAGATCGAAACGGTTATTAGTGGACCAAGATCAACAACAATATTAGAGATTAGAAGCCGTTTGGGTTGGACAGGTTACTACGGAGAATTTGTGGAAGGATTTTCAGCATTAGTGTCACCATTGACTTCACTCTTGAAGAGAGAAGAAAAGTTCGTGCGGATAGACAAGTGCGAGTGTGGTTTCCAAGAGCTTAAATAGAAGCTGACTACCACACTTGTGCTGATCTTTCCATCTGGTCCTAAAAGATACGCGACTATAGTGATGTGTCATTTAGAGGACTGGATTGCATATCGGTGCAACATAATAGGACTGTTACATATGTGTTTCGTGAGCTGTGATCTTGTGAGTTGAACTATCCGACCCTTGACTTGGAACTCGTAGCATTAATTTTTGTACTGAAGATTTGGAGATGTTAGTTGTGTGGATAAAGATTCTGGATCTTCACTAACCAACAAAGTCTCCAGTATTGATTCTCTTAGAAGAAATTGAATGTGAGATAGTGCTATGAATCAGAACTTTGGAAGGACTAGGATGGTGATATCTGGTATCACCTTGGAAGAACAAAAGAAGTCACTGAGACGTTTAGTCGAGAGTCTTCAATTGTGCATACTCTGGTTAAAGTATGGACCTTACTTGAGAAAGTTCAAAAATTAGTTTTCAAATTTGAGGTAGGCCACCTTTCGAATTTTATGGCCACCCTCAAAATTGAACCGGATATTCAGGTTAGAAGCAGACGCTTTAGTTGACAGATCGGGATGTTCAGGCTCCTATAAGAAGATACCGGTAAGAAAAAAGGTTGACTTTCAGATTTCGGAAGATGAAATGTCGAAGTATCGTGGGTGATGATAGGTGTCAGACAGTACGGAACTTGAGGAGGAGACCCTGTTAGGAATTCACTGTAGTAGTTGCAGTATTTGACCAGACAGTACAAGGTAGGTCAGAATTGACGTCATCTTGATTGGTAGACCAATATAAAGATAGATATCACCGGACAGGTTGCAAGTGTCAGATGTGCTAATAAGTGGAAGTTCAGTAATGCAAGCCAGGAGAACTTTTATAATCACTCGAGAGTCTCGAGTGGGAATGGAGGTATATCACGATGGACCTTGGGATAGGCTTGTCTAGGAATCAGAGAGGCAATGATTCCATTTGGATAGTGGTCAACAGACTGACAAAGTCGGCTCACTTAATTACAGTACGAAAGGATATGGATTTAGATAGACATGCAGAGTTGTATGTGCATCAAATAGTTCGTCTCCATGGAGTGCCAATGGCGGATCTATATTAGATCAAGCTCTAAGGATTCCCAGTTTCGGCAAAAAAACAGTTAAATGGTTCCTTTTGAAACATTACATAGCAGAGTGTGCAGAACTTCAGTTGTTGAGATGAAGTTGGGGAAAGAAAGGTCACAGGCCTAGAGTCAGTTCAGCAATTAGTGATTGCAGTTATTGTGATTAGAAATGGATTAAACACCGCTCAGAGTCGCTAGAAAAGTTGTATTGTTGAACTTCGAAGACCCTTAGAGTTCCAAGTTGGTGATTGCATCTTTTTGAAGGTGTTACCAATGAGGGATGCCTTGCGCTTCAGCAAGAAGGGAAAACTGAAACCGAGGTACGTAGGTCCCTTCGAGATTTTGAAAAGAATCGGGATCCTAGCGTATCATCTTGCATTGTCGCTGAAGTTGGCACAAGTGCATGACGTCTTTCACGTGTCGAAGTTGAGGACGTATGAACCTGACCTGACCCACGTGCTAAATCTTGAAGAATTAGACGTGGATGATAGAGTGTCGTGCGTAGAAAGCCCGGCTTAGATTGCGCATCAGAAAGAACAAATTTTGTGTACCAAGATGGTCCCCTTGGTCAAAGTGGTTTGACAACACCACGGGATTGAAGAAGTAACCGGGGAAAGTAAGACTCGATGAGATGACGATACCCCCACCTTTTTGTTTAAGGATTGGTAAATGTTTAAATTTCGAGGACGAAATTTTTATAAGAGGGGAAGAAATTGTGATATCCTGAAAATCTAGGTTCTGATTTCATTCGGATAAGTCGGGCCTTTCATCGACGGGACTATAGTGCTTTTCTCTAAGATGGCCACTCACGAGATAACTAGGCTATCAGGTGAAGTCGTTAAGGGATTTTAACGCAATAGACTTGAGAATTCGACTAGAAACCGACTGTTTGACCGTGCTAGTCTGCAAGGTCATTACGGCATTGTCAAAATTGATCAGAGACCGGAAATAGGTCGATTTGACTGAGATGTGTGATCAAATTGTGGGTGATTCCACCTGATTGCAAAATTCTTATCGATTGTCACTAGACCAATTTTCTTTCGTTTTTGGTATTCTATGTCCGTATTTGAAACCTCAAGATTTTCACGACTACTGAGAGTTGGCAATGTGTTGAAGAGGTACGTGTGGCTCGAAGAAAATCGACCATGGGTCAATTGCAACAAAAATTTTAAAAAGCTACCCGGTAGGCTAGGTCATGCTAAAACCGCGTCTGATTGAAATTAACCATGAATTTGAATTCGATTTCAGAAATGAAAAGTCCTGTTGTGTTACAAATCATTTTAGGAATGTTGACTCATCCTCCGAAGAATTTTCAGACATTCCGAGATTTTTATGGAGAATCAATTCGGACGTTGCGGAAAATTATCGAAAATTCAGAATGGCAGAATTAAAGGGAATGTTGGCTTCTAAACCGAGCTACTTGGCGAAATGGACTTATACAAATTATGTGGGCTTTTTCTACATCAAACTTGGACATCAAATTGAAGAATTTGGATGGAAATTGAAGCCTAAATTAAGTAAATTCGGAGCTATGGAAGGGGGCAGCAATTTTGGCTTCATAATTTGTTAATTCATGGAAATTTCAAGCTAGAAAGAATTGTGAGACCAAGGGATAAGATTGAGCACTATTTGGGGGAAGAAGCAATTAATTTTTGGATTAGTTTCTTTGACTTTTGTCTTCTCTTCTTCAAGGCTTCTGTTGCACGTCTTGACCGTTGCCCCTCCCTTCACACGTGATCATCTTCGGTTTTCTCTCTCCCTCTCTCATTTCCTTCCGTCGACCCAGCACCCTCACGAAGACCACCTGCCCCTTCTTTCATTTCCTTCCACCGCAACAACCCTCCATCTCCACTCACCATTCAGCCACACGCTTGCTCCACTCACGCCTGGTCAACAAGCCCACAGAAGCCCTTTGTTTGACCGAGCAGCCCCACTTCGCTGCCACTTGGCTGTTGAGTCAACAAACGGCATCCCTCTCCACCGAGTGAAGGCCATCTTTGACTGCCAGCACGTCCGCAAGGTCGCCCCATCTCCACGGACGTTCATCGCCAGCTTGCTTCTACCTTTGTGCCGTTCATCACACCGAATCAGCTGCATGAAGCTCTCACCGAAGCAGCTGCCTTCGTTCACGTGTTCCTCCATCAGCTGAAGCTGCCCCGCGGGCGTTTCTCCTTCGTCCAGCTGGTCCGTGCGTCTTCAGCCCAGCAGATTTTCAACGGCCCATCCGCTCCAGCAATTTGGTCCGACCCAACACCAATTCAAACAGCTCTTTTGAGCCCAGGTTTCGGCCATATTCAGCCGCGAGACCCAGTCTAGAAAGCATGTAAGATCAGTCCATTTAAAGCCCCCAATTTGGCCCAAGAGTTCAGTAGTTCAGCCGATCTTGGGCTCGCGAAGTCAGCCCACTTCAGGCCCAGCTCATTTCAGCAACAAGTCTTAGCTTGGGCTGAGATTTGTTGGGCCAATTCCAGGCCTGGTCCAAGCCTGTCAACACCGTTGAAAATTCGAATTTCGGCAACCATCGCGCCGCCGTCGCGGTGTTCCGGTCTTCACTTTGCACAAGTGAGTTTTGCTCACTAATCCTTGCTTAGTTTGCTAATGATGCTTAGGGGTTGATTAGATTTAATTAAGTGCAATTATGTGGATCGATTAGATTAGAATAATTAAATTAGGGATTTACCTATGCATGTTAGGCAAATGGTTAGTGTACTTAGCAAGTAGACAAGTCCTTTATTTATTGAATGAGTTTTGGTAATTTTCCGGGCTCGTCTCGGCTTCCAATTAGGCATTTTGGGCATAAATTAGATTTATTGCTATTTTGTAATTATTTATTTATTTATTTATTTTTCGGAAATTCAATCGGGGATGGCCGGTGACCGAAATTTTATACTGATTATCGTGGTGCGGTCTGTTTATTTATTTGAACATTAATTTGTGCTGAATTGATTTATTGGTAATTTTAGGATTTATTCCTAAATTAAATTAATTTTGATAATTAATTGGAAAATTACTAGGCGTCGGTCTACAGCGTAAAAAATCTATTTTTGTACTGCTTAAAGGAGTGGGTGAATAAAAAGAAAATTATTGTATTTTGGCTAAGGCTGACCATGTGCCTACACACGTGTACTTTTATCAAATATGATGAAAATGTTAAAATTGATTGTCTTTGGAACAAAAATACTATAATGGCTCGATGATTCGTATGTCATCTGAAGAATGGACGTTATACCATTATAGTTTGATGACTCTTTTGTCATCTTGAGAAAGAATTGCTTGTATATCGGCTCGATGACTCTATAGGTCATCTTGGAGAATGGACGGTATGAAATGTCGACTCGGTAATTCTATAGATCATCTTGGAGAATGGATGACATGCCATAACAGCTCGGTGACTTAACATGTCATCTTGGAGAATGTACGTTATGATGAATATACTCGGTGACTCTATATGTCATCTCGGAGAATGAATATTATAGTATACTAACTCGGTAACTCAATAGGTTATCTTAGAGAATGAATAGTACATTATAGTGGCTTGGTGACTTAGTGTGTTATCTCGGAGAATGAATCATATAATATATTGGCTCGGTAACTCGATAGGTTATCTTGGAGAATGGACAGTATTGAATGGAACGACCGAGGAATGGTCTGATGGACATGTAATTAACTAGGTCGATTGATCGATAGTTCGATCGCATTTGATTGATTGATGTGGTTATCAATGTTTATTGATTGAACTGATGTGCAGGTAGGAACTGAGGCCAAGGTAAGTCCTTTAACCCGTGTTGTGCTTAGGCAGTCTCTAGAGTGTATTGGTTTCCTAATCGGGTTTATTGATTGAACTGATGTTGTCTTACTGGTTATTGTATAACCATTTTCAGGTCCTTAGATGATGTTGGTGGAGGACCGGAAGCTCCGGAGTTTGGAAAGGTGAATGGACCAGAATTGGCGAATGGGTTTGACCAGTAGGTCATAGGATAGTTCCTTTTGGAATGAGCCGACCTTTTTGTAAATAGTCTGGTCTTGTAAATAAACCTATGTTTTTATAAAAAGGTCTTCCGTGAAAATTCGACCATACTTTTCTATCCCATTGTTTTATTGTTTGGGGATTTCATATGTTTCTGCATGCATGTATTAAATGAATGGGTTGGCGATGTGTCCTGGGATGTCGTTATTAATCGATCAAGGAGGGATGAGCACGTGCTCGGAGGATCAGGGCGTGACATGGGTAGTGTAGATTTTTTATTTTATTTTAATCAAGGTAGTGAGTGTAGAAAAATTTGAATGGTGTACAATGGTTTTAACATATGATGTACCACAAAGTGGGAGAATGTTGGAGTGTGGTTTGTAAGTCCATATCAATAAAAAGGGGCTGCCCTAGCGAGGGTCATAGGGGGTAGTGCCCATGTGACGACAGAGGGCCTTTATAGTTTGTACCCATTTCTTATTGGTATTTTGGGTTTGCACTCATGAATAACTACTATGTTGCCTATATATAATCTCTTTCACTTGTAATTGAGAGTGATGTAATAGAAATGTAAGATGTGCTAATTATAATGGATTCCTTTGCTAGACATTACCCTACTTAAGGTAGAATCAAGATAAAAACCTTGTGTCTTGATTTTTTTCTTGCTTTTATTCTCTATTTCTTTATGATTGTGTGCCGAATCCTAACATGATGCAGACCCTCAACCGCACACCCTCAAATCACTACCATGAACTACCCTACTTCAAGCATTTCTCTTTCTCTCTCCATTTGGAAGCCATACACGCGTCTCTGGCAACCTTTAATTCAAAAACATTGGTTTAAACTACAGCTGCACTTGTGGAGCTACGCATGGAAATGTCCCCGTGCTTTCTGAAAACGAAGATTTCAGAAGGGATTGAGAATCACAACTGTTGAAAGAATTTTATTCTTTTTCTTTTGGTGATATTCTCCCTCGATTGATGATCATATTCAGTCCATGACATGTAATTCAACTGGTCCCCTCAGGGTATTTTTTGGATGGATTGCAACAAATGGAATATCAGTTCCAAAGAAAAGTGCAAGATGGCAGCCAAGTGCACAAAGTCAAGCGGCACACAGAAAAGAACCCTCTGTTTAGTGGCAGAGTCATTAACTTTTGCCCGGGAGGGCATCATTCACAAGTTGATGTCTCCATGCCATTTGGATCTCGTACGTACACAAAAGAAGAAAAGAAAGAATCGGAGGATAAGAGGTTTGATAGTCTGCTTGCCAAAATGCTCGAGCTGAAAGAAGATAGCTTAAAATAGAATTCGACTCGGGTCAAGAATCCTATTGTGCTGCTTTTGATGGACAAAGGTCAGAAACATTGCATGTGGAGGTATTATGAAGGTTGGGTACAGGGACACCTATGCAGTTTTAAGGATAAGAGTTGTGGGTATGAGAATCAAATTATCTTTTTATTCAAGCTAAAAGCTGGATGGCTAGCTTTGCTTTTTGGACCAAAGTAGTAGCCTTATTTTGGAAAATGTCAATTTTATTGTTCAGCCGCTCATATCTAGCGTCGGCAAGCAGTTTTCTTAAAGAAATAAATACTTAGTTCGAACTTTTGACCATAAATCATTTAATCATCTTATTCACGATAATATGGCAAAAAATCATCTGATATAAATCATTGCCAAGCTGGTCCTAGAAATGCAATGCGATAAAGAATTGTATGGATCAAACTTATCACCGAAATGCAATTAAAGCCCCGGAATATTGACTTCAACCCAAGTTACAGCAAGGAATATGTAACGGGATGAAGCTGATAAATGAGTGATTAAGAGACATCCATCGATATCTCCTCATAAATTTTCGACTGGCTCTTTTGCGCAGTTACACACCTGTGAGCCCTCTGCGTTTAAAACGATGATATTCTTATATGGAGAGCTAGATTATACCTACGAGAGTGATAACTATTGTTACATGCTTTTACAAAAAAAAAAAAAAAAAAAAAAAATTTAAAAGAGAAGATTTGTATGAGGCAAATTGACTAAAGGAGGTCCTGCAAATATTGACATTCGAAATACCCCACTAATAAAAGTCTGAATTGGGTTTGATTTGATCTCATATTCTCTTCCATTCCCTATAAATAAAGATACAAATGCAAACAAAAAATTGAAGCACTGGACTTGAGTAGGAGGAGAAGAAGAAGAAGAAGAAGAGAGGCTAACATGATACAAATTTGTCTGTTCTTTTCCTTCATCACATCACACATCGAGAGGCTTTGGAATGTTTTTGTGAGGAAGAGAGGCCTTACATGAGATGACGAGTCTGGTTTGTCAGCCAAGGATGACTTGCCTGCTTTGTGCAAGAGGCTTCGATTATGAACGCCACTCTTGTCCATTTATGCACACGATTGCATGATCACCAAGCAAGTCATCCTGGCTTATCTGACGTGCTCTTCATGTTCATGTTAGGCCTTCTCTTCTTTTTGAAAGTGTCTACCTTCCTTGGGCCACAGGTGCATTGGGAGTCAGCACAAGAAATTCTGCAAAAGTTGCGAATGGCATTAATATGAAAAACCTAAAAAGGAATGAAAATTGATTTTGCGGTTTTGCTATGGATATGGGATACTCCAATTGTGCAGCTTTGATAATCGAAATCATCTGACTTTGAGGGAATACTACAACGCATGGCTATGTGCAGATGATGTATGAGTCGAGAATGTGTGGCTTAATGCACTGTCGATGGTACATGCAAATCAACAGTTTTTCACCGACAAGTTCGGGATCTGATTACTTTTCGGGTGCTGTCCACTCTCCCATTTTGGATTTTGCCAGCACACACTTGAATTGAACGTTTTAAGTGCTATGCAGTGGCGTGAAAATTTAAGATTTGTAAATGGGCATTTTTTAAAAGAAAACATTTTAAGTGCCATGCGCTAGTGCGAAAAGTTAGGATTTGGAAATTAACATTTTGAAGATAAAATGACATTTTCATAAATGGGGACACCATTATAATTGATGTAAAAGTGCAAAATGATCTCCACAAAAGGCAAAACTTATGCATGTATATGGAATATAAGTGATCATTACGTCAACTGTGAGGTATGCTTTCGATATTTTCCCTAGAAAATTTGAAGAAAGAAAAAAGTGGCAAAGTGCGGGCGCCCACATGTGTGTGCTCAAGAATATGTATTTTCAATGATCCTAATCTTATCCCTCTATTCTCTCAATTGAACTACACTAGAATCCGCCATTCGTTGTCATAGTTCACTGGACCATTTGGGTGATTCATGTCCCATTGATCTAATATGTGATTGGTCAGATCCACATCAATAGGATTTTCCATTAGACATTGGTCAATAACTTTCATGGAAACACATTAATAGTGAATTTGGAACTTTAGAAGTAAAAAATTGGGTAACGCCAATGTCATCTCATCCATGCATGGTTTAGATGCTAAATTCGCTTTTAGAGCATGTGTTGACCCTAAAAAGGTATTGACTATTCAATTATTGACAAGTGGTAAGTTTAGTTGATGAGAGCAAAGTTTGATAAAAATGAAGGTCAATAATGAAGAAAGCAGCCAATAACATGGAGGAAATCGATACTTCGCTTATGAAGTCATGACGATGGACATCACAAAAGTTATAGACCGAGGTCCTTCACCAGTCAACGAGTGTTGTCAACAGCCAACTATTGTAGTTTTCGCAAAGTGTTGGAGGTCAGGAAAGCTAAAAAAAAAAAGATGCTGGATCGATGCAAGCACGCGATTGCCCGTTGGTTACCCCGGTGATCTTGGAAAATGTAACTCGTTGAGTATAGCCACTATTAGATTATAATGGGTTGTGCCTAGGATCGTGATTGCTTATCAATGACCGTAAATTGTAGTAGGGAGTTGTTTGTATATTCAAAATTCATAACTGGTTGTAAATAACTACTGCGGGTAGGATATAAGTACCTATGTGGTAATCTTTATAAATATTTACTGGCCAAAGAGCATCCCAAGTGCTAAAACTTGGTACAATGGGACATTTAAGTGCCAAAAATTAAGAAAGTGATACTTAAGTGTTACTTTATTTTAAAAATGGGACACTAGAGTATCACATCCGACGAACCTTGTCAAAAATCCTACGTGACAATTTTTTATTAATTTTGCTTGCTTACGTGGCTCGCCAGAAGGCTGACTCAATAAAGAAACACATAAACGACGTCGTTTCGGCACAATTCCAATTTTAATATAAGAATTAATTAAATTAAATTTGAAACATAATATAATAGAGAGAGAGAGAGAGAGAGAGAAGGAGGTTCAGTCGGCGGCTAGGGCTGAGCCTTCGCCGTCATCGGCTGAAGCTCCTTATTTTTATTTTTATTTTTAAATTTGGATTTAAATTTAATTTAATTAAATTTATATTAATTATTTACTCACATCAGCAGTAAAACGATGTCATTTTGGCACTTGTCTAGCCATGTTAGCGTGCAAAACGATATCGTTTTGCACTTGGCTAATCAGAAAATCACTATGTCAGCGTTTGACCGGATTTTTTTGCCGTTGACACTTAACTTATCCATTTTACTTTAATTTTGGCACTTAAGTGTCACTTTCCTAACTTTTGACACTTGAATGTCCATTCATGTCAAGTTTTGACAGTCTAGGTGTCCCGAAGTCAATGTTTACTCAATCAATAATACCTGTTATTGCAATTTATTCTCATGTTTATGTTTTTGCAAGTTTACCTTTCCAGTACTTTAAATTTCTAATGCTGTTGCCTTTCATTCGATCTTTAAGTCATGTACTTGCATTTTCAATTCCTTTACTTTTTTAGCTATTTACTTTTTCGTTCAAAATTCGAAAAGATCTTTTTTGTCCCTTAAAATCCATTAATGTCATCCATATCATTAGACTTTCACTTTTCGGTGAAACATCATATTTTAGAGAGAGAAAACACACCAATTAGCGATGTTAATAATACATACAAGTACATAGATTCAAATTAAGTTCAGCTTCGAAATAATCTAAATTGAATCTGTAACTGGACTTAAAGGTTAAAGAATTTTGCGATTTAGATCATAGATTCATTCCCTTTTTTAAGCATTGGCCAATAAATGATATTGAATTTAAACAATTGTTTAGCATCCTCTCTCTTGGTGATCCTATGTTAGATGGTTCTATCATTCAATTTAACAAGGAAGATTTTTTTTTTTCGATAATGATAAATTGCTTAAAAATTTGATAAGAACTGTTTGTAAAAAACATTAACTTCACGCCATTCCCCGATAACTTATTTATTAAGTGCCGAAACAAGCTTTAAAGTTTCGGTTGTTAGTCAATTTTAGACTTAGAAGGTTTATTTTGGTCAAACGAAGACCTTTTTTAAAAAGTCCCTTTTCAAATCTCAAGCTCGCCAGGACTAGAATCCAAGCATAGGAAATCCAATGTGACTCACAAGTGAAATATTTGGACATTTACCATGTGCCATTTCTAATTCTTAAATTCCACCAAGGGTGAGCTTTTGAGACTTGGTGGGGGCTTTATGAAAACCTTGAATTCTCAATTGACCCAAATATAACCTTAACTCCTCAATCAACCAACAGCTAAAATGTTAAGTCTTGTCTCTGCACCTCTTTCAAAAAATTGGTAATTTGAAAGATAATTTCATAATAGTGTCGGTGAGTTTTCTTTTCGAAAATTCTGGTTTTATTCACATAAAATCACAAAACAGATCAAGCAAACGTGCTAAAAGCTCAATACAATCAACAAACTAAGAGACCCAATCATTAATTCCCCGGTTGCAACACATAGTTTTATGCCTTTCTACAGATACCTTTCTTTGAACATTAAAAAAAATGCGAATCTTGTCTCTAATCAATCTCCTTGTTTGAGCGAGAATTAATGAAGAGCTGACAAGAAAAGAGGAGTTGACAACTATCCTTGCACTCCAAATATTGAAAAGGAAAGCACTCTAAGAGAACTTAAACAGCAAATGGGGGAACGCCTTTACACTAAAAACGTAACAAGCCTGTTGACACCTAAATTTTGATGACCTAGTCATTTATTCATTGCATAGAAAATTAGGGATTAATTTTAAAGCCCTAAAAAAAATTAAAAAATTGCATAGCATATAATTTTAGGCGCATCATTATTTTCTGATAAGGAATGACGATTTGATTTATTTAGTAAATCTTTCATATATTCAAGCGATATACACACTGAAGGATATATTTCGCAGAAAATTGGAAGATTTTGAGGGAATATTTCAGGTGGGATATATATTTGGTGTTAATCTTTGGGCAATATGCATTTTGACAAAATAAAAGAAACACCAGATCTTGCAATCGTCGATGGGCATGAACAGAGGAAAGAAAATAAAATAAAATCGTAGAGATTACGCCTTGGCTGTGTGAGATGCGATCAAAAAGAAGAAGGAAATTTTGCTTCTTCCAAAAGGGGGCTCTATTTCGTTGCATATAAAAGGGGTTGACCCGCACGGATGAAGGGGGCCACAATTCGTAAAAAAAAAAAAAAAAAAAAAAGAGAAGAAAAAAACCTCTCTCTGTCTCTCTCGTCCATTCAAGAAGCCGAAAAAAGTAGTCATTTCTTTTCTTCTCTGACAAGCTGTAGAGAAAAAGAAAGAAGAGGGTAGCAAGAAAGGAAAATGTTTATTGAAAAGTACATAGAGAGACGGAAAGAATGTGAGAGACAAAAAAATTAAAAAAAAAGGGGTTGTCTTCTTCGGGTGGGGCCTTCGAGTGACGCCTATAACTCCACCACCGCATTTGTTGTTTTGCGGTTGCCGGAGCTCTGAATGTCATTGCTGTTGCAGCCCTCAGCCAAGCCGATGCTCGTGCCACCATTGCTGCCGTCGCCCAGCTCAAAAGCCGTGAGTGCCACTGCGTGCCTTTGCTGGACACCTGCAACCCGCGCATCCGCGCCTCTGTCTACCCATCGCCGCGCCTCCGCCCGTCGCCGTACCCCCGCCCGTCTTCGCAGCTGCTCGTTGCCGTGTTGCCATGCCATTGTTGCTGCTGTCGCCCAGCTCGAAGCCGCGAGCGCCATTACTGCCGCACCTCTGTCTGACGTGTTACTGGTCCTCTTGCCATGACCCAACGCCGACGACCCATTGGCACTCTCGGGTCCATGATGAGCCGCACTGAGCACCCTTAGCTGCGAGCCCTACTATCTTGAGCTCATTGACCTGACATCGCCTGCTTGCTGTCACGCCCCGAACTCCGAGTACGCATACATCCCTCAGCGGTCAATTAAATTGCAACGTCCCATGACACGTTGCCGACCCATTCTTTTTTTTTTTTTTTCCTTTAGATTAAACGCATGTGGAAGTGAATTAAATAAACCCCCAGTCAACAAACAAATAATAGGGATAGTAAACACTAGGAACAATTTCCCTAAGAACAACGATTTCCTTATCAATTGGTTAACCCAAGGAGTTTAATACTACAAGCCTTTCTACGGCCACCTCCTATTGACCCTTTTCAAAAACCTTCAGGGACTAGGGTTAACCTAAACTCTACTAACGATAGGGCCAGCCAAAAGGTGTCGCATCTCGCACCCACCACATCTGCATTTAGCAGATCTCCACGTAACGGCCTTGAAAATGTTTAACCATGATGGGGTGAGATAAAATCTCGGCGAATTAAACCCTAAGCCTCAATTAGGACGCAAATTCATCTTGGAGGCAGCCTAAATAGGCACCACAAACAAACTCACCTCGTCTCGGCACACCCTTGCAGGTTAGCATATCACATATGTCATTATAAATACAACAAGCATAATAAATAACCGGAACATAAGATTCTCATTATCCAAACATTTACATGGGTCCCAATTATAAGGTAAAACTGTTATGGCATGTCCCATACCATGCCTAACAATTTTACCCCATAATCAGGCGTAAAGTATCACAACTATTCAAGCGTGTTTCGATTATTATGAACCCTTGGCCATGGCCAACTCAACAGTCAGCGGTCATCTGGCATAATCGGGCAACGTCCTGCCTCGTTGGGCATGGTAATGTCTAGCATTCTTCGCCTAGACATCATTCCACAAAGGAGCTTCGTTTCGAAATCCATCCGCGAACGGCATCCCGTTGACTTGGGGGCATTAGAACTTAATCGGGCATCGTCCCGCATAATCATATGTATTAGGCCGGGTTCATTACCCCGCATAATCATACGCATCAGGGTATTTAGGTGATCACACGAGCATACCATCACTCAAGTCCATTGTTATCTTTCTCATTAGCCAAGAACACAAAAATCTCTTTTCAAATAATAAACCTTGCAACTCTTTTTTTTTTTTGTTCAAAACTTTCCGAAATAAATTAATACGGGGTCATGTGTTTAAAATCAACCTGTCAAACTTTGCACGCATCTAGTTTGAAACCTCACGGTTTTATTGAGCACATAAAACTTGGAGTCCAAACCCGACACCATATTTCTTTTCTATTTCTTTGTCCAACTACCCTTTTTAGAAACAATCTTTGGTAACCCCCCTTTTTTTTTCTTTAAAACTTTTGAAAAGAATTTTGTACGTGGACATGTACTTGAAATCAACCCATCAAACTTTGCACGCCTCTAGATCAAAACCTCATTTTTTTATTGGGCACATGAATTTTAGTGTCCAAACCTGACACCTCATTTTTTTTTTTTCCATTTAAAAGCTTATAAAGCCATTTTTGACATAAAAATCGGAACCAACCATCAAGCAATCAATCACATAGCATAGGACATACAAGCCATCAAATTCATGCATAAGTTCTTAGCATGCCAAAATCAACCAAATCACAAAATGTACATTTTCCAGTAAGCAAGACACTAAGAACAACCACAAGACCACAATCGGCCATCACCGGCAGAAACCAGGTCCACTCACATGTCTCCAAAATTAATTCCAGAAACATAACCAAACGAGTTCAGAAAATCCTCAAATTTAAATGTGTTATAAAGGACACTTGAAAAAACACTTTTTATGAGACACCTTGACTCAGATCTTTCTAGAATAGGAGCAGTAAATCGTTCAAATCGTTACCAAAACTGTGTCCATGTCTAGAAATTATGTTTTCCAAAACAAGTTTGGTTTGAGATCCAAAACTCGTCCATTTGCTCTGAAATTTGACTATGTTAAACATCAAGATGTGATAAAAAAATTTTGTGAAGAAACTCTTTCGAAAATCAAACTCTAAGAGTTGATAAAAATCCCTTAAACACCAAAAGGTCACGGGTTCCAGCACAAAACAAGATTCTACCTTGCATGCAACAAATCTAAAATCTTGTTCTTTTAAATGCAGAAAATCTTGAGTAAAATATATGTCATAAATGAAGATGTTTATAATATTTTTCAAGAAGGAAGCAACCTTAAAATTATAGCACATTTTAACCCACGAAAATAGCAAACAATGAGTGTCCATTAAATTACGATTAATTAAGCTAATCCAACTTAATTAAGCTAATCCTGATTAATTAAACTAACCATGATTAATTAACCTAACCATGGTTAACTAACCTAACCAAGGTAAGCTAACCTAACCAAGGTTGATTAATAGTAATCCATCTTAGCACTAATCTAACCATGATTAGCACTAAACTAAACACCCCTAAGCGTAATTAACGGCATAATCAAGGATTAGGGAGTTAACTCATGGTTTTTGACGGCGGCGAGCTCACGGTGACGGTGACGAAAACACGAAATGGGGTCGATGAAAACACTAATCCATCTTAGCACTAATCTAACCATGGTTAACTAACCCCTAATTGCAGCTTGCATAGAGGCTTGACGATGACACGGTCGACCCCTCAAGCTCTCGGCCAAGAGGGCTCGGGTTGGGGTTACTTGCTGGGTGTGATGGACGGCTGGACTGCTGTTGGACACGGGGTGAGTTGAGCTGGTTGGTGGTGGAACGGACGATGGTGGCTGTTGTGGTTGGGTGGTGCTGTGGGTGGTGGTGTGGCTGTGGGCATCGGACGGTGGTGAGGGCTGGATGGTTGGAGCTAGCTGTGGTGGCTACTCGGTGAAGCTACTGGCTTTGGTGGTGCGGCAACAAGATGAGAGAAGATGGAGATGGAGCTGTTTCGGCAGTAAAGAAAGGGGAGGAAAATGGAGGGGAAATGGGAAGAGTGGGGGTCGGCAGCAAGGAAAGGGAATGAAGAACGTGGGGGAAGGAATGGGAAGAAGAAGTGTGAGGGAAAAGAAAGAAAATGAGGGCTGTTTTGCTGGGGGTTTGCATGCATGAGGGAAAGAGAGGGAGGGAAATGGGAGAAAGAGAGGGAACAAAAAAGTCAAAGACACAACCAATGAGAAGCCTAGCCAAAATATCAAGCCCATAATCACTCTGCCTCCAAAGTCTTCATGCCCTAAAGTCTTGTGGTCATCAAATCTTAAAATTACCTCAATTTCCCACAATTAAGCCATTTTTGGGGTAGAAAAACCTATTTTCTCTACCCATCCGAATTTCCTCTAATTTTTCCTTTTTGTTCGAAAATCATTTTTTCGCAAAATTTCGGACCCGACAAAAATTCACCGAAAGATGAGATAACGTTCAATAAATGAATCATGACACACTTGAATGTTTGATTCCCAAAACCGAATTAAATTTCGTGGTTAAAATCGATCGAACGCGACTTTAGTACGACCTAACCTATCGGGTAGCTTTTAGGGATTTTAGCGCGTTTGACCCGTGGTCGATAATTTTTGATCCACATTTGTGTATCTTCGAATCATACACGACCCTCGGTTGTCAGATAATCGTGAGGGTTCAATTACGTGTCCCGAATATAATATCAATAGAAAATCAGATTATTGCCATTCAACGCGAATATCGTAATCGTGCGGAACACCTGCAATCCGAATACGTTCTTCCATCGAATAGACTTATATCCGTTCGCTAATTGATTTATAACGGTGTAGTATTGACCATTGCCGATTATTATGGTCGAGCGGTCGATTTCTGATCGAATTCTCTAGTTCATCGCATTTATATCTCTTAATGGCTTCACCTAATAGATTAGTTAACTCACGAGTAGCCAACTTCGAGTCAAATAACCATGAGCACGTCGACGAAACAACCATTTCATTTATCTAAATCAGGGGCCAAATTTCAGGATGTCACACTTGATGTTCCGTTGAGTCCACCAACTCTCCCTCTTGAGTTGCTGCGCCTAAGCTACCTCCATAAAGCCGCGACGAGCTTGACCAGGAGCTGCTATTGCATTCCTACCGCCCGCTATTCCCACTTGTGTTCAAACCGAGTCGGTTCCACAAGCTTTCTTACAGGATCTTTGGTTGTGAGCCCGCTGCCATTGAGTCGACCTTGATGCAAATCGTCGTTCGCGAATCCTTGGTGCCAGTCCCGTTTTGGAAATAAAAATACAGTCAAGGTAAGTTCTTAAATCAAGTTTCGATATCATTGCCTAAATCGGAATATTTGATGCCAATGTTGATTACATGGATACTTTAGGCATTATCCGATAGGATATTATTGCCCAAAAATCATTATAATTATTAATTTGATCCGTAAGACGGAGGATCATTTTTTTTTTATAATTATATTGATTTTTTTGACACGTTGATGATATTTTAATTTTTTAAATCATTATAATTATTAATTTGATCTGTAAGACTTCGGATTAACTTTTTAATTATTTTGAACTTTCTTACATGTTGTGATGTTTAGGATTAGAATAATTGTTAATTTAATATGTGAGACAATGGATTACTTTTCCAATTATTTTAACCCTTTATTTGATGAATATCCTGAGTGGTTTAGATATAATGCTTATTTGGAGATTGCTTGTGTGATATCTTGAAATTTGGCCCATGTTTCGAATATATGAAATGGTTATTTCATCGACGTGCTTATGGTTATTTTACTCGGAACTGATCACTCACGAGTTAACTAATCAATTAGGTGAGGTCGTTAAGGGATATAAATGCAATGGACTAGAGAATTCGATCAGAATACCGACCACTCTACCATAATAATCAGCAATGGTCAATACGATACTATTATAAATCGATTAGCAAACGGATATAAGTCGATTCGATGGAAGTACGTAGTCAAATTGTGAGTGGTTCCGCATGATTACGATATTCACATCAAAGGCAATAAACCGATTTTCTATCGATATTATATTCAGGATACATAATTGAACTCTCGCGATTACATGACAACCGAGGGTCGTCTACGATTTGAAGATACACAAATGTGGATAAAAAATTATCGACCACGGGTCAAACGTGCTAAAACGCCTAAAGGCTACCTAGTAAATTAGGCCATACTAAAGTCGCGTTTGATCGATTTTAACCACAAAATTTAATTTGATTTCGGGAATCGAACGTTCGAGTGTGTCATGATTTATTTATTGGACGTCATCTCATCTTTTGTTGAATTTTCGACGAGTTCGAAATTTTGCGGAAAAATGATTTTCGTACAAAGAAAAAGTAAATGGAATTCGGATGGGGAAAGCAAATTGGAAATTTGTTGCCCAAAAACCCTTTTTGTGAGAAATTAGGCTAAAGAAAGTATTTGGGAGACTATAGATAAGAGTAGAAGACTTTTGTGGCTTGTGTGATGATGATTTTGATATTTCCTAAGAGTTGTAATGTTGTTTCATTTTCTTCTTTATTCTCTCTCTCTCTCTCTCTTCACCCTCTCTCTCTCACGCATGCAAGAAGCCCTCCCTTTCTTTTGCTGATTTCACTTCTTCCCATCTTCCTTTCTCAGCCTCATCTCTTCTCTCCCCTCCATTTTCCTTCCCATGCCGCCAGCGAGACTGTCTTGGACGAGCTGCAGAGGAACCTTGGGCTCAGTACCTCTCGGACTACAAGCTCGCCTTCGAGCACTCCTGCGTCCACGCCAGCCTTCTCCCCTCCGCTCTGTTGCCGCACCACCCGCCCGTATTCCAGCACCTCACGCCTAGCAGCATCACCGCCTCACCACCTCACCATCACCGCTCCACCCACCATTCACGTCCAGCATCACCCAGCGGCCACCGCTGCTACCAACTTCAACTGCCAGCGCCACCAGAACACCACCACCCAACGTTCATTTCCACCGCCACTTCACCCTTATGCAGCCGCTGCAGCTTCATCTCCATGCCCAACCACCACCGCCAGCACTTCACGCCATCACCAATAGCACCTCCACCGACCACCAGCACCTGCGTCATCCGCCACCTCCACCGAGACCAGCCCCCAAGCCAAGCCTCCCCCCCTTTGGCCGAGAGTTTGGAAGGACCGCTATTGCCACCGTTAAGCCTTGTTCAATCCTCGAATGGCACGTCCTCGTCGCCGTCGCTACGAGCCTGCCATCGAAAAAAACTCGTGAGTTAACTCTTTAATTTTTGATTAGGCCGTCAATTGCGCTTAGGGGTGATTAGATTAGCACTAATAATGGTTAGTCTTAATCAAGCTTGGTTTAGTTTAATAGAGATTAAGAATGATTTAGATTAATTTTAATTGCGATTAGTTTAAGTAATTACGATTAGATTAATTAATCATGGTTAGTTTAATTAATTGAGTTTAGTTTATTTAATCATCATTTATTTAATTAATTGCAATTAGCATAATTAGTGACGGATTAGGTCGTTACGTAGAATTTTACGCTCATTTTCTTGGATGAAATTATGCGTGAATTTGAGTGTTTGCACATACGATATCATGTGATTGGTTGTTCTATGATAATTATCTATTACTATTGCAAAAGATGGTTTTATGGACAATTAAATGGAAAAATGTGAGGTGTCGGGTTCGGACGCCAAATCTTACGTGCTAGATAAAACCAACCACACTTTTATAAACACATCAAGTTTATATACATAAGTCTAAACCAGAAAAGGCTACCAGGCTACCCTACCCTGGACCTTATCTACTTGGGATCCGGGTCTATCATGACACCGTCAGGGATGTTGGTGTCTAAAGGCTTAGTTACCCCTACTGCAGGCACCTCACCCTTAGGTTCCTGGTCCGCCTCAATCTCAGCTATGATATCGGCGTCATGCACGGGGTTAAGATCCACTAGATACTCGTCCTTGACGGCAGGTCCGTCGAAGCCATGAAAGGGGCCCTCCCGAACACCATTGGGCCTGTGACGAAACCACGCCTTGAATCGGAGGTACCAACTGAGATAGGCCCTTATCGACCCAAATAGTAGTAACCACGAGCTCACAGGTTAAGTCGGGGTTCCTGTGGATAGGGAGCACGGTGCGCAAGGTCTTGGCCTCTCGCGGCCACCCAAAACGAACGGGTCTCACCTCCATCTAATGACTTGAAAAGATTAAACCCACAACGGTGTGAGACAATGTCTTAGCAAGTCTACGCCCTAAAACCTGATTAGGAAGGAAATACGCCTAGATGTGGCCTAATCACACAATCAATGAAACTCACCTCGCCTTAGTTCATTCCTGCACGTCAGTATAGTTCATATAATAGATATATGCAGTAATTGCACTCAACAATTGGAATGCCTCACTTCAAATCTCAATCAATCATAGGGGTCCCGATTATAAGGCCAAATTGTTATGACACATCCTATTTCATGCCACATAATTTTGTCCCATAATCAGGCGTGTAAATTTCAATCATTCATGCGTCCCAATTGATTACAACTCAACGGCCACGGCCGACTCAACAGTCAGCAGTTTTCCAGCATAGCCGGACGTCGTCTCGCACCATCAAGCACGGCAACGTCTACATCTAGATGACATTCCGCATAGGAGCATCGATCTAGCCTCCACTGTGATCAGCATCCATTGACTTGAGTTATTCCTGAAGGAGTATCATCCGGCATAGCAGCTCATGACGGGTTCTCATATCAATCGCGCACACACATCCAATCCTAGCCAAGGACATCGTGCTTTGCACTCAAATGCCTCAATTAAAATAATGAATTTGACCTATTTTCTTCATATTAAAAACACCCGGTAAAATAATCGTGTGTCGGTACACAGTCAGCTTGAGTCATAAAATGCGACATCCTCACTTTTAAAAATCCCACTATTTGATATAGTACTTAAAAACATTTTTGGCGTCAAAAACCGACACCTAGTATTTTTCTAATTAAATACCACAAATCCATATTTTTGAAGTAATAAATCAAAATTCATTACTCATCACTCAATTTGCACAAACTAATTGCACCATGACAATCGGCACGAAATTCTAACAACAGGCTATCCCGGTATAATTTCTGGAAAATAATAAATAATTAAATAAATTATTAAATAATTAAATAAATGCAAAATAAATAAATAAATGACTAATTAAGCTATAAACACTAATCTAACCAACTAATTGACTAATTAAATTACTCTAACCAACCTAGCTACATAACAACATACTAAACTAACTACATTCACTAACCACCTAATTGACTTATTTAACTAATCTAATTTAACTAAACAAGCTACTAATTACACTAATCTAACTTAACTTAATCTAACCCCTCCATAAGCATATTAACCTTCTATGCAAGGTTTAGCAAGTAAACTCACCGGATTAGCAAGCCAATGAGTTCATGGCAACGGCAACGCGGAGGCGAGTGAGACTCAAGTCTAGAGCAATACCAAAGGAGGTCTGGAAAGGGTTGAAAATGGGCCATGAAACTTATAGCCCAATTGTGAGTTTTGGTTTTGCTTGTTGGCCGAAGGAGCTGGACTGAGTGGCTAGGATAGGCTGGTGGGTGGCAGATGGTAGCGGGAACGGCGGAGACAGCCAGGCGGCGATGGGTGGTGGCTGGAGGAGCTCAGGCGGAACTGTGACGTGTAGCTAGGGGTGCGGATGACGGGCATTGGATGGCAGGGAGGTGTGGGTGTGCGAGTTGCTCGCGGCAGCTCGGACGGGGGGTGAAGGGCGATTGACAACTACAAGGAGGTGCTGGCTGGTTTCTCTTGTTCTTTGGCTTGTCCTGCAGCAACAATGGAATCTAAGGAAGTAAGAAGGAAGAAGAAGGGCTGCTGCTGGCCTGAGGGGGAAAATGGCCACCAAAGTCTTATCTAAATATCTCAAGCACTCAAGTGTAAGCCCCCAAGGTCCACAGCTGTGCCCAGCTTCCTTATCCCTTCCAAATCTTCCTCAAGAAGCCAAGGAATGCTGCCAAAATGTTGCACCCCACCAAGTCTACGAATTTCAAGCTTCCAACTTCAATTTCAATTTAATTTCACTCCAATTCAATCCCAATTGGTGCCCAAAATTTCCAGTTCAGGTATCCACATTAGTTCCATAATTTTTCTCACCCATTCATCCCACTTGAAGGCCAAAAGCGCACTCAATTTAGCCCATCCAAATTCTTGAACTAATTTTGTCAAATCTTGATTTTTCGCCGAAAACTCAGACTTGCCGAAAATTTTTTGAAGGATGAGTCAACATTCCTAAAATAGATCGTGACATGACAGAACTTTCAATTTCTGAAATTGGGTTTAATTTCGTGGTTAATTTCAACTAGACACAATTTTAGTGTGACCTAACCTACTGGGTAGCTTTTAGGAATTTTTAGCGCATTTGACCCGTGGTCGATTATTTTCGATCCACATTGTACATCTTCAACACATTGGTGACTCTTGATTGTCGTAAAAATCTCAAGATTTCAAATACGGACACAAGGTATAGAAACGACATAAAAATCGGTCTAGTGTCGTTCGACAAGAATTTTGCAATCAAGTGGAATCACCCACCATTTAATTACATGCCTTTGTTGAGTTGACCTATCTCCGGTCTCTAATTGATTTTTAACGGTGCCTAATGACCCTTGTAGATTAGTACGGTCGAGCAGTTGATTTCTGGTCGAATTCTCAAGTCGGTCGCATTTAGATTCCTTAATGGCTTTACCTGATAGATTAGTTATCTTGTGAGTGATTAGCTCAGAGAAAAGAATTATATGCATGTCGATGAAAAGCCCAATTCATTCAAGCAAAAACAAGGTTGAAAATCAGGATGTCACAACTCTTCTCCTCTTATAAAAATTTCGTCCTCGAAATTTAAACCATTACAAATCTTAAACAAAGATGTGGGGGCATTGTTGTATCATTGAGTCTTCACTTTCCCATGTCGCTTCCTTGTCCCGTGGTGTTGCCAGACCACTTTGACTAATGATATCGTCTTGGTACGCAGAATCTGCTCTTTGCGATCAACAATCTAAACTAGTCTCTCCATGTACGACACTTTGTCGTCCATGTCTAACTCTTCGAAATTGAGCACGTGGGTCGGGTCAGGCTCATACTTTCTCAACATCGACACGTGGAATACGTTGTGCACTTAAGCTAGTCTTGGCACCAAAGTAAGACGATATGCCAAAGTCCCTATTCCCTCCAGAATTTCAAATGGACCAACGTACCTTGGACTCAGCTTTCCTTTCTTGCCGAAGCACGAAGTACCCCTCATCGGTGACACCTTCGAAAGACGTGCTCACCAACTTGGAATTCCAATGGTCTTCGACACTTATCTGCATAGCTTTTCTGACGACTTTGAGCGGTCTTCAGTCTTTCCTGGATAACTGCAACTGCATCCATTGACTGTTGAACTAACGCTGGGCCGGTAATCTTCCGTTCTCTGACTTCATCCCAACAAATTGGAGTTCTGCACGCTCTGCCATACAACGTTTCAAACGATGCCATGTGAATACTCTATTGGTAGTTGTTGTTGTAGGCAAACTTGACAAGATGAAGTTGCTCCTCCCAGCTTCCCTTGAAATCCAACACGCAAGCTCGCAGCATGTCCTCGAGGGTCTGAATCGTCTCTTAGCCTGGCCATCCGTCTAAGGATGATCAGCCATACTGTGCTACAGCTTTGTTCCTAAGGCAGTCTGTAAGCTTTTCCAAAAGGCTACTGTGAACTTCGGGTCTCGATCAGATGTAATCGTCACTGGCACTTCATACAGACGAACTATCTAATGCACGTACAACTCTGCATATCTATCCAATGCAAAGTCCTTTCGTACGGCGATTAAATGAGTAGACTTCGTCAATCTATCAACCACAACCCAAATGGAATCATTACCCCTCTGACTCTTTGGTAAGCCCATCACAAAGTCCATTGTGATGTGTTCCCATTTCTACTGGAGAATCTCGAGAGGTTGTAGAACTCCTCCCTGCTTACAGTACCGTGCCTTCACTTGTTGACACATCAGACACTTGGCGACATGCTTAGCACTATCTGCCTTTATACTGGTCCACCAATAGTGTTGACGCAGATTCTGATACATCGTTGTACTGCCTGGATGAATGCTGTAACTGCTATGATGCGCTTCTGATAAGATCTCTTCTTTAAGCTTTGGATCATTAGGTACACACGATCGTCCACGAAACTTCAGCATTTCGTCCTCAGAAATCTGAAAGTCAACCCTTCTCTTTTCGGTATCTTCATGTAGAATCCTCTGGATCTCAGGATCTGTGATCTATAGCGTCTTGATTATGATATGCACTTCCGGTTCAATGATGATGGTGGCCATAAGATTTGAATGGTGGCCTACCTCAAATTTAAAACCGAATCTCGAGCTCTCTCAAGTAAAATCAACTCCTGAATCACCATCTATGCAATCGAAAACTTTCGACTCAACGCATCTGCAACTTTGTTAGCTTTTCCAGGATGGTACAGGATGTCATAGTCATAATCCTTGAGAAGTTCCATCCAGCGACACTATCTCATAATTAACTCCTCCTGAGAGAATAAATACTTGAGGCTTTGATGGTCCATAAAGATCTAAGTCATGCGTCGGGTAATTCAGTTCATGAGGTCTCAATTGATGGGACGCGTATGCAATGACCCTGCCATGCTGCATCAATATGCAATCCAGTCCCCTAAATGACGCATCACTGTAGATCTAATATCCTCCCGGACTAGACGGAATTGTCAGCACTGACGCGGTAGTCAGCTTGTGCTTAAGCCCTTGGAAACTATGCTCGCACTTATCCGTCCATACAAACTTCTCTTCCTTCTTTAGTAGTTGAGTCAAAGGCAAGGCTAATGCTGAAAATCCTTCTATGAACTATTGGTAATACCCTGCCAATCCCAAAAAGCTTTTGATCTCTGTCACGGTTGTCGGTCTTGGCCAGTTAATCACGACTTCAATCTTGGTCGGGTCCATGAAAATTCCTTCTCCTGAAATCACGTGACCTAGGAACGCCACACGAGTTAACCAAAAGTTGCACTTACTATACTTGGCATACAATCCATGATCTAGCAAAGTATGAAGCACTATCCTCAACTGTCTTTCGTGCTCCTCAGGACTTTTCGAGTACACCAGGATATTGTCAATGAACACGTTTACAAACTAATCCAAATACTCCTTGAATACACGATTCATTAGATCCATGAAAGTAGCTAGGGCGTTCGTCAACCCAAATGGGATTACAGTGAACTCATAATGGCCGTATCGAGTACGAAACACCGTCTTCGGTATATCTTCCTTTCTGATTCTCAGCTGATGATACCTTGTCCTCAACTCGATCTTAGAACATATCGACGCTTCTTGCAATTGGTCAAACAAGTTGGCAATCCTTGGTAGAGGGTACTTGTTCTTGATTGTCACCTAATTGAATTGCCGATAGTCGATGCACAAATGCAACGAACCATCTTTCTTTTTCACGAATAGGATTTGTGTTCCCCAAGGTGATGCACTGGGACGTATGAATCCCTTATCTAATAACTCTTGTATCTGCACCTTTAGTTCCTTCAGCTCTGACAACGCCATCCGGTAAAGAGCCTTAGAGATTGGCTCGTCTCGGGAGCTAACTCGATCATGAACTCTATCTCCTTTCCTGGTGGCAAACTCGAAAATTCTTCCAGAAACACATCTGAAACTCTTGTACCACAGTGATGTCCTCGATCTTTGGCCCTCTAACTGTCGTATCCACAACAGTCATCAAGTAACCTTGGCAACCCCCATCTAATAAATGGGTTGCTTCAAGTGACAAGATTAAGGTAATCAAGGGTCCTCCTCGACACCCAACAAACTCGAAACTTTCATCTACTAACGGGTTAAACTGAATCACCTTGCGATAATAGTCTACTATAGGTTATTACTTGGTGAGCCAGTCCATGCCAATTATCATATCAAAATCATGCATGGCTAAGACTAGCAAATCTATCTTTCCCTCTTGCTCACCAATAACTAACTTGCACCTAGGACAACCCATTGTCAACAACACCTTATCCTTTAATGGTGTAGATATACTAACCACTGACTCCAACAATTTAGGAGTCAACCCTACCAGCTTAACGAACTGTTCAGCTATAAATGAATGAGTAGCTCCAGGATCAAATAAAGCATAAGCAGCATGGTCGTTTAGTGAAATAGTACATGTGACCACATTAGGTGAGTCCTCTACCTATCGTCTTGTGACAACATACACCCTTCCCTGTGCTAGGGGTCGGTTCAAACCACCCTGCGGTGCATTTGGTGGCACGTATCCTCTACTCTGACCTATCGATGGTAGCGACGGCAATTGCTGTGGTCCCATCGGTCTTCGGGGACAGTCCTTGACTTGGTGACCCTGTTGGCCACACTCATAACAAGCACCCGTCATAGAACGGCACGGGGTTGATCCATGTCGTCTCCCACAGAAACGACATACTCCATTTTGGCTTGACACTGACTTTCCTATCCCACCCTTCCTATTGGGCGGAACAAAGTACCTTCCTTCAATCATCAGCTTCTTCCCAAATCGATTTCCATCCCTATTCGACCCAAACCACGACCTAGATGCGGCGGCTTGTTTGCTCAGGTTCCTCTTTATCAACTGGGCCCGTTCATACAAGTCGTTGTAATCATTCAGATTGAACGGTACCAGCGGATTCTTTAGCTCCAGTCTGAGGCCATTCCTGAACCTCCTAGCATTGTCCTTTGGATCTTCTACTAGCCTCGGGGCATACTGTGACAACTTGACAAATTTTTCCTATTGGTCTACTGATATTAGACCCTAAATAAGATGCTGGAATTCCTCCATCTTTTATTCCCTTGCACTATCAGAGAAGTATTTACCATTAAAGGTTCCAAGGAAGGCGTTCCACACCAAAACACGCCTTCTTGGAACACCCTGCCTCTGGTGGCCCTCCACTAGGTACTTGCATTGCCCTGCAATTGATATACTGCAAGGACAACCTTCTCTTCCTTGGTGCAACTCAACAGTGCAAAGGCCTTCTCCAAGTCTTTGACTAGAAGTGTTGCAGCCTCGGGGTCCCCTGCACCTGTGAACCTTGGCGGGTTTAGCTTCAAAAACTGTTCCACTAGCTTGTGCATCGGCCTCTCAATAACCACGTTCCTAGGTGGAACCTTGGCAGGTGCGACAACAACTGCAGCAACAGCGGTGGCATCAGCAGCGGCATTAGAGGCAATAGTGGTGGTGGCAGTAGCGGTGGTTACAATGGCGGCGGCGGTAGCTTGATTTTGGGCCTACTGCCCTATCACGTTCCCCAATGTCTCTAGCGCCTGCACGATCTCCTCAATTCTCAGATCGCCAGGTGCTGCTACACCAGTATTGACCTGTGGCAACACTTCCCTACTGGCGTTGGCCTGAGCCGATGCTTTTCCTCGGGTACCGACCCTTGTCGGCGTCTTACCTCGAGTGACAGATCCTATGGTCCTCTTCCTAGGTGTTCTTTGCTCCTGATCACTCATCTTGCAGACTCTCTATGGAACCTGCTTTCCAATTTCATACATAATTAGAAATCGAGTGATCCATACCAAACAATCTATCAATCAACTATCAATCACATGCATCAGCATAAGAAAAAGGCCTTTCCTACAAATTATCCCATGACTCATCGCACCTTATCACTCCAAACACTGACCAGCTTTGATACCACTTCGGGCAGGGATGTCACGCCCTAAACCTTGAGGGCGCACACATCTCTCGGTGGTCGATCAAATTGCGACGTTCCCAGGACGTGTCACCGATCGAAACGATTCATGCATATGCAGAAGCGAACTATAACTCCAGACAACAATCAACATGGGATAGAAAAAGCAGGACAACCATATAAAACCAACCACACGTTTATAAACACACCGAGTTTATATACATAAGTCTAAACCAAAAAAGGCTACTAGGCTACCCTACCCTGGACCCTATCTACTTGGGATTTGGGTCTATCACGACACCGTCAGGGATGTCAGTGTCTAAAGGCTCAGTTACCCCTACTGCAGGCACCTCACCCTCAGGTCCTTGGTCCGCCTCAATCTCAACTATGATATCGACGTCATGCATGGGGTCAAGATCCACCATATACTTGTCCTCGATGGCAGGTGTGTCGAAGCCATCCAAGGGGCCCTCTCGAACACCATTGGGCTCATGAAGAAACCAAGCCTTGAATTGGAGGTACCAACTGAGGTAGGCCTTTATTGACCCAAATAGTAGTAACCACGAGCTCACGGGTCCAGTCGGGGTTCTCGTGGATAGGAAGCACGGTGCGCTCGGTCTTGGCCTTTCGCAGCCACCCAAAACGAATGGGTCTCACCTCCATCTAAAGACCTAAAAAGATTAAACCCACGACGATGTGAGACAATGTCTTAGCAATCTACGCCTTAAACCCCAATTGGGAAGGAAATATGCTTAGAGGCGGCCTAATCACACAACCAATGAGACTCACCTCGCCTCAGTTCCTTCTTGTATGTTAGTACAGTTCATATAACATATATATGTAGAAATCACACTCAACAATTGGAATGCCTCACTTCACATCTCAATTAATCACAGGCGTCCCAATTATAAGACCAAATTGTTATGACACGTCCTATTCCATGCCACATAATTTTGTCCCATAATCAGGCGCGTAAATTTCAATCATTCATGCGTCCCAATTGATTACGACCCAACAGCCATGGCTGACTCAACAGTCAGCGGTTTTTCGACATAGCCGGACGTCGTCTTGCACCATCGAGCACGACAATGTCTACATCTAGATGACATTCCACATAGGAGCATCGATCCAGCCTCCATTGCGACTGGCATCCATTGACTTGGGGCATTCCCGAAGGAGCATCGTCTAGCATAACAGCTCGTGACGGGTTCTCATATCGATCACACACACATATCCAATTCCAGTCAAGGACATCGTGCTTTGCACTCAAATGCCTCAATTAAAATAATGAACTTGTCATATTTTCTTCATATTAAAAACACCCGGTAAAATAATTGTGTGTGGGTATACGGTCAGCTCGAGTCATAAAATGTGACATCCTCACTTTTAAAAATCCCACTATTTGATATAGTACTTAAAAATATTTTTGGCGTCAAAAACCGACACCTAGTATTTTTCTAATTAAATACCACAAATCCATAATTTTGAAGTAATAAATCAAAATTCATCAATCAAAACTCAATTTGCACAAACTAATTGCACCAGGATAATCAGCACAAAATTTTGACAATCGGCTACCCTAGTATAATTTCTGGAAAATAATAAATAATTAAATAAATTACAAAATAATTACATAAATGCAAAATAAATAAATAAATGACTAATTAAGCTATAAACACTAATCTAACCACCTAATTGACTAATTAAATTACTCTAACCAACCTAGCTACATAACAACACACTAAACTAAATACATTCACTAACCACCTAATTGACTTATTTAACTAATCTAATTTAACTAAACAAGCTACTAATTACACTAATCTAACTTAACTAAACAAGCTACTAATTACACTATTCTAACTTAACTAAATCTAACCCCTCCCTAAGCATCATTAACCTCCTAAGCAAATTTTAGCAAGTAAACTCATCGGATTAGCGAGCTGATGAGTTCATGGCAATGGCAACGCGGAGGCGAGCGAGACTCGAGCTTAGAGCAACACCAAAGTTGGTCTGGAAAGGGCCGAAAACGGGCCACGAAGCTCACAGCCCAACTATGAGTTTCGGTTCTGCTTGCTGGCTGAAGGAGCTGGACCGAGCAGTTAGGATGGGCTGGTCGGTGGCGGACGACAGCGGGGACGGAGGAGACAGCCAGGCGGCGACGGTTCTGGCTGGAGGAGATCAGGCGAAGTCGCGACGTGTGGCTAGGGGCGCAGATGATAGGCGCTAGACGGTGGGGATGTGTGGACGGGCTCGCATATGCGGACCTCTGGGCGTGTGGGCTGCTCGGCTTCGGCAGCAGCTTAGATGGGCGGTGAAGGGTGGTCGATAGCTATAGGGGGTGTAGGCCCCCAAGGTCCATAGCTGTGCCCAGCTACCTTATCCCCTCCAAATATTTCTCAAGAAGTCAAGGGATGTTGCCCAAATGTTGCACCCCACCAAGGCTACGAATTTCAAGCTTCCAACTTCAATTTCAATTAAATTTCACTCCAATTCAATCCAAAATGTTGCCCAAAACTTCCAGCTAAGTTATCCACATTAATTCCATAATTTTCCTCACCCATTGATCCCACTTGAAGGCTAAAAGCGTACTCAATTTAGCCCATCCGAATTCTTGAACAAATTTCGCCAAATCTTGATTTTTCACCGAAAATCCGAACTTGCCAAAAATTCTTTGAAGGATGAGGCAATGTTCCTAAAATAGATCGTGACATGACAGGTCTTTCAATTTCTAAAATCGGGTTCTATTTCGTCGTTAATTTCAACCGGATGCAATTTTAGTGTGACCTACTCTACCGGGTAACTTTTAGGAATTTTTAGCGCATTTGACCCATGGTCGATTATTTTTTATTCACATCGTACATCTTCAACACATTGGCGGCTTTCAGTTGTCATAAAAATCTCGAGATTTCATATACGGACACAGGGTACAGAAACGATAGAAAAATCGATCTAGTGCCGTTCCACAAGAATTTTGCAATCAGGTGGAATCACCCACCATTTAATTACATGCTTTTGTCGAGTCGACTTATCTCCAGTCTTTAATCGATTTTTAACGGTACCGTAATGACCCATGCAGATTAGCACGGTCGAGCAATCAATTTATGATCGAATTCTCAAGTCGGTCGCATTAGATTCATTAACGGTTTCGCCTAATAGATTAGTTATCTCATGAGTTATCAGCTTAAAGAAAAGAACTATAGGCACGTCGATGAAAAACCAAATTCATTCAATCGAAAACATGGTTAAAAATCAGGATGTCACAAAATCAATCTAATCAATCTAATCAATCATAGACATATAGATCGTGCCATTCACGCAGTGGTTAGGGAAACATCTTTCACTGAGCGATCGACAAGATAAGCTTATCATAAAATGATTCTTGATTACTCGATCATAAAATAATTCTTGATTACTGCTTATCGTAAAATGATTCAAGATTAGCCATATCGTAAAATGATTCTTGGTTACCCTTTTCTCGGCCACGGCTATGGGTTTTTGACTCTCTAAGCATGCACATATCTTTTGCAGCTACCAAAAGAGAACTGCAGTCTCTTTGCTTTGACAACTATTTCTGCACGAGTGCTTCTCAGTTGGAGAAATGAGGTCTAATTCAGTGTTGATGCACACCCTGAAATCACAACCCTGAACTATCCTACTTTAAGCATTTTTATTTCTCTCTCCGTCTGGAAGCTATACACACATCTCTGGCAACCTTTAATTGAAAAACATTTGATTTAAAATTCAGTTGCACTTGTGGAGCTACGCATGGAAATGTCCCTGTTCTTTCCAAAAATGAAGATTTCAGAAGGGAATGGGAATCACAACTGTAGAAAGCATTGCGTTCCTTTTCTTTTGGTGATATTCTCACTCGATTGATGATCCTATTATCAGTCCATGACATGTAATTCAACTGATCTCCTCAGGGTATTTTTTGGACGGATTGCAACAAATGGAATATCAATTCCAAAGAAAAGTGCAAGATGAAAGCCAAGTGCACAAAGTCAAACAACACCAAAAAAAGAACCCTCTGTTTAGTGGCAGAGTTATTGACGTTTGCCCTGGATGGCATCTTTCACAAGTTGATGTCTCCATGCCATTTGGATCACGTACGTACACAAAAAGAAAAGAAAGAATTGAAGGATAAGAGGATTGTAGTCTGTCTGGCGAGAATTCTCTGGCTAAAAAAAGATATCTTAAAATATAATTCAACTCTAGTTAAGAATCCACATTTAAAACAAGAACCTTTGGTATTAGATATTGTTGGAAAAATATGGCTATGAACTTGGTAGAACAATGAAGACGGATACTAAGAGTACTCAGATCGGACTTTGAGGCATGATATCACTTTCTTTAAGGATTTATTTGCCCCACAACGTTGCTAATGGTCACCGGCAAAAATCCTCCAGGATACAACAAAGTCTCGGTTGAGAATACTAGATAGCAATTCTAGTATTTCTCCAGGATCTCTCTAGGAAACAATAGAAAGAATTGGCTGTAGTTTTTCACAAAGAAGACTTGAAAATGACCACCTCCTCTCTTCTGAAAAAAGACAAATATATATATGAAACAGTCTTGCAACTCTTCGTGAAAATTCCCAAAGAAAAATGAACACGTCTTTTAGAAAATTGTTCGGATAAACAATTGCGACTCTTCGGAAGAAGTCGAAAACCGAACAATTGCGACCTTTAGGGAAAAGTTGCAAACCGAATAAATAATTTTCCAAAGGTTGTCTTGAAAAGACACAAACAAAATTCGGAATAATAATTTTATTTATTTATTTATTTTTTTAATAGAATTTCGAATTTTCATTTTATATATTTTATTTCCGAAATTCTCAAAATAAAAGATAACATTAATAACAAAAAAAAAAATAAAAACGAATAAATGACAAAGGGATAAGTGCTAATTAAACCGTGGGCGCGCAGGCGTGCAAAGTGCGCCAAAAAATCACGCAATTATTCGCGCACCAGCACGCGGGTATGGTGGGGTCTAGCCCCACCCAATCACTCCTTGAGATATACAAGGAAACCCTTCACTTATATATAGCGCCACTTCCTCCCACTTTTCCTATATGGGACAAAGCAAAACACTCAGTTTGTTTTGACAAACAAACCTCCAACAGATATTGTGCTGCTTTTGATAGAGAAAGGTCATAAACATTCCATGTGGAGGTATTTTGAAGGTCAGGAACACAGACACCCATAAAGCCCAGATAAGAGATGTGGGTTCAGAGAACCACATTATCTTTGAATTAAAGCTAAAAGCTGCAGGGCTAGCTTTGTTTTTCGGACAAAAGTAGTACCCCTATTTTGGAAAGTTTCAATTTCATCTTTCAGCCACTCATATCTAGCATCACGACATTCAAGCGGTTCTCACTAAGAAATGAGTACTTGATTCAAACTCTGCATCATAGAGGACCTCATCTAATCATCTTACTCAGGATAATATCGCAAAAAATCAACTGATATAGTTCATTGCCGAGCTGGGTTTTGGTCCATGAAATGCAATGCAATCCAGAATTGCACGAAGCATATTTATTACTGAAACGCAACTAAAGCTCAGGAATGTCGACTTCAACCCAAGTCGCCACAAGGAAAATGTAGTAAATTGAAGCTGATAAATACCTGATTAAGAGCCATCCGTCAAAATCTTCACATAAATTTTTGACAGGCCCTTATGCGCAGTTCAGTGTACATTACACACCAGTAAGGCCCCCATATATAAAACGATTTTTTAATATGGGGAGCCTAATTATACCTATCACAGTGATGACTATTATTACATGCTTTTAAAAAAAAGGACAAATTAAAAAAAGAGAATATTTGTATGAGGCAAAGGTCCTACAAAAATTTGACATTCGAAATGCCCCGCAAATAAAAGTCTGAATTGGCTTCGATCTGATCTCATATTCTCTTCCATTCCCTATAAATAGAGATACAAATGCAAGCAAAACATTGAAGCATTAGAATAGGAGAAGAAGAAGAGAGGCTAACATGACGATGAGAGTCTCATTTGGTAGCCAAGGATGACTTGCCTGCTCTGAACTCGCCCTATTCGAGCTGAACTGAGCGTTCGAGTAGTTCGTCCTAGTATCAGGCAGTCTCCTTGGCTAGTCAGAAAGTCTCTAATCTTTCATGTCAGGCTTCTTCTTCCTTTTGAAAGCAACTTCTCCTTGAAGATACAAATTTGTCTAATCTTTTTCTTCATCAAATGACATACTGAGAGGCATTGAAATGTCTTTTTGAGGAAGAGAGGCCTTACATGACATGACGAGTCTGGTTTGTTAGCCAAGGATGACTTGCCTGATTTGTGCAAGAGGCTTCGATTATGAACGCCATTCTCGTCCATTTATGCACACGATTGCATGATCACCAGGCAGGTCATCCTGGCTTATCTGACGTGCTCTTCAGGTTCATGTTAGGCCTTCTCTTCTTCTTTTAAAGCACCAACCTTCCTTGGGCCACACATGCATTGGAAATCAGCACAAGGTCTATGAAAGTTACGAACAGAAAAATGAAAATAGATTTTTGCGTTTTTGCTATAGAGATGGAATACTCCAATTGTGCAAGTTTGATTATCGAAGCCATCTGACTTTGGGGGAATACTTCAACGCATGGTTATGTGCAGACGATGAATACGTCGAGAATGTGTGGCTATATGCATTGTCGATGATACATGCAAATCGACAATTTTTCACCAACGAGTTCAAACATCCGGTCACTTTCTGGGTGTTGTCCACTCTTCCATTTTAGATTTTACCAGCACACACTTGAAGTGAACATTTTAAGTGCTATGCAGTGGTGCGAAAAATTTAAGATTTGGAAATGAAATTTTTTTAAAAGAAAACATTTTAAGTGCTATGCACTGGTGCGAAAGTTTAGGATTGGGAAATGGACATTTTGAAAATAAAATGACATTTTTGTAAATAGGGACACCATGATAATTGATGTAAAAGTGCAAAATGGTCTGCACAAAAAGCAAATTTTTTGCATGCATATCGAATATAAGTGATCATAAGGTCAACTGTGAGGTATGCTTTCGGTATTTTCCTTAGAAAATTTGAAGAAAGAAAAAAGTGGCAAAGTGCACGCCCACATGTGTGTGCTCAAGAATATGTATTTTCATTGATCCTAATCTTATCCCTCTATTCTCTCAACCGAACCACACTAGAATCCACCATTCATTGTCATTGTGCACCGGGTCATTTGGGTGATTCATGCCCGATGATCTAGTATGTTGATAGTGTAAACAGGAATTTTTCCATAAGACATTGGTCAATAACTTTCATGGAAACATATCAATAGTGAATTTGGAATTTAAAAAGTAAAACATTTGGGTAATGGGTAACACCAATGTCACCACGTCCATGCATGGAATAGATGCTAAATTCGCTATTAGAGCATGTGTTAGACCATAAAAAGATATTAACTTTTCAATTATCGACAAGTGGTAAGTTTAGTCAATAAGAGCAAAATTTGATAAAAACGAAGGTCATTGATGAACAAAGCAGTCGATAACCTAAAGGAAATCGATAATTCGCTTATTAAGTCACCGACGGCCAACATCACAGCAGTTATAGACAGAGGTCCTTTACTACTCAACGAGCGTTGTCAACAGCCAACTATTGTAGATTTCGCTAAGTTGGAGCTCAGAAACAAAAACAAAAAAGATGCTCGATCGATGCAAGCACATGATTGCCCATTGGTTATCCCTATGATCTTGGAAAATGCAACTCCTTGTGGATAGCCACTATTAGATTATAAAGGATTGTGCCTAGGATCATGATTGCTTATGAACGATTGTAAATAGTACTAGTGAGTCGTTTGTGGATTCAAAATTCTTAACTATTTAAATAACTGTTGCCGGTAGGATATAGGTACCTGTCCGGTAATCTTTATAAATGTTCGCTCGATCAATCACAGAATACCTGTTATTGCAATTTATTCTCATGTTAAAGTTTTCGCAAATTTACCTTTCCAGTGCTTTAAATTTCTAGAACCATTGCCTTTCATGCAATATTTGATTCATGTACTTGCATTTTCAATGCCTTCGCTTTTTCAGTTATTACTTTCCCATCCAAAATTCAAAAAGATCCTTTTCCCCTTAAAATCCATCAATTTCTTCCATATCATTAGATTTTCACTTTTTGGTGAAGCATTATATTTTAGAGAGAGATAACACACCGATTAGGAGTGATGTTCATTATACATGCAAGTATATAGATTCAAGTTAAGTTCAGCTTCCAAATAATCTAAATTCAATCTGTAACTGGACTTCAATCTTAAAGGATTTTGAGAATTAGATCATAGAATTCATTCCCTTTTTTAAGCATCGACCAATAAATGATATCCAAGTTAAACAATTGTTTAGCATCATCTCTCTTGGTGATTCTATGTTAGACGGTTCTATTGTTCAATTGAATAAAGAAGAAGAATTTTTTTCCATACTGATAAATTGCTGAAAGAGTTGATAAGGGTGCGCATGACAAAATTTCTTGAACAAAAATTGATTTCTGAAATAGAAATTGAGAAGTTAAAAATTTTAGCTTTTGATTTCTTCTTCAAATCTATTTCTGGAATAGAAATCTGTTCCAGAAATAGAAAAATCAAATTACATTACCAAACGGATTTCTGTTCCAAACCTATTTCGAGGAACAGAGAAACAGAGAAATAGAGAAGTAGAAATTTTATTAGTAAAAAATATTAACTTCACCCCATTCACGAAGAACTTATTGGTAAGTGCCGAAACAAGCTTCAAAGTTTCGGTTGTTAGTCAATTTTAGACATTGAAGGTTCATTTGGTCAAACGGAGACTTGTTTAGGAAGTCCCAATCAAATCTCAGGCTTGCCATCACTAGAATCCAAGTATAAGATATCCGTCGTGACTCCCAAGAGAAATATTTGATCATTTGCCATGTGACATTTTCAATTCTTGAATTCCACCAAAGGGAGAGCACGAAACTTGGTCGGGGCTTATGAAAACCTTGAATTCTCAATTTTACCCAAATATAACCTTAACTCCCCAATCAATAAATAGCCAAAATGTTAAGTCTTGTCTCCGCACTTCTTTCAAGAAATTGGTAATTGAAAAGATACTTTCATAACGATGTCGGTGAGTTTTCTTTTTGATAATTCTGGTTTTATTCACAACAAATCACAAAACAGATCAGCAAACATGCTACAAACTCGATACATTCATCAAACTAAGATCAGTTCCCCGGTTGCAACACATAGTTTTATGCCTTTCTATAGATACCTTCCTTTGAACATTCAAAAAAATCCGAATCTTATCTCTAATCAATCTATTTGTTTGAGCGAGAATTGATGAAGAGCTGACAAGAAAAGAAGAGTTAACAACTATTCCTTGCACTCCAAATATAGAAAATAAAAGCACTAAGAGAACTTAACAAATGGGGGAATGCCATTACTCTGAAAACAGAAAAAGCCCCAGTAACGTCTGTCTCCCAATCTCCAGGAACTCTATCAACAAGATGAAGCTGCAAAATGGCTCTCCAAACTTGCAGAGAAAGAACATCCAAAAAGCAAGTAGTTCCTGTCTTTTTCAGCAAACAGAGTGGAGGCCCCTGCATACCCCACTTTACTGACCTGCCATTTGTGGTTAGTATATTGTGCAAAGCTAACTAGGCAGTAAAACAATGTCGAGGAATACTAAGGGTGTCAACAAATTGGTTCAGTTTAGGTCCCAACTGATACCTGGCCTGATCTAGACATGAAGGGCATAGGTTTTTTTGTGACCCAACTCCACACCCGACCTGTGTTGAACGAGAACTGAAAAAACAAGTTGGGTCGGCTCCTGTAATTTTCCTATTTTGGACAACATAGCCATCCTTGATTGTCTAAATCAAAACTTTAATGAGGCTAATGCATGCTTAGCTGCACACTTGGTACTAATTTACTATGATGCATGAGCTAATATGAAATGATTTTTCTGAGGAATAACTCTATCACTGTTGTTCCCCCTTTTATTAGTGAGAAAAAAAAAGGGAGAAAAAAGGATAGTATATTTTCACAATTAGCTGTACACAGACCATCCAAGTATACACTTTCCAGGAACCATCTTATCTCAATGATTGCGGATGAACTGATCCCTAGGAGGTTATACAGAGAGATGGTACTTTTGTTAGGGTCTTGCCTGTAAATCTAAATTTAAATTAAGGGCCAAACTCTCTCTTGCCCCCACCTTATTACCCTTGCGTTTAGTAACTTAGAAGGGACTTGTATTTGGTTTTAGTGAGCATTCAGAGATTAAAAAAAAAAAAAACATGTTGGACCACAAGGGCGAAAAATGGATCAAAATGATTCAAGCAATTGAATATTGGTAGTCCAAGGACAAAATTGGTTGGATCATGCATGACATAATACAATGTCGATTTAATGTATAATGCAATGTTGGTGGGTGAAATTTAATGCCAAAAAATCAATTAGGTAGATAAGTTATTTGAATGATAAGTAGCTAATCAACGTGAGTCTAAGGGTAAAATAGTAATTTTGAAAAAAATTTCTAAATATCGGTAAACAATTAGAGAAATTAGTATCTTGAAGCATTGATAAGCTACAAAATAGTTGTTGATCGATAATAATTATAAATTTATAAGATGGCCTGTAAATTGCTACTTATACTTTTGATAACCCCCATTTATAATTAAGGGTATGCTAGCCACCAACAATAAATATTAAGAAAATTTTCAAATGAGGGTTTGAAGTGCCCTCAATTTCTCAAATAAGGACATGAAGTGAACATTTTAAATAGCAACTTGAGGTGCTCTTATTTTCTTAAATAAGGGAATGAATTGGACATTATTTCAAATAGGAGCTTGAAATGGTCAGGTTAGTTTCAAAGAAGGGCCTAACCTCAATGACAAGTCAAGGGCAATTCCATCCTTTACATTTTCTTATTTTCTTTATTTTTTCCTTTTTGTTTAAAAAAAATCCAAAAGAAAAAAGGGCCAAAACTAAAAGAAAAAAAAATACAGGCAAGAGAATTATAAGCCATCCCTTGCCTGTGGCCGCTGCCTCCATCATCGGTGGAGCATTGGCTAGTAGGGGAGGGTCGCAGAGTCCTCTCTTGATTCTAGGGAGGGCCTACTAGCCCTTGCCTCTAGTTAGTGAGGTCATTAGTCCTCACGAGTCATTGGCAATCCTATTGGCAATGGTCGATGCCTCATTGGCATGAGGGCTTCTCACTTGGAATTTTTTTTTTTTTAAATGTGTGTTTCTTTAAAAAAGTTTTTGTTTTTTTTTTGTTTTTTTATAAAAACATAAAAAAGGAAAAAAGAAAGAAAAAAGGGAAGAAAATAAGAAAATGTAAAGGACGGAAATGCTCTTGTCTAGTTGGTCAGGTTAAGTCATTCTTTGAGACTAATATGGCAACTTCAGGCACTTATTTGAAACAAGGTTCACTTTTAGCCCTTATTTGAAAAATGATGGCACCATAAGCCCTATTTGAGATATTGTTTACTCCAAACCCTCACTTGAGAAATTGAGGGTATTTTGGACCCTTATTTGGAATTTACCCTATATAATTATGTCATATGTCTTTCACTTTCATCATAGAAAATTATTTATTGATTTACACCAACTAAAGTTAAGACTACTAGATTCATTTTGTTAATTGATTTTCCTCATTGGCATCGTACTTGGATGTTGCAAATCTAGTGGGGTTAAGGCTCAATGAACTATCAATAGTTATAAATTGTCGGAAAATTTTCATGATTTTAAATTCTACATAGCCCTTCTTGACAATTTTATAATTCTCATAACACTTAACAAACTCATGAATTAGGGCTTTATAAACTAACTCTTAGAATTTTCCAAGCTTCACAAATTTAGTGGTAGAGTGGTATGTTCTTTGAAGTTATCCAGTAATCCATGCAAACTGTTCAATTTCTTAAGGCTTGCGCTATTTCCACCCCATTATTGGCTCTTAAAACCCCACGTCACATTGAATTGACTACATTATCCTTTACAAGTTCCACTCTTGATTTAAGATTATTTCTTACATTTTTTGTTTCTTTTCTTTGGTTTCAATTTTACTAAAAGACAAAACTATCAACATCACAGTCGAACAATTTTTTTTCACCCTTGCCACTTCTTTTGTACCTATTACATCACTGCATTTCCTTCATGGATGTCTTCTTCTAAAGTTATCTCCATTGTTGTGAACTAAGCAAGCACTATTTATATATCGGGGTAACAAGATGTTAGTTCTCTTTACAAATTGTTACTTTATTTTAGAGGTGAGCATCGGTCCAGGGTCAACCTTGGACTAGCCCAACCCTGCCTGTCCTGGTTCGATTCCTACGGAGAGTGGGTCAGTCCTTTGTCCTAGAATTCTTGGACCAATACTATGTAGTTTGGTTCTCGTTCCTAAGAGTTCCGAGTCGGTCCAACCCGGACCAACTCTAACTATTAATATATAATATATTATTTATAATTTTTTTATATAGAGAAAACCTTAAAATAAACGGCGTCAATAACATTAAATAGCTCTTTAGTGAAGAATTCAAGTAATTTTACATTGTTCTTTAATAACTTAGATTTTTAATGTCTTTTACGGCGTCAATAGTCATAATTTATAAAGAAGGAAAATGTTTTTGCAAGGAATCATCATGGCGTCCAAAAAGACATAAATAGCTCATTATGGCATCCTCCTCTAGTATTCGTTCTCTTTTATCTTATTTGTCCTCTTAGTCTTCAATTTGCCAAAATCAAAAGAAACAACTTCTCTACTTGTCACTCCACACTCGTCTCGCTCGCTTTGGGTCACTCGTACTAATCACCGCTCGATGCTCGCTGGGCTTGTTGCTCCTCGCTCGACATTCGATGCTCATTCTATTCGATGCTCACCCCACTTGACCCTCACCGCTTGCTTTTCTTAATTGACCTTGCTCATCATCGAACCCATTGAGTCAGTACGGTCCTCGATTGTCCTTTCAAGGAGTACAAAAAATGAAATAAAAAATTATTGGTTGGTCCTGGGTTGACCTTGAAACCGGACCAAACCCATTGAGTCAGTTCGGTCCTCAATCTCTTTTTTATGGAGTACAAAAAATGAAATAAAAAATTATCAGTTGGTCCCAGGCTGACCCCGGAACCGGACTGAACCCATTGGGTCGGTCCAGTCATCGGTCCCAAGCTCAATAGGGTCAGTCCTCGATCCCAAAAATTGAGGACTAGCATTGTGCGGATTGGTCCTAGGATTAGGGGGTAGACCGGCCGAACCCGGACCATGCTCACCCCTACTTTATTTCCATAGATTATTCTCCTGATCGTGAATTTCGACTTTGATATTGTGGTTGATGTATATATTATACACAATTAACTCATCTTTCATTTGCACTGTTTTTTGTAGTGCAGGTGGAAGACAATATCGTTTTTTGCTTAAATGTATCTATTGATGATGAAATTGTGAAAGGAGAATCTTTTAATTAGTGTGTGGATGCATCTTCTTACTCAAGATTATGTTGTCTCTATAAAAAAAGTCAAGGAGAGACAATTTTGTTCTTTTTTGTTGTGAGAGGGAAGGTAGTTATTGTGATCGACATTCTATAGCAAGTCAGAGAAGAAAATTGGATCTCATTTGATTGACTATCCTCTTGAAGTTTATTGCTATAAATAGAAAAATGCATTAAGGTCATGTAAAATGTCTAATGCATTGCACAAAAAATAATTAAAAATTTCACAATTAGATTCGTTGAATAAAATAAAAGTTGAGTAGTTAAAATACACTATCTACAACACAATGACACATACAAAAGTTAAAATTTAAAAAAAAAATGCATACTAAAATTGGTTGATGGTTTTTTTCACTCTTAATTAGGCTTAGGCTATTTTTTGAATAATAATATACAACTATATACCAAATAATTAGCTTTTTTTTTGTCAAATAATTATCAGCTATATACCAATTAATTTTTCTTGGGAAAAACTAAACAAGGAGAAAAGAATGCAAGCAATAATTTTAAATCAAGAGTAGGCCTCACATTTTAATGAGTGTTGTTTGAGAGGAGTATAGGTAATTTTGTCTCTAGAAAGAATGAAACAAAAGAAAAAGAAGAACAAAACAATAAGAAATAATCTTAAATCAAGAGTGGGACCCACAAAGGATAATATAGTCAATTTAACGTGAAAATAGATGTTAAGAGCCAATAAAGAATGAAAATAGCGCGAGCCTTTCTTAATATCCTTCTTGACATCAAGAAATGAAGAAATATTAGGATGTCATAGCTTTTCCACATCAAATCCTCAAAATGGTTCACCAACTTACTCCTAAAAAATTAGCTTTTGTAGACTCTAAAACTACTTACTAATTTCGAAACCATTGCTTAGTCTTTTTCACTTCTACAATGCTATCTTCAAGCAAAGTCACAGGGGTTCAATCATTATAATTTGTCTTAGCCCAAAAGGACAGCACCATGGCAATAATTATTCAAGTGATCTAGGTTTTGCCAATTCTAAAAATCAATTCCTAAATTCTCTCTAATATCTTTAAGCGATTATCAATTAACATATTTGTCAAAAACTATGTCTCGAGTTTGAGCCGTTCAATGTACTCGATCTGAATTGAATTGTAAATAAAGTTAAATACAAAAATCAAGTTAGTGTTGGAATCAGCCAAGCAAAACAGAGAAGAAAATATATTGTCAGACCTGTATTCGGATTGTTCTTTGGACTAGTATTGGAAAGTCCGCTAGGACTTTAAATTTGACCTTGACTTGGTCAATGTGTCAGAAGAAGAAATCAATAAAACAATGAAAAGAAGGAAAGTCCAGTTGAGTTAATTTCCTTCTCCAACTAGCTGTTGATTTTTCTTTAGGGTGTGCTTGCAATATATATTGCATTGAGTAGCATCGTTGTTGGAAAAAAAAGAGTTGATCTTGAAGCACCGGTTTTGCGAGTGCTTGGCTCTAGATTTTCTCCGTTGATTTCATTCGTGCAATTAAATCCAGAATTAGTGTTTAAGCCAATTAAATTTTGCAAGTTCAAGTTTTTTTTTAATTCATTCGTGAGATGAGAGATATTTAGTAAAGAATTGCGAGGCTAAACACTACGTGTGTTATTAAATATAACTGGGGCTTGGGGAACATTGAAATTGTGTAAGTGACTCGAGCGTATATCCATTGTATTGTTTGATTTATAATAGAATTCACTATTGCTCCCCCTGTGGATAAAGGTTACTACAATTGAATCACGTAAATCCGATGTCCGATTTATTTTTATTTAATTTTGTCTATTTTATTATTTGATCGCTCACTTTCCACAACAATTGTTTTCAAAGCAAGACTTGGCTGAATTGAAGGGAATCAATGAGGATAGAAAAAGGAAAAGTGAGAATCGACAGATTTGATGGGAATGATTTTAGTTTCTAGAAGATTCAGATTGAAGACTATCTTTATCAGATGAAACTGCACTTGCCCCTGTTTGGAGAGAAGCCAAAGACTAAGCAAACCGATTGGGATTTGCTTGATAGACGAGCCATGGGTGTTATTTGACTGACGTTGGCTTATAACATTGTGTTTAACTTCATGTATGGAAAGCCCCCTGTGATCAATAAGGTCTATTTAATGTGACATTTGTTTAATTTAAACATGAGAGATGGTGCGTCGGTTGCAAATCATATTAATGAGTTCAATGTGATTATTAATCAATTGAGTTTAGTTGAGATTAACTTTGATTCTATTATCCTCATTGTTTGATAGTTAGAATATTATTGTTACTACTGTTAGTAATTCATCTGAGTCAACAAGCTTGACATTTGATAGGGTTGCGGATTTAATTTTAAGTAAGGATATTCGTAAAAGAGAATCTGACGAACTTATATCTATTGTTTTAGTAGGTGAAAATAGAGGAATAACTAATACACATATTAGTATAAGTAACATAAACATGAACAGACATAGTCAGTCTAAACTAGTGGTGCTATCTATTGGAGCTGTGGCAAGGGAGGGCATCCATAAACGAATTGCCTTAAGTTGAAGAATGAGAAGGGTAAATGAATTGTAGTTGATTTTACAGATAATGTTGCAGCTATAGCTGTAATAATTTGGATAATGCTGATTTTTTCTTGTTTGTCACTAATGATTTATCGTTTGATGAATGTACTATGAATTCTAATTGTTCTTTTCATACGACACCAAATAGAATTTGGTTTATTACTTATCAGTGCATGGATAGTATTAAAGTACAGTTGGGGAACAATGCTGTATATGATGTTGTCAAAATTAGTAATGTTAGAATCAGAATACATGATAGTATTATGAGGACATTAGCTGGAGTGAGACATGTTCTAGAATTGAAGAACTTAATTTCCTTGAGTGTCATAAATCAGCTGAGTATCGATATATTTCAGAATGTGGAATTCTAAAAGTTTTTGAGCTACTTTGGCAATAATGAAAGGAAACAAGCATAGTGGCCTGTAAAAACTTCAAGGTGAAACAGTGATAGATTTTGCCGTGGAGATGTCAAATACATATGTTCAAGAGTCTGAATAGTTGCCTATGCATTTGGGGCACATCAGTGAGAGAAGCCTAAAGGTTGTAAGAGAAGGAAATCCATTATGTGGTTATGTTGCTAATGAACTGAATGTATGCATGTACTATGATTTAGATTAATGACGGAAAGTGCAATTCAATATCACTATCAAAGAAACGACGGAAATTGCAGAGTTAATTCACTTGAATGTTTGCAAAATATCATGATTTTCTTCAAGGAAGAGTGCTAGATATATGCTAACGATTGTTGATAACTACTCAATAAAGACGTGGGTGTTTGTGCTTAGGCATAAGTTTGATGCCATTGTCAGTATTTGGCAGTCGAGAGCTTTGATAAAAAATGAGATTGGTAAAATGATCAAGTAGGTGCAAATTAGCATCGAAGCTGTTAAATAAATTATGCATGAACGAAAGCATAATGAAATACCATACTAATACCAATGAACCACAACATGTTACAGAATTGATGAGCAAAACTTTACTAGAGATGGCCCATAAAATGCTCTCTAGTGCTGGTTTGGCTAGGAGATTCATGGTAGATGCGCTTAGTACTGCGAGCTACTTGATAAATAGATCCCCATCAACTACGATTGGATGTCAAACTCCCAAAAAAGTGTGGTTAGGTAACAATGCTAATTATTATATTTTTAAAATATTTGGTTGCTTGTGTTATGTTCGAGCTAGTGATGGTAAGCTCAATGCAAGGGTACAAAAGTGCATGTTCCTAGGTTATGCACAGGGTGAGCAGGGTTATTGATTGTGGTGCTCGGAATTAAATTCACCTTACGAAGAAAGTTACGTTTGGCAAGTCTCCAGTGCTTCTAGCTAGGAGTGATTATAGCAGTATTTATATTAATATAAATGGTGTTTAGTTTGAGGGGAAGTTATAACCAGAAACTCCTGAGATAGCGGGTAAGAATACTAATGAAGTAATCAACATGAATGGTAAGTGAGGTGGAGCCTATAGAGCCAACGTTTGTTGTAATTAATTATATTAACAAGGTAGGTATTCGATCTCCCGACAGATATGGATGCAATAATGATTTTGCTTTATCAGCAATTAAGGAGGTCGCATAAGAAAACCCTTGCATAGTAGTTAAAGGTGCATGTAGAATTGGTATTCTGATGAGATCCTTAGTTTTGGCGAAGTTCAAGTGAAGCTTGGACTTGAAATATGACTGTGACAATTGAGCCCATTGGGGCTATGAAAGTGTAATAGCAAAGTTTGAATTTTTGCGAAGCGATTGTGACTTGGCTCAAACATTGAGCTAGGGTGGAGATTGTTAAAATTGTCTCGAGTTTGAGCCATTAAACATACTTGATCCGAATTGAATTGCAAATAAAGTTAAAAATGAAAATCGTTTTAATGTTGGAATCAGCCAAGCAAGATAGAGAAGAAAATATATTGTCAGACTTGTACTCGAATTGTAGACTAATATTGAAAAGTCTATTGGGACTTTGAACTTGACCTTGACTCAGTCAATGTGTTAGAAGAAGAAATCAAGAGAACAACGAAAAGAAGGAAAGTCCAGTTGAGTAGATTCCTTCTCCAATTAGGTGTTGATTTTTCTCTAAGGTATGCTTACAATATATATTGTATTGAGCAGCGCCCTTGTTGGGACAAAAAAAGAAAAAAGAAGAGTTGATCTTGAAGTTCTAGTTTCGCGAGTGCTTGGCCATAGGTTTTCTCCATTGATTTCAGTCATGCAATTACATCTTGGAAGAATTAGTGTTCAAACCAATTAAATCTTGCGAGTTTAAGATTTCTTAATTCCATTGTAAGATTGAGAGATTATTTAGTGAGGAATTTCGAGGCTTAACACTGCATGCGTTATTAAATGTAATTGAGGCTTGAGAAACACTAAGAATGTTTGAGTGACTTTAGTGTGCAATATTTGTTGTATCGCTTGATCTATAATATAATTCGCTACTGCTCACCCTGTAAACATAGGTCACTAGAATCAAATCATGTAAATATGATATCCGATTTATTTTCTTTAATTTTATCTAATTTATTTTTCGATCGCTTGCATTTTGTAACAATATTAAACATCAGACAGTTTATCTTGCACCATCAAGTTCTTTCTTGTTTTTGAACACTTAAAACCTAATCTTGAGATATCCCCAAAAATTGAAATCGTAACATCTACTAAGGCATAAATTTAATTCCTCTTATTTTCACTAGCCATTGATTAGTCCTCCAATGTTCCCTTCATTTCAGTTACATAGTCTAAAAATACTACATCATTCCCTTAAAATATGTGTAAGTAAACTCTCATGTAATCTATGAAAATCTTATGCTAAATTCACGTTTTCACTATCTCCTCAAATAAAGATCATCCGCAATATCATTAAATATAATCCTTTCTAGTTATTCATAATCATTAATCTTAGGTTGCGTTTGATGTACGAAAGGATAGGACTGGATAAGATATGATATAAAATCCAAAGATTTTGCTATATCTTCTCCACTGTTTAGTGATTGCAGTAATAAAGTCGGATATATTAATATCATATCATGTACAGTGTTTGGTATAAACGGCATATTAGTATAAATAAATTAAAAAAATTGCAAATGAGATGGTAAAATTCTCTCGCAACACTGTTACCTACTTTTTTTAGTTGTATTATTTTATTTTCCTATTTTTCAATTACATTAGTCTTATTAAATAGTAAACGGTACTAATATACCTAAAATACCTAAAATGTGTAATAAATATGAGTATATATTTATATTTATGTATTGAATTTATATTGTAAAATAGCATTAAATTCAAATATATAGTTAAAAATAAGATAAAATTAAAATAACTAAATTGTCATTTTTTGTTATTTTGAATTTCATATATTAGAATTCAAATATTATTTATATTGAAATATAATTTTAGTTTTGTTAATTTAAGAAGTCTTTTATTCGAGAAAAATAACTTTCCTATTATGTATGTTAGAAATCCTGTCCACATTTATCCTGTCTTCCCTATAGAATAATTTTAGTCGGTCTATATCTTCATTATATTTGACTTTATCCTATTTTGAGTATGTACCAAGCGCAAGATAAGATAAATTGAATTTTATCATGACCGTCAAATGCAACCTTAATGCAACACTCAATTTGTAAGGATTTGTATCAAACTACATATTGTAGGTACATCCAATATTAACACTGAGATAGAGATTCACTCCCTCATATTCCTTAGTGCTTCTTAAGATCACCGAGGCAAGAAATTATCTACTTTCCATAAAATTCAAAGAAGAATATCAGAGTTTGCTATCGTGATTTTACTCTGGTAGGTATGGACTCTCAAATGAAATTATTTGAAAACCTACCCTGCGCTTGTCTGAGAGTCTAGGTGAACCAGTTATTAACGAACTTGCTCTGTGGTATTGACTTGGTAATCTAGATATTGGAAAGCTCATTCTTAACTTAAGAGGACTTGAGGGAAGAAATAAATGGAGTGTCACTCGGATATGGCTTCTTTAACTTAATTTCGAGCTACAACTGGTGAATTTATTTTAATGATGCATGCAACGATGGTGCTGATGATATGTGGATGTGCAGCGGGGACGGCTATCGGGTATGCAGGTCAATACAGGGAGAGGAGAATGGGTTGGGTTGGCCTTGCAACAGAGTGAGCAACTTCTGGAACCAAGTGTTGGTTTCCGTTCGTTTTCTCTTACTTGGCCTTCTCCTGCTACTTGGCTCTTACCATCACTTCTGCCGACAAGCTATCATCTCCTCCCCTTGAGTGACTTGAAAGAGTTTTGACGCAGTCGTGGGTCGTCTGTCGTATGTAGGGAAGAGAAATTTTGACACTTGGTTTCTTCTGTACAGATCTTTTTCGTCTTCCACTAGGGATCACAGTTTAGTATGCCTTCTTTAGAGATCTATACATATTTTTTCACTTTGAGATGGAGGAATCATTAAGTCTAATGTTCCTATATGTGATCATTCTTCTGCATGGGTAAGTAGTATCTCAGGTGTACTTCAAGCATTTCTATTTCTCTCTCAGTTTGGAAAGCTGTACATATCTCTGGCAACCTTCAATTCAAAAAACTTAACTTCAGCTCCACTTGTGGAGCTATGCATGGAAATGTCTGCGCTTTCCAGAAAAGAAAATTTCAGAAGGGAATGAGGGTTACAACTGTAGAAAGCATTGCATTCTTATCCTTTTGATGATATTCCCAGTCGATTGATGATCATATTATTGGTCCACGACATGTAAGTCAACTGGTCCCCATCGGGGTATTTTTTTGGAGAGACTGCAACAAATGGAATATCATTTCCAAGGAAAAGTGCAAGACGTAAGCCAAGTGAGAAAAGTCAATCAGAACACAGAAAAAAGAACCCTCTGTATAGTGGCAGAGTCATAGACTTTTACCCTGGAGGGCATCTTTCACAAGTTGATGTCTCCATGCCATTTGGATCCCCTACGCACACAAAAGAAGAAAAGAAAGAATCGAAGTATAGGACGTTTATCATTCTGCTTGCCAAAAATGCTCTCGCTAAAAGGATAGCTTAAAATAGAATTCAACTCTTGTCAAGAATCTTATTGTGCTGCTTTTGATGGAGAAAGGTCAGAAACATTCCGTGTGGAGGTATTATGAAGGTCGGGAACAGAGACACCTATGCAGTGTTGGGGATAAAAGTTGTCAGTATAGAAAATCAAATTATCTTTGAATTCGAGCTAAAAGCTGCATGGCTAGCTTTGCTTTTTGGACCAAAGTAGTACCCTTATTTTGGAAAATGTCAATTTTATTTTTCAGCCGCTCATATCTAGCGTCGGCAAGAGGTTCTCGCAAAGAAATAAATACTTAGTTCAAACTCTGCATCATAAAGGACCTCATTTAATCATCTTATTCCGGATAATATGGCAAAAAATCCTCTGGTATAGTTCATTGCCAAGCTGGTCCATGAAATGCAATAAAATAAAGAGTTGTACGAATCAAATTTATCAACATAATGCAACTAAAACCCCGGAATATTGACTTCAACCCAAGTTGCCGCAAGGAATATGTAACAGATGAAGCTGATAAATGACTGATTAAGAGCCCTCCATCGATATCTTCTCGTAATTTTCGACTGGCTCTTTTGCACAGTTGCACACCTGTAGGCCTTCCGAATAAAACAATGACAACTATCGTTACATGCTTTTACAAAAAAAAAAAAAAAAAAAGACAAATTTAAAAGAGAAGACTTGTATGAGGCAAATTGACTCAAAGAGGTCCTACAAATATTGACATTCGAAATACGCCACTAACAAAGTTATACATTGGCTTCGATCTGATCTCATATTTTCTTCCATTCGCTATAAAGAGAGTTATAAATGCAAGGAAAAGATTGAAGCGTTGGACTTGAGTAGGAGAAGAAGAAGAGAGGCTAGCATGAAGATGAGAGTCTCATTTGGTAGCCAAGGATGACTTGCCTGCTCCGAACTCACTCTATTCGATCTAAACTGAGTGTTCGAGTAGTTCATCCCGGTATCAGGCAGTCTTCTTGGCTAGTCAGAAAGTCTCTTATCTTTCATGTCAGGCTTCTTCCTTCTAAAAGCAACAACTCCTTGAAGATACAAATTTGCCTGTTCTTTTTCTTTATCACATCACACACCGAGAGGCAATGTTTTTGTGAGGAAGAGAGGCCTTACATGACATGACGAGTCTCGTTTGTTAGCCAAGAATGACTTGCCTGCTTCGTGCAAGAGGCTTCAATTATGATCGCCATTCTCATCGATTGATGCACACAATTGCATGGTCACCAGGCAGGTCATCCTGGCTTATCTAATGTGCTCTTCACGTTCATGTTAGGCCTTATTTTCTTCTTTGAAAGCACCCACCTTCCTTGGGCGACAAGTGCATTGGAAATCAGCACAAGGTCTGTGAAATCTGCGAATGGTGGCTTATATGAACATAAAAGGCTGAAAAGCAAAGGAAAAATGAAAATTGATTTTCGCAGTTTTGCTATGGAGAAGGAGCACTCTAATTGTACAGGTTTGATTATAGAAACCATCTGACTTTGAAGGAACACTTCAACGCATGGCTATGTGATGAATACGTCGAGAATGTGGGACTACATGCACTGTCGATGATACATGCAAATTGACAATTTTTCACTGACAAGTTCAAACATCCGATCACTTTCCGGGTGCTGTCCACTCTCCCATTTTGGATTTTGCCAGCACGCACTTGAAGTGAACATTTCAAGTGCTAAGCACTGGCGCGAAAATTTAGGATTTGGAAATTGACACTTTTGAAAAGATAATATTTTAAGTGCCATGCACTGGTGCTATAAGCTAGGATATGGAAATGGACATGTTGAAAAGATAATAACATTTTCGTAAATAAAGACACAATGATAATTGGTGTAAAAGTGAAAAATGTCCACCAAAGGTAAAACTTATGTATGTGTATGGTGTATAAGTGATTATTAGGTTAATTGTGGGGTATGTTTTCGACATTTTTCTTAGAAAATTTGAAGAAAGAAAAAAGTGACGAGAGCGTGTGTATATGTGTTTCTCACCGCTCTATCTCAATACTCTTGAATAGACTGCTTATTGTCATAGCCGGTCTTACTAGTGATTCATGCCCAATTGACCTAAGATGTGATTGGTCAGATCTACATAAATAGGATCTGTTGATAGTGTAAACAAGAATTTTTCTATAAGAGATTGGTTGATTACATTCATGGAAACGCATTTGTAATGAATTTGGAACTCTAAAACATTTGTAAAGGATTGATAGTCAATTATTGTAGATTTCACTAAGCATTGGAGCTCAAATATAAAAGGATGATGGATCGATGCAAGCACATGATTGTTTGTTGGTTATTCTCATGATCTTGGAAAATGTAACTTCTTGTGGATAAAAACTATTAAATTATAACTAATTGGAATCAATTCCAAAAAAGAATCCCAAACTTTAGGTCGCCTCCCAAACATGCCCAAACTTTTTTTCTTTAAAAAAAAAAAAACACAAACTTTAGGTCTAATCCCAGATACATCCCAAATTTTCTTTTATCTCAGAAAAACCCTAAACTTTAAGTCTAGTCCCAAGCCTATCCTAAATTTTATTTTGTCTAAAAAAAGGGGTTTAATAACACGAAGAACCCCAAACTGACACATGTGTGACAAATTTACCGCTAACTAATTTTTTAACCACAAAGAATCCATACACTTATAACAAATTTACTCCAAACTAATTTTTTTACCACAAAAAATCTTAAACTGGTACACCTATAACAAATTTATCATATGTTAGTTTCTATTAAATTTTACGGTTACATTGTTAAGTTAGATGACACATGGCAATTAACGGGTATACCAATTTGGGGCTGTACCCTCCATTTGTACAAAAAAAAAAATCATCAACTTTTAATATATTTTCAAATTTGCCCCATGGTCCAATCCCAACTTTACATGGCATTTCCACATCAATAATAAATACACATCAGCAAGGCGACATGGACAGAGGGCTAATGGGGGCAAATTTAAGACTAGAGTAAAAATTGATGATTTTCTTTTCAATAAAAATTTTTGGGTAGATATGTGATTGGACCTAAAATTTGGGGTTTTATCTTGGACAAAAGAAAAGTTCATGGCAGATTTAGGACTAAGCCTAAAGTTTGGGATTTTTTCTGAGACAAAAAAAAGTTTTGGGTAGATTTGGGACTAAACTTAAAGTTTGGAGATTTTAAAAAGATAAATAAATAAAAAAGTTTGGAGTAGATTTGAGACTAGACCTAAAATTTAGAGTTTTTTTTTTTTCGAATTGGCCCTAATGAATTGTGCCTAGGATTACAAGTGCCTATGGATAACTATAAGAAGTACTTGGGAGCATGGATTCAAAATTTACAATTGGTTGTAAATAACTACTCCTGGTAGGATATATGTTGAAAAATTATGCGAAAAATATCGGATTTTGCAATTTAAGTCACTAGGAAATTGCTGAAAATATAAACGAGAAACACTAAGAGGTGCAAAAGATATATGTGGTTCAATTTGAGTGTTGGTATCTACATTTATGGAGAGAGTGAGTAATAAATAATAAACTATAATTGGAGAATTAGACTTATGATTGCTTATACACTCAGGTATTTCCCATACCTAAATTAAGCCCATACCCACGATGTTTACAAATAAACAACTTAATTTGAATGTAAAATTCATAGCATAAATCTCTAAGTGTTTAAGCCCAAAGCAAAAGCTTTTGTCATAGCAGGAAGCAAGAACGTCTTCAATGTTCTTTTTCTTTTACTGTATGGCATGTCTTTTTCACTGAAAGAAAAGAAACCACTATTCGACTTTTATCGAAGTCCACTGTAGGGCTAACACCATGGAAAACCTTAAATTAGTATACCTATGACAAATTTATTATAAACCAATTTTTTCACCACCAAAAACCCTAAAATGACACATCTATGATAAATTTACCAAAAACCAATTTTTTTGACAATAAAATCTCAAACTAGTACATTTGTGACAAATTTACCCTCCGTTGATTTTCATTAAATAAATAAATATTATGAAAAATCATAAATTGATACATTTGTAATAAGCCGAAGGCTAAAATCTTAAACCGGTAAGGCTAAAATCTTAAACTGGTATATCCATTAACTGCCATGTATCACCCAACTTAGCAATTTGATAATATAATCTAACGGAAATTATCAAAGGGTAAATTTGTCATTGATGTACCAATTTGGGGTTCTTGGTGGTTAAAAAATTAGTTTTAGGTAAATTTATTATAAGTATATTAATTTGGGATTTCTCATAGTATTAACCCTAAACAAAAGCTACACAATTTTTGTTGCTTCCTTTGACTAAAAGACCTTTCTACCCCCACAAGTAAAATGATAAAATAAGTGACTTATTTTGTCTTTAGGTTAATATCACGAAATACCTTAAATTGATATACTTGTGACAAATTTATCATAATTAATTTTTTGACTACAAAAAACCTCCAAACTAGTATACCGATGCTAAATTTACTCCAAACTAATTTGTTGACCACCAAAATCTCAAACTTGTACATTTGTGACAAATTTACCATCCATTAAATTCCATTAAATTTGATTAATACCATGGAAAAACATAAATAGTACACTTATGACAAACGGAGGGTAAAACCCGAAATTGGTATATCCATCAATTCTCACGTGTCATCTAACTCAGTAATTTGACAGTAAAATTTAATGAAAACTAACAAAGGATTAATAGGTGTATCAATTTTTGGTGTTTGGTGGTCAAAAAATGAGTTTAGAAAAAATTGTCACTAGTGTGTTAATTTGAGATTTTTCGTGATACTAACCATTTGTTTTTTAGTGGAGAGAACTTCTCCCTCTTCTTTATGTAGTTAAATCCTTATAACATGGTCTATTCTATGCACTCAGTAGGTGAATCCAGTGCTGAGAAGACCTTTTCCACACCATGACTAACCCTGAGATACTAGAAGCCCTAGTTACTCTCACTCCCTCCCTATCTTCCTCATCTCTTTTAGACTTATGTATGTCAAATACTTCTAAGATTGACTACTTCTATGAGGTTTCTCTTAGTGATGAAATCAATATCTCTGAACTCAACTCCCTCTTATGAACCCATATTCTGCTATTGCCAAACTGCCTCATCTTTTTCTCTCATTTGCTCTATTCGACAACCTATTTGTCAAACTCCCAAAAAAGTTAAAGAGTACGTACAATCCTCCAAATTTGATCAACATCCCATTCCAGCCACTGAAAAGGAGTATTTTGTTACTCTTCAAATTCCACTAGAATTTCTCAAACAATGGACCCAGCAGGGATACTCTCATCTTGCTATCACCTTTCATGGCCACAAAGGCCTGCCAGTTGTGGCCAAAATGGCTTTATTGGATACCTAGTTCCTAAAATACCAGCATGCTTGTATTGGTACTATCCAAATCACTCTAAATATTGGAACAGACTTTGTAACCTTATATCCCAATTTCAATGTTGCTCTCTTAGATCCCCAACTATTTTCCTTTTTAAAAGTTCAGATCCAGCTCATAGGAGCACCATAGACTGCTGACTCTATTGCAACAATACTACATTACTAGATGGTTTATCTAGTGCAAAATCATGCTCTTGATCTAAATTTCCAAAATGGAAATGAAGATGCTCTATTCATCTCTATGCAGAATGATCAGGCATCCTTTATTCATGTTCCCAGACAAATTCTAAAGGAGGAGTTGTTCAAGCTTCTTCCGGAGACCTGGATTATTAACCATCAAAAGCTACATCGGAATAACAAGCCTCTCCAATCCTCGGACTCTGAATTTGTAAGAAAGAGGGATGGCACTGTTGCCATCAAATTCAGTAAGGAAAATGAAGAGAATCCTTCCATCTTCCATTCATGATTGAACCATGTGTTTCAGAATCAATCTCCGAGCCAGATCTCAAAAGGCTAGTTCAATACTTTCAAAGTAATGGAAATCCTATTCATTACTATAAGGACCGATATGGTTATTGGTTTTAGAACCCTTTTTGTCAATGTTCTTACTGCACAAATTCTCTTGACGTAGTAGACCCGAATGCAAGTCCTAGACGAAAATCGAAAAAACCAAAGGATTCTATGTACCATAGGTACTTGAACAGAGACCCTTTCGTTGATACCCTTAGTGAGTATGATAAGTTTCAATTCATAGTTTCTTATGCTCCAATTCCACCAACAAAATTTGCTTCGTCACCTCCTATCTCACCAATCTCACCAATCTCACCAATCTTACCAATAACATCACCCCCATCTCACAAAAAACCAGTTGTTTCCAATCTTAAAGTGGGCAAAGAAACATTCATACCTACTTGAGACTTTAGTAGAAACATCACCCAGCCATAAAATATCACCTAACTATTCCATTGCTATGTTCCAGGAGGCAGACTTTCCTTCTTTTACTCGAAAAAGTTCAAGACTTACTTTCTTTGCTCTTGAAGAATTCATCGACCCGTAAGAGAGATATCGACATGCTCCAAAAATACCTCCCCCCATTGACGTGGACGAGTATGGATGACAAAATAAAACTCATGTTACTGAAACTGTTCTGAATTGACAATCAGAGATTCTCCTAGAACATAACAATACTTTTAAGATGATTGATTCCAAACTTGTGGATGTGCAAAGATATCTTAAGAGATATGATGAAACCATCAAAATGTTTTTGGACTTCTAGAAAAGGCTTCATACCTTAACATTTGGGATATCATCGTTTCAAAAGCCCAGAGGCGGAAATAGAGAAACTCTCGGAAATAGAGAAACTCAAGAGGCAAATCCAATTTCTTGAATAAGGAAAATTTAAGCCTTCTAATCCATTTCCAACTGTGTTGCGAACTAAGTATTCGCTTCCACCACCACCTCATAATACGTCTATCTTTGTTGCTCTCATAGAAGCCCCTATTAGATGAGACAAGACTGATGTGGTAGAAATGCGAAACCACCTTAAAGAATTAGATAATTAAGGAAAGAAAAAGGGAAAAAAAAGATGCTTGAAGAATCCTCGATTTTTATAAGGGAGAAGCCAAACCAAATAATGATATCCAACCCATTAGAATCATTCCTAAGAGATTTAGGCAATTAGGAAGAATAGCCTGATCCTGCTACATTGAAAGACTAGACTCGATTTCTATCAGAACCGGTTTTCCCGATCAATTTTGATTCCGAATCAAATTCAGTATCTCTTTCATCTTGTTCTTCCTTTTCAATCCCCGCCATTGAATCATTTCCTATTATACCGGCCACTTCATCAATATTTATAGCTAATCCCCCAGATCAAAAGATGGAATCCAAACCTATTGAACAAGAGGTTATCCAACCAAGTAATCCATCCCAGAATCTAACTCTCTTCTAAACAATTTTTTACTATCGACAATGTTCCCTACTCCAAATGGTTTGAAAGATTCGAAGAATTCCATACTTGGCTAAACGCCCAAGCTCTCACAAATCAAAACGAGTATGATGTCCTTTTTAGGTTTATCACAAGGTTTATAGGTAGTTTCAAACATTAGTGGCAATCAGTGACAAAACAAGACCAAGTTCAATTTCTACTTTCACAAGAATTTGGCCAAGTCATTGCCCTCCTCTACCATTTCTTCTTGGTAAACTTTTTGACCTTTATGAGCTCAAGAGAAGAGAGTTTTTCAACAGAAAATGCTGCTCTCTTCAAAAAAGACATCTCGACAAGCATTATCGAGAAATGCTCAAGCTCTTTTATGGTATTAGAATCAATCCAAACCTAAAACAAGTTTTTTTAACGTCCATTCCCAAAGAGTTATCTAAGTAAGTTGAGAGATTATTTCTCAATAGACAAAGGACAATTGTGGACATTCCTTTAGGAGACATACAACAAGAGATCCATTTATGCCTTGACGATTTGTGCTTAAAGCACCAAATGATGAAAACCTACCTCATGGATAATAGTGAACTTGATGAAGCATGTCCACACCAAAAGCTAAAGATTAAGTGTTCCAAAAGAAATTGTGACAGCTCTTGCGAAAAGTCTTCTAGAAAGAAGAAGCATTTCAAGAAATTTTGGGTAGGAAAATCCAAGCATGGATCTAAGCACTTCCAAAAAAAAAAAAAAAAAAAATGACAATTCCTACGCAAAAGAAAAGATTGCTCAAACCGGAAAAATTCAACTCAATGCTTCATCTACAATCAAAAGGGTCATTTCGTCAAAAATTGCTCTCAAGCGAAAAAATGTCAAAACCAATTGATATAGAGATTGAAACTGATATTTCACTCGAAAATGATAACATTGAATCATTGTTTTCTATGGATAAGAACCATTCAAACATACTCTTTGTGTCATTCCTTGTTATCAGACTCATAGTGAAACTAATTCTGACTCAAATTTTGAAGATTTTTTTTCATATATCTGTCACTTCCTCATAACAAAACCCTAGTATATTTTCAAAGCCAAATCCATTGTCCTCGTTTTCTTATTAAAATCTTCACCTCAAAATTTGCTAAATCCATCATAGTCATTACTCTCATAGATACTAGTGCAAGTTCTTCAATTCTATACACTAAAGTTCTTTCCAAAGAATATTGGACTTCCTGTATTTGATATTTCAATTTTGTTTTAGGAGATACTTTTTCTACGAATGTATGAACTACCCCAGTAACTATCCATTTTTTCCCTCAATGCTTTATAACCACTAAAGTTTTCGAATCCAATCTCCCGAACAAAGATTTAATCATTTGTTGGGATATCATGATTCAAATTTCTCAACTCTGTATCATTCCTGGAAAATGTCTTAAGTATAAAGACCAATTCTCTGAATTTGTCAATATTTAAAGACTTTTTTTCTATCCAGGTGAGTTTGTTAGATCCAATGATGCAAAAGCTGTTAGAATCTTGTTAGAAATCTCATTCTAAAATTTTTCAGAAATGTTCTCATCATTTGTGGAAAAATCCATAATTCTTTGTTTACCTCAAAAAAAAATGAAGATATAAATCCGACCAAGACGAGTCACATGGGAATGAATCCAGAACATCTTGCTTCTGCTAAAAAAGAATGCTCAAAACTATTGTAACAAGATCTTATTAAAATTTCATATTCTCAATGGGCTTGCGAAGCTTTTTATGTCAACAAGCAAGCTGAGCAAAACAGAAGGAAAATGCAGCTGGTAGTAAACTATCACCCTCTCAACATTTTTCTCCAAAATGATAAATTCCCTCTACCTTCAAGAAATTCTATTTTTGCTGAATTATTTTATTCCAAATCAAATCTTAAAGCCGGATTTTGACAATTGGGCATTCATCTGGAAGACAGACCTAAGACAGGGTTATGTATTCCAAACCAGTATTTTCAATATAAAGTTCTTCATTTTCGCCTCAAGGTAGTCCCATATTTATTCCAAAAGACCAAGTGTCAAATTTTTCAACCTATCTTATCAAGTACAGCAATATACATTGATGATATCTTGCTTTATAACCCTGATGAAGAATCTCATTGCCAACTCCTTAGGTAGTTTGCAGACATTATAAAGAAGTCTGGGATTATGCTTTCTCAAAGAAAGAAAAATATTGCTTAGACAAAAATCAAATTTCTTGGTATGCACCTTAACAAAATACATACTACTCAGGGCCACACATTGCTCAGGAATTGCTAAAGTTTCCAAAAGAGAACTTCACAATAAAGCAAGTTTAGCAATTTCTTGGGATAATTAATTATCTCAAAGACTATGTTCCAAATATTGCAAAATTGTTGATTCCACTACAATTAATGCTAAAGATAAATACTCAACCTTGGGGAAAATCCTAAACCAAAGCAATCGTCGAACTTAAGGAGATCATGCAGACTTTTCCCTGTTGCAAATTCCATCTACGGGAAAGAGAATCCTCCATACTGATGCCAATGATGAATGCTGGGCGGCCATTCTTGTAGAAATTGATAATAAGCAACACCTTTGTGCTTACAAAAATGGAAAATTTTCCCAGACTAAAATACATTATCATTCTACTTTCAAAAAAATCTTGGTGGTAAAAAAATGGAGTAAAAAAGTTTGAATTCCTTCTTATTGACCATCACTTCCTAGTGAAACTAGACATGGCATCTTTTCCCCATATGGCCAAATTCAAATAAAGCAGATTATGAATTCCCAACTGCTTCGATGGGTTGAGTGCTTTTCAAAATATTCTTTCAAGACCAAATAAATTGCTGGCAAAATGAATGTGCTTGTTGATTTCTTGTCTAGGCCAAAAGCATGCGAAGAGATCAATATATACATCATGAGACATGATTTCCATACTTTTCATCACAACGATAAGTATAAAGATCGAGAGGATATGAGGCTAGCCAAGTTTGGAATACCCCAATAGATTATGGGACAAATCCATAATGACAGCCTCACTGAAAATCTAGAAAACCTAATATGGCAATGCCACACTGATCTATTCAAACTCCATGGAGGCTCAATCCTTTACCCTATTGGATTAAACTCCAGCTATCCATTCATATACCCTTTAATCTGGAAGGAAGATGATTTCCCTTATAAACTTCAATAGTTGTTATGGTACTTAACTAATAAGTACTTAATAGCCATTGAGATTCCAACGAGAAGGTTCATTGTCGACCTAACTGGTATATTCAAGCCCAGCCGAAACATTGAAAAAGAAAGTGACTAGAACCTCCTGACAGTCCTCAGCTGGTTCTATTCTCCCACACATTGGAAGCACCTCTTACAACAAGAGCTGAGAACTGTCCGACCAGACCCGAAAATCCACACTATTGTGTTTCTTCGACATCCATGGGCTTTTATGCGAAATAATGCCACCATTGCTAATGCACCACAAAGTATAGGAACCACATCCTATAAACCTCGGCCACACCTTATGAAAGCCCATATTTATCAGTATTTTCCTAGCTATGGTGTTTGTGATGAGCACTAGTATAGAGTACTCCAGAGAGTTTTATACTAGGAAAATAAAACCATCCCTGAAGACGTATGGAATTATACTGTATCTACCATATGGGATCACTATAGCTTTACACCAAAGCCCAAAGAAGCACTCAAGGAATTTAAGCAAGATATGACACCTCCATCACAAGAGCAAGAAATGACATACACCAATGATCCTGCACAGTCATCTCAAGATCCTTATGCCAAATGAAGGGGCCCTCTCTCTTAAGACCTCTATTGTGACACCCTGAATTTCTAGTTCTGTTTTCAATGGAATCAATCGGGCTTTTCATCGACGCGCCTATAGTCCCATTCTCTGAGCTGATCACTCACCAGATAACTAGTCTATTTGGTGAAGCCATTAAGGGATTTTAACGCAATAGATTTGAGAATTCGACCAGAAATCGACTGTTCGACCGTGCTAGTCTGCAAGGGTCATTACAGTACCATTAAAAATTTATTAGAGACCGAAGATAGGTCGACCAACTGAGACATGTGATTTAGTATGGGTGATTCCACCTAATTGCAAAATTCTCGTCGATCGGCACTAGACCAATTTTTCTGTCATTTTGGTACCCTGTGTCCCTAATTGAAATCTTGAGACTTTCACAACAACTAAGAGTCGCCAATATGTCGAAGATGTACATTGTGGCTCGAAAATAATCGACCACGGGTCAATTGCACTAAAAATTCCTAAAAGCTACTTGGTAGGTTAGGTCACGCTAAAATTGTGTCAGATTGAAATTATTTGTGAATTTAAACCCGATTTCAGAAATTGAAAGTTTACTCATGTCACGATTCATTTTAGGACCATTGACTCATCCTCCGAAGATTTTTTTGCAAATCGAGATTTTTGGCAAAATTTCAAAGTATGGCCGTTTTTGTCTGGGAAAATCAGAGGACCGTTTTTTGTCGTGTTTTTGGGATTCAAGTGGGTTCAATTGGTGAGGAAAAATGTTGCATTTGATGAGGACACCTTTATTGGATTTATAGACGTCAAATTGAGTTGAATTATAAGGGAATTGAATCAATTTCGATGGAAAGTGTACAAAATTCGTAGGCCAAGGGGTGTGCAACATTTAAGGCATCTAAGGGAATTTTTGGTGCTACAAAGTTGGCTGTGGATAGGGCAGAGCTAGTGGGGGCATGCAATGATCAAGAAAGAGGGTATTTGTGGTCAAAGGGGACCCCCAAAGCTTCCGCAGTCTTCTTCTCCTTCAACTAGCCTCCTTTAATCCATTGTCGATCACTTTTTAAACACCAAAAACCAAAGAGAAACCATAGAGGACCCCCTGCTGTCGCAAGCCCGCCCGAAGCCGCCAGACCGCCGCCCGCTAGCCGCTCATGTCACGCGCACCGTTTGCCCGTTCCACCTATTTCGCGCCTAACTACTGTCCCCCAAGCCCCTGGTCACCGTAGAGCTCAACTGGAGCTCCACCGTCACCTTTCAACCGTCGTCCGCCTCCGCCTGGCCCACTGCAACCACCGCCACCCATTCCTTGCCATATCCACACTAACCAACTACCGTTCCAACTTGCTCGACCCAAGGTCAAAACCGAAAAGCCAGCAAGGAGTTTTGGACTTCTAGGCCCGTTTTCAAGCCCGTCTAGTCCCCGCTTGGTGTCGCCGCAGGGTTGTTTGTTGCCCATCTCTGCGTTGCCGTCATCGTGGACTCACTAGATCACTAAACTGGTGAGTTTACTTGTTAAACTCTTCTTAGGGAGTTAATGATGCTTAAGGAGTGATTAGTTTAGGCTAAGTATGGTTTAGGTGGTTAGTTAGAATAGATTAGTGATTTAATTATCCGTCTGTGCATGTTAGATGGTTAGAATGGATAGATTAGAGACTAGATAAGTCGTACTATTTATCTAGATAGGTTCAAAAATTTTCTAGGACCGTTCGGGTGGTTAATTAAGCATTTCCAGCCTAAGTTGATTTTTTGGTAATTAATTCTATTTATTTAATTATTTTTGGTATTTATTTAATTATTTATTATTTTCAAGAAATTATACCGGGATATCCGGTGACCGGAATTTTGTGCTGATTGCAGTGATATGCTTAGTTTCCGCAATTGAATACTATTTTATGCAAATTGAGTGGTGATTGAAATTTTTGGTATTTATCCCAAAATTGTGTAATTTCAATATGTAATTAGAAAATACCAGGGCATCAGTTTTTAACGCCAAAAATATTTTTAGACACAATATTAAATAGTGTGATTTTTGAAAAGGACGATATAGTATTTTAGCTCAGAACAACCGTGTACCCACACACGATTATTTTTATCGGGAGGATAAGTGTTGTGAAAGTCCTAAAACTTGTTACGAAAATGCATTCAAGTACTAAAACTTGCAAAAAGTGCAAATAAGTCCTAAAACTTGTCAAAATGTTTCATTTGAGTCCTAAAATCGACACCACTAGCCTTTTCCGTTAAAAATGCTAACGTGGCATTTAAAATTAATTTATATTTTCCATGTGGGCTTTTTTTAATTTTTGTATATTTAAATTAGATTTAAAAATTTAAAAAGTGAAAATTTATTTAAAAAACAAAAATAGTTCAAAATAGGAAAAAAAAAAATCGGTAGCCTCGCCGAAGGGGCCGACGACCGTCGCCGGCCCTAGGCGTAGGTTGCCAGCCCTCGCTGGCCCTAAGCGAGGGCCGACAACTCTCGCCAAGCTCGAGCGAGGGTGCCCTTAGATCTGGGAATGCCGGCCCTCACGGGGGCCGGCGGCGGCCGTCGCCCGGCCTAGGCAAAGCGTCGCCGGCCCTCACGGGGCCAGCGACCATCACCCGCCTTGGGCGACGCCTCATCATCCCTCGCTCGGGGCCAACAAGGCTCACTAGATTTAGGCGAGTCTCATCGAGATCTTGCCCAGATCTGGCGAGGCTTGCCAGCCCCAAGTGAGGGCTAGCAGCTCGACCAGATCTGGCAAGCCTCACTAGCTTGGGACGGTCATCGGCCCCCTGTGAGGGCCAGCAATCACTCACCTAGGCTAGGCGACGGCCACCGGCCCCCCGCGAGGGCTGGCGTGCCCAGATTTGGGCACCCTCACCCGAGCTTGGCGAGGGTCGCTGGCCCTCGCCTGGGGTCGGCGAGGCCTCACACTAGCCAGGCAAGGGCCAGTGACGGTTGCCGGCCCCTCCAACAAGGCTGCCTTTTTTTTTTTTTTTTTTTGAACTGTTTTCTTTTTTAAATAAATTTTCACTTTTCTTTTTTTGTTGAAAATAAAATAAAATGAATAAATCTAATATTTTAGTTTTTAAATCTATTTTTTAAAAAATAAATAAAAATCATTAATAAAAGCCACGTGGAAAATAAAAATGAATTTTAAATGCCACGTTAGCATTTTTAACAGAAAAAGCTAACGGCGTCGATTTTAGGACTCAAATGAAACATTTTGACAAGTTTTAGGACTTATTTGCACATTTTATAAGTTTTAGGACTCAAATGCATCTTCATGACAAGTTTTAAGACTTCCGCAGCACTTATCCCATGTTTTTAACACGATAAAATTAGGCCAAGTTCATTATTTTAATTGAGGAATTGGTGTGCAAAACACAATATCCTTGGCTATAATTGATTTATCGTGTATCAGCTTGTGTGAGCATTATTGAATCGTCAGCTTTTGTGAGCATTATTAAATCGTCAGCTAATGTGAGCAATGATCGTCAACTTGTGTGAGCTATAATATGTATCAGCTTGTGCGAGCAATAATATATATCCGCTTGTGCGAGCAACCATCTATATCAGCTTGTGCGAGCATAAATATACTTTAGCTTGTGTGAGCAATGATCGAATTGATTGAATTGATAGATGGTATTGATTGTATTGAATTGAATGGATTGAACGATTGATTGGATGGAATTGATTGGTTGAGATTATGAATTGTACTGATGTGCATGAGGGAACTGAGGCAAGGTAAGTATTCTAACTTTTGTGTATAATTGCCTCTAGGTGTATTTCCTTCCTAGTCGAAGTTTGGGGGGTAAACTTGCTGAGACATTATCTCACCCCATCATGGGTCACCCTTTTTTAGGTCCTTAGATGGTGGTTCCTCTGGAACATTTTGATCAGCCAAGAAGATCACCGAGCAAGTCACCGATATCCCTGTTCCCGGGGACCACAGAGTCTGGGTCTATGAACTTGTGAGGACCATCGTCTGGATCGATGCGGGTCTACCCCAAAGGGTACCCCATCAATTCAGAGCGTGGTATCGTCGTGAGCTCAATGGATATAAAGTGGGTCCCCTGTAGGATTTTGAGGTCCTACTATCAGTGTTAGAAATCGTTTGTGGCGAGGGTACAGCTGACCCTCTAGTGGTGCCGTGGTGGACCTAAATCCCCAGGAGACCTTGGAGTTTTCAGTTGGGGATTCGTTAGCCTAGTGGGCTTATAGGCTATTCTGATTGAGTAAGCTTTTGACTAAGGCTAGTCTTGTATATAAACCAGGGTGTTTATAAAAGTGTTTTGGTTCTGAATATGTTTCTTGTTTTTCTATCCCGTGTTGGTTGTTGTCAAGGGTAATTGTTTCACTTCCGCATGTGCATTATAATGAATAGGTTGGCAATGCGTCCTAGGACGTCGCAATTTTATCGACCACCAAGGGATGGGCACGCGCTCAAGTTTCGGGACGTGACATCTGTGATCAAGGACCCTTGTCCTTATCCCTCAAACTAGACATGTCTTACTATGCTCAACCATCAAATTGGCCTCAGCCAAACTTGATTGCTGACACTCAAGATCCTCCATGACTCATGAAAAAGCATCCTCATCAAGCGGCGTAAACATGTGAAATGCTCTGACGGCACAAGTCACCCGAAGCCCTTCTAATATCAGACTTTCAGAACTTGAACAAAATACAAAGAATACCTTCTTGCAAAGATGCATAACTTTGATAATTCAGACTATGACTACAATGCTCGTGATGGAAGATAGGCTTGTAGCTAAGTCACTATAGCAAAGTCACTATAGCAAGGTACTATAGCAATAGGTTAGGGAAACCACTATTCACAGTCACTATTCATATCGCCTCGAATAATTCCCGATCGGACTTTCCGAAGCCTCTGTCTGTTTTCAGACCCATGAGCCTAGTCCTTATTTGTTTGTGACCACTTAATGCGTATAAAAGGCAAAGAGGATGTAATGTGTTGGGCAAAGTCCCTTGAAGTAAAGTGAGTGTTTTTGAAAAATTCTCAATGTCTTTCTAAATACCTCTTCTTTTCCAGCCTGGTAGGATCCTCTGAGAAATGCAGCTCGGATAATTAGAAATGTTACTGTCCTAGCACACCTAAGTGTCTTTATGCTTTGAACTAAAATTCTGAGTATTTTACTGCTAAAAAGCCATCCTTAAAGGGTTTGACTAGAGGTTCACCTATTGTGGGAAGGTATACTTAGAGAAAAATGACTCTATTTTCCTTGGTTCTAAGCATAGACCCATTCATTGGTATTAGTCCTATTTAGTAAGCGGTCAAATAATAATTATTTCTACTCTTTTCTTCATCGGAACGAAAAATTAATAGAAATCCGTTTAGTAAAGTTTTTGTTCACGAAAAAAAATTTGTTTCCAAAAATAGATATGGAACAAAATAAAAAAATAACAAAAAACAAAATTGCTTCATTATTCATGAGAACAAGTCTAGAATCAAGTCTTTTATTTTGTATATTTTTTCTATTTTCTTGTCTTCTTTTTCTTTTCTTCTTCTTCCTCTTGCTAGTCACCGGCCTTGGCCATGGCCATCGACTAGCCAAGTGAGGGCCGACAACCTTGCTGGAGCATCTTTAGCCCCTAGCGAGGCTGAGCTAGCCTAGCCACTAACGAGATCGCGGGCCATCGTAAGGTCGGCCTCGCCATGGCTAAGCGACGTCGTCCTCGCAATGGCCTAGTGAGGTCGAGCCTTGCTGTGATTGTGTGAGGCTTGGCTTCACCTTGGCTAGGCAAGGTTGACCTAGCCCAAATCTAGCAAGGCTGAGTTCACCCAGCCACCAATGAGGCTCGACCTCGTGAACCACCATGAGGCCAATGGCAAGGCCAACCTTGAGAGCCTTACTAGTGGTTAGGAGAGCTTGTCCTCGCCCAGCCAAGGTAAGGTTGAGCCTTACCGGGGCCAATGATGCTTTGATGAGGTTGTCGACCCTTGTCTGCCAAGATTAGCAACTAGCTAAAGGAAGAAGTATAAGAAGAAGAAGAAAAGAAAAAAGAGAAAAATGTAATAAAATTATTTAAAAATTAAATGAAATTCTAAATCACAAAAGAATTTAAGGATTGTAGTAAACGCATTTCTATTCCAAGAATAGAAATTTTGGATAATTATCAAATGCCTTTAAATGCTTAGAAATGCATCCAAAAAACATAATAATCAAACTATTTTTTAGTAGAAATTATTTCTAGGAATAGAAGGGTCACAAAACACACCATAAGCAATCAATCAAGAATTCTAATCCGCCTCATCTAATTTTGGATTGGATTTCATATATGGGTTAAACTTCAAAAATAAATCAACAAGTTTCTACCTTGACTCCACTTTTAAAGCCAAGTCATAGTACCCTTCATCATTGCTGCTCTCCTAACACCCCAGCGAGCACTCACTCTCTATAAAGGTCAATTGTGCTCAAGCAAACCTTGAGCTTCACCGAAGGAGCAGGTTTTGTCATCATGTTTACCAGGTTCTCCGTTGTCGCAATCTTCTTCACAATAATAGACATTTTCGATTATGTCATACCTAATGTTGATATGCTTTGATAGCTCATGATTGCACATTGGTTATCATAGAATATATCAGCATTTTTCTGCTCTAACCCAAATTTTGAGAACTCCTTAGCCATATCACCTCCTCCACTATAAAGATTAGTGCCATATATATTGCCAAAGGCAACATGAACCTATAAGGATGCCTTAAAACTTACTACACCACTTGTTAGCATAAATATGTACCCTGCTGAAGTCTTGCACTCATCCAAGTCGCCGTTATGATTCAAATCCACATAACTAATGGCCTTACTGCCATTGGTGTCAATTCATTATACTATGCCAACATTTGTCATCCCCTTCAAATATTTCTAGATCTACTTTATCACCGTTGGAGAAAATTCCTTAACTATTTTGAAGTTGACAAAACCTTTCCAAAGTCTAGTTTGAAGACTTTAAGACTTTAGTGTCAAAGTCTGAAGAACGCCAGACTTTAGGTTCAAAGTCTGCCCACATTGACAGTTTCCAAACTGAAGAATGAAGACTTATCCAAATGCGAGATTATCTTTATTTCTTCAAGAACTTGGTTCAAATGATTTATGGATGACCTTATGGCTGAATTTAGCACCTACATGATTGATTATTCTTATTGGAATCAATTCCAATATTCAAATCTTTTGGAAGGCAAGCAAACTTGGAAAGTTCTACTTATGGAAACCAAAATCCTGATTGTATGGGCAAACAGGATTGACGGGCTTTCATCACAAATCTTTAAACAACTCGAGATCTCATTGATTGATTCTGTCCAACGGGTAGATTGGAAGAATTCCTTTAGAAAGTGCCAATGGTCATGAAGGCATGAAGGAGTATTTAAGGCAGATTCTCTAGTTCTTCGACATAATGCTTGAAAGAAAAATTTCAAAGTATGAAACTTCCTAGTTCCTTGCTATTTCATTCACTAAGCTCAAAGTTGTATACAAAAGAGAGAAACTCATAGTGAGACTTTGTGAGAGACCAGTAGAGACTCTTCACTATGAAGTCGTGATTGCAAGACTGTAAAATCTCTTTTGTTACTTAGTGGAATCCAGCTAGTAGATTGTCAGCATGGGAGAGTGGACGTAGGTTTGATCTAAGCCGAACCACTATAAACCTTCTGTTCTTATTCTCTTCCATCAACTCTTTTACTTTGATTTGCAGCTTTGATTAACTATTTAAGCTTAAACTTCTTTATTTTATTTAAAGTTTATCTAGTTGCTAAAGTCTAAATCCTTCAATGTTTTTCTAAAGGAAAATTATTTTTACTGAACTTTGTGAAAAATTTTGTTCACACATATTCACCCCCTCTAGATGTTATTACTAGCCCTTTCAATTGATGTTAGAGCTTGTGTGCTCATTTTAGTGAAGTGTTTTTACTTTCGAGCTAAAGATCTATAGCTAGTATTTAGGCTCCAAGTTTGGTTGAAGGCCAAAGCAACACCAAACCTCCTTATTTTGATGGGAATGAATACAATGTGTGGTAAAATAAGATGAAGGCATTTCTGAGATCTAAAGATCCCCTTGAATGGGATGTGGTAGAAAAATGGATCAATCCCAAAGCTACATCAACCTCAGAAAGAGGAAAGGAAGTTGCAGATACTGGCAAATTAACACAAGAAGAAATAACCAAGAGACAAGCTCTTGATGCTAAAGCTATCTACTCTTTATACTGTGCATTATCTCCTACTGAGTATAACCGAATTTCTTCCTATGAAATAGCTAAAGAAGTTTGGGATAGATTGCATGTTACCTATGAAGGAACTGATCGAGTAAAGGAAACGAAAATCAATATTCTACTCGAACAGTATGAAGCCTTCAAGATGAAGGGTGGAGAATCCATCACTAATATGTTCAGTCGTTTTACTAAAATTGTGAACGGATTAGCATATCAAGGACAACTAATCTCAGGACCAATAAAGGTTAATAAAATACTGCATGGACTCTCCAAAGACTAGAATCACATGAAGACATCAATTAGAGAAACCCAGAGGATCATGCCTCTTTCAATAAATGAACTTGTTGGCACACTTTAATCATATGAAGTGGAGCAGATCAATGAGGAAGAATATCCTAAAGATAAAAAGTCAATTGCTTTAAAATCTAATTATTATTTTGATGATACAAACTCAGAAGATGAGATGGACAATGAGGAGTTAGCACTTATGATCAAGAAGTTCATAAAGTTAAACCTGAAGGGAAGAAGATTCAACTAGAAGAAGCAGAGCACTTAAAGATTCCAAAACAAACCAACTAAGGAGAATGAAACCAACAAAGATGTGATATGCTTTGAATGCAAGAAAAATGGACATATCAGACCCAACTACCCTATGTTGAAGAAAAAGAAAGGAAGAACAGAGAAATACAAAAAGGCTCTAAAAGCATAAACTTGGAGCGATACTGAATGCGAGAAAAGTGATGAAGAATATGCCAACATATGTTTAATGACCAATTTAGAATCAGACTTAGACTTTGAAATGGATTTTGATTCAAACTCAAACAAAGAAGCTGAGGTTAGAAATTTAAAAATTCATGTTAAAGTCTCGAAGTACATAGATAAACTCAGTCTCAGCCTCAAAATTTCTCTTAAAAGGATTTCCGAGCTAAATAAGGATAATTCTAAACTAAGGCAACGGGAAATTTCTTGAAAAGAAAAGTTTGAAAATCTGGACAAAAGTTTTGTTGATTTGAAAAAAAATTCAAATTCTCTTTCGAAGGAAAATGCCTTTTTGAAAGAAGATATTTCAAATATCACAAAAAGATTTTCAAAAGGATCGGAGAAGTTGGAGAAAATTCTTTTTGTACAAAGACCTTATTTTCATAAATCTGGTTTGGGTATGACTCCAGAAACTATTCCTTTAATTGATTTTCCAAAAGTTAAAGAAAGAATCAAACAAAGACCTACAATAATATTTTGCAAAAATCATTTTCAAAATGTTTTTGTAAAACCTGTTGGCCAAAGTGCTCTCAAATGTTCAAAGTATAACAGCTCACAACATTTTGAGAAGGAATGTCCCAAAATTTGGAGACATGTTAAGAGGGTTTGGGTAAAATTGATTTTAATACTAACTTTCCTAAACCCAAGAAAATATGGGTACTAAAGAAAGCTTGAGTTTTTCTTTTGATCACGGGTCACTATCAAAAAGAAGATCAAATGGTACTTGAATAGTGGCTGTTCGAGATACATGACAGGAGATTCAAATTACTTTATGAAGTTTGTTCAAATGTATAGTGGAAAAGTTTCCTTTGGTGAAAACAGCAAAGGAAGAATTGTTGGATGTGGAACTGTGAAGATTAGAAGCCTAACTATCAACAATGCCACCTTGGTGGAAGGTCTGAATTACAATCTACTTAACGTAAGTCAGCTTTGCAATACTAGATTCAAAATAAATTTTCAAGAAGGCATTTGTTCGGGAATAAGTAGAGCTTTCTCTCAATCTTTCACTTGGAAAAGACATGGGAACATTTATCTTCTAAATATAAAACCAGAAAGTTCTCAGTGTCTTATATTCAAGATGAAGCAAATCTTTGCCATCAAAAACTTGGTCATGTCAACATGAAACAAATTGCCAAGATTTCATCCAATAAGCTTGTTCGAGGTCTCCCCAACCTAACTTATCAAAAATCTGAATTATGCACTCCTTGTGTTTTGGGAAAACAGGTTAGAAGTTCCTTTAATTCTGTAAATCAAGTTTCTACTAATTGAACTTTGCAAATTCTGCATATGGACATCTTTGGACCAACCAGAACTCAAAGCATTAGTGAAAAGAGATACTGCTTAGTAATTGTGGATGATTACTCTCGTTTTACTTGGGTTTACTTTATGGAAAATAAGTCTAAAGCCTTCTCTCACTTCTCAAAGTTTGCCAAGAAGGTTTAAAATGAAAAAGGATATGCTATTTCAAGCATACGAGCAGACCATGGAAATGAGTTCGAAAATCAAGACATTACGAAATTCTGTGATGAATCTGGTTGCCAGCATGTTTTCTCTTCTCCATATACTTCAGAACAAAATGGGATTGTAAAAAAAATAATAGATCCTTATAGGAGATGGCAAGAACCCTCTTAATTGAGAGCAAAATTTCCTCTTGATTTTGAGTTGAAGCAGTTTCTACAGCTTGCTACATCATCAACAGAGTGTTCTTGAGGCATATTTTAGAGAAAACTCCTTATGAAGTGTTTAAAGGGAAGAAGCCAAATGTTTCTTACTTCAATGTGTTTGGCTGTAAATATTATGTCTTTAAAAAATGCAAATGATCGAACTGGGAAGTTTGAAGAAAGCTTAGACGAATGAATTTTCCTTAGCTACTCATCCTCAAGCAAAGCGTACAGATTTTTTTAACAATAATACTCAATCTGTGGAAGAATCTATGAATATCAAATTTCAAGACTCTATGCAAAATTAATTGGATCAGACTCAACTTGAAGAATCTGAACTTGCTCTAGACTTTACAAGGTCTACTTCCTCTGAGGTAGTTCAGACTTCTTGAGATCAGCAATGAGCAGAACCAGAAGAATCAACTGAAGAAGAGGATTAGTAGATTCTTAGACCAACCAGCAACTGGAAGCATAAGTCAAGTCATCCCAAAGAACTCATCATTGGCAACATTGATGAAAAAATTCACACCAGATCCAAAAGGCGAGAAGAGTCTAGTGCTTTAGCACTTATTTCTGATATAGAACCCAAAAGTGTAGAAGAAGCACTATCTGATAAAAGTTGGATCGAAGCTATGCAAGAAGAGCTCAAACAGTTCAGTATCAATGATGTTTGGGAACTTATTCATAAACCTAAAGATAAGTTTATTATCAGGACTAAATGGGTTTTCAGGAACAAGGTGGATGAGAAAGGAAAAGTGGTTAGGAACAAAGCAAAACTCATGGCCAAAACATATACACAAAAAGAAGTGATAGACTATGTCGAGACCTATGCACTAGTAGCGAGGTTAGAAGCAATTAGATTATTACTTGCTTTTACTTGCTATAAAAATTTCAAGTTATTCCAAATGGATGAAAAGAGTGATTTCCTAAATGAATTCATCCAAGAGAAAGTTTATGTGGAACAACCACCTGGATTTGAAGATTCAAGAAAGCCAGACTCAGTCTACAGACTAAAAAATGCCTTATATGGACTAAAGCAGGTACCTCGAGCCTGGTATGAAAGGTTAAGTAAATTCCTCACCCAAAATGGTTTTGCTAAAGGAAATGTAGATATTACCTTGTTCATAAAAAGAGAGGGTAATAATTTTCTACTGGTTAAAATTTATGTTGATGATATTATTTTTGATATCCTAATGAAAATCTATACAAGAAATTCTCTAGATGTATGCAGGATGAATTCGAAATGAGTATGATGGGTGAGCTAACTTTCTTTCTAGGATTGCAAGTTAAACAATCAAAGAAAGGTATGTTTATTCATCAAGAGAAGTATGCAAAAGATCTCATCAAGAAATTTGGATTGGAGAATTGCAAAAAAAAAATAGAGACACCAATGTCAAATTCTTCAAAGCTGGACAAAGATGAAAGAGGAAAGAAAGTAGACCAGAAGCATTACAGGAGTATTATTGGTTCACTTCTTTACCTTACTGCATCTAGACCTGACATTTTGTTTAGTGTTTGCATTTTTGCTAGATTTTAATCAGATCCCAAAGAATCTCATCTAAGTGCTACAAAACGCATTATCAAATACATTGCAACTGTTAGAGAAAACTCTTTTATTGTTTTAAAGCTAACAAAACATTTCCAAAACTCTAATCTAAAGACTTGCAAACTCAAGTGTTATAGTTTGAAGAACTCCAGATTCTTCTGTTAAAGTCTGAAGACCACTAGACTTTAATCTCAAAGTCTACCCTCACTGATAGATTCCAGACCGAAGAATGAAGACTTATCCAGATGCGAGATTATTTTCAAGGATTCGGTTCGTATGGTTTTTGGAAGACCTTATAGCTGGATATAGCATCTCTTGACTGATTGTTCTTATTGGAATTAATTCCGATATGAAAATCCTTTGGAACACAAACAAACTTGGAAGGTTCTACTTATGAAAATCAAGATCCTGATTGTATGGGCAAGCAGGATTGATGGGCTCTCATCACATTCCTAAAACAACTCGAGATTTCCTTAATTGATTATGTCTAACGGGTAGATTGGAAGAACTCCTTTGGAAAGTGACAATGGTTGTGAAGGCATGGAGTAGTATTTAAGGCAAACTCTCCAATTGTTCAAAGTAGTGCATGAAAGCAAAATTTCAAAGTCTGAAACTTTCTAGTTCTTTGCTTTCTTATTCATCGACCTCAAAATTGTATACAAAAGAGAGAAACTCTTAGTGAGATTTTGTGAGAAACTAGGAGAAACTCTTCACTAAGAAAGTCGACATCACAAGCTATAAAATCTCCTTTGATTCATAGTGAAATCTAGCCAGTGGGTTGTTAGTGCGGGAGAGTGGACGTAGGCTTGATCTAAGCCAAACCACTATAAAACATTGTGTTTCTATTATCTTTCCTTGAACTCCTTACTTTAATTCGTGGTTTTATATAATTGTTTAAAGCTGATTACGCCCTTAGTCTATTATCTTCTAAAGACCATTTACTTTTACTAAGTCTTGTGAAAAATTTTATTTACACCTATTCACCCCCCCCCCTTTAGGTGCTGATACTAGCCCTTTCAGCAACCACTCCAAAGCTAAGTCTGTGGTATTCCAAAGAATGAGACTTTACTCTTCTTGGATATTCAAACGCAAATTTAGCATATTGTAAAGTAGAAAGAAAAAATACTTCTGGTACTTGTCAACTGCTAGGCAACAAGCTAGTGTCTTGGTTCTCAATGAAGCATAATACTGTGGCTTTATCAACAACAGAAGCAGAGTATGTGGCTCTTGGGAGCTGTTGTTCTCAAATTTTGTGGATAAGGCAGCAACTAAGAGACTTTGGAATTGAAGAATCGTGCATCGAGATCAAATGTGACAATACCAGTGCTATTAATCTCACGAAAAATCCAATTCTTCATTCAAGGGCAAAGCATATAGAAATTCGACATCATTTTATAAAAGATCATGTTCAAAATGGAGAAATTATGATTCAGTTTATTGACTCTAAGAATCAGTTGACAGATATATTTATAAAGCCATTGGAGAAAAATCTATTTGAGTCTATTCGCACCAAACTGAATATTTTATCTCCTACCGGATAAAGTCTGAAGCTAGTCAGACTCAAAATATCCAGAACTTACATATGTAAGTTAATATTTCTTCAATGCAGGTAATTTAATTTTTAGCATAAAAATTTTGAAGGGGTATGATTATTATTTGAATCGTTACTTGCCTATTTTATTTTTATAAATTATCTTTTTCGAATATTTGAATTTTTTGGTAGTTTTTATTTTCGAAAAGGCAGTTTACTTATTTCCTTTATGACTGTTCGTATACCCCGTTTCACTTGCTTTATTTACAATCGAAGTCCTTCTTCTCCATTTACATTTTCACAAACCCTAGAATACAGATTTCCTACTCTCTCACTTTTACTCTCAAGTTTGCTCTAAAAGTTTTCACCTTTTTCAAACGAACGAGTTCGAGAAATCTTCCTCGACTGTAAAGATGTCTTTCCAGAGGAAATCGTCTCAGATCGCAAACAAGGGACCACAGAATATGCCAAAGGTCCTACTCATTTTGACTTGACTGAGAAAGAAGATTCTCCTCAACAGCAACAACAACAACAACAACAACATTCTCAACAGCGTCATTCTCCACAGTGTAATTCTCCATGACAACAAATGGAAGAAAAGATCATAGAGAATGTCAAACTTGTAAGAACGCTAAAACCCCAATTTCTCTTCAAACTCTACAATTAGTTAAAGTAAGGTGGTAGTTCCATGACTTTCATTGATGAATTTCTGCAAGAAAGAGGTTATAAAAATGAGACTCTGTTTCTACGACACATGGAAAGGTTAGGCATAGCGCCTGAAGGAACGGTAGACAGGACATTTGCTAACTTTCCAACTGATCCGCGTTTTAGTCCCTTTAATCAGCCAGAAGTGAAAGATGATGATGAGAAAATGTACGCAAATTTTCAGCCTAGGATGGGCATTGCTGCACATGTGCATGTTGAGGGAACAAATTTGTTTCATTCTAAAGACCACAAAAAGACTCATTCAAAATTGCTGAAAAGAGGGGTGATGAACCCTTGATCTGTGGATTTTGATTTCTTGGATTCTTTGAAGGTGAACCTGAGGGAGAAGCTATCTCTCCTTTAACTTGAAAAATTTTGTTCTGAAACTTCTATCGCTTACCCTGAATTAATTCCATATTTCTATTCGAACCTGTCATTTCTTGATGCAAATAGATTTCGTTTTACTATAAGGGAAAAAGAGTTCGTGTTGGATGTGGACACATTGGCGGATGTTATTGGTGTGGAAAGAGGGAGTTTCCGACCAATAAATGTGACTGTTGGTCATGCAACAAGTTTCCTTGTGAAAGACAAACTTTCTGAGGGCAGCATTGTCTATTCCAGAATGACTTCCTCCAACATTTTACTGCACAAGATTGTGATGAATTGCATTCGACCCAAGTCAACCTCCAAGACTAATGTCTCTCATTCTGAAGCAAAACTGATGTTCACCATCTGTAATAGGATGAAGTTCTCGTTGCCACACACAATCATGATGCACATGTATAGGACAATTGTGAAAGATAAAAGACAACTCCCTTACTCAGCGTTGATCACCAAGTTGTTTCAACACTTTCAAATTCAGTTTCCAAAATCTCTTTGTGTTTGAACCATTGCTCGTATGGTTATAAGACTAAAAATGGTATTCAAGATGAGACTAAAAGAATTGAACAAAGCTTTGGAATGCTTGAAGGAGAAGTCCCCCAGCAAGACAAAACAATACTCTACTGCAAAGAAAAGAAAAGGCCAAGAGCCTATGAGTGCATCTATCAAGAAGAGAAGAGCCCTTATCCTGCATGATGAAGAGGATGAGGATGATCTCATTCTCTCTGCTTTTGCCTTGAAAAATCTTCAGAGTTTTGTTAGTTTTCAGTAGCCACAGGACAAAGAGGAAAGAGGACGAGGAGAAATAGAAGAGAGAAGTGAAGGAAGAAAGGAGAGAAGAGAAGGAAGTGAAGAAAGAAGAGCAGAGTAAAGAGAAAGGGAAAGAAGAGAAGAAAAAGAAGAAGAAAGAAGAGAAGCAGAAAAGAAAGAGGGCCAGGATGACTCTGCTAAACCCACTTTTGCAATTTCATTGTCAGAGGATTCTGAGAAGACTCGGAGTGGAACTGCAGAAGATGAAAGAAACAAAGACCATCAATTGGATGCTGATACTGAGAAAGAACAAGAATAAGATTTTTCTTTTCCACCTATAGGCACAAAAATAGGGGGAGCTACTGAGAAAATATGTACTTCTTCTTCTAATGTTTTTACCAGTGATGATGTTAGCAGATCTCCTGTCAATCCAAAGGATGTCTATGCCCCCCATTTTCCTAAAGTTGATGTTGAGGCATCCTCTCCAAGACTTGATGTTCAAGATGAAGTTCCCTCATCCATCAACACTCCTCAAACTAAACGTGTTGAAGCTAGTACTCAAACAAACACTACAACAAACTTTAAAAGACTGTTAGAACTCCTTATGGAGATAAAGGCTCAGCAATATGGAATGGAGTGACCACCGGCCACGGTGGCTCCGCTGGTAAGTCTTCCCCATCGTGGGGGGACCCACTGACCCCTTCTAGGAGGGAGAGGGTTCGACTCACCGCGGAGACGCTTGGCGTCTCACCCGTTCCACAGGGGTGGTGGGTCCTCCCGTGGGGCCCCAGGGTTTACCCCAGCCGCCCGCGGCATACAGGGCTTCCCTAGGTCATCAAAAATATATATATATGGAATGGAGTGTGAAATTCATAATCTTAAATCTGCATTGAAAGCTACTATAGTTTATCTTCACGATCAGGTACAAGACCTTAAACTTCAAATTCAAGAGAATGCCAAGTCTGAAGATGTTAAGAAGGTGCAGGAGTCACTATGAAAGCTGGAAGAAATAGTTCAGTCGATGGAAGAATTCCAGCTCGTTCGCATCCCTAAAAAGCCCTGATTTCATTGAACTTTTTATCCCTCTCCATTTTTTGCTGTTGACAAAAAAAGGGAGAATGTGTGTAGATTTAGAACTTTTTTTATCTTTTTGTGTTGTTGGACTTTTGTTGACTTTTAACTTGTGTTTGCTTGATTAACTGTGAACCTTTTTTTTTTGTTGAACTTTTAATGTTTGTAGCAACTATTGGTGATACTAATTATGGTTGGATAGTTATTTGTCTTATCTTTTCAAGATTATCATGCTTTTCTATGGTTGCAGAATCGATACTATCCAGATCCTAATCAACTTACTTTTAAGATATCATGTATTTCGTAAGAGTTGTTTTGCAGATCAAAAAGTTCTTAAATCTGCAAGAAAGTTTTGTCACCATCAAAAAGTGGGAGATTATTGGAGAAAACTTCTTTAACTATTTTGAAGTTAACAAAACATTTCCAAAGTCTAGTCTGAAGACTTCCAGACTTTAGTGTCAAAGTTTGAAGAATGCCAGACTTTAGGTTCAAAGTCTGCCCACACTAACAGTTTCCAAACTAAAGAATGAAGACTTATCCAGATGCAATATTATCTTTATTTCTTCAAGAACTCGATTCGAATGAATTATGGATGACCTTATGGCTGGATTTAGCACCTACATGATTGATTATTCTTATTCGAATCAATTATGATATTCAAATCTTTTGGAAGGCAAGCAAACTTAGAAAGTTCTACTTATGGAAACCAAGATCTTGATTGTATGGACAAACAGGATTGACGGGCTTTCATCACAAATCTTCAAACGACTCGAGATCTCCTTGATTGATTATGTCCAACGGGTAGATTGGAAGAATTCCTTTGGAAAGTGCCAACGGTCGTGAAGGTATAAAGGAGTACTTAAGGCGGATTCTCTAGTTGTTTGACATAGCGCGTGAAAGAAAAATTTCAAAGTCTGAAACTTCCTAGTTCCTTGCTATTTCATTCACTAAGTTTAAAGTTGTATACAAAAGAGAAAAACTCATAGTGAGACTTTGTGAAAGACTAGTAGAGACTCTTCATTGTCAAGTCATGATCGCAAGACTGTAAAATCTCTTTTGTTACTTAGTGGAATCTAGCTAGTAGGCCGTCAGCGCGAGAGAGTGGATGTAGGCTTAATATAAGACAAACCACTATAAATCTTGTATTCTTATTATCTTCCCTCAACTATTTTACTTTGATTCGCAGCTTTGATTAATTGTTTAAGCATAAACTTCTTTATTTCATTTAAAGTTTATCTAGTCGATAAAGTCTAAATCCTTCGATGTTTTTCTAAAGGAAAATTATTTCTACTAAACTTTGCGAAAATTTTTGTTCACACCTATTCACCCCCCCACTAAGTATTATTACTAGCGCTTTCAATCACTACCCATGAGCTTTTCCAAAATGCTTCATATGATGGCTAACTACACTCATCATACATTATACTACGTAATTGCCCTAGAATAAGGAACCCATGACTTACACTCCTCATCATCAATTTGTGGCAATAACTTATTGGAAAGTTTATAGTGCTTTCGCTAAAGGTTACTTACAGATTTAGCTTATTACATATTAAAACGTCCAATAATCTTATTAATATATTTCTTTCAAGACAGACGTCAAACTCCTAAAATCTCCATACCCAATATTTGATTATCTAATTTAATCTAGAAAATAACTTAAATTAAATCCTATTCTAAGCTAGAAAATCTCCTAATTTGCTACATGATACTTAGATATACGATATTAATCTAAGAAAACTAATCTATTCTAATGTGCCGTGCAAGTTTTTTATTTTTCATAATATGAAATAAACTAACATGCAATGTAATTTGACCACTGTTGACATATGAATTATTGTTGACAAATCAAACATGCATTTTATCGTTAAAACATATAAAAAATGAATAAATAAAAATACAAAAACAAACAATGACAACCCACCGATTTGGATCAAACTCAGTTTTATTTCAAACTCATTTGTTCAGCCCAATTTGTCTATCAACTCGGTCCAACTCATCTTCATCCAGTTTAATTCGCATGGGCTATGCCCAAACTCATTGTTTCAGCTTATGTAGAGCCTGAAATAGTTGAGCCCATTAACAAAGGAACTTGAACCCAATTATAGATAATTAGTCCATTAAAGCCCATAAAGTATAAAAGCAAAAAGCCCAAAGGCCCAAGCCTGAGGTCTTCCTCTTTCTCTTTCTGACCTCCACCTCCATCTCTGAGCTTGGAACACAAGTGAAGTCTAGGTTGGAAAGCATCGACACTTTCAAGAAGCTTTCATGTCATGTCGAACACTCCAACACATGTTCAACACTTAGTCAACTCTCTCGATACTCTCTGACACACAAGTCAAGATTTCCGACATGCATGTTTGGAATTCCAATACATGATTCTGAGACACACGGGGTCAATTTTAAAGATTCAATAAATAAAGGATCAAAATGTAAATATGTAAGAAAATGAAAAAGTAATAAAATTCTTCCTACTCATATTTCCCATGATGCACAATTCACCTCTTGGGCTTATTTTTTTCTCTTCTTTTTTGACATGCTTGAACACGTGAGTGCATAATGTGGATTGCTTGTTTTTTCACCAAATTTTATAAATTATTGGAGTGGAGTTGAATTTGTCAAATTAAAACAATGAACGATATTAACAAATGATGAATTAATGTTTTTAATGTAAATTCATTCTAGACTCTTTTTATCATTATTTATTTATTTATGAATTTGAATCAAATTAAATTGATTAAAATAATCATAAAAATTATCATTTATCATGTATATATAAAAATATACATTTAATATATAACGTGTCCCAAAATGTCGAAATTCTCTATTTTTTGAGAAATGACATGTCGGCGTATCGTGTCGTGGCGTGTCACGTATCATGTGTCAATGTTAGTGCTACTTAATGTATATGTCATAATTTAGTAGTGATCTCTTATTTTATATTTTGATTCAAGGTAATATTTAACTCTATAACACTTAATTATCCACCAAGTATATCCTAACAATCCGACCAAAAAATAAAAAGTATATCCTAACAAATAAATTGTTTCAATTATCATAATTTTTTGCCATAATGGGCTTCGCCATATTCCTTCTCCCGTGAGCATGGATAAAATTAAGCTTGAAACGTCCCCAAGTTAGTTCGATGAGATCAAATCCTACAAAATTCTATTGGCTCAGTTCAGTTTATTAAGTTGTATTAATAACTATTCACTTAACTCTATCCTCCACCGGCCCAATAAGTACAAATTCTCCTAAAATCTATCTGCAATTTAACTAATATTTTTGTTTAGGGAATAGAGTCAATCCCTAATATTTTTTGCAATAAATTCTAAATAAGGTCATTAAAATTTAAGTATCAACAACATTTAATATCAAAATAGATATTGTAGGTATATCCAATAGTAACACTAAGAGATCCGCTCCCTCATATTCCTTAGTGCTACCTAAATTCACCGAATTATCTACTTTATATAAAATTCAAAGAAGAATAGTAGAGGTTGCCAATGTGATTTTAGTTGAAACCTTGCTTTAAAAAAAAAAAATTAGACTGTTACTCGTAAATGGCTTCTTCAACTTAACTTTCGGCTACAACTGGTAAATTCATTTTGACGATGCCGGCAATGATGATACGGATGATATCTGAATGTGTGACGTGGACGGCCATCCGGAATGTGGGTTGTTGCAAGGAGGAGTGGATGGGTTGGGATGGCCTTTGCAACAAAGTGACCAAGTTCTGCAGCCAAGTGTTGGTTTCTATTGATTTCTTGCGTTTGGCTTTCTTCTGCCTCTTGGCTTTTACCCTCACATCCACCAAGAAGCTCTCGTCTGGTACCCTTGAGTGACAAGAGTTTCGATGCAGTCGCAGGCTTTGTCTGTTCTATCAGGGAGTTTCTTCTTCTGCTGATCTTTTTTGTCTTCCACAAGAGATCACAGTCTAGTTGCCTTCTGCAGAGATGTATGAATATTTTGTTCATTGGAGATGGAGCATTTTAATTATTCTGAACATGTCTTTTTCACATTTAGTGTCCATCATTTTGTGGGTGATATGATGAGGTCTACCTGCATTTACTCTTGCTAACTTTCAACCGTCAAGTGTATGCTTGAAAGGTCTTCTGCAAGAGAGATTTTTGTGGGAAAATCAAGTCCATTGTTCACATGAATAATCATTCTTATACACAGGTAAGGAGTATCTTGTGTACTCACACTAGATAATTAACCAGTTCAGTCATGGCACTTGCAATTCAAAGAAGGTTTATTCTGTCTAAAATTCACTGAAAAATTAATTCTAGAGAGAGTTGTAACAAATCATCACATGTCCATCTGGAATTCATCTGCAAATGGAATGGATAAATTGATCTAATTGATCATAGGCATGTAGATCATATTGTTCAGGCAACTGTCATGGGTCTGACTTTCTCTAAACATGCACGTCTATTTTGCAGCTACCCTCTGTGCTTACAACCATTTCTGCGCTAGTGCTTTTCAAATTGTAGAAAGAAATGTCTAATTCAGTGTTGATGCACGCTCTCAAATTCCTGAACTAGCCTAGTTCAAGTATTTCTCTTTCTCTTTCTGTTTAGAAGCTATATACACATCTCTGGCAACCCAAATTTAAAATCTTTCCAGAAATTAAAATTCCAGAAGGGAACGAGAGTCCCAACTGTAGAAAGCATTTTATTCTTTTCCTTTTGGTGATATTCTCACTATGATTGATGAACTTATTATCGATCCACGAAATGTAATTTAACTGGTCCGCATCGAGGTATTTTTTGAAGGGATAGCGACAAATGGAATATAAATTCCAGAGAAAAGGTGCAAAGATGTAAGCCAAGTGAACCAAGTCAATCAGCACCAAAAAAAATAATAATAATAATAACAATAATAAATAACAACAACAATAACAAAGAAACATAGAACCCTATGTTTGGTGGCAGCGTCATTGGCTGTTCCTGTGGAGGGCATCTCCACGTACACAAAAAGAATTAAAGGACAAGAGGATTGATCAGTATGCTTGCCAGGAATTCTCTCCCTAAAAGATGGAATCATAAAATAAAATTCCACTCTAGTCAAGAATCCAAATTAAAACAAGAAACTTTCGTATCAGATACTGTGCTGCTGTTGATGGAGAAAGGTCAGAAACATGCCAAGTGGAGGTATTGCGAGTCAGGTAGAGAGACATCCATGAACCCATTCTTGAGGTTAAGAGTCGTGGGCATAGAGAATCAAATTACCTCCGAGATTAAGCTAAAACCTGCATGGCTAGTTTGACCTTTTGGACCCAAATAGTACCATTATTTTACAAGATTTGTCAATTTTATAGAGAATCAAATTACCTCCGAGATTAAGCTAAAACCTGAATGGCTAGTTTGACCTTTTGGACCCAAATAGTACCATTATTTTACAAGATTTGTCAATTTTATCTTTTTTCACCACTCATACCTAGCATCGGCACATTCAAGCGGTTCTGGCAAAGAAGTAAATACTTAGTGCAAACTCTTGTCATAAAGGACCTCACTTAATCATTTTATTCAGGATTTTATGCCAAGAAAGCATCTGACATAGTATATTGCCAAGCTGGGTTTCGGTCCATGAAATGCCTTGCAATTCAAAAATTGCACGAGGCAGCACACTTTTTGAAATGCAACTAAAGCCCAGGAATAATGACCTCAACCCAGTTGCTTCAAGGAAAATGTAACGGAATAATGCTGATATATAGCTGATTTATAGCCACCCATCGATATCTTCTCCTATCTTTTGGGCAGGCTTTTTTGCTCATTTCAGTGAACATTACACACCCTTTTACGCAATTGAATTTCTCTTGAATTCAATTCATTAGGCGATGCAACACTCCCGCTAGGTCTTGTATGTTGAGGTAAATCTTCATTTCCCTCTACAACATCAGTGGCTGTGTTATCAGGATCTTCCATCTCATATAATTGGAAATCCTTATCAATCTCACCTCTACTAGGAAAATCGTTCTCCAAGAACGTGACATCTCGTGACTCTATTTCGGTCACACTTCCATCAGCTTGTTCACCTATAAACACGTACCCTTTGGAGTGTTCGGAATATCTTAGAAAGATACATTTCTTCCCTCTAGGACCTAATTTGCCATGTTTATGGAAAGAATCATGAACATAAGCTGCACATCCCCATGGACGTAGACTACTCAAGTCTGGTTTCCTACCAGTCCATAATTCATAAGGGGTGGAAGTGACCGATTTGAGGGCACACGGTTAAGTATATAGGCAGCAGTCAATAACGCATCTCCCCAATAGGAGATAGGTAAATTTGCTTGCGCCATCATAGACCTAACCATTTCCAATAGGGTTCTATTCCTTCTCTCGCCTACCCCATTTTGTTGTGGAGTACCGGAATAGTCAATTGTCTTACAATTCCCTTTTCATCACAAAGAGCCTTGAATTGCTCGATAGATACTCACGTCCACGATCGGTTCTCAATGCCTTTATTGTTTTGTTCAACGATTCTCTACCATCGCTATATATCGTCTAAAGTAGTCCAATGCTTCTGACTTGTGGGAGATCAGAAAGACATAACCGAAACGTGTGAAGTCATCTATGAAAGTGATGAAATATGAGGCTCAATGCCTCGCCCTCACATTCAAAGGACCACAAATGTCAGAATGTATGAGATGCAATGGAAATTCATCTTTAGTCCCTTTACCGAATGGTTTTCTAGTTGTTTTTCCCGCCAGACAATGTTCACATACGGATAGACTAACATTAGTGAGTGACCCTAAAAGGCCTTCTCTAGCTAATCTTTGCATTCTTTGCAATCCAATGTGACCTAATCTAGCATGCCAAGTACTTGCATCAATCTCAACATTGTTAGAAGACGCAATTAAAGAAAAACAACCATCAACATTAACATTGTACTGATCATAGTCAATGTCTAACACCATAAAACCATTCGATACATGACCTGAACCATAATAAACTGTTCCATACATAATGTCAACACAATCACCATGGAAATTCAATACATAACCTAAGCTAAGAAGAACAACTACGGAGAGACCAAGTTTCGTCGAATATCTTATCGGAGCATAAAGGACATCATGCAGAATCAGAATGTTTCAACCACCACGTAAGATTAATTTACATGTGCCGATACCCTTCACTTCAACTCTTGAGTTATTCCCAACATATATCCATCTTCTTCCGGGCGGTATCCAACGATACTCCACAAGAATGCTTCTCGGTCTCTAGCTACATGGTCATTGCTCCTAAGTCTACAGTCCACATTGAATGAGATTCAGCAAATTAGAAACAAAGCATTACTAGAAACAAAAGCATTAAAAAAAGTAATGGAGTAATAGGGTACCAGCGCTTATAAAAAGAATATATTCTAATATGGGGAGCTTATTAATCACTTATGAGAGCGACAAGAATTATTACATGCTAATGAAAAAAGGACAAATAGCCAAGGATGACTTGCCTGCTCTGACTCGATCTATTCGACTTGAACTGAGTATTTGAGTAGTTTGTGCTGGTATCAGGCAGTCTCTTTGGCTAATCAAAAAGTCTCTTATCTTTCATGTTTGGCTTCTTCTTTCTTCTAAAAGCAACTAGTCCTAGAAGATACAAATTTGCCATTTCTTTTTATTCTTCATGTCACACACTGAGAGGTGTTGGAATGTATTTGTGAGGAAGAGAGGCCGTACATGACATGACGACTCCTTTTTGTTAGCCAAGGATGACTTGCCTACACTTGCAAGAGAGATTCGAATAGGGGAGCCGTTCTCGTCGATCGATGCATACGATTACAGAGTGACAAGGCAGGTCATCCTGGTTTATCTGACGCACCCTTCATCTTCTTCTTTGAGGCACCTACCTTTCTTGGGCCACAGGTGCAATGGAAGTCAGCACAACAAGGTTTCTCAATGGCTTATATTAACATAAAACACCGAAAAGGAAAGGAAAATTGAAAATTAGTTTTTGCGGTTTTGCTATCTGGAGAAAGAACACTATTGTGCAGGCTTAATTATCAAAACCATCTTTTGAGGGATACTTCAGCGCATGGCTATGTGCAAGTGTTGAATACATCGAGAACGTGTGGTTCAATGTACTTTCTATGATGCATGCAAATCGACGGTATTTCATTGAGGAGTCGGAACATCCAATCACTCTCCAAGTATTGTTTACTCCCTCATTTTGGATTAGAGTATACGATCATTCATGATACCAGTTCCTGAAATTCTCACCAAGATTGATACCTTGCTTTTACATAATATCAACATTGGCCTAGGTTTCACTTCCTATCATGTCTGTGCCTTTGCTTTTTTAATTCCATAACAAGAAGAGACATTCGACTTGGGCATGATATAAATGTTCCCAAATATATAAGAACCCTTATTAGATCACGTGTAGTTTTCAAATTAGACGGTTAAGAATAGCCCCTTTATACAGAATGGTAAAGGGGCTCAACTCCAATATATATGCCAGAATTGCTAAAGCTTTTGACACTTAGAATAACCGAAAATTGGGAAAATACCAAAACGTCATTCATATTTAACCCAATGATCACTTACAAACTCATTTTAGCATCTTGTTAAAGATTTTTGTGATCTGGATTTCAGTTAGTTTTTAGCGTTACGAATGAGTGCAAGGCTTCAGGATTTGGGGATGGATATTTCTGGTAAGTAGATGCCATTTTCATGAATAGAATGCGAGGATCATTTACGTAAAAGTGAAAAATAATCTCTACTAAAGACAAGACTCATGTTTTTTTCTTTTTTTTTGGTGAAAGGGCCTCATGGTGGTAAGTATAGACAACATATCAAGACTTCAGTTCTGGCTACTGCCGAGTAAGATGATAAATAAGACTCATGTTTGTATTTAGTATTTTCATAATTAGAGGTGTATAAGTGGTTATTAGTTGAAATGTTTGCTTCCTTACCCAGACTCTACATTCATTCTAGGTTAATGTGAAGGATGTACGTTACTTGTTTAGGTGTTTAGTCGTTTCATATGGTTGAGCTGCTGATCAGTCCGGCACATTAGTCAATGACCGTAACATTGTGGAATAAGTTGAGTAGAGCAATATATTTTGTGTTGTTCACGAAATCCATTGTCGGTGTAAAATTTGTCACCAAGCCACAGCTTTTAGTTCATTCGTCATGAGCTTTCCAAGGCAAAAAAATTTAGTCAATTAGATGTCGTGTGAAAAAAAAAATGTGCATATTCAAAATAGTGTTAATCCAGGGACGACTTTAGAAACGTTAATGCAAGTTCATATATTTTTACGGAAAATATCACATAATATCTTCTCCCACTTGTATTTTCCAGATTAGCGTATGCTGGAAGATATCAAAATATTGAAGTACTGCATATATACTTAAAATTATTACCATATACTCTCCTGCAAGTGAACTAGAAAATCAAGCAAATAATTTCTATATGTAAAGGTCAACTAGTTAATAATGTGTATAGTAAAGAGGTGTCATATGGTCCAATATAAAATGAAAAAATTACCAAAAAAATTATAAACATATTATATCCGTGCTAATTCAATCATAAACCTTTCAATTTGGCCTATTTGGTCATAAACCTTTCAACAATTTGCCATTGTAATCCATCCAACTGAATTTAGCTAGAAATTGATGATGTGAATGCCAACTATTTTACGTAATATGATCAATGCTGATATGGAAATTTTTTTTTATTGATCTTTTTTGTTCTCTTATTTATTTTTTCTTCCTTTTTTTTTTTTTTTTTGGGGGGGAGGGGTTTAGGGTCAGCTGCCACTAGGCAAGGGCTAGATCCCTCACTTTGGCCAGCAAGGACTCGCAACCCTTGCTCAAAGTTGGGCAAGGGCTGCAGCCTCATTGAACACTGGGCAAGGGCCATGTATTGGGGCAATGAACCCTCGCTAGCTACTGAGGCGAGAGTGAATTTCAAAATTTTACATGTTAACATTGGCTGTGCCACCTAGGACTATTAGGGTACACGTATGAATTGTCTTAAAAAATCCCACATAGGAGAATTGATGTGGTGTTGAGCGCTTAAATATCATAGTTGACCCATAATTCATTAGTTTAAATTTTTGAGTGAATACAAATCCAACTAGATATATTGACAGGCTCGGATTTGAGCTCCCTCTTGGTGATCTCCCCAAGTGAAGGTATAACACTTTTGTTGTGCATTCCCAACAAATGGTATTAGAGTCAATGGTTGCGGTTTCTAAGCAGGTGGGTGTTGTGGTGTGGCAACACGGGCCTGTAAGGATGAAATTGTGGCTAGAAGGATACCTGAATTATGTGGGAGCGGGTCTACCATTAGAGAACACATGTAAGAGGAAAAGTGTTAGGATACACGTATGAGTTCTCTTAAAGAAGTCCCACATTGGAGAATTTATAAGATATTGAGCAGTTAATATATCATAGTTGGCTCATAACTCATTGGCTTAGACTTATGAGTGAAGGTGAGTTCAATTGAATATATTAACAGACTCGGATTTGAGTTTCCTCTTGACAATCTTTGCAAGTGAAGGCATTGGACTTCTGCTGTGCATTTCCAACAAGGATGACCAGCATTCATATCATCAATTTCCATCTAAAATTGGCAAGATGGATTTTATTGATGAATTGTCACAAGTTCAATATGTTTAGGACTTTTTGGTAATTTTCCCAATATAAAACAACTACCACCTCTCGCACAGTCTAGGAAGCTTCAATATCATATTGTTCTGCTCTCCCTTGTCTTTTGATGTATCGTAGGTATGATGAGTGAAATATTCTGACTCTTAAACTGGATTAAAAGTACATATTCATTTCCAAATTCGCCATGTGCCTTTTCAAAGTACCCAAACAAGCAATGCAAGTAAGCCTTTAGTAGTTTTCCCATCATTTCTCCAGTAAGATTGAAGATGAAATTCTGATTGAAAAAAATAAAAATAAAAAGAGGATATGTTATCAAAGAATGTTACTGATAATCCAACTTAAGTCGGATCGTATGCCCTTGTATATTGCTCGATCAAGTTGGAGATCCAACACCCTTTTTTAAGCAATCTATGGTTTGCCAACTCTGAAAATCAATTCCTAAATGCTCTGCACTATCTCCATAGAATTATCAGTTCACATAATAATGTTAAGACAGTTTTCTCTAGCACCATCGAGTTCTTTCTTGTTTTTCGACACTCAAAATATAATCTCAAGATATCCGCAAAATTTGATAATCCTAACGTCCACTAAAGCATAAGTGCAATGCCTCAAACTTTCGTTAGTCTAAGAATATCATATCATCTGCTTCAAATTTGTGTAAGTCAACTCTCATGTAATCTATACAACCTTCAACTACATTTCATGTTCTTACTAACTCCTGAAATAGAGATCATAATAAATATCATTTAAATGTAATTCTTTCCGTGATTACCGAATCATTTACCCTTAATGCACCTAAGACACAATTTATAAGATTTATATATCCAAATTGATATTGTAGGTACATCCAATAGTAACACTAAGATAAAGATCCACTTCCTCAAATTCCTTGGCGGCACTTAAGATCACCGAGGTAAATCTACTTTCCATAGAGACTTTCCAATAGCCAGTAGGTTAAAGCCTTTCTTTTGGGGTCCAAGGGTGCCACCCCAATTTAATAACCTTTCTTCTTGAAAAAAAGACCTCCAGCTGCCGAAGGGCATGGATTGTTCCGAGATGGTACTAACATGCCTCCAAACACTGATTGAAAAATAAATATACTTGTTTTTTTTAAATATGGAGTTTGTTGGGAAAAAGACACTAGAAGTGTCAATAGTTGTATTACGACGCTCATTTTAGTGCCAAAAGTATTTTTAGATCATTTAAGTGTTACCTTTTCAAAAAAAAATTGATTACTTAAGAGCCAACTTCAATCTAGGTCACTAAAGATCCGATGTGGCCATATATTTTTAATTTCTTAATCCTACGTCGCTCGCCAACATGTTTAGTCAACATTTAACCTCTAAATGACGTCGACTAAAAGTTGTAAATAGTGATTGTTTGAGTAGCAAATTTTATTTAAAGTAATCACTAATGCTAGTTGTTATTAAAAAGTGATCAATTTAGTGTCAAGCACGCTACGTGGAAATGCCATGTGAATTGGATTTTTTAGATAATAGACCAAGTCAAATAAAATTTTTAATTATAAAAGTCACCTATTATTTTTGCCAAAGTTTCTCATCATTGGCACTTAAGAGCGCGAATGATAACCATTTTTGTCAGAAATTGATTTCTAAAAGGAATTATATTCTTGGATGAGTTTCTAAACAAAAAATTGTAAATAGTGATTGTTTGAGTAGCAAATTTTATTTAAAGTAATCACTTCAATGCTAGTTGTTGTTAAAAAGTGATCGATTTAGTGTCAAGCACGCTACGTGGAAAGGCCATGTGAATTGGATTTTTTAGATAATAGACCAAGTCATATAAAAAATTTTAATTATAAAAGCCACATATTATTTTTGCCAAAGTTTCTCATCATTGGCACTTAAGAGCATGAATGATAACCATTTTTGTCAAAAATTGATTTCTAAAAGGAATTATATTCTTGGATGAGTTTCTAAACAAAAAAGTGCGTTTAATAACGACACAAAATTTTTATTCCCGAAATAGAAAATCAAACACAAAATTTCTCTATCCCAAGTGATGGCGAACGGTGGCCGATGGACAGCGGACGGTGATGAGCAGTGGTGGCCTACGATTGACAGATAGCGGCGGTCGACGACCGGTAGAGGGCAATGAATGATGGCGAGTGGTGGAGGCAGCCGACAGATGACGACCAAGGGGATGGTGGACAGTGGTCGGCAGCAGCGGATGGGCAGCTAACTAGTAGCAAGGATGAAGGATTAGAACATTTTTTATTTCTCATTTCTATTCTAAAATAGAGAAGTAAAAAAAAATTACTTTTGATTTCTATTCCAAACCTATTTCTAGAGTAAAAGTCTATTTTGGAAATAAATAAATAAATAGTTTTACCAAATAGATTTCTATTCTAAAAACAAGTCTAGAATAGAAAAATAGTTTTGGAATATAAATAGAATGGTTATCATGTGCGTTCTAATTGATTATTTTTTCTTTTATTTGGCAATTAAGTGATCTGGCAAAACTTTTGACACTTTTAATATTCTACTACTAGAGTATGCCTATTCCTAGAAAATATTTAACTTTCTCTTTCTCTATTTTATATCTTTTATATGCAAATATATTCACCAAGACTCAATTCTTAAAAGCCCAAACTTACCCATCCAAACAAGATGTGCAATAAGGGTGAGTATGGTTCCAAGGCAAAACTTGGAACCGAAGAACTGAATTGGTAGTAACCTATTCAATTCTAGGTTTCAAGATATACATGATAAATTTTTCAAAAATTAGAGAGCCTATTTCAACGAGTAGATTCCACATTCTGGGTAATTCGAACCTAGAACCTAGACCCAGAACAAGTTTTTGTATTTTTCTTGATCTATTCTTTAGGCGATTTTACGGTGTTCCGTGACATCCAATGATGAGTATATAATAAGGAACCACTAGTTTGACTTCTATTTTATGATTGAAACTTTTACTTCATTAATATTTCATGTTTTTTTGTGTATCTCAATATAAGTTGTGGTCAGCGTATTAACAGTAAGTGATAATCATTAAATGTGATAATTCTCAACAATCTTTCGATTGATAATACAAGTTGAACTTGGATAGACCTCGAAACCAACCCTATAACCTGTAATGGGGTAGGTATGAGTTTCAAGGTGTGCAATGTAAATTTTAGATTACAAAAAATAAAAAACCTATTCCAAAGGGTAGATTATAGGTTCCAGGTGGAACTTGTATGAATCCTAGAACCGCTAAACCCTAAATGCACATATCCCTTTTTGGGCATGACTAGTGAGCTAAGCAAGGAGCCGGTGAGGCAATAGCTCACCAAAGGGACTTATAGGAAGAAAGGACAAGCCAAAACTATACACAAAATTTAATTACTTAATCAAAAGAGGAAAGCGAGATTAATGCAAGCAGGCTGAAGCAATGAAACAAAGGTGGAAACTGAAACTGCTTTTGCCTGGTGTTAGCTCAGGCATGTTTCCTTGTGCTTATCAGAGGTCGCTAATGTAATTTTAGTTGAAACATTGCTTGAAAAAAATTAATGGACTGTTACTCATAAATGTCTTCTTCACCTTAATTTTCGGCTACAACTGGTGAATTCATTTTGACGATGCCGGCAATGACAATGCTAATAATAGCTGGATGTGCGGCGGGGACAGCCATTGGGAATGTGGGTCGTTATGGGGAGAAGTGAATGGATTGGGATGGCCTTTGTGACCAAGTTCTGCAACCAGGTGTTGGTTTTCTATTGCTCGTATTTGGCCTTCTTCTGCTACCTGGCTCTTACCATCACATCCACTGACAAGCTCTCATCTGGTCGCCTTGAATGACTTGCAAGAGTTTCGATGTAGTCACAGGTTTTATCTGTTGTATGTGGGGAAGAGGAGTCTGCTGATCTTTTTCGTCTCCCACAAGAGACCCCAGTATGGTTTGCCTTCTTCAGGGATGTATGACTATTTTGTTCAATGGAGATGGAGCTTTTTAATCATTCTGAACATGTCTTTTGCACATTTAGTGTCCAAAATTTTGTGAGTTAGGTGATGTTGACTAGATCTACCTTCATTTACTCCCGCAAATTTCAACCGTCAAGTGTATGCTTGAAAGGTCATTTGCAAGAGAGATTTTTGTGAAAACATTAAGTGTATTGTTCACATGTATTATCATTCTTCTACACGGGTTAGTATCTCGTGTCCCCACACAAGAAAATTAACCGGTTCAATTGTGGCCCTTGCAATTCAAAGAAGGATTATTCTATCCAAAATTCACTGAAAAATTACTTCTAGAAAGGGTTCTAAGAAATTTTCATGTGTCCATATGTAATTCATCTGCAAATGAAATGGATAAATCGGTCTAATTGATCATAGACATATAGATTGTACTGTTCAGGCAACGGTCATGGAAACAAATCTTTTCACTGGGCGATGGACGGTCTGAAAGCTGCAAATGGAATATCAATTCCAAAGAAAAGGTGCAAGACGAAAGCTAAGTGAGCAAAGTCAATCGGCACCAAAAAAAGAAAGAGAGAGAAAGAACCTATGTTTGGTGGCAGGGTCATTGACTTTTCCTCCCGGGGGCATCTGTCACAAGTTGACGTCTCCATGCCATTGAGATCTGTGCGTACACACAAAAGGATTCGAAGAATAAGAGGATTGTTCAGTATGCTTGCCAAGAATTCTCTCACTAAGAGTAAGAAGCATAATATAGTCAAGGATCCAAATTCCAAACCTTTCGTATATTGTGCGAGAAAGGTCAGAAACATTCCAATTGGAAGCATTGTGAGGTCGGGTAGAGACACCCATAAAGCCATTCTTGAGGATAAGAGTTGTGGGTGTAGAGAATTAAAATATTTCGGAATTCAAGCTAAAACCAGCATGGCTAGTTTGACCTTTTGGACCCTAATGCAAACTCTGGTCATAAAGGACCTCATTTAATCAAATATTTACCGGCCAAAAAAAATCGCTTTTTCCAGGATTTGATGCGAAGAAATCATCTGATATAGTATATTGCCAAGTTTTCAGTCCATGAAATGCCTTGCAATTCAAAAATTGCAAAAGGCAGCGCATTTATTTCTGAAATGCAACTGAAGCCCAGGAACATTGACTTCAACCCAGTTGCCTCAAGGAAAATGTAGCAGGATAGCGCTGATAAATACCTATTTAATAGCCAACCATAGATCTCATGTCCAATGTGATATCCCGAAATTTGACCCATTTCGAAATATATGAAATGATTATTTCGTTAATGTATTGACAATTAATTTACTCTAAACTGATACTTATGAGTTAACCAATCTATTAAGCAATGCTATAAAAGGTTAAAACGCAAAAAAACCAGAGAATTATATTAGGGATTGACCACTCGACTATAAGAATTGACAATGATCAATACTACATTATTATAAATCAATTAGTGAATGAATCTAAATCGATTCAGTGGATGTAAATAGTCAATTCATGGGTGATTCCGCACAATTACGATACTTGCCATCGAACAACAATAAATCAATTTTCTATTGATCTTATATTAAGGGAACGTAATCACGATCAAATGACAACCCAGGGTTATCCATGTTTCAAAGAGATACAAACGTGGATCGAAAATTATCAACCACCGGTAAACCGCATGAAAACCCCTAAAAGCCACCCGATAGTTTAGATCGTACTAAAGTCACATTTGATAGATTTCAACCATCAAATTTAATTTGATTTTGGGTATCGAACTTTCAATAGTTTCAAAACTAATTCTTTGGACATTGCCTCCTTCGCCCATTAATTTATCGGCAAGCGTAAAACTTCAAAAATGAATTATCGGATGAAAATTGGAAGTCAAGAAAAGAAGCCAAGCCAAGTGAGGGCCGTTGGGCCTCATGCCCATGTGGGTCGGCCAAGGAGGCCCAAATGGGCCCAACCAAGCCCAACAAGCCTAATTCAAGCAAATGGACCCAAGGACAAAATTGGAAAGTTTGGACAAAAAAGTGTGAAATATCTAAAATGCCCTTGCATTTATGGACTACAAGACAAAAGGAATAAATGAAATGTAGAGAGGAAATTTGGGGATTTTGGTGGATTTTGTCATCATGAATTTTAGGGAAAATCTCAAGAAATCAATCTCTCTCTCTCTCTCTCTCTCTCTCTCTCTCTCTCTCTCTCTCTCTCTCTCTCTCTCATGTTATTTCCCCCTTAGCTAAATCTTCTTCTTCTTCTTCTTCTTCTTCTTCTTCTTCTTCTTCTTCTTTTCCTCCTTACTTTCTTCCATTTGGCCACTTCTCACACCATCGTCCATAACCACCACTTGCTTCGCTGTCCACCCGTGTTGTGTTCGCTATTCCTCGTGTCATCTCCATTGCTACAAGCCGCCACAGCCACCACCAAACCACCCTTGGTGGCCGTGGGCTTCAACAATCAAACCGTCACCGTTCGTGTCCTCGTTCAAGTCAAGAATGGTGTATCCTCAACGCTCTCGTGCTGCCATTGCCATAAGCTTGCCAACATCAAAAACTATGAGTTAACTCATAATCCTTGATTAGGAAGTTAATTGCATTTAAGAGTACAATTAGATTAAGACTAAGGAGATTTGTCTTAATTAAAGATGATTAGTTTAAGTAACCATGGTAAGGTTAAGTAACCGTGATTGGGTTAGTTAACTATGGTTATGTTAAAATAACCATAGCTAGTTTAAAGTAACTGTGGTTAATTTAATTAATAGTGTTTAGATTAATTGAGCGTGGTTAGCCTAATTAATTGCAATTAGCTTAACTAATCATAGTTAATTTAATTAATCATAGTTAGATTAATTTAAAAATGATTAGTCTTAATTAATGGAATTTATTGTAATTAATCCATGTTAGCTTAATTAATCACGATTAGTGGGAATTAATGACGGATTAGCCATCAAGAAGAATTTTATGTTTGATTTATTGGGTGAAATTATGCATAATTATGACTATTTGAACTTGTAATGCCTTGTTGTTGATTGCCCAAATCATGAGTTTAAATGCTATTTTCAAAGAAGGTTTATTTGAAAAGAAAATGGCAAACTTTGAGGTGTTCTATTTGGACACCGTGTTTTATGTGCTAAATGGGACAATGAGATTTTAAAATGAAAGCGTACAAAATTTGGTGGATTGATTTTAAGTAAGTGACCACATGCAATTATTTTACCGGAATTTTAAATGTAAAGATTATCTGTGGTTTGTTATTTAAACACGGACTCTTTTACATTGCGCTAATTGATGGCAAATAAAAATTGGCTTGAGTGTTGATGTGACAACCCAAATTTCTGATTATGTTTTCATTGAATGAGTTGGGCTTTTCAATAACGCCTATAATCTTTTTCTCTGAGCTGATTACTCACAAAATAATTAGTCTATTCGGTGAAGCCGTTAAGGAATTTTAACGCAACAGACTTGAGAATTCAACCATAAATTGACTGCTCGACCATGCTAATCTACAATGGTCAATAAAACACTGTCAAAATCAATCAAAGATCGAAGATAGGTTGGTTCGACTAAGATGTGTGATTAAAGTGTGGGTGATTCCACATAATTGTAAAGTTCTCATCGAACGGCACTAAACTGATTTTTCTGTCATTTTTGTACCTTGTGCCCATATTTGAAATCTCAATATTTTCACGACAATTGAGAGTCGCCAATGAGTCGAAGATGCACAATGTGGCTTGAAAATAATTGACCACGGGTCAAATGCACTAAAAATTCTTAAAAGCTACCAAGTAAGTTAAATTACACTAAAATCGCATCCGGTTAAAATTAACTGCGAATTTGAACCCGATTTCAAAATTAAAAGTTCTGTCATGTCACGATTCATTTTAGGAATGTCGACTCATCCTTTGAAGATTTTTCTGCAAACTCGAGTTTTTGGCAAAAAATCAAATTTAGGTGTTTTTGGACCGAAAATTATAGGACTATTTTTTAGCGCACTTTTGGCTGTCAAGTTGGTTCAATTGGCAAGGAAAAACATGAAATGTGATGTGGGCACCTTGGCTAAATTTATGGGTATTAATTTGACCCCAATTGGAGAGGAATTGAAATGAAATTGGATGGGGAATGCCTCTAATTCATAGCCGGGGCCCCCGGGGGGGGTGCAACATTTGGACCGCATGGGAGGCTTGTTGGAGAAGCCTTGGTGCAGCAAAGTAGTTGAGGATGGAAGCTGTGGGCTAGTAGGGCATGAACTCAAGTGTTTGGATATTTTGTGGCCCTCTCTCCAGCTGCAACTCACTCTTCCTTCTTCCTCAGCCTTAGTTCTTCCATTGTTGTAGTGTTTTGAAGCTAGAAAAACTAGAGGAAGCCAGCCAAGAGCGAGCAGCCACCGTTGACCGTTGCCCGAAGTCATCCAAGCACCGTCACTGCCGCCCGAGCTTACCAGCACCAATCGCTTGCCCTTGCTCACGTCCCGCTCATCCACAAGCCCAAATCGCCATCCCGCGTCTGCTCGCAGGTCCCCGAGTTCACCCTGGTCACCATCCAAGCCGCGGAGCCACTGCCGTTGCCCACCTGGAGCCACTATAGCCACCGCCACTCATCTCCTCACCATTTCAGCCGTGAAGCCTTCAATCCAGCCCAAGAACAGAAGCCAAACCTCAGCCCATAGTTAAGGCTTCATGAGCCTTTTCCGAGCCCGTCTAGACCTTGCTTGGTATCGCCGCAAGCTTGTTTGTCGCTCTCCTCCGTGTCACTGTCGCCGTGAACTCATCAACCCGCTAAACCGGTGAGTTTACTTGCTAAACTCTGCTTAAGGAGTTAATGATGTTTAGTAGGTAATTGAATTAGGTTAAGTATGGTTTAGGTGGTTAGTTAGTTTTAATTAGTGATTTAGTTGGTTAATTATCATTGTTATGTGGTTAGAATAGATAAATTAAGGACTAAATAGATTGTACTATTTATATAAATAGGTGCATTATTTTTCTAGGCCCGATTAGGTGGTTAAATTAACATTTTAGGCCTAAGTTTGCATTTATTGAATTAATGTGCATTTATTTAATTAATTTTATAATTTATTTAATTATTTAATATTTTCCGGAAATTACACGGGATAGCCGGTGACAAGAATTTCATGTTGGTTGCAGTGGTTTGCTTTGTTTATACAATTGAATGTTAATTTGTGCAAATTGAGTGGTGAATGTGATTGAGTATTTATTTCAAAATTTGAAAATTTTGGTGTTTAATTATAAAATTCCGGGTGTCGGGTTTTGACACATAAATTTTTTTTTAAATACTTTATCAAATAATGGGATTTTAAAGAAGATGGGTATCAATTTTTAAAGTTCGATCTAACCATGTACCTACACACGATTATTTTCACCGGGTGTTTTTAATACAAAGTAAAGAAGCCAAGTGCATTATCTTATTTGAGACATTTAAGTGCAATGCATGGTGTCCTTGGCTAGAATTGAATGATCGTGTGATGGTTAAGAAAACCCGTCCCCGATGTGCGTCGGGTGGACGTTGCCCCTATACGGGATGCCCTAACAATGGATGTTGGATCACGGTAGAGGCCGGACCAAAGCTCCTTCGGAAATGCCGTCCCCAATGTGTGTCGGGTGGATATTTCCGCTCTCAAGGGATGAGGCGAAGCCTAACTACGCCAAAGGACCGATGTGTGTCGAGTAAAACTGCCTGTGTGGGTAGTAGTCAATTGAAACACATGATTGATTGAGATAGACGTCGGATTATAGGACAAAATTGTGTGGCATGGAATGGGACATGTCATGATGATTTGGCCCTATAATCAGGACCCTTGTGATTGATTGAGATTGAGTGAGACATTCCAATTGATGTGTGCATTAATTATATGCATATGTGATATGAATTGTACTAACGTGCATGAAAGAACTAAAGCGAGGTGAGTCTTCTGTGATGTGTGGTTAAACTACCTCTAGACGTATTTTCTTCCTAGTTGGGGTTTAGGGGGTAAACTTGCTGAGATGTTGTCTCACCCCGTTGTGGGCTTAACCTTTTCAGGTCCTTAGATGGCGGTCCCTCCGGAACGTTTTGGTTAGCCTCAAGGAGTTATCAAGTGGAGCATAGACGTCCTTGTCCCCAAGAGTCACTAGGTCAATGAGCTCGTGGTGACCACTGTTTGGGTCGATGAGGGCCTACCTCAAAGGGTACCTCATTGATTTAGGGCGTGGTTTTGCCATGGGCTCAATGGATACAGGGTTGGTCCCCTTCAAGGTTTTGATATCTTCGCCATTGCGGTCAACGCCACTCTGGGCGAGGGTGCAGCTAACCCTCCTAATGGGGTTGTGGAGGACCCGAAGGCCTCGGAGCCTATGGAGGTGGAGTATGAAGATCGGCAAATGTGTCCAACTAGTAGGTCGTAGGACAGCTTCATTTTGAAAGTCGATCTTTTTGTAGACAAACTAGTTTGTTTATGAAAATATGGTTTTTTGTGAAAATTGTATCCTACTTTTCTATCACATATTTATATTGTCTAGAGATTTGTTTATTCGCTTCCGCATGTGCAATAAAATGAATGGGTTGGCGACTCGTCCTAGGACATCACAATTTTATCAACCACTGAGGGATGTGCACGCGCTTGAGGTTCGAGGCGTGACAGTTGACATGCTTGTGTGGTCACTTAATTAAACCCGTCACCCAACGAGAGTTTGGGGATGATGCCCAATGTTCATCGGATGCCCAGCAAGGGTCCATATGCTGAGTCGCGGTTAAGGCTAAACTAATGCTCCTTATAGAATGCCATCTAGGTGGGGGTTTTAAACGATATCATGTCTGATGGGCGGGACACCACTAACTCTTGTGTTGGCCGTGGCCTGGGAGTTGTAAAAATCAAAACACGCGTTAATGGTTGTGTTGCATTGTGCTTGATTATGAGGTAAAACTTTGAGGCACGGTATGGGACGGGCCAAATAGGTTTTTCTTTATAATCGAGACCCGTGCATTAGTGCATGAAATTAAGTATTCTAATTATTGATTATGCTTGTTGCCTTGGTATTGGCATATGTAATGTACTAATATACAGAGGTGTGCCAAGGCGAGGTAAGATTATATGTTATTGCATGTTTAGACTGCCTCAAAGACGAATTTACATCCTAATCGAGTCTTAGGCTGTTAACTCGCTGAGATTTATATCTCACCCTATTGTTTTTAAATATTTTCAAGCCCATAATATGGAAAACCATCATGTGCAGTTTGGGGCCTTGTTGGACCAAGATGTGGGTGTGCATGGTGTCACTTATGGTTGGTTCTTGCATTAGAGAAGTTAGGTTAACTCTAATCCTATAGGTTTTTGAGATGGTCGGTAGAATGTGGCCATAGAAAGGCTTATAATCATTAAATTTCTTAGGGTTAACGGTTTATAAATGAAAGTGCTACTTTTGGGACTATTTGCTTTATACTATCCCTATTTATTATGATTGATTGGGTGATATTTATATTAAATATGTATGCTTGCATTTAATTGAAAGATTAAAAAAAAAAAAACAAAAATGGGTCGGCAACGCATCTTGGGACATCGCATTTTGATAGATTGTCATGGGATGTTCACACGCTAGGGTTCATGGTGTGACTTCTCATCTTTTCGGCAGGCTTTTGGCTCAATTCAGTCAACATTACACATGCTAAAGCCCAGCGCTTATAAAAAGAATATATTCTAATATGGGGAGCATGATCACTTATGGGAGCGACAACAATTATTACATGCTGACGAAAAATAGGACAAGTTAAATAGAGAAGCTTTGTACGACGTCAATTGACTTAAGGAGGTCCTTCCTAAAATATAGGGTGGCTTTGGAATCAGATCTCATACCAAAACATCATTCATTTTTAACCCAATGATCACTTACAAACTCATTTTAGCTTCTTGCTAAAGATTTTTGTGATTTGGACTTCAGTTGTTTTTTAGGATTTTGTAGAAGTGCGAGACTTAAGTATTTGGGGATGGATATAAGTAGGTAGATGTCATTTTCATGAATAGGGATACAAGGATAATTTACATAAAAGTGAAAAATAATCTCCACTAGATGTAAGACTCATTTATGCATCTAGTGATACTCTCACTCTGATTGATGATCTTATTATTGATCCAGGACATGTAATTTAACCGGTCCTCATGAAGGTATTTTTTTAAAGGGATTGCAACAAATGGAATACAAATTCCAAAGAAAAAGTGGAAGACGCAAACCAGGTGAACAAATTCAATCAGCACCCAAAAAAAAAGGAAAAAAAGACAGCAACAACAAAGAAAGATAGAACCCCATGTTTGGTGGCAGCGTCATTGGCTTTTCCCGTGGAAGGGCATCTTCACAAGTTGATGTCTCCATGCCTTTGAGAACTACACGTACACACAAAAAGAATTGAAGGACAAGAGGATTGATCAGTATGCTGCCAAGAATTCTCTCATTAAAAGAAGGAAGCATAAAATAAAAGTCCACTCTAGTCAAGAATCCAAATTAAAACAAGAACCTTTGGTATCAGATTCTGTGCTGCTTCCGACGGAGAAAGGTCAGAAACATGCCAAGTGGAGATTTTATGAGGGTCACGAAGAGAGGCATCCGTAAACCTATTATTGAGGAAAAGATTCGTGGGTATAGAGAATCAAATTACCTCTGAGATCAAGCTAAAACCTGCATCGCTAGCGTGGCCTTTTGGACCCAAATGGTACCTTTATTTTGCAAGATTTGTCAATTAACCCTTTTTTCACCCCTCATATCTAGCGTCGGCACATTCAGGCAGTTCTGGCAAAGAAGTAAATACTTGGTAAACTCTGGTCATAAAGGACCTCATTTAATCCTTTTATTCAGGATTTTATCCCAAGAAATCAGCCGATATAGTACATTGCCAAGCTGGGTTTCAGTCCACGAAATGCATTGCAATTTAAAAATTGCACAAGGCAGCACACTTTTTTTCTGAAATACTTTGAAAGCCCAGGAATATTGATTTCAACCCAAGTTGCCTCAAGGAAAATGTAACGGGATTATGCTGATAAATACCTGATCAATAGCCATCCATCAATATCTTTTCCTATCTTTTCTGCAGTCTTTCCTGCTCAGTTCAGTGAACAATACACACCCAAAAGCCTAGTGCTTATAAAAAGAATATTTCTAATACGAGGAGCTTAATCACTTACGAGAGTGATAAGACTTATTACATGCTTATGAAAAAAGGACAAATTAAATAGAGAAGATTTGTACGACGCAAGTTGACTTAAGGAGGTCTACAACGCAAGTTGACTTAAGGAGGTCCTCCTAAAATACAGGTGGACTTTGGAATCTGATCTCATATTCTGCTCCATTCCCTATAAAGCGGACATGAATACAAGAACAAAATGTAGCATTGGACTTAAGTAGGAGAAGAAGAAGAGAGGCTAACATGAAGAGAAGAGTCTCATTTGGTAGCCAAGGATGACTTGCCTGCTCCGACTCGATCTATTCACCTGAATTGAGTATTTGAGTAGTTTGTGCTGGTTTCAGGCAGTCTCCTTGGCTAATCAGAAAGTCTCTTATCTTTCATGTTAGGCTTCTTCTTCCTTCTAAATCAACTACTCCTAGAAGATACAAATTAGTTGGTTCTTTTTATTCATCAAATCACACACTGAGAGGCATTGGAATGTTTTTGTGAGGAAGAGAGGCCTCACATGACATGATGAGTCTTGTTTGCTAGCCAAGGATGACTTGCCTACATCTTGCAAGAGAGCTTTGATTAGGGAGCTGTTCTCATCGATAGACGCTCACGACTGTAGGGTGACAAGGCAGGTCATCCTGGCTTATCTAACGTGCTCTTATGTTCATGTTAGGCCTTCTCTTCTTCTTTGAGGCGCCTACTTTCTTGGGCCACAGGTGCATCGGAAGTCAGCACAAGAAGGTTTGTCAAAGTCAGCACATGTAACGCCGAAAAGGAAAGGAGAAATGAAAATTAATTTTTCCGGTTTTGCTAGTAGGAGAAAGAACACTCTATTGCTCGGGTTTCATTATTAAAACCATCTTTCGAGAGATACTTCAACGCATGGGTACGTGCTCGTGATAAATGTGTGGAGAACGTGTGGTTCAATGCACTTTCTATGATACATGCAAATCGACAGTATTTCACCGAGGAGTTGAAACATCGAATCACCCTCTAAGTGCTGTATACTCCCCCATTTTGGATTAGAGTAGCCAACCATTTATGATGCCAGTTCCTGAAGTTCTCACCAAGATTGATACCTTGCTTTTACATAACATCAACATTGGCCTAGGTTTCACTTCCTATCATGTCTATGCCTTTTATTTTAATTATTCCATCATAAGAAGAGACGTTCGACTTGGGCATAATCTAAATGTTGACAAATATATAAGAACCCTTATTGTATCACCTGTAGTTTTGAAATTAGGCGTTTAAGAATAGTCCGTTTATTCAGAATGATAAAGGGTCTCAACTCCATATATATGCCAGAATTGCTAAAGCTTTTGACACTTATAATAACCGAAAATTAAGAAAATGCCAAACATCATTCATTTTTAACCCAATAATCACTTACAAACTCATTTTAGCATCTTGCTAAAGGTTTTTGTGATCTGGATTTCAGTTATTTTTTAGTGTTTTGTACGAGTGCGAGACTTCAGGATTTGGGATGGATATCTCTGGTAAGTAGATGCCATTTTCATGAATAGGGATACAAGGATAATTTATGTAAAATTGAAAGATGATCTCCACTAAAGGTAAGATTCATGTTTGTATTTAGTATTTTCATAATTAGAGTGCATAAGTGGTTATCAGATGAAATGTTTGCTTCCTTACCCAGAATCTACATTCATTCTAGGTTAATGTGAAGGATGTAAGTTACTTGTTTAGGTGTTGAATCGTTTTATATGGTTGAGCTGCTGATCATTCTGGGACATTAGTCCATGACCGTACTAGATTGAAGCAACTATCATCAATGTGAGGAGACTTGCGAATTGATTTATAAGAGCCCCCCCACCCCCCTTCACAAAAAATGCTCATCAAACTGAGCAAGGGCTAAACTAGCGTCGAATAAGTTGAGTATAGTATTATACTTTGTATTGTTTACAAAATCCATTGTTGGTGTAAAATTTGTCACCAATCCACGTTTTCTAATACATTTGTCATGGCTTTCCAAGGTGAAAAATTGAGTTAATCAGACGTTGTGTGAAAAAAATTGTGCATATTCAACATTATGTTAATCCATGGACGACTTTAGAAACCTTAATGCAAGTTCATATATTTCTACAGAAAATATCACTTCTCCTACTTGTATTTTCCAGATTAGCGTATGCTAAAAGATATCAAATTCTTGCAGAACTGCATAGATACTTGAAATTATTACCATATATTCTTCTGCAAGTGAACTTGACAATCAAGCAAATTTTTTCCATGCGTAAAGGTCAACTAGTTAATAATGGGTATAATAAAGAGGTGCCCAATGGTCCAATATAAAATGGAAAATTACTTAAAAAAATTTAAACCTATTATATTTGTGCCAATTTAATCATAAACCTTTTAACAATTCGCCATTATAGTCTATCTCATCAATTTTGGCTAAAAATTAATGATGTGGATATCGGCCATTCTACATGGCATAACCCATGTTGACATGAAAATTTTTTAATTTGTATTATTTTTTCTTTCTATTTTCTTTTTTTAGGGCCACATCCCATGCTTTGGCCAGCAAGGACCCAAAATTCTCGCTCAGAGCTAGGCAAGGGTCACGTACGAGTGCAATGAACCCTTGCTAGCCACTGGTGAGGGTCGTGGCCCTTATTAATAAGAAATCTGAAAAAAAATTTAAAAAAATTTTAAAAAAAATTCATATCAACGTCGGCTATGCCACCTTAAAGGCTAGTATTCACATTATCAATTTCCAGTTAAAATTCACCACAGATGAACTTTATTGATAAATTATTAAAAGTTTAAAACTAAATTGGCTAAATTGAAAGATTTAGGATTGGATCGGCACACGTACAATATGTTTATGATTTTTTTTTTTTTTTTTTTTTTATGATTTTCCCAATATAAAACAACTACCACCTCTTGCACAATCTAGTAAGCTTCAATATCAATTTGTTCTGTTCTCTCTTATCTTTCAATATATGGTAGATATAATGAGTAACATATTCTGACACTTACACTGGATTAAAAGAGCATATTCATCTCCAAATTCACCATATGCCTTTTTAAAGTACCCTAACAAGCAATGCAAGTGAGCCTTTACTAGTTTTCCTTTCATTTCTTCAATAAGATTGAAGATGAAAAAAAATGAAAAATAAAAAATAAAACTCTCATGTACTATGTACAATCTTCAACTATATTTCATGTTTTCACTAACTCCTCAAATAGAGGTCACCAAAAATATTATTTAAATGTAATCCTTTCTAGGATTACTGAATCATTTACTCTGAATGCACCTAAGACACAATTTATAAGATTTATATATTAAATAAATATTATAGGTACATCCAATAGTAACACTAAGATGAAGATCCACTCCCTCATATTCCTTCTTGAAAAAACTACCTCTAGCTGCCGAGGGGCATGGATTGTTCCGAAAAAAAAATATCCTTTTTTTTTTTTTGACTTTTCTGGAAAATATCTTCATCTATAGTATATTTTTTATACTCATATATACTCACTAAGACTCGGTTCTTGAAAGCTCAAACTTTCCCCTCCGAACAAGATGCACATTAGGGGTAAGCATAATTCTAGGGTAGAACCTAGAACTGAGAACCGAACTAGTGGAAACTTATTCAATTCTAGGTTCCAAGATAAATAAGGTAGATTTCAGGTTTCAAAAATTAGAGAACCTATTTCGAATGGTAGGGTCTAGGTTCTAGGTAAATGGAACCTAGAACCTAAACCCATAACAAGTTTTTGTGTTTTTCTAAGTCTATGTCTTTACCCGATTCTACGGTCTTCCGTGATGTCCAATGCTGAGTATATTATATGGAACCACTAATTTGAACTTACATTTTATGATTGAGATTTTTACTTTGTTAATATTTTATATTCTTCATGTATCTAAATATAAGTTATGGTCAACGGTTTAGCCGTAAGTAGCAGTCATTAAAGGTGATAAATTCCTTACAATTGTTCGACTAAGAATACAAGTGGAACCTAGGTAGACCATAAAACCTATGACAGGATAGATTCCACGTTCCAAAGTGTGCAAAGTAAGTTCCAAATTCCAAAAAAAGGATAAGTGCATTAGAAGTCCTCAAACTTATCATGAAAATGCAATTGAGTCCTAAAACTTTTAAAAAATGCAATTAAGTTCTAAAACTTGTCACGAAAGTTCAATCAAGTCCTAAAACTTTCAAAATGTTCAATAAAGTCCTAAAACTTGTCTTGAAAATGCAATCGAGTCCTAAAACTTTCAAAAAGTGCAATTAATGGAAGGACTTAGATTGAACCAATTTAAAAAGTTTTAGGATTTGATTGCACTTTTTGAAAGTTTTAGAACTTAATTTATTTTCATGACAAATCTTAGAATTTTCAATGCACTTATCCCTTCCAAAAAATGATGAACATATTCCAATAGATAAGTTCTAGGTTCTGGGTAGAATTTGTACGGACTCTAGAACTGCTCACCACCTAACGCACATACCCCTTTTTCGGTATGCCTAGTGAGCCAAGTAGGAAGCCGGTGCCATAATTGGTGAGGCAATAGCTTACCAAAGAGACTTATAGGAAGAAATGAAAAGCCAAAACTATACACTTATAAAATTGCATAATTGAAAGAGGATAGCGGGATTAAGGCAAGCGCGCTCAAGTGATGGAAAAGAAAAGGTGGAAACTGAGACTACGTTTCCCTCGTGTTAGCTCAGGCATGTTTACTCATGCTTACCAGAGGTCGCTAGTGTAATTTCAGTTGAAACCTTGCTTGAAAAAAATTAATGGACTGTTACTCGAAAATGGCTTCTTCACCTTAACTTTTTCGGCTACAACTAGTGAATTCATTTTGACAATGCCGGCAATGACAATGCTGATGTTATTTGGATGAATGGAGGGGACAGCCATTGGGAATGTGGGTCGTTAAAGGGAGGAGTGGATGGGTTGGGATGGCCTTGCAACAGAGTGACCAAGCTCTGCAACCACGTGTTGGTTTCCGATGATATCTCGTATCTGGCCTTCTTCAGCTACTCGGCTCTTACCATCACATCCACTGACAAGCTCTCGTCTTATTGCCTTGAGTGACTAGAAAAAGTTTCAACGAAGTCACAAGTTTTATCTGTCTTATGAAGGGAAGTGGGATATTTGTCGCGACCTCTTTTTTCCTCGGCGCCCAATCGGAGCGAGCGCCTTGAGAAGGCTAATGGTTCGGCTAAGTCTATTTTAGCCCGGACTCTCCCAAGTCCACCAATTCGTGACTTAATTGTCCAACTTTTTAACCTGTAAGTTAATTTTTGAAACGGAGTCACCACTAATCAATTTGGGGTGGGTCGATTAGAAACCCAAGCGAAGTATCGGGAGAAATACTCGCTCATGCGCAACTAGAAAAATTAGGATCGGAGACTTGATTACACTAGTTAATCACTAATGCCCTTTCGGTACCTAATCTTGTTTAAAACCTAAGGCTTTTTGGATTTTTGAGGGATTTTCCATGCATTTGTGGAGGAAAAACATTTCATGGGTCTTTTTCTCATTTTTTGGACATAAAAAGCATTTTTGATTTTTTGGTCTTTTTTTCTGAAAATATAAATCATTTTTTTTGGCTTTTTCTGACATTTTTGGCTTTTTTAGGAAAATATAGGATATTTTAACTTTTTTGATTTTCTGAAAATAAATTATTTTTTTTAAATAAAAAAATTAAAATATTATATTTATTATTATAATAATATAATGAACTGGGTCGAGTTCCCGGGTTGGGACCGAGATTTTTCTTTTAAACCTAAAAGCCCAAAACCCATTTTTGGCCCAATTTCATAAAAATTCCAGCCCAAAGGCTACCCGGCCCACGCGCACAACCCGACCAGCTCGAAGCCAAACCCTACCCGGTTCAAACCCACGCCCGACCTGGTTTCGCGAGAACCCTAGAGCTCGACGATTCGCGGCCAAGAGGGGGGAAGTTGGGGCGGCGGCTTGCGTCGACGACAGCGACGACGACTAGGGCGACGACGGGCGACTGCTGGATTCTCGAGGGGGGAAGCGACGGCGAAGCTACGGTGACAGGCGGGGGCGGCGACCAGGGTTTCGGGTGGAAATGGCGACGGGCGGTGGTTGATACCTGTTTGCAGAGGAGCGCCGCGCGGCGGTGAACGGTGGCGGCGACGATGGACCAGCACCGGGGAAACTTCGCTACGACGGCTTCGATTTCGCGCTGGTTCTTCGAGCTTTAGAGGAGAAGCGGCTCGTGGGGGAGACAGTAGCAGCAACTGGCGTCGGGATCTCGTGGTTCGCGGCTGGTGCTCAGTCATAGCGATGACAAGTCTTCACCCCCACGAATCTGGCCTTCCGCCCTCCGATTTCCCAGATCTGGCACCGAAAAGACCTTCTCTGGCCTTCTCGCTCAAACTCGACCCTTTCCCTCTCTGGCCGCGAGCTCTCAGATCTCGGCCTGCTCGTCCTCGGCCCCCCTTCTGAAGTCTCTCAGTGGGAGGTTTCGAAGATCTGCAGCCCTCGATCCTTCGCCGCTTCTCCATTTTTGTCGACGGAGGTGCTCCTCTATTTATAGGCGAGGAGGAGGCCGGTCGACGAAGGTTCGACCGTCGGCCCACGCATGCCGACCGACCCTGGGTGCAGCCAAAATGGCGTCGAGATCTTCCCCCTTCCACGGAGGCATTCTCGCCTTCAATGCTGCGTCCTCTCAACCACCAGCCTACGTTCCTCTCTTTGCTGTAGGTTGTCGTCGAGCGCGTCTTCGTCGCCACGCGTGACTTGCAGAGGTGGAAGAAGGAGGAAGGAAGAAGTAGACGAGAGGAAGAAGGAGAAAGAGGGGGCCGGGCCGGGTCACGCGGGCCAAGCTGTGGGGGGCTTGCGCGAGGGAGAGAAAAAGAGGGGAGGGACCGGGCTTGAAGGCCCAACCCCAGCAGCTGTGGGCTTCTGCTTTCTTTTTTCTTTTTTTGGTTGTTTTGTTGTTTTTATTTGTTTTTTGTTGTTTTCTCTTGTTATTATCTATTTATCCAAAAAAGAGGAAAAATACATAAATAAAGAAACTAAGGCCTAATTAAAAACCTAATCAAAATTTAGGTGTCAACAATATTGACTCTCGGTTTCTTCTTCTGCTGATCTTTTTCGTCTTCCACAAGAGACCACAGCATGGTTTGCCTTCTTCAGAGATGTATGAATATTTTTGTCATTGGAGATGGAGCTCTTTAATCATTCTGAACATGTCTTTTTCATATTTAGTGTCCATAATTTTGTGGGTTAGGTGATGTTGATGAGATCTACCTGTATTTACTCTAGTAACTTTCAATTGTCAAGTGTATGCTCGAAAGGTCTTTTGCAAGAGAGATTTTTGTGGGAACTTTAAGTCTATTGTTCACATGTATAATTATTCTTCTGCACCGGTAAGTAGTATGTCTTGTGTCCTCACACCAGAAAATTAAATGGTTTAATTATGGCCCTTGCAATTCAAAGAAGGATTATTCTGTCCAAAATTCACTGAAAAATTACTTCTAGAAAGGGTTTTAACAAATCATCATGTATCCATCTATAATTCATTTGCAAATGGAATGGATAAATCAATTTAATCAATCATAGACATATAGATCGTACTGTTCAGGCAATGGTCATGGAAACAAATCTTTTCACTTGGCAATGGACGGTATGAAACCTATAAATGGAATATCAGTTCCAAAGAAAAGGTGCAAGATGTAAGCTAAGCGAACAAAGTCAATCAGCACCAAAAAAAAAGAAAGAAAGAAAGAACCCTATGTTTGGTGGCAGGGTCAATGACTTTTCCTTCCGAGGGCATCTATCACAAGTTGATGTCTCCATGCTATTGAGATCTGTGCGTACACGCAAAAAGATTTGAAGGACGAGAATTTTTCAGTATGCTTGCCAAGAATTCTCTCACTAGAAGAAGGAAGCATAAAAAAAAAAAAAAAATATCAACTCTGGTCAAGAGCCCAAATTCAAACAACCTTTCGTATCAGATATTGTGCTGCTTCTGATGGAGAAAGGTCAGAAACATTCCAATTGGAGGTACTGGGAGGTCAGGAAGACAGAAACCCATAGACCCATTCTTGGGGATAAGAGTTGTGGGTATAGGGAATCAAATTATCTCTGAATTCAAGCTAAGACATGCATGGTACTTTTGACCCTTTTGGACCCAATTAGGACCATTATATTGCAAGATTTGTCAATTATATTTTTTCCACCACTCATCTAGCATCGGCACATTCCAGCGGTTCTGGTAAAGAAGTAAATACTTAGTGCAAACTCTAGTCATAAAGGTCCTGATTTAATCATTTAATTTAGGATTTTATGCCTAGAAATCATCTGATATTTTTCATTGCGAAGCTGGGTTTTGGTCCATGAAATGCTTTGCAATTCAAACATTGCACGAGGCAGCACTTTTTATTGAAATGCAACCAAAGCCCAGGAATATTGACTTCAACCCAAGTTGCCTCAAGGAAAAGATAACAAGATGATGCTGATAAATACCTCATTAATAGCCATCCATCGATATCTTCTCCTATCTTTTCGGCGGGCCTTTTTGCTCAACCGTACGCCCTGCGCTTGTAAAAAGAATATATTCTAATAGGGGGAGCTTAATCACCGTGGACAGTGATAAGAATTATTACTTGCTTATAAAAAAAAAGGACAAGTTAAATTGAGAAGATTTGTATGTGACAAATTGACTTAAGGAGGTCCTCCTAAAACATAGGCGGGGTTTGGAATCTGATCTCATATTCGCTTCCATTCACTATAAAAAGAGACATGAGTGCAAGCCAAAAACTTGAAGCAGTGGGCCTGGGTAGGAGAAGAAGAAGAGAGGCTAACATGAAGACAAGGGTCTCAATTGGTAGTCAAGGATGACTTGCCTGCTCCGAACTCAATCTATTTGATCTGAATTGAGTGTTCGAGTCGTTCATGCTAGTTTCAGGTAGTCTCCTTGGCTAGTCAGAAAGCCTTTTATCTTTCATATTGGGCTTCTTCTTCCTTCTAAAAGCAACTACTCTTAGAAGATACAAAAGTTGTCGATTCTTTTTATTTATCGAATCACACACCGAGAGGCATGGGAATGTTTTTGTGAGGAAGAGAGGCCTTACATGACATGACGAGTCTTGTTTGTTAGCCAAGGATGACTTGCCTGCTTCTTACAAGAGTGCATCAATTAGAGTTGCTGTTCTCGTCGATCGATGCGTACTGTTGCAAGGTGACGAGGCAGGTCATCCTGGCTTATTTGACGTGCTCTTCATGTTCATGTTAGACCTTCTCTTCTTCTTTGAGGCACCTACCTTTCTTGGGCTAAAGGTGTATTGGAAGTTAGCACAAGGTCTCTCAAAGTTGTGAATGACGTATATAAACATGAAACGCTGAAATGGAAAGAAGAAATGAAAATTAGATTTTCGCGGTTTTGCTATTTGGAGAAAGATCACTAATGCACCGGTTTCATTATCGAAACCATCTTTCAAGGAATACTTCAGCGCATGGCTACGTGTAGGTGATGAATACGTTGAGAATGTGTCGCTCAATGCACTTTCTATGATTCATATCGATAGTATTTCACCGAGGAGTCAGAGCATCCGATCACTCTCCGAGTGCTCTTTACTCTCCCATTTTAAATTAGAGTAGACAACCATTCATAATACCAGTTCTTGAGGTTCTCACCAAGATTGATACCTTGCTTTTACATAATATCAACGTTGGCCTAGGTTTCACTTCCTATCATGTCTACGCTTTTTTTAAATAATTCCAAAGTAAGAAGGGACTTCCAACTTGGGCATGATCCAAATGTTGACAAATATATAAGAACCCTCATTGTATCCCGTGTAGTTTTCAAATAAGATTGTTTAGAATAGCCTATTTATATAGAATGGTAAAGGGGCCTAACTCCGATATAAATGCTAGAATTGCTAAAGTTTTTGAAACTTATAATAATAGAAAATTGGGAAAATACCAAAATATTATTTGATTTTAATTAAATGATAACTTACAAACTCATTTTAGCATCTTGCTCAAGATTTTCGCGATTTGGATTTTGGTTAATTTTTAGTGTTTTGTACGAGGGCATGTCTTCAGGATTTGGGGATGGATATCTCCGGTAAGTAGATGCCACTTTCATGAATAGGGATAGAAGGATAATTTACGTAAAAGTGAAAAAAAGATAATTCCACTAAAGGTAAGACTGACGTATGTATTTAGTATTTTCATAACTAGAGGTATATAAGTGGCTTATCAGGTGAAATGTTTGACTCCTTACCCAGAATCTGCATTCATTAATTGGTCTCTCCAAGTGTTGAGTAATTCCTTGGGAAAAGCTTGGACAGTTAAAAAAAATCCCCACAAATGGCAGGAATTCATACTTTTTTACTAATCATAATCAAGAAATGTTACCTTTGGAAGCACACAGTGGAAGCCTGATATCTTCACCTTGAGCTAAAGTCCTAATCCATCAATATATTTAGTTAGACCTGCTTGCACTCAAAAATTTCAGCCAATAAGTTATGAGTGAATGTAGGTCTAATTAGATATTTTGATGAACTTAAACTTGAGCTATTACTTAGTGATCTCCTCTAATGAAAGTATCAGACTTTGTTGACACCTAAATTTTGACTATTTTACTTATTTGTTCGTCATATAAAAATATCAAAATTACATTAAGCATTTCATAACATTGCATTTAGGTAACAATAACATTTAGGACCAAACTTATCTTTAAAAAAAAAAAAAAAAATTGTTCTAAAAAAATAGAAAATAGAAAAGAGAGAATAAAAAAAAAAAAAAAAAAAAATCAATTGTGGAGGGAGATTTTGAAAGATTTTAGATTTTGAGTAATGGAGTCTTTTTCTTGTGGAGCGTATCCCCTCTATTTGGAGGATGATCGTTTGCGGCTAAGTGAATTAGAGGATGTATGAATGGGTAATCTGTATTTAATCCGAAAGAATAAAGAATCGAACCTCCATTGAGCCCGAACAAATCTGTGAAATTGCCACATGAGTTTATCCAAATTTTCAGTGAGACTGTCATTCTGGATTTGTTCAATGATTTCCTGCGGGTATCGCCAGCTTGGCCAGTCTTTGATTCTCTCAATCTTGTACTTTTCATTGTAATGAAGAGTATGGAAAGCATGCCTCATGATATACATGTTAATTTCTGCTAGTGCTTTTAGTCTTGACAAGAAGTCAGCAAGCACATTCTTTTCTCCAGCTATATGTTTGGTTTCAAAAGAATATTTTGAAAACCATTCAGCCCATCGAAGCAGTTAGGAATTTGGAACCTGCTTCGTTTGAATTTGGTTATTTGAGGAAAAGATGCCATATCCAATTCTACCAGGAAATGATGGCCAATGAGATGAAATTCAAACTTTTTTATCCCATTTTTCATCGCCAAGATTTCTTTGAAAGTGGAATGATAATGCATTTCAGCTTGGGAAAATTTTCCACTTTTGTAGGTACACAGATGCTTCTTACCATCAATTTCTTCAAACAGGACGACTGCCCAGTATTCATCATTGGCATCTGTCTGGAGAATTCTCTTCCCTGTCGATGGAATTTGTAACGGAGGAAGAGATTGCATAATCTCTTTAAGTTCAGCAACTGCTTTAGTCTGAGATTTTCCCCAAGGTGGGGGATTCTTTTTCAGCATTGTCTGCAATGGGATTAGCAGTTTTGCAATATTTGGAACAAAATCTCTAAAATAATTAATTATCCCAAGAAATTGCTGAAATTACTTTGTTGTGAAGTTTTCTTCAAGAAATTTCAGCAATTCTTGAGCAATGTGTGGCCCTGGATAGTATGTCCCTTTTATTAAGGTACATACCAAGAAATTCAATTTTCTTCTGAGCGATATTCATTTTTCTTTGAGAAAGCATGATGCCATGCTTTTTCACAATGTCTGCAAACTGCTCAAGAAGTTGGCAGTGTGACTGTTCATCAGGACTGTAGAGTAAAATATCATCAATGTATACTACTGCACTTGACAGTATTGGCTGGAAAATTCGACACATTGCCTTTTGAAAAAAGGATGGTGCAACCTTTAGGCCAAAAGGAAGAACTTTCCATTGGAAATGTTGGTTTGGAATACAGAACCCTATCTTGGGTCTGTTTTCAGGATGAATGCCTAATTGCCAAAATTCGGCTTTGAGATCAAATTTGGAATAGATTTGGGCTTTGGATAATCCAGCAAAAAGAGAGTTTCTAGAAGGTAAAGGGAATTTGTCATTTTGAGAAAAAGGTTAAGCGGCTGGTAATTAATTACCAATCTCATTTTTCCTCTGTTTTGTTCGACACACTTGTTGACATAGAAAGCTTCACAAGCCCATTGAGAATTGGAAGTTTCAATAAGGCCTTGCTGCAATAGCTCCGAGCATTCCCTTTGAGCCAAAACCAGGTGTTTTGGATTCTTTCACATATGACTCGCCTTGGTTGGATTGATATCTTCATTCTTTTTTAAAGGAAGACGAACAAAGAATTATGGGTTCTTCCATAAATGATGGGAACATTTCTGAGCAAATTCAAAATGAGATTCTAAACAGGATTCCAACAACTTTTGCATGATCGGGTCTAATAGACTCATTTGAATGGAAAAAAGTCTTTGAATATTGACAAATTCAAAGAATTGGTCTTTATACTTAAGACCTCTTCCAAGAATGATGCGCAATTGAAAAATCTGAGTCATAATATCCCAACCGATAATTAAATCCTTGTTGGGAAGACTAGAGCCAAATATTTTTGTGGTTATGGAACACTGTGGGAAAAACTGGACAGTTATCAAAGTGGTTCTCACATTTGTAGAGAAAGTATCTCCTGAAGCAGAATTGAAATATCGAACACAGGAAGTCCAATATTCTTCAGGAAGAACTTTAGTATCTAAGATTGAAGAAGCTGCTCTAGTGTCTATGAGGGCAATGACAGTAATTGGCTTAGCAAACTTTGAAGTGAATATTTTCACAGGAAAATGGGGACAATGGGTTTAGCTTGAAAATATGTCAGTGCTTTCTTCTGAAGGAGTAAGGGATATGTGAAAGATATCTTCAGGATCTGAATCCGAATCAGTGTCACTAGGAGTTTGGTAACAAAGGATGACACAAAGAGTTTGTTCACATGCTATCTGCAGAAAATAGAGATTCGATATCATCATTTTCAAAAGAAATATCAGTTTCATTCTCTATATGACGTATCAAATGATTCTGACCTTTTTTGCCTGAGGACAATTTTTGGCAAAATGTCCTTTTTAGTTGCAGATGAAGTATCTATTTGACTTTTTGTGGCCTGAGCGATCTTTCCTTTTGCATAGATATCATCATTTCTTCTTTCTTCGGAAATGCTTAGAGCCATGCCTAGATTTGTTTATCCAGATCTTTTTGAAGTGTTTCTTCTTCCTAGAGGATTTTCCACAAGAACCATCACAACCCTTCTTGGAGCATTTGATCTTTAGTTTCTAGCGAGAACATGCACTATCAAGCTCTCTATTGTCATGGACATAGGTCCGAATCATTTGCCTCTTTATACACAATTCTTCTAAGCACAAATGGATTTCTTGTTGGAGTTCTCCCAAAGGAACATCCTAGATTCTCTTTTGTCTGGAGAGAAAGGTTCTTTCTACTATTTGAGACAATTCTTTAGGAATAGAGGTTAGGAAGACATGCTTCAAATTAGCATCAGCTCCAATTTGATAGAAGA